>CATOUR010000032.1:4375000-5796250 GCA_951848785.1 Callosobruchus maculatus
AGAGCGTTTTGTGCAATTGATTACACCCCTCAGTAATTATGTAATTATTTTCGACACCGATACAAACGTATCGATACCAGCTTGGAATGCTTCAAAAAGTATAGATAACAAAAATACTCGAAATTAGTGCAGAAGTATCGAAGTATCGTTAGTATCCCTATAAAAAAAATCATCCAAAAGTGGGGATGCGCGTGTAATTTCCGCCAACCTGAGTTATTGTGCGGGTTGTTTACTATGCTGTGGTTTTAGTTTTGCTTCTTAATATTTTTATGTCATATTTTTGACATATCTTTTGTAGGGTATATATTTTGCTCTGTAGGTCTTCTTCTATTTCGGCTGAAAATACTAAGTCATCGGTATATAAAATAGAGTTTGGGGTGGTATTGTGGTCAAGTTGTATACCTGCAGGGCATTCTGCTCTTTCATAGTGACGTCTGAAATACGAATGCACTGTCTAACACCCTTATTCACTGATTCACTGATACTTCTCGAGTTAATTTTCCCCCATATCTATAGCAGTTTTGTTGTCTATGTATATAAACTTTGTATCGCCCTTACTAAGTGTGTTGGATTCCCCTGTTCCTCCAGAGTATTGCATAATTTACATTTTTTTACATTGTCAGAAGCTTTCTCAAAGTCTATGAAGCTTATGTGGCTTTCCCTGTTGTATTCTCTGTATTCTTCTATAATTTGTTGCATTATGTGAATATTCCATCTATTATCGATCTACCTTTTCTGAAACCCATTTGTTCTTCTTCTATTAGTTGTTATGATTTTCAGTCTACTATTCTGGGATATATTGTAGAGGCGGTATCAATTAAGCTAATTCCTCGGCAATTTTATTTAGGTTATTCTTGTCATATTTCTTGAACAGTGGATTACTTTTGATTTTTTTGAGTCGTTAGGGATAGTGCATTTTTTTCTGTAGGTACTGATACTATCCATACCAGTCACTTTTCTGTTTTTGTAGCCTTAGATGCTTTTGTCAGTTCTGTTAGATCTACAGGGTGATGGGCCAATAGTGCGTGGGCGGAGGATTGTGGGCTTACTAAAAAATATTTCAAAAATCTGTCACTTGATCATGGTAGGGACCCTTGAGGGCTATAACGCAAAAATATTTTCACTTAAATTTTGACGTTTATACAGGGTGATTCATATCAAACTTACATTTTTTGAAATAGAACCCCCTATATATTATTGCATATTTGGATTCCTTGGTCAATTTTAGTGTGACTTTATGTATCACACATGGAACTTTGAACGAACCGTTTAGGCGCAAATCACCATTTTTGGTATAAGCAGGTATCAGAAAAAAATTGAATATCGCAGCGATTATAAAACTTAGAAGGCCGTGACTTTGCGGTACAACTAAGCATGAAATGCGTCACCTTAGGTCAGACGGCTAAAATTGAATTCTTTTTGTACTTGGAGAAATCACTAGATTAATTAAGGAAACTTCAATCACAGATAACTTGATTTTTTCAAATGGCAATGCCTATTTTGGTTTAAAAAATCGAATGTAATATTTCATTACCTTTCTAACGATATAGCATACTCGATACCAATCTTTTTTAGTTTTCATTTTATTTCAAATTTTCAGTCAAATCGGGGTTTTTCAATTTTCCTGCATGCAAGCAACCTAGCAGGCCATGAAAAATAAACAAAAGCTCGTTAATATGGAAGAAACCAACTAACTTAGTAGAAAGATGCAAACTAACTAGAGCAACGGGGCAAGATTATGAACATTTCTTACAACAAATTAGCTCTAACCAGAAACAAGAGCGGTAACAAGAACGCTCATTTTTCACAGCCTACTAGCTATCAGTCAACTTCCAACGTCAGTAAAAAAATATTTATTCAAAGGAAAACTACTAGTGATTGCTGCTGGCAGTATAATATCTATGCCTTCTGAATAAATTTCCACATTTAATGCTATAAAAAAGTAGCCATTTCCGTAAGTCAAAAGTAATGATACCTCTGACTGGAACCCTTCAAATTCTTCAGCAGGTACTTCTACTTATTAGCAAAATCGCGGAAAATGAAACTTGAATTGCAGTCTGTTTGAATTGTAAAACATAGTTTAGTTTGCAGAAAACTACATGAAATAAACACAATTACAACATAGCGTAATTAAAAAATTCTAGCAATTATTTCAGTAGATGTTTAGAATGCTCCAGTTGGAGATTTCACTTTTGACTTAACTAAACGGAAGTGACTAATATTTCTATCCCATCAGATATGAAATTCTAAACATGTTAGATTGTAAGCAAAAATCGCTGGTAGTTTTCCTTTTGTTTCAAAATTTTTAATCGTTTTGGAAAGTTGTCAAGCTCTAGTAGACCTCGATAGCTAGTAGGCTGTGAAAAACAAATACTTCTGTCATAGCCCAGCTACTCATTTACATTAGATATCTTGGGGCTGTTTTATCCGGTTAGAGCTAATATGTTGCAAGGAATTTTCATAATCTTGCCTCGTTGCTCCAGTTAGTTTGCATCTTTCTACTAAGTTAGTTGGTTTCTTCCATACTAACGAGCTGCTGTTTATTTTTCATGGCCTGCTAGGTTGCATGCACGCAGGAAAATTGAAAACCACCGATTTGACTGAAAATTTGAAATAAAATGAAAACCAAAAAAGATTGGTATCGAGAATGCCATATCGTTAGGAAGGTGATCAAATTTTACATTCGATTTTTTAAACCAAAATAGGCATTGCCATTTGAAAAAGTCAAGTTATCTGTGATTGAAGTTTCCTTAATTAATCTAGTGATTTCTCCAAGTACAAAAAGAATTCAATTTTAGCCGTCTGACCTAAGGTGACGCATTTCATGCTTAGTTGTACCGCAAAGTCACGGCCTTCTAAGTTTCATAATCGCTGCGATATTCAATTTTTTTCTGATACCTACTTATACCAAAAATGGTGATTTGCGCCTAAACGGTTCCTTCAAAGTTCCACGTGTGATACATAAAGTCACACTAAAATTGACCAAGGAATCCAAATATGCAATAATTGATCTAAAACATCGTTTTATTTTATATAAATACATCCCAGATTAAGTTATTGCTGATATAAAAATGCACCCCGGAACCCCTACCCAGAACTACGTTACTGACTCGACAGCAGCAGGAACGAACGAAGCTCCCCGTCATATTTCTTGGAATTATCTGAGCAAAACGCGCGAGACCAAGTGCGCAGGTCAAAAATAAATGATTTTCTCCAGGAGGAAAATCCGGAGCTTTAAATTTCCCTTACGCGCGTTTTCAAGGCGTTTCTTAAATTTCTGGAAGGCAGATGGAGGATGGTGGATGGCGGAGGAATGGGAGAAGGATGGAGCGTGTGCAGGTCGGGCCAGTTCTCTCTCTCTCTTTCTCTTTTACACTATGCGGCAGCGTCGATATAGAAGCATTGCGAGGAAGTTCTGTTTCGATTAACCTCAGATAGAACTGTGGGGAATCGTTTTGACCGAGACCTTTGAAATCCTATGTATAGAAGGGGATAGAATACCAATTTGACATCAGTAGGACATTCTGCACACTAGCGAAGCAAATACGGAGGAGCCACTAGTTTCCAGTTTAACTATAAACCTTCATCTTCATCTTCACGTACCAGAAACCTAGTTCATGTTCTTTGGTAAATGTAACGTTAAGCAGCAGATTAGGACTACTGTCACATTTAGGTATAATACTGGCTGTTTTTAAAGCTATAAGCTATTGTCGTAAGAAATGATTGAAAAAAATGTTTACTCACAAACAAGTTAGGGCCGGTTTCTCAATGTACAGTGTTAAATATCGTATCTAGAAGTTAACAGTTAACTGTTGGATTATTTAAGCAATCGAAGGTTAAATTTTATCTTACAGTTAAATCTTCTCTACTAGAGACTATTTTGACTGACACTTATACCAATATTACCAACCTACAGTTAAAATGATAACATAAAGATAAACACACAAAACATAATAAATAATATTTAGACTCACAAACAGATATAAAACATGTTACTCCAAACTACCATGCATACCACAAAACACATTTTTAATTTTTCATAAAACATACCAGACCACAAAACACACTTATCTTTTCATAAAGCATATATACTCATGGTGACCGTATGGTCAAACAGGCGTACCAACCTAAACGAATTCACGTAATAAATCTTATCTCAGTTAATATGGTTCAAAACCTTAGACAAGGAAAGAGAGAGAACAGAACACGCGACTGACATCTCTGTTACCAAATGGGATTAAAATTATATCTAAGCTATTTGGAGAAATAATCTATTTTTAAATAAAGTTTAGTAAAATATTGTTATTCACGAGTTCTGTATGGCCAATTTCACCATCCACAGTTCAAATTTAAGTAACTAACATTGACTTAACCGTGAATTTCCATTCGACCGATATCTTGCCTTTCAAAATAACAGATACGTCACTGGAAAGCTGATTGTATTTGAATGAAAACATGCCTTAGAAAATATAATCTTTACCCTTTACAAGCTCAAAAATATTATGACTCGCATGTTAGTGGTACATTTAAAATTATATATTGGATGGATATATATCTCTGAACTGGATATCGAGATATTCACATAAACTTTGAATGCACCAAAAAATATGAACATAAACTTACCTGTGAAAACTGATTCCTGACTGCTTCCTGCTGCTGTGGCTTTTACAACAGTAAACACACCCTACCATTAAGCAAACCACAATATTTTACAGTTATTGGTTTAGAAACGCTAAGTATCAGAAAAAAATACTACCGTACCAAATTACTTGTTTTCCAACAAAAGTTTGACAGCTAATCGTTTTCTGTCACAGCTCATTCATATAGCAATAGACTGGCGCGCGGTATCCCCTCTCGTTCCTTATCTAAGTTCAAAGCACTACAAATTCAACTGACAGCTGTCGTTATATGGCAACTACATAACCGACAGTTTTATCTATCCATTGAGAAACTGGCGGGCCCTTAGTGCTAAAATTAAAAGACATGCAAAACGCATAAGAAGCAAGTTTGTCGTTCATCCTGAAGTGCAGCGATCTTGCTGCTACTGAATATAATCATGTTGGAGTAATTTTAAAATTTTAAAACTGAGCAAAAATAAATAATCTGGCGCAATAGTTTCAGATTTTTTCCATATATAAGTATTGCGTAGTTGTTTTCAATAATCACGTATTGAAATGGATTTCAAAGCCTTCTATAGGCCTTTACGGAAACACTGATCTGGATCCGGATAGATCAGTTATATGTCAAACAGCTGTCAAGTGGCATTTATGATTCCATGAATTTAACGGACATCGAACAACGAAAAAGTTGGTTTAACAATAAAAAACAGATGGTAAAGTAAAGCAGGTACTGATCTGAATCATCCGATCGCAATCACTTACTGTACAAGAGTGAACTACCCTATTTCTGACCGATCCCAGATCACTTTCAGAACGTCAGGATCTGTGATCTAAGTGACCAGGTTAACCCGATCATAGTTTCCGTAAAGGCCTTATATCAGGTGTAAATGTCGCTCGCAACAAAGTATACTATACTATACTATTTCTAGAAGCAGTTTCAAATGGATCAAATGACATTTCTTTCTGTCAATTGTAAATTCAAACTGTCAGGTGTACATTACATCTTGAATCCTGAATTTATAAATGAACTAAATGTAACTTGATCCTTTTGAAAGTACTGCTAGAAATGGTATAGTAGTAATAGCAGTGATGGACAAGCTAAGCCAGGCAAGTACTCTTTCCATATCAATTAGTAAGTGTAGCTGCAAACCGACTGTTATAAAATACTGGGTTATAATGTACTGTGTAAGACTTTCGCGGCCATGATCCGATGAACCGTTGGTTCGTGGGCTGTTCGGCCGGCGTCGCCACGCTCCGCCGCTTTGTCGTCGCCGTCGGCGCGCTTCGCTGATTGACGCTTCGCCAATACGAGTGGTCGGCATCCTCAGAAGAAGGATTTTTACGTCTGACACTGAATTTTGGAAGCTATGGCGTTGTATTGTTGTTGAGCATCACACATTCGTTGAAATCGAACTACATGCAAACCGTATAAAAGTACGTATACCAGCATTATCACGTATAAGTATAAAGGAAAAATTTGTCGTATTCATAATAGGCTGTCCACCAACCTGCGAAGGAAAGACCTAGCGCATAATACCCTTTTTTTGGTCTATCCGAACATTGCCTTGCCTATTACAGAAACGGAGGGACTTTTCTGATGTATACATGCGAGTGTTGCTTCTGATTGTTCTGTATGGTGTAACGTGGAAACTATTGGTTAGATTGTAATGGAATTACCGTGGCGAGGATGGAAAGCGTTTAATTTTTAGAAATCTTGTCGGTGGCGGTGCAGCAATGATAAAAGAAATAAAAATATAGAAACAGCTCAAACTTGGTTTCAGACGTTTTAGGAGTTCCTGATCATTTTCTACTTTTTTTTTGGGTGGGGGTGAAATTGGGGTGGTTGGGGAGCGGGGGTCATAAAAATTTGTTATATTTATCTATCTATATTTTGACCTGTCAAAGAAAGACCTAGCGTCATATTACACCTAGACTAGGTTATACGGACAAATCAGCGGTAGCCGAACATTTTAAGGATTAAGGAAGGAAGCCATAGGATCAAGTTTGAAGCAACTCAGGTTCTTGCCGCAACGTCTTTATACTATGTCAGACTTAACAGAGAAGCCATCGAAATACAAAAACACCACAATAATTTTAATAGAAAATAAAAAAATCAACCGGGCATGGGTATCCATCCTAAAGGACTTGAAGACACTGCCATATCGCAAGCGGGCGGAGCTACCAACGATCCAGGTTGAGCCACGTCACCGTTAACAGGTATAAATACAGGTCCAGATCCACCGGCCGTCAATATTTTGGAAGTCGCCGAAGTGAAATAGCTTCTGAAGATGCCATCCACTCGTGGTGGCGAAACGTCAAGCCTGAACGCTAAACGACGCCGGCCTAAAAACCCAAGAACCGCAAATTCAATAAACTAGTATCACCGTATTCTGTGGGAAGTACTAGATCAACGAACTTGACTTCTTTTTTGTTTTCAATTGATGATCTCATGGTTCAATGTTTATCACAGAGACTCGAAGAATCTATAAATTGTTTGGAATTAATGCGCTTCGTTTCGTCGCAATTAAATTCGTTTTGAGTGGGTTAAAATTACACATAATGCAGTTTTTTGCAACTTATTGCTTGTACATAACAGGTGTAATGAATCTCACTTTGTACTATCTTTTTCAATATAAACCGCGTATAATTTTTTCTACTTTATTGTTTAAAAAAACGTAAAAAGTGATAGTTTTGATATTAAACGATATAAACAAGTTGAATTTTTTCGTGGTTCGGGTCTTTCTCAAGGCAGTTGCACAAGGCATGTTCTTCACATCTTCACCTACGACTTTTATGCATCCTTCTAGCGCCCAAATAATGCGTTTTGATTTGACATTTTCTAATTCCACAAAGTAACCGTAACTGCAGGCCTATAAAAATAAATAACTTCAGACGTAAAGTCCCCCTTACGATCCGCAAGCCTACTCTGATGCTAAATGCAACCAAAAAAAAGACACTTTAAAGTGCCGCTGTCACTGAGTCCTTTGTGAGCTTCATTTGTTTTCACAGTCATTGTGAATTTATTTACAAATGAGTGTTACCTACATTTGGGAGCATTTGATGGAAATCTGTTAACGCTGACGCTGTGATGGATTGATGGTGCTTTTATGAACTTGACGTGATGGCTGAACCATCAGCTCAACAAATAGCTGAATTATGCACAATAGACGGTTGACAAAAAGCGGTGATATTAGGTGCTCTTACTCTGTCTACTTCCGCTTATTAGTCAGGCGTGGTATGTATTATAATATACTGTATTCCCTTAGAATTGACTACATAAAATAGTGGATCTATATAGTTCTGGTCAACCAATATTTTACACAGCTACAAAAAACTTATTTAGCCATTTATGAAATTGGCAATAATTTATTTTGAGGTACATATCTCTATAGTAACAAATTATCTTTCGAAAGAAACGAGACACGTAATAAGATACTACTTATAATTTATTAATATGCTACTGCTTCAAGATGCCCATAAAATATAGGGTGCGGTTACCTATATTGAACCAAATTTTGAAAAATTGTCCGTACATGTGCGCCATTAAAAAAATAAAACAAATTGATAATAAAAAACAAACGTCTCAAACTCGAGGGATATTTTGAGTAGCATAAGTTACTTTTATATTTGTTAACAACAAGAGAAAAGCAAAATTAACATGGTGTATCAAATGGTTCATTTTAGGCAACGAGGTGCTCAAATTGAGCTCTTGGTCTCTTAAATTGAACCTGCCCTCAGATCTTGATAAAGTAGGGATAATACTTCCAGGAAAACAAATTAAACTGAACTAAAGCCTCTTTGAGAAAAGTTGGTAAGTACAGAAACATAATTTTTTTTCTAATAATATTGCTAACAAAATGTGTAAGAAAATTCTGTACTGGAAGCGATGAACACTTGAATATTTTCTATTTTCTATTTTCACCACATTTGCAATGAAACCAAGTGTGGCAGGCAGGCACTGAACCATTTCAACTTGGTATTCAGTTTTGCGTTCAGTACAAAACCACGAAAGTTCAGGTTCAGGAGCGTTAGAAATTTAGGATGGCCTGTGTTGAACCTTCTATTAGAGGTTTCTTAAGTGGTTCAATATGAGCACCTAGCTCCAAAATCAAGATTAACCCCATATTTAAATAATTTTTTGACAATGCTATTGTTAGGTATCGTTATAAAATACTGATATCTAATAAACAAATTAAAACATTGAAAGAAAAAATCTACAATGTTTTAGTTAGGTTTGAAGCCTTCGCCAAGTTCATAAAATATATTGGGCATGGTCGAAATCTTTAACACTTCACAGAGCTGTATTACGTTGTCCTAATCTAAATATCAACTAAGTCGCGAGGAGGTTCAAAGATCTGGTGTCGAATACTCGATAGCAACATTGCTAAGTTTTACGGGAAATAGCAAAAACGCATAAGGTTCAAATCGGAAAACAGTTGAATATGGGCAACCGTACTTTTCTTACTAAGCCTTGAAAACTAAGGTAAATTAACAACGAAATGGTTTTCTTCAAAAAATTTGTCCCAGAATGCTCAGAAATTCATTTCAAGCTTTTTATAGGTTAGACTACTGTTTTGCAGTTAGCTGAAAATCTTCAACACCTATTGTGCTGAAAACCGTTTCATTGTTAATTTTCTTTATTTGTTCAAGGACTAATAAGGAACGTAGACTCGTTTATTTTACTTTGATGTAAAATACATACCTACTAGATAATTAATGTTTTCTTTGTAGTTGGATGCCATGTCGTTGAGATACCAAATCATACTGACTTACCTACTGCTCGAATTAGGAATCACTGACACATCAAGTCTTTTGGTACTAGGTGATTAGAGAAAGTAAAGTAATTCGATATTTCGAATTAATTGATTCAATTGAGTCACTAGCCTCCTCTATTAGTCACAAAGAATATCATTCAATTGCTCATTGCTCCTCAGAGCGGCCCGGTGAACTATTGCTCTTAGTCGATCATCGCGTTTGATCCTCCTACCTAGTTACCCAGAGACCAGACAATGCCAGAGAGAAGTAAGGAGAGAAAAAATAGGAAGGAATGACAGAGAAGTGTACACTCTTTAGCACGAAGTTCATCGGTTGGAAGCTATAGCTTGACATAGTCGATTTGAGTTCAGTTCGAGTAATTTTTGAGTTTAACCATAAGGGTAGACTGTGAGGCTCTATATCTCAAGTGATATAAATTTAGTTGTTTTCAAAATAACACGATTTGATTTTGACCACAAAGCGCGTCGCGATCTTGTGTGCTTGCAAACCTGGTCGACTGCGTAGTCCATACTGACTCGCGCAACAAAGGGTAGTTGTGCGATTCCGCGTGACTATGCGGTCAAAAAGAAGTAAGTCTTCATTAAGTGAGCCTAATAAAAGGACACATTGCTGCCTTAGTTTCAATACACTTAATAGAAGTTACGTAGGATGTAAGTCAGATAATCAAACAGGAAAGTTGCAGGTTGCAAATAAAAACGTTCATGAAAGAAAATATTCACCGGCCCGCTGTGTTAGTGCTTGTGAAGATTCAAAACATTTTTATGCAAATATAGTAACGCATAACGAACTCCAATTATAATTAGCTATATATTATATGGTTATTTCAAAAGAACCTCCTATGCAGCAAGCTCCTTGATCAAATGTTGTTTCAAAGTCTCGATCCAAATGTGTACAGAATGTACAGGAAACGGCCATGAAAAGAACTACTTTGTAACCAGATTTAAATGCGAAATATGAATATGGCTTGTTATTTTCCTACTGGGTGATATAAAGAGAACTTGTTTTAATTGTATTAGCACAACCGACCATTCGGGCTCCAATGGTCAAGGGATAAATTGTTTAGGGTCAGCAGCAACCACCTCCATAGACGTAACAGTACATTTTTCGGACGGAGCTAAGTATTGAAAACTTTATGGTAGAATAATAGTTGAACAACTAGAAGCCAATGCAGCGTTACATGTTTTGTCGTTAAAAATTCATTCCTCGGGTAGAGTAATGTTTTATAATTATTACGTGCTATAAATGAAATTAGTGATAATTTAAAGTTAATGCAATTTCTGAAGTTTGTCACGTGGTTGTCCGATTTATCATGCTTCATGGGCCCATAATTAAATCTACATTTCTAATAAAATTACTGAAGTTTGGATGACCTGTCTACCCATTATCAGTGTAGTAAAACATTTCGCAAATGCTAATTTGCAATTACTGATTTTCATTATGGTTTTATCAGTCCGAGTAGTTGTTTGCACAGTTCTCAAGAAACGAAAGCTACTAACTTCGGCTGCTGCCAGGTTTAAATTTCATCAAACTTTTTGTACTTTATAGTAGTATGGATATGCCGGTTCTGATCCTCCCTGAAGGTCATTCAAATGGGGTGGGGATGACCTTGGTTTCCATATTTCATGAGGTGTATTGACGTGGGTTTTTCTTATAGGTGCCGGTTCTGATCCTCCCTGAAGGTCATTTTGTAACGTTGTCTTTCCAAAAGTGATCGTATCTTAATGGGGCTTTTTAAATGGGGTGTTGGGTAACCTTGAGAGTTCCAGTTCACATTGTGCTTATAGACACTGATTTTGAAATATTTGTCATTAGTGTTTGTATTGGTTCTTTGCGTAACCTTGAGGTTTTTTTGTGTTATTGTATAGCTGCTTATTTTGAACGTCCTTGAATGTGATTATTGAGACTGATATTTCTTTGCGGTTTTGAGAAGAATGCACGGTGACGTATCTTCACCTTGATGGTATCTGTATAAATAGTGTACTAACGGTGCTAGTGATCAGTAAAAGTCGAGAGACGATCGGAGTATATTCCCGAAGTATATTGTGTACAGATATAAATTGGTGAGCACCCTTTTATATTATTTATCCAACAGTAACATTATTTGTTTTTCTTTAAACAATGTCTGTCACTACCTCTGAATTGCATGAAATTAACAATAAAATCAACTGTGAACTAAATAACAAAATACCGTTCAGAACTTTATCTTCATTAACTGTAAACAAAGCCCATACAATTAAGAATCTGTCACCAGTCAAATCAAAATTTGGTGAATGTCTAGTAGCAACACTATTAGAAGATAATGCTGATGAGTTCAAAGTATGGTTACCGAAAAGAGTAACGGAACATATGTCTGAAGCGGTGATCAAAGAGATAAATGAATCACAAAATAAATATTCACTATCATATATAGGTCAAAGTTCACCTAAAACACCAGGCACTCGCTCCAAATGTTTGATGAAATTTGATTATATTCAACAATAATATATTTGGTGATGAGGTAGTACAGATTGTGTTGGGTATAAATAATATAATGGTTACTCCCATGTATTGGACCCCGATATATGGAAGGTAAATTCGAGATAAAAAAAAAACATTTGTTTGTAGCTGATATTAGACGTTCCGTTTGTTTCAGAAGCAGACTAACTCTCCATTCCCATTATATAATGTGGATGCAGTATTCGGCAATGGGGTGGCCTGAAGCAAAAGATCTACGTAGTGCCATCCAGAGAATTGCATGCCAGTTGGTGGATTTGATTTTCGATGAGGAACATTCCACAGCGTATGACTTAAGTATCTGCTGGGATGATGAAGAGGTCGAACGAAAGAGGATACTAATAAGGAAATATGAAGCAGGGGAAAAGTTATGCAGACAGTATTTACGTGAAGAATGTACCGTCGACCAACTATGTGATGGAATGATTAATAATCAACTCAAACCATTTTTGTACGAAATAGTTAAATACTTACCTCAAGATATTATTATCAAATATCGCCTTCTAGATAAGGAATGATAACTGTATACACCGTGTGTCGTTTTATATGTATAAATAAAAAACTAAATGTACTAAAAAGCTGTTTTATTTCTGCGAGTTAGATATAATAAAAAATCAGAGACACTTAGTAGGAATGAATAAGTCCATTTTGAATAGATCCATCAAAGGCGTTGTAACTAATGCACGAATCATGAATTATCAATGCATACACCTTCGTATTCGCTGGGAAAGAAGATCTGGTTTCAAATTCCAATGATATATCCACAGTTGAGAGCTGAAGGTTATCAGGTTGATGACTGCAGTCAATCACAAATAGAGGATTGTCACTAAACTCCTTTATGTTAAGAATTGGTTCTGGAATGTCCTTGTTATAAAATGTTCTTTGGAAGCTCTCAAATGCATAGTAAGCTGCAGTATTTAGCTTTCTGTTGAAATCTAGGTTCCATCGTTCATACGGATATACCTGATTATTCAACTTTAATCGAATTGAATTTATGTTGGCATGAATGAACTTAGTGATATCCTCTTTAGGATTTTCTGCTAATTTTGAGTCTTGAAATCCAACGATAACAAACAAAGGCCTCTCCAGTTTGTTGGTTGTTCGAATTGCCCAGACGTCTGATGATGTTGAGCGAAGTGATGGCAGTTCATACAAATCCCAAGAGCGAAATGCTACCTTAATCCTTGAATTGAGACTGTTTTTATTCAATCGCTGTAGAAGTTTTACCTTGTATCGATCTTCAGGAACAATATGTTGAACCTTCCATTCAATCTTCGATATTGTTAACTGAGCGTCACATTCACCAACAAAGCAGTTTTTGAAAGATCTTGCAATTACCAAGACGAGCTCTTGTTTTATATTCAGAATTCCTTTTTTGTAGTCCTCTGCGAATCCCATTATATGCTTTAGAGGTATCCTACCACTGAATACTTTGCTGTTTAAATCCCATATCGCTAAATTATCAGCATTCAGGCCCCATCCGGTACATAAAAGTGTATGGGCTGCACTTTTACCATGTGAAATCATTGTTTTCATTGTTGAAGTTATTCCAGGATTCCGCACAACAACAACTTTTTCACCACCCATATGCAGAGAAATTTCATCAAATAAAAAGGATAGAGCATTATTAGATAGGTAGCACGTCTTCGTTGCATCTGCTGGGTTAAACGTTCCTTCAATGTAAATGTAACTGTCAGCAATATTTAAAATGAGATCTTGGAAATTTATCGGTATATGAACAATATCGGAGTTCTTGAAATACGGCGAACCGTACGGCTTGTATGTGTATTCATGAAGGCTGGCTAAGGAACGGTCCATGATAGGTTCCTCAAAAACATCCAACGTCTCACTTGATACGTGCAGAACCATTTTTTTTGGTAAGTTGCAGTCCTATAGATTCGAGGAACTTACGATTCAGTAGAGAAATTTTCGATGCTGTATCCTTGGCGGCAGACGAACGACGAATAACGTCAATTCTCTGATTTCGTCGTATTTTATGTCTACTTGTGTGAACTTTCTTGACATTTTTCAATTGGTATGAACCTACGTTGTACAAAAAACCCATCTTGCTGAATTATGAAGCTTGTTTTAAGTTAAACGTCGCAATTCCAATTTAACGATTACTTTTTCACCACGGAAGTTGATTAGATTCCCATCGTCATCCAAAATTTTAAGTGTGATGTTGTCGATAAACTGACGTCCGCTTGGCTTTACGCTCATATATATTACATTCTGTGGCTCCTTTGTTAGTTTGAATCCTGGCTCGACGTCTATGTCAAACTCGTAAAGAGTGTGCATTTCATTTCCATTGTGGTACGCGCCAGATATCAGTCCACAGTCGATTCTTATCAATCTAACTGTAGTTATATTAACCGGTAAAGTTGACACATGTATTTCGTCATGTCCAAAAATCTTCGGTTCAAACCCAATCAAAGATGCGATTGAGTTAGGAAAAGATAAGTCAACATCATACGCTGAGTATAGCTCACACTTTAATGTATTGTTGTTAGCTTTGAGAGAGAACAACTCATCAGTTGTGGGCTTAGGTGGGTGTATACTGATGGGCTTTATTGTCCTTTGTAAATATTTATTTAGTTCATCGATTTCGTAGGTACCTGGCGGAATATATATAATTTTGAATTTGGTGTTATCTGTTGGATACCTCAAAGCGATTAGATTATTTTCTTCGTGTACGTTGAATATTGAGTTGTAGGAGTAAAAACCTATTAGACCCAAACCATACTGGGCGCTAGTATCTAGCTCAATTGGTGGATAGAAATTAGCCGACAACTCGCTGTCATAACCCGTCAACGTAAGTGTGTAAGACATGACTGATGGGGTGCAAAAAAAGGTAACACTTTATATATCCAAACAGCAACATTTATTGAAAACAGCAATTGTTTTTTTGATTATTATTCTTTAAAGTAATATCATGTAAATTACAATAACAACAAAATATTTTTCTTGGCGGCGGCCCATCTGCTTGATCGCCACTCTGATGTGTATCATAATGCTCCCAGCAGAATTGGAATCGCTGCATGTCCGGGTCTTCCTTCAAGTGTAATGGTAGTTTGTACCATACATGTGCTATTTCATTAGGTGCGCATGCTATGAGTACTTCTTTTGGTATGTGAGCAAGTTCCTCTTCTGTCATGTTCAACAGACTTCTTTCCTTTGAGAATGCTTTCAGGGAATAACTCATTTTTCTAATTGTTTCACGATCCATTTTTATTAGCTTTCTGCTTTTCCTCGGAAAGGAATCGTAGACACAAATGTCCACACCAAAAAGTATTGAAGTTCTGCTGTCGTCTGAGATTATACAAGATCTTAATTTTCCTTGATTGATCGAATAAATACTTCACTAGCTCGTTCGTTGGTGGTAGGTTGCCGAAACTATCATAATACAACACCACCATTCCCCGTTTTATATATGATACCCAATGTGACCCACCCCCACTCTTGCTATCTAAGTTGATAATGGCTGACTCATTCCAGAATGGACCTTGTTTAGGTAGATCATCACGCATAAAAACTCCTCTGAAATACGGTATTTTTAGCTGTTTGGCATAATAAACAAGGTCGTTGTCTGTCAGCGGTCGTTGGGGTAGGGTTTTTAAAAGTTTTTTGAAGTCCGAGCTTTGATAAACAAACCCAATCCTTTGCGGTATGGTTTCAAATATAAACCACTGCCAATTTTATTCATACCGGAGATAGATGTAGAATTTTTTTCTCGTGCTGAATTTATTGCTTTAGAGGTCCTAACAATATTTGCAATACCCCCAGCGAGACTGCCTAATGCTGAGAGACCTGCAAAAATTGGTATCAAGGGTAGAATTCCACCTACTTTTGGAATAGGTATAACTCGCGGAAGGCGAATACGTCGTTTCCCTCCCAGAGACTTGATATGCTTCCGGGCGGCTAATAATGCTGCAGAAGTTGCTTTTCGTAGCACGTTATTATCTTGCTTATGGTTCGAAAATCTCTTCATATTTTTGCGAACTCTGTTTAGTATCCCTGAACCAAAATGCACCTTCTTTGTAGCCTTCCTCATTTTCCTACGCACACATTTTTTCTTATTCCTTCTACGTCGTGATCCATAACCCATTCCCGCATGATGTTTTACACGTAATGCATTCCACAATTTTTTACGCATGCATTTTTTCCTACTGCGCCCACGTCGTGATGCAAGACCCATTCCAGTGTGACGTTTTACTTTCATAATATTTGTAACTAACCAGGCAGCTGCTTTTTCTCCGAAGTTTGCATCAGCTGATTTGACTCGTTTCCAGGCTTCTTGTTGAAGCAGGTAGTCAGCCGAGTGTCTTGTAGCCAAGTCAGATTTGCGGTATGCAAGGTCGTGCTGTAAGCAAGCCGCGTCTAATTTATTGATTCCTTTTTGGCCAAGAGCTAGCCTTTCCTCCACGCGCGTGCCCGGCCCACAAAACTGATAAAAGGGTAAATGTGCTTCGAATGGCAACTTATCTATCAACTTGTTAACAATTCCACCACCAGTTTTGGAAATGCTGCTACACCTTCTCCCAAGAAGTATCGGCATTTAAATAAAACATATATAAACAACTGCGGCTTATATACGGTTAAGTCGTTGCACGATGAAGGTGACAAAACAAGATCAGGAATTAAGTATTAGCAATATTGATGTAAAGGTCACGGATTTGGAAAATAATACTTCTCATCATCGACATGGTATACTACTACCATCCACGATTCGTTGTATTATTGTTGGCCCATCAAACTGCGGAAAAACCAATGTGCTGATATCTTTGTTGTTGCATCCTGATGGGCTTTTCTTCGAAAATATCTATATATTTTCAAAATCGCTTAATCAACCCAAGTATACATTCATAGAAAAAGTAATGAAGTCGATTGATGGATTGGGATATCATGCATTTACCAATAACTCTGATATTCTACCACCATCAGAAGCCAAACCAAATTCAGTTTTCATTTTCGATGACGTTATATGTGAAAATCAAAATGTTATCCGAGAATACTTCAGTATGGGTCGACACAAAGGTGTGGATTGCTTTTATTGCGTGCAAAGCTACAGTTGGATACCAAAAAGGGTGATTAGAGATAACGCAAATCTGATTGTGTTGTTCAAAGTTGACAACACTAACCTCTCACATGTTTTTTCAGATCATGTGGCACCCGACGTAACCTTTAAGCAGTTCCAAGATATGTGTGCAATGTGCTGGAGGGAGAAATATGGGTTTCTAGTAATTGATAAAGATAGAGAACTAAAAGATGGTCGGTACAGGAAAGGATTCGATAGTTTCATAAATCCACTGGTGGACTAGGAATATCATCAATTGAATGTGAGACTGCAATCAATGTACATCGCAGCTGTAGCATTACCATAACAAGTATGAAGCAGCAACAGAGCAGCATTGAGATTGCTCTCAAAAAAGAATTAGTGGAAGCAACAGAGTCTGTCCAAAAAAAATTTAATGCTGTAAAGAAAGGTCGCGACATCGATAACACAGCATTGGAACGGATATATGAACCTATTACGAAACAGCTGAAGACAATAGCGAATGCATCAGTTCATACACAATCGAAACAACCAATGCAAAACGTTGGTCATACAAGCACTCCTAAAAGACCACAATCTACATATCCAAATCAAACCCTTCCCTCTACTAGTACACCAAAAGGGGCGAGATTCGAAGAATTGACTTCCGCTGCTTTTTCCGGTATAACACCAATAAAGGAGTTACCTGATACACCATCATCAATTAATGAGAGGGAAAGAGATTCAGTTACTCAGTATGTATCTACAGCTAATTCAAGTGTGGACAGAGAGGCAGTTGCTGAGGTGCTGAAAAGTCATATAGATAATTTGAGAGCAGGACATCCGGCCTATGGAAGTGTTTATAATGTGAGGATCAACCCACAATCACAGAAGCTGTTAATGGGTGTACATGAAGTGGAATTTGATGATAAGGCGGTTTATTTATCGTCGGGTGATAAGACTACTAAATTCAAACTATCCCCAGACTTACTAGATATGATGTTTGTAGGAGATACACGAAACTCCAACTCAAAAACTCTACACACATTCAGGTCCATATTGAATCTAACTAATGTACTTCGCAAAGATTACACACCTCTTAATATTTACAATGTCGACGGATCTGAGTATTTCAATAAATTATTTAATATCCTATCTACATCATCCCCCATGCATTTGAGAGCCAGAGTTGGTAGGGGACATACACAAATGAAGATACCTAAGTATAAGATATTTAACACTAATAAACGCGACTTTGTGTACTGGAACGACATCAACGAGCTGATTGATCGATTGAAATTGCTATACAGCTCAAAATCAGCTGGTCATACAAACCACGACAACGAAATTTTATCTATAATAGAAGAATTGCGTGAAGAGGGCGTAATACGCTAATTTGGGGTATATATATTTGCGAGTTGAAAGATCCCACTAATAGTATAACGCTTTCGTAGCGATGCACAATACGATAGATAAGTTTGGTCGTCGCAGTTCTAAGCATACAACTGTACGTGGTATTCCAGGTATTGGTTTTAAACTTACACAAACTGGAAATTATGATATCAATGGAAAGCAGTTAAAGAATGTTGGTGATCCTACAGATGAAAATGACTCTGTTCATATAAAGTATGTTGAAAAAAAAACTAAAAAGTACCGCTGATATGCTTGAAAGTATAGTGAATAGCAAAACGCTAGAATTGAGTGATGGCCTTGAGAAAAAGATTGATGTATTAACAACCAATTTGATATCCATTTTAGAGCAACTAGAGGTTCTATATAATTTTTGCCAGAAATTAGCTAGTGGAGTCAACAGGGAATTCGATGCTGAAGGTGGCCCTGTTTTACCAGCGTGGCTTGCAGGCTACACTTTAAATCAACTCAGACCATAGATCGGTTGATTTTTCATGATTAATGATCAGTTTCTTTTCTACAATCACCTGAGTCAGACCTCTACATGTAGATATGTCAGTTAACAGCGCAACAAAACGTGGCATAGCAGAAGAATTACACAAGGCAGTTCGGAAGAACTTTCGCCGTCGAAAAACTATCATAAAAGGTTTCGCTGACTTATGGCAAGCCGATTTAGCGGAAATGCAACCTTTTCATAAGGAAAATAATGGCTATAGATACATATTGGTAGTCATTGACTGCTACTCTAAGTTCTTATGGTGTAGAGCAATTAAGAATAAAGATATGCAAAACGTGACGGCTGCAATGCATGATATCCTGCAGGACGCTAGCTATCATCCAACCAATCTGCAAACAGATAACGGATCTGAGTTTTACAATCGCAAATTTTTTGATCTGATGCAAAGGTATGGAATTAACCATTACTCCACGTTCTCTACGAAAAAAGCAGCAATTGCCGAAAGAGCTATTCGTTCACTGAAACACTTGTTGTACAAGGAATTTTCTGCAAGAGGTAGTTACAAATGGATTACAATTCTGCAAAATGTCACCAACTTCTATAACAACAGGAAACATCGAACAACAGGATTGGCCCCCATCGAAGTCGATTTTCATACACGATTGAATGTGTATCGCAATCCAAAGGTAGCAGGCAGAAGTAAGCTTAAACTTGGGGACATTGTGAGAGTAAGCAGATATAAAGGTGTATTTGAAAAAGGTTACACCCCCAACTATTCTACGGAATTGTTTAAAATACGCAACGTTAACATTACAAATCCAGTCACATATATGTTAGATGATATGGATGGGCAACCGATAAGCGGCTGTTTCTACGAAGCTGAGCTAAAAAAGACGCAGTTTCCAGATGAGTATCTGATTGAAAGGGTCTTGAAGAAAAGAGGAACCAAGCTCTTCGTTAAGTGGTTAGGTTTCCCGAAAGAAAAAAATTCGTGGATAGACGTAAAAGATGTATTGTAATGATTCAATAATATATTTGAATGGTTTCTCGATAACTGTGTAAACTTATTTCATTATTTTTTGTTTGGATGATTTTTAGATTCGTTTATAAATAAAACAGTTGTTTGGACTAACTGTAGTTTTATTTTTTCGCATATATATATTTACAATAATAATCATTGACTAATTTGTTAGATTATTAAATCGGGCGACCTCGCTCGCTCTCCACCTGCGTCTCTCCTTCTTGGACAAGAACGGTGGGGGCATCCGCAGGACCGCCCTGTTTTCTAAGTGCGGTTTATAGCTCTGGTAGTTATCGCTATCCCAGTTTTCTGAAACAAAAAAAGTGTTGTTTTGTAATGCGTGCGAAGATTGCAAGATGCAAAAGGTGAGAGGTGTATAAGGATATATTGCTAAATCTTACGAGGTTTCATTAAATTTAGATTTTTCAGGAATGATGGGTACACACGTTGAAAGTATCAATATCATATTATCAATACACAACAAAAAATAATAAAAAATTGCTATGTTGGCGCATGTTGAAAGTATCAATATCATAGGATTGGTACAAAACAAAAAAAAAAGATGCTAAGTTGGTGGTGGTTTGATTTTTTCGCATTTAATAAACACATTTTATACCTTCACTCTGCACCTCTACATTGGTGGTGGCGACTTCATCACCCTGCTCTCTTCCTTTTACCCCATGGTTGTCAGAAGCTGTAAAAAGAAAGAATTATCGATGAGTATCTGGTTAGTTTGTAATAGAATACGTTTGCTTCGCAAAAAAAGTAAAAACATAGAAAGATAAACTGTTTTTGATAAATTTTTAGTGTCATCAATAAAGGTAGCATTTCATAAACTCGGAAATAATTACTCATAAACAAACTACATAGGTACCTTCAGATGGTGCATGACTCTCTGCCAATCTTCGCCGACACCGCACCAGGTGATTAGCCATCGACGACGGCTTCACTAGATGGTCCGCGATCAGCGGACATTGCCGCAGACCAAATGTCCGGTGATCTGCGGTCGATGCTGCCACACCACCCCGACATGCTGTCGCCCGCAGCCGCCTCGCCACCTCTGTGAAGCCGCTGTATCGGCTGTCACCCGGAATGACCTCTGGTGCTGAAAAGAAAAGAAGAGTACATTGTAGAAATACATATGAGTGGATACTAGCGAAAACAGACTTGCTGTATTTTGACTTGTTACTTGTACGCAATGTATACAATGGCAGAATAATGTTTACCTTGACTCAGGTGCTCCAGGTCCAAGATGTTGAATCCTATGGCTTCCATTCTCGTTCTTCCTCTTGATTATCTTGCTGTAATCTTGCTATAACTGAAGAACTGAATCACGAACTTCACTAAGTAATTCTCGTTCAGCCACCGTATTTATACGATATTAGGGGACTAACGCTTCCCCTCCTCCGCTTCAATCCTCTCTTAGGGTACGTCGTTTCAGGAATATAGAAAGACCAACCCACCAGCCAATCGGCGTATAGACCATTAAGTACGTTATATGCTTTGGCAACGCATTCGCACGTCATCAACTGCTATTGAAACGGGAATATAGAAAGATCAACCCACCAGCCAATCGGCGTATAGACCATAAATCCCTATTGGTGGAAATGTTATATGCTTTGGCAACGCATTCGTACGTCACCAACTGCTATTGAAACGGGAGTATAGAACGACCAACCCACCAGCCAATCGGCGTATAGACCATAAATCCCTATTGGTGGAAATGTTATATGCTTTGGCAACACATTCGCACGTCATCACCTGCTCCTGAAATACTTTGTCGCCCAACCCCAACCATGCTAATTTAGATCTGTGTACCACTATATCGATATCTGAAACCAACAAGAATTGTGGATGCTCCCACCAATATAACCTTATTGGATGCGATAGTTTCACCCAACCCACCCATCTAAAGCTTATTGGTTGTGATTGTTTCGCCCATCCTCCCCATCCAAGTATTCGTCCCCTCCGCTCTGATTTTACAACTGAATTATGTTGTGAATTTTTGGGTATAAATACAGCTTCATTCTGTAAGGCTTTTCAGTTCTACGTTCTTCAGAAAATCGTACCGTTCCGCAGAAAAATATTGTATATCATACCTATATCACCAACATTATGGCCGCAACCAATAATCAAGATGTTATAGTCGTCGGGGACGACTTACGGGCCATCCTGCAGGAGTTCGAAGATGAGGGGTTGCCTTTTACGCAGCTGGCTGCAGATGTCCAAGAAGAACTTGAAGAATTCGTCCATGTGAACCCACCAGCTGAAAACAACACCAGTGTGAACACCCCTGCAGCAATAGGAGCTGGCGTGGATGCAACGGAAGCAGCCGCAAGTGCAGTGCCTGTCCTGGCAACCAGTGTGAATACTCCTGTAGCTATAGGAGCTGGCGTGGATGCGATGCAAGCGTCCACAAGTACAGTGCCTGCGATAACGAGTAGAAAAATAAAAAAGGCACCTTCCAAGCCTTTTGGAGCATTATTGCGGCAGACATTGGAAAAATCAAATAAACCTCCAAAAACAGAGATCGAAGACCAGACGGAAGCGTTGAGGAGTACTGTTCAACGCATCAAGGATGAAATAGCAAATAATGAGCGGCAACTGGTAGAGGAGCTGGCACTGAACGATAGTCTCCAAGCAGCACAAGTTATCGATGAGCAAAA
Source organism: Callosobruchus maculatus (assembly GCA_951848785.1). Classification (NCBI taxonomy): domain Eukaryota; kingdom Metazoa; phylum Arthropoda; class Insecta; order Coleoptera; family Chrysomelidae; genus Callosobruchus; species Callosobruchus maculatus. The sequence goes on from CATOUR010000032.1 coordinate 4,397,475, forward strand.
GTTGAAACAGCTAGACGATGAAAGGAAGCGTGTAAAAGAAACCAAGACGAGGAGAAAGCGACAGTTGGATGATTGCAAGAAGAGAATCGACACCCTACGAGTGACATCAACTCAAAAAAGATGCAAGCTGACTGAAGAGAAGGAACGTATTATATCTTTCTTTGAGTTGTAAAATAAACAGCAAAATATTATATATATATATTTATATACATTATATGTATCGATTTGCCTCATATTACGAATATTGAATAAAAATAAAAAAAAGGTATGATCTTTTATTTGATGATGGTATATTGTGTAAGTACCAGCGGGCTAACAGAAACGGTAAATATACCTTGTGGATTAGGGTGTGGCTTTACAGTACCCACCACCCAACGCCACCGATGTTCCACAAATAAAATGAAGAGGTGGGGAGGTATGGAGGGGGCTTTAGTGTGGGGAGCTTAGAACATAAAAGGCAGAGTTCTTGTCAATGAAAAACATAGTGCAGAGTCAACTGGTACAGTAATACAACTAGCAGCGCAATGGACTTCTCTACAGAGTCAAACGGACCTTGCGACTCCACGTCTTGGATGCAGGATCAAGAGGACAGTTCCAGCATATGGAGTATGGAGACTGCGGTACCGGATGATGAGACACCCGACCAATCTCATTGGGCGGTGGCGAGACCACCGATGGACCATGGACCATGCGACTCCACAGTACAGCCGCTGGGGTTCCTGTTGTCTACTATAGACAGCTCATCAGATAACAGCGATGATGATGATGATGCTGATCCTTATCGTCCAGATGGTCCATCAAACCTTAGAGGTGCGCGGATAGAACTGCCTTTTCTCATAGATAGTCAGGAGGAGACATGAGGTGCTATTATTAAATTATAAAGAGATTTTTTTTGTATTAACCAATAAACTTGTTTTTTTAAATCGTACCTTTTTTCAAAAAACCTTACCATCGTGACAGAAAAAAAATTCATCGAGCGTGGGCGGCTTTGCCAACAAACGATCTTTCTAAAAATTTTATTCAGTGGTGTACTTTATTTTCTCATTTTTTATCAGTCTTCCAATTTTGTCTATCTCGATTTTTTCATGCTTCTAACGTTTTTTTTCACTCTTTTTTTCTGAAAAACCACCGTTTTGAAGGACCGTTGAAGATCACATTTGGCCCTCAAAATGCGTCAAAATGGGCCTCCGCCGAGCCTTTGTATGCGCGGCTCGGCGGCTTCGCCGCAGCATGTGCCGCCGGCTCTATGGGCCGGCACGGCGGCGGCACATGCTACGGCGAAGCCGCCGAGCCGCGCATACAAAGGCTCGGCGCCGCCTCGCCTTTGCATGCGCGGCGAGATAAGGTGCTGTCCGTGTCGATGTTAGTCGACGGCGCAGCAGTCGACCTAACCTCCACCTTTACCGAAACTTAGCACGACCCAGTAAGCACTATGTGTAATTGGAGACTATGCACTATCCTGTTGTCTTAGAAACCAACCTATAATTTTTTTCACCCGGGGTTTCGGGCAGTCGGGTAGTCGACGGCGCAGCCGTCGACCTAGTCTCTGCCTTTACCGATACTTATCACGAACCAGTAAGCACTATGTGTAGTTGGACACTATGCACTATCCTGTTGTCTTGGAGACCAACCTACAGTTTTTTTTCGCAGATATTTTTTTATAGACTTTTTTTTCATATTTTTTTTATTTCTCATTTTATTAACCAGAAAAGAACTAGATTTCAAAATCGATATATATATATATATATTTGAATTTATTTATTTTTAATTATAAGACATACATAAAAAATATTGTAATAAAAAAACACATTTGTACATTACTACTATCTTAGAAAATTTTACACAAATATCTAACACCTGCATACAAATAAATACAAAATTAAAAGTTTTTGTTCACATATCTTTTTTGTTACTCATTTATTAAATAATCTCATAATCGATATATTTATATATTTTTTTTCAATTATAAGATATACATAAAATTACATTTGTACATTGCTACTATTCTATAAAAATATTATTAACTGAAACACTAAATTTGAGAACAAGTATAATTTATTTTCTGTAATTATTATACATGAAAAGTTATTAATTATAAAATATATATTTTAGCAATAATATTTTTATACATACATGAAATTTTATTAAAATTGAGTAATACATTTTTTGTAATTATTGTACATGAAGATTTATAAAAAAATAAAATATACATTTAAACAGTAATATTTTTATATACACATGAAATTTTATTAAAATTAAAAAATACATTTATATAATAAGATTTTTATATATTCAATGAAAATTTGTTAAAATTAAAAAATATATATTTAATAACAATTATATATACATGAAAAATTTATTAGTTAAAATATACATTTATACAATACTATAATTATAAAATAAAGATGCTATACAAATATCTAACTCTAAATATATACATATAAAACCCTAATTCTAACTATAAGGGAAAGTGTAGTATATATATCTATATATATACTATATATATATATACTACACACCCTTCTGGTTTTGGGACAGACAGATCGGATGGTAATCCACGGATTCGATCGTCGCTATCTGTCCCTCCAGCTTTGCTATCTTCGCCTCATAATTTTCTATCTTGGAGGCTCTCTCCTCCAGGCCTTCAAGCTTACCGCCGGCTTGCCGCAACTTCACGTCCTGCTGCTGAGCTTCTTTCCGACGTTGCTGCAACTTCGATTCCCTCGACAGTACTTCCTCCCGAAGTTGCTGCAACTCCACCTCCTGCAGCAGAACGTCGCCCCAAAGTTGCCGGCTCGACTCTTCGGCGGTTCGCTTCTCCTCCCTGGCGGCCGATAAGATCTGCGGGAACTGGTCGTCCTCCTTCAGTTCCTGCACCCTCACCCTTGCGTCCTGCAGTTCCTTTCTCATCTTAGCAGTCGCCTTGGCAAGCAGCGAGCCAGGATCCTCCTCCACAGTCTGGCTGCTCCCACTACTGGTCTGGCTGCTGCTGCCGCTACTGCTTCCGCTACTGCTTCCGCCACTGCTTCCGCTACCGCTGCTACGTTGACTGGCCTCGTGCGATGTCAGCGACTCGAGGGACGATTGAGTCGCCGATATCCGCGGTGTCCTGGGCGTACGCGGCAAGGCCTCCAGGATGTCAGCCGGTGCCGGTGAAAATGATGACTGGGCATCATTAACCGCAAGAGGTTCCGGGCTTCGACTTGCCTGATGAAGCTCCGAAGATGTCGTCGTCGATGACTCCACTGGAGCAGTAACAAGCACATTCTGATGCACTATAATTTTGTGTGCTTGATTCTGATCCGGTGGAGTAATCGACAACGGCAATGTCGGGGTAGCTTCCTCAACAACCGCCGAAGTCCGGACGGGTGACTCTCGCAAAAAAGGTGGTTCCGTTACAGTCGGAGCCTCGTGCAATACGGAGAAGTCTACCGTCGACTCCGGTACAGCAGCGGAAGTGGCAAACTGGGGTACAGGTTGCCGAAATCGAGCTGTGTAAGTCTTGCATGCCGACTTACACAGCTTAAATTTGGCACCCTCATTTCGCTTCCGCTGCGTTGCCGAACTCGACGGTACTCTTACAACCTTCTTTCGCGGCTCTTTTTGCATCGCAACCACTTTTTTTTGCGATTCATCACCATCTACCTTCTTGGGGCGTTTGGTACCCGTCATCATCTTCATAGGCGCCGTCCTTTTCCTGGTGGTAGGACTTGCGCGTACTTGCGAGGGACCAGCCTTGGCAACAGGCGATCGCGATAGCAGTGTCGATCGCTTGGGTGAGCTTTGAAACTCATCTTCTGAGTCGTATTCGATGGGCATCTGTAACAATAAAGAGAAAACCATATTTAGAAACATATCCATGAGGGTAGTTGGTAGAGCGGTCTCCCAAGTTAGGATAAAATTATTTTTACTTACACTTCTCTTCAGAGACATGGTTCGTAGCTGGTTAGTTGGTGGCTGGTAGAGAGATGTATTCTGGCGGCAAAAGCTGGACAGAATGATTTCTACCTGTCCTCGCCTGCACTTTTAAGACCTCAATCCACCAATCAGACAGTTCGAGAGTAGGGGTAGAGGCAGAGGTGTACGCCCACTCCTCCAATGGGGATGAAAGACAGCCCACATCCCTACCCTATCAACTCCAATGTCGCCATGTTTTTTTTTGTCTCTTTCTACATCAATGTGTATTTAGAACTTATGAAATATTTCATGAGTTTGAATACCTGGAGCGGTAATGATTTTTTAAGTATGTATTAATAGATGTGTATGCCTTAAAGAGGGTAGCCATGGGGCACCATTAAATTTTAAATGGGTATTTATAGAGGCTTACCTTTCTTCATGGAATAACCTAATCTTAAAGATGGGGTGGCAATAACAAATTTTGTTAATGGCTTAGGGATTATATAGAGGCTTACCTCTCTTCGTGGAATAATCTAATCTTAAAGATGAGGTGGCAATAAAAAATTTTGTTAATGGCTTAGGGATTATATAGAGGCTTACCTCTCTTCGTAGAATAACCTAATCTTAAACATGGGGTGGTAATAAAGTTTGTTATGGACTTAGGGATTAAAGAAATAAACTGTATTATGAGTTTACGAGACCCAAAGGGTCTCATTCCCCGAAACACTCCGACTGCTAGGGACAGCTCGCCTTTTCTATAATTATACTCGTTTAAATAAATATCTCAAAGCTTTCTTGTGGATATATTTATTGATTAATACAATTTGAAATTTTCTTATGTATATATTAACATACCAAATAAAAGTAACTGCAATACACAAAGATTTAAATATCAATTCTAAAACTACAAATATAATACGTTGAAAGCAACTTAAAATTCCAAGACTCCACTAACAACTATTTAAGATATTAAATTCTGCAACAACCAAAAAATTATGAACAGACAACTTGAATCTAAAACTATGAATCTAAAAGAAAGACACTCTATGTATTAATGAAAATTATGATCTGCTCTTTCGGCTAACGACTCGTCTTTCAGAACTTTCATATGTGGTTGCGGATGTGACGGAGGCGGTGTCCTAATCCACGAATCAATAGCCTCACAAACTCTCAATGCACATCTCCCATTCGTGTTTTCGGAATGGTAGTCACACTTTTTGCTATGAACACTCTGCTCTGCTCTGCTCATGCCCACGTTAATACAGATACTATGATCTATAGCCTCAATGTTCACTATCTGTATGTTTTTCAAGTTTAACATAGCTACAGCTCTCACTACATACTCATACTTCTGATGGCCCTTAAGAAAGATTTTATCGCTGTTCCTGATATGTTGTTTAATTATTTTCATGATTTGTTGCGCATTTGTATTTCCACTACTGTATCTGATGCCATGATTATATTTTTCCAAAAACTTGACGCTTCTTTGATCTTTTACGCTCAGTTCATTGAATTTAATGACGGGTTTAAGCACATAATGAAATAAACTTCCACTTTTCTTAAACCCTATCTCTTTTGGAACAAACGTAGACTGGATATTATATCCTTGGATATCTAGAACAACTATAGTCATTTTTGAAGTCTCACAATGAATCTGATGTAGATTGTGGGTAGTCTGAGTTTAGGTTAAATAAAATGTGCCAACTTTATTCTGCAAACATATATTTAATACTATCACACTTTACAAGCTTACAGTAACTTAAATCTAATATTTAGAAACTTCGGCTAACATTAATTGTATAAGTAGATCTAAATTACCATCTTCAGGAGCCTCATCTCGCGCGGTGATCTGATTAATGGCATCGATAGCATATTTTACATTCGATGCGGGGTCTGTTTGGTAAAATTGAATGTCAGAGTGCCCCCAGGGTAAAGTTTTTGTTGTATTTGGAATTATAAACCTTTTATCATCGTTGTGTGCTAAAGCTACTTTATTTTTGACTTCTGTATATACATCATGCAACCTGCTTTTGAATGTATTCATTTTTCTTAAAATCAGACCACCATTCTCTAGTATATGCTTATAATCATTACCACATAACTGATTTTGTATTACTGCTTTTTTAACACCCTTTGCTTTTTTCATTTCTCCCTTAACTGACTTGATATAGTATGCCTTCGCACCTGTTCCGTAAAAACTTATTATAGGATCTTCTGGAAATTCGTCTTTCATTTTACCCAGAATAGAGTCATTGACTGGAATGTTGAACTCATTGTTTTGTTTATAATTTGAAGTATCAAACTCGCTAATATTATTTCTCATAAATTCATAGAAGTCATCTGTATGAGTTTTCAAAATTTGCGAATCTGTATCACAGTAAAGCATAGATACTTTATCGTTGAACTGCTTTTTAAGAAACCCATAAAAAAAATCATACATTACTATTTTAGATATGTCCAGTATACAGAATCCCACGTATATTGGCTTAAAATAATGTACTCTAACTTTTCCTAAATGGATAGCTGCAAGATTTTCGTTGAATATGGAACAACTCTTGAAATTTGGACGAGCTACTAGTGCTCCGACACCGATGCTATTACGAAGATTTTCCCAATGTGTGACCAACTTTATATCTCTTCTATTATCTACATTTTCCATAGTTTTTCCAAAAATTGCATTATTTAGAAGCTTATAAAAGTCCCTTTCAAATTTATTGTTTGCTTTATTACGCATTGCCGTATTGAGATCGATATATTCCTTCAACCAGAACGATTGTTTGAACTTAAGGATCCTGTGAACCTTGGTTACTTGCAAACCATACCGTACAGCTTGTTGTAGTACGCGATAATGTATTTTGTCTTGGCATTTGGTGGGATCATACTTTCCACCAAAAACGGAAGGTCGCTATGTGAATCGTGTAACCCTTCAGGATATCGCACATCAACTTCCAAGACATAGCCATTCTCACCGTCTATTTTGGCATTTTCTAAATCGAATGTAGATATTTCTGAATCCCCCATCCATTCAAAACCTCCCGTAGGAAGAGGTGACGACATAGCATGCCCGTAAAGATTCGTGGCATCGAGATATGATATAAATGTCGATTCTTTAGATGGATCATAATTTGGTAAATATTTATTATTTGCTTCGTGCATTCTATCGCTGCATTGACTTATCCCCCCGCGAATACCATTCTTAAAGAACCCAATCATATCTATGTCCGTAAGGAGCTGGAGATTAACTTTGGTATACTTTAACATGGCATCCCAAGACAATCCAGGAGATGTAAAATAGTGTGCTGGATCCAATTTGTAAATATTCATACTATTTCTCCTAAACCTTTCAAAGACATCACACAAGAGAAGCACGTCTGTCCGTAAATAAATATCAGAATATTCACCTAGATTCCTACAGTTGAACGTTCTCCATACAGTTATTGCCCTCGAATATTCCTCCTCAGATATATCTTTCTCATTCAACTTATCATAAAACTCTGCCTTTGACGGTAAATATTCTTGATCCAATTTCTTTACATCATCCACATAATTGTAAGGAAATACACCTTTCTGTCTAATTAAATTAAAGACTCTAGGGTCTGAAAAATACTTTTTACTCTCCAGAAAATCCCTACTAGTCAAACTGTCTGATAATGCTTGTAAAGATCCAGGTAGAAAACGACAACTATCGATAAATCTCATTTGTAAAAACTTCCTCCTTATTCTACCGGTTCGGTCCACATAGTCATGCATATACAGACTTTTTGTAAATGAAATGTATTTTTCCTTATTCTGGGCTACCACGTCTATCTTATCTCCATGAGAAGATAGTTGTTTGATAAATAGGTGACAATCGTACCCACTTAAATTGTGCGTTATAATTGGTATAAAATTTGGTAATTTGAAATTTAAATTACATTTCGAATGTGCAGCCCCGAATCTAACTTTACCAGTTATGTGGCAATGATCGCGAACTTTAATATCGGATCCTGAAAATGGTTTCTCACAGATGTTACATTTCGTTGAAGTATCAAATTCAATCTGCTCTTCCGGCGTTAAAGGGATCATGGGAGTTACATCTTTCAAATATTTGAAATATAGTTCTTTAAGATCAGCTTCTAGCCTTGTCACGAATTCTTTCGCCGCGTCTTTACCTCGATACAAGACAAATTTGGATAAGTCAGAATCAAATGAAGATTTAATAAAATATGAAAATGAATATGGTTCATGTGTGTGGGTTTCGTTTGTATACGAATATTCTGGGTTGGGTTCACAGTTATCGATTGGTTTTAATAATGACTCAAAATCCGCATACACAACAAAGGGGACCGGCATTTGCTTTTCAAAATTCTCGAATTTAAGTATGTTTTCTGGAACCTGATTACCAAACTTATCAATTCGTAATTTTTCTGTGGGTGTTATCGTGAATATATGATTGCAATCGTTCCTTTGGTGAATATCTAGATACGCCTTAGTTGAAAAATATAACAAACAACCGTCACAAAAGTACCGCTTATGCTCGTTTGAACTTAACTGATGTGCAACTAACCGTGAAAGATCTCTTATCCAACAATAGTGACCATTCCCCTTATCATCCGTTAAATAGAGCAGATTGACATGTAAAGCTAATTTCTTCTGAGCATATCTCAATGGACCAACTATTTCGTATGTGATATTACCATCTTTGATTATTTTTTCAATTCCGTACACGTTTATAGATATATTATTGTTTCTCTCGAACAATGAGATATCTTTAAAAGTAATAGGAAAGTTCATACCGTGGACATTCAATATGGTTGAAAAATGCGGGTAGGATGACACTTCCGCTACTCGGGTGCTTGCTGGTAGTAGCGCTGATGTGACGGCCCAAGCAAAGCAACACTGGTCTTGATTTCGCACATTTACCACTGCCTTCTTTTTCTCTATAAAGTATGGTAACTTTATATAAGACGATCCACCCAATGGTGAAAACTTGTTAATGTTCACTTCAGCATAAAGGATACATTCGATCGCCCACCCTGAAAATAAAACAACAAAGGTTACTATCTCAATTTATGCACTTCTCTAAATATCTAACATACCAGAATCCTTCTCCTCAAACTCAGATGATTGGGATGTAATTTCATCAGCAAACCGTTGATAAACATCAGATAGGTCTGTGCTCTCGTCTATTACTTTATTAACCGTATTGAAGGATTTGACGTCTGCCACATCACTCGTTTGTAATACATACTTCCCGAATACTTCCATGTTCACTTTCAGGGCTCTGTGCACTCGAAGTTTCTCTTCTATTACATCTAGAGTATTTTGCTTGATGTTATCGAAAAACTCTTTAAAGTCGGTATACAATTCTGATGGGCTAAATCTATAGCTGGCAATTCTACATTTGAATGCACTTTTTATAAGTCTCACACCATCAGTGATCGGGATCGATGAATTTGTTCTATGTTGTAATGTCCTTGCGTGGGCAGTCATTCGATTTTTCGGAAGTGAAACATTGCAGCAAGGACATATCATATTCGGAGGTGTACTATCCAATTTAATTTTTTTAGCTTGTGGTCCACTTGTGGAACTGCCACTGCAAACATTTCTCTGATGTCGACGCAAATTGTCCGAACGCGTAAAATTATCACCGCAATCACTACATGTATGCATCTTATTAGACTATATCTTGATCACTGTCTGTCAAGCAACTGTAGCATCGATGATCGAGCCTCCTCGATTTATAGCTAGATACTCAAGGGCATCGTACCCCCACCTCCACTCATTCGCTTATCATGCAAGGCCCGACGTTAGCAAAACACGTTCTTTTGTAAGGCCAAGCTCAAGGCTATCCCCACCCCATTTTAATAACATTCAGGGAGGATCACTATCGATCCTCATAGGAAAATCATACAACTAATTTCAAGGTTATACAAACAACCAATACAAACACTAATAACAAATATTTCACAATCAGTCAATGTGAACTGGAACTCTCAAGGTTACCCAACACCCCATTTAAAAAGCCCCATTAAGATACGATCACTTTTGGAAAGACAACGTTACAAAATGACCTTCAGGGAGGCTCAGAACCGGCACCTATAAGAAAAACCCACGTCAATACACCTCATGAAATATGGAAACCAAGGTCATCCCCACCCCATTTGAATGACCTTCAGGGAGGATCAGAACCGGCATATCCATACTACTCTTTATCTAAGGCTAAAGAGATCGAAACGTTAGTAAATTGTTTATGCCTCAACAGATATGGTTAGGATTATGATCCAATGAACCACGATGAACTTAAAATTAGTTTCAATAAAAAAAACTTTTTTAGAAAGAAGTAAGTCAAATTACAAACCGCTTTACTTAACTACTGAACCACGAAGGTTTTTATCAGGAAAGCAGTTGAGATGAGACTGTAAAGATGAAGGTGTCAGAAGTTTTTTGTGGTCAACACAAAGGTTGCTATGAACGCCTCTTCTATCGAGGTTTCGGTGACTCAATACAAAAAACTGGCATCAAGTGTGTTAACTTAGTACTTGTCACACTTTGTTCGTGCTAACAAAAAAATTGGAGTTTCTCTATTCCTACATCAAGAAAGTAGACAATCTTCAGGGACTTTTGAAACACCAAAAAACGAAATTTGGGCGAATTTTGAAAGTTTTAGTTTTTTTGTTGATTTCCCCTCTGCCAAGAGTTCCAACATAGACAATTACATCACAATCAAGTTCGTAGTTTTCCAGTTACTCTTTATAGGATTATAATATGTAGGTTTTTATCAAAACAAAATTCAAAGGCATCATTCGCGTAGGTCTAAAAAGCACACGATACAGGAAAGTCAATTTTTTCAGCGCAATCTAGAGTATTTTGTCAATTTTTGAGTTTTTGAACCCGCCAGCATCCCAGTTTCAACCCCCGCAAAAAAATAAATAGGGAATGGTCAAGAACTCCTTAAACGCCTATATAGAAACGAGTTTCGAGGGGTTATGATAATGTTTTTGTCTTTAGCCAATTTCTTCGGCGCTATTGCACCAATTTTTAAAATGTTAGCTCCATTACGACCCTACAGCATATTGCTATCTAAATCCTATCACAACTCATGCGGTTACTGAGATTACACGGCTCGAAGATTGCTAATAAACAGATGGAAATGAGTGACTTGGATTTTCGTTATGTAGATTTCATAAAACGCCCAAAAAGCGTGTTATCTCAAAATAGAAAATGTTGCGATCAGTGTGGGAAGTAAAATGTGGAAAACGATCAGGAAGCTCCAGATCGCCTAAAAGCAAAATTTGACCTGTTTCTCCGTGAGGGGGCGGGTTAGAATATCCCCCATCGTATATCCTGCGTGTCGTAAAAGGCGACTGAAAGGAACCGAACTACTGTTGGTATAAGCAGTAACCTCTTCTCAACCAACAGCTTTGGGTGGACGAGCTGAGAAGAGTCAGGACACCTTCTTGTCCTTGGGGTGAGAAATTGCCCCTAAAGGCGGATGAACCAGTAGATACCATCTGGTCAACGGCATGAGGATGCAGAAAGCAAATGGGAAACTACTGCATTAAAGACCTTAAAGATATCCCCAAGAGAAACTCGTAAAATGAGTAAATGCATTTTACGAGTTCACAACATGTCTGTTAAGACATTATGACTATGATGATGATGATTATATTTTTAGTTTTTTTATTATTGCTGCGCCGCCACTGACACGATTTCTAAAAACCATATGCGTTTTCCAGCCTCGCACCGGTAGTAATATTGTGTCAGAATTTCGTTAATTTCCAGGTTACATAATACAGAACAATATCAAGCAATAGTTGTATGTAACTATGTATACTCATTTATCAGAAAACCAAACGTGCTGAAATACATCTTTTTCTTCATACATACATATATACAGGGTTGGGATAAAGTATGGAACCAAGCAAATAACTTTGGAACGGAAAGAGTGATATTGCTGAAAATTTGCAGGCAAGTGTAGTGACGTTTAGTGCATCCGAAGACATTATGTTAGCTATTGATGTACTTCCGGTTTAACCAACTTTTTTAATTTAAATGGGACACCCTGTATATTTTTGCAGATTTTAATTCATCTTTTTTTTCCGAATACGTCCATAGTGGGTTTAGCATTAGTTTCTGTAAAAACGGGAAAGATAAAGCTTCTTTATCATTTCAGGTGTTTAAAATCCCGGTCATTCAAAGTCGGTTTTGGCGATCGCGTGAGAACTCACAAAGAAGTGTGTCAACTTTTAATGATTTACGTCCCGACAGGGGTCCTATAACAGGTTTGACGGTGACTAAAAAAAAAATACAAAAAAAATTACCTCAAACGGGAAGACCGCAGACCGCCACGGACGAATTTGTGAGACAAATGTTTTAAGAAACAAATACTAAACCCGCTATGGACGTATTCGGAAAAAAAAATATGAATTAAAATCTGCAAAAATATACAGGGTGTCCCATTTAAATTAAAAAAGTTGACGGTACTTCCGGTTAAACCGGAAGTACATTAACAGCTAGCATAATGTCTTCGGATGCATTAGACGTCACTACACTTGCCTGCAAATTTTTAGCAATATCACTCTTTCCGTTCCAAAGTTATTTGCTTGGTTCCATACTTTATCCCAACCCTGTATGTTAATGTCATCTGCACTCATGAATAATTATTGAGAAATGGCAATTTGTTTGGTAGAGATGACAGTGTGTCTTCTCAGGCTTATAAAAGTATGGTCTGTTTACAGTCAACTAAAAGACTAACCGTATATCATTCGGTGACTATAATAGCCAATTGGTACAGACGTGGCAGCTTACTCCAATGGTTATCTGGTGAAGCCTCATACCAAAGGGTACGCCTATGGTTTATTCCTATATGAACGTTAAAATTAAAATAGCTGAAAGGTATACTGGCATTCACCATTCTCATGATGATACTAAAAAGATTTGATTGTGCTGTAGTTAGGACCAGCTTCCTAACATTCCAAATAATATACAACTCGATAATGACGAAGGCTGGTTCTTGTACACAAGGGGGCTGTACTGATTTCTTGATAAAGACCTAAGGATACCAGTGTGAATGGGAGGATATGTCTGTTGAGCTCTTCCTTTTGAGACTTTTATAGGACATACAGATTCAATACGTTTCCTTTCATATAGCGAATTCTTTAGTTACGGCTGAATGACGGGTAGCAGACGAACCAACGAATTCATCCAATAATACATGACACCTACATCCCCCCTCCCTCTCCGTAACTCAACAAGAATATTTTCAGCAGCAGGATTCCTGTTTTAGCAATTTTGCGATTTCTGGATATTTATGGATGAAACTTAAAAAATCGTCCTTAGCCTGAGGTCTCGCGATTTTAGAGCCCAATTCAACTTCTTACCTTATTGTTCTTTTCTGCTACAGTATAACTGCTACTGCTACTCAGGCAAATATAGAAGTAGTGTTTCTTATCTATAAGCTAGGTATTAAAAAACTGTTGCTCAAATGTTGCTTTATACATTTCCAAGGTACTTCTAAAAAGGTAGATACCAATGTTTATTCGTTGATCTTTCAAGCTCGTCTATGATTGCTTTGTATAATATTTCTTAGTCTTATATGGGTACCTATGAACTTATAAAATGTTACCATCGAGCGTAAATAATAATCACTTATTATATTCAATGAGAGCTGAGTACCTTTCAGTTTCTTGAATATAAAAGCATAATTGGTAAGTGAAATCATTGGAACAAAACCTATCTAAAGAGCTAAGCATAAACTGGGCTATCTAGTTTACATGAAGTGAAGGAAAATACATTAGAATAAATGCAAATTTAAAAGTTTTACTGTGATGTGATTTCGATTATTTGCCAAAATTATTATAGTAGTAAATCTGCTTCAGATGGGAGGGGGATGGGACAGCGTTCCGCTGGGTAGATGTGCTATATATCGCAACCTCATGGTTCAGATATTTGGCTCGGAGTTCGTAAAAGAGTCACTATATTCAGCGAGACGGTCGAACATACTGACTTTCATCAAGAGGTCTGATAGGTTCGACAACGAACTTTCTAGGACGTAGCACTTAGTGTGTTCAGTGGGGTTGGCAGAAAGGGCTAAAGATGGTCTACTTCCTGTTGGTTGATGAATAATAATGATAAAGCCAAGTTTGGGACAATGCATGACTACCTTATTTGATAGAAAATATAGTAATACTTTATATTTTTGCGTTCATTAGATTAGATTAGATTTAATTGTTTTTGGGTTGACTTTGATCCTCACACATCAACTGGAGCTAATTGTGTGTCCCATATCTATAAGTTGGGTAAGTCAATTCCTATGTTCTTGACCAGGTCCGGAAGCTTTATTCCAAATTCCATTACATTATAATAAATTCATCGTGTCACGAATTATTCAAGAAAAAGTGTATTCTAATTGTCCAACTATTTATCTACCAAAAATTCTTTGCTATATTTTCATAAATAGGCATAATTTTGTAGAACAAAGTGTTCACGATTGTGAAACAAGAAACAAAACAAATAGTCATTCATAATTTTCGGCACACCTTCCCTTTAAAATCTCTAGTCCATGCGAGCTGCTGCCAACGTTGCTACATCTTCAAACTCTTACCATTAGGCTGCGTTTCCACCAGAGATGTGCGAGGATGTGTTACGAGGAATGTGTTTTTAACGAACCAATAGAATCACTTGAGTTACCTCGCCTCGCTCAGCACAGCTCTGGTGGCTTAGCGGAGCAAGGTTTTTGTACGTACAAATCAAGGCATGTTAACGAGGATTGTGTGCTAGGAATGTGTTTCGAGAGATGTGGGCTAGGAATATGTTGCGTGGGATTGTGCTAGGGATGTGGTAGATGGATGTGTGCTGTGGATGTAGGCGAGCAAAAGGAAAAATCTGAAGAGAGCCCGCTACGCATCCTCGCAACGCTCATCTGCACACCGTTTCACAGCTCCGCCACACATCTTCGCACCGCTCATCTTCCTAACACATCTCTGGAGGAAACAGCCACACCGTTTCACAGCCTCGCTACACATCCTCGCTATGTTCATTTTCCTAGCACATCTCTGGTAGAAACGCAGCCTTAGAATGGAGAAATTTAATAGCATTAATGCATTTAAACTTAAATTAAGCGACTATTGTTCGATGAGGCACTTTATTGTGTAAACGAATTTGTGAATCGTTTTAGTAGTGTATATTAATAGAAATTTCTATTTCACATTTGTTCTGTTACATACAATATTTTATTATACACGTATGACACCTCCAATCCTTTTTTCTAATTATTATTATCGATACAATAGTGTCTCGTGATCTGTCTGCTTCACACCGCTCTAAGTGACTCGCAGTCCAAAATTATAGTCAAGCAGTCTCTTGAGACTGATGGCAAAGCCCAAAGGTTCATAGCTTAATTATGATTATTTTCTTATTTCAGTTGATGCGTCTTTAATCTACAATTACACATAATTGTAAATTTAACAATCCGTAGAATTGATGTTCAATAAATTGACGGTGACGATCTACAAAATGTTTTCTGGATACTTATTTTTCTCTTCCGTTAAAATGCACTGTGCTATATTCTGATACTCCTAGGGTAACAATGTTTTCGAAGCGCATGGAGCACATTGCCCCAAATAAATGACCAGTGACCACTGCAACATTAAATAGTAGGAAAACCAGTTCCTTTGTGGAAAATAAAAAACCGAGAGGGTTGCGGCCCGGCCCGTATGTTGACGCGACGCGTCTCCTCATCATGATATCACCTTGAGGTCGTGGGAAAGACTAGTCTATCGGTCACTCGCTAGGACAGGATGTATCGAAAGGATAACGGACGGGACAATGGCATTCGGAGTCCCGTGACCGCTGCCTGCAATCCCCTTTTAGCTATGAGGTGTTCGGAAAATAAAGCATTGTACCTATATGTTAGGATTTCGTAGTGTACGTAGGCGATTCTTTTCTACAAGAATATATCTGCGGCTCAATTATCCGACCCAAGTCTCCTTCAAGGTCTACTCATCGCAAAAGCACGTTTAACCAGCTAGTTCCAGTTGTACATTAATTTTGAAATGTCTTTAAAAAAATCAAGAATATTTTGTGCATAAAGTCGATGAATCTTCGTCGTTAGATTTTTTTAACATTAATCAGGCGCGTACGTGAGAGGGGGGTTATCGGGTAAACCCCCCCCCCCAAAATTTCAAAAAATTTCTATAGAAAATATCAACGGTAAAGACGCAGTCACACTTTCAATGTAGATGATAATATTTAATCAAGTATTAGTAGTTACTAATCACAGCGAAATATTAAACAACATTGCTAGCACGAAAACACGTACATGCGCGTCAGCTTGAACCTGTAGCCTGTCGCAGTACGAAGAGAAACTTATAGTGTGGATGATGGAGGGAAAAATCATGACAACACATGCATTGATACTCTAATTCTTCATTTCATCAAACCAACAAAACAAAAAAAAAACAGCAACTCAATTTTTCCCAACATTTTTCCAGCAATTTTTCATTTTTCTGTGGCCGGTCGGAAAATGTAAAAGTGTTGATCTTTTGTACGCGTTTCTAGAAACCCTATTGGTCTGATACGGGCTCAACTAGAGGAAGATAAAATAAACTTCTGGTTCAGTTTGCCCGTCGATGTGGGCTACAGACTATGTTGTGTAAAAAAATAAAATAGAGTGTTGAAAATACGTGCAAATTAATTGAACTTCATACAGAAGTTAGGTGTTTATGTAATCTAATTATGAAATCGCTTTAAAAGACAGACGCCGTAAGAGAATTATGAATATTTTTTGATGCTTATTCCGAGGATCCGATTATATGTATTATAATTTCATTATCAGTCAAGACGTAACGTCAAAATTTTATGTATCAGACATCCTATTAATGCATTTATTCAAGAAACGAAGACATGTGGAAGGCTACAGAAGTGTCGTTTCAGTCCAGGCGGAAGACAGGATGGATTTAACTTCAAAACTGAATAGGAGCCATGACGATCGTTCAACAGATAGGATAAATGCAACAGGTTAGCTAAATTATCATATGTGTATATGCCTTTACCTCATACAACTGTAACTCATTAATAGGTACAACTAAATTGAAATTGAAAACTATCCGTTTTTGTACAGTTTTTAAAGCTAGATCAAATTTTGTCTACTAATACCGACAATACTCAATATAGCTTTTCTGTCGGTTCTTTAGGCTGGGTCTAACCCAAAAAGCTGTTTCGTTTTTTGGTTTAATAATAAAAACCCAATTCGCAATTTTGAGCGAGCTACGTTTTCTATCGGGGGCCAAAAAGTTGACTAATTTTTGTCTATATGTGGACAGCAGTTGACAATTTGTTTTTGTTTTCGAAAACATTCAGTTTTGATGTGTTGCTGTTTTGTTGGCAGTTTTTGTTTTGTTGACTGGATGTGGACCTCTATCGACTGGCCGGTTTAGCAATGATAATTATACATTCATATATGTGCTATGTTGCGTTTTGTTTATTTTGCAATCATAACAGATATCACGTTGCTTTTTTTGAACCCCCCCCCCCCGAACGAAAATCTGTGTACGCGCCTGAAATTAAATCTATGAACCCGTAATTGTAACGTTTATTGTTAATCATATATTGATTATGCAATACATTAGGATTAATATCAAAGTATGATAACAAAACAAACGTTGCGTTGGTTGAATCAACACTTGATAGTTATTAAGAAATATCGGCTTTGTTTATAATAATAATTTTGTTGTTATTGGTACATGAACAGCAAACATAGAACATAATAAAATTATTTCAATGAACACCAACTCATTGATCTTACGGGCTCTGTCAGGACTTCTCAGAAAACGCATTAGAGTTGATGCTGGCACGCAAACGTTTAACCAAGCTTTGCTACCTCAGATACGTACAACAGATTCCATTTGTAATATTGTTGACCATACGTTACATACTATTGGTCACTGATTATTGTTATAACGCACAGCAGCCATAAGCCAATATATTTCAGTTAATTGCGTTAATAACTAGCAATCATACGTGGTATTCATTAACTTAACGTACAGCAATCGTAACCTGATGTATAAGAAAGTTGATGTCGGCCTTTCAGTTATAATCTAGTATAGTTAGAAACTACCGTATTAATACTTATTTAATTTGGCGTTTGCTAGATTTGAAGATTTAGCTGAAAAAAAGTATGACGCATTGGCAGGAAGCTATTAGTAACGAATGGCATCAAGTAGATTCACCTGGTACTTCCCACATAACACTATATGGATATGTACATCCACAGAATGTACATTAAATATTCCAGTTTGAACATGTATATTTTGAATATTCATAGGACGTTAAATGTACATATGAAAAATGATATACACTAGTATAATATACTATGTATATTCACGTAGGTATACTCATATGTGAATATACATAAGGTGTTGGTCTAAGTATCATATATACATCTAGACACATCATTCAACAGGAAAGAGATGACAATCACAGTAATCGATTTTTCCAAGTACTATTATTGTAACTAGAAATTGAATTAATAACAATACATAATGAAAGTATAAACTTTGTTTATCTTTCTGCCTCTACATTGAACGTTCATACAGTATGCATGTGCATTAAAAGTACATGAATGTACATTTAATGTATATGCATTGGAAATGAAAGTTCACGACAAACGTACATAAAATATAATTTTTTTATGGCTATTTTACATCCATTAGGCGTTCATGCTCCATTTGTGGATATACATATCCATTGTATGTACAGTGTATATACTTTGGTATGTAAGTCTATACATGGTATATGTTATGAATATACATGGTCTATGTTACATATACTATGCATGTACATTAGATGTGCATATGTACATTCATTGGATACGCCATGGATGTGAAAGTTCGCGACAAACGTACATGAAATGTATATTTTTTTGATGTCTATTTGACATCCATTGGACATTCCTTTTACCTCGTGTCCATTAGGGTTCAAATGCCGTGGCCGCCATAGATTATCGCTGCAATCATCGATGAAAAAATAGAATAGTTTAATGTTTCATCTCATTTTAGCTGCTTCAACCCTTCAACTTACGAACGCTCTGATGGATTTCCGATTGATGCGCAAAGTAATCGATTGAATCAAAGAACACGCCTTACTTTCATATACGAGCATAATATCAAAAAACGAAGGTGATAGGCTGGTGCTTCGGTCCTCCGGTAATGTATCAAACTTGGAAAGCTAGCTAGCTAGCTCATTCGACCCTCAGCTATTTAAATCGCCATTTATCCCGAGTCTCCTGCCATTTGCGTCATAAATACGAAATAACAGCTTCTCAACTTCCATACTGTATAATTATTTTTCCGGGCTGTGTACCGTAAAAGTTTTCCAATTTGCTAGTCGGGATAAAAATTAATATTTTATGGCGGGGGAACGTGTGAACGTTTCCGTAAAACTTGAATTGCTGAATTACCAAATTTTACCTTTACCACAGTGGCGGGCATCTGGGTGACTTTTACTAAGACAATCCGATTGCCCATTCTGGTGAAGACAAAGACGATTAGCCATAGACAAAAAAAAATAGAATTCTGTTTCCTAGAAACAACAGGAGTACCTCAATAAAAGAAATCCACCTGTGAGCGCAGGCATCACAGGAATATACCTAGAGGCAGACAACCATTTTTGACTGCCGACTTCGTTTTAGCGGAAACCGAAAATGGGGCTTGAGGGTAGTGTCACTCGACTCGGTTTGACGTCCTAAGTTAAACGAGACCACAGCCAAATCGAAGAAAAGGCTCTGGTGAAAAACTACGGTAGTTTAAAGTTTCAATACCTAACCTAACTTAACCCGACTTGGTTGTGAGGTCAAAATGGGTTAAATGGGGTTAAAGGAAGTATTTTTCGACTCGGTTTGACGTCTTGAGTCAGATTGTACTATTCTCAGACTGAGAAAAAGGCCCGATCAGAATATACGCCTCTTTAAAGTTTCAAACCTAACCTAAAAACAAATTTCGATTTTTTTCACGAAATATATGATCAATTCGAAAGTACTTGGTGAGAAGAGTTCAACGACACCAGAAGCAACACCAAGAAATGGAAAATAAGATAGTTGTGTTACTTTGAATCCTTACCTTTTGTCCACATAGTTATAGTATTTTTATTGTGTGTCCTTTTGTTGTAAGTTTTTGTAATTTGTTGTAGATACGATTATTCTGACTGCAAATGTACTTACTGTATATAGCTGGTCAATAAACGTTAAGTAAGTAATGTTCCTAAAAATTAAGTAAGTTTAGGTTGAATTAGGTTTGTGAATTTGCGTAAATAGGGTGGCCTGGGGAGAGTGCCCCCCTCCAGATGTCACTGATTTTGAATACTTTAAGCAACATACCCTCAGGTAAGGTTGTCACTTGCTCAGTTTTTTCACAACGTGTCGGAAGAGGCCTGAGGCGCACACCCTCGAAGACTTAATTTTCTGAATTGAGAATCAAAATAAACGTTTTTTCATTTTATTGATTGAAACAACTCGAGTCAGGACATCAAACCGAGTCGATTGACACCCTTTTTAGATAAAGGCGGGTTCAGAAACTTTTCCTTTGCCGCAATTTATCCGTAAGTTAGCGTTTGTGTTAATTCTAAAGTTGAACCTATATACCGTCAGTGATGAAATTGTTCATGAAACAGCTTTGAATTTAATTTAAAAATTAGACATAAGGATTGACCTTGAAAAGACAATTAACTTCCAACTTTGCCTTACCGTAAAGGATAAATCTAAATCTTAGGAGTGTCTGAGCGTGCGCGAAACGCACAGAACATAAAATTATGATCTGGCATGAGGCAACCACTCCTGAGATCAACTTACCCTTTTTATTAATCTTCATTTTTGGTCGTAGTTTTAAAAACAAATTTCGCCTTTCGCGAACACAACGCGCCGAATCTTAAAAATATAACCTTAAAATCAAAACAGACCGTTGAAAACAGACTTTGTGAAACATCACATCTGACATCCTTAACGCTAAATTCAAGTTTCATGAACGTCGATTCTCTTACGGCTAAAATTAAGAATAAAGTTAATACTAACGCTCAATTTACCGCTAAGTTTCGGCAAAAGAAAACTTTCATAAACCCGCCTTAAGATATTGAAATTTCCAGATTCCAAAATGACGTAGATTTTCATCGGAATGCTTCCTCACTCTAAAAGTGGCCGAGTTCGACTTACGATGTCCAGTCACGTCGACACCCATTTTTGACCTCAACAACTCGACAGGTTTGGATAGGTTGGGTTAGGTTATGAAACTCCAAAGACGCGCAAAATGACAAAAAGCACTAGCAAAGTTGAATAATAATTGAGTGTATACTGTATAGCTTAACTCACATGCACCCGATTTTCTATTGTTTGAAATATTCAAAATGAATTGGCGCCAAACTTGTGTTCGATAATTTTAGCTTTTACATCACGTAAATATTTTAACCTTTTTCTGATACCGTATCTATGGCCCGTATTTATAGTCCCGACCTTGAGGCTCCCTTGAGGAAGCCTTAGCCAAGGACGCCTTGGAATGTTCTAATTTATAGTCGTTCCTCAAGGCCTCCTTAGCCAAGGAAGAGGAAAATCTGGCAACGTTGCAAAGAAACCAGAGAAATAGCAAAATCCACTGTCAGTAGTGTCATTTTCTGTATGCACTGTCGATAATTATAATTATAAATTTGGAAACATTTATTTAAAAAATATGGAGAAATTGAAATCTGAGGCATTTACAACAAATAATGGACTGCAACAAGGAGGAGCTATCAGTCCTTTGATATTTATAACGTTTATGGATGAAGGGAAGTACACAGAACTGTGAAACCTGTATAGGATTTGCTGTATATATTTGATATCGAAATTTGGAAAAGGGAAAGAATTTCGGAATGTGCATTTGCAGATGATGTAGCGATACGATAGTAGCCAACAGCGAGAAAGATATGCAACATTTATTCACAAATTGGAATCAAGTTTTAAAGAGAAATGAAAAAAAACCAAAGGGGTCAGTGGTATCAGCTTATCTGCAGAAGGAAAAGAGGTGCAAATACAACAAGTTGATTATTATTTTGAATATCTGGGTGTAGCTTAGAACAATCAGGGAGCCAACAACTGGAAATAAACTAGGTTATTCAAGAAACCAACATATCACTACCTGAAAAATCGTTTTCTAGGACATAGCAGGGAAATAAGCAGGTAGACAAAGAGGTCAATTTATAGAGCGATTTATAGGCTAGTCCTGACTTACTATTGTGAATCATGGATATTTAGAGCATGGAGTAAAAGCAAGTTAAAAGTAATAGAAATGAAATACTTTAGGAAGGTTGAAGGTGTTACCAGAAGAGAATAAATCAAAAACAGTGTAATTAGAAAAGAATTGGGAGCTGGAGGCATTAGAAAAATGTATAGAAGAGCGACAGGAAGAATTTTGGAAAAAAAGATAAAATACATGGACCAAAGTGAAAAGAATCCACTGCAAGAGATTAAAAAGAACACAAGTTGATTTATGTGCAATAATTTGTTGTTTTTATATGAACTGTAACTTTTGACACACTCTACATCAGACTGTGTAAAAGAGTTTCTGATTATATATATATTATATATATATATATATATATATATATATATATATATATATATATATATATATATATATATTTTCCTCTTTGATACTAACCTGATCCACTAATAGGAACTTGAGCGTATTAACCTGAGCCACTTCGACGGATGTGAGCCATATAGACGGCTCAGGTCCGTTTGCCTTTGTTTCTCGGTACATTTGGCCTACTACAGTCAATTTCAGACAAAGCTTTGGTAGATCAAATGTCACAGATTGTAAATAACGAAAACATGTTCCGTGCTCTAATGTCAGAAAGGTAAAAAACGTCATAATGTGGTGGCTCAGGTTAATACCATTGCTAGGAAATATAGTTCACAGAATTTCCACAAATGGCGCTGCGATTTCATAATTTATATACAAGTATATACCGGAAATTGTTATAAACATGAGCCAGAGGATTTGGCAACACCGATCATCAGGTGCATGCTATTTTATCAGGGCTAGATGCTCCGCTGTCCGGTTTTTCGCCTGCTGTGCGCATGACGTCACCTCCGAGTGATTCTCATTAGGGATATATGGGTATTATAGTTATTTTCTTTTTACCGCGCTTATTTTCACATTTAGCTTTCTATTGGGTATCGAGAGATAAGTTAATAAATATCATCCAATAGCATTTTATTAATATTGGGAACAAACGTCAAAGCTGGATGTCACTTTTGATCATATCATATATAAGTTTTGTATCAAAACTATTTTCGTTTTCTTTTTTTCGCAATAATTAAAAAGTTGTAACAAAACAAAAATGGGCTTTTCAGTCCAGTACCGAAAACACTCCGATGGCTCCCGAACCCATGTGAAGTCAATATTTTTCGTTGAAGCGATCCGCTCAGCAGTGGTGGGTCGGGTGGCGTAGTGGTATAGTGTTACGCAGCAAATTGCTGTGTTCAAGCGGGTGTTGGCTCGAAACACACGCTTGCAACTTTTTTTTATTTTTTCTTTTAACCAAAAAATATATTGATATGCTTTTCACTCATGTTACACACATTTTGTTTTGTACCATCGACATGAATATGTTTTTGAATCGAATTTTACCACTACGTCATGTGACCCTCTGCAGAACGGATCGCTTCAACGAACCATACTTGACGACACGTGGGTTCGGGAGCTTTGGGCGTGTTTTCGGTACTGGATACAAAAGCCCATTTTTATTTTGAAATAACTTTTGAATTATTGTGAAAAAAACAAAAATAGTTTTGTTATAAAACTTAAATGTTATTTCCATGTATCACTAAAAAATGTATTCAATTCAAAACCCTAATTTCTTGTCATCATTATATCATTATCAAATAATCCAGTGATTAAATGTTCCACTTCTGTGGAATCTGATTGGTTGAGATTAGCAATTGTTAAACTCTTTGTTAAACAAAAAAAATGGAGTCAAGTTGATTGACTCAGTACTTCCCACACATAACAGTTGCAACCAAATCATCGCCCACCTGTCGTCAAAAAACATCCAACACAAAAACTAGTAAATAGTTTCCTAAATCTCTCCGTAGGCGACACAATTCAGCCCCAACTGGACGAAACGAAACAATCAGGAACCCCCAAATTGCTTAAAAACGAAGTTTGAGCTATTTTTATATTTTTAGTTTTTTTATTATTGCTGCGCTGTCACTGACACGATTTTTGAAAACCATACGCATTTTTCATCCTTGCCGCGGTAATAATACTGTGTCTAAATTTCATTAAAATTAATTCCATAATTTCCATGTTACTAAATTCAGAACGACCTAAATCAATACCTGCCCCTACCAATACCAAATCCCTTGATTTCTGTAATAGCCAAGGCAATGTTCGGATGGACCTAACAAACGTCTATTATGCCGCTAGGTATTTCTTTCACAGGTCAATGGACACTTGTTATAAATGGAATAAATTTTTGAGTTTTACAACCCCCCACCCACTAACCACCCCAATTTCACCCCCACCCAAAAAAAGTAAAAAATGATCAGAAACCCCTAAAACGCCGAAAAACAAAGTTTGAGCTATTTTTACATTTTTAGTTTTTTTATTGTTGCTGCGCCCCCACTGACACGATTTTTCCAAAACATGCGCGTTTTCCATCCTCGCCGTGGCAGTAATACTGTGTCAAAATTTAATTAAAATCCATTCGATAATTTTGGCGTTATGCAATAAAGAACGATCTAAAACTAAAACAACACTCGGATATACAGGGTGGCCAATCGGGTGACGATAATAATTTTTTTTTAGATAGCCCGTACCGAGACCTATCCAAAACACCCCCAGGTATGTGTACCGATTATTGATAGTTTTCGAGTTATGATTTTTTTTTTGAAAACTTAGAGATTTTCCAGTTTTTCCAAGAAGTCGTCAAAAACAAAAACAAGAATGCTTTTTGGCTTTTATTTTTTTCTGCAGTTATACTCAGTATTAAGCCTATTTTAATATTCAATAAAGAGAACCTGTACGTCCGAACAATAATTAAGTACATTTTGGGGCCAAAGTTTGAAATTTCTGTTTTTAGTCAGGAGACCAAAACCAGAATAAGATTAAAAATACTTATGTCTGGTTCTGGAGCTTCGAACTAATCTTAAAAACTTTACAGGACATTGCACTTTCGAAATAATGATGAAAAAGTAGCACTTATGGGGACATTTTGCGGCGTACGTGAGTGTTAAAGGTAAAAAGGTGATCATTCACGAATTTCCAAAATGATTTAGAAAACTATTATTTTGCTTTGTTATGACAAATTAACGAAAATAAACTCGTAACAACTAATAAATCCGATAATCATTGATGTTTTGATGAGTTTTAATAAAAAAACTAATACCCAAATTGTGATTTTTGAAGTGTCTTTACTATGTACTATTAAACTTCTGCTAAATTAAGTTGTATGGAAGGTTAACAAAGGAAAGGAATAATAAACAATAATCTGACTTCTAATTTCATGGCAGAATTACCTAGGAAGCGATGTCGTAGCATACGCCATCATTTTCTTTCAGAGTAGCTTTTTGCGAGCTCATGTCGGCGCAGTTGTGTTAATTTTCGGTAATAGGTAAGGCAATGATCGGATGAACCTAAAAAGGTGATTTGTATCGCTAGGTCTTCCTTGACAGGTCAGTAGACAGCCTATCATGAATACAACAAGTTTTTCAGTTTTTCAACCCCCCACCCCCAAACACCAAAATTCCACCCCCACCCAAAAAACACAGAAAATGATCAAGAACCTGTAAAACGCCTAAAAACGAAGTTTGAGGAATATTTGAAATTACCTACCAAGACCCCACAGCATATTGCTGCCCAAATTTCATCACAGTCCATGCAGCGGTTACTGAGATTACGAGGCTAGAAAAACGCGTACAGACAGACAGACCGACAGACAGAACGACAGAAATGAGTGACGCGGATTTTCGTTATGTAGACATTATAAAACGCCCAAAAAACCTATTATCTCAAAATCGAAAATTTTCACGATCACAATCCTCCCCTCACCTATCGGTGAGGGAAGTAAAAGGGATGGCGTATGCTACGATAACGCTTCCCAGGTAATTTCGCCATGGAATTAAAAGTCAGATTGTTGTTTTATTATTCTTTTCCTTTGTTAACTTTCCATACAACTTAATTTAGCAGAAATTCAATAGCACACAGCAAAAAGCACAGGTATTAATTTTTTTTATTAAAAGTGATTAACACATCAATGATTTTCATGTTTATTAGTTGTTATGAGTTTTTTTTCTTTAATTTGTCATAATAAAGTATAATAATAGTTTTTTAAATCATTTTGGAAATTCGTGAGTTATCACCCTTTTACCTTTAATAGTCACGTACGGCGCAAAATGCCCCCATAAGTGCTATTTTTTCGTTATTATTTCGAAAGTGCAATGTCTTGCAGAGTTTTTAAGATTAGATTGGCGCTCCAGAACCAGGCATAAGTATTTTTAATTTTATTTAGAAGGTTTTGGTCTCCTGACAAAAAACAGAGATTTCAAACTTTGGGCCCAAAATGTACTTAATTATTGTTCGGATGTACAGGTTCTCTTTATTGGATATTAAAATAGGCTTAATACTGAGTATAATTGCGGAAAAAAATAAAAGCCAAAAAGCATTTTTGTTTTTGTCTTTGATAATTTCTTGGAAAAACTGGAAAATCTCTAAATCTCTCTGAATTTTCAAAAAAAAATCATAACTCGAAAACTATCAATAATCGGTACACATACATAGAGGTGTTTTGGATAGGTCTCGGTACGGGCTATCTAAAAAAAATTATTATCGTCACCCGATTGGCCACCCTGTATACATCACAAATTATTCCAAGTCCCTTGGTTTCTATTATAAGGAAGGCAATGTTTGGATGGACCTAAAAAATTGTATTATGGCGCTAGGTCTTTCATTTACAGGTCATTAGAGAGCCCATTGTGAATACAACAAATTTTTCAGTATTACAACCCCCCACCCCCCAATCACCCCAAATTCACCCCCACCCAAAAAAAAGTAGAAAATGATCAGGAACCCCTAAAACGCCTAAAGGCGTATTTGAAATTTTTCGTTTTTTGCTAATTAATCCGCCCCCCGTATAACGATTTTCAAAATTATAGAAACATTACCTACTACGACCCCACAGCATAAAGCTGCCCAAATTTCATCACAATCCATGTAGCGGTTACTGAGATTGGGAGGCTAGAAAAACGCCAACAGACAGACATTTCAGAGATTTCTACGTACAAATGGTTTTTTGGTACATCTCGAAAGGGCTAACCATTTTCGAGAAAAATGCAAAGCATTGAGTCGATGCAGGCTATTGTAAATAAATAAATGTTCATTTATTTAATAAGTGTGCTGTGAAAAACAATTGAAATAATTGATAAACAACTTAAGAACTGTCAGTTTATTCAGTTTAGAGTTATTACAAAACATTTAGGTATTATTTTTAGTAACATTATTTAATAAGAGTTTGAACAAATAAGAAATAAAATACTAAGACAAATAGAGAATGTTTTCTTAAAGTGGAAGTGACCGCCACCAGCTGAATATCAGTACACTTCTACTTGACAACAAACTCTGAAACACCATATTCTAAAATCAAAATGTCAAAAAATTACCATTTAGAAAATGGGGTTATTTTTACCCCTAACTCCTCCCGTATGATACGCCTCTGATTAAAATTATGAAATTCTGAATTCAGAATCAGATTCAGCGTCAAAAGTTTACCCATCGTACCTAATTTCGTAATTTTTGTTATGAATGGTTTCGAGATTTCGAGAATATCGAGGGAAAACCGTCTTCAGGGTGCCCCATGCAAAGGAGCGTAGCTCCCTTAGGAAGCATTTCCGGACCCATGTTCATATGACATTTTCTTTCTATTTTTCAGAGTACTATTCGTGGTTAAAGTTTGTTAACATACTTAATTAACACCCTGAATAAAAATGAATCCCTTTTCCCTTGGTCACGGCATCACGTGAGAATGACTTGACCATATTGACCAATACAAATTACAGTATCCAAAATCCAAATTACAGTATTTTGGAAGTCGCCAAAGTGAAATAGATTCTGAATATGCCATACACTCGTGGTGGCGAAACGTCAAGACTTAACGCTAAACGACGCCGACGACAACCCAAGAACCACAAATTCACTCGACGGTGGCCGAGAAAGCCTCACACAGTACATCAGGAGTAATAATTCCACCCAGTCAAGGTCAAGTGGGCGTGTTATTTGTATATATTTGATTGCTAACTATTCTGAGCCGAAACCCAGCTGTAATCTTGGCAACATTGCTTGGCTCAGGAAGATTCGATAATTTACATAAACTTGTATATCAAAGGCTCACAATGGTATTAAATGTATGCATGGCTCATGTATGTACTATAAATATGAATATATAAGCATTTTCAAAAATATTTATTTTAAATAATTTCTTATGTATATTACGGTTTTTAGATACAACACAATATATCTGGAGATGAAAATAAAACTATTATTTATCTAGCACATCTCTAAGTAGGTGGCTCAGTATATGGTCAATTTCCAATTGGCTCAGGTTTGTTATAATGATGTATATATATATATATATATATATATATATATATATATATATTTAAAAAGTGGAAAATAAAAAAGTTTTTGCAAAATTGTTCTATTAACTTTACACTTTTTTACAGATTTTAATAACTTTTTTCTATCACAAGCAATTGGTACAAAATTAATATATTTGCAAATGAAGTTTCTTATGGAAAAGTCACTGCAGCTGCAATATGTGTGATAAGAAATATTTCAAGTGTTACATATTAAACAGCTATTAGATGAAAGTTTTTGACACAATAAATTTGTCCAGTTTCACTACAAAGTAAAAGCAATAGTAAAATTGTTTAATACAGCAGCTCTGTGCCTTGATAAAATATTTTTTTGTGTGAATAGTGTACTTGCCTTTAATAACCGTTATAGTTTATCCCTAATATATTCCAGGAGCTCATGCAAACTATTATTTAACTTCTTCATTTTCTTTCCATCCAAATAAAAATACTTAATAAGTTGGAGCATTTATTCTAACCACATAGTGTTTATTATACATGTTTTGTTTATGATACAATGTGCCGAAGGTCAAGTTATGAGTTTCAACACCTAGGAGCAATTGTAAAATAATATTTTGTAGGCTAAATAGGTTAAATTCACCCATGCCAGTGCTCTGCGATGAACATTTTATAACTTCATACATTTCTGGTCAATGTGCCATGACCGCAATATTTCTAGTTTAGCTGCTCCCATTATACTGGATCAAGCACTCTAAAAAGTGGACACAATATCAGTCATGAATACTTTTAGAGAAACTAAACTTAGATTTAATTTAATCACCTCAAAAAAAAATCATAAATACATTTTCTGTATATTAATAAAAATAAGACATACTAGTACTCCTTCCCCAAATTTGTCCACTACGATAACAGTAGTCAGATCAAAATCATAAATGTTTAAAACATGGGTCACATCTATAGCTACTATATTGTTTCCAAACTAGCATAGTTCATTTGAAATTCCGACATAACAAATCAGACAAAAATCTATACTATACAACTTAGGCTTGTATAAACCATCCTTCACCTCCATACCTTGTTGTTTATAATACAATAATATATAATTATTATTATTATTTTTTGTCTTCTTTCTGTGTCATTGGCATCGACTGCTCTGGTCATTAGCCTTGTGTTCTGTGTAGGCTTTGTTACTGTTTCCCGCAGCCACTCTATTATTATTATTTCTATCTTGCTTACGCTGACTTCTCATAAATGGGCTTATGTAACATCATTATTCTGTTTAACTCCTTGTTGACATGTCAATAGGACATGATGTTTTAATACTTTGGATATCTTTTCTCCTTGTTGAACCTTCACAATTTAGATTATCTGAATCTAAGATCCTGAAACAAAAAATTAATTTAGAAACTGTTATTTAATACTGGTGAACAGCTTGAAAGTAGGTACTTGCCTTGAAGGTGGAACCTCCAATGCAAGTTTAGGTGCCACTATCGATTTATTCATTTGTGGGAGTGTATATGTTGCATGATCGTAGTGACTTTTAATACAAATCTCTAATCATTTTTCTCCTTCAATTACCATTATCATACTGGTAGTTTCAGTATTTCAGTATGTTTGCATGAACATTGAACACTTTTGGTTTGGACTTTGGAGAAAACATTATTTATTATTATAAACAGCGCACCATACACCTACTATCTCTCATAGATATACCAAAAAATCAAGTCAAAACTCTGGAAAATAATTCAAAACACTATTTTTTGGTGAATACAAAACAATATTTTTCACATATTTTTAATTAACATAATATAACCTTACTCTTAAATGTCAAACGAAGGTAAGGAACACATAGGGAAGGTCTAAGGAAGAGCCAAGGGAGCTCCCATGCTACCTTAGGCTCAAGGAGCACTTGAGGAAGACTTGAGGAAGCCTCAGCGACTATAAATTGGATTTTGTCGCTAAGGAACACTCAAGCATCAAGGCGACCTTGAGTCTCCCTCAAGGAAGGTTTATAAATACGGGCCTATACCATGTTACCCGATACTTTAAACTGTCATCCGTGTCAGCTGCGAACAGAAGTTCGGCTAGTGATAACTAAAAATCCCCCAGAACGAATCTTGACAGATAGTTTGACGGAATACGTACAGGGCTGCACTCGGTGCTCGTAACGCTACTGACGAGTAATTGACTCTTAACAACATTCTAGATAGCGAATCAATTTCTTCTTCCCAAAAATAGTCGTTATTTTTTGGCAAAGAGATATTCAGTAAAAATATTACTAAAATGGTCCTGACTTGCAGGATTGCCAATTCAGACCACTACTGAAAAATTAAATCTGAGATGCACTTCTTCGTCGGCTGATACCTATCAAATGGATGTCAAGCCAGGTAACAGAGTACAATTTGACAGCTGACAATTTCAATAAATTAGTACTTGAAACTGCTTGAAACTTTTAATTCAATATTTTGCTTTTATGATTTTTATGGATGAACATGAGGCAAAAGGGAAGACAGCGAAGATTCTACGTTCGAGGATCTTTAAGAACAGGAAGAAGCAAGGAGCGTACCAGAAGCTAACTAACACAGAAAAATATTATATATACATATTTAAAAATCTAAAGTAATGCATTTAAATCGTTTCTTGAAATTATTGGTCCACGGCTCTACTGAGCTGCTACTGAACTTACTGTGCTGCGAACGTATTTCTTCTGTGGAAAGACTTGCTTTAACTTTTAGGTATTAAAATACTTGAATGACCAAATCATCCTCAATGATCAAAGATACTCTCCATCGGTTGAATATTCAACCGTGCACCTAATGGTTATTCTTAAGTGGTAAATATTAAAACGATATCGGAGCATTTGGTGGATTGGATTGGAGCAAGAGACATATATCTACAAATTTAAAATGGCCCTGACAGCCCTTCGGCAAATGATATAAGTACCAACCATGAAGATATAGATTCCACAAATTTGTAACCAAATTTCGTACGAAAAAAATAGAATTCATGTGAATGGATATATTATTTGGACTATACAATCAGCGTTTGTTATTGCAATTGACAACTGGTTCAATCACAGCCTACCCGATAAAAATTTACATTTGGAAATTTGACTGTGTACTGACTAAATCTGCAATAGAATTTACGATACCGGAGAGATACCCAGGCAATGGCTGCTGTCCACATTTCTCGCACTCCCCAAAAAAAGCAACTCCAAAAGATGCAACGAGTACTGACTGATAAGCCTTATGTGCCATTCCTTAAAAGCTTTTTTACGTATCCTGCACTCCAGACTATGGAGAAGGATTGAGGAAAGTATTGGTGAAACCCAGTTCGGATTTAGAAATGGTTTGGGAACTAGAGACGCATTGTTCTCGATGCAAGTCCTAATCCAGAAATGCCTAGATCAGCACAGAAATGTCTTCGCATGTTTTATAGATTATGAGAAGGCATTTGATAACGCGAGACATGATAAATTGATATATTTGCTCAAACGACTCTGGTTGGATGGCAAGGACATAAGGATTATCAAAAACTTATATTGGAATCTGTCAGCTCGTATAAAAATCGGAAATATATATCAACATCGCATATACAAATTCTCAAAGGCGTCAGACAAGGATGCATATAGTCGCCTTTGCTATTCAACTTATACTCTGAGTCCATATTCTAAGAATCTTTGGAAGATGTGGAACTGGGAATAAAAGTGAATGGCAAATACATTAACAACATCCGGTGTGCTGACGATACGGTACTCCTAGCTAGCGATGAGAAGGAATTAGAGTACATAGTGAACAGAGTCAACAATGTTAGTCACTCTTATGGTCTCAAAATAAACATAAAGAAAACAAAATTTATGGTCAGCACTAGATTAAATATTAACAATATAAGAATAGAAATAAACAATCAGGACGTAGAAAGAGTATATAGATTCAAATATTTGATACGCTAGCTAAATGATAAATGGGATCCCGATGAAGAGATAAGAAGCAGAATCGAAATAGCCAGAAATACTTTTTTCAAAATAAAAACGATGCTCTGCAACCGAGATTTAAGTTTGACTACACGATGGCGAGCAACAAAATGCTATGTACTGTCCACATTATTATACGGAGTTGGGGGATGGACATTAAAAGCTCGCACCATGTCACGTTTGGACTCTTTTGAGATGTGGCTATACAGACGCATATTACGGATAGCATAGACTGAGCGGGTAACAAACACTAGGGTACTAGAGAGAATGAATAAAGAACAGGAACTTTTAACCACAATAAAACGAAGAAAAGCAGCATATTTTGACCATATTTTTAGAAATAGTAATTACGAGTAGTTGCAACTGATCGTTGAGGGAAAGATCGAAGGACGACGAGGGATCGGACGAAAAAAGTTCTCCTGGCTTCGGAACTTACGCCAGTTGTTTAATATCAGAGAGGCCTGTACAATCATTCGTTTAGCCCAAGACAGAGAAGAATTCCGAATGATAGTCACCAACCTCCGCTGAGGAGATGGTACTGAAAGAAGAAGAAGACTGACTAAATCGGTTACTCGGAACGACATTTACCAAGAAATTTGAATTTCTTGCCTCAAAAAAACTAGAAAAATTACAGCCTTGAGACCCTGTATTTCGATTATTATCAACCTTTTTACTAAGGTAAGTTCGGTTAGATCTCAACGTTTCTTCCCAAAAAAAATCTGCAGTTTTGCTGAGTACCATTAATTAGGGGGCATATGTAGAAAGGGTTAACAGCATCCCGATATACTTTGCTTAAAACCAAAACGGCATCACCTTGCAAGTTCGATAATTAGACGCTTCGTATTTTACTTTGCTCGTAGGCGTCGTACCTCTCTCTCTATGCTACTTGTACCGTAAAGATGTCGTCTTTCTCCTGCTAGTATGGCGCTAATCCTAGAATCGTAATGACGAAAGTTCCGAGTAAAATATACACTCACGTACGTGTAGAAAGTTTGATTCATTTGCTCCCAGCAACTTTGTAATTTGAATTGTAACGTCGAGACACCTCAGTTTATTTCTATAAATGTGCAAATTCGGGGAATTATCTGCATGCAATTATTTTGCTCGTACGTA
Source organism: Callosobruchus maculatus (assembly GCA_951848785.1). NCBI lineage: Eukaryota > Metazoa > Arthropoda > Insecta > Coleoptera > Chrysomelidae > Callosobruchus > Callosobruchus maculatus. The sequence goes on from CATOUR010000032.1 coordinate 4,431,053, forward strand.
GCGCTTCGGATCTATTCAATCGAAATGCAAGTTTAGAAATTGGATGCGCTAGTAATTGTTCAGTATTTCTTCGTTAGTACCGTTTTTATTCATCAACTTGAAAGGTATTTATCCTTTACCAAGAGATGTACACAACACGTACAAGAGGCACCAAGACATTTTCGCAATAAGACGCAACAATGAATCGCAGGAAGCTGCGTGTTGCTGCACGTTGAGACATGTTTATAGGTGCATAGTAGCCGTAGTCATTTGTCTGCTGACAGTTATCATTTATGTCAAAGTCATTATTGTGCTGTCAATAAACCAGTCCATAGTTTTCGTTTTAACCTTAGAGAAGGAAAGCGAGGGGATACCGCACGCCCGTTTGATGCTACGTGAATTAGCTGTTACCGAAAATGAATAGCTGTCAAAATATTTTTTTTTATGATATTTAGCGTTTTTAAGACTAATATTTGGTGTGCATAGTGGTAGGGTGTGCAACTTACGGTTGTAAAAGACACAGCAGCAGGAAGATGCCAGGAATCACTTATCACAGGTAAGTTACTAGCGCCTTTGGTACATTTTTGGTGTTTTTTGGTAACAGAAACGTCAGTCGCGCGTTCCGTCCTCTCTCTTTCCTTGTCTAATATTTTAACGTTCTGTACATAACCTCTAAACTATCAAGTTTTTGATCTTATTATTCCTAACCCAGTACTTGTAGTTCTTTTTCTATGTCGAAGACCTGTGCTTGTTTTGGTTGATTTTATTTGCGAAGAAGGTTGTCATCCGACAAAGGGCAAAACATGCAAACCATACGCAAACTAAAACTGTTTAATTTTCACAAGCTCACTTTTCAACACCAGCCAAAGGTTTGAATGAGCAGTAATTCAATGCACAGTTTTACATCCAATTTGCCAAGTATTAAAAACACGTCCCAAATATTCGAACGTATTCGATGTAAAAGGAAGCAGTAGCGAATGCGCAGACATCCAGTTTCTTATCAATTTTTTTGTCCAATACTCACGATGGATTCGGCAGTGAGGGTGTAAAGTACTTGCGTTGGCATTGTGATAACTGAAAGAGATAAGGGCAGTTTTGCGTTATAGTTTCATGGCTGGTTTGAACATAGACCAGTGCCTAGAAGAAGTGACTCGTGCGCTAGGTGATGCTTCTCTCGGCGATATTCATGTAATACAGATAATTCCAAAGGGGAAGTTTCAGTCTGGAGGATGATGAGAGATTGCGAAGGCCGCTGATGTCATTTATGAAGGAAAATGCTACTACTGTGTACTACTACTACTACCATGCTTGACGAGAACGGACAAGTGACCTACCACTAGATAGAGGGTACTTTAGGTGTAAAATAAGTACACCAGCAATTTGTTCGATGTTTCTTGATCATTTGTAAACTTTGCTCCCTCTGGGTGCCGCAAGTAATATAACGAGTGTCTTGGTGCCGGAAAATGCATGAATAAGGGAAATATTAGTATGTGAATAGCATCGAGACAGGTGACGATACTTGGCTGTTCTATAACGATGTGCTGACCCAGGTCCAAAACAAAGTTTAGGTCTTTGATAATGGAGATACATCCGTAGCTGTTAGATAATCCCGGACGACAAAGAGGAAAATGGTAGCTGTATTTTTCAAATCGAGTGGAATTTTGGAACGGTTCTTCATTTTGGCCACACAGAAGATAGTCACCACTGAGTGGTATACTAAGGAGTGCCTTCCTGAAGTTATTAGATCCATGAGGAACCTGCAGGCAACGTCAAGAGTGGACACCCGTTTCTTCCATCACTACAGTATTCTAGCTCACTGCGTCACAGCCTGCACCGATTGGTTGACCATGACAGTACTAAAACTTCCCGCGCACCCTCCCTATAGTCCAGAGCTAGCTCACTGCGACTTTGCACTATTTCCGCATATTAAAATGAAGCTTGGTTTCATAGTGCGACACTTTTCTAGTGATGAGGATCTTCTGTGGGCTTGGGACCGCGAATGAGCTTTCATCCCTGGTCACGCTTTGTGTCAGTGATGGGCACAAAATTTGACAGAAACAAACAATTCGAGTAAATATTTATTCTAATACTCATTTTACATCAACAACAAATTCATGACTTTATTCATGGATTCAGTTCGTGTTCAAATTTAACAAGTGTAACACAGAAATTTGACATCAAACAAGTCCATGTATTTCTTCATGGATTTCTTCACGGATTTAGGGCCTGCTCTAATTCGTGGTCAAGTTTGACGTGAACTTCAGTAGTTCCAACCGTACAATCATATGATGCATGTCATGATATTGGATACCCGTCTCTGTATATTATTAAACATTTTCTAAAGAAAAATTCGCAATCAAACCGAGAGTTTTACTGTCAAGACCACACAAAAAACCACCAAAGCATAATATGACACCAACAGTGTTGGCAGCACTGCATGCTGTCACAAAATCCATTATCCACAGATGTAAAACACAACCACTTTGACCTTGAAGAAGACTATGGATTAATCCATGAATAAATTCGTGAAGAAATCGTTGATTTAAAATTGGTATAAAGCACACTACAAATGTTGTGGGCAACTTTGGCGCACCCAATGTTGTGCCCTATTTAATATTATTATGTAGGAATATAATTATTTTCTTTCTTACCATTTTGTCATCTCTTTGTGGCTTTACATTTTACTTTATTTAGTTTTGTTGTTTTTTCAGTTTTTTAGGAACTTGTTGTAGAATAAGGCGAATTTTAAATCTGAAAATTCAATCATAAATAATGATTTTCGAATAATTCAGCCAGTTCTTAACCAAATCTCGTATATTTAAGTCAAATTTGATTTTTGAAAAGCTCTTCCGACTCAGTAGAGGCTAAGTCTTTAATTTCGCAGATTTGGATCAGATTTATCAGTGTAACTTCAAGAATATTTATGATACCTCAATTGCGACATAGGATTCAACGGCTGGTACGGTATATCATGTATATATGTTGCACTTATCAACCGAATTCGGCCACTGCCCGAACTGTATGCCCAGGACACGTTGTGGATTTCGGTAATTTCTCAAACTGCGTTGCGGGTAACCTTTGTATGCGCAGAACGCGTTGTGGGTAAATTACAAAGACCCACAATGCGAAACTCCGAATACCGTCGGAAGCACACGACCATTTTCGCATTATGGACAATACAAATATAGCCACAGAGCGAAATTTTATAATCAAAAAATGTAAAAATGTGTTACATCAAATACCTGCTCACGATTTCCTCTTCATTCATATACCTTTGAGCTACATATTGTTCATTTTGTCCAATTTTCAATAATTCGCGTTGATTCAGCTTTCAATACTGTTTAGATGACAAGCATAATTTCCACATTACTTGTCCTTCCTTAACCTTAACTGTGATTTTTTTATAGTCACCTTCTAAAAGTGTAAACCTATGAGATGACGCTATACATAATTATGTATAGAGTTTACTCAAACCATTTTCGAAGTGTTTCTGTCGATTCACTGATTTTACTAGACATTGTTCTGAATAAATAAAAAAAAGACACTTGTTGCGGTGTGTTAGGTTGTTAGATTTCCGCTTTGTGGCTATTTGTATTACCCACAACGCAAAAGGGTCGTACGTTTCCGACGTCATTCGGAGTTTCGGGTATTTGTAATTTATCCACAACGAGTTCTGCGCATACAAAAATTACCCGGAACGCGATGTGAGAGATTAGAGTAATCCGCAACGCGTTCTGAGTATAAATTTCGGTCAGTGTCCAAATTCGGTTATTGAGTACAACATATATAATAATGGTCGCTCAAATTCCCTTTCTTTTAAATTTGCAAAGATTCGGAGCTTTTAATTTACTGAAAACTAAAAATGCTGTAGTCTGGTCAGCACTCTATATTCTTGAAGTCACTTTGCACCCATGATATTTTTTATTCTATAACATGTCCGAATTTTCATTCACAGAAGCCGAATTTTCTTTAACCAAGGCACGCCTAACAAATTACTATAGCATCTTAGAAAATCACCAAATGTAACTGTTTCTAGAATGAGATTGATGATTTTCGATTGTATTCAAGGTGTGTATACGTAATAGAACTTTAATTAATTACTTATGATCCTCGTCACATATAGCTTAAACATCAGGAAAAATATTCATAATTAGGATTAAAAAATTGTATGTAAACTATAATGTACGTGTTACCTCTATATCTATAGCAATTTTGCGAAATAAATCTACTATTACTAAGAGATACAACCCCGCTCTGAGTTTCAGAGATTACATGAACATGTAATTTGCTCGGCGAAATCATAAATTTAGCACGAAAACTCATTTTTTAGTACCTCGCTGTATAAGCCCTCCAGTTCAAAGTTCCGTCTCTGGTTGTGTACAGCAAAGTTGGTAGAACGCTAGGCCTTTCATCTCTCGGCGACGAACAATGTCTTGAGAGGGAATTGTATTAGAATATAGTGAAGTAGGCGAATTTATCAAAGAGACGTGCCTAGCCTGGTAAAGTAAGTATAAACGACATTAAGAAGTTGGCAATTAGTTGAGTGTGTTGCCGTCAGGAAGACTGGCGCTGGAGGCTGAAGGCTGAAAGCTGGGGTGAGGCGCTCTCCTATTTGCATATCTAATATTTAGCACTGCTCTCTACAATATAAATGAATCGAGTTGGCGAGGCTGCCACAAACTAGGCGGAGCCTCCACGACCGTTTTTAATTAGAGCCACGGTATATACATTCTTGCGTGGCTGATCTTGCATAGCATGCAGCATTGGTATTAAGTAACTCAAACGTAAAATAAGTAAAATGTTAAATTAACAATGGTTCAAACTAACGAAACTTCAAAAATTAATATGCTGATTCCTTCCGTCGCTTATCTTGCTTATCCGATCTCACCACCTTTCACTGCTACAGTCACATGATTCCACCAAGCATCTGTACCTTTTCCACCAATAGTTTCCAAGAGATCAAATTACATTTATAAAGCATCAATTGTAATTTCAAACTGTCAACTGTAAATTCTAATGCATCAATTGTAGCAAATAATCCACTAAATATTCAAAACCATCATATTAATGAAGAATACAGTTAAACTAAAGTTCTAAGCTGTTAATTGCAGTTTCTAAGGCGTCTATTCAGCTGAAGATTTCAAAATACCTAAAGAAGCCTATAAGCAGCTACCTAGACTCCAGATAAGTTTGCTTAGCTGGCACCGAAATTCCTATGACAACAGCGGTGCCTCAAGGCCCTAAGGCCGTTACACTGGAACACCCTGTATGATGGGGTGCTGAAGCTTTCTCTGCCCAGCGGCGTAAAGACGGTAGCATACGCCGACGATCTGGCACTAGTTATCGTGGTAAATAAAGAAGCAGAGCTTGTTCACAAAGCCAGCGCACAAGCTTGAGTTGGCTCCTGAGAAGATGGAGGCAGTTATAATGCGCGGCCCAAGGAGCAAAAGAGCTAACGTAGCCTTCCAACTAAGGAACTGCAAGTCCCAACAAGCAAGTCCATAGTGTACCTCGGAGTCACACTAGATAAAGTTACGTTACGGAGAACACCTTAAAAGAGTAGTGACAAACGCTGAGAAGAAGACGATAATACTGTCACGACTGATGCCAAATGTAGGAGGGCCCAGCAGCAACAAAAGGGCATTACTGTGCCAGGTTGTACAGTCGATCGTGCAATACGGAGCTCCTGTAAAGCCACGAAAAAGAAAATGTATCAGAAAGTCTTAGGAGGCTTGCAGAGAAAGTCTGTGTTATAATGGCGATACCACTAGTATACTTACTGGCCGAAGAGGGGACACTGATCCGTCATGGTCAAGCAGGCAATGCGATATGTCGCCCTGAAGCTAAAAGACTGACAGCAAGTAAGTGGCAAAGGCCATCGAACGAGACCACTGATGTCGCACAGTGGACGAAATGACTAATACCATCGATAAAAGTATGGACGGAATGTAGTCGTCGATAGATGTCCTATTTCCTAACGCAGGCACTGTCTGAGCATGGGCTTTTTCGAGTGTATAGGAAAAGGTTAGGATGGGTGATGGACAAGTGATGCCTGCACTGTGAGGCAGAAGACACGGTCGAGCATTTCCTGTTTCTGTGCGACAGATGGGGGCCATACAGACAGGAGTTAAGTCAAAAACTGGAGGGTAAGTTAACCCCAGAGACTATGCTCCCGCTGATGCTATCAAGCGTAGAGGCATGGAGCATTATGCATGAGGCGAAAGAGAAAATACACTCTGCAAAGCAGAAGGAGGAACGATCACAAGGTTGGACGAAGATAACAATATATTCCTCAATGGTGTAATTATTACCTCATCTCGCATTGCGAAGAATATCGTTCACGACGAGGCCCGATGCAGATGGAGATAGAGCAGAGGTAAGAAAGAGAGAACGGACTTTAGCCGGTCAGGCTGTGGTGGCATGTCGCATGTGCCCATTATTTGCATCCGTGGGACATGTGATCAGAGGACTCAAGCTAGTTCAACGTCGGGCGGGCAGACTCTCTCTCACACCTTCGGGTATGCGAATGCTTCTGTTCTTGCGATCAGGCCGATTTTCTTAGCCCTCTATAATAAAAAAGGCGTCAATTCAATACTGTGATTGTGCCTGAGGTACGAATAGTCCAAAATAGGTACCGTAGGGTGGAAGGAGTAGTTTTAACAAGCTCGATTGGTTTTACAGAGAGAAAAGACGCGTGATCGATCAAGTCAATAATAAACATGCATCTCTATCTCGAATTGCTTTTGTAGACTTCTCCTTCATATAAGTATGTCAACGCGATGACATTACCGTAACCCTTGCTCTTTTGTATAGCTGTTAGAAGGCTGAGTTTCCTATCAGCTTCTGATCTCATCATGAAGTTTTTGGCTTTATATCTACATGGGCCTTCTAAAATGGCACAGCGGTTATCAACTGTTGGAATAGTTGCTAAAAAATGACCATAGCAGAGCAATTCCTAAATCGCGAAACATTTCTAGGGATGTACTGCTACCAGGTGGATTTTTCTATAAGTCTCCTAAAGTTTAGAGTTTCAACCGGTCAAACAGTCGAATAAATATTGAAAGAACAAACCTTATGATCAACTGCTGGAGGCTCGTTATGCATAAAGGAAGAAAATAACAACGAATGATGACCGGAGCCAATAATGCCCGCAGTAAGAATGACCAATTAGTTGGATTGATACTATTAATAGGTTATATCAGAGCTTCCCTAACTGTAGGTCGCGACGCCCTGGGGCGTCGCGGCAATATGCTAGGGGCGTCGCGAGGTGATGGGCAAACATTGGCTGTCTGTGTAGATGCGACCAAGCTCTATGAGCGCTGCGCGCATTCGCCTTATGTCAGTTCTGTCTGTTGCTGCGTGTCGTTACTGTCGTCACTGCAGTGGATATGGTATCAGTGATGATTGGAGAATCGGCATAAAAAACGTACCGCTCTCAAACAACAAAGTTAGCCGCCGAATTTATGTGATGTCAGAAGATATTGATGAGCAAATTGTGGAAAAACTTTCAACCCTACTTGCTATTCAGCTGGATGAGGCCACCGATAGTAATGACGATTCTCAATTGATATGTTACGTGCAGTATATACAAGACAAAAATATGTGTGAGGATTTGCTATTTTGCAGAAAAATATGTGAAAGTGGTTAAGCTATAGATTTATTTAAGATCTTAGATTCATACATGGTCGAAAATAAAATCAAATGGGAAAACTGTGTGGGTGTGTGTACAGATGATGCCCGAGCGATGTCAGGAGAAAATGGACTACAAGTTCTTATCAAAAGCAAGACTCCAAATGCAAAATGGACACATCGTATCATACACAGAGAAGCGTTAGCAGCAAATATATTACATCTGAATTAAATTCTGTGGTGAACATAATTACCAAGGTGGTGAACTATATTGAAACAGGACCTGTGAATGCAAGATTTTTCTAAGAGCCTTGTGAAAAATTGGGTGTCGCACATACATCTTTAATTTATTATTAGAAATCTCGTTGGTTGTCCAGGGGCAATGTACTCGCACGTGTACACGGATTTCGAAATGAGATTTACACATCTATGCAGAGAGAATCCAATAGGTATGTGCAAAACACCGAATTTCTAATAAAATTGGCATATCTCTACGACATATCCCAAAAATTAAATGATCTTAATGAGCCCTTGCAGGGATACAATACGCATATTCTCCAACTGGCAGATAAAACTGCTGGATTTCAAAACAAGTTGCTCCTATGGAAGAGAACATTAGAAGAAGATCAAGTGAACACTGACTGTTTTCCTGCGTTACATGGCATTTTACAAGAAAATTCTATGGAAATTCTTGAACCCTCCATAAAGATAATATTTACACAGCACTTTTCATGATTAAGCATACATTTTGACGAATATTTTCCCGAAAACGTGGAGCAATATGACCGGGTGAGAAACCCTTTTCAGTCGAATTCATCAGCAACACTTTCGACAGTGAAAGAATAACAGCTGATAGAATTGTTCTATGACTCCAGCATTAAGCTACAATATAATAGAGATAAGCTTCTTAAATTTTGGGTCTCAATTTCTCAGGAATATCGTACCACCAGCCCGGCAGCATTGAGGGTTCTGCTGCCATTTGCGACTTGTGCGAAACAGGCTTTTCTGCAGTTGTTGTGATTAAGGACAAGTATAGATCGAAAATAAATTTTGAGAAAGAGATGAGAGTTGCAATTTCCACAATTGGGCCTCGATTTGAGAAGCTATGCTCAGAAAAGCAAGCGCATCCTTCTCATTAGCATTCTATCTTTTAGGAACCATTTAAAAAAGTGTAATAATAATTAATATGTCCCTTAATTTCCATTCTTGTTTTGTTTTGCACGCATTTTGTAATAAAAAATATCAAATGTATTATTCTTGAGTTTTTCTGATAACCTGATAATAGGCTAAAACTAAAACTATTTGTAGTTCCAGCACAGTAGACAGTTTTGACTATACAGGGGGGGGGGGGGCGTCGCAAGAAAAATAACAATTCTAAAGGGCGTCATAGTGAAAATAAGTTTGGGAAGCCCTGGGTTATATCACAGCATAGCAAACAGCCACTATAATATCTCTGCGGATTTTCCATATAAAAATGGTTCCCACAGAATTCGACCTTGGATGATTTTACGGAAGTTTGGGTAGAGATGCGAAAATGAAAATATCGATACCGGTACCAACTCGTTATTTTTTAGCCAAATAGGCGCGTTTCGTTCGTACAGAGCATATTGTGCAACTGATTACACCTCTCAATAATTATATAATTATTTTCGACACCGATACAAAAGTATCGATACCAGCTTGGAATGCCTCAAAAAGTATCGATGACAAAAATACTCGATATTGGTGCAGAAGTATCGAAGTATCGCTAGCATCCCTTCAAAAAATCATCCAAAAGAAGGGATGTGCGTGTAATTACCGCCAACCTGAGTTATTGTGCTGGTTGTTTACTATGCTGTGGGTTATATCATCAAAATGTCATGTGCATGTCATAATTATTCCAATACCCTTATACAAGGGTATACGAGGGTGGCAATATTTGTAATACGCCCTTACTAATAAATGAATGAAAAATGAATATTTAACTGAATAAATATTTGGCATCTCCAGTTGGCAAACAATAATCGGTGTAGTTTCTTAATTGCATTTTCTGACATACTGAGATTTGACGATGTTTGACAGGAATTTTTATTCAAATAACAGTTATTAGTTTGTCTGTTATCGGAAAAGTATCAGCTGAGTTTCAAAATAGATATAGATATTTAGATCTTATCTCCGCAACCAATTATTACCAGATAAATGAATCAGTATGACAGGGGAGAGCCTCGTACCAGCGACTGTTATTCAACATGACGTCAGCGATCAGTGGGTGTGGCGAGCAAGATATATCGTTTCAAACGCTCTTCCAGCTCGCGAAACTTTGAAGCCTTGCAACATTATTTTTGGAATAATAATTGATATTATTGATAAAAAAAATCAGCAAGTTCCCTATTAATATGCTGTCTAATTTACTTAACACACGATCCTGTGAAACTTGCTCTGGAAAGCAGAAAGCAGTACTTCAGTGTCCTGGAATACTTAGTTACCGGATACAATTTCTTAAGAAACAGCCGGTATACCATTCTATTGACAAGTCAACCAGTATTATTATGCTTAGCAAAAGCGATCTTCCAACGTATTTCCTGTCCCACGGTGGCCTCGGATGGACATATCGCGATTTAGTCTCTAAAACCATCCCTTTCTACGAACGGACAATGCGCGCCTATATCAAAGTGTACCCTTTTCTGTATCGCATACAAATCAGGTTACGATACATCGGAAAAATAACACTGGTCACTCGAAACCTGTTCTCCTGGGGTGGGTTAGGCCGGTCATTGTAGTGAAGAGCAACCAAATATTGAAGCTCTGATAAAATGGTAACACTCCCTGACTGCCACTGCTCCATAGCAGCTTGTTTGCATTATTCTACTAAGCTAAGAAAAACAAAATGGTGTCTTGACTTCAGTAATCTCCACACATTATCGGTGCTAACAAAAAATTGCAAGTTCCTCTATCCCTACACCATCTTCATCAAAAAATGTAGTCAAGTTGATTGACTCAGTACTTCCCACACATTCCGATGACACCAGTTTTATTATTTTCTCACAGAATGAAACTATAGTCTAGATGCCCCTGCAATCAAATCATGGCTCGCCCGGCCGCAAAAAAAGTGTTTTATTCTACTAGGTGCTTCTCTCACAGGTCAATGGACAATATATCATGAATACAACAAATTTTTGAGTTTTACAAACCCCCACCCCCGAACCACCCCAATTTCACCCCCAACCAAAAAAAAAATTTTAAATGATCAGGAACCCCTAAAACGTCTAAAACGAAGTTTGAGGTGTTTTTTATATTTTTAGTTTTTTATTATTGCCGCGCCGCCACTGAAATGATTTCTAAAAACGTGCTTTCCATACTCGTCGCTGTAATAAATCTGGGTCAAAATGTCATTAAAGTCAATTCAGAAGTTTCCAGGTAACACAATACAAAACGATCCAAAGTAATACTCGTATGTATTTTGTATGCATCAGAAAGTTCAAGTCCCTTGGTTTCTGTAATCGGCAAGGCAATGTTCGGATGGACCTAAAAAAGTGTATTACGCCGCTAGGTCTTTCTCTCTCAGGTCAGTAGACAGCCCACTATGAGTACAACAAATTTTTCAGATTTACAACCCCCCACCCCTCCAACCACCCTAATTTCACCCCCACCCCCAAAAAAAAGTAGAAAATGATCAGGAACCCCTAAAATGCCTAAAAACGAAGTTTTTTTTTTCATATTTTTAGTTTTTTTAATATTGCTGCGCCGCCACTGAGACGATTTCTAAAAATCAGCCGCGTTTTCCATCCTCGCCAAAGTAGTAATACTGTGCCGAAATTTCATTAACATCAATTCAATAATTTCAACATTATAAAATACAGAACGATCTAAAGCAATACTCGTATGTATACATCGGAAAATTCTAAGTCCCTTGGTTCCTGTAATACACAAGGCAATGTTCGGATGGACCTAAAAAAGTGTATTATACCGCTAGGTCTTTCTCTCTCAGGTCAGTAGACAGCCTATTATGAGTACAACAAATTTTTCAGCTTTACAACCCCCCACCCCCCAACCACCCCAATTTAACCCCCTCCCAAAAAAAAGTAAAAAATGATCAGGAACCCCTAAAAAACACCTAAAAACGGAGTTTGAGGCATGTTTGAAATTTTTCGTTTTTTGCTAATTACTCCGCCGCCCATGCACCGATTTTCAAAATTGTAGCAACATTACCTACTACGACCCTACACCATATCACTACCCAAATTTCATCAAAATCTATGCAGCGGTTACTGAGATTAGGAGGCTAGAAAAACGCCAACAGACAGACAGACAGACCGACAGACAGACCGACAGACAGACCGACAGACAGACCGACAGACAGACCGACAGACAGACCGACAGACAGACCGACAGACAGACCGACAGACAGACCGACAGACAGACCGACAGACAGACCGACAGACAGACCGACAGACAGACCGACAGACAGACCGACAGACAGACCGACAGACAGACCGACAGACAGACCGACAGACAGACCGACAGACAGACCGACAGACAGACCGACAGACAGACCGACAGACAGACCGACAGACAGACCGACAGACAGACCGACAGACAGACAGACAGACCGACGGAAATGAGTGACGTGGATCTTCGTGATGTAGGCATCATAAAACGCCCAAAAAGTGTATTATCTCAAAATCGAAAATTTTCGCGATCACAATACTCCCCTCACCTATCGGTGTGGGAAGTAAAAAGGAGGCAATGGATCAGGAGCCTTTGAAAGATCTAAAAACGAAATTTGAGCGATTTTGAATTTTTTCTGTTTTTACTTCCCACACCGATAGGTGAGGGGAGTATTGTGATCGCGAAAATTTTCGATTTTGAGATAATACACTTTTTGGGCGTTTTATGATGCCTACATCACGAAAATCCACGTCACTCATTTCCGTCGGTCTGTCTGTCTGTCGGTCTGTCTGTCGGTCTGTCTGTCGGTCTGTCTGTCGGTCTGTCTGTCGGTCTGTCTGTCGGTCTGTCTGTCTGTTGGCGTTTTTCTAGCCTCCTAATCTCAGTAACCGCTACATAGATTTTGATGAAATTTCGGTGGTGATATGGTGTAGGGTCGTAGTAGGTAATGTTGCTACAATTTTGAAAATCGGTGCATGGGCGGCGGAGTAATTAGCAAAAAACGAAAATTTTCAAATATGCCTCAAACTTCGTTTTTAGGTGTTTTAGGGGTTCCTGATAATTTTCTACTTTTTTTTTGGGTGGGGGTGAAATTGGGGTGGTTGGGGGGTAGGGGGTTGTAAAGCTGAAAAATTTGTTGTACTCATAATAGGCTGTCTACTGACCTAAGAGAGAAAGACCTAGCGCTATAATACACTTTTTTAGGTCCTTCGGAACATTGCCTTTTGTATTACAGGAACCAAGGGACTTGGAGAATTTTCCGATGTATACATACGAGTATTACTTTAGATCGTTCTGTATTTTATAATGTTGAAATTACTGAAGTGATGTTAATAAAATTTCGGCACAGTATTACTACTTTGGCGAGGAAGGAAAACGCGTCTGATGTTTAGGAATCGTCTCAGTGGCGGCGCAGCAATATTAAAAAAACAAAAAATATGAAAACAGCTCAAACTTCGTTTTTAGGCGTTTTAGGGGTTCCTGATCATTTTCTATTTTTTTTTGGGTGGGGGTGAAATTCGGGTGGTTGGGGGGGTGGGGGGTTGTAAATCTGAAAAATTTGTTGTACTTATAATGGGCTGTCTACTGACCTGAGAGAGAAAGTCCTAGCAGCATAATACACTTTTTTAGGTCCATCCGAACATTGCCTTGCCGATTACAGAAACCAAGGGACTTAGAATTTGTGGTGTATACATACGAGTGTTGTTTTAGATCGATATATTATTCTATTGCGTAACGCAAAAATTATTGAATTAATTTTAATGAAATTTCGACACAGTATTACTACCGCGGCGAGGATAGAAAACGCGTATGTTTTGGAAAAAATCATTTCAGTGGCGGCGCAGCAATAATAAAAAAACTAAATATATAAAAACATCTCAAACTTTGTTTTTAGGCGTTTTAGGGGTTCCTGATCATTTTCTACTTTTTTGGGTGAGGGTGAAATTGGGGCGGTTGGGGGGTGGGGGGTTGTAAAACTGAAAAAATTTGTTGTATTCATAATAGTTTGTCCATTAACCTGTTGAAAAAAATACGTAGCGGCATATTACACTTTTTTAGGCCCATCTGAATATTGGCTTGCCTATTACAGAAACCAATTTTGTGATGTATACATACGAGTTTTGCTTTATTTCGTTCTATGTATTTTGCGTAAAGCGAAAATTATTGAACTGATTTTAATGAAATTTTGACACCAAATTTAGTGCCGCGGCGAGAATGGAAAACGCGTCTGTCTTTGAAAAATCGTCAGTGGCGGAGCAGCAATAATAAAAAACTAAAAATATAAAAACACAGCTCAAACTTTGTTTCTAGATGGTTTGGAGGCTCCTGATCATTTCGCACCGTTTAGTTGAAGCATGCAGAAAAAAAAATGTGGCGTCTTAGCTTCTAAGGAGGGAGACGCAAGAAACTATTTACGAGAGGTTTTTGTGTTGGTTGTTTTTTGCGGGCGGCTGGGCGATGATTTGGTTGCAAGGGATTTCAAACTATAGCTTCATGCAATGGGAAAATAATAAAATGGTATCATCATTATGTGTGGGAAGTACTGAGTCAATCAACTTGACTCCATTTTTTTGTTGATTTCTAAATCGCCACTGGTAAAAGATCCAATAAGGATACACTGTTACTTCACGGTAGTAATACGGTGGCACAATTTCATTACAGTCAAGTTCGTAGTTTCCAAGTTACACGTTATAGGTTTATAATATGTTTGTACATCAAATCATTCCATTATACCTTCCGTCATATATTCCACCACCTAAAAAATAAAGACAACATCCAGGTAGGCCTAAGAAGCACACGATATCACCAAAGTCAATTTTTTCATCATTATGTGGAGTATTTTATGAATACAACAAACTGAGCTTTCAGAACCCCCAACATACCAATTTCACCCCCTTCCATAAACAAATGGAAAATGACCAGAAAGACCTGAACCTCCTAAAAACGAAGTTTGGAGGGTTGTAATTGGTTTTTGTTTTTTTTACCAATTTCTCCTCCGCTAAATTTCAAAATCTTTAGCAGCATTACCTAATACGACCCACAGCATATCACTACCTAAAATCCATCACAATGCAAGCAGCAGTTATTGAGATTACGCTGCTAAAAGAGCGCTAATAGACATACAGACCGACAAGCAGAGAGACAGACCGACAGGCGGACAGACAGACCGACGGAAATGAGCGTCGTGGATTTTCGTTATATAGATTGTAGCTATCATAAAACGCCCAGAAAGCGTATTATATTTCAAAATCGCAAATCTTTGCGAACACAATACTCCCCTAACCTCTATCGGTGTGGTAAGTAAAATTCAGAAAATGATCAGGAATCTCCAAGTCGCCTAAAAGCAAGGATTGAGCTATTTTTATGTTTTTAGTTTTTTGCTTATTGCTGCGGCACCACTGTCATAATTTCTATAAATCATACACGTTTTTCATTCCCACCTCGGTAATAATACTGTATCAAATCTCATTAAAATCAATTCATTATTCTCCAGCTTACACAATGCAGAACGATCTAAAGGAATACTCGTAAAATCGTTTGATGCCGCTAGGCGTTTCTTTTACAGGTAAATGGACAGACAATTATTAATACAACAAATGTTTCAGTTTTGCAACGCTTCACCTCCTAGCCACTCCAGACTGACCTCCATTCAAAAAAAAGTAGACAATTATCAGGAGCCTCCGAAACGCCTAGAAACAAAGTTTGAGGAATATTTGAAATTCTTTGTTCTTCGCTGATTACTCCGCCGCTTATGCACTTGCACCGTCAAAATTGTAGCAGCGTTATACGTTTTCTGACATCATGACAGTAACTTGTCACGACAAAATTTAGAGTTTCAACCGGTCAAATGGTCGAATAATGTTGAAAAAACAAACCTATTGTCAGCTGGTGGAGCATCGTTATGCTTCAAGGCAAAAAAACTATAAGGAATGATGACCGGAGCCAATGCCCACAGTAAGAATGACCAAATAACTGGATTTATAGGTTATATTGTTAAAATGTAGTGTGAATGTCATATCCAGTTCCTTCATACAAACTATAACCTTGGAAGGTGGCAATATTTGTAATACACAGTTACAAATAAATGGAGAAAAGAGAATTATGTCACAATCCGTACAGCGGTTATTGAGGTTGCGAGGCTACAAGAACACCAACAGACCGACAGACCGACGGACCGATGGACTGAGAGACTCACATGGCCATATATGTATGCACAGTATCAAATTTCTATGAATATGTGCATGTATGTGCGATACGACTTTCAGGTGACGGCTACGTAATCTCTAAAATGACCTTACTACATGTGGGAACGTAAACTCAAGGAAGGGTCAGTTGTCTGGCATCGGAAACCCACCCTTAAGATAGGGGCGAGTTGAGGGACACAGGTCGCGCTGAAAAAAATACCCTTTGAATAGTCGCGGTGTCCAGCAGACAACCTGATTTTCAAGTTTTGCTACACATGTAAATTTCGGTTAGTGTCCGAAAGAATTTTGAATAATTTAATCAGTCCGATTCGAAGATTTACAGCGAGCGGTAACATCGGGTGGTCGAGTTAGATATTACCCGGGTGAGTGGCTGCATAATGTTGCTTCGTTGCTTCTGTAGTTTGCTTGGCACCGCGAAGTGTGTTCATATCGAGTGCTTTTATGAAATTTGTTTTGTGCTATTTGCTGTGAGAGGGTGAACGGTGACCACATCTAGGTCTAGCAGATGCGAAGAGAATCGTCTTCAGATTAGTTATTTTGAGTTTTGCGGGCTTCATGTTTCATGCAGTCTACAAATACAAATACTAAAAACAGCTGAAAAAGGCAATAAATTATTTATCACGTTTGCTAAGGCACGTAACTACAGGTGACTGTGTCTTCTTAGCGTTTTTTTAGAATCGCACAATTTCGCGCAAAATTCTCATTTCTCATCCCTTTCTAAACTCCACGAATTGCTAGGCGGTTATCAGAATTGAATGCGTTTGCGCATATAGCTCCCATTTGAAGTCTAAGTTATAATATAGCAAATCATAAATTAATACAATTTCGCCATGTTCAATGCCACCCAAAAATTGATTCGTAACTATACCAGAACAATAACTGCGATTTCTGGATCTAAAAATGTGGGAAGTCGCCCAAACGATTCAGTTTTGTGAACTAATAGAACGTAATATAGACAGACAGAGCAGAATATGTATAATGTAGTGATAACGATAGTAGATATACCAAAACAAAAATGACTATCTTCCGCTACTTTTTTTCAAAAGAAACGGTCTCAAATGCTTTCCAATTCTACAGTGCTTTCCTTTAATGTCCCGTCCCCCTTTTATTTTTTGTATGGGTCAACTCAAACAATTCAAACTTGGGTTAATGAAATTGATGCACGAGTACTATATTTTGGAGTAAAATAATTGACAAATGAAATCAAATCTTGTGACACATCTTTTTGAAGCTCCTGATGAATGCTTTAGAACCCTAGAATATATCCTGCAAAATGGCAGCAAAATATACATATATTTACCTTTTTGTGTATGTTAACGTAAGAGAACTAATCCTGTCAGCCACGTTTCAAACATTGTGCTTCTGAGGTAATTTTTCAGTCATCAACTCTTCTATTTCAAGTAGAACACGCAGTATATTTGTATTATATTCGATTAGAGCTCCAGAGAGGATCGTGCCAAAGATGTAGCACAACCGTAACGCAACCAACATTCGACGTAATATCAATATGGCGTATGATATATGTGGAGGGAACGGGTCAATTATTTTCAGTTGTTTTTTGATAGTGATATAGCTCTAGTTTCACCACCGAAAGTTAGGGGAGTATTGGGTCCGCAAACATTTTAGATTTTGAGATAACAAGGTTTTTCTAACATTACGGAAATTCACATCTTTTACCTTCGTCCATCTAGATCGACAGACAGGCGCTCTTCTAACCGCGTAACATCAATAACCGCTACACCGATTTTAATGAAATTGAAAATGAAAAATGTGAAGTGCTTGAAGCAGTCGCAGGTAATGTCGCAATATTCTTGAAAATCAGGTCACTGGCGGCAGTGGCGGAAGGTGACTTAAGAGACCGGTGGAGCCAAAATATAAAAAATAACCTAAGTTTATCGGCACCTTGAGCAGATTTTTTTTCTGATGTCGCATTACAGATAGGAACAGTCTACAGAAATTGTTGGGGTGAAATCGCAAGCTTGAGGTGCTTTGCAACCGTCATCACCTACTCTATTATCGTTTTGTGAGCGATTTAGCGCCGATTCAAATAGAAAGCTTATCCTGAACAGTTTTTTGGTTTTTGTTTCCAAATATTTTACATTCGCTGCTTTTCTGTTCACGTCTTTATAGTACTTTTAGTCCTAATTGAGACTGGAGAAAAACCCATGCATCTCTCACATCATCAAAAGAGGACCTGCCATGGGCGTCACACCTTATATATACATAAGGTTAAATATCAAAATTGTTTCCCTAATGGATAATTAAGTATTTTTGATGAAAATTTTAGATAAATTTATGACAGTTCTAAATTCTCTGTAAGTTTTTAGTAGGATACGATGCACTTTTCTAAATAATAACAATAGTACACCTTACACCAAGGATGACCATAAAAAGTAGTCCAATACTAGAGGGGTAATTGTTGGCAATTGAGATTTTGTTTTATTGATTTCCCACATAACACTATATGGATATGTACATCCATAGAATGTACATTAGATATTCCAGTTTGAACATGTATATTTTGAATATTCATAGGACGTTGAATGTACATATGAAAAATGATATACAGTAGTGTAATATACTATGTATGTTCACGTAGGTATATTCATATGTGAATATACATAAGATGTTGGTCTATGTATCATATATACATCTAGTAGTTTACGCCTGCGCGAAGTACAACTAGTGCCGCCATTTCTGATTTCTAGTAATTCCGACGTACGACTCGTTCGCGTCCTTCGCGTTTGTGCTGGTGCTGGTTGTACCTGATTACCTGATCAAGTGAAATAATGTGCAATGTTACTTATCTTCTTACTACTTATAACACTCATATCCAGCGTTTGACGGTAAGTCATAAGCGGAACAAACCACCTACAAAATTTTATAACCTTGATTTCTTTGGGATTTTAGACATGCCATTCAAGCATAAAGTTTGTTCATCTTACTACCTCTACATTGAACTTTCATACACTATGCGTGTGCATTAAAAGTACATGAATGTACATTTAATGGATATACCATGGATGTGTATATATCCATTGTATGTACCATGTATATAATATGCATGTACATTAGACGTCCATATGTACATTCTATGGATGTGCCATGGATGTGAAAGTTCGCGACAAACGTACATGCAATGTATATTTTTTTGATGTCTATTTGACATCCATTGAACATTCTTGCTCCATTTGTGGATATACATATCCATTGATTTGATATCCATTGTATGTACATTGTATATACTTTTGTTATGTGGGTTACGGCCCTTCGACTGGCGGCGCACTACTCGAATATTTCTTGCTTTTTTCAAGGAAGAAATGCGAAGTATGATCAAAGATTACAGAATTTGGTATGATTTAGTGTTTTCAAGTAAGATCACACCATCTATTTACGATTTATCGAACTGGCCCGGTAGTTTGGTTGATTTCATTTAAGTATTAGCTAGAGTGCGGTAAGGTAAGAGGTAACGTAAGACGTAAGAAAATAAACCTGTAGAATCAGATGAGAGTGTTTATAGTCGTAACGTTTCTTCTTACGTTACGACTATAAACACTCTCATCTGATTCCATAGGTTTATTTTCTTACGTCTTACGTTACCTCTTACCTTACCGCACTCTAGATAAGCCATTCAAACTTATTTAAACTTGGCATTACAAAAGCCAAACTTTTCGTTGATCATAGACTGAATTCATATAGGTACTACATTATTTTACTAAGTAATTATACACGTTCTCTTTTTGTGTTTACATTCGAGCTGTGATTCCAACATAACTGCTGCTATTGGTTACGTCTGTCGATTAAAAATGTTATTATAAATGTTCGTCAATAAACATGTTATTTTGCTAATAGAAATATTATCATACACTCTCGAAACAAATACATACTATACCGGATTCACGCCATTAAAATTATTTATTGACACAACAGGAAAATTATTTCGTTAATAATACATTACTTCGAATATTCGCTATGGATAGACAATGACATATAAATATTCCATTTGCAACATTAGTTGCTTTATTAGGCTCCGGTGATCGAAAATGAAAAAATTATGCTGCACCCAATCGGTGTTACAATCTAGTATACATGTGGCTTCAGAGTGTGGTTTCGTGTTTCCTACCTTTCGGAGCATCAGCTAGATTAAATAAAACTAATATTTTTCAACTACCATAATGTCATACACGCTACATACAAATGTCTCGGGAACTATCTCTCCTCTGATACACCTTCAGCTTCTCCCATCAGCCTTGCAAATTCTTTGTCTTTGCGCAAGATACACAAGGCTGCAGTTTTTCCTCCAAACGTTTTCACTGTGCGCTATGCACAAATTGAAATAAGAAGACCGATATCTTCTCTGCCCGAAATATCATCTGAACCATCCTGACTTTATGCTGCATCAAAACTTGTATGATATACTTCCATTCCCTACAAATAAAACTATATATGGAATAGTAAACTACCTACGACTTCTGACCAACGGTCATATTTGAGACGTCATAATGTGATTAAGGTATCAAGTTTTATAGAACTAGTTGCAGTTTGATTTACATATCTGAATTATAAGTCTTAACTTCACATCCAAATTTTAAGCTTTAAATGACGAAATCATCAATAAAATTAAAGGAGAATGCATGCTGCTGCTCAGGATGAATCTATTGAAGGTCATGAAGGGCAAATCATTGAGACGCGTACGAATTCTAGGACAAACATAGGAGACCAAAGAGACAGCAGTGAAGTTAGGTTAGCTAAATTTCAATGTACATTTTCAGCATGTCAATGCCAATACCTCATACAAGGCGTAGCCCTCGAGGTATACAATTCAAATAAATGATGATCATCTTAAGCAATAATTATTCTGGTATTATATTGCACCGGTATTTGTATGGTACTCTTACTGTTTACAAATGGAACCAGACTTTAGAATAGTAAACTAAGGTTTTAGCTCGGCAGCCATCTTTGAGCCGTCATAACGTCACTAAACTACCGAATTTCACAAATTATTATACCAAACATTCTGGGTATATGCCAAATCAAAATGTGTATCATACTCTTATTCCTTACACATGAAACCGGACTTTCGAAGGGTTAATAACGATTTTCGCCCGGCGGCCATCTTTGTAACGTCATAACGTCACTAAGCTACCCAATTTCACAAGTTGTCATACCAAACCTTTATCTTTTCTTGACGAATCTAATTTTGTGGCCTTCTGGCTT
Organism: Callosobruchus maculatus; assembly: GCA_951848785.1. Classification (NCBI taxonomy): domain Eukaryota; kingdom Metazoa; phylum Arthropoda; class Insecta; order Coleoptera; family Chrysomelidae; genus Callosobruchus; species Callosobruchus maculatus. The sequence goes on from CATOUR010000032.1 coordinate 4,452,232, forward strand.
AACACCTAACATTTTTTGGTCTAAGGAGGTAAAACTTCTTTGATCTGTAGCTCTATAATTCCTTGTCTACTTTTGATGCTCACACTAACTGCGTAAATATTCCCCATATATTATAATTTCGTGGCTCGTTTTATATAACTCGTTCCATCTCGGAAACTTGAGCGAGGCAGGAGAAGTTTTGCCCGCATATCCAGTGAGAGATAGTTTGAAATACAATCAGCCTCCAACTACTTTGAATATGAAGGAGTAGTTGAAAAACTTTTAATTTAATAGATATACGAGAGGAATATTATTACATGGCAGCCAGGCAAGCTGAGGCAGGCTGGCATCTCTCTTCGTCTTGCCAAGCCCGCCGCCGTTCCAAACAAGAGCATAATTTTCTTAGTTTTGCGAAAGTTGAAGGAACGTAATTTTACTTTGAGCAACACTTTACGTGATCGCTCAGCGAAATTCTCCTCGATGCGGTAAAGGCACCGCCATGCTGCTTACTTTGCACGACTTCAGAGGAAGCCTCAATCTCAGTGGCGAGACATGTTCTCTGTACAAGTAGTAACAGCAGTAGCAGTATTCATTTTCCATTATAATTTAATGTAACTTCAGCTAAAAAGAGGTGGGAATTTATAGTGTTTTATCAGAACTCACAGATTCACTGTAAATAATAATATTTGATAATAATAAAACGACATTATTTGTAACAAAAGTACCAAAAGGCGAATTTTAGTCACCGGACCATTTAACTTAACCCTACTCGGGCGCAATAATGTGTGAAAGCTATCAACATTGTTTTTACAAAAAAGTGATACCAAGAGTACCAAGAGTATCCCTGGAAAAAAGGTTCAACGTAGTGAACATACAGGCTGAGTTTTTAGTACCGGCTCGGTCGATAACTCCACTACTGTAGAAGATAGCGAAAAAAGTTGTATATAAAATTTGTAGCCACAGATATGCTCCTTACTCAGAAAATATTTTGATCTATACAAGTGATCCATAACTACGTGGTTATGCAAACATGCATTTTTTTAAATGAGACACCCTATATATTATTGTACATTCAAATTTTACTAATAATTTCCGTTCTTCCAATATAGGGTATTGTTACATTATACAGGGTATTTCAAAAGTTATGACCATTTTTATATCCAAATCGCTGTCAAATGAACGTACTGTATATCAAAAAGTAAGGAATCAAAAATCATTCTTTCTACACAGATGCATAAAAAGTAGTCTCTAGTTTTAAAATCGGCTAAAAAAAGCCCGCGACGCATATTTGTATACAGGGTGATGTAGAATGCAAAATCTAGATTTCCTCTCTTTTTTTAAATATTTTATTATACCAAAGAATTGCTGTTAATATGCTCTCTCTGTATAGCACTTGTTATGGCTGCATTAATTAGTTTCTGAGATATTTCGGTTTTTCTACAAATTTACCTTCTATTTGTTTACTGAAATTTATTTATTTTGAGAAAATACTATTAAATTTTATTTCTGCTTAAAAACAAACAACTAAAATATAAGGCCATAATAGTACTTGATCAAGTCAAAACACTAAACTAACGAGATATTATCGGTCAAGTGTGTTGAGGAAACAATTTTATAGACGTCATGCATAATTATCAAACAGATCATTCAGGTAGGCTATGAAATATTAAACGACACAGTCCAAATAGAAGGATTCTTCAGTCTTTCAAACGCATTAGTTTTAGATTGCCTCCGTTCTGGATATTGCTGTTCATAGTTGATATATTCTACAGGCAAGTAAGCAACTTCTCAAAGATTCTCCTAAACACCTTCAATGGAGAAATTAGTTTTTAAAGCTCGTTTTTCACACAATGCGGAATTATTGAGCAGGTTATGAAAACTGTCAATTTTTCAAAGCCTACCTGATGAATCTGCTTGATAATTAAGCATCACGCCTACAAAATTGTTTCCTCAGCATACTTGACTTTATTATCACGATGATTCAGGGTTTTGACTTCATCAAATACCATCATGACCTTATAATTTAGTTGTTCTTTAAATAAAAAACAAATTCGATACTATTTTCTCAAAATAAATAAATTTCAGTACACAAATAGGTGCTATATTTTAAATTTACCTAAAAATCGAAATATCTCGGAAACTGAGGGACGTAGGTACAACAAGGGCTATACAAAGATGAAAGAGCATATTAAAAGTAATTCTTAGGTATAATGAAATATTGGAGGTTACATTTAAAAAAAAGAGAAAATCTGGATTTTGCATTCTACATCACCCTGTATACGAATATGCGTCACGGGACTTTTTTATAGCCGGTTTTAAACCTAGAGGATGTTTTTAATCTTTCTATGTAAAAAAGATAATATTTGATTCCTTACGTTTTGATATACAGTACATTCGTTTGACAGTGATTTTGATATAAAAATGGTCATAACTTTTGAAATATCCTGTATAATGTTATAATATCTTATACAGGGTTATTCATGTTATTCGACACGACGCATCATGGCTAAAGTTTTTGATAAAAAAGAAAATAATAATTTTGGATGGATAGACACCCATAAAGGCTACATTCTAAAAATATTTTCATGTTATACAGGATGTCCCAAAAACACGAAATGTATCAAAGTTATATTTTTTTAAATGGAACACCCCGTATATTATTGCATATTCAGGTTCCCTGGTGAATTCTAGTGTGACTTTATGTATCATACATGGGACTTAAAGCGAACCGTTTAGGTGCAAATCACCATTTTTGGTATAAGTAGATATCAGGAAAGAATTGAATTTCGCAGAGATTATAAAATTTGGACGGCTGTGACTTATTGCCGCATTACTAAGCATAAAATGATTCAGCTTTGATGAGACTATCACATTTAAATTACGTTTATGCTTGGAGAAATCGGTCGATTAATTAAGGAAACTTCGATCAGCGATAACTTGATTTTTTCAAATGGGAATGCCTAATTCTTTTTATAGTTAAACGTAGAATTTGATAGCCTTTCTAATGATATAAGGTTGTGAATATCAATCTCTGGTAGTTTTCGTTTTTCAATCTGAAATCTCTGAAATACCATATTCTAAAATCAAAATGTCAAAAAAGTTACCATTTAGAAAATGGGGTTATTTTTACCCTTAACTCCTCCCGTATGATACGCCTCTGATTAAAATTATGAAAATCTGAATCCAGAGTCAGATTCAGCGTCAAAAGTTTACCCATCCTACCTAATTTCGTTATTTTGTTGTGAATGGTTTCGAGAATATCGAGGGAAAACCGTCTTCAGGGTGCCCCGTGCAAAGGAGCGTAGCTCTCTTAGGAAGCATTTCCGGACCCATGTTCATATGACATTTTCTTTCTATTTTGCGGAGTACTATTCGTGGTTAAAGTTTGTTAACATACTTAATTAACACCCTGTATAGAAGCATAAATTAACTGAAAATAAAGCCTAGTAATAAAATCGCTATTTTTTAATATCTAGTGTGTTCGTTGGCTTACATTTTAATGGAAAGGTCACAGAAAGTCTCTTAAGAAAAAAAAAACAGCTTCTTTTGTTGACCTTAACTACATTATTCGTCCTCAACCACGTCGCATTGTAAGAAGCCTCATAATTATATAAGCCTTAATTATTTTGAAGACTATACGCAAAAAGCGCTCTGTGTGGTGATGTAAAATACGCATTTTCAACCTTACTTCCAGCAACTATGTCGTAATAAATATTATGTACTGTAGTACTCTAACTACTCGAACACTTATACTTAGAATGATATAATGTTACAAGAGAATGAAACATGGAAGCACAAGCATTATCGATCTAATTGAACCCAGTAACTGATACTTCGTAAATAAATAGTGTTGATTTCTCCCAAAGTAAATATGACTCCTTGGCAGCTAAGCCATGAACAAAATCTAAAGGCACACATCTTGTTAACGAACGAGGGACCAAAAATAAATTTATGTTATATGTATATTATAATAAGTACTGTTGTTTGTGACGTATATTCACTGTTTTCTACAGACATTACCCACTTTTTGTAGGCTACACGAAATTTGAAATATTTATGGAGAAACAAGCTGTAACGTATTTATACTTAACAGAGAAATAGAGAAACAATTTAAGTAGTTCAAATATAATACATAAAAACCAAGATTGTGAACAGAAACGCTTATACTTGGAAGACAAAAAGATTAATAATAAAGTTCTTTGTTCACCAATTATGCAAAAGGGAATTATAAAATTTTTATTTATTTCAGTCAAACGGTATCGCTCTTCTTCGTTTAGTTTAGTATAATTTCTTGTCGCAGTGTGTTTTCAATTTTGTACGAAAGGTTTCCCAGATCAATTAGTCATTCTTGGATACCGGGGTACTTGCAAGTTGTATTGTTTTGATATATATATACCTTGTTACCACAAATAATGGCACCAACAGCATACGAGATCTAAATGATTTGGGCACTAGATGGAGGACTAGAGACTCACATTCACACCTTATGCATACACTGATATTAATAGACAGTTTGTGAACCTGTTGTAAATTTGTTGTAGCCTGCACTTCTTTGGTGCCATCAATTATTGTAACAAGTTGCGGACATTAAAATGTACAAATCATATGAAAATATCAAAATTTTATCCCAAATATGGTTCGGCATGTTGACCATACCGTTGTCATCGGTAGCAGTGATATATTTCTTGTCCCATGACGCATTCCACTATGGTTTTCTCATGATAACTCCATAGACCTCTGCTAACATAGAAGGGGAATAAAAAATGTTTTACCTACTTGTAATTACTTTGTGTGATTGAATAAATACATTTCAACTTTCCTTCCCTCCCTATCAACTGTAATCTAGATACGTCTCTGGTCTTTCCTACAATGAAATGTACGAAGCGGCAAAATACGTATGTAGCGAAAATGGCGGTCCCATCTATCTTATTTTAACTGCTCTTCATCTTGATGAGTTTTACATCGGTTGCGTCGCTATGGCTCCGAACACTAAACTTCAGACCTTTTCCTGTTATTAATGTCGGTTCACATTATAAATGTCAGGTTTGGTTCCTTCTTCTATTCTCAGTACATGCGGTAAAAGAGAATTTGCTCTGACATATAATCTGGAGAAATGAAGGCAGACTCTGCCCTTTTCACGCATTTATATATAGATCAAGTTTCAAGTTACGGCCATAAACGCATTCTGAGTATGTGAAAATGAAAATACAGCTTTGTAGTCAAAGCAAAAATGAGAATGGACATATGGGTAATGCTACGTGGGATCGGCTAGTGTTATTACTAGATCATTTTCTGATTACTTAGCATATGTTTGTGATAGCATCTGCACTCATCATGCTCAAATCATCTCTTACAAATCGTACAGCATTTCAACATCATGTGGAATTGTCTAAAATAATATATTTTTACTTATGATGATAAAGTAAAAAATGACAAATCTACTCAGTATCAAAGTATTATAGTAACTACCTCCATAAACTACATAGAAGCTGTATTTGCCTTTTTAGGTCTTTTATGGAAAGAAAAAATTGAAGGTTATCCTAAAGGCCAGTCGACACTGTCTACCATTTTGCCACTTCCATAGATCTTCTGAAAGTTGTAAAACATCTCAGTGACGACTATTGGCTTAAAGCTATAAAAAGTCATTTATAGATACAGAAGGTAGCTTTATCCTAGTGCCTAACCTACCCTGGCTCCAATTTTCTCACTTGTCGCTAGAGAAATTTTGAAAATTGAACATTTCTCATATTTTATCACTAAACCTAGTTTCTGGTTCTTTCCACTCCTTGTCTAAAGTTAGCTTGCTGGGTAAATCTCTTTAAGATTTTACCAGAACTTTCCGAGTTATATGAGGTCAAATATTACCATCCAGGTAGCAAAAATACGACAGACAGACTGGATAACAAACGTTACATAAATTTTGTTATGTTTACTGTAAAAAAAATTCTAATGTCTGTAACTTCTACACCCGCCTTGCCCATTGGCCTGGGAAATAAAACTTAGACTTTTCTAAAACATGCAATCCGCAATACGCATTTACCAGTTCGGCATTTGACAGTTTTGAGAGAATATTATGAAGAGCTCTTTTGTGAGATTGCTAGATACCATAAATAACTGAAATAACTTATATTCTTATACCTACTCGTAAAAACTAAGCTCTTTGGACGCTTCAATAGATAAAATTAGCACTACAAATTTTATAATAATATTCATATGATATGACATCATTGACTAGTTAAGTATTATAATGCTTTTTATCAACCTTCGTATCCATATAGCGCATACAACTTTTCTTCTTACATTAAAGTTCACCTCGTTTTCCTAAGAGGTATAGGGTTTAGTTGTACATGCAGCATACTAGAATCTGTAAGTAATTGACATAGATAGGAGTCTTATATAGTTGCAAACTATGCTAGGACTCGAGTACGGGCGTTTTGTTGTTACACGAAAATTATGTTCAATATTTTTATGGATTTTTTGCTTATATAAAAGCTTCAAAAGTAAACGGAACAGCAGCTAGTAAGCACCTCAAACATGTGGCATAATCTCCTTTACATCTAAAAATTGACAGTAGGGACTCTCATAAATGGTATAAGCTGACAGTCAGTGAGATTTATACTGTTTTTGACCTCACTAACTGCCTATAATTCGAATCAGCTTTCAGAGCTGCAGAGCAGCAACGTCGCCCGCCTTGGTAATTTTGTTTTACGAACGCGGGTATAATTTATATTAGCGAACACCTTTGCCAGCGAGAAAGGAGTTCATAATGTCAAAGCAAAGTTTCATTTTGTTCAAGCGACGCCAAGCCACCTAAATATATAAGGATCTTAAAAGCAATGGCGTCGTTCGGAGTTGCATCACAGAAGGGGGGTATTAAAACTTGAACTAGCATAGAGAAACTTTGTTGACACCGAAAGGCATAATAACGTAAAGACAATAATCACTACATAATAATATTGTCTGTACATTTACTAGAATAGTTGGATTTTTTCGGTTCATGTAAATATTCAATTGAAGCTGATAGATATTCCTCTGCAATAATATTGTCTTCAGTTAATTAATGCAGTTCAATTTTTAATTTATTGTGACTTCTGAAACTTATCCCGTGATTTTGTTGTTTGATTCATTGCCGTTGACTGACCCTAAACCAAATCCTTTGAAATAAAAGGGTTTACCAATGTTTCGGCTACCTCGAAGAAATATTTTCGTATTGGAATTAAGTTAATGACAATGTTTGATTGATTCACTGCCATAGAGCAGCAGCTTATTATGATTGCGAGATCTTAAAAAACACCTCTGTGTAGGTATTCCGTACACATTGTGCATTGTTTGTTGATAGATTCAAAATGAGAACCAGTAATAAGTTCGTGTCGTAGAACTCGATACTGTCTGCCTTATAAGCAATATTGTGTACAATAAATTATAAAACCGCACATAACTTATCTAGGAAGTTGTTGTTGATACTGATAGTTCCTCTCATTTCAATAAATTAATATAGTCCTATTTATGTGCGCTAATCAAGATAAACATAAATTCCATTAAATATAACTCCCCGGTATGCCCTTCTAATTCTTAGACATTTTCTAGAGCAACACATTTTAGAAGAAGCTCTTTTGAGGTGAGTCGAGGCCGTCCGATGTTCCTTGTGTTTGACCCCGTGTTTGACAGTATACGACAGATCTTGGTGGTCCATACAAGAATGTGTAGAATACAGACAGATTCGAAGTTTTTCTGTACAGTTTGGTCCTTAGTTAAAATAGGTGCGTCAACTAGACGTATTGCCCTTATATGGATCGAGTTCAGAAGCATCAAGGTGTGATTTGTAGTATAACACTGCGTATGCAAGTCGGACCCTGACAACTTTCTGATCTATACTGCTCTCTGGTTCATCAAATGCATTTCCTTTTGCACTGAAGGAGAATCATCGGCCTCTGGGCCTCAGACATAGCCTTACTTGCCATGTAGTTAAATACGTCGGTGTATAGGTTTCTCTGTCTTCCGCTATTTCTGGTATCCGTGCCTTTGGTAACAGCTAGTTCGACTTTATGACAACTATATGAAGACATGCTGTGAGTCAATTCCAGATAATAATGCGTATTTAAAAAAAATCAGCAAATCGAGGATGCAGTAAAAAAAACAAACAACGACAACAAGAGGCAATGGACCAATCTGCTTTTACGTAGTTGTCAAATATTTCATTCATGGCTCAGGGCTAAATTTCAATTACAGTTAATGTAATTTCTAAAACTTCTCATGTGGCTTTCTCTCTGTTGCATGAGGTTTCCCTGGCCATGTGATGAAAACCACATATACTAGAAATAAACTTTGCTGACGTTTTGACCAGCTCTGTAGTCTATCAACGTATGAAATTTGATAAACCAGTGTTTCTTGAAACCAGTGAACCAACAGAAAGAACTACCTACTCTACACTCTACACTATTGGCTCGCGTATTTCCATTGGGGAAACATCAAGAAAGTGATTTTTCCCTCACCCAAAGTGAGCTCAGAGATATACAACCCTTGTTTGGAACAGCTCCTGAATCGCTTCTTCAGTATCAGGCTGATATTAAAACAGTGAACCAACAGAAATAACTACTCAAAGGTCTAATGTCTAATACCACAACCGGCATTGAATTACTATTGGCTCAAGTGCTCCCTTGGGGAAACATTAATAAAGTGATTTCCAACTTACCCAAAGTGAGCTCAAGGATATTACAATCCTTGGTTGTAACATGTCCTGAATCGCGTCAGGCACGACAGCGCTGCTTCGTTCTTCTGGATCTCATCAGGTGGAACTGCGTAAAGCCCGGTATCAGGCTGATATGAAAGTAGTGAATCAACAGAAATAGATAGGTGTATTTCTTCCTTGAAGTAATTGTTTGTGCTCTGTTTCTTAGTGTTTGATCACTGGAGTACCAAAGAAGCGACCGTTGCCGTCGGGTCGTGGTAATTTTTTTTTGGTCAGCCTCCCGCAAAGGCTGAAAGCCTATGGCGCCGTAGAAGCGCTGCGAGAGGAAAAGTATCGGTGCACGTTAGATTTAAAACGCTGCAGGTTGTAGCCGTCGGGAAACAATTTGCCCGGCAGCTCACATCACAGCGTCGGAGTTCTCCAAAAGAAGAAATGCTGGAGGAGACTGATTCGGGGAGTAGGGCCCTCGACCTGGTAAGGATGAGCTCGTAGAGCCTTTCTACTGTTCTTCGTTGGGACGGACGGTGTTATTATCTGGAAGACCTCACTCAAACATCTTCCGTGATAGGACCTGTAAAACAGAGACAGGTCAGCCACTCTTCTTCGATGTTCCAGGTTGGTATTGTAGGTCTCACAAACACACAAACAGGACTTTTTTTATATTCCCAGAATCTTTTGTAACATTAATATATCTCGTAAGGTATGTTCGTAGTGCTAACCATTTTGATACGTGTGTATTTTTGAGAGAATGCTGTAACCAAATGGTAATATTAATAACCTCTGTTAAATATTATATTAAATATCTTTTATATTTCAAATATTATATCAATTATATACCAACTTATATGTATCTTTACAGCTCAGCAGCAATGTAAATATTATGTTTCACATTTGTACACTGCAGGCTTTGATTTGTAGGGAAAGAGCGTTGACATTACTGGATGGAATTAATATCTATTGAAGAGGAAGATCGTTAGGAGCTGTAGCAGTAACTAGTCTGCTCATAATTTTCTCACGTCAGTCGTTAAAGAGCGCCAAGTGAGGCTAAAAATCCGTTAATAAGAAACACCGCTATTAGGGCGTAAACTTATTGGTACGCGCATCGAAATGTCATGATTAGCTTTTCCTGGAATTAAGTTCTCCAGCAGGCGCCGGAATGATGACAGCCTTCGGTTATCGATTTTTGCGTCTCAAATCACCAGAGCCGTAGATCATATAGATCGAGTAAACTGTAGAGCAATCGATGAGATTTGCTAGGAGCAAAACAGCCTCAATTACAAAGAAAAAAGCATTTGTCATGACTAATGATGCCTCCTTTGAACTGCTACATCAACTATTAACGATCGTGACTAAAATAATTAAATCAATCATTTCCCTTAAAGGATCCTTTTGGTTACCAGTACAAAGCACCGATAAATGATAAAGTATACATTAAGAGTCTAGGGTATAGCGCGCGAGCTTGAGAATCCAAGAAAGTACGTACTCCCATTTTAGCAATGAGGCGTGGTCGCCTGTTTCCTTTCTCTAGTATGTGCGTCTAAAGTGAAGGGGAGATCAGTCCAAGGGTCCAAAGATAAGGTCCAAAGGTCTTAAGGTATGTTCCAAAGGTCACCATAAAAATGCATTCCTCATGTAGAAGCTCCTGTCGTTAACTTTAACCTACAGCAGCGGTTTAAGTAGTAAATTGAAGAATAAAGTTTGGACTAGGTAAGTACCGTGGCCCGGTTTTGATATCGTATTTGGTTGTTAAATTACAGACATTTAAACAATGTATGATTTTGCGAGTTTTTCTGCACACTTAAAATTTTTTTTGAAAAAATCGCACTGTGTCGCCCTTTATTATGGTCTTACCTATCACCTTATAGAATTTTATGTATGCCGTTTGAAAAACAAATGAGCTCTGTTCTACCTACGAATCCTTGTTTTACATAGCAAATACATATGCCCTCAAGACCTCAAATTATAAATGACGCGGACAGTTCAAATTTTGGCGATAAAGTCCACCTAAGATTAAGTATCAGTTAAGCAAACCGGTGCGAACGGCCATAAGAAACAACAGAAAGCGATACAATGCAACAGATAACAGGCCAAAAAAAACAGAGAACAGACGGAAACAACAAAAAATAAACAAAAATAACTGTAAAGAGGAACATAAAGCAGCCATAGACGACAGAAAACAACCAAAAACAACAGATTACAAACGAATACAAAAGAAAACATCAGAAAACAGCTCAGAACAATAGAAAACAAACAGAAAACAACAGAATACAACCGAGTACAATTAAAGACAACAATGAACAACAGCAAACAAACAGAAAACAGCTGAAAACGACAGAAGTCAACCTAAAACAACAGAAAACAAAACAAAGCAACAAAATACGACCGAACACAATAGAATACGGCTCAAAACAACAGAAAACAGCCGGAAACAACAGAAAACAATCTAAAACAACATAAAATGGCACAAAACAACAGAATATAAACAAATACAGCAGAAGACAACTCAGAACAACAGAGACAAACAGGAGGCAATAGAAAATAGCTGTAAATGACAGAAATCTACCTAAAACAACAGAAAACAAATAAAAGCAATATAATACGACCAAATACAACAGAATGCGGCTCTAAACAACAGAAAACAACTAAAAATAGCATAAAATAACAGAAAACAACAGAATATAAACGAGTACAACAGAAAACACCAGAAAATAGCTCAAAACAACAGAAAACAAACAGAAAAAGACAGAATATAACCGAGTACAGTGAAAGACAACAGTAAACAGCCGGAAACAACAGAAAACAACCAAAAGCAACAGGAAGCAGCTGAAGACAACAGAAATCAACCTGAAACAGTCGAAAACGTCACGAAACAACAGAATACAGCGAGCATTCTCACAGGCTATACTGCTTACATTCTACCCTCAAACATGATTTTTCAGGATAGTTCCCAGATTATGTGTACCCTCTATCACATTTTCTCCCTTCTAGACAGCTTTCAGTACTACCACCACCTGCTCAACCAAAGCAATATACGCATAAAACAATTATAAATTGGAACGTCTCCAGCATAAATCATCCCACCCCGACAGTGAACGTCGCCGAAAGATCGAAAGAGTGTCCCTCGCCCCTTCGACCCCCATCCCCCACTACCAAGTTATCTCGAATGCGAGCGATAATTTAAGGGAGGAAACAAAAGCAACCTAAGATGCAATTAAAATTCTGAGATTTCCATTGGCTGGCCGCCATCTCGGGACTCTCGGTCGTCGAGTCAGGGCAGATAAGGGCCGTTTTCCTCTAACCGGGCTATTACGCGACCCGCTCTAACGTTTTGCTTAATGTTTCCCCATTTATAAAGTATGTCTGCAAGTTTTAAAACCGCACGTCAGGAGTTCGCAAAGGAAGCCAGTGCCTTTCGTGCAAGGAGAGTTTCAGTAATCAATGATGTATGAACACCGTGCACCAAATGTAGTCGGTTTTTAAGTGAGGAGCACGTAAACATTCATGTGGAGCCGCATATGACGAATTAAAAAATGAACCGTTGGTTCTTGGGCTGTTTGGCCGGCGGCGATACGCTCAGCCGGCTTGGCGCCGGCGCGCTTTTCTGCTTGACGTTCCACTAACACGAGTGGTTGGCATCCTCAGAAGTGTTACCTGTTCGGCGTGTTCCGAGAAACTAGGGAACTAAAAGGTGCTTTTAATCAGGACTTTTTATACGTGCTTGGTGGCAAAATTTCATTCCAAGTTGCACATTGGATAATTATTATCAACAATTATAATTGATTTAAAATAGCGTGACTTCTCAAAAAAATAGAATATGCCAGAACGGAAATCTGAGCGGTTATCTTGCTTTCAATTTTTTTTCATTTATTCAACTACGTTAATAATACAGCACCAAAAATTCACTTTGAACCACGATAGGAGCTTTCAAATTACAGACTATGGGTTGATCAAGCGTAATATGCAATAAAAAGTTCTACTGATATGTCTTCAAAGGATATGTTTAGATAGATTTGACCCTCTACCAAAAAGATCGAGTTTACAGGGGTTCTTAGTTTTCTGTTCTCTGTTGCCAATTACAAATCTTCTTATAAAAGTTGTACTATCTATAGCATGTCATTCAACGAATTCCGTCGAACCAGTACAATGGTTATTCATATTACGCATGTAAACAGATGGTGACAGAGCCTCAGACACACCGCCAGAAATGAGCGATACGGATTTTCGTGACTTTAACCACTCAGATGTGACGTGAGAAGTAAAAATTGGGCTGATTCTTAATTATGGGACCGACAACATTTTCTTCTCACGAAGCAGGAGTAATATGAAAAAGTATTATGGCTAACATTGATGTAGGAGATTCATAGGGAATTCTGTTCCTTTTATCCAATATGGTCAAAGTATTTGATCGTGTAAGACACGACAATATTATGGAAATTCTAAGTGAGAAGTAGATGGACTTCAACGAAATGAGAATTATCAGCAACCTATGCCATAACCAAAGAGCTATTTTGACAGAGGGCCAGAAAACGTCAGAAATAAGAATGCTCACTCTCCCCTATACTTTTCAACCTCTATTCAGATAAAATTGTGCACAAGGCTATATCTAAGGAAACAGTGGCAATAAAGGCAAACGGTGAAATAGTAAACAACATTCGTTTTGCTGATGATACTTTGGTAATAGCCCAGAGTAGCGCGGAACTACATAGAATGATGGACAAAATCGTGAGTAGCAGTGATGAAGAAGCAGATCTTACACTTAATATCAAAAAGACAAAAGTCATGATGCTCAAATATCCAAGGAAGATTGTATGTTCGTAATGAGGCAGGCCAAAAGAGTGCGAGAGTACAAATACCTAGGTTCCATTTTGAACGAGACTGGAGGACACTTTCGAGAAACAAGACCTAGAATAGGTCAAGCTAGAGCTGCATTTACAAATATACGGAGAGTATATTCTGCCCTAGAGGTCTGAACATTAAACTTACGCACGTATTGGTCAGACGTCTTCTCAGTCCTTCTCTATGAGATGGAGTCGTGGACAACAAAATTGATCTGAAAAAGAGTTGATGCATTTGAAATGTGGATATATATAGATGCATACTCAGAGTTTCATGAACGGAAAGAGTCATAAATGTTGAAATATTAAGGCGTATGAATAAAGAAGTAGAGATAGTAGAAACTGTAAAAATGGGGAAACTTTCTTACGCGTCACCCATGCATAGGAAAAGATACCACATTCAACAACTAGTAATATGAGGGAAAATCCACTGAAAAGTGGGTGTAGCGAGAAGACGCACTTCATGGCTGAAAAAACCCAGAGTAGTGTCACGGTACATCAAAAGAATTATTCCGAGCAGCGGCATATAAAATGATGACAGCCAATTAAGGAGAAGAAGAATTTTTCTTCATAGTTTGTTCCGTAACACGATACTAAATTTAAAAGAGTTGTTAAAATAAATATCAAGAAACAATGCCTGCATTCCATACTTCACCAGAATTGCATTTTTTGGGCTGTAGAAAAAACCAAACACGTATCTACAGAGCATATCCAAACGTTCATGTCAGGATTTTCAAAACCTTCAAAACCATGCCTGGAAGAATGTAGAATTACTTAATTTCAGGGGTAGCGTGCCTATCGGTAGGGACTCTATAATTTCATAAAAAAATCATGTGTCGTACGCTCTTCTGAACTTATGTTTTCTATCAACTGTTTGTCACAATTTGAGGTATGACTGGCAAAATCTTGCTGAAAATATAAACTTGGACCCTTCAAAAAATTGACAGTGAACGACGAAGTGTTTTTCACTTTTCTGAGAAACTTTCCAAGTTCTCATTATCAGGAAGACTAGATTCAGCAACAATAATATAACAACCAAAAATACATTGCTGTACTAACAATCACGTGACTAAAGAAGTATATATATATACTAAGGGTTGTCTACAGCTAGTGCCGTCTCCCTTCCGTCAGCCAGGTCTTCCATTTTTCTCGGTCTTCCCAGTCTCCGTCTTCCAGCCCTTTTCTTGTCATGGCTTCGTCAACTTCATTTTTTCAGGATCTTCTAGGTCTTCCTCTCCTTCTTGTTCCCCTGGGACTCCATTCTGCAACCTTATTTATCCAGGTGTTTTCCGCTCTACGTACGTGGCCACACCAGATGAGTCTTCTTTCCTCTATATATTGTAGAGCGTCTGTTTCCACTTTCATTCTCCTCCGTATCTCTCCATCTGTTATTCTATCTTTTCTGGTAACGCCACAGCATCTTCTCCAATATTCCATTTCGGGTGCCAGAATGCTCCTTTGGTTTTTCTTGTTGATTATCCACATCTCCGCTGCATATGTCATAATACTTCTTATTATTGTTTGGTATATCATTTTTCTAGTTTTGCTGCTAATGTTCTTATTCCAGATTGCACTATGGAGTTGCCTTATGCAGGATCTTGTTTGTCCCAGTCTATTTTTTATTTCTTCCTCTGTTGTTGCATCCTTCGTTATCGTGGAGCCCAGGTATTTAAAAATACATTGCTGTATTAACAATCACGTGACTAAAGAAGTATTGATATTAAAGCTATGTTTGCTTTGTTGTAATATCTGCTTGTAACTTTTAATATTGAGTTGTTCAAAACTAAAGGTATACCGTTCCCTTATTCTGCGTTAGTTTGCTCCTTACGTGCTCTTGTAGTCAAATTTAAACGCTCGACACCTTTGAAAAATATGATAAAGAGCTAGATGGTCGATTATACGAATTGTCTTAACTTGGATTCATTTTACGAAATAGATATAGTCCATAGTCCTGACTGCTTGCCTGGAAATATTTGTTAGTGTGCCAATCCTTGAATACTTGATCCTTCTTCTGCGAATCTTCAAATTCAGTTGGCTTATAGGCTAAATTGCTGATGTACATGAAAAACTAGTCTTGAATGTACTACATTCACGTAAGTATCTTCTGAAATGCAGAAATGACCTGTGAAAAAATTCAAGAAAATATTCTGTATACCGAAACCTGTTTAAGGATATCTCTAATTCCCATATTATATTTTACGTTCACCCGCAACTGTATACTCCATATATCTAAATTGATACGACTATCAAGTAGCTGCCTCCCCTGCATTGCGATTAATTGACCGAAAATTGAAGAGGGGGAAGTCTCCAACTGCCTATGACTATCTTAGCTTAACAAACCGGAAGTGCTAAGATTACGAATAACAGTACGCTTAATTAAGGATACATAATCGTGTGAAAAATAAGAAAACACATTAATAACATGGAATGAAAAACACGAAAAATTGCTAAGATTGGCTTCAGGAATTTTAAGCCTTCTTTACTGAATAGCTTCACATTATTGTATGAAAATTTGAAGTGAGGATATGACAGCTTTTATCGTCTCCCTGACGTCGGACAGAATATCGTCTAGGTGACATCAAAGTGGTCATCAAAACAGTAAAACAAAATATTGTATCACCAAACGTGGTCGTTGGGCAATTGTAAGGTCCTCGCATTTTACAACTTCTCCAAAAATTAATGCTTGGAAAGTACTAGGTCAACTCTAAACTATTCTGTCCTTCCATTAGGTTCATGGTGATTGGGTTCTGTGATAGATCGTAATAGGATTTGTTTACTTCTGACCGCGTCTTGAAAGATAGATAAATTATACATTCATTCCAACAATTTTCTACTCATTTCTAACCACGGGACCCAAGCAGAGCTTAATGGTACGCCCTAGGAAATGGAGAGCCAGCTAGAGAGAGACAAATAGTAACTTGAAGAAGTAGATGTAGGAAAATTTCCCGGAAAATGTGTATACTTCGCGTTATTATCCAAACAGAACTCTAAGCAAAATACATAGTAATTTTATGTATCTAGCGAAAATGTAGCTGTCTGCAAATAAGTCTGGTAATTTGGTAAGGAAATTACTGTTTATTCTGGTAAAGTTTGTTTCTCTCTGCTAGACAACCTGCTTTAATGTTAGAATAAGGGGAGCACATTGAAAATATGCCAAAAGTTCCGGCAGCTCTGGGAGTTAAATTGTGCGGTTCTAGGGATTACAGGGTTTCCACATATACTGAAGTACTTTTGGAAGTGTATAAACTATGAAGTTGCATTAATTTATGCTACACTACTGAAACAAAATGCTAATTCAGTAATGGGTTCATCAGAAATAGTCTACTTCACCATGCAGATCGGAGACGGTCTTGTTCAGCTTCTCCTTTAAAGTCGTTGAGCAAGTAAAAAACTTAATTAACCTTAACCTCAATGTAAATACAGTCACCGGTAGTCCATACGAAGTCTGCATTGGATATGCCTGTTCCCGAAATTCTAATAAACTCACATGCTGAAGTTCCACGGGTCAACCTCAATTACTGAGTTTTTTGTCAACACAGAAAAACCTGAACATATAAAGGATACCGGAGCTTCAGTTTTAGGTGCTTTATGGGTTCTTTCTTAATTATTTGCTTGGCAGCCAAATTTTCATCAGGAGGAGCGGCTGCTGTAAAGATACCAGGTTAAGAACAGTTTTTGAATACGGACTTTGAACAGACTAAGGCTAAGAGACTCTGGTAGATGGCTGCAAGCTTTGGGTATTCCAGTAGTTTGTACAATCCATATATTGATGAACACAGCATTTCAATGAAGAGCGACTACTGTAAAGGTGTCAGGTTGACGACAGTTTTTGAATACAAGCTTGAACAGAATGAGGTCAACAGAAACGAGACACTGTTTGGTAGATCGCTGCAAGCTTTGGATATTCCAGTAGCTTGTACAATCCAGATATTGGTGAACATAGCATTTCAATGAAGAGCGACTACTGTAGAGGTCCCAGGTTGACGACAGTTTTTGAATACAAGCTTGAACAGAATAAGGTCAACGGACACGAGACACTGTTCGGTAGATCGCTGCAAGCCTTGGATATTCCGGATATCGTACAATCTAGAAGACGATGTACGCAGCATTTTAACGAGGAGAAGAGTATGGCAGTCATTTGCGAGAAAATATGATAAATAGCGAAGCTTCCATTTTAGGTATTGCAGAAGTTCGCGATTAATCTGTAAACGATTTGAGTGGCAGTCAAATTGAGATGAGGAACCGAGAAGCTAAACCTGAAATATAAATGTTCATTAAGTGCTGCAGAAAGACGTTAAGCTGAGGAGACTCTTTTAGTTTTAAACAAATGAAGGTTCACAGACTTGGGGTACCCGTTGTTAGATTACTGCAGGCTTTGGATATCACAGAAACAAAGATGATATCGTAGTATCTTGATATTGATATTAGAGAATGACAACTTTGCATAGAGAAACAGGTACGTCCATCGGACCCAGCGAATGGTCATAAACATGAAAGGTGTGGTCCAGATCAGGCAATGTAGACATTTTGGATAGAGAGGCATAGTTTGTAGCTATCAATAATTGTTCTAGTAGAAAAGACGGTTCATTCTGAACAAGTACTCTTAAATGACGTATGCTTGGATGTATTATTTCTTGGCAATACCTCTTGACGGTGAAGCAGTCGCTGACAGTCTTCTTTCTGCTGTCCAACTGGACGTAGAGATTGGTGTACTAATCTGAATGCCAGTTTAAAAAGTACCTTCATATGCTAATATTTTTGTCGGATTCTTTGTGCTAAAAATGAAATTCTTTATTGTGAAGCAGAAACAAGATCAATTCTTAGACAGATGCGTCTTGACCTGTAAAATACATTGCATTACCTGATGCAAGCTTGATCCGGGTAGTACAAGCACTACTTCAAATGAAAAAAAATTCTATAGTTTTCAATACTGGAGCTTTTTTTATTCATGTTAATCATAGTTCATATACCTATGATTTAGAAAATGCCAACTTGACTGTAATGAAATCTTCACACTTGCGATCACAATACAATAGAGCAATCATCAACCATTCACATAAACACATATTTGCCAAGATGGATTGTGATTCTGTATGGACAGCGCGTGGATTTTGTTTTTGTTTATTGAATATTAGCCACTCTACTCGAGGCGACGCCAATTGTTATACTGTAATGTGGTGCAATGATTAGAATGAAAAAAGGGCAACATGAATTGAGTCATTGAATGTTCCTAAGTTCATAATAGTTTTTGAGGAATCCACAAAAATATTTCCAGAGGGCTAAGGTACCAAACTTTTGAATATGGAGTAACTATTTGTATACTACTCGCAAGTGAAATCCAAACACATAGAAAAAAAAGGGATATTTGCATTGAAAATGTGTACACAGCTTGGCAGTACCATCTCTAGTAAACATGTAACACTTTTTGTTTATTGTGACGCGATTTACCTACATGACACCTCTAAAAAGTTCTAGACGTGTAAAAACAAAGCATGGCTTATTGTCAGTTCAAAAACGATGATATTTGTTGCAAATATGACCAGTTGGTTGTGTAAAAAAGATGAATTGGTTGTGTAAAGATGCCCCCTATAAAACGACAGCTCCAGTTTACGCAGTTAGGCCCGTTTGAACGTGGTCGGACTGTAGGCCAACGAGAACATGCTTCTTTCAGAGCAATTGCTGTAACCATGGGGCATAGCGTGGCTACAGTTGTATAGCAGCATGGCGCGCATGGATCGCAGAAGGGCGAATGCAGCGAGCTAGAGGTTCTGGAGCACGTAGAAGAACGACAGACTGGCAAGATCGTCATTTACGGCGACTGGCCCTTCGAGACAGAATGCGATCCACTCGAGTTGTTGCTGACGCTTGGCATGCAGCTATAGGGAGGTCCATTCGAATCCGCATGCTGTACCACAGATTGAGTGAGATGGGCTTAAAATCATATCGTCTGCATCCAGTGCTTCCACTCGCTGCAAATTATCGTCGCCAATGGTTAGATTGGTGCCAAGAACACCGACAATGGCATGCTGAGTGGCATCAGGTGGCCTTCTCCGACGAGTTCAGGCTTTGTTTTTGAACACATGTTGGACGCCAACGCGTAAGACGACGACGGGGTGAACGACGTGATCTCCAGTTTGCTGTTGAGCCGACCTATTGGTTTGATCGTTTGGGGTGCCATTGCATTTAACAGCAAGTCACCTTTACTTGTGGCACAATGACTGCGCAACGTTATGTGAATGAGGTTTTTGAACCAATTGCCGTTCAACATATTCGAGGCCTCGAAGAAGGTTTCTTCCAGCAAGATAATACATGTCCTCATATTGCAAGGGTATAGATGAGGTTCCTACAGAAAGCTGAGGTCAGGGTACTCCCCTGGCCTCCACGATTACCCGATTCATCGCCAATTGAAAAAGTTTGAAATTGGAAGGGTCGATACATAGGCGATTTACCCAATCCTCCGACCACGCTGGACGAACTGGAACATGCTGTGAGGGCAGCTCGGAAGGCTGTACCTCTACAGTTTATCAACAACCAGATAACGAGCATGCCGCGTAGGCTAGAGGAGTGCATTCGTCTACATGGAGGACCCACCCGTTATTGATCTGTTGTATTTTTTTATAAACTAATTATGACAAATGAGTTCTTTTATTATTGTGTTTAGTCCTACCACATTTCATCAACCGCAACCCATTTTTCTCGGTGTTGGGATTTCACTTGCGGGTAGTATATTTCTTGAGTTTTTAGTAGACTGATATTCTTTTAAGCACAAATTATTTAAATCTCCTTATTGCCATATTTTAATAAAATTGTCGTAGCGTCGCCATTATAAATCAAAACACGGACGATATGAAAAATCATAATACGGTAGCTGTGTTGGGATATAAGAAACGACGCGATATAGGGAGGGCTTAGTCCTCTGGGTTTTGGACCCCATTTGGCATTTCTCCGTCGATGAAGGTGCTGCGTGGGATAAAACGTGATATGAATGCAGAGTATCTATTGGCTCATAAGTCCTCAAGGATGGTGCGTAGTGAAAGGGAATAGAGACATCTATGTTTTCTTCATTTACTACCCTTGTTTTCTACAGTATCATTATACCAAGCTAAAGTACCATGACCAAAAAGTATTATCCTACTAAATTATAACTGTGCGGCTTTTTTAATGAATCCGGTAGATTTTGAATTTCGTTTTAAGAGTTTCATTATTCTATTAGAAGTTCGTGGTGTAGTCGGTCACTTTGTAAGTTTATAGTAGTTGGGTAAATCCGCTAGTAAGATGACGTATTTTAGTTTATTATTCGACTGACTTCAAGAAGTGGGAGCCATTCTAGGTATTTTCTCACTTCTTCCACTTTGGAGACGATACTCCTTCTATATGCCCCCGTTATTTCTCTTCTACGGGAATAGTGCTTTTCAATGCTATCAACGATTATCTGACATTTCCGTATTCCTCCGCAATTTTCGGTTCGAGTTCCTATGTTTTGCTGATGACTGCGTTCTATTATTGGTCTTTATCAAGCAGAGAAGATTTTTTCAGTAAATAATGTAGAACATACCTGTATACCTATTTTTTTGTATTATTATCTATAGTTGGTTTTTTCTTTTTTTTACTTCCCACACCAATAGGTGGCGGTTGGGGGTGGGAGGTTGTAAAACTGAAAAAATTGTTGTATTCATAATAATTTGTCCATTGACATGCGGAAGAAATACCTAGCGGCATATTACACTTTTTTAAGTTCATCTTGAACGTTGGTTTGCCCATTACAGGAGCCAATTTTGTGATGTATACATACGAGTGTTGCTTTATTTTGTTCTATGTATATTGCGTAAAGCAAAAAATATTGAACTGGATTTAATGAAATTTTGAACACAGAATTTACTGTCGCGGCGAGAATGGAAAACGCGTCTGTTTTTGAAAAATCGTGTCAGTGGCGGCGCAGCAATAGTAGAAAGCCTAAAAATATAAAAACAGCTCAAACTTCGTTTCTAGACAGTTTGGAGGCTCCTAATCATTTCGCATCGTCTAGTTGAAGCATGGAGAAAAATACTATGGCGTCCTAGTTCCTAAGAAGCGAGACGTAAGGAAGTATTTACGAGAGCTTTTGTGTTGGATTTTTTTTGCGGACGGGTGGGCGATGATTTGGTTGCAAGGGGATTTCAAACTATAGCTTCATGCAATGAGAAAATAATAAAATGTTATTTACCATCATTATGTGTGGGAAGTACCGAGTCAATCAACTTGACTCTATTTCTTACTTCTGTGTCAACGGCGTCGACTGCTCTGGTCATTAGCGTCGCGTTCTGTGTAGGCTTTGTTACTGCTGCCCGGCGCCACTATCAATGAAAGAAGGAGTGAGGCTATTTGGTGGCTGGTACCACCAGTGCATAGGCCTACCAACGGGCCCTTTTGCATCTCTCTCCCAAGTCCAACCCTCATCGCAAAGGTGAGGATGGCCTTGGGTCCTACCCATCTTATATCCTCAGGGTCAAGAACCCTTGAACCGAGCGTAGTCTTCCTGTGATACCTGAGGATTCAAAACGACATAGAATGTGTGCCGAGGATTCTTCCTCCTCCCCACAGCGTGTACACATCGGATCATTTACCACCCCCATCACATACAAATTACGTTTGAAGGTGCTATGGCCGGATAGCAGGCCGACAAGTAACCTTAGTCGGCTTTTGTCCAGTGAGAGACAGAACCGCCCCACCTTAGCCAGAGGCCCTGAAATAAGTTCTCTAGCTTGACAAAGATGTCCAAAGATTCCTCTCCATCTGATAAGATGCTGATTCTGCAATCACATCTCTATTTTCCTTCTAATGGTACCTGCTGCCAGCCCCAAAGCCGGCTCAGGACCGAGGAACTTATTCCTGGACCCTCGGCTTGCGAGCGCGTCCGCCCATTTCATTACCACTAACTCCAGCATGACTCGGCACCCACATAAGTGACACCTGGTGCCGAAATGTCATCCAAGACCTTTCTGCATTGCAGAACGAGCCTTGATGTAAACCTGCAAGCACTTAATGCTTTTAATGCTACCTGGCTGTCAGAGCAGATGGTGATCCGCCTGCTTGGCCCCTGAATTTCGTAAATACGAAAGACAGAAGCTAAAATCGCATATATCTCTGCTTGGAATACCATGGTGTATCCCCCAAGAGAGAGGGAGGGCTTTGTTTTTGGCCCATAGACCCCAGTGCCGGAGCTTCATCGGTAAGTGAGCCGGCGCCACTATAAGAACAGAGTTATTAATTAGAAGCTAAAAGTGAAGGCTCAGCTTTTTTTTATGGACATTGCTTTTTTATTGAAAAACCAGAAATAAATTGCCGCCTCTGTCGGGAAACGAGCCCGGGTTCTTCCATTCACGAGTCCTCGGCTCTAACCACTGAGCCAACCTACCTCCTTGTCGTAAATTTCAAAAATCAGTTCCGAAAAATTATAAACTTAAAAGCACTCTCACTTGTGCGTACTGGCAACAACTTCGATCTAGATGATTTTGCTACCTGTTACTTCTAAGAGTTCTAAGTTGCATCGACTTCGTTGAAAGTACGTGTACATCTCTTTGTGCCATAAACGCACCAGAGTTACCCAAGCATCTAACTTGATCATCTGCAAAATGCGTCCAAATTTTTGACTTTAGTTTAAAAAATATCTTCGTCAACCGCTGGATACTGTCAACACATATTTCTTTACTAATGTATGACTTTTTGCAAATCCATGCCTACAGTTTATATTAAATCCAATTGAACATGTCAAAGTCCTATCCAGACGTCTTACTGCTATACTATACAGAATAACATAAGGAGCTCGATTATGAGTTCCCCCAAAGCTTTAAGAAAAGACCACTAGGAGTAAAGGCAGGAAGGGTCTAAATGAAAATTTTAGTTCGCCTATAAGGAGCTAATACAAATTGATTAAATTTCCAGTTCCCTTAGACGTAATCTTATTACCAATTAATTTTAATTTAATATCACCAAAGTGTGCGAAGGATAAACCGCGAAATAATTTGCCTGTAAAATTCATGTCGCATACGTTCGCGTACCGCGATAAAGAAAATGGATATGTTTGCATGCACACCATCTAGACTGCTTATGTACAAGGTGTGCGTGCTGGCGGGAAAAACACCTTTAGAAGAAAAATGTTTTTTTTGCATAAATCATCATTATCAATTATTATTATTATTATTAGTAAAGTAGTAAGAGTTGAGCAGAATCTATAAACTGCAAATGCAGAAGTATATAAACTAATACAAACTAAGAGAAATAAAGAGAAAAAAAAATAAAGGAAAAGATAAATATCGAGCAATACATGGTCTCTAAACCTAAGAACAAAGTGGGATATGGTAAAAATGCCAGTGTCGTCCAAACGGAACTGGCTGGCATATCGATAGCTGCAAACGAACTAATCAGGAAAGATGTATCTGGCAAGACTGTACTAATCTGCACCGACAACAGACAAGCACCACTCCCACCCTGAAAAGACTTTGCATCACATTAGGGCTAGCAATGGAATGCCACCAGTCTTTACCCCATGCATCAGACAACAATATTGTCATGAGGAGGGTTAAAGGGCACAACAACAGCAAAGGCAACCATATAGTGGACGGTCTAGCCAGAAAGGCTGCTGACCTAAGAATTTTAGGACCATGTGACCTTTCTGGAATGTCGACAACCACAATTGCGGCTATAGCCAAAATATGCCCTCATGCACAAATTGTAAAACGTTGGGAAGAATTACAGGGATGCTGATTTGACAAGAAAAATTCTTGCAGATTTTGGCTTGGCAACATCCAAGAAGTACTTGTTGATGACCAGGTCAAACGTACGTCTCATAGTGGGATTCTTCACTGGCCATTGTCAACTCAGGAAGCACCTCCACATTATGGGGTTAAGTGACACACGGATATGTAGAATGTGTGAAAGCGAAGACGAAACTGTGGAATACATCATATGTGAGTGCCCAGAGTTATCTTCTATTGAGTGTGAGTTCGATGGGTCTTGGCCTATACCTGTCCATATAAGGGAGATGTCCCCCAGCGACTTATCCACCTTCCTAAAACTGGCAGGGCGGACGATGACCTAATGAAACAACTTCTTGGGCCAGTTGTGACCTAAATGCAGTGGGACTACTTACCCTCCTGTAGAGTGCTACAGATACAGAACACATGAAGTAATGACACAACGTTCAATAGTAACCAAATGTCATAACTTTTTTTGGAGCTGTTCGCTAATGACTAGTTCACTGCATATTCGGATAGGCCGATCCAAATGTCGAAGATGCGGTCAGGCTGGAAATATTGACGAGCTGATGTCCGAAAAGACTGCTTGCTTAGCTTAAGTTGTGACACCGAAGATGATTTATATTAAGAGGAAACACACACAACAAAAAGACCATGTAGTGCTCGGAACGTTGTATAGAGATCTCCACATGTACGTCTGTCACTAGAGGTTGAAACGGCAAATATACTTGTTTCTGTTTGGTAGTCTGGATGCTGCAAATCTGTATGAGATAGTATTTGTTTATCTCTGAATGCTTTCGCGCTAATCACAATCACCCACAAGTGTAGGGTGCCAAACAGGACCTGAAAACTCCATTATCGGTTGGTTGTATGTTGTGTATAACAGATTGGCAGTAGAAGAGTTGCATTGATCGAAAGCATTTTCCATTAAATAGAGCAACCTTTTCGCCTTAGAAGAAATGTAGTGAATGTGATCTATACCTTCTAGATCATTGTACTTGTGAAGTGAAGGAATCGTTACTTCCGCTATTGAATACTTGACTTTCGGGTTGTTTTTAGCCAGGTCGATAACACAGCATTTCAAAGGATATAAGGACAAACTGCAGTCTTTTGGCCATTCGACAACGCAATTCAGATCCTGTTGTAGTTGGTTAGTGTAATCTTGAAGCTGATGTGTTGTAACGAATTTTTATAATCCTGTTTCGTTACTCTACTTCGTTTGCATTTTTCTACTAAGTTAGTTGGTTTCTTCCATCTGAACTCGTTTTTGTTTATTATCCATGGCCTGCTGGTTTGCCTATACGCAGGGAAAAACATCAATTTAACCGAAAGGTTGAAATAAAATGAAAACCAAAAGGGGTCGATATTGAGATTCGTATTCGTTAGAAATGTAATCAAATTTAACATTTCATCCTATAAACAAAAATGGGCATTCTTATTTGAAAAAAATCAAGTTACCTGCGATTGAAGTTTCCTTAATTAATCTACCGATTTCTCCAAGTACAAAAAAATTCAAATTTGACCGTCCGACATAAGGTGGCGTATTTCGTTCTTAGTTGCCGACGCAAAGTCGCGGCCTTCTAAGCTTTATAGTCGCTGCGATATTCAATTTTTTGTGATATCTACTTATACCAAAAATGGCGATTTGCGCCTAAACGTTCGCTTTAAAGTTACATATGTGATACAAAAGGTCACATTAAAGTTCACCAGGGAATCCAAATATGCAATAATGTATAGGGGTTCCATTCAAAAAAATGTAAGTTTGATATGAATCACCCTGTATAAACATCAAAATTTAAGTGTAAGTATTTTAACGTTACAGCTCTTAAGGCTCCCTGTCATGATCCAGTGACAGATTTTTGAAATATGTTTTAGTAAGCCCACAATCTTCCGTTCACTCCGTTCACTCACTGTTGGCCCACCCTGTATTTTACAAATACAGGGTTGGGATAAAGTATGGAACCAAGCAAATAACTTTGGAATGGAAAGAATGATATTGCTGATAATTTGCAGGCAAGTGTAGTGACGTCTAGTGCATCCGAAGATATTATGTTAGTTATTAATGTACTTCCGGTTTAACAGGAAGTACCGTCAACTTTTTTAGTTTAAATGGGACACCCTGTATATTTTTGCAGATTTTAATACATCTTTTTTTTCCAAGTACGTCCATAGTGTAAAAACTGGAAAGATAGAGCTTCTTTATCATTTTAGGTGTTTAAAATTCGGGTCATTCAAAGTCGGCTTTGGCGATCGCGTGAGAACTCACAAAGAAGTGTGTCAACTTTTAATGATTTACGTCCCGACAGGGGTCCTATAACACGTTTGACGGTGACTAAAATAAAAAAAAAATACAAAAAAATTACCTCAAACGGGAAGACCGCAGACCGCCACGGACGAATTTGTGTAAAAAAGCTTCCCATTTTTACAGAAACAAATACTAAACCCACTATGGACGTATTTGGAAAAAAAAGATGTAATAAAATCTACAAAAATATACAGGGTGTCCCATTTAAATTAATAATTAATAGCTAGCATAATGTCTGCGGATGCATTATGCATCACTACATTCACCTGCAATTTTTCAGCAACATCACCCTTTCCGTTTCAAAGATATCGATATCCAAGTTATCCGTACTTTGTCCCAACCCTGTATAATACTTGCGATAGAAATTCATACTAACTGCCTTATGTACAAAATACCTCCACCCCTGCATATCAGTAATACTTTTGCGATCAAAAACATGTAATAAACATGACGATAAATCTATGCCTCCGTCGTGTCACTCCCATTCCGCGTTCAAAGCAAACATTCATTTTGATCATCCCCTATCCAAAGATCAAGTATGCGGTTGAAGGAGCAGCCATCCTTTATACACGGTCCCAGTGAGACATATTAAGTCTTCAGATTTTCCATTAGCACCTTCATACGCATGTTCAAAAGTTGGTCCCGAACGTGTGTAAATAGTTTAAGTTCGGCAATATTTCAGACGCAGGTGTGTTTGACAGTTGGAAAATTTAATAACGCGGAATCAGGGTCTGCCTTTAAGAAAATGAGGGACATGAACGAATGGGTTATGTCATTTGAGCTTAGTCGATGACTTCGCATACCGGGAGTTGTTTTATGAGTGCAGGGTTGAGAATCTTTAAGGAAATGGTTACCTACTTAGAATTATCTGCCACTAAAAGCTCGCACGGAACAAACGGAAGTAGTCTGACAATCACTGAAAACGCGAAACATGCGATAATGCACTTTCTGGATGACAATTAATAAGTCATTCGCTCGATACAGCGTGTCTGTCATCAGTCCAGTAATATTTCGTTCTACTACCAATTTATAACTATTGAATGGAAGTGGATAGAATTTGTACAGTAGGCTGCTACCACAACAAGTATAAAAGATCCTCATAGACTTCTAAAGTTGACTTTGGTTCATAATAAAAAAACCACTGGTTATTTGCCCATGGTCATATACAGGGTGTCCCACGACGATTAAGACAAGCAATATATCGAAACTGGGCAGTAGTAGCGAATTATAACTTTGGGTGTTTAAATTAGAGCAAATATAGTATCTTTTCTTATTATTGTGTCACCCAATGAGGTATTTGTTTTTGGTCACGTGACGTCCGATTCAAAATTTTTAATGGGACACCCTGTATATTTGTAACTTTTTGTATTCCTCCCGATAAAACAATTCCAACAAACTAGCACACTTGGGGTCTGAAGTGATTAATTCAAGAGTTACATGTACTTAAAGGACTGTATACTACTACCATTAAGAAACTACCAAAGTAACTTAACTGTAGGAGTGCATGTTTAATCAGTGGTAGTGGTACCATCCTTTAAATACCTGTAGCTCTTGAATTAATCACTTTAGACCCGAAGTGTGCTAGTTTGTTGGAATTGTTTTATCGGATGGAACACAAAGTCCCATTAAAAATTTTGAATCGGATTGTTACAGGTTTTGAGAAACTGACAATTTGATTTAGAATTTTTAGTCTCTGCAAAGAAGACTGTGTTGTCGCTTGACATAGAGAGGTTATTATTAATGTACTTTAGCATGTAAGGTAAATTGTAAGTTAAGTGAAAGTGAAATCTTACCTAGATTACTAGAACTAGCTCAGGTTACTTAGGCATCAAAACAACTTGATATTTTCAAACTCCTTTATTTATGTTGGATTGTACAATGTTTATCCTATATGTATTCTACGAAGTATTCTTGAATCGTACCTTGTTGTCATCTGGACAGTACTGCATCACCTGAAAAAGGAAGAAAAATTAGTATTAAAGTTCAATTAGGGTATTTCATTACAACATCTATTGTTTACATTTTCACAGTAGGGAAAAATAAGGTTGGGTTTCCCCATTCGTCTGTCTTCTGTCTATCTGTCACTGAAGACAATTGATGGTTGTCTGACAGAAGTTGGTTTAGCGCCAGTTTTCTGGGGAAAGGCAGACATTTTGACTTTTCCTTCTGGGACCCTTGTAAGACCGGGTGGTCACACGTTAGTGGATTTTAGAGGGCTAAAACCCAGTTGAATTCGACTTTTCTGCTTGTTAAGCACCACACCTGTGGGATTTATGTTAAGTCGAAAGAGGAAAACACTCTTAAAGGCCACACAACATCAACGGTAGGTGTCTAACCTTACTAACAGAATTTCACTTTCAATCTCACATTTTTAGCTAAAATATCCTGGAAATATAGAGAACTTACCTGTTTTCAGTCAGCTAATGCATGTGTTTTGTCCACAGGCCTTTTTCTTTTACTTTGCAATTCTACATTTTCTTCTGCTACTTTACGTCTTGATCCTACTTCTGCTTCACTTTCCACACCATCTGCCTCTTCTGCATGAGCTGTTTTGCATGAGGCTAGAGGATCATAACTGACACGACTGTCCCATTGGCACTACTACGTAGCACATATCTCCATTACATCGTTGGATGCAACATAGTACCCTGCTATCGCTTTGATGGTTATGATTGATGGGAACACCATCCTCGCTCCGCATATGGATGTTTAAATACTGAGGTTAAGAAGAACCTGGTGTTCAGCGCAGGCACACTTCGTAGATACAGGTGGGAGATAACCTATATACACATAGTTCTTATAACTCTTCAGGCACCAGCCCTAAAATATAGTGATTTTAGTTATAGAAATAGTTAAGGCAGGCTTATTACAGTGTACTCACTATCCAATATCAGTTAGTAGACGGGGCCCCCATCAGTTCATTTCCTGCTTGTCAGCGTACTATCTATAGTTAAGTGACAACACACTAAGAAAAGATCGTCCAAACGTTACATATTTTTTATTTTTAATAAATCCGAACCATCTATTTAATATAACTGGCTCTTTTCTTTTCATTTCTATTCCCATCTATTTTATAATATAAACATTTAAGAACACAAAACAATTAAATTAACAAAGTCACCACCGAGCCACAGAACATCTTTATAGATCATCCCTCTCTCTCAATGTCAATTCGTCCCTAACCTCGTTTGTCAATATCCCGAACCCACGGAACGTTGACGTCTGGGTGTCCCCCCGATTCCAATTCCCTCGCCACGACGACACCCGCGCGGCGCATCGTTTCAGGATGTCACGTGACCAAAAGCAAATACCTCATTGGGTGACACAATAATAAGAAAAGATACTATATTTACTCTAATTTAAACCTCCAAAGTTATAATTCGCTACTACTGTCCAGTTCCGATATATTGCTTGTCTTAATCATCGTGGCACACCCTGTATAACTAGGAAATTGTAATATTCACAATATTTGTATCGTAGCTGACTATTGAAGCAGAATTTTGAAGTATTTGTCGCTTCAAGCATTAAAATGACCAAGTTCGTTTTTAGTCACTTTAGAGATTCCGGAAAGGCTTTTTTATTTTTGGAGGAGGATTCTCTCCTGTCGTGGTGAAGTATTTTCAAACTTATCATCTGGAACCTCCTAGTTGAATTGTAATCACATTTCGATACAACATAAAGTTATTGCAAGGATGTGAAAAGTACATTGCCTTTGAGACTGGATCCAATGCCGAAAGAGTATTGATCAAAGAATTAAAACGACAATTAAATTAATGATAGCTCATATTTTTTTACTTTTGGGATAGTTGCGGCCCCTGATCATTTTCTGGAAATTGGGATGCACACATTTGGGGGAAGAGTAACTATCAAAGTATTCTCAAACTTTATTATTTATTCAAGCCGATACAGTACCAAACTGAATTTTTGAGTGATCTACGCATTTCACATTTCATTGCTCATCTACTAACAGCTTCTCAACTTAAATTTTTATTGTTAATAAAAGTAAATACAGCACTCGTGGCCATCTAGTCTGACACTTTTATACATGAACAGTGTGGAGAGTTCGCAAAATTATCAAAAAGGTGTCAGTGCTTATATTTGGATTATCTAATTTTTTATTCAGTTTGGTAAAATTTGAAATCGACAATAATTGTTCAATATTCCGTTACAAGTGAAGACGCGGGTTTATAAATGCCTGTAAATTTTGGTAGTGTAGGTATATCTAAATGTTCAAACTATGAATAAAAAAATTAGAAATTTGCAGCGATATATTAAATAAGTATACTCAAAGCTTGGATACTCATTTTATCAATATATCGTAGTAGAACCATAATTGATAATGACAGAGAATCATTGTAGGCTTCTGTTTAAGCTCTCTAAGCTTGGTAAAACTTTATTCCGGTGTGATTTTTTTTTTTTCGTGTAACAATAAGATCCGCATTATAGAAGCTCGGAACATAGCAAGAATCTATAGATTTTTGAAGGAATGGTATCCCTAAATTATAATCTTGAAATTCTATTCCGTACATATATATTAGGTAGCATCATGTCGATCTAAGAGCAAGATTATAACACATATTCCTCCGGTTGAACTTTTATGATCTAAGTATCTAACGCAAACTCGACCCTATATAGGTAACCTATTGAGAAACTCCACGTTTTCATTATTTTTAGTAGTGCCTTTATTGTAAAAATGGTTTCAATGAGTTCAACTTAGTACCTATTAAGTCACACAAGTAAAAAATCTAATCATCTGTGTGTACTCAACACAAGACTTGAAATACGTGAAACACTCAAACACCATTTTTTCTCACCATCTGTTCAGACTCCTTCGTTTTACTTCTTTTGACAGTTGCTCCGCCATTGCTAAAACAACCCTCGAAAACCACATTACTTTTGAGTCCTTGCTATTGCAGTGACAAAATATGCCAAGCTTTATATTTACAATCAGGCTAGTAGTTCGTGTATGGTATGTTTATCAAGTTAAGTATTAAAACACAAACCGCAGATGGAACACCAACGAGAAATATCGGCTTATACATTATTTTCGCACCACAAATTTATAGCTATCTTCGTCAAACCTCATAAATCTGCCGTAAGAATAAAAATAAGCAAAGTAAGATTGAGTAAAATTTGTAGCATGGTACAAATGTGTATGCCTTTATCGTTTATTGTGTAGAATAGAAAGGGCAGTGGAGTTTTGACAGAAAATCCTATCAGAAAGTATAATAAAAAACGTCTTTATAGTCGTTACCATTGATATAACTAGATGCAACCAACATTTCGACAAGCACCAAAAAGGTTGGCAAACAATATCACGCAGCAAAATACTCCCTGAAAGCAGACTAGAAGCTAGATGGGTAATCAATTTTAACTGTATGTCATAATATCGTTAACTTAACCATGAAGAAAAATACAAAAATTACGGCCCTGTTATTCCATGGGATGAAATTTTTCTACCTTCTTCAACCTTAAAATTTCGGTGGCTCGACAATGCCCGGCAGACGTCTAAATAATGTAGCGTAATCTACTCCACTTAAAATTCACTTAGCTTTAAAAGCGCCAGCAATTTTTCACGTTAAAAAAGCCTCTGGTCGAGTTAACACTCCACTCAACGATATCTCCTTCTCCGTTGTGGTAGAGATGGGCTGCATACATCAAAAGAGCGATTCATCTAAATTTAAGCTGAGAACTGTGAAGTCCTGCAGTATGGAGGTCAGTAGGGTGGATATTTTTTATTTATCTATCGTCAAGCATTCTGCTTATCGTTCTCGTGCATTTTTTATTTTTCTCTTTTTAGTTCCTGTTTTAGTTAGTTTTCCCAAATGTTTTTTCATGGTTTGAGTTATATGGCTACTTTCTTCATCCAGATATTTATTTATTTTATTGTATTACGATTTTATATCTTTTTTCTACATAGCAAGGACAAAAGAGCGAATTTGAATTGTACTTACGAGCGTACAGTTTAATTTCGACAATGTTTGGATGATATATGCACTGGCTTATGGTCAGTATTGTGGTTCTTAGTACACAGAGCGGTAAATAATAATCACTTGCAGTCTAACAATATGATCTGGCAAATGCCTGCAAAGTTCTCTGAGAAAACTGGATCTGCATACCTGACTTCTGAAAAACCATATTCACTTCAATTAAAAACTGAATAACAAATGTCGCCTTCTGTTAGTGATTCGTCTAGCTTTTTGTCTTGGACATGCTGACGTGGCTACAATCGGCATGATCTACTATTGACAGTTGATGCATCTACATCCACAGTACGGACAAACATTATGCCTTTGAAGGAGCCATCTTAGCTAGTTACAATGCAGCACTGAGCCTTTGATTCTAACTAAACATTGCTTAGGGAGAAGGTTTGCTGCATAAAATTATTTTTCGGAAGCCTTAGAAGAAAATATACAGTTTTACTGTATGATCTTCTTCTGCGGGAACCAATTCTATAACGGACTCGGATGAAAAGTATTTCATGTAGCTGGGCTCGTCCTTCATGCGAAATGACCACTGCCTAAGCCGTCTCGCGGTGATATTTGTGCAAAACGGAGCTTGGGCGAGTCAGATCAGCTGATTTGAGAAACCACTTTTATGTCTTAATCTTTTTTTAGATGGTCAGACAAGTGACTTAAAAGTCTAATTTTTAGAAGAAATATTTGTCTCCTAAGTTTTGTCATGTTTAGTTCACAGAAACTTCCACTCAGTTCAGATTCATCTCTAAAATTTCCCGCATCTCTACAGAACGGCTCTGAAAAACTCTCTCCCCATCTTCTTGTTTTCAAACAACACGCGGTAATTTTTCATTTGCACTGTGTAACCGCTAGAAAATTACCACTTAGGACCACTTTTATCAAATTCCGTGCCTGGGGTTTTTAGAGAAATTCCACCCCAAGCGGTTTCGCGTTAAGGGTTGTTTTGCGTTATTTTCCATGGCTGCAGGAAGAATAATTTATATGAAATATGTTAAAAGGGTCCGGATAGAAGTTTTTGTACTGCCTGGGCTTCGGAGGTTGTTTAGTGTTTTTTGGGGAGATTCTTTATTACGATGCGGATCTCTAGCATATTCCCATGAGTTATGTCTGTTTTTTGGGAAGCTGTTTTGAAGGAATATGTACTTCGACGTATAATAGACAGGAAACAATAGCCAATGCTGCAATTCACCCATATTTAGGGCAAAACGCGTATCATGTACTCACATTTACGATGGATGGTAAAAAGCATTGTATAAAGGTTATTAAATATAGATAACCCTACCTTTTTACTACCGACACGCAGGTCAGGAGAGTAGTGTACTCGTGAAAACGTTTTCGGACGTTATAGGAATGAAAATCTATGTCACTCAAATCGTCACTCATTTTTCAAGTCGCGCACGCTCAGTAATCACTTCACCGATTTTTGTGAAATTTGGATTGCGACATGCTGCGAGATCATAGTAGGTAATGTTGCTACACTTCTGAAGATCCATATATTGGTGGTGGAGCAATTAGCAACAAACCAATATAGTCAAAATTACTCTGAACTTGGTGTTTTTTTTTTTACTTCTGTGTCATCGGCATCGACGGCTCTGATGGTCATTAGCCTCGTGTTCTGTGTAGGCTTTGTTACTGTTTCCCGGCGCCACTCTAGGGGCTTCACATATGGGTTCCTGACATTTTTTACCTTTTTGAAGAGGGGCTGAAAATTAGGTGATAGGGAGGGTGGGTTATATGGTGAAACTCCAGACTTTTTTCTAATCACAAAAGACAAAAGACTATCATCTTCAAACAATGACCTTGGTGGTATTCTTTGTAGTGAGGATGTGGGATATATGAGGGTTAGGTGTCTCTTTTTAACTGACGGCGTTGTCCGTATGTACCTTATTCTCTGTTAGTTGAATTGTAGATTTCGCATTCCAGATCCAATTTTACCAATCGTGTTTTTGGTCTGTAATTAGCGGCGGCATGTTCAATAATAATATGCTATTTTTACCTTACGAGCCTGGATTACTATCTTATTACTTGAACAGTTTGGCTTTTTACGCTATGACTCTTGAACAAAGGTAGAGATTAGCTTAACTTCTGGTGGGGATTCTCAAAGGGCGTTGCCGGCAAAAAGGGTTGAAGGTGGTACCTGGTTTCGCCTCCCCACCACTAGTGTACTATCCTCTTGGCTCTTTAGATGTCTATAACCCACAGCTAAGCTAAGCATATGCTGCATTTATTTGAAGTAAGGTTGCAATATCAACAACTTATGAATGTAGAGGAATATCTGGAGATATTCGCCAAGCTAGAAAACTTATTTTTAGGACCCCTGCCAAGGTGGAGCGGTTCTGCCTCTCATAGACCTGTCTAAGCTTTGGTTTTCAAGATATATTCACTTTGAGAGGCAAAGTTTCGACAGGTCTTTATCTATCTTTCTCTACACGTTGTAGATGTATGGGGCTCGTTCAAAATATAACATGCATATTTTTCTCTACCTTCTCAAACAGGTTCAATTACAATATCTACAAATCCTTGACTAACAGATGTCTATGTTCTATGGATGTCAACATTCTATCTGTTCTACCCCCAACATGGCGGTTTATGGGACCCTAATTCAAATTGTACATGTTATTTCTTTTCCAGACTGAATGGATGTTTTGCAGTGACTGGCTGTCTGTCACTCTATTGTAAGTGTTTTGCTGTTGATTCTGTGAGCAGGCTGATATGTGGAAATAGAAATTTTTACACAGTGCATATTCCCTTGTTGGAATAGGGTGAATCCCATTTTTCGATCAAAATTTTAAAATGTCACTTTTACAAAAGTTTTTATAAAACATCTGACTCTATAGTCAAAAAGACGTTTCTGTCAAAAAGTTCTTGTTTTGAACCTCAATACAGGTAAGTAACGTCACTTTTTTCCTATCCACTACTTGGACGTTAGTTCATATATATAGCAGTTTTTCCTGAAGAAGTCAATAAACATTGACGAAACGTAGAAAGAATATCAAATAATTTTTCTGATTTACTCAGTTGGACATTTTCTGAGATTGACTGCATATTTTCAATTTCACAAATGTTAAATTGAGTCAGTTACTGGCAAACG
The DNA here is from genome assembly GCA_951848785.1 of Callosobruchus maculatus. Classification (NCBI taxonomy): domain Eukaryota; kingdom Metazoa; phylum Arthropoda; class Insecta; order Coleoptera; family Chrysomelidae; genus Callosobruchus; species Callosobruchus maculatus. The sequence continues at coordinate 4,487,842 of CATOUR010000032.1, forward strand.
TGTCCACCTTTCTGAACAATCCCCCCACCCTGCCCTTGACGCTCTTAATTGGCAAAACCAACGAAAACACTCTCCCTTATTCCTTCTCCCCAATGCAACCGAACGCGAATCCCAGATCTTTGTGTTCGTCGGTATTTCCGTCGCCGACTTCAATCGTCAATATATTCCACGCACGCTTTTCTAAATTGTTTAATTAAATCAAAGGGGGCCTTGGTGGAACCAACTGTCTTCTGACTCGCCCGCCGCCATATACATACGACAGCCGCCTACGCCTTTGCCAAAATTAAATTTAAGACTTGTCTACGAACATTCGAACTAGAATCTCACGACGACAGAGTCGTCCCAAGTAACACCCCCTCTCCATCGAATGGAATGGTTTTAAAGTGTCATTGTCATTAATCATTTAATGCATCTTAAGTTGAGGATTAAATCTTCGAAGAGAAAACTTTCCATAAACGTTATGATAGCTTTTGTTATTCGACCGACAACAGGTAGTAGACCTCACATTTTTATGATCATTGAGATAAGAACATGAAGCCTTTAAATGCTTAATTTTCGAGATACAAGGTGTCAAAGTTCCAATTTTTATTTTATTCCACAATAAAATGGCGCAACGATCTAAAATTACGTATTGGGTTTTTTTAAGACGATACTTCCAAATTCTATCACGGTGTTGTTATCATGGATAGAGGGCGCCTCCGACGGCACATCGAACTCTTCACCAAAACTTTTTTTTGATTTGGTGCATCAATATGAATATTAACAAAATCGTTTTCTCTATAATTATGTTTTACGTAAACAAGGTATATTTTGCGAGTAGACAGAAGGAATTCTGCCTGTGCGCCATCTAGTACCCGAAGGTAACGGCAACCAAAGAGGAACGCTACTAGCAGCAGTAAACTCTCCTTGGTGGAACGACAAGGCTCGTTCGCTTTTGCCACTAGAGGCACGGATTTTGACGCAAGCAGCGTAAAGCCGATATACGAGGGTTGCTCTATACCTCCGTCAATCCACCAGTACGCAGACAGCTGTTTCACGCTTATTAGCGATCATCAGTGCGCCATAGGTCGATTGACGGAAATAGAGAGCATCAATTTTTCCATGTTTGCGATGTCTACTCGCACATCTTTCACATGTTTATTAAACATGGAAAAATTGATGCTCTCTATTTCCGTCAATCGACCTATGGCGCACTGATGATCGCTAATAAGCGTGAAACAGCTGTCTGCGTACTGGTGGATTGACGGAGGTATAGAGCAACCCTCGTAAGGTATATTTTGTTTACGTCTCTATAGATAACCGTTTTCGAGATAACCTTTATTGGAATTTTCAAGGCACCCCAATTAGCTGTAAAATGTGTTCGAAAGGATAATCGATATACTCGAATGGAATAATATTCGATCAAAAAACACGTTTCGAACATATCTAATTTCAAAATAGGTGGTGTTGAAGTTTAAGAGTACTTCGTTATTGGTATGTAGAAGTATGCCGGCCTAATATTCATTTGTGAGGAAATATCGAAAATTCAGTCGCATTGGAAACTTCAATGTAGGGTATCTCGAAAATGGTTACCTCTAGGGACTTAAACAAAGTATACATTTGTCACGTACAGAAATATTGAGGAAACGATTTTTTGATACTCATATTAATGCATCAAACCGGAAAAAAGCTTTTACAATTCAAATGAGTTCAATGTGTCGTAGGAGGCGTCTTCTATTCATGATAGCAAAACTGTTGTTGCGAAATAATCGAGAAAAAGCGAAAATAAAAGGTAGAGCTTCGACACCCTGTATCTAAAAATTAAGCATTTTAAGGCAATGTTCATGTCACAATGTTCATAGAAAAGTGAGGTCTATCACCTGTCAAGCCTTATCGGTCGAATATCCGGTCACCCTGTAGAAACGCTTTCCTTATTCAAATAAAGCTATTTGGCAGTTTTTTTGGTTTCTGTGCCTTAGATAAAGATTTTGGAGAAGCACTGCCAGCACAATATAAATAATAATTACCAGTAAATTACCAGTAGAATTAGTAGCATCATAATTTATACATCATACAAGTAAAAATTAAAAAGAAGAAGATACAAAGTAAAAATAGAGGAACTGTCTTGTCTTGAAAGTGCAATCTCAGAGGCAGTGTATAAACTAGATGAACCAAGAAAGAAGTGTCAAACAAGAATTTAAAATGAAAAGAACTCTTTTAAAAAGCAAAAACCATAGAATAACAAGCCTAAAGGAACAAGGTACTTTTAGACAATGCTCACGGCTTAATTCTGGTTACCTAGAAGGTTTGATGTTAAAGAATCAAATATTTTTGTTTATTAGCAATAATGATATGATTATAAACCGCTATATAAAACACTAACAATTACAGAGCAGCTTCAATAATCGTTCATTGTAAGCACTCGTAAAATTACATTACCGCTCTCGATTCGTTAAACTCTATCAGTCCTATTAAAATTCTGTCCAACTGAATAGTAAATTTAAACCTGTAGTACGTCTAGTCAGAACCATGACAGTCTTAAGGGGCCTGGGTACACACATTTAAACATATATGTTTGCCATGTAAAACTCGGATTCTCATTTCGAACAGAACTAACTCACTTGTTATTCAAACTACATACACAGTATTTCAGAAGGTGGTAGTCAAGACTTTAGTGAATGACGTCTCAGAGCATTTTTTTTTAAATTTTGGTGTGCAAAAAAACTCGCAATGCAAAATGATACATTCTTCAACTGTCTGTAAATTAAACAACCAAACACGATATTAAAACAAGGCCACCAAAGTGACATAGCGCAAGCTTTCTTCTTCAACCGCACCTTTAGACTCTTGGACTTACCTCCCCTCATCTTAGACACACATACTGGGGAAAGAAAATAGGCGGCCACGCCTCCTCGCTAACACGGGAATACGTATTTTCTTGGATTCTCAATTTTGCGCGCTATACCCTAGACCCTCAAAGTATAACTGTTATCAAGCGTCATGCAATATGAGCCTCGAGAACTTGAAAATGAGCTTATTGTTGAGTAGAAGAATCCGAAATCCAATGGACTTTCTTTAGGGGCTTTTAAACAAGCTTTATCACAAAACCTTGAGCGAAGGTTGATCAGTCTATGGCTACTGCATAGAAACATCCCCAGTTTTCAGAAAATATCTACTAAGTATATTATGAGCCCCACATTACAAGCTTGTTTAGCACAATGGGAGTTTTGGTATTAGGAAATTCTGGGGAAAGTAAAGTAGGTTGTACCGGATTCGCTGTCCTCATAGCATTGATGTTGAGCGACTGCAACCACAAATATTCTTTGTCAATGTCATATGCACCATATAACTTTGAAAGGATTGCTATAGATTTTTGGTGTTTGACTCACACTGCAGAACTAGGTATTGACTGGTTGTAATGAATTATTTACTTCTTTCTTCTCTCACGGAATATGTTCGAGTGAGCTCTCCCAGATAATAACACCAAAGGCCGTCCGTTCGAGGAACACTAGAGAGGCTCTGCGGGCTCATCCATACCAGATCGAGGTCCCTGCTCTCCAAATCACTCTCCTCCACAATCCCTTTCTTTGGAGAACTTCGACGCTGTGGAATGAGCTGTCGGGGAATTTTGTTTCCTTTACTTGCATCGTTTCAAATCTAACGTGCACCGACACTTATCCTCTTGGAGCGCTGTTATAACGCTATAGGCTTTCAACCTTTGTGGGAGGCTGATCATAAACAAAATTCCTGAAGCAATTCAGGTGCCCAACCAAGAAAAATTACTACAACTCAGGTTCTTTTGGAACATTTTGTTTCATTATTTGGGGAAGCGAAGTTTTGAATCTGAGTTCTTTACGAATTCTTGAGGAAGACTGGGACAACAGCTTTCTGCAAAAATTTGAACATAAATCTGAATGAGATACCAACATTCATCTGTGAACATAAATCACTTAGCTGGGTCGATTGTTGTTTGAAACTATGGCTGCCCTTTTTAGATTTGACATGCATTTTTTACTGCCTCAGAGACTTCTCTCTAATTAAAGAAAAGTATAGAGCTGCGTCAAAATATTTATTTTAACCTTTCCAATGGCTACAGTGTCCAATCTGTCGTTTTTGTTATGAATCTGGCTACGGCACTGAGCACTACCAAGTTGCTTTAGAGATCCGCACATCCATTGAATTGAATATCCTCTCATGGGATTCGAAATTGTGCAACAAATGCACTACCAACTTGCCGCAGAAGTTGATTGCGATGCGACGTATTGCCTTCTTCATTTTAACTTCCGCGAACCAATTGATGAGTTTGATGACTATTGTAATGATGCAAAATTTTGATTTAGAGACTATACATGGCTTGCGTGATTTGAATGTCTAGATACATGAGTTCGTAGAACGTTACAGTAGTTACATTTCCTAAGCGATTTTCATCGTAGAATGGGCAGTTGGACTTTTACACCTAATCTCTCGTATGTTTCGAGAAAGGAAAAATGTATCGGTTATCAAAAATTATCAGCGTATTTATCATCTCCTTTGCGAGATAAAAAATAAGAGCGTTAGTGAATGTTCCGCAATTACGTTAAAATATGTGATGTTGGAATCCTTACAAATACCAATATTGTGGCATGTAATGTGAAATATGCACGTGGTGGCGAACTAGGAACTGACGCCGGCAATATTTTGGTAACCGTTAATAATATAACTTCGAGCAAAACATATTGTTAAGTTAATTGGCTAAATTAAATCGCTAGAAATTATTTTCAAGCTCCGCAACGACGCAGTAAAGGAGACTCCACTTGCGTCTAGCCGGACCGTGCAACTGTGTTTCCAACCGGCAGTTCCGAAAACCGCCGAAGGTTTCCGATTATTATACGATGTTGATTTCAATGGCGCCAAATTTGAATCTAATGTAAAGGCGCTTCAACCAGGGGAAAAACGATAAAAGGCGCCTTTATTGACAGCCTAAAATGTAATAAATTAAAGTAGGGCACTTTAATAAATAATGCAAACGTTTTCTATCTTTCCTGCAACATTCGGGGATAGATGTGGAAGATCATTTTTGGCTAAAAAATAATATATTTCGTGAAAAAATTTCAAAAGTAAAGTCTGAGTTATCCAATAAATAGTGAAGTCATCTTGGTCACTTGGGATTACTGTATAAAGAGCAAATGTGGTACATAATATACTGTGTTTTAAATCAGTTGTAAACGATTATTAGTGAAGAAGTCACAAACTGCCTCTAACAATACAAACGTAATATATTATAGAAAGGTGTACCCAGTTCTGAAGAAGTACCTAACTCTCGCCGTTACCTTTTGCACCAACTTTCCCTTATATTAGATATACTAACGTAAAAACTGGAATGCCTCAAAAAAAATCCTCAATTTTGATTTAACATATGAGACAGAAATTATGATACCCAAAATGAATTTCAACCCTCACTAGCTAAATCTTTTGGGGTCAATACTAGTCAAGTAATGCCAATAAGAAGGAAATTTTGGGTAAAGGAATTTCTAGACGTTTTTCAAAACACTTTATTATACATCGCTCGATCTGGATGGTGGATACATAAGTTTCATAGCAATTTTGTCAATATCATCTAGTTGAAAACATCACGAAAACAGAAAAGTTTTTCCAAAACAACACGAATACAATACATCTTTTTGAATTCTGCAAACCGCACACAGAACTGTCACTGTCAATCTCGGTAGTCATGACAACTGCGCATGCGGAACTGCGGGTTGGAAAGTTGCACGGTCCGGCTAGGCGCAAGTGGAGACTCCTCCCTCCTTTTTTTTGATCTAACACCAACCGTATGTTTGCTGAATAGAATTCAGTTAGTAGGTCACCAAACAATTGAGAACTCTTGTTATATCAATGTTTGGTTTGCCAGTTGAAAGTAAAAAAACCACATGTACTGAAAATAATGAAAAATACGAGATCTATGGAGCGGTTTCAGCGCTGTAGAGCCGTGCTGAATATGAACTCTTTGCTGTAAGGTATACCATATCCAAGACTTACATGGGCTAAATCATGTCAGAGTTCCTCATACCGTACCCTCTTATCTTCCGTGCAGTCACGCGTGTTTGCACGTGCAAAAACCTCGATGATTAATGGTAATATGGCGGTCTAAAAACGAGCGGGGAGCGTTAAACAGCGTCTTAACTAAAGTCCCTGGGAGACTAATATGAACGTTTGACGTTATCTGGTCGGTAGTAATGCGAGTGCACGTCTTCGAATTTAAATACCCTGGAGGGTTCCACAACTCCGTTCTCCTCGATAAGGTGCCGGGAGCTCGAATATGACCGAAATAAAATATATCTGGAATAGTTCCCGGTCCGGAATGGGAATCTCTATTTTAGACGGAGTTCCACATAGTTAATAAACAGATACGAATAACAAAATCAAAAGGAGTCACGAACCCTACTTGGCGGTTGCTGGTGATGGTAGCGAGAGATAGCGTGGTAGGTTGGAGAATGCGGTTGGAATATTTTGGCGAATGGTTGGGTATAAATCTTGGAACTATATCTGGATGGTATAGTTCCATTCGAAATACAAGTAGAAATTTGTTATATCTCTTGTCTTGTACTCTATAATATAGTAGTGGCGTTTAGCAAAGAAAATGGAGTATCAAATCACTCAGTCAGTCGGTTCACGATCCAATACTCTTCAACGAATACCTGACAGATTGAGTCTAGCAAGCAACTGCTGGAAGAATGATAAGCTTTGCTGGTGACTCTGTAATGAACTATGAGTCAAATACTTGGGAAAATTTAAAAGCAATAGACCAAGACTATTTCAACCAGATGCCTTAAAACCTGGAATCAGGAGCATTTGAGCCTCTGCCAGGCCTGCATTAGTTTAAGCAGTTGAAAAGTAAATGATCACAGCCAGGATCATAGTTGAGAGATATTGCAAACATAGACGCTCAAGTCAGTATCAAAGATTGGATGCTTTATTATGAATGTGTTCCCTCACAACACAAAATGGAGCTTTTAATAATTTTCAAGATATTATAAGCACACTAGATTAGAATACTGAGCTTACGATATACTTCAACTACAATTACCTGTATTTCGCCTGAAAAGACTTTAACTTTTAAAGATACTGCTATTAATTCGAATATTTGACTATTCAAGTAGAGCCTCAAATAGGTTTAAATCAACTACGCCATACCAGGAATTTCAATCAGTAGACCAGATCTGACACTTCAATATAACTGAAAGAATCAGTCACAGGACTAATTTGAAAATATTTCAGATTTTGGATAATCATAGGACAATCTCTATGTGAACAACATCGTGACAGGTGACGAAACATTGTTGTTCTATTGGACTGTTACGATGTGCTGACCAAGGCTCAAAACAAAGTTGGGGTCAATGAATTTGCGGTTCTTGGGTTTCTAGGCCGGCGCAGTTTAGCGTTCCTGTTTGACGTAGTAGTATAATATTTGATTTAATGCTATCTCTATAAGCTAAAGTCTTTTCACGTGATTTACATTGGACGATGGCCGCGAAAGCCTTACACAATACAAAGTTGGGGTCTTTGATGATACATCCGTAGCTGTCAGAAAATCCTGATCTGAAGAGAAGAAAATGATGCTGTATTTTTTAAATCGAATGGAATTTTGGAACCTGCCGTTTTAGACTCCCAAAAAACAGTCAAGCTAAGTGGTATGCTAGAAGCGCCTGCCCAAAGTCACTGGATGTATGAAAAGCCTACGACCAAACTCAAGGGTGGACACCTCATTCCTCCACGTAGCTCACCGTGCCAAAGTCTGTAACAATATTCGACCACTACAGGACTGAAGCTTCTCGCAGACCCCTCCATAAGTCCAGACCTTTCTTCCTGCGTTTCAGTTAATTTTTGTTCTCCTTATTTTTCTATATGCGACGTTTCGACATGCGACGTTTACAGACATTCTTCCTGCGATTTGCAGTTTCCGTATGTGAAAATGAAGCTAGAAAGGGAAAAGGTTTTCTAGTGATGATGACTTTCTGCGGGCTTAGGTCTACGGGCTACAGGTGTATTTTAATCCCTGAGTGCCACTTTGGAGCACTGGTTTAAAGGGTTGTTTCGGAGAATGGAAGGGTGTATTGGATATAGGAGAAAGTACTTTAAAAAAAACTAAATAAACAAAGAGCTATAATGCAAAACCTTCTCAGCGTACCCTTTGCAGTGATATTACTATAATGTATTCAAAACGAGCAATATGAAATCGATCAAATAATTTGGTAGAGATTTAATATAAGTTTGATTAGTAGCTTTATCAGCGCATCAATGGTATTAATTTAACCAACTCGTTAGATTTGTCAGAAGTTTTCAGAAGTTTCACTTTGATAACCGCTTCACTCACAATGATGCTTTTGTATACCTAATACAAATATATATATTGAAACTAGAGTATACTCATTATATTACGTTATATATGATGCTACCATAGTATCAAAATAGTTATTATTAGTTTAAAATTGATACTACCTTTCTTTGTGTGGTTTCCTATTTTTCGGTTCCGTTTACGTCGCTTATATTTTGAGGCATTTCAGTCATAAAATTCAAACACCATTAAAAAGTTACGCAGTTTACCTTAGTGCAGAATAAATCCATTAGTCGCTTCTATTTTGGAAAACCTACCTCGATAATATTAGTAGTAATTGAATTTTCCTCTTACGTGCAACAGGCAGTGTCGTCGCCTGGTGTGTAGGTCAAAGGATATAGAGAATGCGACTTCTGATATAGAATAGATATCTCTCATGTATACTGGGCCCATAAATAAAGCCAAATTCATTGGAATCATATCTGTTTACTAACATTTGAGCTGCATCTGTACAAAATGTATTAGCAATAAATCATTTGGAATAGTATATATATTATGGTGTTGCTGATGCAGAGCTTACATCGTACGCGATATTGTAAATCTTTATCCAAATCTCATCCCGAAGTATTTTTTAAAAGTTTTACTTTATTATGTTTTTGTCGGTTTTAGCAGGGTATGCCAATATAAGGGTGACATTATTTTATATAACTAATATCTTACAAATCACCCACATGATTATTCACAAGATATTGGGCATACAAGAATTTAATCCAAAATATTCTACAGGATCGGTTTAAGCTGGTTTAGAAATATTGGTTGGAGAAACTATATAAGCCTTTGAGTAAATTATTCCTTTATATGCCCCCTCAAAATAGATTCCCGTCACTATTTTCTCTGTTCTCAGCACTTCCATGAAGAGAGCGACCTATTATGTACCCTATTCAAAACAGGAAGAAATTCACTTGCGTCGAAAAGTTGAGAATCAGAAAGCGACGTTTACACGAGAAAGCATTTAAAACAGAAATTAACTACTCCAGAATTTATGGCTTCCAAATAGGCTGTGAGAAGGGTTCACATAAAAGTTTCGAATTCATTTAGAATTTGTTTAATTGCTTATTTGCATTGACCCTCAGTGCAACTGAACTGAACTGCGCGGAATATATTTCACTGTATCAGCCGTTGAAGCTCGCCCAAATGTTGAAAATATATTAACTGACAAAATTAATCATTAGGTTAGTTATATTTCTGTGGGCTAGCTAATAGAAAAAATTGGGGTCTAAATTAAACCAGTTGAATAAAGGGAGGCAAAATAATTATAACACATAGAAATAATGTCAGTCCTATATTTGATGGACAGAGAATGGAGTAAATTTACATCCATGAATCTGCAAATATTTTTTGACCAATTTTTCTTCTTCTTTAGGTGCCATCCCCATTCTGGAGGTTGACAATCATCAAGGCAATTCAAACTTTGGAAACCGCCGCTCTAAATATCTGGTTATTGCAGCAGTTATACCAATCCCTCAGATTCTTTAACCACGCATGTCTTCTCCTTCCTATTGTTCTTTTCCCTGCGATTTTTCCTTCAATTACTACTTGAAGTAGATGATATTTCTCCCCTCACATGATGTGTCCCAGGTATACTGTAATTTTCTTTTCTTTATGGTTAGCAACACTTCTCTTTGTTTTTTTATTCTTATTAATACTGTTTCGTTTGTAACTTTGTCTACCCATGATATTCTCAGAATTTGACGATATATCCACATTTCAAAACTTTCGAGGCGTTGGGTATCTATTTTTTTCATTGTCCACGTTTCCATCCCATAGTATAATACAGGAAATAAAATACAATAAAACGCACTATGCTCTACTTCGCAGAATTCACAACAGTTTGAAAAAGCCGGTAATCCATACTGGAGTGAGGCCAGAAGAACTGAGCATTGTCGTTGGCCAGTCTAAGATAGCTTAAAGAAGAAGTTATTTGATAATAATATTTTAATATTGCACTCAAAGTAAAGATCACGCAAAATGGAGTAGACATATCACCTCCTTGTGATGTAATAAGAGCAAAGATTAAATGGTTCGTAACAGAAGGTTGTGTAAACTTAACCTGATATCTAACCATCCAGTACAAATCCGGGTGTTCACTTTTCCTTCAACTCTTTTTGCACATATGCAATGAAGCTGCAGTCAAATTAAAACTAAAATTCCTTGAAAATACCATATTCGCTCAAAGAACGTTTTCAAATTGATAAGCAAACCAATATTTGAAAAGCCATTTTAAACCTGTTTACAAATATTCAAGTTGCTGTTCTAGATATTGAGTGGGGTAATTAGTATCCATTTACCCAAATACCAAAACTACATACAGCTCTAACGGTATATTGAAAGAATTTCTAGAAAAGGTAAAAAGCAGATGAATGGGAATTATTAGAAATATTGACCGCATTACCAAAAAATCATTATGACGACGTACTCTTGCTACTACTCTTGGCACATTTATTTCCTTCTCTGAGATCTATAGCAATTGCATTTGATTTTTATTTGTGTTATATAGCAACTTTTTTAATTATCAATGATGTAATGATAAGTCACATTCTATAAACGTAAGTTAGAATTAAAAGGGAATTTAACATTGGGAGACGACACAAATTAAGCTCTACAAGGTAAGAGTATAAACATGTGGAGCAAATGTCCATGGTTTCGTGCCTGAGACCACTGGAGCATATAATATCTCTTAAGAAGATTTTACTTATGATAGTTTTGGTGGCATCGTCAGTCCAGAGTCCAGTTACCACCTACCACTATGCAGCCTCATATCTTAACGCCTGAATAATCACTGTGGTCTCAATTCTTAATAACAAAGTTATACTTTATCAACTACTTCTAGGGATACTGCACGTTATTATGGCTAGTCTTGGCGACAGCATAGCCTCTTCCGTATTCTGAAATTGCATAGGGACCTCAGGGCATAAAATATTTCATTCTACTCGCCATAAACCTGATGAATATGGGAAAATAGGTATCTGCTCACAACAGTAGCCAGAATAATATTGTTCCATGCTTGAGGCAGCATTTAAAAGCGAATGGTCCTCATAGACGATATTAGAATTGAACGATTTACTCCAAATAACCATGGAATGCTTAGTGGGTTTCCTGGTAGCCAACAGCAAAATTTAGAAACCTAGCAGTTTTTTTTGTGCGACTGGTATTACAGTACGGGGAGCTAATGTTTATTTGAGGTTATGTTTTACATCAAAAGCCACCTAGATTTGAGCCTTTGCGTTTTATTTTGTGTATAAGCACTTTATAATGTTTTTGGTGTCACGTACGTCTCCAACCTTGCATTTCCACACATTCAAGGATTTTGTGTAGCAGTTATCGCAATTTTGAGGATATAGCTTTTGAATCATTTATCCTTCTTTTCCGACTGTCAGAAATAGAAGGTGAATATCGACACCCCACACCACAGATAAAAATTCGAATCGTTGTATGAATGATAAAATGGTACTCTGATCCTTCTCGAACTCGAATAAGCAAGAAATGTTTACTTGTATTCCTCCAAAAGGTGATGCAAGAAATATTTCTGCTGAAGAACCAGCAGCGATATAGTAAGCACTTCTGCAACTAACTCCAAAATTAGAAGAAATGTGTAAAAATAACAAAAATGTTGGCTTTGTTGAACTCTTGCGATACAGGAGCTACATGAATACATACAATATTATGAGTGTAGCAGCTTTGGAATTGGTTTCGTCAAACAAAGACTGCCATTTAATTTGTTCTACTTCATTGCAGTTTACAAAATATAGGCTTAAATATAAAATAGACAACTATCTTTTATCATAATTTAGATGATTCAGATATATTCAGTCTAGCAGAGGACAATGTTTTCTACTAAGTTCTTAACAGTATTAAGGGATTTGGTTTCAAACGGTAAATTACAACGGACAAAGATACATCCGATCATAATATTTATTTGTCCCGGTCCCCATTACTGCAGGCTATCAAACAGGAAGCCCAGGTCACTCGTATGTAATGAGCAATGAGATCTATGTCTGACTCTGCTATGAAACCATTAAATTTATTCAAACCTATAGGAGCCAACATTACAGAAAATATGACGAAACACGAACAAGTTTGGTCAATCGCAGCATCTGTTGGTAGAAGCCTCTAACTATTATATCCCAAAATCTAACCTCATGACTTATTATGGTAAAGCCTTGTTCTAAAGTGTTGATTATATGTATATCTGAGGAGCTGCTGCCGCCGATACCCTTAAACGCAATCCAGAGGAGACCAATTTGACTAAACGGTGACTCCGCCTTGACGCGTCACCTCCAGCCAATTTGTCACTGTTGTGCAGTTGGTGACCTTTTATTGTTTCGCCCATATTCGTTGAATATGCATATTTAAGTTGTCTTTGATGATTCTCCTGCTCAGAGAGCCTATTACTCCGATTAGTTGCACCCGCGAGACTGCTCCATGTCATAACAAGGCGGTAATTCTTCATAGAACGACAACTTAGTGATATAAGTGTCTTTATTGAGCCTTTGAATGTTGGCCCGAAAGCCCCCGTAAAGCCCGTAAAGCCCGAATCAACAAACATGCACTAACCTACCCTCATCCTAGCACCGATGATACTCTGGTACTTTGCGGTCATAGTATGATGTTGGGACCGTCTTGTCATCTAAAGAGCAATCACCCTGTACGTGTTGTCTCCAGATGCTAACTGCCTCATATTCGTGAAGCTTTGTGTAGCTTGCGAGCGCGTACAGAGAGAAAAGCGATAAATAAGGTGCTAAATTGGAACCCCAGGACCAAATCAGGCCTTCTCTGGTGCTCAGAAAGGACTTGATGAAAACAAAGACGAATGGATACATTACGAAATTAATCTTTGAAACAAAGCACTCTCCTCGCGCCTTATTCATCAAAGGCGAACTCATTTATTTGCTGGGTGAAGTAAAGGCGGTGAGGGAGTGAGAGAGAGACATAAAGAGAGAGATTCGGGAAGACTAAGAAGAACCTATTCGTTAAGTTCTCGTCTTGCTCGTCTTTCTGTACTATCCAGTAAATATAATTTGTATAGGAATTGTACTCTAAGACAATACCAACAGCCCCTCAATGAATTTGGCACTTGTTTCTAACAAAATACCTCGAAACACAGCGCTGCAATTCGACTATGTTAGAAATTTTCAGGAATGAATAAGGCACTTCGACATTTTATTTATCAGTCGGTCATAATACTATGAGAGATTTTTATTTTATCTAACCAAATCCTACAAAAACAAGTTTTGTGTATAAAATAATATCAGAATTCTATAATTGGAAGATTCTGTGAGACTATCTTCTTTTAATAGCGACTGCAATATGAAAATAACAACATATTATTTGTCGTTTTTGGTAGTATGTATTCATGTATATATTCCAAGTTACGCAAATACTTGAAGAAACAATATTTTCTCCGAATGTATTGATAGTACATAATTTAATTTAAAACTACAATTCCTAAAATGAATATTGTTACCATAATAACCTACTCTATAACCTATTGTTGAAAATCTGTTTTTGTTGTTGCACTTTCATGCGTAAAAAATCTTGCACTTAAGATAAACCAAAAACTTAGTAAAGATACTAAATTCCTCATTAGTGCTATGAGTTATTGTAAAATATATGCCACAAGCATGTCTGAAGCTGCAACTTTACATTAAAAATACGTGTTACCTCAATTTGGATTCTTTCTGTAATTCTCCGCTTGTTAGTACACTAAGGGCCGATTTTATCAACAGGCGCATTTTAACAAAGGCTTTGACCAATAAGAGCAGCCCTTTCAAGAACATGCATCTGTCAAAGTTCTCTGAATATTATTGACTTCTCTTGAAGTTTACCTCAAAAAGGCTAAAAATGGCATACTTTATATACAAATCGACCATTATGAACCATCTAGTATCTTTTCCAGTCTGATTTTCCATCCTAAATGGGTGAAAAATTGCATTTTCTTGTTTAATCAAAAGTTTAGCAATTGCTAATTTCAACCAATCAGATTCCGCAAAAACTGTAGGTACATTTGATCGCTGATTTTTTCTTCTGCTAAATTATAATGATGACAAAAAATTAGGGTTTTGAATAATTTTTTTTTGTGATAAATGGATAGATCAAGTATAAGTTTTACAACAAAACTGTTTTTGTTTTGTGTTTTTTTCGCAAAAGTTATATCAAAATAAAAATGAGTTTTTGAATCCAGAACCGAAAACACGCCGACGGCTCCCGACCCGTGTGACGTACTTCATGAAAATACTTGTAACAGTTGTAACTAAAATGTATATTTGTTGCAACATGGCGATGAATGAAGTTTGGAGCTTGAGACGAAGTCAACGATCGAAATAAATATATTTTTGAATGGTCGAAAGTAGATCACAAATCCCGGTAAAAAGGTACCGAATCCCAAATCAAATATGTACCGTTGAGGCGATCCCTTCGCCGAGATGGCGGGTGGCCGAGTGGTATGGTGGCCGACAACGCGGGCCTGTTGTATGAGAGGTGTTGATGGGTGTTGGTTCGAGACCCTGCCCGTGCAATTACTTTTTTCATTTTTTTTCAACTAAAATTATTGATATACGTTTTACCCGTATTACACACATTTTTTTGTACCATCGACGTGAATGTGCTTTTGAATCAAATTTTATTAGATGTTCTACTAGCACAACAAGAATTCCGAATAATTATACTTTTTTGGAATAATTTCATTTTGATACCGCTATCAGAGCAATTGGCGATTGATATTGACGAATAAACTTCACTTCCACTGACTGAATTCTCCATCACCTCCGGTACTTAGCTTTTGCAATGTCAAGTAAAATGTCTAATAAAATTTGATTCAAAAACACATTTATGTCGATCGTACAAAAAAATGTGTAATATGAGTAAAACGTATATCAATAAATATTTTGGTGAAAAGAAAATGAAAACAAGTAATTGCACGGGCAGGGTCTCGAACCAATACCCATCAACACCTCCCACAGAACAGGCCCGCGTTGTCGGCCACCATACCACTCGGCCACCCGCCATCTCGGCGAAGGGATCGCCTCAACGGTACATATTCGATTTGGGGTTCGGTACTTTTTTACCGGGATTTGTGATCTAATTTCAACCATTCAAAAAGATATTTCGATCGTTGACTTCGTCTCAAGCTCCAAACTTCATTCATCGCCTATGTTACAACAATAGCTTGATGAAAAGTGTCATCCAGCTTTGACGTTTTGCTTTCAATATTGATAAAATACTATTGGACGATATTTATTAACCTAGCCCGCAATACCCAATAGAAAGCTTTTGCTAAGTAACAACCAATAGAAAAGCTTTGTTAAATTCTTTGTTAAATATGCATGTTGATAAAATCGGGCCTAACTATACTAAAAATCAAATTTCTCTAAAGTTTTAGTGCACTAAATTTTGCTGGCCAAAGCGAAACTTCGGGTTAATTTCTGAACCTACTAAAAAATTAAATTTCTGGAAGTAATCGCGGTTCGCTTAGATATTATGAAATAGTAAAACAATAGTTTGTCCATTCGGAAAGGGCATCAGTTCAGAAAACGATTAAAACGAAGGCACGCAGATTGCACCATTACACCTCCCTCACTACGATCAACTCATTTAAAAATAAAATGCGTGCAACTAAAATCAAAATATATAGATAAAGGACACCCCAAGGTCAGAAAATATAATACCAATTCTCTAGAATTATTGAACCTACATCTTAAAGTGTCAGGTGGCTTGAAAGCTATGGAAAAACTAAGTTAAAATAGCACTCTAAAGACCAGCGGCGGATCGGCACAGAAGTCGAATAAAATCTGGTTAAACACTGAATATTAAAGAGGTTGCAAACGTAAATACGTAAATATGACTACATGTGATCTAATCCCTCAATACTTAACATCCTCTCAAAATCTCATTTGACCTCCCCTAAAGCCCATAATGAGGCATGCCCGCTCAGAACCTCAATCCAATAACCTCGAAAAACGTAAAAAGTGCAGCTCCATCGTTACTTTTTGCAGCGAACAGATTCGTAAAAAAGGGACCCTCAAATATGGCTCACAACATAAGCCGTGCTAATTACTGTAACTGCAGATAAGTGACATAGTGATATTCGTGATACTACTAGGTATTTGCAATGTCTTACCAGGGAGGTCTTAGAAACTTTTGGCTCTAAATAAAATTCTGTAATTCAGGACTGTTAAGCATTTCCATAGCGGATGTATGAACAGTAACACTTCGTGTCACATAAGATGGGGCAAATTAATTCGTTACAGTAAAAAAAAATCACACAGCTCCATTGTTTTAATGTACTTGAAAATCCCGTTAAAAACTAATAGTTAAACGGGTCTTACTTGGGCAACTTACTTTTGTCCTGGCGATAACAGTTTTTAGCAGGCACATCGCTGCAGGTAAATCAATTCTACAATTATAAACAGTTCAGATGTACAACCTGACAAGTGTAACAAGAGCCCTGAGAAATATGAAATAGACATGGATAGCAAGAGACGAGACGATATGAAATAACGTGGGCGTGTGAGACAGTGGCGAAATTCCCAAGTCTCTTGCTACACTTGTCAGGCTATATGCATCCTGCATTTATACCTGAAAAACAACAAACTACAAATATAATGCCACCATACGGCAAAAAAGGCAAACATAAAGTAATGGCATGTCCCCTGTTTTAGGCATATTCTACAAATAAATTCCGCTTCTCTATCGAAATTGTGCTCGTTTGACTCCCTTACATATCCTACGGCCCCCTCTTAGCTTGGGTTTTGATGGAATAACTGAATTAAACCAGACCAGACCGGTTTGGCGGGCTTTTATATGACGCAAATGTATACAAGTTTTCATAAAGTTTCTATCCTGAAAATCAGCTTGTCTGCTCCCCTAACAATGAACTTGAACTTTGACATGTGTGTACGCATTCTGACGAACAGCTGCTGTGAGGCAACAAACAACGTTGCTTAGAATCATTGCTATGTAGAATGCTACATGAACAGGGCCTTGATTCTAATTCGCCTCATGGCGACAGTCGCCTAATTTGGCGGATTCGACCAATGGGAGCTAAGTATTTACGCGGCCGTCGATAATATTTTTCAACGGTCGCGTAAATACTTAGCTCCCATTGGTTGCCAAGAGGCGACCATCGCCTGCGAATTAGAATCAAGACCCTGCTTCATCACCAAAGCTATATGCATTTGGTCATATTTTTTACCAATCATGACATTGATATCGTTTTAGTTATATCACAGTTATCCCAATAAGGTAATATATTTCAGCTTCATTTAATGCTGTAAGCGTGAACTAGATTTATTAGCTTCCGTTTGAAAGAAACAATAATTTCCAACAGTTCTTTTTTGATACAGCTGATTGGTCAGAAATTATATTCGATTTTACTCTTAAAAAAGCTTCACCACAGAAAGAATACCATAACATCGCTGCTCTTTCCACTGACGTTCAATGTCAGTCACTTCAAATCGCTGCAACAGACATCTTCAAAGGAAAATTTACTTTACTTAAAGGAATCTTATGATAAATAATGCATTTTGATCCATTTTTGGTGAGGTACAAAGAGAACAAAACAAATCTACAACAGCATAGAAATGAAAACACTAAGATCAATTATGGGAATAACTCTCAGGGACAGACAAACAAATAAAAACATACGAGAACAGTGCAACATTAACAGCATCAATAAATGGATAAAAACCCGGAAGAAAGAATGGGACGAACCTGTAAATAGAATGAGACCCAACAGATTGGCTCACATATGTAAAAATAACAAACCTTACAATCGAAGACCTCCAGGACGGCCAAAGAAAAGATGGGAAGATAATTTGATATCAACAACAGAGACAGAATAAGAGGCAGACAAACAGCAGAAATCCTAGTCATGCGAAGAAGAAGAAGAAGAAGTATGTGGTAGTAATAAAAAAAGATACCAAATCAACAAACCTCAACTTTGCACCAGTAGCATAAGTCGTTAGTTCAATGAAAGAATGTGCGTCAATTTTTATAGTAATGAACAGTAGTCATGAATCTACGATTAATATTACGAATGGCAACAGCTATCCGTAGTCGTAGTATCAGTATAAGCGGTTCTTGCTCTATGGCTTGTCACCATGCGGGCTTACGAAAGATGTTACTTTCATGTAAAGGTTATGTTAGGTTGATACTGCGATCCTGCTGTGTTTTTTGTAGCTCACACGTATTTAAAGTTCACCGTTCCATACTGGACAAGAGCACGATAGCAGAAGTGACAGTCCGATGTTTGTTCCAGACCTACCTTCCGCAAGTAGTTTTTTAGACGGCAATGTCCTGTCAACAGATTTACCAGAATGCGCAGATCATTCCTGCTCCATTCTAGGATCCTCTGGGACCTAACTAATATGTAAGCCTTCGAGTGTAGTAGCCCTGGTGTATCTGTCCAGTACAGGAGTGCTTTCCTCTCTCTGCCCAATTTGAGATGGTTTCCCTGGCAGTGCTTTTCGCAATGCCCGCAAATGGTTCTGGTCCTATGAACATAGACTCGGTTCCTCATCTTGCGAGTGTGTCCGCCACTTCATTGCCTTCCACTTGGCTGTGACCTGGAACCCAAACCAAGGTTACTTTGTTGTTGGTGCTCAGTGCTTTCAGAGCAGACTGGCTATCTGAAAATATTCTTTGTCTGTCGAATATCCAGACAATAGAAGTTCTATAAAATGTGAATGCTGAACTCGTGCTTGTTTTATAGTTAATTTCATACTCGCGTATATAAGACTTATTAAATGACATAGCAGAATAAACATCAACTGCAATAGTCGATTTGTATGGTCTAGAGCTCAGAGTAACAACTGAACATAGAGATAATAAACAAATCACTTCAGCATGGCGTCCTGAAGACCATCATCTTTTGACACTTCAGCCTCCAAACATTGCCAACTAACCCGAAAATTCTTCCAATGCAACCCATGTTACAAACACTGCACTGCACTGTCCCATCTCGAAAAACTGTTAAACTACGCTCGAATATAGCACAGCAAGTTCGTAAAGCTTCACTACAGTTACCAACAAAAAGCGTATTCGATTTTACTGACCAAGCATAAAAGACGCACAAACAAAACAAACGTTTGACAGTCGGGTTTTACCGTAAATAAATGTCAGGAAAATTAAATAGGCGTTACCAGCTCCTCAAAATTTATGTAAGACAGAATTTGCGTTTATGATGAAGAAATATGCAGTAACGCAGAAGAGGTCAACATATCTATTGACTTTGCTGTAATCATTCCTGAACCATCAAAATACCGTCTTTTTTAACGTAGAATGAAATATTTCTGGATACTAATACAATTAAGATGATAGTAAATGATTAGGATTGCCGTATCTGGTGGTCAATATGGCAACGTAAGAAAAGATGTCGGCCTATTAGTTGTCTACTACCTCTATGTTCAGTTCTTACTCTGAGGTCTAGAATGATATAGAAATAAATCTAGGGGCAGTACCAGAGCACCTGTTCACTTCTTGCCCTCATGTCTCAAACAAATAATTTTTTGTGACCAACTTTGCCCATAAAACGCAGACTTAGCGTCATGGACAGAAGGGGATATTAGCATAATTTCTTGGGGCAATTCCAAACCCTTCATTTACACAGCGCAGCCAATTAATATAAACATATATCTCCCAAAGCCTCTTAAAACTCTATAAACTCCCTAGTCTGAGCAAATGCCTCTGCACCGTATTTCCTCTCTCGTTATATCCAGCCGACGTTGTTTTTCTTTTCTTCAAACAAAACCTTCCTTATTTATCTCTTGAAGTTTGCACCCTCATTTCCGACGCTACCCAACCCCAAGTTTAAAATCTCCCTCTTTGCATTCGGGCGACGTGAGCGAATCCCGGCCTTACCCGCTGTTTACCTAAAGGCTCAGCTTCCTTGCCATCCCTCCTAAAACCAACTACAAATACATCCCTCTCTCGAGAAAATTCGACCCTCACCCTTAAGTATAAGCCTTAGATGTTTTATGTAAGATATGGTAGCCCTTTCGTCGTACTGTATAAGGGCGATATTTGTGTGATTTTTGCGCCAAAATGGCGCCGTATTTAATGTAGGGAAAGTAATTTCTAATTTGAATTTCTACCGTGTAGATTTCAGATTTTAGTTGTGTTTAAGTTTAAGGAGGATTTTATGGGTGTATAATTGCCTCTCGGCGCTGTTTCTATGTAGAGATGGGGATACAGATACACATAGATCAGAAGTACATGTCCTCTTGCTAAGGGTGAAACTGCATGTAACGTATGTTGCACAAGTTTTGAGAATTTTCTTCAAAACTCGGGAGGTAGTTTCACAGTTGGAAACAATTCAGAAATCGTTACCATGGTAACCAGTCAACATCTAAACGTAACAATAAAACCATTTTGGTTATGATATAAGTTGTCAAAATGTCATACAAATTAGATATTCGTAAGAGTATTTACAGTCTAGTTGGACGACTTGAAAAAAAAAAAGAAATAATTCGCCTATATCAAGATCAAAATATTTCTGTTACCACAATTTATCAAGCGATCCGTGAATGCGAAGAAGGTATTCCTTATATACATTTACCAAAAAGTGGACGTCCAAGAGCGTTGAATGCTGCTACAGTTCAAAGAATGGTCAACAGCAATTAACATCGAGTTGGAACTTCAACATGAAAGCTTTGACACATTTTTCATGTCAAGCACAATCTGTAGAGAAATGAAGAGAAATAACTTAAAATTCCGAAAAAGAAGAAAATGTCCAAAGTATTCCCCAAATCAGTTAGAAAGAGTTTCTCAATACTGTCGTAATTTACGTCGTACTCATTTTGCTGGCAACATACAAATTATTTCTGACGATGAAAAGTATTTCACATTTTCGAACTCAGAAATTAAAGTTAATGATGGTTTATATACAAGAGACTTTGAAGCCTGTCCAGATAATGTAAAAGTTGAAAAAAAATGAAAAGAAAAGTTTGCAAACAAAGTGTTAGTGTGATGCACTATACAGAACAACGGTATTTCACAGCCGTATATTGGACGAGTTAGGGCCGAAGCGGTTACCGCTAAAGTCTATACTCAAAGATACTTGCCTAACTACTCAAGTCATTATGCTTTCGTACGAGGAGCTGGCTAGAACAACACGGAATACCTTTTGTACCACGAAACGACAACTCACCCAATCTTCCTCAAGCGAAACCTATCGAAACTTTTTGGGCTCAACTGAGTGCCAACGTTTATAACAATGGCTGGGAAGCTCAAAATGAACAGCAGTTAAGGAGAAGAATAATGCTAAAGATCAGAGAAATTGATTTAGAATCTGTCCAAAACCTAATGAGAAACATTAAGAGAAAATTGCGAGCCATGGAAGATCATGGCCCACTAGTAGTACTTTAATATCATTTTTATATTAAGAAATATCGTTATTTTTTGTAGTTCTTATTATAGTTCAAATATGTCATTGTGAGATATTTTTTTAATTTTTTGAAAAACTTCTCAAAAATTTTGCAACATACGTTAGTATCATTCTACTACAGACTTATTTTAAATATACTTTTCGACAAGCTGAACTTTTTAAAAAATGTCTTCGAATATTGAAAATGTTTTATTTTTTTTTTAAATTCTAAAGTCTAGATATGTATACAAATACCTATACATAGATACATATATAAAAAATACAAAAGTAGTGTCCCTGTGTATAAACGTTACATAATTCAAAGAGATAATTTGCAAATGAAAGGATCTGACAGAAACTGCGGTTTTGCGTGAGAGTTTACCGTAGTATTTTTAAAACAATGCCTAATAAGTTTCTAGTTTCAAAAAGAGTTGCTCTGATCAGATACGATCAGAAACTTTTAAACTTATTTATCGGAGCCACGTATAGCCCATATCAATGCCTTACAGGGAGGGCATAATCCTAAAAAGATGACTCCTGTCAACATTTGTAGCTATCTCGAAAAAGCCAATCGCAGGAGAGTGCAGCAGTCATCAAACCATAAATCTCACGTGTCACATTTTGAAGATATTTCTTAAAATAATTAATAAACGTGTATATCATAAGCTTGAAGAATATATCATTGGAAGCCATTCTGGGTTCAAATGGGTGCTTTGGCGACACGGGAAGTATTATTTGCCCTAAGTGTTTTAATACAGAGGTGCCTAGATGTCTGATTTCTGGATTATAACGAAGCATTTGATCATGTAAGATACGCAAACTATACTGTAGTCAAAGAGTTGCTTTTAGAGAGGGTGAGCAAACGTCAGACGAGATAAGAATCGAAAGGGAGGTAAGACAGGAATGCGTAGTCTCTCCTATACTTTTCAACCTCTAGTCAGAGAAAATTATACAAGACGCTAGATCCGAAGAAACAGCGGGAATAAAGGAGAACGGTGAAATCGTAAAGGATTGAGATACAGTAACACAGAACACGAGGCAAATGACCACAGCAGGCGATGCCGTTGACACCAAAGTTATAAAAAACATCCGTTTTTGCGATGGTACCTTGGTAATGGACAAAACCGCGAATAGCAGTGAAGAAGCAGGTCTTACAACTCAATATCAGAAAGATAAAATTCCAGGGAATGGCGAGGAAGATTGTATATTTGCAATGAGTCAGTCGAAAGAGTGAAAGAGTACAAAAACCTGGGTGCCATTTTGAACGAAAATGGGGGACACTCGAAAAGTATTCACAGACACGCGGAAAGTATTCTGCTCTAGAAGTCTGAACATCGATCAGAATGGTCAGATGTTATAGGTACGTTTTCTCTATGTGAGTCGTGGACAACGAAAAAAGATGATCTGATAAGACTTGAGGTTTTCGAAATTTGGGTACATATGTAGTAGGCGCATGCATAGCATTTCTTGAACGGAAAGAGTCATAAATGTTGAAATAATAAGGTGTATGAATAAAGAAACGAAGACAGTGGAAAAAATGGTGAACTTTCTTACCTGGGTCACGTCATGCGTGGACATTTCTCAACTAATAATTCAAGGGAATATGCAAGAAAAATAAATTGAGGAAATAGGGACTTCATAACTGAAAAACTTCTAGAGTAGTAGGTACATCAATAGAATTATTCCCAACAGCCGCATATAAAGCAGGAATCGCTATGCCGATAGTCAACCTTCTAAAGGGAGACGGCACAGAAAGAAGAAGTATCGGAATACTCTTGTTTTTCAAACCTTCTGATGGCTTCAGTTATTTTTTGTAGGATAAGGTCATCTAAACAAAAACTCCTTATTTTTCTATCTGCAACGTTTCGACTTATATTAAGTCTGAGGATGACTTAAAATAAGTCGAAACGTTGCAGATAGGAAAATAAGGAGTTTTTGTTTATATGACCTTATCCTACAAAAAATAACTGAAGTTCATCACAGTAGGCCAAAAACCTTTACAAACTTCTGATGGATATAAATATAGTCTACAAGCCTACAAGCTTCATCTATCATTTTTGGCTGTTACCATCCCTACTCTCGGCACTCTCTTGGAACGCTGTAGTCGAGGCCGAAATGAAATGAAGGAAAATTGGGAAAATGTTTCATTAGTTTATACGTTTGCTGGATTTAATAGGATCTGGGTGTCTCGTTGCCTAGAAGGAGCTGAGATTGGATTTTGTTTTAGTACAGAAGTATTATAACTTCAGTTACTGCTTTAATATCATTACGGTGTACCTAATACCGGAGTGCTGTCGCGTTATTATAGTCACAGAGCTAGTAGTATGATTCTATTTTATTGTAAAATACTATCAAACATTAATTTGTTCAGAAATAGATTTTTTCAATCATCCTATTGTTGGTTTAAAAAAAAGGTTGCAGACGTCTGGTTTTACTAAGTATACCATCAGACTTGATTATTTTAGGCAGAAAATGTTTGCCAGTATTCCATAAGTCTGCTGTTATTGATACATTATAACCTATATAACAATTTCTTTGACCAAGCTTTTTTTGCACCAGTTTTTTAAAGCATACCGATTACTAGTCCTACAGTTTTTTTCACTATTTTAAAAAATAGGCAAATTGTTAGTTCAAAAAGCCTGATGACAAATTGTCGACTGGGTTTAGTTTTCATAGTTTTCTCACTGTGTTCTTAACAACATCAATCCAGATCTAACACCTTTACACTTTCAGTTCCAGAGTTAGATAAAGCAAATCATGCAAAAGAACTACATTTTTTAATAAATGGAGTCCAAATTGATGTGCTAGGATGACACATGTTGTACGGCACTTGCATTTACTACATATTTACCTTTATGCCTTAAAAAATGTGACAATATCAAACTTTTTTCATTGAAGTGCTCTAGCACTTAATCCAAGGTCAGGAAAATTTTCTGAGATTAGCATATTGAATGTTTAGCCTTTTATCATCATTTTTTCATCGAGAAGCTGTCTTGCATCGTAACATCTTAAAGTTTTTATCCACATTATTGTGGAAAACAGACAGCCTGTTTCTACATTATTCACATTTTTTACAAAATATTTGAACAAAATGTATGACATATTAACAGCTGTGTCATGGATGACCTTTTGTTTTTTGGCGAATTAGCTTCCTAACTAGGTCGGTGATTCTGAAATTTTAAAGCACACAGAGGACCTGCATTGTGGATAAATCGAAAATGAGAGCCACAGCTTTCAAATAAACTTATTTATTGCAAATGACTTTCTGGCATATAATAGAAATTACATTGAATACTTTGTGCTATGATGAATGCCACAGAGGTGTTCGAAACGTTTCTTCTAGAATAAGCCGATTGATCAGAGAGACGTTGATACATTTAGGATATCAAATGAAGTCCCTAGTTTTCAGTAGCAGCTTCTGTGCTCTTTTCAAACAGCAAAAAGCTGGAATAGCTCTTATTGGCCGAATGTTGACCCTCTCTGTCCACTAAGTTATGACTATTCGCGTCCAGTTTTGGACAGTAGTTGTCGCAAATGCCAGTAGTGGCTAGTATATCAGCCAACTGCCAAAGCTGGAACGATAAAATTCAATACCTGGGGTTTTTTGAACATGCATAATTAAAAATGTTAACAACAGTGTTACAAGGGCCGTCTGGCCACAGGAGGTACCATCTTCTGTAGTACGCTGCGGTAGATGGTATTTCTGTGCTACGGTTATGTCGTTAGGCCGTACAGCCAGCGCCCGACCAGCTGACCGCTGACCTCGATACCTAATCCCATCTTTCCAACCTCTACCCCTCTACTGGCCTTAATTCACCTCTTCCTTTTGTTTTCTTGCTCCTTTTTCCCTCTCCATGCGTTGAGGCGGCGCATTGGGGCTTCCCCTTAGTCTCCCGGGTGTTTGTGCCGTGCCCGGCGACCCGTAAGCTGGCCTATGGGATCCTGGTGGTTGAGCCCCACCAGTCAGGGAGGCAACACACCACTTCGGCCCGGCGGTCAGTGTAGAAGGGCGGCCACGTCTAGTCCAACGTTGGTTAATCGGCTGTGCCATCCCGTCAGAGGGATGGCTGGACGAGTTGTCGCACTGTATTGAAAGCAGACAGGAGTAGCCTCTCTACTTCTGGCCATGCTGGACTGCAATGCGACTGCTATATCTTCCTAGTAGCCCTGGTGACCATGTCCCGAATATTGCTTCGCAGGCATGGCTCCCCCAATGAGGGCTCCAAGGCGGGTGGGGAGCTAGGAAGACGAAAACCACAGTTTGACTTATGGAGAGCTCAAACAATCAAACAGGTGCACCCACCACCTCAAACTTGGGTAGTGTCGGAGTGACACTCCAAAACACTCCATCTGCATCAGGCAGAAACACAGCCAAGAAGACGGCGGAAATAGCTCCCCGGTTTCTGGTTGTTAAAAGGATTGATGGTGATAACTTTTTCAAAGTTAATCCCTTCATCATATCTAAAACCATTTATGGGCTCATTGGTGAAGTTAAAAGTCTTAAAAAGATAAAAGAAGGACTACTCGTAGAAACGAAGAGCGACATGCAATCGACACACTTCATGAAAGTGACCAAATTTGCAGATTTTATTGTAACAGTAATCCCCCATTTAACCTTAAATACTTGCAGAGGAGTTATATTTTGTAAAGATCTGCTAAATTGTACAGAAGAAGAAATATTGGATGAACTAGCACCCCAAGGAGTTGTAAAGGTCCAAAGAATCAAAGTGAAAAAGGATGACAACCTTGTATCTACTGCTAATCACATACTTACATTTAATAGACCCACGCTTCCAGACAAATTGATTGTCGCCATGTATAGGCTACCAGTCCGACCATACATTCCACCACCAATTAGATGTTTTAACTGTCAGCGCTTTGGCCATACAAGTCAAAGCTGCACAAATCAGCAAATTTGCGTCTGTGGTAAACCCTTACATTCTGGTAATCCATGCGAACCACCCCCAGTATGTATTAACTGCAATGGAGAACATTCAGCTAGGTATAAAGGCTGTCACGTATACAAGACAGAAGTAGCAATACAGAAAATCCGAACCTTAGAAAAACTTAGCTACAATGACGCTAAAAGAAAAGTGATCCCCAACACCCCTCGACCAAATATTTCCTACGCCGAAGCACCTCAAACAAACAAAACTGAAGACTTACTAAATAAATTATTTCCGACCCTCGAAAATTTGATCAAGAAATGCGTATCAGAAGTACTGAGTAGTGCTGTGGCAACTAATAGAGCCATACAATCACCCCTACCAGTAAACAAAGGACCTGTTGTTAAAATCACCAGGTCAAGAACAGCCTCAGATGCATCTAGCTCTTCTAAGAGAAAGGCAGTATCTCCCGCAGATGAATCCGAATCAGATGCAAGTCAGACCTTATCTGAATCGAAAGAAGCCCCTTATACAAGGGCGAGGAGAGGCAGAGCAAAAAAGCCTCCCGAGACTTGTGACCCTCCAAATTAGTAGAGTCGTTTTATTTATTTTTTTATTTTTTTTATTGTTTTTTTTTCTTACTGTGTATTAAGTGTATATATTGTTTTGTTTTATTTATACCTATTTATTTAATTTTAACGCTGTATAAAGTAGATAGATATTTTATCTCTGCACCTATTTATTTAAAGTACTATATGTTTTTATTCTATTTATTTAATTTATTATACATATATTTTATATTCATTTACTTAGCACTTATACCATTACAAAAATAAGATGGAGAACATACTTCAATGGAACTGTAATGGCTGTATCTCTCATTTGAACGAATTGCGCATAATTATAAGAGAACATGACCCCTTCTGCTTAGCGCTACAGGAAACCCATTTCAGACCAAATGCATCCTTTTCACTACGGGGATATAAGATTTACCGAAAAGACGTAATTCCAGAACGCAGAGCTCATGGCGGTGTCGCTCTGTTTTTAAAGGAAAATATTGTAATGAGGGAATTAAACCTCAATACGACATTACAAGCTGTTGCTGTTCAACTCGATACTCCACTTTCAATAACAGTATGCTGTATCTATCTACCTGATGGTCATTGACTCATCTAACATATCTCTGCTCAATACAGGTGCTTCTACTCATTTCGATGTACGTACGGCAGGTACCTCAGCAATAGATCTAAGCCTGTGTTCTCCAAATTTAGCTTCTAGACTAACATGGAACCCATTGGAAGATCTTAACTTCAGTGACCACTTTCCAATAATTATAAGGACAAATGTTGAGAAATGTTTTTATCCCTCATGTAAAAAGTGGCTAACTAGCAAAGCGAATTGGGACCGTTTTACACAAAACTTTACATTACCATCACTACCAGAAGATATAGAACTTGCAGTAAATACCTTCACACAGGCGATTATCACTACCGCCTCTACAAGTATACCAAAGTCATCTGGTACCACTTCCAACAAATCGCTGCCATGGTGGAATGATAACATTAAGGATGCCATAGAAAAAAAGAAGAAGGCATTCAATGATTTCAAACGAAACCCCTCACTACAAAACATGGTAATCTTCAAGAAGCTACGAGCCAGAGCACGCCGGTTGATAAACAACGGTAAACAAAAGTCGTGGGAGGAATATGTCTCATCGATAACATCCGAGACATCTGTTGGTGACGTATGGAGAAAGATCAATACCATAGCTGGGAAAAATCATTACAAACAACCCATAACACTTAAAGTTGACGGACTTATCATTCAAGGAAATGAAGACGTCAGTAACACCCTTGCTGATCATTTCGAAAAAGCAAGCAGCAGCACAAACTACGACCCCTCCTTCCTTGCTGTTAAAACAACTGAAGAGAGTAATCGTATAAACTTCCTTGAAGATGATGCCAATAAAGATATGCACTATAACGATCTTTTCACGTACGCGGAACTAGAAGATGCACTTAACAGCTGTAAAGACTCTGCACCAGGTCCAGATACCATTCCGTACTGTATGATTCGTCACCTTCCGACGGAAGCTAAGTATCATTTACTCCGACTATTCAATAAGGCTTGGGCAGAAGGGATATATCCAACAGCTTGGAAAAATGCCATAGTGATACCAATATTGAAAACTGGTAAGGATCCATCGTGTCCTAACAGCTATCGACCAATATCACTAACATGCTGTCTAGGAAAGTTGTTTGAAAGAATGATCAATCGTAGATTAATTTGGTATCTAGAACACAACAATCTTATATCGAAAGGTCAAGTCGGATTTCGAAAATATCACTCAACGTTAGATGCCTTGGCGTTTGTTGAAAATACCATTCAAGATGCCTTCTTTAACAGACAGCACACTATAGCGGTTATGTTTGATATTGAAAAAGCATATGACTTAACTTGGCGTTTCAGTATTCTGAAGCAACTGTATGAGTGGAACTTCCGAGGTCGCCTCCCTGTATTAATACAAAGCTTTTTGTCCAATAGATCCTTTGAGGTCCAAGCAAGTAACATCAGATCTTCTTCCAGAACTCTGGAAAACGGTGTTCCGCAAGGGTCTATTTTAAGTGTTACCTTATTTGCTGTAGCTATTAATTTTCTAATCGAAAGTGCATCTGAAAACTTCAAAGCTGTACTTTATGTCGATGATCTGACCATACTTCATTCCGCCCCAACAGATGAACCACTAACTCAATTTCAAACCAAGCTTGACAACCTTGATGCTCTGGCAAGGACTAGAGGATACAGATTTTCTCCATCCAAAACATCTTGCACTCACTTCTGTCGATTACGACGTGGTCATCCCGAACCCCTCCTAAGAATACAAGAACAGATCATAGAAGTCACGCCATCGGTGAAGTTACTGGGTGTTATTTTCGATAGAAAACTTTACTGGCGAGAACATGTTGAATACCTAACCGGAAGATGTAGGAAAATTATAAATATAATGAAATGCATGGGGCTCTGATCGGGAGGTGTTAATAAAAGTTTATCAAAGCCTAATCGAGTCTCGTATAAATTATGCCAGACCAGTTTATAACTCAGCGCGTAACAACAAGATGAAGGAGTTAAAGAAACTCCAATTACTGGCTCTTAGGATAGCCACAGGGGCTTTTCGTACGAGTCCTGCGGCCGCTGTACTTTGTGACGCTTCTATAATGCCCCTTCATCTCAAAGGAGGCATGCAAACCCTAATGTATACAACAAAAGTTAAGGCTCTCCCACATCACTTAAATATAGATAGCCTCAGAACAACCAATACCTATTCTACTAGGCCAACCTATTCTAGGCCGGTTAGAGTTCGCAGCATTGAATTTCAACAGAAATATAATCTTGATATTGGCCCTATAATAAGTAGATCTACCTCAGATACACCTCCCTGGACAAGACATGCTCCAAAGATAATGACAGGTATGCTTGGTTTACCGAAGAGCACAACACCACGCTCTGTATACCTTGCCTACTTTAATGAAGAGCTGTCAGTCTTAGGTGATCCTCTGACTATATTCACCGATGGTTCTAAAACCGAAGTAGGTGTAGGCGCTGCGGTAGTTGTAGGAAGCCAGTGCTATTCATGGTCTCTTGATAAAGTTAGTAGCATTTTTACAGCAGAATCGTACGCGATTTGGCAAGCCCTCTTATATTTTTCCTTTTCGGATAATACAAAGTGTGTTATAGTTACAGACTCGCTGAGCGTTTTGAAATCCTTAGAAAATATTTTCTCCACTGAAGATAATATATCACGTATATTGGACCTCATCACGCACCTTCATAGCCAAAATAGAGATGTTTATTTCTTATGGGTCCCTAGTCATGTAGGAATACTAGGAAATGAGTTAGCCGATGGAGCTGCCAGAGAAGCAGCGCATAAACCTAAAGATGACATAGCACTTCCAGTCAACGACTATATTAACCACATAAGAATGACCACATATAGCGCCTGGCAAAATGAATGGGACCAATATACTGGTCACATGCATTCTATTAAAAGAGACATAAGAAAATATACCTATCCCAAGGGGCTAAACCGCCGACACCAAGTTATGCTATGTCGCTTACGCATTGGACACACCAACTTAACTCACCTATACCTACTCAGTGGTGATGAAAGACCTTCCTGCCCAACATGTTCAGTAGCATTAACGGTTGAACATATGTTGATTTCGTGCCCAAATCATAATGCATTGCGCTGTAGTTTACATATGAATGCAAATATTCAAACTCTACTGTCCAACGCCTCCGAATATAATAAAGTTCTTAGGTACCTATCAGAAACGGGAAACTACTATAAAATCTAACGATCAATAATATCTTTGTAATGAATTTTCTTTACCAAGCCCACTAAATGGCCAATAGCCTTAGCAGCTGACGCCAATAAAAAAAAAAAAAAAGTGTTACAAGATTTACCACTTTCATGTAACACATCATAAATAGGGCATTCCATTTAAAAGAACAAAATTATGGCGTGAAACATAGAAGTGGTAAATCTAACAGCATTGCTGTTAGCATTTTTCAATTCTGCACGTTCAAAAGCCTCCAGGTATTAAATCGTATCGTTCCAGCTGTGGCTGTTTTGGGTATTACTAAATTCTACATGCGCAATTCATTGCAACAAAAATGAATAGGGCAATCCATTTAAAATAACAAAATCATGACGTGTAACGTAAAAGTGGTAAATCTGTCAACATTGTTGTTAGCATTTTGAATTCTGTATATTCAAGAACCCTCGAGTATTAAAACTTGTCATTCCACCTTTGGCAGTTCTGGAAATATTAAAGAGTTCCAATATTTTTTACTAACCTGGTATATTACTTCTACTTAATTATACAAAAATATCTGTATAAAAGTAACATTTATTTCACATATTTAACCTCAGAAATAGCTGAATTTTGATTACTTGATCACTGGTTATAAAATGTTCAAATATGAGTCTGTCATCTAAGGTTATTTTCAGTTTTCTTTATTCACGTGATTAAAACCGTATTAAAAATGTGCACGCTCCCACTTTGCCCATTTAGGTAGCCTTGAAGAGACTCATGATCTGAAAAGAACTGAACGGTGTAATGAGTTACACGTATTTTGTCATTCTGAAGCCATATATTGACCACAATGCACTATGGTGCACGTCCAGCTCCTATACCATAACCGTATCTCCACATGTACGGAATAAAATGTAATAGGAGCATTGTTCTGTCTTCCGGGAACAGCTTTGATTACTCCTACAGATCTGATGCGATCCAACTTTGGAAACGCATTAAACTGAACAGACGAAACTGATTACAAAATTGCTCTCTTCACTACACTTCATTGTAATTAGGTACTTAGACAGCTACGAGGAGTATGAAGATTGTCAGAAACTATATGGCCTCAGCGTACGGACAAATTGAGCTCAAAGCCATCCTCAGTTGTAGTCAATAGTTTCTCCTGAAGGTGTTGAAAATTCCCGCGAAGGACAAACTTCATTAATATCTGTTTCGTTTACAAAATAGTCGAAAAAAAATGTTTTCTAGATTTCAGGTTACATAAAAGCAGTGGAAGTTTTTCTTTGAGTATAGCCTCGCTAAAGAAATGCCGAGCCAAATATGACAAATGCAATTTACATATAGACAGATGGCTCCAAAACAAGGGAGAGCGCTGGATGTGGTGTGCACTCCATGTCTCTGAACCTAAGAAGAAAGTGGGCTATGGGTAAAAATTTCAGTGTTGTTCAAACGAAACTGGCTGGCACAGCGATAACTGCTAAGGAACTAACCAGGAGAGATGTATATGTCAAAACCCTGCACAGATAGCAGACAAGCACTTCTAACCCTGAAAAGACCTCGCGTCATATCAGGGCTAGCAATGGAATGCCACAAGGCATTAGCCCATGCTTCAAACAAAAACAATATTGTCCTGAGGTGGGTTAAAGGGTACAACAACAAATGCAGCCGTATAGCGGACAGTCTAGCAAGGAAGGCTGCTGACCAAATAATTTTAGGAGTATGTGACCTTTCTGGAATGTCGACAACCACAATTGTGGAAATAGCCGAAAAGCAATGGTAAAAGGATGGGAAGAACTACAACGATGCCGATTTGCCAAGGAAGCCCTTGAAGGCTTTGACATCATCCAATCCAACAAGTACTTGGCGATGGCTGGATCAAATCTAAACCTCATTGAAGAATTCCTGACAGGCCATTGTTAACTCAGGAAACACCTCCATATTATGGGGCTAAGTGAGTGAGACACCGTTATGCAGAATGTCTGAAAGCGAAGACGAAACTGTGGAACACCTCATATTATGTGAGTGCCCAGAGTTGTCTTCTATCAGAGAGTGTGCGATCGGCGAGTCTTGGCCTACACCTGCCCTCATTAGGGAGATGTCCCCAAGCGATTTGTCCACCTTCATAAAATTGGCTGTATGGACGATGGCCGAGGAAATAACTTCCTGGGAGGATGAGCAATGGGCCAGTTGCTGCCTAAGTGCAGTGGGACTAGTCACTCTATAGATACAGATACAGAAGTATATATTTATTGTTCCTTGAATTGGCCCTAGTCCTTAACAAAGGTGAATACCGATTCGTACTTCCTTTGAAAATTCGGCATATTTTCCATATTGGATGGCATATTCGGTAGAAAATCAATGTCACAAAGACTTGCGTTGGTCCAACGGACATTCGGCTATTTTTGAACAGGCTTAAAGCATAAACGTTTGCGAGGCAAAAATAGCAAAATCTTAATAACGTAGTTCAACTAATTAACAATTTGGAAAAATCACAGTTGAATCAGGTTTTATAAATCGATGCTAATTATGATAATTACCTATCTGTTCTTAATGCTTGAGAAAATTTGAGTGTTCATGAAAAATACCGGAGTCAATTATACTAGGTATACCTACTTCACAAGAAAATTAGACGCTCGTAACATAATCTAGAACTACCGAACAAAGACATCTTTGAGCCAGAGAAAAAAAAATTAAGCAGCCAGCCATTAGTTTCCTAAAATAAATTGTACTAGCAGTCATTTCACTTAGAATTGGGAACATTTTTCAATATCTGTGACATCCATGGAAAAAAACTGGCTTTTTGTTATCTCAAAGAAAAGCTGCCTGTGAAGCTGAAATTAAAGTGTGACTTTTGTGGGTCATCAGATTAGGAAAATCCACAGTTATAATATCCAGTTTTGTAGTGATTGTAGTGCTGTTTCTACTGGACTACTGGACTACAGGCTGTTTACAAAGGATACGCTAAGGCTGCGTCTCCGCCAGAGATGTGCGACGATGTGCTATGAAGAATGTTGTTTTTAATGAACCAATAGAATGCTTGAGTGACCTCGCCTCGCTCAGCACAGCTCTGGTGGAAACGGCTTAGCGGAGCGAAGTTTTTTGTACGTACAAAACAAGGCATGTTGGCAAGGAATGTGTGCTAGGAATGTGTTTCGAGAGATGTGTGCTAGAAATTCGTTCTGATTACGTATTAAATCACACTGCAACGATCATTGGCATTTCTGCTCCGCTACATTTTGTATTAATGAGGCCATTCTCATGATTTTTTATTGCTGCACATTCATGTGTCGTGGCTACGTTCTTTTATATGTAAAATTATAATATTCATGTAAAACAGAATGGATTTCGCTTTGATAAAATAAATAATACATAAATACATAGTACAAAAAAATACACAAAAACCAAAATAATTTTAGAGGTCCAAAAAACTCATCGGAGCAAAACCATAAACCAAAGCTCTGGAGATATGAATAGGGAACAAATATCCTCAGTTCAAACTCTCCTTCCTTCGCGAATGTAACGCGCACGAATTCGAGGCAAAATGATCTAAGGTGAGGGTATCTGAGAAAATGTGGGGAAGGAACGCGTCTAATAATGACGCAATGCTAACATAATTCTATAAAACGCGTTTGAGTAGAATTGTCAGTTGTGAAATTCCAGCTCATATCTGTCAATACTTTAAACCGAGTATTGGCAACTGTCCTCTTTAGTTTCAGCTGCGCTTGAGCCTGACTCAAATTTAATATTAAACTTGAGATAGTTTCATACAGTTTCAAATTCTCTGCACTTTTTCATACCATTTTTGTTAAGAAACTTCATAACAAATTTGCGAACAAATTTGATATGAAATTTGATACCTAATTTAGTATCGTGTCATACGGTCCTAAAGGTGAAGGCTTTAACCCTCCATTAAGGCGGGTTCTCACGATTCAGTTTCGCTGAATCAGTTTGACTGATTCAGTGATACTGAACAGATAATGAACGTGTGAACACCTTTTCAGTGAAACTGATCAGTGGGTTTGTGCTTTCAGTCAAACTGAAAGCCAATCCTACTTTTCATTCAGTTTGACTGAATCAGTATTGAAAAATGAATACAAACGTTACTTTTATCAATGCTGAATAGGTTAAAATTATTCATTAAAACTGAACAGTGTGAACGAACATCGCTTTCAGTATCACTGAATCATTCAAACTGATTCAGTGAAACTGAATCGTGAGAACCCGTCTTTAGTCGCGTGTACTCGAGTGACGAGTTTTGTCGCGTAGTCTACGTATGCAGCCCATCTTTTAGCTTTGGTATCCTACTCATAGTAGTTTTGTGAAAAACAATTTCGGCACGTTAATTCAGTTTATGGTGTTTGTTATACAAAAAATTAAAATATTTACTCCAAATGATAAAACTAAGGAGATTATAATTGAAACGTAGTTTTTATACCCTTAGTTACATGTAGTTATTTAGTTACAACTTATTATTTGCGCTTATAGGTTCAAACGATAATTTTCACATTTCTCACATTAGAAATATATAAACGCAAATATAAGATGAGAAAAGCACAACTCTGATCAGTACTTTTTTGAAAAAAAGTGGTACAAATAAATGGATTTTTATTTTTCTACACAAGCAACACACAGATCTCGGATGTGATCTATGCACGCGTATTTACCGCAATTTGCACAAAACTTGCTTGCTGATTTGTCTCTGGCTCGAGGATAATATGAGCAACGTCCAACGAGATCCCTCGGTCGATTTTGAAGAGGTCTAGGGTACCTTTTCTCGGTTACCAGAAGACCCTTCTTAGTTGAACCGGTATTGTGTAAATTACAGATCTATAAAATAGTTCAGCTTGCGGTTTAATGAGCTCCCATGCTATATGTTTTCTAAAAAGTTACATCTATTTATTTGTTCTTCAGGATGATTAGCATCATAAAAGCAAAGTGCATTTCTTTCATTGATATTGATTAGGTCATAAAAGATGATGCAAATTTCAAAAATGTTCTTTGGCAAATTTTGTACCTTGAGTAATGCTGTGGAAGCAGCCGAAACGTCAATAAACAGTATTATTTCCAGCGACTGTGGTTTAATTTACCGGCTAAACAAAAGAAATGTGTCTCAAATATCACCACAGAAGAAGTTTTGGATGTCGCATCATATATTTCTGATTTCTGGGGGGACGTCCCACCTAAGCCACCCTGTAGTTACAGTAACACTTACCATGATGAAAATGTGTCTAAACAACTTTTAAAACCTATCTTTTTGGGAAAAAATCACAAACAGGAAGCACCGCATCCAAGCTGAACTGTAACGCGTTTAGTCGCGCGGTCTACGATTGTAGCCCAGTCGTATTTCGGCGCTAATGGTCTTGCGATAAGCTCACTATAAATACAGCAGATCAACTGAAGGTTTAGTTGGGAACATTGTAGAAAGGTACTGAAACGGACTCAAGAGCCACCTTTGGGATAGAGGGTTGGCGCATATATAAATGCTACCAGTGTAGCCCACGCGACTAACGAAGGGTTAAACGATCCGTGCCCAGAGATAAACTGATTCATTGAGTAGCCTTCGTATCTATGCTTGCAGGATAGCCATGCCTCAAGCTCTCTAATCCGTTTCTTTGTCCAGTGTCCCGTTTCCGTATTTGCATCCTACTCGCTTTGCCATTTTTCTAGTCTGTAGTGTGATGCGACGTGAGGGGCTTGTTCCAACCGGGCACGCTAATGTCTGCGAAGCCCCTGCTCGTAGGAGAAGGCGGCAGCCCTGAATAATAAACTGTGTAGCAAAAGTTTAAAGATAAGCCGAGAGCTCTGCCAACATCCATCATTAAAACCGTATGAATAAGTAAAACTCGCGTAAAACTTACCAACTCGTGATACTCAAATTTTAATTAGTTTTCAGTGAAGTTTAAGTTGATGTTCTAGGCGAACTTTGCTAATATCAGAACGGAAATTAAAAGATAAGAAAATAACGAGATCGCAGGCAGCCATTTGCTTGAAACATCCCTCCACGGACCCTTTCGTCGTGCCCATTAGACTGTGAGACGTAAAGTTTTAGACGTCTTTCGGATGTTCTCGTATGTTGATGTCGGTGCTTTATTGTCCCTTTTCTTGATATGGCATACAGTGGTGGAGTATGTTGAAGGCTGGCATCAGCCTGTTACTGCGCTCATTAGCCTGCTCATACTTTTACTAAATTAGTGATGAGTAATAAATATCTCACTTTGATTTGTAGCCCCAGTTTGTTGTTTTGTTTCTGTTCTTTTTTTGACAGCTT
Source organism: Callosobruchus maculatus (assembly GCA_951848785.1). Lineage (NCBI taxonomy): Eukaryota > Metazoa > Arthropoda > Insecta > Coleoptera > Chrysomelidae > Callosobruchus > Callosobruchus maculatus. The sequence goes on from CATOUR010000032.1 coordinate 4,525,028, forward strand.
ACAGGTCCTAAACAAAGTAGGGTTTTTACCTGTATGTGATGATAAATCTAAAATGATAACTAGTACATCGGCCTCTTTAAATCACGATGTTGCTTGTCTTGTGAGCAAGACTAATGAGGTATACATATAACAGTGCATCTCTAAATCGAAGCAAAATCGTAAATTAATTTGGGATCCAGGAACAAACCATAAGAAAGCCTAGAACTTCTGGCTCACTCAAGTTGAGTTAGTTGAGTTTGCTTAATATAAGTATTAAAGTTTTCCAAAGCCGCTCAGTTCTTTGGTGTCTCTAATATAGATCTTCTGAGATTGAACTAGATAACCCTCTACAGTATTTCTCATTATTTCTTGCAGTATTAAATCCAATACTTGCCTAGTCCATTCAAGCTTCATAATCATACCTAGAGACCGATTCTGTACAAACTATAATATAGTTGATGATGCATAAATAAAACCACATGTTTTGTAATAAATGCTGGTTATTAACTTTTCGGCTTTCTCTGCAGCCATACTCAAATTACAAAGTTGTTTGACAAAAAACGTGAATAATAATTAATTGTTGCGGATGTTAGTATGCTTATCTAATTGAGAAAAGCTGCCGAGACAGCCGAAATGATAGTAAAGATGTCTGCTTTAACTGATATAACTTTAATAATGAGCTAGCATATGATGATGATTCAGAGATGTAACGCAATTATTACTGATTTCGCACAGGTGTTAATTAAACGATTTTGGCTCGAAAGCATCTACACAATAATTATATCCTTTTTTATTTACAAATGAATAAAATTTAGTTGTGCTGAAACCAATACAAAACATTTCCCAAATGTCATGAAACATATTTAATTTTTTTTTTGGAAATATGTATCTATACAGTCTTAATATTCTTCGAAGTAATTACCTTTAGCATCTACATATTGTTTTACACCTGCTTTCCCATGCCTGGTAAGCCCTCTGGGAAGCCTCGAAGGGAACCTGTTTAATATCGTTATCTCAGCCCTGAATGGTTTCAAAACGATTTTATTTGAATTTATTCCTAGTTCTCAAAAAAGAAAGAATTGACGAGGCGAGAGCAGGCCTATAGTATTGCGACATCGTGTTTCGCCAGGAACTCACGCATGCGCAGTGAACTGCGTCTTGGCGCATTGTCGTGATGTAGCACCTAGTACCCCTTCCTGGCCCTTTTTAAACTTCTCCGTGTACCTCGTAGCTTATAGCTATATCCCGGTGAGCTTTTGTTGAGCTTTGGACAAAATTTGGTCGCCCAACATTGCTACGACCAAAATTTAAGGGAGATTCTGTGAACCACCCTGGGTTATTATGTACTATGAAGATATATTTTTTTGAAAAAAGGTTAGAACGAAAACTGAAATTTTTTAAAGTATGACAGGGTCTATAACATCATGCTTTCAAAACATTTTTTTTTGTACTTGAGCCCTTAAAACTCACCCTCAACTTTTGTTTTTCAAATAGATTCAAGTTTGTATTGTTACATACTTGAACCTATATTTCTCGCAGTCTTTCAGCAACTGCCTAGATCTTGTGCCTTAACAAAGAGATCCAAAGAAGTAAACGATCTGCACACAATGACTTCTCAAATTAAAAAATAAAAGTATCCATGATGTTAGGCAGCGAGGAAGCCGAAAATAAATAAAATGAAAGAATGTCTTCGCCTATAAATTTTGATTGTTATTTCGATTGCTTAAAGATTCAAAATCAGGTAGATCCAATCAGTGCATACCTGTATTTGAGTAAATTAAAAAGAAATACGAATAACAAGAACTATTTTACGATTACAGTACTGTCCAAAGAAGGATGGTGTCCAGGAAATACGCTTGTACACACAATTGAACCATAGTACTACTCTTCCAATAAGTAATTAAAATGTTTTGTTGTTTCAGGTCACTCCTGGGTAATGTCTAGTTGGACCATGCGGATCGGACTCAGCACCAGCTTTCTCATGCAAACAAAACAATCACAAGCCAATATTTTTCGAAATAAGCTTCTACCCAACTGCATCGGCTTTCCTGATATACGCATGTAAACGGTAAGTATTCATATGTTTTATATGCGTCAGTTTTTTGCAGCAAAATAAAAAATAAGAAAAACAAAATAATATCTCTTGAAGTGTTTATTGGGCGAAGTAGCCTGAAGTCGTATCAACAATATCAAATAAATGTCCAGCCTAAAATATGGTTTCGCGCGAAAAACGAAATTTCTTGTTTTGTTAGTGTCTTAAATAATAGGTATACGAATACAGTCCAGTTTTATAGTTTTTGAATATAAGGGTGAACACACTACTTAAAGACAACATGGTCTCATTTAGTTTACCACTAAATGCATATTTTTCATTGAAATGACTTTATGATATGAAGAACATGCAAGACATTGTTTTATAGAAGTGAATAAAAGAGTTCTAAGTATGTGAAATAAAACAAGAACCAGTTGGCCAACAAAGTACTACTACTCTTTGTAATTCGGCAAGGTATGCAAAGAGGTGCACGCCTTCTACTATTCTAGAAAGTTATGACTCCATTATTACGGAAAAAGTCGGTGAGAACCAATCGTAAACGACGTATCAAAAACCTACGACCCACAGCATGATCGAAACTGTTATGAAAATGTCGCAAAAATGAAAAACTGTTCAACAGTTAGTAAGAAATTAGATGCATTTTAAAATATTACAGGAGAATACAGTGTACTATCACCAGGCACGTATCCAGGATTTGGTTTTGGGGGGGGGGGGGTCCAGATTATGGGTGTCAAATTTGTGGATTCCATTTTTTGGACGGTATTTTATAACGTTTTGGGGGGGTCCAGGGGGTCCTAAATACGTGCCTGACTATCACAAGCAAATGCCAGGCGAAAGTTGATGTGCGAGTCAGCGCGTCAGCACATGGGTCCATCGGCGATGTGGTTGATGCATTTATAGTCGCACACGGCTGAATGAATAGTTCCTAGATTTCAGTTTACCCTAGAGCTTTATCTTATTTAGTAATTACATGTGGAACCACTTGATCCCAGAAGCTTGTAATGTCTTTATATTACTACATATAATTATAAAATCCAGACTGATATGACGGTATAACCTCAAATATTGACCGCCATCAGACGCGCAAGACACACGACCCACTCGAACCTATGCCCTGTTACCCGATACTTTAAACTGTCAGTCGTGTCATCAGCGAACAGCTGTTCGGCTAGTGATAACTAAAAATACCCCAGATTGAGTCTTGACGTATCAATTTTGAGCTTTGAAGGAATACAGAGCTGCATTGAGTGCAATATGACAAGTAATTGACACTTTGTGACGTTTTTCATCTATGCTCTGAGGTCTATGCTGGTTTTACATTTTCTCGGAAAATCTGGCGTTTCTTTCAGTATATCAGTATGGCTGGTCTGAATGATGATGATTACGCTTTAAATGAGGTAAGAATGAAGACAAAAGCATTTTTAGCTTAACCATACACAAGCACTCCATGTACTTACTTTATACTCTTCTCCAATTGTACGTTGTACGTATTAACCAATAAATATCCCACTAGTGATTCAAGCTATTCATTGAATCGTCCTAAATATAGGAGTATTTTGATAGTCTCTAACAATATACAAATCAATAAAATAATCTATTTCTTTTAACCAACCATTTTTTGCTGCAAATTTATGGATATTGAAGCAATTTTTTGTTTACAAAAATAGTCATTACTTTTTGGCAATGAGATATTCGGTAAGATTATTACTAATACGGTCCTGATCGCAGGATTGCCAATCAACACCACTAGTAAAAAATTAAATTTGAGATACACTTCTTCGTTAGCTGATACCTATCAAATAGACGTCAAACCAGTTTAAAGTATCAGGTAACAGAGTATACACTTCCATTCTGATCGATGCGATTGAAAGCCGAGTAGACGTGCGTCGGAAATCGCGTCGACCACATTGATCGATATCGATATATTCATTTGTTGACTATACAAATAAATATTAGTCATAGTTCGCAGAAAGCTAGGCTTTGTGCGCGAATACCGACTAGTACATACAGACTAAAATATTTAAAATTACGTGGGGCGTTGTTGCGTTGCGTTGTAGCACCAATATTTTATAACCTTCTTTAGCTTCGAAGCTCGATCATATCCTTCTGCTCCATATCTTTGTTAATTCTTCCTATCTTCAACAGCTTAACTGGAGGGGCGTTTCAGCAGCATTTTGGAGCTCCCAGTACGATACAACATCACCAAAAATAATTAAATTACTTTCGACAGAATTATCTTCAAATTTTGACAACCATTGACACGTTCCGAAAGCCATTCGACCCGTGTGCGGAAAAGCTTAGGCAACAGTTATAGTTCAAGCGACTTTGGGCGAACAAACCCGCACGAAAAAATAATCACAAACAAGTTCAGATGGTTGAAGTAGAAGTGCATTAGCTGCGTACTGCGTAGATCGCTGGTTCACAATGAATTCGAATCCACGAATTCGAATAGGTTAGAAGAAGTAAACAAGGTTTTTGTTTGTGCCCACAATCCTAACGCGGCAGCTGGCACACTGAATTGAATGAATTTTTGGTTTTAACAGTGCACAAGTGCTAAAATTCTATTTTAAATAATTCCATAAAATTTAAATCCCGCAGATTTTTGTAAAACATAACATTGTGCTTTTGAACACAGTAAATAATAACAACGGGATCTTGGGCACGGTCACATGCTTGTTAGTTAGTTGTTTCTCTAACCTATTCGAATACGTTGATTCGAATAGCTTCGAATAAATGAACAAAGATTTTCTTTGTTTGGACCATCCTGCTTGATGATGGTGGATGGAGGCACAAGATGTTGCCAGATCTCCTCTGGGGAAAGTCATTGTATTTTCCTTTAATCAACTGGCTGAATGTTGCATTTAAAAAATTCAAGAATAATTATTGGGGAATTGGTCATTAATATGTGACATAAACAATTATTTTTCAAAAAACGTGACAATGTGTCGCATCGACCAACCACCAACCTTGGGCGAAAAAGTATAAACAGCAGATACTGGCAACGCTTTGTTTTTATTTGATCGTTTCTTGTTTATTGGGCAATTTTCGAGTCAGTTTTTTATTTTATCAGTGCATAAGAAAAAATTGACTATTTTAGACAATCCCACAAGATGGTGAAGTGTTGTACAATTTGCAAGAGACGATTTGAGCATGGTAAATGCAGATATTATCATCAGTGGCGTGCCGAAAGGACCCGCAGGGCCCCGCAAGGCTGTCCCGGACATGAGGGGGCCCCCGCTCAGCCTCGACCTCGACTACCTCGAGCAAGTTTTTTACATAGTAATAACTTGATTACTTATACTCAATTTTATAGCGGCGGAATATGCCTTTACCTCATAATTTTTCCATAATCAAATTAAATAGATTTTGCCTTATCAGTACCTGTTTAATGACAAAATTTGACAAAACGACAAAGTAGTCGAACGTAGAATCCAAAACGGCTAGAACACGTGACATTGCAGACGCGACTTGCGATCAAGTTACCTCTGTAAATCCGAGACTGCCGATGCCCACGCTAATGTGGTTAATCGATGTATATATTGTATGTAAGGTCTATAACTTTTATTCATGATAAACTCGAAAGCAAAATATCAGAATATAAAGTTCAGGTCATACCAAATTTTTTCTATCTATAACCGATTTGAAATATCGCCGTAGAGAGTAGTTTTATTTTCACCTAGAATAGGCGATAGGCGGTATATAATTTTTTTACGTAGAGGGGGGCCCCGTGAAAAAAATTGCGGGGAGGCCCCCGAAGATCTTGGCATGCCATTGGTTATCATAGGTGAGAATGTAAGCTATGGCAAATAATAACAGCATTACCTTGCAAACATCACATGAGATTTGCTTCTTCTAACCTATTCGAATTCGTTACTGGTTATCGCCGAAAATTCAAACAGGGTTGCCTTTTTCGAGCAAATACGAGCGAACTGCAAAGCATTCTGCCCGTTTTATATTTATATTTGGCATAAAATATTTAATTTGAGAATGTGAAATACTTACTGTTTTGGTGTTTGATAGAAAAACTTTGTGATTGATTACACTAGTCTTTCTTGAGCGAAAAAGGAACAACTTTAAAAGCATGTTTTCAGTTAAGTAAATAGTAGACAACATATTTACTATATATCGCTCAACGTGAACTCTCCAATCTGCACGAAAACTGGGACTACCACTTAAAAAAAGATCGCTTTAAATCGCGCTAAAATAGATTAAGCCAGAAACTACTTCTCATACATACATAAAAATATATTTTTGAACAAAGGGTATGTACTCTAATTCAAGTATTCAAGTATACCATAATTATATTCCGATATGCGCAAAGGTGTAATAATCTTAAATCAAATCAAGAATACAGAAATCTTTAGTCAAGCATATGATAATCTTGGAAACAAAACAATGAATGTTATTACCTCTAAGAAAAGAATAGAATAAATTATATTGATTGATGCATTTCATAATCTTGGCGGTTTTAGCCTTCTTGAAAAGAGCATCTAAGGTCATCTGAATAAGAATTTCACGTTATATCTATATTATTTTTTTACATTCGTGTTTAAAATGGTGTTTACCACAGTGTATCAAGAATAATTATGTTCTTGTAGTTTTGAACTAGAAGAATATGTTACGCCTACCGCTCCGCCAGTGTTGCATTCCATTCACAACTACTTACATTCATATATTGCATATCACATACTTGGTACTTACAAATGAACATCTGTATGAGGTGTTCACAACCTCAACTGCACAACAACCGTTTCATGAGAGTACAACAATATTTCACACAGACACAGGTAAAATGATGAATACATAAAAATGACTATAAGGCCTGTGGCAGCCTGTCTATGAGCATGAAACAAGGTTATCATATCCTCAATGGTTCTCCATAATTCTCAAGCTGTCTGTATCCTTGATAGAAGTTATAGGAGCTTAGTTGGAAAATATGATATCCTTATTAAAACTTCATGAAAACTCGGTCGAAGAGTATTGAAATCTTAGATGTGAAAAAACTATATTCCTGGTCACAGTAGATGTCAAAAAAGAGTATTAATATCAAAAATATATTTTTCTTGGTTCAAATTAACTGAAATTCCCTCATGCAATAAATTTTCTTAAAGCGAGGGCAGATGTTCTTTTCGCAAGTATATGTTTACAAGATTATCAGAATTTTTTATTTGAGAATTTATTTTTATGTGTGTAGCACTTGCACTGCAAATGTAGCTTTAGTTCTAGTCTACTCGAACCCCTATATTTGACCGAAGCCTCTCCAGTTTTAGTTCGACGCTGAATATCGGCCACCGGCATCTGAAGGACACAAAAAGAGTGGTGAAGAGGGTGCTACAGTTAGAGAAACAAAGAAGCATTAATTCGCCGTCGCGTCGGCTACGATGACCAGAAAGGTGACACTCCAACTGTCACCGGCAACGCTACCAAACAATGATATCTACCGACACGTCCTCCACACCTGCCTCGCGAAGAAAAAATGAATTACTTCAGGTAAGCGTTTCGCTGATTTAAATACAATACCGGCTAGTGTGTGTATAATACATCCAATATGCAAATCGGTGATTGAATTTTTCAATGTGTCCTCGAAGTCCGTGGGATTACTAGACGTACTTTGTTAGGGCGTCTTGAAGATCGTGTCAAGTTGCATAGGAACTGATGAACGAATGGGTCTTGTCAAAACGTTGCCGTTTGCCGTAGTTTTACTTAACGCCTTTACGTTGAGTCCCAGGCTAAAAAACGAAGTCAAGTTGATTGACTGCACTCCCGCAAAAAACTGTGTTATGCCGCTGGGCCCTTCTTTCACAGGACAATGGGCAGCCTATTATGAATACAACACGTTTTTCAGTTTTACAATCTCCCATCCTCCAACTACCCCAATTTCATCCTTACCCAAAAAAAGTATAAAATGATCACGAACCCCTAAAACGCCTAAAAACTTTTGTGTTGTTTTTATACAGGGCGTCCACGACGATCAAGACAAGGAATACATCGGAATTGGGCAGTATAGTAGCGAATTATAATTTTGGAGGCGTAAATTAGAACAGATATAGTATATTTCCTTTTATTGTTTCACCCAATGAGGTATTTGTTTTTGGTCACGTGACGTCCGATTCAAAAATTTTAATGGGACACCCTGTATATTTGTGACTTTTTGTATTCCTCCCGATAAAACAATTCCAACAAACTAGCACACTTGGGATCTAAACTGATTAGTCATTCAAGAGCTACAGGTACTTAAACGACTACCAATAACATTATGAAACACTACCAAAATACTTTAACTGCAAGGGTACATGACGTTGTAATCAATGGTAGTGGTACCATCCCTTAAGTACCTGTAGCTCTTGAATTAATCACATTAGACCCCAAGTGTGCTAGTTTGGTGGAATTGTTTTATCGGGAGGAACACAAAAAGTCGCAAATATACAGGGTGTCCCATTGAAAATTTTGAGTCGGACGTCACGTGATCAAAAACAAATATCTCATTGGGTGACACAATAGTAAGAAAAGATACTATATTTGGTCTAATTTATACCCCAAAATTATAATTCGCTACTACTGCCCAGTTCCGATATATTGCTTGTCTTACACCCGTATGCACCGTAAGTCAATTGCGCGATTAGTTACGTAAACCTGGATTAGATTACTTGTTTACTATGCACCGCAAACTGACAATTTTGACACTGTCACTGTCAAAACAATCTTGCGAACACAACCTTGCCGTATCTCCAATCTGGATTAGTTAATCTACTGACGGTGCATGGCTAGATGCCAAACATTAGCAAAACGCGATTAGGGAACTAGGATTAGAATCGCCAAACGGTGCATACGGGTGTTAATCGTCATGACACACTGTATCTTTAGTTTTTTGATTTATTCCATCCATGCGAATGTATTATAATACTATGTTGAAAGTTCATTAAAATCATTCTACGTTACAAAATACAGAACCGCCATAAGCGTTTTCCATCCATGCGAATGTATTATAATACTATGTTGAAAGGTCATTAAAATCATTCTACGTTACCAAAAACCAGAACGATGTAAAGCAATCTCACTACAAGTCGCTTGGTTTCTGTAATAGGCAAGGAAATGTTCGGATGGACCTAAAAAAATGTGCGCCGCTAGGTCTTTGTTCCACAGGTCAATGGACAGCCTATTATGAACACAACAATTTTTCAGTTTTACAACTCTCCACCCTTCAACCACCCCAAATTCACCCCCAAAATGCATAAAGTGAGCAAGACACCCTAAAACGCCTAAAAGCGGAGTTTGAGGAATATATTTGAAGTTTTTTGCTCTTTGCTGAGGCAAAGCAACAAATTTCGCGATGTTCCACCTGTCTGCAGAACCACAAAATTTGACAAGCGATTTTATAGTCTTTCTTATTTACTACGGACAGGAGACAACCACACACATTAGGGTACACACCGTATTACGGGGACATAAGTCAAATACTCATTACGACAAAAAACAGGACTTCATTCTTCCTCCTTAATAAATGGAGAACAAAATGATTTTCTGACTAACTGCCGTTTCATTCACTTTAATTATAAATATGTAAGTAGCATGGTCTTATTGGATTATATAAATTTAAAGAATCTGTGTAAGTGGCGGTGCATCATAACAAAAAACGTTGCGACAATTCTAAATATTAAAGCAGGCAGTGTGGTGGTGGTTAGCTCAGAAATCTTTCAAAGCTTCTAATAGATCAATGTAATAATAATAGGTAGTGTGAAGTACACTGCAAATGTTAGCTCAAACTATACTCGGTTTTACATATATGTATATTTAAAAAAATCTATATTTAGGGGGGAAAGTATATTGAGTTATTTGAAGGACAGGTGCTACTTATGTAAACCATAACCTTCAAAATGCAATTTCTTTTAATAAATTCCTCAACTACAACACAAGGTAATAAATATATATGTCTTGAGTTAACCTAAATCACCAGTCTTTCAAAAACTTGTTATTTTCGCGGATCACGTCCCGGACTGGTTCGGGATTGGCTCGGATAAAAAGGGAATGCACAGTATGTAAATCCTTATCTAAACTAATTCTGTGATGGAAACAGAATCAGTTTAAAGTTTCGATAGATTGGTAAATGGATATATAGAATAGCAATTATACAGACCAAAGTAATTCTGAAGCCCCTCCGAAAAATACTGAGTATACGGGGCCAATGTTCTCAAATCTTTGTATCTGAGTATGTACACATCAAATTCTAGGAAAAGTTCATATGAATATTGTTTCCAACTCTCTTCCTAGGAGAGGGCTTTCTGAAGGTTCTTATCTATTATCTCCAAGACTGCTAACTAGAATATGGTTCATCAGCATTACCATACAAAAGTGAAGGGATGTCCTGAGGATATAATAGATTTTTTTCTATTATTCCTATGCTATGCTAACAAAAATCATCTTTAGTGTTACTTTGCATACAAGAAGGCACCCTTTTCCGAAATTCGTCGTACGACGAACGGTTATTAGGGAAGTTTTTTAGCCTAATGCTTATCCTTAATATCTAACGAAGAATATGCTGTAACACCTAATCGACTCCTAAAAATGAATTAATGAATGAATGAGGTCGTATTTTTTCAGTTATATACAAACCAAATTGCTCTTATATTATTTATGTAAGTGAGTTAAAATATATAGTGAACATTGCAGCATAACATAATCATAATTCCAGCTATTTCAAAGTGTCGTATATGATAGCTTTGGATATTGTGACACTGTAGCCTTTGGTACCGCAACAATAAACACCACACATTTACAGAACAGAAAAGTTGCCAGAGTCAATAGGTATTGCACAGAGGTGACCGAGAGTTTGGTTAGAACTCACAACTTTTAAGTTTCCGCAACCCCTCAAGTTTGAAGAAAAAACCTAATAACATCAATCCGAAATGATCATTTATTTAATCTATCGATATATCAGTTTGATACATTAGGCAAAGAATAATGTTGATAATCATCATCACAGTCACAATGTCTCTACAGACGTGTTGTGAACTCGTAAAATGCATTTACTCATTTTACGAGTTTCTCTTGGGATATCTTTAAGATATTTAATGCAGGAGTTTCCCATTTGCTTTCTGCATCCTCATGCCGTTGACCAGATGGTATCTACTGGTTCATCCGCCTTTAGGGGCAATTTCTCACCCCAAGGACAAGAAGGTGTCCTGACTCTTCTCAACTCGTCCACCCTAAGTTGTTGGTTGACAAGTATACCGACAGTAGTTCGGTTCCTTTAAGTCGCCTTTTACGACACGCAGGATATACGATGGGAGATATTCTAACCCGCCCCCACACGGCAATGTTGATAGGTAAACTTGATAGCTAATATGAAGTTAGCTAGTGATTGTAATTAATGCATAGGACAACACATGTTCGAGAGTGAACATTATGCACATTTCTGCTCTCGTTTGTTTAAAGGTTGTAACTAACAATTCATTAAAACTGAGATAATCGAGGAGATAACTGACATTTTATTAATTCGGTTTTGCAGTGTACGTTTTATACTAGATGATTACCATTATTTACAGTGAAGTTAAAACGTTCTGAAAGAGATAAATATGGCATAGGACAACGGTTGTACACATCAGAAAACCAGATAATTTTAAAAAGCGTAGTTACGGCATTTCAACTAGGGTGGCCATGTAATTTTAAAGCTTTCATAGTTTGGTAAATATAAATAAGCTGGACATAAATGGAGGCTTGGAAATGACAGAGAAGTTAAACACTGTAATTGAAAAAAATGCGCGATTGCTTGCTCATAGGTTTTTATATTTTGGTTGGTTACGCATATTTGACATAAAGTAATGGTTAGGAGTAAAAATTTAATCGAAATCATCCTCTGAGGATGCTAGCACATTAGCGAAATATAAGGGTCGCGTTTAAAAAAACGATTTGATTAAACCATGTAGTTTGTTGATGGCTTAAATGAGGCGTTGAGAACTAGAGTGACCTATCCCCAAAATCAGAAGCCGGTAAAGGTCCTGGTAAAAATTTGCTAATAACAGGAACTATATCAGTACATCCTATCATATATAGGGTGTCCCACGACGATTAAAACAAGCAATATATCGGAACTAGGCAGCAGTAGAGAATTATAATTTTTAGGGGTGTAAATTAGAGAAGTGTAGTATCTTTTCTTATTATTGTGTTACCCAATGAGGCATTTGTTTTTGGTCACGTGACGTCGGATTCAAAATTGTGGGTAGTTAAAACACTGTACCACTACCATGAAACTAACACTAACAAAATAATTTAAGTGTGATGTAATTACTAGTCATAGTGGTACAATCATTTAAGTACGTGTAGCTCTTGATTGAATCACTTCATATGCCAAGTGTGCTAGTTTGTTGGAATTGTTTTATTGTGTAGGAACACAGAAAGGCACTAATATACAGGGTGTCCCATTAATAATTTTGAATCGGACGCCATGTGACCATAAACAGATACATGATTGGGTAACACAATAACAAGAGAAGACACAACATTTGCTCCAGTTTACATCCCCAAAATCATAATTCTCTACTGCTGCCCAGTTCCAATATATTGCTTGTCTTAATCGTCGTAGGATGCCCTGTATATAGCGACATCACTGCAGAATAACGAAATCAGTCGTAGTAGTATTGAAAGTATATGAACTGAGTGTTCAGTTTTCCACATCTCTAGTTTTTGTGTGATAGGCCACTCTAGCTCTGACCGCCTCAAATATACATGACTGCTGTGGCTTAGATGTAGAATGAATCCTGTGGCCTACGAAAAACGACAATTTTTTTTTGTTTATAAAACCTAATATACTTTTTTCCAGCTCCTTCAGTCGACCGTTGCCGGCGCCCCTTTCCGGTCGCGAAGGAAGAGGAGAAGGCTTTCCACCACCACCACCGGCACGACCTCTTACCTCCCCCTCACCCCGACACCCCTTTCTCCCGGCCTCTCACCCACCCCCTCCCCTCCCCCAAGCGCGCGGCATCGCCCGTTCTTTGCTTATATTTCAGAACGTGCGGTATCCGTGCGGGGGTTCGGAGACGGAGGGGGTGGTTCGTAAGAACTAGACGGGGGTGGGGAGCTGAGGGGAAGCGACGAGAGGGAGTGGCCTGCCATAAGAAATCAATGATTCCACCGGCACCCTTAGAAGAATGTCTCTTGGATCAAAGCGGCAGAGGGGCACCTGCGGACCGGTGGGAGAGAAGTAAGAAGAGAGGGGAAGGGATTCCATGGTTTTTGCGAGGCTTCTGCTAGGCTCGTAGAAAAAATAAGGGGTTCATCCTTAGAGACGCAAGAAATTTGTCATTTACATTCGGAGCGTAAATCTCCTACAAAAGGTCTTTATCAAGTCTTCAAAAAATAACCTTTACATAACTTTGAAGAAATTAGTTGTACGAAGAAACGTAAAAAATATTTACCAGTGCTGCACAAAAGCCTCATCTCAAAAACAAAACATATCATTTTGAATGCATCCGTATGTGCTACCAGTTTCAGCTGGTTAATTAAACATTTTCTTTTGTTCCGACTGATACATTGCACTGTTAAAAATACGGTGCTATGAAAGAGTAGGTATGTCCTAAAGGTCAAGCTTAAAATTGTGTTGCTGCGTATAGGTAATAAAAATCTGCTTCCATGAAAAAATCGTTGGTCCCTTCCTAGTGTTTTCGTTGTAGCTAAGCCTATAAGGCCAGCTATAGCCGAGTTTAGACTAAGTCATCAAAAGTGAAACCCCTTTTCAGAAACATTCATGGCCAAGATTTTGGAAGCACAGAAAATATGCAAAAAAATTTTTTATATATTATCAGCATTCACAAAAACAAATCCCAAACTTTAAGGTAACGGCATAAGTAGGATACTCTACAGCAAGGCAATCAAAAAATAGCTTTGGCTAAAGGTATTTTTCCACACGGCACCTAACCCAACAAAAAAAAAATAGACAAAACAGCGATACTTAAATTTGTTCAAAACAAAGTCAAAATAATATCATTTAAATACTTCAATAAAATTGTTCGCAGTTTGTTGCAAAACACGCACTGTTTTTTGATATTTGTCTTGTCTGTATAGTGTAACCCAGCTGGTAACCTATGTCACAGAACTTTGATGACTAATACTTTGTACTCCACACCCAAAGATATTGTGAAAATATATTAAAAAAAAATAGTTTATGAAAGTTTCATATTCTTCATTAGTTCGTTATTCAATTATATGAGCCAAAATTTGTTCATGTATCCTCAAGTTTGTCATATCAAGTTTTTTGTAAAAGTGAGTAAAAGCAATGCTCAAAGAATAAAATTACATTACGACGAAAAAAGAGACCTGTGCTTGAAAAAAGATAGTCATTCTTACAGCATAATATGGTTCACTGGTTAGCACGAAATTCGTTTCTATACAATTTTCCCCCAAATAGGTTTCAAAAAATCTTCAAATTATCTATTCCTATAAGTCAAACCTATGTTAGGTTGCTTTAGGAATAGCTGCATAAAAAAGTATGATCTCTTTTCGACGACTTTGCTGGACATAAGCTTTAACTAAATTAAAATTTATTTGGCAGCTTTGGCTCTATCCCTTTTTTGTGAAAACTTTTTACAAATCGCTAGTATTTTCTAATATGACTTTAGTTAGCAGTAAACAAAATCATTGCTCATGCATTATGTTTTCAAGTAGTGCTGAAACTATTTGCTTTTGAATAAGGTTTTAATAGAAATAAGTATTTAAAATAATATTTCCATCAAATAACACTTATATTTAAATAAGGCTCACATCAATATAAATATCTCATATTCAGAATCAACGACATAAGTTATATCAACAACTAGGTTGAAGAACTTTTCTTAGAGATACCTTTAGTTCAGTATGAGACTCTCAGAACATAAATAGGTTCTGATCAGGTTTAGGTTTCGAAATCTATTTAAAACGTATTTCAGGATATTGATGGTCAATACGATTTATTCGTGGGCTCTAACAGAAGTAAGCAGAAAAATCATAATTATAAAATAAGTAGGCATTGAAATTTATAAAAATATCTTTTTAATAAATAAAACCTATATCTCTAAACAGTTTTCAAATAAACAAAAGTCTGTATAAATCCCACCTTTGAAGTTATCGAAAAATTATTCTATCAGCCTAGTTTGTTGTAGCATCCAAAAATATTCTCTTACAAATTTATCACACAAAATTTTATTTATATTTTAAATTTAGTTTTGTATTTGTTGACTAGTCCATAAAGACCTTAGTCGAAGCAATCACGCTGTCGAAACCGATGAGTCATGAGTATTAGTTTTATTCATTTTTCGTAAAATATCCAAAAAGAAGAATTTTGGTCATGTGTTATTGGTCAAAATCACCACAACTGCAAAAAGGAACTTTTGTCAAATGCTCTCTCAAAGTCTCTCTAAAACATCTGCGAAGCCTTTAGACTGAGAAAGTGTTTCATGAGGGAGAAACAGCTTTGTTCATCATCTTCCTACCAGTCCCAAGTATTAGTTTTGCTTACATGTAATGTAATAATTTAATGATATGCTTGTTTATACCCATGTCATGTAAAATCACTTTAGACCTTACCTCTGTAATATTATCTTGTTGGCTTTAGACAAATTACTTTTTTAACAACTTCCTCCCATACCAGAGAACAACATTCATCATCATTTTTTTCATTTTGTTGAGTTTTTAAATAGTTCTCACATTATTTGGTTATGGATTAAGTACTAATAGAAATAAGTGTTGATATAATATTAGCAATGAATTAAACTTCCTTAAAACAACATACAAATAAATAAAGAGAAGTATTAATTAATTGAAAATGAAGAATTAATTATTTGAAATTGAATTGAACTGTTATTTCATCAACTCTATTCAAAAACTTTCCTATAATTATCTGTCACTCTGAAGGTTTCAGTTAGGTTTGGTGATATATTTGTAGCTTTTGTCAAGGTTTCGTATGCCAATATTATGTGTTTATGCACCAACAGAAGCGCTAAAGATCACAGTAAAATTCCTTTCTAAGAAATACAACCGATATTTCTAAATAACACTAAAAAAAATAAAGACATATTATATGCATCGCAGCTAAAGTGCTGTATGACAGTTCCAAACGATCAGTTACGATTGATCCAAAAGATCACAAAGCATAATCAGTGGATAAATCGCGTATAGCTCCTTCTTAGAAATTCAGTTCAAAATTGAGTTTGTATTTTAAATTAGTTTTATAGTTGTTAACCAACCGACACACACCTTCCTCATGTTTTGAAAGAATTAGGTTTGTTCATATTTAGTAAAACAGAACTTCTATGAAATGCCCCCTCAAATCATATTTAAAACCTCTATGAAGGTGTAACACTGTGAATCTATTTCATGAGATGGCCACAGCTGATATCATCGTCCTCCGAGATCTCCTGAGCCTTGGTATACAATTTTTCGTTTTTCGAATATGACAGTTTGATGATATATTTTTGCATACCCACGGCTATCGTAAAACAAAACCTTTATAAAATGCCTCCTCAAGATATAAGAAAAAATTTTATGGAGCCGTTAGGTTATGAGCGGGTTCTTGGGGGATGGCAGCGTTGGCCATTATTCTCCGAAAGCTAATGGGTACTAGTTTCATATCTCAAATATTTCACAGCATTTATAAAACATATTTAAAGCCTCTTTGAAGCAGCTAGTGGATAACAGCTTCGGTCATCAAAATCCGAGATTTCTCGTTACCAGCCCCTTAAGCTTTCATCGCTGTAATCCTAAGGCGCTCGTCTGGCTTTCCCCTAACTACCCACTTTTCATCATTTAAACATTATCGGAGTTACCAGCAACACGAAGCACCTGCAACATTGCAAGGAGACCTCCCCTTTGCCACGGCGACTACAAATCACGGAACAACAAAGTATGTTTCAGAAATTCCACCCTGAATATTTGCCTCCCTTTTATGCAACAGTAATTTCGCTTTGCGCCCCCATAATTTGTAGGTAAATTACTTGAGGGCCTCGTTTGTTTCGAGAATATGCTGTGATTTCTGTCACGAAGACTGGTAGATTTATTGTCGTAGTCAGAACATTGTTCAGAGATGATAAATTGATATGATAGATATGATCTATATCTATGAGATACACTTTTTTACATGTAAAAAATTGTAGTTTATGTCAAAGAATCTTTATTTCTTTTTATTTGGTTATTGATTACGCATTTATAGTTTTGGTATCCATAGCAGTACCTTTAAACCTTTTTATTAGGTACATTTAGGACAAGGATATTTTGGCTACTAATAGATAATCATGGCATAATGAAGAATTAGTTGCAGGTTGTATAAAAGCAGAAAATTGCAGAGTACTAAATTTAAAGGAGAAATACGTCTGGCGTTCTATATTATATTGTTCCGAGCTAATATATTAAAGTAACTATATCTATATCTATGTGATATGCCTTTTAATACTTTCAAAATTATAGTCTAGGTCAAAGCACTTTTTGGTAATACGCTTTATATTAGAATACCAAGTGTTCTATTTCTTTACATTGAACTGATTTTGCGATGCTGATAATTTTGCACATTTAAAATTGAGTATCAGTAACCTATAACAAAGATAATCATCGCTTTTTTTCACTTTGTGCGAAAAGACAAGAATATTAAATAACGATAACATGGAGAAGAATAGGTTGCAAATAGTAAAAAAGTAGAGCAACACAAACAAAAATGAGACAACACACTGTACAACAGAAAATTAAAATAAAAAAATCTGCATATGCGATATGAAAGAATTCAATATCATCATTAAACTTGTATACTTGTAACTGACTCTACTGATACGTTAGTTTTCTTACTAGTTGCGGTATCTGAATTTTATGGACCTTAATCATTGGTGATTCTTAAGCTACTCCCGCTTCAGAGAATATTTTCTTCTACTGGACAGTTAATCTTAGATGTCTAAATATTTGCAAAAACTAAAACTGGATTGTATTTGTCGAGTAAATAAAAGCCCTGTAGCTATAAACGTTCAAAGAGAACCTATCATCCCTGGCTGATGTAATTATCTCATATACAGTAATGAAGGACACCCTGAACTTTTTATAGACATTGCATATGCATGTCTTATGTAAACCATTGTACTGATTTGAGGTTTCGTATGCTTGGCTTTAGAAACATAAATAAGAAAATTAAGACTGACTGGCTCATTTGTTATGAAAATATTGATTGATCTTTTTTGTGCTATGTAAATTTTCTTTGGTGTTACAAAAAAGCTATTACCATGGTAGAGACTATATTGAAAAATGTATATGCCAAAACAAATATTCATATGTACAATAAAATGGCAAATACTACTCTTTGCTTCTAAACGTGCTCCTTACTCAGTTTAAAGTAGCGCTTCAGTATATTTCAATAGTTTTCATGCTTTAGTTTCCACTAAATTATTTTGAAACTGCCAGCTTTCTATACTCAAAAAATTAATTAAAACGCTAAAGCTGCACTAAACTTAGAATAAATGAAAATGTCCCCATTCCTCATCTATAAAAGATATTCAACAGTAGCTTTAACTATCCAATTTTCAAGTGCTTTGATAAATGTCAGTTCATGTATCTCAATCCTTAGACGGTACCGTTGCAAATAAACTTGGGATATGACAAACCTAATAATCCTCCGTGTTTGAACACGTCATCTCGTTTTTTTTAATAACATAAACATAATGCAGCTCTTTTTGCTTGCCTTATTACCTAGTTAATGCATATGTTTGTTATGCAACAGATACAGTCCTCAGTTTTTGAAAAATTTCCTCTTTTGTCAGCGGTATTGGGGCAATACAATTAGTGCTAAAAAAGAGACTATGCAGCTATGCCAGCGTAATTCCGTTAGAGGTTGTTTAGGAAAGAGACACACTATAACTAATTGTACACTGACAAAAAATTAAAATAAAATTAACGAATCGTTAAGTATACTCCTGGCTACAGGGGCTAGTGCTAGTAATAATGGCATTACTCTGCACTTTGCACATATTTCTGTTAGTCTTTTACAAAACGTACACATATTTATCTCAGATGACTATGCATATGAGAATCGAGATCATTAAGCGTATTGTACACTCTCGTGAAAGAAAAAATATTGGATTTCAGTCATAACAAAACTGATATTTCTTACAGGGACAGAATACAGATACTTAAGCTTTATGATTTATTAATTTTATTTTGTGTTGTAAAAATGCCATGTCACTCTTGTACACTCTGTACTCTTATGCTATGGTTAGTACTCTTATGTACTGTTATGTTATGGTTGGTTATGGTAAAACAAGGAAGAACGTTCAGACATCCACTTAGACCTAATATACTATTAAAGCATTATAATCAAAACCGTATTCAGATACAAAAACTTTATTTGCAGATACAGAGTCTAAAACCTCATTTTTGAGAACATACAATACCTTTATGTGTTTTATATTGCAGTACCTATACGTTATTAGACTTATTAAAATTTTAACAAACTGCTGTAAAATTTAAAGTAAAAAATAACAAATCTTAATGTATGAGAATCAGAAGCAAAGACAAAAACAGAGGCTTATTCTGGACCTAAATGAAATTTTATCATAATGAAAGACAGTTACAGAGCTATAAAATTTTCATTTTGATAACTGCCTAATTGACTGAGTCTTAGAAATCGTACCAAAATTTTGCTTCAGATACTGACTAAAAAATCTTAAATCTTTCGTGGTGTTTCCATTGCAATGGTGGCACCAAAATTGTAGTATCAAACCCTGTCCTCACTGCTTAAGCTTAAGTCGGTAGAATAATTAAAGGGTGGCTATAACCTCAAGGTATTAAATGAATCTACGGCATTCAGTTTTTAAATAACTAGTGTAAATTACACACACCCCTGTCTCGAATAAGGAAACTCTTCCTAGATATTGCAGTACTCAAGTCAGAGGAGGCCTTCCAAGAATTCGCGCTGTCGTAATTCTTCAGCAGATCATAAATCATATTCTAAAAATGGCCGCCTAGCTTCTGCCATTCTCTCATACTCTTTGTTCCTCTCACGTTCTGGTATTTTATATTAAGTTCAAGTTTGCTGCAGCTCATACAGGGTAGTCCTTTCTCATTTAGCAGTTTATTCCTGTACTAGGTCAACTACGAAAGACGATTCCGGAGAGCAGCGTATTTCTTTAATTCTGCAAATCAGAACATTTGAGGTATTGATTTGAAGCTGTTTTCTACAAAATGACACAGCAGTACAATCTGAAGTGGCATGTAAGCAGTTGGACATACATAATCAATAGGAAAATAGTTCCTTTTTTTGGACAGAACAAAATATCTATCAATCCCCAAAAAACAAAAAGTCCTAAAATGAGAAACTATTGCCACTATGGATCGATTATTGGTGGAAATTCCGATTGCCATTTTGATTTGTGCAGGTAGAACACACCCTCAGCCACATACTTGTATTTCCGAATAATAAATTGCAGTTTTTTTCAGCTCCAGAATTATAAGTATGACTGGTTTCAATTCAGGACAGTATTTATCTTGAAATACATTTTTTTTTGGTATCAGTCCAAACACAGCCAAACTTTGGATACGGGATTTATCACCAGTAGCTGATTCATATTTAATATAAAATGGTCACATTTTTGATAATAATTTTATGTGCAAGGTCCTGAGTCAAGGGGCTTCATGGTAATAGTAGAAAATAAAAAAAAATATTAAAAACCGCGTAAATCATGCACATTACTTAAACTATACTTATCAACAATAACACGAAAATGGATGAATCTTTGTAATTTTCTAGTCCTAAAAGAGCACTCCTCTTACTCCAACAACACTGAGCACTATACGTTTTTGAGGTGTCCCTAGATTCTTTTCAACATTATGCTACAGTCTGCTCAACCTTAAACCGAGTTTATATAGAATACCTATGGCAGTATATAAAATCTACAGTTAATTGACCTCCAAAGCTGCACCTTTATAATATTTGGTGACAGTGTAACGTCTGCTCACACCTTTAAGGTCAAGGAGTTAAAATTTAAGTTGAAATTATCGACTACGGGCTTGCTCACTTCAAACTTAACCTACGTAATGGCATGTAATTGGCTCAGAAAATATGATACAAAAATAAGGGCAATTCATATGAATTTTGGATACGGTTTTTTGAAATTTCGATTGTTAAAAGGAATTCAAGTTAGAACAGTATTGAATTATTAAACTACCATCCTTAAATACTCAAAACAATCTTAAAATTCACTGTAGAGTTCCTTGTTGGTATTTATGTATCTGCTTATATTTATCTAAATTCGATAATTATCCCAACCTTACGTCATCGACCAAAATATGTTCCTTGTATAGGAAAAAAATTAATTAGAAAAACAACTAATATATACCTTAATGCCTATTGAAATTATATTTGATATGTTTGCATAAATTTAACACGAATATCTGTATTTACGGTTGAATCTGCACCTAAATTTCATAAAATAAAGCCCGTAGGCTCTACGGTGTACTGTTTGTCATGTAGAGTCCAATAATGCATGTCGAAATTTATAAGTAAATACCTTTTATCATGAAACTGAAATATCTAGAGCAATAATTCATAATATAAAACATTTTATTCATCAAATTAGTTGCTTCTAAAAAAATTTGTGCATTTGAAAACGTAATTAGTAACAATCGGAATATATAAAATAAAGCCTTGTTTTCAATAGTTAACAAAAAAAATGTTACTAAAAATTTGAAATACATGAATTAAAAATTTTAATGTCAGTCCCGTGAAGAATCAATTGTAGTTAGTTTCATACATACAAAATTAATGCTTTGCAAAAAATTATTGGTTGTATGATAATGTAGGTTGCTATGGAGATTTTTATGATTCCAACATAAAAGCAGATACCTTTGTGTGCATAAGTACTTCTGAATATTGGAGCATTATTTTTGTTCCGGTCTTTCTTTAAACTTAGGTTTTACGAAGTACAAGTACATAGTAGCAGTGAAGAAGGTAACAAAAATGTAATCTGTTGATAAGGTTATTTTTTCAGTTTATTACTGTTTTTTTATTCGCCCTTTAATCTAAATGAAATATTTGTTAAAATCAAATTGCGTAAATGATATTTTCACATAAAGAAACCAATTTCAGGGTGGTTTTTCGGTGTGTGCTAGGGTTTCTTGAGCGCTACATTAAACTGTACAATAAACTCATTAATCTAAATGAAATATTATTTGTTAAAATTTGATTTTACAAAATAAATTATACTTTCATATAAGGTAACTAACGTTAGGCTGGTTTTTCGGAACACCAAGGTTTCTAGACCGCTGCTCTGACTAGTAAACTCCTAAATGAAATATTTGTTAAAATATAATTTCACAAAAGATATACTTTCATATAAAACCACGAACCGGCTAATTTTTCTGGACACCAACCTTCTGAAGTGCTACTCTGTATAGTAAACTCTTTATTCTAAATCAAATATTTGTTATAATGTAATTTTACAAAAAAATGATACTTTCATATAAGGCAACTTCAGTATGATTTTTCTGGACACTAACTTTCTAGAGTGCTACTCTGTATAGTAAACTCCTTGTTCTAAATGAGATATTTGTTATAATGTAATTTTACAAAGAAATTATACTTTCAAACAAAAAACAATTTCAGTGTGTTTTTTCAGGACACCAGGGTTTCTAGAGAGCTACTCTATATAGTGAGATCCTTATTCTGAGCGAAATATTTTTAACATGTAATTTTACAAGAAAAATTGATTGTTCACATAATGAAACCAACTTCAGTGTGGTTATCGGTACACCTGAGTTTCAAGAGCGTTACTCTGTATATTAAACTAATTATTCTAAACTAGATATTTGTTAAAATGTAAGTTTACAGAAAAATATACTCTCATATGAAGTAACCAACATTGGGTTGGTTTTTTGGAACTCCAAGATTCTTTCCTTGTTCTAAATGAAATATTTATTAAAACAATTTTACAAAAAAATCATATTTTCATATGAAGCAACGAACTTCAGGATGACTTTTCGGGGCACCAACTTTCTAGAGGGCTACTCTGTATAGTCAACTCCTTGTTCTAATTGAAATATTTGTTATAATGTAATTTTACAAAAAATTATACTTTCACATAGAAAACAAAATTCAGTGTGGTTTTTCGGGACTCCACGGTTTCTAGATTGGTACTCTGAATAGTAAACTCCTTATTCTGAATTTTCTTAAAATATAATTTTACAAAAAAAAATACTTTCATATAAAGTCACCAACGTTAAGCTGGTTTCCATCGCGTTGCTCTGTATAGTAAACTTCTTATTCTAAATGAAATGTTTGCTAAAATATAATATTACCAAAGAATGATGCTTTCATATAAAGCAACCAGCTTTAGGGTGGTTTTTCGGGACACCAAGGTTTATAATATAATTTTACAAAAAAAAATGATACTTTCATATGAAGCAACTAACTTTAGGGTGGTTTTTCGGGATACCAGGGTTTCTAGAGCGCTACTCTGTATACTAAACTCCTTGGCTTGCTTAGTTTGTTGATTCTGTATATGCGAGTATGTTCATTTATCTTAGCTCTTTCGAGCCACCGTTAGCTGCGTGGCTGCATAATACATTTGCTCATCTTTAATTCTATGAATCTTAAATTTCCAGCCTCGGCACCCGCAGCCATATGGAGTTGTTAAGTTTCCGCGAAATTTAATACTAGATGAAGTACGCGGCTTTTTGTCAATGCTAATTCTGAATTAATGAAGTTCCTTGTTACGCCGAGACGAAATTGAAATTCAAGACTACGTCTTCTCTCTCCTCCTTTGAGGGGGAAGAAAAATGGGAACACGGTGGGTGGTGGTTTGAAGGAAATCTGGAAACTTCGAACAAACGATTATGACAGCGCAGTATTAACTATTGTATGAAGCTGTCGTTCAAAACAGATTGTCTTACTTTTCCAAATAATTTTCAAGACCCTATCAAAAATATAGCTACAAGGATTATTTTAGTTATCTTGTAATAATTCTGCTGATTGTGAAGCTAAGTGAAAAAAAAGTAAACTAGATTTAAGAGAACACTTTTCTCTATAACTGTGAAGCCGAATTATTTTGATTTACGTAATTAGCGACATTACCAAATTACCTCTTAATAGCCTAAAATATTGTCAGTGAAGAACCTTCTAGCCAATAAAATGAAGTATCTAGTAATCTTAAACTATTTATTCGAACTACAGAAGTTTTGTTTGTTGCCCTGGCAAATATAAATGTTTTAAGAGTTGTTTTGAAACCAGCCAGCACAAAAACTAGGTACCTTTGCTGTGAGTCAAAATTTGCAACTGAAAGAACCAGTTACCGAATTATTAAAGCTGCACAACTCATATTCATTTTTAGACTTCAATAATATTTTTTTTTTTACTGAACAAGAAACCGCATCAACCACGCAGGGTTATTAGCGGCGAAGACGGTTCAATGCATACGTGGGTAATAGGTATTCCTATTGAAAAAATTTTAAAAAATAGATTAATGTCCTTGATAAATTTCAACACATTTTTGGATTGTAGCAGAAGTAGTACTTTGATGTCGCTGGATAGGTGGTTGGATATTCTTGCGTTCAAATAAAATGTGCATTCCACAAGAATGTGAGTCACTGTAACCTTCTCGTTACACTCTGGGCACACTGGACCTTCAGTTTTTGTCAAATATGGACTTATGTGTAGCTACACTCTAGCTAGAGTGTGTCCTATTCGTAGCCTTGACATAATTATTTGTTCTCTTCTATTCGCAGGGAGAGTTAACTGTGTGGTAAGATTCAGGAGAATTACATGTAATTTACTAGGACTGCTGTTCCATTCTTCTTGCCTCTGATTTATTACATCATCTTTTATCAATTGCTTTAGGTTTACAAAGAGTGTACAAGCTACTGTTCTTTGTTCTGATGCTACTGCTAACGCTTCTGCTATGCCCGCCTTTTCGTTGCCAAAAAATTGTTTAGCTATTTTTGCTATAGTTAGTATGTCTTCCAGCACTACAGAAAATCTACCTTTCTTCTACGCTTAGTTCATTTTTATTATATGCTTTTCATTTCAAAAAGTGCATTCCATTCGGTTCAAAACTTGAGATCTTTAGCTGGCATAGTAATAGTAACTTTGCTATGTATAAAAAAGAACTTTGTTGTTTATCGTTGAACAACGAAGAATGCACTCATGTAGCCTATTAAAATATC
The DNA here is from genome assembly GCA_951848785.1 of Callosobruchus maculatus. Taxonomy (NCBI): domain Eukaryota; kingdom Metazoa; phylum Arthropoda; class Insecta; order Coleoptera; family Chrysomelidae; genus Callosobruchus; species Callosobruchus maculatus. The sequence goes on from CATOUR010000032.1 coordinate 4,550,214, forward strand.
GCATTTAAACTAAAAAAAATTCATCACATATGCTCTATTAACAGATAAAGGTACTGCTTATTGTATACAGGGCTGCATCAAAATTGGTTTGAAATATTACCCAATGGTATGAATAATATCAGTTTGCATCTCTATTAAATGGGAAATGAAAATGATATAAAATAAGTTATACTGTCAAATGGTTCAGCATTAATAATATAAATCCTTTTAGTTTTTATTAGAACCTTCTACATTATTCAACTATTTATATGTGTACCCATTGTGGTTTCTAAATTTCTCCCTCCTTTAATGAATTTTTCTTCTTAATGTAAAAATTAAGGCTCACCATACTTGAAGGTTCAATGTATAAGTTATTTATAAAAATATAGCACATATAGGTTTAGTAAAAAACGAAATAAAAAAATTAATTTATTATACACGCCTAATTAATGTATCAGATAACACTCAACTATCCTGAGTATTGACGAACATCATTTTCAAAAGGTGCTGTACCCACCTATGCTTCGCATCAACAGTCAAAAGGCAGAGATAAATCATTATGACTGCTTTGCATAAAAAAGAGGTCAGTATGTAAGTGTATCACTCAACAGGTTATTTATGCCATCATAAAGCTGTCAAGCCAGTGAATTAAAAAAACAGGAAGCCTACAAATCCCGCATGCAAATAAAATACGCAAAAAACGTGTGAAATCTACCCCTTAGGCGTCAGTTTATCACTTTACGTGGAAATGAAAGAGTGGAAATCCCCGATAAACCGCAAGAAAAACGAACAAAAAACGGGAGCCGATAAAAAAGTCCCGCATAGAGCAAGGCTAATTGAGTGACGACCGCACAATTTCAATTAAAAAACCCTAAAGAGGTAATTGTAAAGAGAGGGTGGCTGTTTTCCGGGTTTTTTTACACGCGATACTTCATGCAGGGGCGGAGGAATAGGGTATTAAAGAAAATTTGTAAAAAAGAGAAACATAATACCCTACCATGAAAATGAATAAATAGTACAAGGAATGTCAATCAAGGAATAAGGAACTGTCATTTGAAATTCACACTTTTCCGTCCATTTTCATGCGTTTTAGGTCCATAAATACGAAAAAAAATCTCCTCGGATTAGGCTAGACTAAAAGGTATTTATAATAAATGTGTTCCAATTTTGCAGGGTATCGGTAAATCGTACGACAATAAATTGATCGGGTGCAGGCTTGGGCAAGGAAATTATAAAAAAATTATACAAAAAACCAACTTGAACAATGCAGAGGACTAATGTAGAGTAAATGAAAATTGATTATTTTTGAATCTATCACAATAACCTATGAGCTTAAATCATGCCTATAACTTGGCTTGTATTGGTATTTTCTGGTGCGAACATATTCCATTACACCCATTATATTTGAAGTAACAAAAATTTCAAGTTCTGGAAAGTACCTTATGGAATCATAATCAAGCTAAGATTTTGAAGCTGTCAGGACCCAATTTACGTTCTGCATAAAAATAAGTTAACCTAGTCTCTGTCCTCTACTGTTGCGCTTCAATTTTTTGCATAAGTTGCCACACCTATTGCTTCTTCTTAATTTTTAATCTTTCACCACTACTGTTAACAAGCTGGGTACATATGTGGCTGTTAATTTTTGAACAGCTATCCGTTCTACGGTTCAACGCACTTTGTTTTCATTCAGTCTTGGACACACTACTTTTGTCCTTACCCTATTTCTTTATTCACAAAGCTTTTTCCATACTGAAATTGATAAGTATACCTATTAGGTGTATAAAGTTTTGCTATAGACTGAAGAAATATATTCTTTGAAATCTCTATGATGTAGTTATTTCAGCAAGTCTCAAGCAAAAATTTTAAATTACAATTTGTGTTAATGATTTGATTTACTTGTTATTCATTTTGTGGAAAATTTTCATTAGGTTTGAACACTAAAATTCATAAAGGTGAAGACTCATGTCCGCAGCATTTATGTGCTTCTCTTAAACTGAAAATTTATAAAAAGTATTTCATTGGACACGCAACAACGGATCCGATCGACCATATTTTCTAAGCTAAGATTTTTTACCTAAAAGTATTTACATCAGGAACCTTCTTAAAGAAAAATTGGGTAAAGAGGTTTTATCTTTTTATCTCTAATGTAAACAATGTGTCTAATATCTCATAAGATTCTTATCTAGAGAGAAATTTATCTCAGATGTATAATAACACGAAATATTTCAAGGCATATTAAAATCACAGACTAAAAATATTTATCCAGTATCCAGCACAGTGTCAGTTATAATATTCAACGGAATTGTTTTTCTTCAATGTGTAAAAAAATCTAAATCACTTATAACTAAAAAGATTCGTACGATAATTTAACCGTGTTATACCAGTACTGCTAAAATTGGAATACCGTATAACGTAAGTTGTATGTACAAATAAATCTGCCAACCATTGAGTTTCAGGTGCAAGATACGTGCCCATATTTGGTCAGTAGATATAAATTTTATATTTAAAACAAGGTGGTACCAAATTATGACCTCTATGGTAAATTCCAATTGGTCAACATCGAAATGCGTAATTTCCCATAAAGTTACTAGCTTTTAGAAACTGCACTTGAAGTGACGGTACCAATAGCGTAGCAGTCATTTTGGCCACAAATATTTTTTCATTCGTTTTCTGTAAAAATACGCAAACGGGATAAGTATCCTAAATCAATAGCTTAGTTTCATACTGGATAATCGCAGCACTTATCACTACCATTCAATAAGTATTGTCGCATTGTAGCAACTACCACAGCTACTTTTTAGTTTTTTTTTCAAAATCCACAAAATCTTTTTCAAAATATGGCTACTAGCGCTACTTTCAAAATGAAGCTTGAACGTTAGACAGTCAGTGACCAAACTCTTACGTCCCTGAAACTGGCACAAAGGTACATATTTTAGTCAAAGTTACTCAAAACACTCTTATGATTAAAATCTCACTATTATTTTAAAGTTTCTAAGTGGCACTATCAAGCTACTAACTACATCTACTCTGCCTGAATAATTTTTAATGAAAGATATTTGTTGAATGGGGGCATTCGTATATATCTTTACAATAACACATGAAAATACTAAAACGTATTTACAACTGAGCTCGGATCAAACTCCATAGATAGCCTTAGCTGTGTCCACGACTTCCAAAAATATTTTGCATTGTTTTCTTCATATACATGTTTCTCCTTACAATCCTTGCACTACTACCACTGCTACTGCCAAAAGTATTAGTATATTAAATCTTCGGAGACATTTCTCAAAATGTGCCAACTCTATCTTCTTTATATGATCCCCAAGATATTTATTGCCCCAGAAGCTCTGCCAAAAAGAGTTAGGTCATTTCAATTGGCAAACTTTCGTTAAATCAGTAGATTAATATGAACGACAGCAGCATTGGTCACCTTGAGATGCACTGTTACTAAAGAATTGATTTGACAACCCATTCTGAATCTATTCAATAAATAAACAAACTAGGCCATAGAAACTAATCAACTTTTTTGACAAAGAACTTATGATGGAACAATTCTATCTAGAATTCACTTTTTACAAAACAAGAAGTTATCACATCGCTTAATCTGCCCCTTATTTTGTCCCAAATCAAAACACTCATCAGAAGACTTCGATTACTCCAGCTACTAGAAAAAAACTCTGGAATTGACTATACTACACAGTGTACTGCGTCGTTTGAATAACTGACCTTAAGGATAGTTATGTCAAAGTCACTTTGCGTCAGAGAAATTAATGGGAGATGGACTTAAAAGGAATTATTAAAAAATGGTAAAATTAAGGGTAAAATAATTTTTTTTGAAATACATATAAAACAAGAACTTCACAGAAACGCTCCTAAGGAAACTCAGATCAACTATCAGAAAATAAATCCCAAATTAATTGAAAAGTCTGGTACAAGATCAGAATAGGTAAGAATAACAGCTAAGCCTATAAATACTTATGTTATGGTAGTGGTCAAGAATTTAAAATGATACGATCTTGTTTGGAAGTCCTTTCTAGCTAAACTTGTCATATCCATGTCATGTCCAAAAGCCTCCGTAAGAAAATTTCGAAAGAATCGTTTTAATTTGACTTCACTGCACTCACTAATACCAAATCAGTAGGATGATAGTAAAAACAGCATTTGCCACTTTTAGATACAGGATTGTTGAAACTGAAGTATTTTGTCTATTTAACACATCGGCTTATGGATATTTAGATTATAATCACTTCAAGCTAAAGAAATTAACCGAAATTGACACTGTTTAAAGAACTTAAGATAAAATCATTTTGTTTGGGATATGCATTTTTAAGAAATAAATAAAATATTCATTCGAATAATAATAGTTGGAAATATTTTCTGCTAGGAAGGCAGGTGTGTATCTTGACTGCTCAACTATTTCTAATCGAGATATAAATCTATTAGTTGAACTATTCTATTGCTTTTCGCAAAAACTTACTCGGTAAATAACTAAAATTCAAGCTAAAACAAGAAAAAATATTCTAATAATATCTAAATATTGAATAATAGTGTTAGAGCTGTTGAATATTCCTTGACTACCCGCCCCTGCCTGAACGTTTTTTAAGAGCAGACAGCCGTTAAACGACTGAATTCCTGGGGGGCTTAATTCTGTTTACGGCGAGCAACAAGTTGCCGGGGGTATCAAGGGTTCTTTTTCCAGGAAGATAAATTAGCTTTTTAGCGTTGATTTAAAAAAGTCCCGTTCTCGCCGCTCGTAAAATCCTTTTTGAGAGGATCACTCTCGTCTGGTGTCGTGTCGGTTTTTTCCAGCTTTTTGCCGGGGTAATTAATGGGATTAACAGCTTGACTGGCACGCTCGGAATTGGGTTTTCTGCTTTGCTTTTTTGTCCTGTCACCCTATGGTGGAGCTGGAGACACTTCTTTTTATCACTCACATCTGTTAGATTCCCAGAGAGAAGTGGATTGGTGGAAGCTTAAAAAACCTCAATTCTTCGATTTTAAATGCATATTTAGTAAAAATACATAAAAGTTTCAAAAAATATAAGAATTAATAAGAGGAGTAAATTAGCAATTAATCACTTCTCTGCGTTCAGGTCCTTGAAAACTTACTTTTTCAATAAATCTTGTGGAAATTTCCATCAAATACACTTGAAACTAGTGATAATTTTCGTTCATGCTGAAGTAGAATGTTTGAATATGTCTTTACAAGCAAAATGTCTTACTTCTTGTATTATAAAAATACATTTTAAATGATCAAACTTAATTAGAGCTGCAAAGTATTTATACAGACAAATTCTTGGGGCTGGTTTAAACATATTGAAAAGCAAACCTATATTGTCTAAAATATAAGATTTACATAGCTCTCGTAATACTGTACCTATTGTAAAACCCTAGATACGTGATAATAACGCAATGTCCGTTTATGAATTTCTTGTCATCAGATATAATTGCATGTTTCTCTGGTAAGATCTTAAAAGACGTCTAAATTAAATGGTCATACAGTATTCTGAAAATTCATTGCACACATCTGATTTTTCTGACTATTTGTACCAAAACTTCAGTCGCTTGTGCCATGATCATTTTTTTCAGGAACTTAAATTAATTAAGTACTTCAACAATCATAAATATTGACCGTACTGGAATATTTACATATTTCCCCAATTTTTAGTTACCTACTTTTATTAGTTCATTTTTTTGAAGCTCATTTAAGGACATGCCCTTAGAAATGTTAGAACTTTAGAAACAACGTTTGCCCACAAAATCATATTTTTTAGAAATCGAGTCACGGCCAAACAGTTTTGAACTAGAGAATTGCTATTGCAATGTGAATAAATGGATACGTTTTAGTTCGCGTATACTTCAACGAATCCTTATTCAACAAATCTATTCACATTAAAATAATGACCTACGAGTAGTTTTATAGATACTGCATACCACTGCATTCATTACAGGTCATGTCTGAGTCTAATTCTTCATTTTGAATGGTTAAAATAATGTTTACTCTTTTAAATTTGGTGTCGTTATAAAAACTAGAAAACTTTTGGATAAATAAAGCTCTAAAGAAGCTACATCGGTTAAATTATAGATTTCTTGACTAGTTCCTTTAACTTATTATGTTCAAATTTTATTATTTAGAGCACATTAACGAAACGTTTAAGAAGAGAGCTGAAAGAAGTTCCTTGATATATCCGTTATTATCTTTGGAGGATTATAAAAACTGTGAGTGTAGCTATTCCTAAATGCCGATATTGGGGCAATGGTGTGCAATTTGGTAAACTCGTACACCGGAATCTACGAACCCACTTAGATTTCTAAATTTGAACGCTTGCAGAGATATAAACTGTGTAGGTGCTCCTAGGCAGAGCCTAAATACCTTCTCCCTTTTTGCCATAAGAAGAATTGAAATATGTGCTGATCGTACTGTGGGCAGGTGTGCATAGATGTTGTACAATTGAACACACCCTTATTATCAAAACAAATGAATAGGCCCTTCCGATAGTAAAAATTTTGTCTTTTTTGTCGATTTCCCTCAAAATTGTGTTCGCTTAGCTGTAGCACTAATTTCATTGCTCAACATTTAAGCGAATCTTCATGTTTTGCATCAGATTCAAGACTGCTGTCAAACTTCAAAGACGTACTCATTATGCATTAGTTAACGTTGCTTTAATTTCAGTGCATCTAAAAATCGATTATAAGCTTTAAATTCAGCAGTTGGGTAGGAAAAATGGTCTAAATTTACATATTAGTATGACAAAGTATCGTTTTTACACTAACTGACTTTGCTGCTGCACGGAACATCACGGTTATAATGGTAAAAGACTCGACTAAAGGTTAAAGATATAAAAATTCTTCCAAAATTATGTGAATACTTATGATAAGTTCTAGAATGTTAATTTTGTAAAAAAAATAATTTTTCCAGAAAAATACAATATATCCTCCTCAACAAACTATTTACCATCTTGAAATCATATTGTATTGACGGCCCCCAACATTTTCTGGAAACATTTTTTTGATTATTGTTTAGGTTACTTAATTTTAGGAAACTTGTTAATTTATGGTTTGTAACCTGCGGAAAATTGTACGTTAAATGGTTTTATAAGGTTAAGTTTTAATTTTTGGGTTAGATGCTAGATTTAAGAATTGTAATACACATACAACTGTTTGCGGCGTTAAGTTAAGTTTTTGGTATGTTTTATCGTGACCGTAGCTTTAAGCGTTTTCTGTATTTGGGTGTTATATTATATCTATGTTTTTGTATTTTGGGTTATAAAATAAACGATTAGCTTATAGAAACTGCTGTCTCTTTCTGTATTGTGTTGTAAAGCAAAAATGTACTTCAAATGTGTTCAAGCAGATGATGTTACTATTAGTAAGCAAAAAAGTAAAATATTGTATTATTTTGTATCTTTTTGTTTTTTGGTAATAAAGTTAATAAAGGAAGTTTGATGTGTTTTTGTTGTGTATAGCATTATAGAAATATATCATGAGGAGGCTGTTCTACTGGACCTGTATTCCTGAAGGAAAGGTCAGACGTGCTTAAGTATCTTAGTAAATTATGTCATTATTTCTTATTAATATTTAAGGAACACATAAAAGCTGACAAATTCTGTTACGGTAGTTTTTAGCTAATTGGATTATTTATTTATTTAGCATATGGTTGGAATACACGTGAACAAAATGTAATAAAAAAGTAAAAAACAATACAAAATAGAAAATGTGATCTAGAAAGAAACGAGGCTATAAGTTAATAATGAAGGCTGATGGCCTGGCTTGGAGAAATTCCTTGTTGTTGCTTGAATATGCTCCAAGGCCACATGCACTGACAGTGCCTGACAGTTTCCTCTCCAAACTCGCATCATGGAGACTCGCGCTTGTTCCATTTAAGCAACGAATCAGCGCACACTCCATACCACGTGCGAATTCTGTTGTGACTCCACCATTCCTTTCAGTGGGGCTCAAAACCAGGAGGTTCTTCGCCAGCAGTTAGTTTACTGTTTACTTCTTCTGGTGTTTGTAATTGGTAGTTTTCTGGACCTTAATGTGCGCTGAGAGATCAGTTATATCTTCGTGGCTAAGGGGTAATAAAAATTAAAATAAAAAAGTTGTCCATTTATATTTTATTTGTGAACCAAATTTTATTTGCATTCTTCGATATCATGACTTAGTAAGTATTTAAAATTAAATAGGATGCATCTGGGCTATGCTTGATTTGGTTTACTTCATTACCGATTTTAAACAGGATAAAATCACTTAATGCATGATCAAGATAATCCATTACAGCTGATTAAACCCAGGTAATAAACTAATGAATGAATGATCGAAAATTGTGTAAACGAATAAAGAAAAACGGGTTAATTCCATAAGTAGCTACCGGTACATCGATCACATGGCGCACCTTTGATCGCGCAAATACCAAAGGTCCGTCTTTCGAGCAAAAGCTAATACAACCTTAGATACGTAGGATCGTTTTATGGTTCCTAAATTCTAAACACTTCTCATCAGCTTTCTCCACCTCGAAAGGTCTACGGCAGGGTTGTTGTCTATCACCTACTCTTTTTAAAATATATCTAGACAAAGCCTTACAAAGCTGGACAAAGAAAATTAAGTATATGGGGCTGCAAATTGACGATCATAATTTATATAGTCTCTATTTCGCCGACGACCAAATAGTTATAGCTGAGGATCGCGATGACTTGAGCTATATGATAAGAAAGCTGCAAGAAAGTTACCATGAAGCAGGACTGTCCATCAATACGAACAAATCCGAATACTTAGTTATCGGAAACGACGAGACAGATAATTTACACCTGGAACAAGATTGCATAAAAGGAGTTAAAACCTGTAAATATTTGGGAGTAATATTCAACAAGCAAGGAAATAGCCAGGATGAAATTAAAGAAAGGATAAGTAAAGGAAAACAAGTCACACGCTCTCTCAATTCTATACTATGGGACAAGAACATCACCATACAAACGAAGAAAAAACTACACAAATCTATATTTGAAACTGTTATTACGTATGGGGCCGAAACATGGGATATCAGTAGGTAGTAGTAATCGCAATAAACTCCTGTCAGCTGAAATGGACTTCCTAAGACGGAGTTGCAGAAAGTCTAGATTAGACAGGGTTAGGAATGAAAAAATCCGGGAAATGACGAAAACAGACTCAAATCTGATAGAAAGAATCCATCAAAAGCAATTGACGTGGTTTGGACACACAAAACGAATGGAAGAACATAGATGGCCTCGACGAATACTAGAATGGGTGCCACGAGAAAGAAGAAAAAGAGGACGACCGAGAAGCAGCTGGAGGGACGAGATAGATGAAGCCATGGAACTGAGGGATTTGGAAGAAGACATGTGCTTCGATAGAAAAAATTGGAAACTGGGAACGGAGAGACGGCTAAGGCCGTAAAACAAATCCGTATTATATATATATATATATATATATATATATATATATAGACAAAACAAAAACAAAAAAGGTGCAGCCCGGGCTCCGACACACCGGGCTGCTGTTCCATTCCCCAGCGACTACTCCTCACACCGTGAGGTGAGCAATCACTGGGTCCGCGTATCGTGCGTCCTAAGCAGACGAAGGGACCCATGGATGACTGCCTTCTGCATTCTGGCGGCTAAGATGTGCGCCGCCGCACGGCACACCGGCATTTTGCGCAGTGCAGAGAGCAGCGTATCCCTCATACCACCTAGGGATCCAATGACCATTACTAGCAGACTCACAGTGTAGTCCGGCCAGAGCCTGCGAAGTTGTCCGAGAAGCTCCTGATACTTGGTCCGCTTTTCCTCCTCCTTAGAGACGATGTTCCCCTCGGCAGGTGCCGAGAACTCGATAACGAACATCGTCTTTTGTTGGTAGTCGAGGAGGACTATGTCGGGCTTATTTGCATGTATAAGCTCGAGCGTGGAGAATGAGTAGTTCCAGTAAATTCGGCACCTCTCGTTCTCCACAACGGACTCAATGTCCCCTGGAGCGTATGGCAGCACCGGTGTCTCTATACCGTATGAGTGCCTTAAATGGTAGTATAGCACTCGTAGAGCCGCATTGTGCCGATAGATGTAGGCTGTGCCAGCGTACACCTTACACGCCGACAAGAGGTGCGTAAGGGTCTCTGGCGCCTGCAGGCAGGCTCTACAGCGGATATCGGGCACATCCATACCCATAATCCGGCTACGGTATACTAAGGTGTTGAAGACACCGTCTTGGCAAGCCATTATAGAGCTCTCAGTCTCCGACTTCAACCCATTAGACCTTAGGAAGGAGAAGGTCAACTGCTCAGATAAACCATGCTCTTCTAGATGTTTGTAGAAGATTCCGTGCATTGGTTTATCTTTGTGAAGTCTTAAAAGCAATTGGACTTCAGCAGTTTTAATCCGGGCTTTTAATTGTGCGGGAGCAAGTTCCGTAACGGACTGCTGACACCTCCGCGTGAAGTCGAGCGTGAGACTAAGTTCTTCGGCTGCCCGTGTTGCTGCTCTAAAAAGGAAGGCTCCTTTACCCGCAATCTCGTGCTCTCGCACAAAGCGGATCAGGGGATCGGTGCTCGTCGTAACATAGCAGGCAGTGGCCAGTACTACTCTGTTGTGCAGATGCTCCAAACTCAATAGTCCACGCCCTCCCAGGTGTCGCGGGAGGTATATTCGCGGGACAGAGGATCTAGGATGTAGACTTCCCTCCATATTCATCCTTTTGCGAGTCTTTATGTCGATTTGTCGCAGCTCTTCCACGTTCCAGTGGATAGCACCAAAGCTGTATAGCAACAATGGGACCGCAAGCATGTTTGTGGCAGCGACTTTGTTTTTGCCGGACAGTTCTGACGACCAGATCTGCCGGAGTCGGTGCAAATACTTGCGGCGGAGACACTCTTTGACCAATTCTGCCTCTTGGATGTGACGCTGCGCCACTCCAAGGTAGGTATAAGTATCTCCGGCATGCAGTTGTCGCAAGATGCTCCCATCAACGAGCTGCTCCTCATCTTCACTATCTCCGCAACGTCCTCTTTTGAGATGAACCATGGCACATTTGTCTATCCCGAACTCCATACCAATAGCTTGACTGTAATCCTGCACTACCCTCAGCGACTGCTCTAAATCGCGTTGTCCGGAGGCATAGAGTTTCAGGTCATCCATGTAAAATAAGTGGGTGACCTTGTGCCTCCGGTAATTGGGCTTGCCACAGCTGTATCCCTTAGTATTTTTCAGCGCTATGGACAAAGGCAGTAGCGAGATGCAAAAATATATATATATATATATATATATATGTATGTCTAAGGTATACTTCCAAGACATTAGCTGCGGTATTCTCGACAGTTCCAAGACATTTTTACAGTTCCAAGACGGTCTTGGAAGAAATTTATGTTTAAGGTATAGTTCCGAGACTTTCGAAAATGTCTTGGAAGTTTTTTATGACTAAGGTATAGTTCCAGGTCTTATTAAATATACGTAAGGGTTACTTCCGGGACACTTGTGTCTTGGAACAATTTTAAGCCTACCATATGTTTAAGGGGTAGTTCCAAGACAGTCCTTTTCAATGTGAATAAAAAAGATGGTTTGTATTCTGGCAAATACTTTGGAATACACAAGTCTTCCTAGTGAGGCTAACTAAATATTCAGAAGTCATCGATAGGAAGATTTTACATGTTTTTATTTTAGTTTAAGATTGGGGTATTATTATTAAAGGAGCATAATATAGCACGCGCAAAAAAATATTAAAAAAAAGCGTTCGACTTATGAGATTGCAGTAAAAATGGGACTATAAAATAGACTTACACAGATTTTTTTGTTTCCTTGGTTTCCAGTGTTGCTTTAAACTTGTCTTCAATGGCGCATTTACAAATTTTGTTCCGAGGTGAACCTATTCCAGAATACTCTAGTTATAAACCTCAAGATTTGGAAGTCCATTTTACTTCCCGCAGTCCCACACCGATAGGTGAAGGGAGTATTGTGATCGCGAAAACTTTCGATTTTGAGATAATACGCTTTCTGGTCGTACCTGTATACCAAAATTTACGTCACTCATTTCCGCCGGTCTATCTGTCTGTCTGTTGGCGTTTACATAGCCTCGTAATCTCAGTAACCGCTTCATGGACAGTGATGAAATTTAGGTAGCGATATGCTGTGGGGTCGTAGTAGGTAATGCTGCTGTAGATTAGAAAACTAACGCATGGGCGGCGGAGTAATTAGAAAAAACAAAAAATTCAAATATTCCTTTGACTTAATTTTTAGGCGTTTTAGGGGCTGATTTTCTACATTTTCTTGGGTTGGAGTAAAATTGGGGGTGGAAGTTGTAAAACTGAAAAATTTTTGTATTCATAACAGGCTGTCAACTGACCTGTGAATGAGAGACCTAGCTGCATAATAAACTTTTTTGAGTCCACCTGAACATTGTTCTAGCTATTACAAAAGTCAAATAACTTAGAATTTTCTGATGTAACTTACGAGTATTGCTTCAGATCATTTTGTATTGTGTTAATTATTGTACTAATGACAATAAAATTTTTACAAAGTAATGTTACCGTCGCGTCGCGAGGATGGCAAACGCGTATAGTTTTTATAAATCGTGTCAGTGGCGGCGCAGCAATAATAAAGAAACTAAAAACATAAGAAGACCTCAAACTTTATTTTTAGGTGTATTAGGGGTTCCTCATCATTGTCTATCTACTTTTTCTTTGGGTGTGAGTGAAATTGGGGCGGATGGGAGGTGGGAGGTTGAAAAAGTGAAAAATTTCTTGTATTTGTCCATTGATCTCTTTAAAAGAAAGACCTAGCGCCATAATACACTTTTTTGGGTCCATCCGAACACTGTTTAGCCTATTACAGAAACCAAGTGAGTTAGAATTTTCTGATGTATACATACGACCTTACGAGTGTTGCTTTACCTCGTTCTGTATGTGTAAATTATTGAATTTGTGTTAATGAAATTTCGATACAGTACCATTACCGAGATGAGGATGGGAAACGCGTATGGTTTTTAGAAATCGTGTCAGTGGCGGCACATCGATAGCCAAAAAACAAAAAATATAAAAATAGCACAAATATCGTTCTTAGGCATTTTAAGGGTGCCTTTTCTATGCCTTGTAATGTATAGACATAGACAATATGTAATTAGTTAGGTGGGAGCTCGGGTGGCTTAGGCCCGATTTTATCAATACGCATATTTAACAAAGACTTTGACAAGGCTTTTCTATTGGATGTTATTTAGCAAAAGCTTTCTATTGGGTATTGAGGGCTATGTTATCAAGTATCATCCAATAGTGTTATATCAATAGTGAAAACAAAACGTCAAAGCTGGTTGACACTTGTCAAAAAAATTTTAGAATTCATGGATCAAAATCATAGCAGAATATCAGAATAAAGCGATTGATTTGCAAATTAATGCCACATTTTTCATGTTTACATTATAATTATTGTATAATTACTAATTGCAAACTGCGATAATTTGTGACAGAATCATAAGAGTACCTAGTATCAATCAAAGCAACTACCTTATTTAATAATTACAAATGCCACCTCCGTCAGTCAGATGGATTACAGAAGAAAAAAATACATACTTTTATGAAGAATCAATCTTTCAATTTCTGGATGCATGTTTGTTATAGACCTTCTTATAGAAATATTCACAGAGAATCTAAAGATGCAGCATATATATAAAATAAGGTTATACGCAGCTAAATAGTGAGCTTAGCCGTTCTGGATAGGCATCTAGTAATGCACATGCACGCTTGGAAAATAGCTTGCCTAACAGTTAAATCGTTTGTTTAACTTTTGAAATGTACCATACTATGTTTACCACTTTTTACTACCCACACCGATTGTTGAGGGGAGTATTGTGATCGCGAAAATTTTAGATTTTGAGATAATACGCTTTTTGGGCGTTTTATGATGTCCACATAACGAAAATCCACGTCACTCATTTCCGTTGGTCTGTCTGTCTGTCTGTCGCTCTTTTCTAGCCTCGTAATCTCAGCAACCGTTGCAGGATTGTGATGAAATTTGAGCGATATGCTGTGGGGTCGTAGTAGGTAATGTTCCTATAATTTTGAAAATCGATGCATAGGCGGCGGAGTAATTAGCAAAAAAAAATTAATATTGATGAAACATCGGTTTTAGGCGTTTTAGAGGTTCCTGATCATTTTCTGCGTTTGTTTTGGGTGGGGGTGAAATTGGGGTGGTTGGAGGGTTGGGGGTTGAAAAACTGAAAATTTTCTTGTACTCATAATAGGCTGTCTACTAACCTGTGAAGGAAGATCTAGCGACACAAATCACCTTTTTAGGTACATCCGAACATTGCCTAGCCTATTACGGAAACTAAGGGAATTTTCTGTATACATACGAGAATTTGTTGGTTTAAATCGTTTTGTATTTTGTAACGTGGACATTATTAAATTGATTCTAATGAAATTTTGACACTGTATTGTCACCGTGGTGAGAACGGAAAACGGGTATGTTTTTAAAAATCGTGTCAGTGGCAGTGTAGCAATAATCAAAGAACCAAAAATTATGAAAACAACTCAAACTTGGTTTTTAGATGTTTTAGGGGTTCCTGATCATTTCCTACCTGTTTTTTTTTGGGTGGGGGTGAAATTGGGTGGCGGTGGGGTGGGAGGTTGTAAAACTGAGAAGTTTGTAGTATTGATAATAGGCTGTCCATTGACCTGTGTAGGAAAGACCTAGCGGCATAAGACAATTTTAGGGGGGGAGGCTGGCGATTATTTGGTTGCAAGGGATCTCAGACTAAAGCTTCATGCTATGGGAAAATAATAAACTGGTATCAGTGTAATGTGTGGGAAGTACTGAGTCAATCAACTTGACTTCATTAATTACTATAAATCAAAGATATATTGCATGTAACTATAATTATTATCGATAGTAAATTGTTTATCACAAATAATGCAGCGAGTGAATTTCTTGTCATCATATCATTTGATACAGCATGAAACCAGCGATCAAAAGCACCGCTTCTCTGGAATCTGGTTGAGATTAGCAATTGCTAAACTTTTTAACAAGAAAATGGAATTTTTCACCCATTTAGGGTGGAAAATCAGACTGAAAAAATACAAGATGGTTCACAATGGTCGATTGTATATAAAGTATGTCATTTTTGACCCTTTTGAGATAAACTTCAAGAGAAACCAATAATTTTCAGAGTACTTTCACAGATGCATGTTCTTGCTCCGATTGGTCAAAGTCTTTGTTAAAATGCGCATGTTGATAAAATCGGGTCTTAGCCCCCCAAGAATGATATTAGCCCCCCCAAAAATCCAAAAATAATTCGTTCTGTTAAGTATATTGTATTTAGGGCGGGGAGTTAAGCCCCTACAAAGTCAGGGACTTAACTACGCCTATGATTACACCCCTCTATTACTTTTGTTTAAGACCGCCAGTGATTTTCCGGCAATCATATTCCGATAATGTTTTATAATAAACAAACATATTTTTCTTGTCTTCTTTATTTACGTTCGTATATCGAGATGACAAATCAGAAAGGTTAGTGAGCTATCATTCTCGAGACCCAATTCAATTCCAAATAAGTGCACACTTGTAATTAAACTTTTAGGATATGAAGCCCTTATAATGTTATTGATTTGCTATACATTTTTATTTCACTGACGCCACCTCAGAGCTCGCAAACAAAAAAATAATAATTAGCTGTGTATTCCCACCCTGTGGCAAAGATTACAGAATCTAGTTTATTCTGTAATCTTTGCCTGTGGTCCCCTTGCAAGGCCACACTGCTTGACCCTTTTTATACCTGCGCCCGGTATTAATGACTTCTCTGTAATTTTTTTACGATAACGTTCTGCTTTCCGGAAGATATAGTACAGGGAAGTGAGGAAAAGAAGTTATGGTTAGTGAGTGGGGAGTTTCATTCATCCAGCAAGCTGACAAAGTTTTGGGTCATGTTTACCTACCTTAATGTTTGCTGCGTAAGATTTATGAGCAAGTAAAAGCTATAAACAAATAAAAGTAAAAAAAGTATTCAAGTTGATTGACTCAGTAGGCACTAGCCACAGATTAGGATTACGCTGTTACTATTTTATTATTTCCCCATAGCATGAAGCTATGGTCTGTGGTCACCTTGCAACCAAATCATCGGGCCGCCCGCCAAAAGACATACAACTCAAAAACTCCCGTAAATAGTTTCCTGTAGTTCTCTCCGTAGGAAATAGTACGATACGAGTTTTTATTATGCCATCCACAATTGATGTCCAGCTCACATGGCGAACCAATTTTCCGATAACAACAGATTATATTACCGGTATCAATCTAAGGGCAATGGAAAGTGTTGTACAGATACAAAACATATCGGGGTTTGCCAGCCATCATATCTGAGACGCCATCCTACCTAGGCTCATTTCGAATACTCAAAAAAAAGTAAAAAATGATGAAAGATCCCTAGATTACCTAAAAACAGAGTTTAGACGGCTTTTGTATTATTTCTTTTTTAATTTAGTTTCATCACCACTAACACAATTTTCCATAGGCCATGAACTTTATCGATCTCCACCACGGTCCACGGTACCCTTTGGAAACTTCATTGCTATCAGTTTAGTGCTGAACTACACATATTACAGAATAATCTACAATAATAAAATTTCAAAAATTATTTTTTGTCTAAAGTAGGGCAACATTCGGATAGAGCTGAAAAGTATATTAGGTTGTTATTTCACAGGCCAATGAAGAGGCACCTACGAATATAACAAATATTTAACTTCCAAAACCCTGTACCCCAAATTACGTCAATTTTATCCCCTCTGAAAAATATGGAAAACGACCAAAAATGTCCAAAGCGCGTAAAAATGGAATTTGAGTTGTTTTTATATTTTTAGTTTCGTTTACTGCAAGAGGTTTCTTTACTCAAGAAGCAGACGTTTCAGCGCTTATTTTATGCCTTCTTTAGGGCTAAAATTCATACTAAGGCGAAAAATATATAAGTTGAAGTCTCGGTGAACATATAAATTGAAAAATGTTGAGCATTAAATTTGACAATTCAGTCTTACAAACAAATTTGAAGTTTTTTACACATAAAGTTTACAATTAACATTTAAAGGGTTTTTACAGAATGCAAGCAAAACAATCAAAATAGGAAAATCGGTACATTTTTCATTCCGTATCATTAAAATGGTAAATAACAATCAAGTGTATCGAGCACACGGAAACAAGGGAACATATCCCTTTGGGTCAAAAAACAAACAACATTCCAGAAGATGGCTAAAAAAGACTCATAAATGACAAATACCGTTAGTCAATACACCTAATTTTGGCATCTGGTGCTGTACACCGAAGCCAGTGTCAGAAAATTATGAATATTTATACTTACATACTTATTATTTTATAGATATACCAGGTTCAGTCATAAAGGCAGACAAATATTTGATTGTGTTGTTTTATTATGGGTTGAGTTTAATGTAATTGGTAATCAATAAATTATAAATCTGGCTCAGATCGAGAGTATCAGATTTCTTGTAGATGAAGAAGAAATATATGAGTTGTTTACATTTCTTTCAGGTCTCAATCGGTGCCGACACTTCGATGGTGCAGTTGCGTTATTATGTAGACATGAGTAATGATAAAAACGCAATTATCCATGCAAAATATATATTATAATAATTCAGAAAGTGGTAGGAGATCAAAATCTCAAATAGCAATTTGCAATTGATTAAAACAACAAATTGATCTATTTGTTGTATATTGATATCTGATTATACACAGACAGTATACAGTTTTGACCACGCTAATGACCGGGTAAGCCCCCTAGCCAGCACAGCCAAAAATGCCGAAAAGGGACTCGTTTGGCGTCTTGTGAAGGCATAAGGCATACTTTGTAGTATCGGCACTCGGTAGGTTCACAAAAAATATAAACAACTCAAATATTTCGGACTTCATCTATAGCAAGCCTTGGGATGTAAATCATTTCGCTGATCAGTCGTTTCTTGTAATTAATCTCACTGTCAAGTATAGTGACAGAATCGAATTTAAAATGATTATTATACTCGAAATGTTGAGACGACTGTATGATCCCTAAAATTTTTATGAGTGTCTTAACATGATGACATATGGACTCATTTTTTTGTACAGTATATAATACTATTTTATTATTGAGAGATCTATATATTATGCTATATCAATAACTTAATATACTTAAAAAGAACTTTAAAGCATTGAACTCTTCGTTAAAAACTATTCACATACTTCAAACTTCAATGAGAACATACGAATCTTTTTTTTTCAAAAAAAAAAATTGTTATTCATTTACACATTTTACACGGTTAAATAAACATTAAATTAGAATAACTAAAATAATAAAAAGCAAAATCCATCAATACAGTACACAAATGTATATCACTATTGTGAAACCAACCAATTTGAATGCGATATTCAATTTTCTGAGCCCACGGATTTGAGTGTTATCTCACTACCTATTCTAAAGCCAAGTCTATTTCAACTCTTTGAAAGCTTCAGAGGCGCATTTGGAAACGTGCAAATATTTCTAAAACTGTTACAGGAAAATGTACAGAGTGATTGGTAAATTGGTGAAGGTGGCATGCTAATAAATTGAAAATTAATAATCCTATGTCCAATTCCTAATAGTTTCCGAAATAAATTTAATTTTAGTAATGTTTGTTAAACTGTAGAAAAGCAAACGAAAACCCTAATAAAACAAAATCTTATTGTCAGATTAAGAAATTTGGTGTATTAGTCCCTAGAAAATATGCTATTTCGTCATTATGGATGAGAATAATGTGAACATTTATAAAAAATTCCCCATGATTAAGTTACAAAAGAATGAATTTGAGTACAAAGCTTCAATAGCGCGTTTGGCAATAACTTGGCATGGGATTTCTAATTCTTGTTATTGGACTTGGATAATATGCTATTTTTTACTTTAGTGTCAACGGTATCTACTGCTATGCCCTAGTGTTCCGTGTAGACTTTGTTACTCACATCACGATTAATCATAAAAAGGAATCAGTCAAACAAAACTTCGGTATGGTACCTCAAAATTGTATAATTTTAAAAGAAACATTTGTTGTTACTTAGAATATATTCGTCTTAAACAGTTGCTAGGTAATCAAACAGAACATGCAAATCATATTAGAAAGTATCTTGTATCCGTAGATTTTTAATCATGTACGTATGAGATATCCAAAACATGTTAAATATTAATTAAACTCTAAGACATCGTAAATCATGTAGAACTAACTAGGACTAACATTTGCATCATTAAAAAATCAATTATTGGTTTAATGTTCACAGAACATTCCTTCGAAATGCAGTTAATGTGCATTTGGAAGATGTTCCGTTACAACTTAGACAACACATCATGGTATATCAGGACGATGGCTGCCCGGCGCATAGTCGTATAAGTGTACGGTAATCGTTGGATGCAGTAATTGCACTATATCCACATTGTTGGGTTCCCATGGCCAGCAAGATGTTTAGACTTAACACCGATGGACTTTTACGTCTGGGGACGTATCAAATCGTTGGTGTACGACCCTCTACGCGGCCGCGCTCAATCAACGAACGACCTTCAACGGGAATCGTCGAAACAGAGGCACATGTCGGGATGAGAGCTTCCATCAGAAATAGAGGTGGACAATTTGCACAAGATCTGCAACCATTAAATCGAAAAATGGTTTTTTCAACCACTCAGTTTTTTCCTAATTTGTTAATTCGATCTGTCTGATTTGCGATCTCTCAGGTTTTAGTTAGTAAATGTAACATGATTTGCGAATCTGATTTGTACATAACTGAAGATCAACGGATAAAAGGTACTTTGTAACATGGCTTGCATGTTCTACGTGGTTATATAGCGACATTTTGAAACAAATCCATTTTAAATTACAACTTTAATTTTTCTTTTAAAATTATACAAGTTTGTGATACTGTCCCGAAGAAGACTTTTTACACCTCGGCATGCTGTATTAGCACATTATTCAAGCACGAATAACAAAAACTAGAAATCTGATGACAAGTTTTCTATTCTCGAAAATCCATATGCTTCTAGGTCTGGGGCTTAAATGCAATCTTCTTGCCTGTGTTTAACACACATTCAACAACTTCGTGGTACCAATGGATAACTAAAAAGATATGCATGTTTTTGCTGCAATGTGCAAGGTTAATTATAGAGTAACTTTTTAAGACAAATTTATTTTTTGGCAGTTGCTCATGGATTGACTTTTCAACACATAATAGTTTTTAGACTATCTCGAGAAGTTTTTGATACATGATCACTTTCCTTCAGTCTGTAATCGCATATTAGCATATTTTCTAAGGACTAATACAAAAATTCCGAAAACTCGTAAACTCGACAATAATAGGGCTTGCATTTGTAGTTCTGTGTTTTAATAAATGAAATAATAATAAAATTTAATATGTCTTGGAAACTATTGGGAATTGGACATGGGATTATATTTATTAGCTAACCAGATCGACTCACCTCCTCAAAGAAATATATTGAATAACCAATTACCCTGCTATAATTTCTTCTTGAAGATAGTGTATCTTAAAAACAGAATTAAACACTTTTTACTGGTAACTACTTTAAGAAGTCTTATCATTTTTACCCCTCTATTTATAACTTTTATTTCCTCATAAAAGTTACCCTGTGAACAGCTGGTTTACTTTTGTGGGTAAATATGACCCAAAAATTGTGTCAAATTTCTGGATCAAAGGGTGTCACGAGAAAAACCTTATTTTCCTGAACTAACAAAGAGGAACAGTCTGTGATGTGTTTCGGGATATATGTAGATATACATTTGAGAAAAGCATACTTCCAAGACTTTCAGTTATTCACACGAGGTGCCAGTCTTGTTTCAGCTTAACCTATGTGTGGTGTTAGAGAGAGAAGAGAATAATATCACGAAAATACGTTATACTAGTGGGGAACCCCGCGGCACTTGGGAAGGGGGGGGGGGGCGCAAGGCACTGTAGGGTCGTGTGCTGATGCAAGGTGGAAGGTGTATCTTGCCTTGATTTTTTTTTTGCCAACGCGCTATCTTGAATATATAATTATTAGTATTGTTAGCCTGATATATTTTTATATAGGTTAGTATAATTTTATGCTTTCTTATAGAAAATTTCTTAACAAGTTATGATCATTTACAATCTCGGACAGCTATTTGATGCTTTGTTAGGAAATACAGAAACAGTAGTGATATACTGTCTGTGTTGATTGAATATCTGAATAAATATCGATCATGACTAGTGTTAGTATAATAGGTACCTACAATTTATTTTTACAATACTTAATTATAAGTATTCAGCTAGTTATCAAATATATTTTTTGTTGTAATATGCACCAGAAAATAGTTCACAGGCAGATCAAATAATGTAATGCAGACTTTTTTATAGTGTTATTAGTGCTACAACGTGGCATAACCTAAATTCTTCAACATATTAAAAGCCTTTTACAGGCGCAAAGTGAGCAAGCGTAGTGGAAAGAGTATATAAGAAAGTCCAATAAATATTTTCTATCTAGTATGTATTTACATAAAAATGATTAATGTCCTAATGAAAACTAAATATCCATCTCGCCCATGCTTCTCAAAGAAAACGTCGACTGTCGGTCAGGATTTGATTGTATTTTTAGGTGATTCAATTCACATTAGTTATACCATCAGGCGGGGGGTGGTCCAGTTGGTCCAGACCCCCCTTCCCCCAAAACGTTATATAACAATCTCCCCCGCCCCCCGCCCCGTCCACCGGTAAAGAATTATTTTCCTCAAGTCTCAGTAAAGCAAAATTAAAAGGCCCCAATCCTAATATCTCGACCCCCCCCCCCCCCCCCCCGAAACTAAATCCTGGATACGTACCTGTATACGATACTTAATTTCATTCATGATTTTCGGAATTTAAAAAGCATTTACAAAACAAATACATTTTTCTTGTCCTCTTATATACAGGGTTATTCACGTTATTCGACACGGAGCGTTATGGCTAAAGTATTTGATAAAAAAAAAATAATAATTTCGGACGGATAGAGACCCATAAAGGCTACATTTTAAAAATATTTTCATGTTATACAAAAGCACGAAATGTATCAAAGTTATGTTTTTTTTAAATGGAACACCCCCTATATTATTGCATATTAAGATTCCTTGGTGAATTCTATTGTGACATTATAGGTCTGTTTTTACAGAGAATCACAAACCAGTCAGAGCCAATCAGTATTCCCCATTGCAGTTGTCAAACTATTTCTGACTAGTACTGGCCAATCAAATTGACGCTGACTAGTTTGTGATTGCTGTAAAAACAGACCTTATGTATCATACATGGGACTTAAAGCGAACCGTTTTCGTTATAAGTAGATATCAGGAAAAAATTGAATATCGCAGAGATTATAAAATTTGGGAGGCTGTGACTTTGCCGTATTACTAAGCATAAAATGCGTCAGCCTTGATGAGACTGTCAAAGTTAAATTACGTTTATGCTTGGAGAAATCGGTCGATTAATTAAGGAAACTTCGATCAGCGATAACTTGATTTTTTCAAATGGAAATGCCTAATTTTTTTATATGATTAAACGTAGAATTTGATAACCTTTCTAATGATATAAGGTTGTGAATATCAATCTCTGGTAGTTTTCATTTAATTTTAAATTTTCAAACAAATCGGCGTTTTTCAATTTTCCTACCTATACGCAACGTAGCAGGCCATGAAATATAAACAAAAACCTGTTCAGGTAGAAGAAAACATCTAACTTAGCTGAAAATACACACGAACTAGACTAAAGGGACAAGCTTATAAAAATTACTCACAACAAACAAAGTCTAACCAGAAACACCGGCGGTAACATATCTTTGGTCAAAGAGAAGCTGGAGTATGATAAAAATGGATTTTTTCACGGCCTACTGGCTACTGCAATGTACTAGAGATTGGCAAGTTCCAAAACCATTAAAAATTTTGAAATAAAATGAAAACTACTAGATGATGTTGTAAGCAGTTTATGATTTTCATAATAAAATTTCACATTTAATGATATAAAAAAGTATGCAATTCGGTCAAAACTCAAGTCAAAAGTACCTCTGACTGGAGTTCTGAAAATTCTTCAGTACCTATCATCAAGATCGCAGAAAATGAAGAATGAATTAAAATTTGTTCAAATTATAAAACATAGCTCAAATGGCAGAAAATTTAAATCTGATTTGTCAGTATTCCTTTTTTGCGGTATTGCTAATAGATATTGTAAAATAGAAGGGCTCCAGTCAGAGGTATCGACTTCGACGCAAATTAGTACTTTTTACACCATTACATATGATTGATAGTTGCGTGCTGGAGCAATAGTCGCTGGTCGTTTTTGTTTCATATCAGGGTTTTTAATTGTCTTGGAAATTTTTAACCTCTAGTAAATTGCAGTAGCCAATAGACTGTAAAAGATATCTATTACTGCCATACTCCAGCTTCTCTTTGACCTTAGATATGTTATCGCAGTTGTTTCTGAGAGAGTTGATTTGTTGTAAGGAATTTTTATAATCTTGTCCCTTTAGTCTAGTTAGCGTGTATTTTTCAGCTAAGTTAGTTGTTTTCTTCTACCTGAACAGGTTTTTGTTTATATTACATGGCCTGCTACGTTGCTTATAGGTAGGAAAATTGAAAATCGCCGATTTGTTTGAAAATTTAAAATTAAATGAAAACTACTAGACATCGATATTCATAACCTTATATCATTAGGAAGATTATCAAATTCAACGTTTAAACGTATAAAAAAAATTAGTCATTCCCATTTGAAAAAATCAAGTTATCGCTGATCGAAGTTTCCTTAATTAATCGACCGATTTCTCCAAGCATAAACGTAGTTTAAATTTAACAGTCTCATGAAAGCTGACGCATTTTATGCTTAGTAATACGGCAAAGTCACAGCCTTCCATATTTTATAACCTCTGCGATATTCCATTTTTTCCTGATATCTACTCCTATCGAAAATGGTGATTTACACCTAAACGGTTCACTTTAGGTCCCATGTATGATACATAAGGTCAATTAGAATTCACCAAGGAATCTGAATATGCAATCATATACGGGGTGTTCCATTTAAAAAACCATAGCTTTGATACATTTCGTGCTTTTGGGACACCCTGTATAACATGAACATATTTTTAAAATGTAGCCCTTATGGGTCTCTATCCATCCGAAATTATCATTTTCTTTTTTATCATATACTTTAGCCATAATGCTCTGTGTCGAATAACGTGAATAACCCTGTAGAGATGATAAATCAGAAAGGTTAGGTTAGTTTTTGATTTATTATAATTTTTTATTTCAATGACAACGCGGCGACGTCTCAGAGTTTACAAACAAAAAAATAATGGCAGTGGATCAGGTCCCGGCTGCAGAGATTTTCTATATCAGAAAATAAATGCCGGCTGCCCGTCCATTTCATCAAAAATTTTGCAATTTTTAATATTATTGTGAGTTGTACTTAAATGAAAAAAAAAACAACCAAACAACCATTGTTGGTTTTATAGTGAAACTATGCATTACCTTTGGAGAACTAACAAATTAAAATCTACGTTAGATAGACAAAGATAACACTATTTACACAAATGACTATATTAGACACGCTTGTACAAAATAGTACGTTTCTATTTCATTTACAGGCTACAAACTTTCAGTTATTATTTAACATACTAATACAGTTTTATAACATTTATTCTTTGTTTATTAAACTAACACAAAACCAATACTTCTGTTTAGGTCTTCTTGCCAGAGAAACACATATCAAGCAGCTACTACATCTGATGAAACTTTCATTGAGATCATGGTTACAAACAGCAAATATCCACCGGTTCATTTTTTTTTCTTTTTAATGATGGATTCTAGAGTATTCCGTGCTTCATTTGTGAAATATCTTCGAATATAAAAAACGTTCACAAGTGACTCTTCAATAATCTTGTTGTTGATAAGATCCGGTTTGTATATATCATAGTCCTGTATAAGAAAACTAGGGGAGGATATGTTGTCAACTTCATTTGTATCTTTGATAATCCAGGACAATAACAGTTTTTCTTTTTTATTGTAATTAGATTTGATGAAAGGAATTTTTTTAATAGCTTTTCTTTTCTTGTGTATAACCATTAATTCGATGAAATATAATTGTTTATAGAATTATTACCTAGTCTTTCTGAAACTCTTTTTTTTGCTTAATTTTTAGCTTTGACCCCCTTGTATATAACAGTATTTGATGTAGTAATACTTTAAATTCACATTAGCTTTCTCTATAACATGTGGTACACGTTTTCGAGCAGAAGTACCTCAAAGTTCTATTATCTTTCATCCAGTATTCGGTTAATATTTGCTTTTTATGCACTTTATGAAATCTTTAAGTGGATTAAACTTATCTCCAAGTTTCATTTTCACCAGAAATAATAGTAAAAACCGAGGTTAAAACTAAAAACACCATTCACCAAAGACTGAAGGTAAACAGAGCATGAAGATAACCTCAAACTTCATATGTGGAAATGCCGGGTGCCGGGATTACTTTTCTAATGTAAAAAATGCCGGTTGCCGGGACCTGAAAATTACAATCAATAGCCTAAATGCTGGGATTTCAAATTAAAATGTAATAAATTCCGGTTGTAATTTTCATGCCCCGCTGCTGGGACCTGATCCACTGCCAAAAATAATAATTATCTGTGTGATTCTTCCGTGTATTCCCCTTGCCACGCGGCACCGCTTCACCCTCGTTTCTACCTGGACCTACTCTTCGCCTGCACCCCGCGACCCGCATCAATGTGATTTTTTATCATAACGTACATACTGATATCCGGAATATATAGTCCAGGGAAGTGAGCAAATAAAGCACTATTTTATTATTTTCCCATAGCAAGAAGCTATGGTCTGAGATCTTTGAGATAATTATGCAACCAAATCATCGGCCCGTCCGCTAAAAAACATACAATTCAAAAATTCTGGCAAATAGATTCCTGCAGCTCTCTCCGTAGGAACAAGCACGACGCGAGTTTTTATTCGGCAATCTCCAACAATATCAATCTAAGGCCAATGAAGAGTGTTGTACAGACTACAGATACAAAAAATGTCGGGGTTTCCCAGTCACCCTATCCGAGACGTCATCCTACCTTGACCAGTTCTGAATATTAAAAAAACAAAAATTGAAAATGAGGAGAGAACGCTAGGTTACCCAAAAACAGAGTTTGAACGGCTTTGTATTGTTTCGTTTTTAATTTGGTTTTACCATCACTAACACAATTTTCAAAAACCATAGAATTTATCGATCTGCACAATGATCCACAGTGTAGGTTTAGAAATTTTATAGCTATCGGTATAGTGCAGAACTACACACAGAATTATTTAGAAAATTAAATAAAAAAATGTGTAAGGTAAAAAGTATATTATGTTTTTCCTTCACAGGGCAATGACGAGGCAACTACAAATATAAAAAATGTTTCACTTCTAAAACCCTGTACCCCCCAGCTACCTCAACTTTATCCCCTCTAAAAATATAAAAAACGACCAGGAACCTCCAAAGCGCGTAAAAACGTTTGAGCTGTTTTTATATTTTTAGTTCTTTGATTATGCCTTTGCCACCACTGACATGATTTCTAAAAACCATACGCGTTTTCCATACTAGCCACGGTAATAATACTGTGGCAAAATTTCACTGAAATCAACTCAATAATCTCCAGCTTACACAATGCCGAATGATCTAAAGCAATACTCGTATGTATCAAGGATAAGGTCCTTGGTATGTATACATAAAATTTGCTTGGTTTCTGTAATAGGCAACGCGCTGTTCGGATGGATCTAAGAAAGCATACTATGTAGTTCTTTCTTTCACAGGTCAATGGAGGCTATTATGAATACAACAATTTTTTCAGTTTACAATCCACCACCCCCAACCATCTCGATTTCACCCCCCCCCCCCCTCCAAAAGAAAAGTCAAAAATGATCAGAAACCCCTGAAACGCCTAAAAACAGGGTATGAGATATATTTGAAATTTAGAGTTTTTTGCTAATTTCCCAAATGAATGCAGCATTATCTGCTACGACTCCTCAGCAAATCGCTACCCAAATTTCATCACGATCAATGATACTGAGTAATCTCAGTAATCACGAGGCTAGAAGAACGCCGACAGACAAACAAACAGACCGACCACCGACAGACACACCAGCAGACTGACAGATTATGTTGTGTAAACGTATCATCTCATAATTGAACATCTTCGCGATCGCAATACTCCCCTCACCTATCGCTGTAGGAAGTAATATGTCAAATTTTCTCTTAAAGCGGTTACCAGTAAAAAGTGTTAACCTGTGTTTTTGAGACAAACTATCTTTAAAAAGATGCCTTAAGCTTTTAACTATAAAACGGCGAAGATTTCGAAAAATTAAGGAAACGTAATTTAACAATAATAATTGCAAAAATAATCTATGGTTATTTTGGTACAGAATACGTCGTTAGCAACCTTAGCCAGAACATTTTGATGACATACTCGCTGCAGTGCGCAGCAA
Source organism: Callosobruchus maculatus (assembly GCA_951848785.1). Classification (NCBI taxonomy): domain Eukaryota; kingdom Metazoa; phylum Arthropoda; class Insecta; order Coleoptera; family Chrysomelidae; genus Callosobruchus; species Callosobruchus maculatus. The sequence goes on from CATOUR010000032.1 coordinate 4,577,683, forward strand.
AATTTCCTTGTGGTGCATGTTATCTGGTTCAGACATGAACTGCGAATCTGTCTGGAGAAGCTCATTTCTTGAGAATAATCTATCCAGCGGTCCATTCTCAGTGCTGAGTTTATATAAGCCATCATCGTTAATTTCGGCAACGATGGCTAATATATTCCGTGGGGTTAATCGACCTCTATCAACATCCGGTATCGAATCAAAACATTAGCCCCTTTTTTTAAAAGAGCAAATATTTTATTTGACTCGGTCAGCACTTTCGTGGCTTGAATTTTGATCATTTTATGGGATTCATCTCTCTCTCTTAATATCCTTTTGTTTCTTTGAGTTAGCTCATTCAAATTACTGCCAACTTCACCTTTTTCTAGAATACTACCACATTCACCATTACCAGACATGCGATTATATTATCATTGGGCGCAATTTCTGTGAACTCGTTTAGTCCTTTGTTTTGATCAGGGTCTTGATTCTCTGAATCCTCTTGGCAGGAATTTATACTAGTGCTTCCAATGTTATTAACATCTGTTAAGTTTGTTAAATCATCACCGTGCCCGTTTACCATCCTGTTTATTATTTTTTCTAAGTATTCATTTTGCAATGTTTCAAGGACATCTTCTAATAGTAGTGTAGACCTATTAGATGACTCTATGTAGAGTTTATTCAAACCACCCTCGAATTCTTTTCGAAACGTTTCTATCGATTCGCTCATTTTACTAAAAATTATTCTAAAATTAAGCTAAGAATGGACAAAGAACAACTGTAGCAATTATGTTAGGTTATCCGATTTCACCGCTTTGTGGACAATATTCCAATATTCCAATAACGCGAAAATGGTCGGGTGTTTCCGACCGCATTCGGAGTTTCGCATTGTGGGTCTTTGTAATTTACCCACAACGCGTTCTGCGCATACAAGGATTACTCAAAACGCGATGTGAGAAATTAGAGAAATCCACAACGCGTTCTGGGTATAAATTTCGGTCAGTGGCCGAATTCGGTTATTGAGTACGTATACATCTTTCTTTTTTTTTACTATATTCTGATACTCTTTGTAGAGTCTTGTGGAAATAAACCATGTATGTATGTATTAATTATGTCCATGCTATTTATCCATAACTTAATATGGAGTTCATTAAAAGCAATTCTTTTTTAACAAAAAAAAAATATTTGAATGAATATTAGGTGAAAAGGTACACAAAAAATAAGAACTCTCATCGTATGTTTATTAATTTTGTTATCTTAATGTATTATTTATTACAACGCTTCGTTGAAAAATATTCGCATACTTAAAACTTCAATGAGAACATACGAAGAAATGGTTTTAGTTCGAAAAAGGAAATTATCAATCATTTACATGGTTGAATAGATATTAAATTATAATAATTAAAGAAAGAAAAATCAAAGTACATCAATGCAGCCCACAGATACATCTGAATGCGATATTTCATTTTCTGAGCCCACGGGTTTGAAGGTTATTCCAGCATCTACCCTAAAGCCAAGTCCACTTAAACTATACTTTGAAAGCTTTTGAGGGACATTTGGAAACGTGAAAATATTTTTGAAATTGTTACAGGAAAATATACAGGGTGATTGTAATGGTTAACTATAAATATAAGCATGTTTCTACTGCTCTGTGTTGATGGTTAATTATTTGGCAACTGTTTAAGATGAATTCATTGTTTGGTAATTTAATCTTGGGAAGCTTTTGGTACATGATCACTTCCTTTTCGTCCATAATGACGAAATAGAATATTTTCTAAGGGCTAATATACCAAATCTCTAAATCTGACAATAAGATTTTGTTTCATAATGATATCCGTTTGCAGTCCTACATTATAATAAAAATCACTAAAATTCAATTTTTCATCATCATTTTATAATTTAAGGCATCTTCTTGAAGATAGTTTGTCTTAAAAACAATTACAATTCAAGTTTGTCATTTTTACCCGTTTATTTATTTATAACTCTTATTTGCTCAGTTTACTGCTGCTGGTTTACTTTTGTGGGTAAGTATGACCCAAAAAACTTGTCTCAAATTGGTCGATGAATGGGTGTCACGAAAAAAACCTTATTTTCCTGGACTAATCAAGAGGAACAGACCACTCGCCACTGTGATGTTTTTCGGGAAATATACGTTTGAGAAAAGCATATTTCCAAGACATTCATCAGGTATTCACACGAGGCGGCACCCCTGTTTCAGCATGCATGGTGTCATAAACGGATATTGGCATATTCCAGTGGCGAACGCGGCACTATAGAGTCGTGTGCCTATGAAGTGTGTAAGGTGCGTCCATGGTCGTCTTCAAGGTCAAACTGATTGTGTAGTAGTAGTAGTAGTAGCAATTTATTTAGGATTTCCTAATACAAATAGTGATGGCATTTCAGTCCATAATTACAATAATCTAAGTAACAAAAACTTAAGTACAATATTATCACTATGATTAGAAATCTAATATTTCTTCTTAACTACACATAAACAAAACTATACTATATACTATAAACAGTTAATTTTTATATAATTGATTAGCGTATATTTGAAATGCTTCACTGAAGTAGCTTCTTTGATTTGCTGGGGCAATTTATTATATTCACTGAGTCCTTTGTACATCAGTGATTTCATTGTGCTCTTCATATTAGTCTTATTTAAGTAAAAATTAGAATTAGTTCTCGTATTATAGGAGTGCACTTCACTATTTGTTCTTAAATGATCAGTTAGATAACTTGGTGATATACCTTTTATAATTTTGAAAATAAAAACCATAGTTGTTAAATAAAGATATTGGCTAACAGAAAGCCATTGTAATGTGTTTAACATATCGTTAATTCTTGTATATCTAGAACATTGCAGTATTATTCTCATTCCTCTGTTTTGCAATTTTTGTAAACTCCCTAGTTTATTTTTATTCATAAAATACAATAGAGATGAGCCATACTCAAAATGAGGTTTTATTATTGTATTATAAATAGTGATTCTTGCAAACATTGAAAGGTGTTTTGAAATTCTTGAGAAAAAGTATAACTTTTTTGAAATTTTCTTGATAATATAATCACAGTGACTGTTAAAATTTATATTTTCATCTATCATAAATCCAAGATATTTCATTACATCTACAATGTCCAGGATTACATTGTCAACTATAATTTTAATACTACTTTTTATTACCACCTTGCTTTTATGCTCTGTAGATATTATCATGGCCTTAGTTTTTTGAGTATTTAGTTTTAGTCTGTTTGATTTTAGATATCTTTCAATGAGTGCAAGATCCCCATTCATCATACTAACCCCCTCATCTAAGTTTTTGCAAGATAAATAGATCAATGTATCATCTGCAAACATATTTAAGGAGCAGTTTTGCGGAATCAGTTCCATATCATTCAGATATATGATAAAAAACAAAGGGCCAAGGACACTACCCTGTGGGACTCCAAATTCAACGGAAATAGTGCCTGAAAATGAAAATCCAACCTTAGTCCTTTGCTGTCTATCATACAAGTAGCTTGTAATCCATTTCAGTACTGTGCCACCAATACCATAGTGTTGAAGTTTATGTATTAATATTTGCCTGTCTATTGTTTCAAAGGCTCTTTTGAAATCAAGAAAGACTGCAATTATATAGTTATTATCGTCTATGAAGTTTTTCCACTCATTTATTATAAATTGTAGGGCTGTTTCACACGAATGCCCTTTGCGGAATCCAGATTGCTTTGACATGAGTATCTTATTATTTTCAAAATACTCTGTAACCTGTTTATATACACAGATTTCCAGAATTTTTTCAAGTGGTGGCAATGTGTTTATCGGTCTAAAATCGGACGCTTCAATAGTGTTAGATACTTTAGGAATAGGTGTCACTGTACTAATTTTTAATTGATCTGGGAATATTCCATAACTTAACGAGGTGTTAATAAAATTCAAGATTACATGGCCAATGGAGTACAAAGTATATTTCAGGATTTTTGGAGTCAAAATGTCTTCCCCGTATGTTTTATTTTCTAGGGAGAATATTATATCTTTCAGCTCATCGAATGATATGGATCTGAAGTTCCGAAATTCTGTTTTTCCATATGGAAAATTAGTATCTAACCCTACACTATCAGAATGAATGCTTTTTACTATGTCAAGAATACTGCTAACAAAATATGTATTAAATTTATTTGCTATTTCAATTTCAGATCTACAAATAATTCTTTTTCCATCATTCAGGTGAAAACTTATGCGATTTAAACAGCTGTTTTTTTCTGGTTTTACTAACGATTTCAATGTTTTCCACATCTGGCTTGGATTATTTTTATTACTGTCTATTTTTTCTTCGAAGTGGGATTTTTTTTTCACTTTTAGTAAGTTGACATATTCATTTCGGACTTTTTTATATATATGCCATTTATTTTGTCTATCGTTATAGTCACTACTTTTACTAAATTGTTTGTATGCGAGATCACGTTCTTTAGCTTTCTCTTTAAGCTGAATATCATAATAGGGAACCTGGTTACTTTTTATTGATAAAGTGTGCTTGGGTGCATTTGCATTTACTACTTCTATTAGATTCACCAACAGATTCTCGTAGATGTCATTAACGTTTATACTGTTCACTAACCATTTACAAAATAGTAAGTCTATGTTGATTTTGGAAAAATTTTCCTCTTTTATGTTTCTAAGCTCAATTATTTTATTACTTTTATCAGCAGTATTCTTGAATAAACAGACAGATATAATTGAATGATCAGACAACTTTGGTGTATCGTGTACATTCACCTTTATGCCTTCAATATTAGTAATAACATAATCTATTAAAGATTTGCTAACATTAGTTACTCTTGTGTAGTCAGACACTACCTGGTCAACACCATATACATTGAATAAACTTTTAATTTTTTTTGTATAAAAATTGTTTTCGTTGCTGTAGTCTATGTTAACGTCCCCTATCAAAATACATTTACTCACAGAAAAGTAGTCATCTAAAACGTCTTCCAGTTTCTCTATGAAATCAGCATCACTAGCACTTGGTGAGTGATATACACCTCCTATTGACCACTTTTGACCACTAACCTTCACTTCGATGAACGAGAACCAATAATTGGGATCACTTATGATTTTCTTCTTTACTTTATATTCAATTCCGTTTCTTATATATATCACGATTCCACCTGTGTGTCTGCTGCTGCTGTCACAACGAATCAGCTGATAATCCTGTATCATTAATTCACAGTCTTCTATTTCTGCGGTTGTTCTTGCTTCACTAGTTATGAGAACAGCAGGATTATAACAAATCACTTCTGTTTGAATAAGTTCTATTTTTGGCAGTAGGCTTTCAATGTTTAAGTAGATAATATCAATATTATACAACTGTCGAGTTGAATTAACAGATAGCTTCGTGGGCCATTTTCCTAATTGTGAAAATCCTTTGGTCGATGTTCACTGTGCTGAATATTCTTGTCCAAAAATCGCTGTCCCTTGATGAAATTAAACCTCTCAAATGTGACACCCTGAGGCCAGAAACTATAATCATATACTTTGTCTTTTAATGATGGGTCTAGTCCAATTAGGAAACACTTATTATTTGATACATTGTGATAAGTATCGACTTCCTTAATTTGTATTTTGGTTCCCTCCGAGTTTGTTTTTGATGCAATAAAATCTCTTACGTTCTCACTGGTAGTTGAATCACTTACATGCTTTAAGAAAATCCAAATTTTCTTCTCTTTTTTATGGGCACAGCCAATAAATCCAAAGTTTTGCCCCTCTGGATTATTTCCTATTTTAGGAGGAGCTCTACTCCTTCGGCGTTTAACAGCTTGAAAGCCCTCTTCATTTTCGTCTTCTTCCTGCTTATTTTTGGTCTGCTTTTCGTCCGCTTCTTTCCAAGGCTCAGCGCTGTTGCTAGGTAACTGGTCTTGCTGTTTCCTCGAATGGTCGGAGTTTATGTATATAATGCTCTCCATTGTACTTCTTTGCTGTTCCTCCAGTCTTGCAACGTTTCTACTGCTTTGAGGATTGTTCGCATTAGGTAATTTTTTTAATACAGGTTTATCTACAATAGGATTTTTGGCCCCAGTGCCCTGGGTAACTTGAGTCGATCCGTTGATGTTTCCATAATTATTACCGGCTCCACAATCCTGTGGTTGGGCTTTTTTTCCCAGTTTTCTTTCAATGAGGATCTCCAGCTCATTGACATTCTTTTCAAAAGCTTTTTGCATTTTTTGTAAGAAGGCTGCATTTTGCTTTTCAAATGACTTGATTTTATTGTCAATTTCATCCAACGTTCCTTTCAGGCAGTCTTTTATTTCGACCGTAATTGAATCTTCTACTCCTCTTCGTGGCAGGTTGTTTTTATCTGCTTTTGATTCACAGTCTGGACAAGCATATATCAGGTTTCGTTGCCCAGTAAGTTCCATGACCCTTATTTCTGTGGGACATAGACCAGAGCATCGTTTGCATATCGACTTTTTACATATGTCACAGTTAAAAATGCCTTTACTATCTGGGGCACAAGATATCGAGCACTTGCTGCACTTTACCTCCATAATTCAGGTTCTGTAAGTATTTACGTACGCCACTGGTAATATATAAAAATACCATTAGTTCTCACCAGGTATAAAAAAAGTTGGTGTGTTTTTACTCTGTCTGCTGATTTGTGTGTGGAATTGATGATGAAAATTGCTCAATAATTCCATTTACATAAATCACATATCACTAAAAACACAATTTCAACATTTGCTGCATACGTTTAGTCTTTATAAGTTAGTGCCACAAAACTGCATTATTTTGGAGGACTTTATACTACTATAATATTAATTACTTGCGGAGCGAAACGAATTCGTGTATCTACCGTGTGAATGTTTTTTACTCTGGTAAAGTAAAATTAAGTCAGCAACACACACCGTCAACCGCAGAGATAATTGTGTTTTACATCTGTGAATAAAACCATGCATTTTGTGACAGCATGCAGTGCTGCCAACACTGTTGCTGCCATGATTTCGCGCTATTCGCAAGATTATTTAATTCGCATTCTTGGTGGCCTTTTGACAGTAAAACTTAATTTGCATGATTGCGAATTTTTACTGAAAAAATGTTTAGTAATATACAGAGACGGGTATGCAATATGCATGACATGCATCATATGATTTTTAAGGTTAGCACTACCGAATTTTACGTGAAACTTGACCACAGACTAGAGCAGGTTCTAAATCAGTGAAGAAATGCATTGACTTAATTGACGTCAAATTGCTGTTTTACACTTATCAGGTGACCTCGAACTGAATCCACGAATTAAAACCATGGATTTTTTGTTGATGTAAAACGGGTATAAGCTACTTGCTTCTTGCACTCTTTACTGCGAAAAAGGCCTATCAAGTTGGAGCACAGCATACTAAACAACCAACAGAATATCTCTGTCTCTGAGGATTTCCTATACAGGGTTACTGGTAACTCGACCACTTTCCTGCAAGAGGTGATAGAGGGACTCAAATGTAATAGATTTAACCCCCCATATGTAATTCCGAAAACCGATAGTTTTCGAGATAATTAACATTTAATGTTTTTCAACCAAATGTCCAAATTTCCACACTAGATCCTAAACTAAGAAAAAGATCTGTTGTTGATTCTGATAATTTTTATTTTAGTATTTAACTAACACTTACACAAAGCTAACTTACTATTAAAATGTTTCAAAATACTAAACAGTTCCAATCTAAATACAAATATTTAAAAAATAATCAACAAAATTTTTACATTCACCGTGAAAGAAAATTATCTAGCTCAAAAAAAATTATACAAACGGTTGAACAAATCGCGAAAAATCTTTCCTACCTAATAACCATTCAATTAAATCCACTCAAAGTTTCTAGAGATCTTGCTCAATGCGTTGCGCTTAATTTCGGATACAAGTACGGATCCGCTTCCTCACTTCGGTTTTTGTAACTCGTGTTGAAGAAGTTCGTTTCATCTCCTTCGCCGCATTGATAATTTTTGCCTTAGTTCGTCAGCAGTATTAACTGGAGTCTCGTAAACCAATGCCTTCGTGTGACCCCAGACGTAAAAATCAAGAAGTGTCAGATCTGGGCTCCGCGCAGGCCATGGGGTGGGTTCACCCCTCCCTATCCATTTGTTCGGGTATGTGTTGTCCAACAACTGCCGAATTGTGATACGGTAATGTGCTGGACAACCATCATGCTGGAATATCATGTTGTTGATCATTCTGTATTATGTTGATAAATTTTGTTAAATAGTTACTTGTGGTTGTTCTGTCATTCTTGTCCTTGGAATAGGCCATCAGATGAGGAAGTTTTAAAAATAATTTGTTTGACTGGTTGTGTATCTTTTTTTGAGCTAGACAATTTTCTTTCGCGGTGAATGTAAAAATTTTGTTCTTTTTTTTTAAATAATTGTATGTAGTTTAAAACTGTTTAGTATTTTTACATATTTAAATAATAAATTAGATTTACGCACGTGTCAGTAAAAAACTAAATTGGAAATTACTAAAATCGACAGCAGGGTTTTTTCTAAATTTGGGATGTAGTGTGGAAATTTGGACATATCGTTGAAAAACATTAAATGTTAATTATCTCGAAATCTATCGATTTTCGGAATTACATATGGGGGGTTAAATCTATTGCATTTGAGTCCCTCTATCACTTCCTGCAGGAAAGTGGTCGAGTTACCAGTAACCCTGTATAAAAATGCTCCCTACAGAATTTGACCTTGACGGCGGATGGGTTTGAAGTCTGGGTAGATATTCGAAAATAAAGAGTATGGATACTGGTATCATTTCGATATTTTTTGGCCAAGTATAGAGCTGAACATGCCAATGAAGGCGCTTTGGTTTGTACAAAGAATTTTGTGCAATTAAGTACACACCTCAATAATGATATAATTATTTTCGATACCGATACTCCAACAAAAGTATCCATACCAGCTTTTAATCGCTAAAAAAGTACTGATGATAAAAATACTGGACAGAGTAATCTAAAATTTTTAAGTCATATTTTGCTTGTTATGTTTTAAGTTGCTATTCAAATAATATAAAAAAAAATAACATACTTGACATTTTGCAAAAAAATAAAAAACTTCTTTTAATTGTGAATAAGAAACTTTATTCATAAAAATATAAGAAAGAGGTACGTTTTTGTACATGCACAAAGCTATCGTGTTTTGAAATGTACTGAAATTAATCTTAAAGACTGAATTCCAGAGAAACTTTCTCGAAAGCAGTTCAAAATGGTATAAAATGTCGAGAATAGGCTTGCATAAAATTTAACTCAAAAGCGTGCTGGCTGATTAGCTGTTATATATCAAATCACTTAAATCGTCTCGATCGATCTGTAAAAATAGTGTCCGTATATTTTGGAGTACATATTTTATTTGTAGGTTATAATTATGTACTTACCTTAAGGCATCATTCGAGAATCTAAAAAAACTTTTTCTGCAATTACAGTACTTATTTCTGCAATGTCTATCAGTACACATATTTCCAGCATATTTTTTATCATTATGAAAGATCAACTATCGACACCGCGTTCCTATGCATTTTGTTTTAGCAATGACCAAATACTAGCGTCGATCTTGCGTCAATGGTTTCCACCAACTATGTCAGTTGGATGTCGTTGGTTTCCACTGACCATGGCCGACTCTACACTAGGCCGGAGCCTTAGATGTGGCAACGTGGCTTAGCTGTCAAATAGTGGCCCTATAGTTTCAGAATAATTATTACATTTTATATGTATTAGAGTTCATCTCGGTTAATAAATTAAGAAAAATACTTTTTAGAACTACTACTACTAATATCACTTACATCTGATGTCTGTTTCATCACACTCAGACATTACAAAATAAAAATAAACGCAACCTGTTTCCTGCCGCCACTTCCATTTCCACTTAAATGAACACTCAATTTACTTTGTAAATTATCACTTGAGCTAGAAAAATTCACTATTAGGTCACTGTGAAGCCATTCTTGCTGGTCTTGATTTCCCTTTCACTATCAAATGCTTTCGTAGGTATGCCCCAGGCCATGCCCAGATGAGTTCTATTAACTGTATTTTTCTGTGATATTTGGGAGGTCCAGAAAACATTATAGGTACCACATTGTGCTTTAAAATAGGTCTTATCCTTTGAAATGTTTGTCAAGTATTGTCTTTATCCTTATAAATATAACCAGCCCTTCCGAGGAATACCTTTCACCCACTTCTGTTTATGTCCCTTATCGGACACACAATTGCTAGTGCAACCTGGTACTACACACTTTGCAGGCATCTTTTTATCTTTATAGTTTCATTTGTGCAGGTAAATAAGTAGAAACCCATTCAAAATCACCTTGCAACGTTCTTTTTAATCTGGAATTAGGGTAATGTTGGGCCATGGTTTGGTACTCCTCTACTGGGCTGCAACCTGGTACTACACGCTTTGCAGGCATCTTGTTATCTTTATAGTTTCGTTTGTGCAGGTAAATAATTAGAAACAAATTAATGATCACCTTCCAACCATATTTTCTGCACCTGGAAGAATACACATGACATAACAACAAATGAAAACACGGCCTGATCTCCAACGTTGCCATACTTCAATGCTCCGGCCTAGTGAGTAGAGACGGCCATGCACTGACGCTTATGCCTATTTTGACAGATACACACCCACAATGGCGGGATGCGGGTGTTATTGCCGCCAACCTGAGATATTGTGCTGATTGCTTAGTATGCTGTGGTTGGAATCCTGTGGCGACTGTGAGTCAGTCGAGCCGATTTTGGATTAGGGCCGTTATAACACGCGCATTTCGGTATTTTCAACTTCCAATCTTTGTTAGTAGTGCCATTTGATACATATACTACTGGCAAGTGAAATCCGAACACTGAGAAGAAAAGGGTTGCGGTTGACGAAATGCGGTAGGACTAAGTATTTGCTATAATAAGTTTATAAATAAATACAACAAATCAATAATGGGTGGGTCCTTCATGTTGACGAATGCACTCCTCTAGCCTACGCGGCTTGTTCGGAATCTAGTTGTTGATACACTCTAGAGGTACAGCCTCCCAGCATGTTCCAGTTCGTCCAGCGTGGTTGGAGGGTTGGGTAAATCGCCTACGTATCGTCCCATCCAATGCCATACTTTTTCAGTTGGCGATAAATCGGGTGATCGTGGAGGCTAGCGGACCCTGACCTCAGCTTCCCGTAGGAACCTTATCGATACCCTTGCAACATGAGGACGTGCATTTTATCTTGCTGGAAGAAACACTCTTCGAGCCTCGGGCTTATGGAACGCCAATTGAATTTACAATCGACGCTTTAGAAATGTAATTTGATCCTTTAGAAACTACTGCTGAAATAGTCAGTTCCCAACCAGGGTTCATTGTAAATGTTGAAGTCACCCAATCCAGTTGTTGTCCGCGAGTGAGCGGTAGAGGCAACAGATGCACTTGAGAAATGGTTTAAGGTCCAGCTTATAAGCCATATAAGATGTTCTTTCTACCAGATTCTAGAGCTGGATAGGTTGCTATGTACAAAGGCCAGTACTCCTTCAATTTTTTCTCAGCCATAGTATTCCCCGAGGACACCCTCCTTCTGGATATTCCGAGTGAGAACACGCTTTATGCCCGGAAAAAATTTTTGTACATTGAGGGTCATCATTGTTGTTGCTACGAAATCTGAAGAAAAAGAGTAAGGAAAGGACAAAGATTAAATCTAACCAGAAACCTAAGTGAGGAAACATGCGAACATTTCACCTCAATAATATGCGCGGCATGGTGCTACCCTCCTTTCTGTTTTCTGGTTGATTGGAGGGGGTGTAATATCTGAACTTGCGTTGGCAATTGTTGTGTGACCATTCTATTCTATTTCCATCTTTCACGACTTGTTTAATGTGCTATATAAAGGCAAATAATTTATCTTCACTTAATATCCTATTTATATACTTCATAAAACTTACGTCTACAACCGGCAACAGCAGATTTTATTTCCCGCCTTAAGGCGGCCCAGCATCGGGATTGGATAATCGCAGCAGATTATATTTAATGGCCCTTTTATACTTATGTTTTCTATCCCTTTTACTTCCCACACCGATAGGTGAGGAGAGTATTGTGATCGCGAACATTTTTAAACTCGACATGATAATGACGATCGCTAGTTGAGAGAACCACCCGCTTCCCTTTCTCATACCGCGCTGGTCAATTTACGATAGCCACTCAGTAGTGTCTTATCTGCGCTACTGGTATATACATTACATAATCACATTTAAAGGTTCCTTTTTTAACAAAGGAACCGTAGCATAGGAGAATGACTAACAGACACGAATATGCCTCTGATAGCCCTAGAAAGCAGTGTATGAGTTATACAATGAAAGGCATCGTTTGAAAGACTGGCTTTTACCTCTTCATCAAGAATTTCAGACTGGAATAATGCCATGACAGCTTCTCAGTGTTTTATTTAAATCGCAAAGAGGAAAAAATGATAAGTTTTACATATAGGTTTTATATAAAATACAGGGTGTCCCACGACGATTAAGACAAGCGTTATATCGGAACTGGGCAGTAGTAGGAAATTATGATTTTGGGGATGTAAATTAGAGCAAATATAGTATCTTTTCTTATTATTGTGTCACCCAATGAGGTACTTGTTTTTGGTCACGTGACGTACGATTCAAAATTTTTAATAGGACACCCTGTATATTTGTAACTTTTTGTGTTCCTCCCGATAAAACAATTCCAACAAACTAGCACACTTGGGGTCTAAAGTGATTAATTCAAGAGCTACAGGTACTTAAAGGACTGTACCACTACCATTACGAAACACTTCCAAAGTAATTTAACTGTAGCGGTACATGCTATAATCAATGGTAGTGGTCCCATCCTTTAAGTACCTGTAGCTCTTGAATTAATCACTTTAGACCCCAAGTGTGCTAGTTTGTTGGAACTGTTTTATCGGGAGGAACACAAAAAGTCACAGATATACAGGGTGTCCCATTAAAAATTTTGAATCTGACGTCACGAGACCAAAAACAAATACCTCATTGGGTGACGCAATAGTGAGAAAAGATGCTAGATTTGCTCTAATTTACACCCCAAAAATGATAATTCCCTACTACTGCCCAGTTCCGATATATTGCTTGTCTTAATGGTCGTGGGACACCCTGTATACATATAGCCCGATGTTTTTATTGTATCGTAAAAATTGGAAAAATCAAATTTTGAGCGTAATTTTCAAAACAACTTAATACTAATATATACTTTGAAAAGCTTGAATTATTTCCGATTGACTTCAATAATAATATACAGGGTATAAAAAAAAATATATGTTTGCTCCATAACTGAAAAATGGTTAGAGTAAGAAAAAATCAAGCTACACCACTGGATTCTACTAAAAAAAATCTATAAGACCATTTTTTAAACTTTTCAATAAAATAAAAGACAACCGAGATACGAGGGTGGTCCCAAAATCGATAATTTTCGATTTCACCCTGTATCTCAAAAACCAAGAGGGCCATGATAATTTTGTTGACGGCATCTTTAGTTTCACAAAAAAGTAGCATACTGTCGCGAAAACTGCAACTTTCTATCTTCAAAAATAACCGAGATACCCCGCAAAAGTGCCCAAAATGGGACATCCTGCACAACCAGCCCTAAGAGGTTCCATTTCAAGGCTGAAGATCTGTCAAAATCGTTAATTTCCATTAAAGTACATCTCAAATGAAAGAAAAAAAAGAATCTAAAGAAAGTCAAAAGCCTATATAGAATTTTGACAATCTTAGCAACAGACAGACAGACCAAAAGACATACTGACAGACAGACCGACGGACATTCAGATAAAATTGCGGTATTCCAATACATCAACTGTTGCCCTTTTAAATTAAAGGAAATAATTAAAATGGTAAATAATAAATTACGTGCATGCATTTGAGAGTACAAAGCTCCAGCAGGAGACAGAAAGTGCACTCAGCACTAACAAACGTATCTTAAAAAATGACAGAGTGACCAAAAATATAGACCTACAGAAGGCCTGGAACTGATTAATTGTGAATAATAACTAACATGCAAGGTACATTTAGGTATATATAGGTCCTGCAGATGGCAGAAGGCATGTACGAGAGATGCAACCTTATGTACACTTTATGCACTCAACACTAGCAAATGTGTAGAGAACAACGGAAGAGCAACCAAAAAGATACAAGTCCTGGAACTAACTAATAGTGAATAATAACCCACATGCAATGTACATTTGGGTGTATATAAGTCCAGGAGGTGACAGAGGGCATATACTAGAAAATCAACCCTATGTATACTTTATGTACTCAACACTAGCAAATGTACAGCGTATGTACGAATGTCTCGGAACTACCCCTTACGCATATATATATATATATATATATATATATATATATATATATATATATATATACATGCGTATCCTTCAAGCTGTAAATCCCGTATTTCTCAGCGTATATGAACAAAGAGGGTCTAAGAAAGGAGTAGCTGGCTGCAGGGATAACCTGTTGATTGACCGCTGTGTCACACAGGACTCCGTGCATTACCTGCGAAACCTTTCTATGGCCTGGATCGACTATCGGAAGGCATTCGACACTACGTCTCATGAACTGATTGTGCGGCTGTTGGAATGTCTTTCGGTAGATGATCAAATAGTGGGATGCATCAAACAACTGATGCCGCTCTGGAAGACTCGGTTCACTATAACATCGGGTGAAACCAGGGTTCGAACAGAGTTGGTATCATTTAAAAGAGGGGTCTTCCAAGGAGACTCCTTGAGTCCCTTGCTCTTCTGCATCTCGCTACTGCCTTTGTCCATAGCGCTGAAAAATACTAAGGGATACAGCTGTGGCAAGCCCAATTACCGGAGGCACAAGGTCACCCACTTATTTTACATGGATGACCTGAAACTCTATGCCTCCGGACAACGCGATTTAGAGCAGTCGCTGAGGGTAGTGCAGGATTACAGTCAAGCTATTGGTATGGAGTTCGGGATAGACAAATGTGCCATGGTTCATCTCAAAAGAGGACGTTGCGGAGATAGTGAAGATGAGGAGCAGCTCGTTGATGGGAGCATCTTGCGACAACTGCATGCCGGAGATACCTATACCTACCTTGGAGTGGCGCAGCGTCACATCCAAGAGGCAGAATTGGTCAAAGAGTGTCTCCGCCGCAAGTATTTGCACCGACTCCGGCAGATCTGGTCGTCAGAACTGTCCGGCAAAAACAAAGTCGCTGCCACAAACATGCTTGCGGTCCCATTGTTGCTATACAGCTTTGGTGCTGTCCACTGGAACGTGGAAGAGCTGCGACAAATCGACATAAAGACCCGCAAAAGGATGAATATGGAGGGAAGTCTACATCCTAGATCCTCTGTCCCGCGAATATACCTCCCGCGACACCTGGGAGGGCGTGGACTATTGAGTTTGGAGCATCTGCACAACAGAGTAGTACTGGCCACTGCCTGCTATGTTACGACGAGCACCGATCCCCTGATCCGCTTTGTGCGAGAGCACGAGATTGCGGGTAAAGGAGCCTTCCTTTTTAAAGCAGCAACACGGGCAGCCGAAGAACTTAGTCTCACGCTCGACTTCACGCGGAGGAGTCAGCAGTCCGTTACGGAACTTGCTCCCGCACAATTAAAAACCCGGATTAAAACTGCTGAAGTCCAATTGCTTTTAAGACTTCACAAAGATAAACCAATGCACGGAATCTTCTACAAACATCTAGAAGAGCATGGTTTATCTGAGCAGTTGACCTTCTCCTTCCTAAGGTCTAATGGGTTGAAGTCGGAGACTGAGAGCTCTATAATGGCTTGCCAAGACGGTGTCTTCAACACCTTAGTATACCGTAGCCGGATTATGGGTATGGATGTGCCCGATATCCGCTGTAGAGCCTGCCTGCAGGCGCCAGAGACCCTTACGCACCTCTTGTCGGCGTGTAAGGTGTACGCTGGCACAGCCTACGTCTATCGGCACAACGCGGCTCTACGAGTGCTATACTACCATTTAAGGCACTCATACGGTATAGATGAGACACCGGTGCTGCCATACGCTCCAGGGGACATTGAGTCCGTTGTGGAGAACGAGAGGTGCCGAATTTACTGGAACTACTCATTCTCCACGCTCGAGCTTATACATGCAAATAAGCCCGACATAGTCCTCCTCGACTACCAACAAAAGACGATGTTCGTTATCGAGTTCTCGGCACCCGCCGAGGGGAACATCGTCTCTAAGGAGGAGGAAAAGCGGACCAAGTATCAGGAGCTCCTCGGACAACTTCGCAGGCTCTGGCCGGACTACACTGTGAGTCTGCTAGTAATGGTCATTGGATCCCTAGGTGGTATGAGGGATACGCTGCTCTCTGCACTGCGCAAAATGCCGGTGTGCCGTGCGGCGGCGCACATCTTAGCCGCCAGAATGCAGAAGGCAGTCATCCATGGGTCCCTTCGTCTGCTTAGGACGCACGATACGCGGACCCAGTGATTGCTCACCTCACGGTGTGAGGAGTAGTCGCTGGGGAATGGAACAGCAGCCCGGTGTGTCGGAGCCCGGGTTGCACCTTTTTTGTTTTTGTTTTGTATATATATATATATAAACAAAACAAAAACAAAAAAGGTGCAACCCGGGCTCCGACACACCGGGCTGCTGTTCCATTCCCCAGCGACTACTCCTCACACCGTGAGGTGAGCAATCACTGGGTCCGCGTATCGTGCGTCCTAAGCAGACGAAGGGACCCATGGATGACTGCCTTCTGCATTCTGGCGGCTAAGATGTGCGCCGCCGCACGGCACACCGGCATTTTGCGCAGTGCAGAGAGCAGCGTATCCCTCATACCACCTAGGGATCCAATGACCATTACTAGCAGACTCACAGTGTAGTCCGGCCAGAGCCTGCGAAGTTGTCCGAGGAGCTCCTGATACTTGGTCCGCTTTTCCTCCTCCTTAGAGACGATGTTCCCCTCGGCGGGTGCCGAGAACTCGATAACGAACATCGTCTTTTGTTGGTAGTCGAGGAGGACTATGTCGGGCTTATTTGCATGTATAAGCTCGAGCGTGGAGAATGAGTAGTTCCAGTAAATTCGGCACCTCTCGTTCTCCACAACGGACTCAATGTCCCCTGGAGCGTATGGCAGCACCGGTGTCTCATCTATACCGTATGAGTGCCTTAAATGGTAGTATAGCACTCGTAGAGCCGCGTTGTGCCGATAGACGTAGGCTGTGCCAGCGTACACCTTACACGCCGACAAGAGGTGCGTAAGGGTCTCTGGCGCCTGCAGGCAGGCTCTACAGCGGATATCGGGCACATCCATACCCATAATCCGGCT
Source organism: Callosobruchus maculatus (assembly GCA_951848785.1). Classification (NCBI taxonomy): domain Eukaryota; kingdom Metazoa; phylum Arthropoda; class Insecta; order Coleoptera; family Chrysomelidae; genus Callosobruchus; species Callosobruchus maculatus. The sequence continues at coordinate 4,594,969 of CATOUR010000032.1, forward strand.
ACGGTATACTAAGGTGTTGAAGACACCGTCTTGGCAAGCCATTATAGAGCTCTCAGTCTCCGACTTCAACCCATTAGACCTTAGGAAGGAGAAGGTCAACTGCTCAGATAAACCATGCTCTTCTAGATGTTTGTAGAAGATTCCGTGCATTGGTTTATCTTTGTGAAGTCTTAAAAGCAATTGGACTTCAGCAGTTTTAATCCGGGTTTTTAATTGTGCGGGAGCAAGTTCCGTAACGGACTGCTGACACCTCCGCGTGAAGTCGAGCGTGAGACTAAGTTCTTCGGCTGCCCGTGTTGCTGCTTTAAAAAGGAAGGCTCCTTTACCCGCAATCTCGTGCTCTCGCACAAAGCGGATCAGGGGATCGGTGCTCGTCGTAACATAGCAGGCAGTGGCCAGTACTACTCTGTTGTGCAGATGCTCCAAACTCAATAGTCCACGCCCTCCCAGGTGTCGCGGGAGGTATATTCGCGGGACAGAGGATCTAGGATGTAGACTTCCCTCCATATTCATCCTTTTGCGGGTCTTTATGTCGATTTGTCGCAGCTCTTCCACGTTCCAGTGGACAGCACCAAAGCTGTATAGCAACAATGGGACCGCAAGCATGTTTGTGGCAGCGACTTTGTTTTTGCCGGACAGTTCTGACGACCAGATCTGCCGGAGTCGGTGCAAATACTTGCGGCGGAGACACTCTTTGACCAATTCTGCCTCTTGGATGTGACGCTGCGCCACTCCAAGGTAGGTATAGGTATCTCCGGCATGCATATATATATATATATATATATATATAGACAAAACAAAAACAAAAAAGGTGCAACCCGGGCTCCGACACACCGGGCTGCTGTTCCATTCCCCAGCGACTATATATATATATATAAATTCATGCGAAAGGGTCTGCCTGTGGTACACTACGGCCTCACAACGATACAGTATATATGTATAATATACGCCGAGGACTCTTTCTTAACACAGCATTGTTCACACATTAGGTCACTAGCAACCCCTATTATATACAGTGGTCACCTGAAGAAGTTATTATAGCCTGTCAACAGGCCCACTAGCGCAGCGGTCTCAATTGACCTCTCTATAGAGTAAACATATTCTCTGGCTGCATTGCCCAACCTGGCGGAGATGCTCTGAAAAAAATACTACACCACCTGAGAGAGTATTGACCTTGTAGCCACTACTTAGATAACCTTCTAATCCAGTTTTTAGTTATTCTTAAAGCAGGTTCAGGGGGCTTTTATATCAAGATGTACCTAGAACCCTTCGTCGCGAGAACATCCAACTACCCATACCAATGTGACCTGGTATTTCTCTGAGATGTCATAAGAGTTTTTATTTCCTATACTGTAGGACTGGCCTCAAAGTTATCTTAATTTAATTGCTTATCAAGATATCAGTGCAAATAGTTATCTGACATCTGACCCACCGATATTCTTGAATACGGAACACAAAAAGCCACACCTGCGACAATGTCTGCCTGGATATAGTGTAATAAAAGAGGTTCAAGCTCTTCTGTTTCAAAGGCCACCTTAGGGAGTGAAAATAAAGTCAATAATGCACGTAACTCGTTATGGGCATTTAGAAGGGTTGTAGGAGTGAGTGCCCAAGATGGTGTTCTGGCTCTATACCACAGTCGTAAAGCCATCCTTATTATATGGGCCAGTAGTATGGTGGCCATGTGTAAGGTAAGGATGGAAACAATCAAAGCAAAGCTAAAGAAATTTAACGCTTGGCTTGTGTTAGTATAGCACTAGACTTTGTAGTTCAAGGGGAGGCAGAGACGTCTGAGTTTCGTTTGTGTCAAGGCAGTTGAACCTTAGTGAATCCTGGCAGGGGCTTTGTCGTCCTCTAGGAACTGCAACTGCACTCTACATATGGAGGGTGATATAATTTCTCCTACATATTTCTTCAACTGCAAATTTATAAGGGAAGAGTGGGCGTCAAGCGGCAGGCAGACTTTTGAGGAGCAAGGGCCAGTTTGGGACACAGACGGCTCACTTACCGACGAAGGCTCCAGCCTCCTTCTCTCTTGTGGGATACACCCCGGTGTTTCAATGAAATTCGGAGGCCTAAGAGGCGCATTAATATGTGCTCAATATCTGCTCTAACAGCCAGGCAGCACTAAAAGTATTGAGTGCTTTTAGGTTTACATCAAGGCTCGTTCTGCAATATAGAAAGATCTTGGATGATATTTCGGCAAGACACCAAGTGTCAATTATGTGGGAGCCGAGTCATGTTGGAGTTTGCGGTAATGAAGTGGTGGACCCGCTCGCAAGGCGAGAGTCGAGTGATAATTTCTTGGATGCTGAAACGGCTATGGGGCTGGTAGCAGGCAGAAGGAAAATGGTGGTCTGTTGACAAAATCAACATGTTATGAGATGGAGAGGAATCTATAGACATCTCCATTAAGCTAGATAACTTATTTTAGCACCTCTGTCCAAGGTGGGCGATTCCTTCACGGGACAGAAGCCAGCTACGGTTACTTGTAGGCCTGCTAGCTGGCCGTAACACCTTCAGACGTCACCTGTATGTGATGGAGATGGCAAATGACCTGATGAAGAGCTTTGGCATACATTTTACGTCACTGTGAAGCCCTTGGGTATCACAGGCAGACCATATTATGTTGAAAACATAAGATGAGCAGGACCCAAGGTCACCCTCACCTTAGCGATGAGGGCGGATTTAGGGTAGGCCTATGCACTGGTAGTTCTTATCACCAGATATACTATCTCCTTCTTTCATTCACTCATTCGCATCAGACCAGTTTTATCTTACTGCGACCGGCTTTTGAACTCTTGTATCCTCTTGTTGGACGAACCACCATAAATTAATGTACAGCCAACGAAAGACGTAGGTATCAAATAAATCTCCGCTAATACAATGAGTTCGTCGTCTAAGAGAACTGTAGATTTTTCTCCTTACCTGGGTTTTAAAAGGCCCAGCTTTCCTGACTCCATAATCGGAGCGCAGAGGCGTTAGCCTCACCATAGAGGCACTGCAATAGTGGTGCACAAATTGAAATTGAAATAGAAATTCTAGCAAAAATTTATTCCACATTTCTTCCTGAGAACTTTAATTTATTGTACTTTCATACCCCATAGTTGGCCTTCACGGCCGCGGGACACGCTTGTACGAATAATAGGACCGTAACATAGAGCCATAATTCCAAATCGAGAATAATTCCTTTCCCTCAAGACTCAAGACCAATCATCTAGCAATCAACGAACCGTTCAAGATCCACTCGAACTATTCATTTCCAACTCGGCAACTTTTGCCCAAACTCCAAAGACGACATTACTGTGGCATTCCTTATTCTCGCCCCCGCACCACTCCACTCCCTTTATCCTTCGCCTTAATGTGATAATTAAGGAAGTGACGTTTAAGTGATGAGTGACATTAGAGTTCAGTTACGTAACTATTATATTTAATCTCCAGTTTAAAGTTCGCAGCGCTTAATGATTCGTTAACTAAAATTAGTGCGGGATCCTTCGCTTGAATGCATCCATTCTAATTTCTGATATACGTGAATTTCTTCGACGTCATTTGATCTGAATTCTACGTGGGCCGTGAAGGGAATGGCGGTTCTTAGTTTTTTGGTGACATCCAAGGAACAGACAATATCCATGAGAGCAAAAGCAATTAATTATCTTGGAAGATACCTGGCGTTGGCATACGCCTTTTCTACCATATATACTCGTAAACATTGAGTGTTTCGTGAGACTATGGCCCGATTTTATCAAGATGCATATTCTAACAAAGGTTTTGCTTTTCTATTGGATGTTATTTAGCAAAAGCTTTCTATTGGGTATTGCGGGCTATGTTAACAAGTATAATCCAATAGTATTTTATCAATATTGGAAACAAAATGTCAAAGCTGGATGACACTTTTCATCATATCGTATATAGGTACCTAAGTTTTATAACAAAGTTATTGTTGTAACAAGTGTATATTTGTTGCAACATAGGCGATTAATAAAGTTTGCAGTTCGAGACAGTCTACGATCGAAATAAATATATTTTTGAATGGTTGAAATTAGATTACAAATTGCAGTAATAAAATACCTAATGAAATAAAATAATATGTTTCGTTGAAGCGATCCCCTCCGCAGAAGGACGGGTAGCGCAATGGTATAGAGTGTTAGACAGGCGAATTGGTGTGTTCGAGCGGGTGTTGGTTCGAAACCCAGCAACTATATTTTTTCATATTTTTTTAACCAAAAAATTTATTGATATGCTTTTTACTCATGTTACACACATTTTTTTCTACCATCGACATAAATATGTTCTTGAATAAAATTTTATTAGATATTTTACAAGTACATCATTATCAGTTGATCACTGGATTGTTGCAGTGATCAAATGTACTGCGTTCATGAAATCTGATTGGTTCAGAATAGCAATTGCTAAAATCTTTGTTAAACAAGAAAATGCAATTTTTCACCCATTTAGAATGGGAAATCAGACTGGAAAAGATACTAGATGGTTCATAATGGTCGATTGCATTTTTTACCTTTTTGAAGTAAATCTCAAGGGAAATCAATAATTTTCAGAGACAGATGCACGTTCTTGAAGGGACTGCTCTGATTGGTCAAAGCGTTTGTTACAATGCGCGTGATGATAAAATCGGGCTTATGCAGTTCAGTAGGATAATTGCTTCTACATATAAAGACGATAAATCAACGACCTTTTTGGACATTAATTCTAAAAATCGGTTACTGTGCGACTTTTGAGCGCAAAACGTAAGTAGCAATTACTGTCTCCTGCATCAATATAATGTAAATAACCCTTGAATTATTGTTTCTCTATACCTGCACCAATTTTTTATTGTCATTTACGAATAAGAAACGATATGCCTTTCTTCCGTTAACACTAGGGGATTAATTTTTCGGATGACAGAAAGGTCTAGGTCAATGATTGAATTAATGAAAGAAGGAGAGAGGCTTTCGGTTAACAATAGCCTTTACAAGAGGGTCTTTCTGCACCTCGCCCTACTCCCAAGTCCAGCCCTCATGACAAAGGTGAGGATAGCTTTGGATCCTGCTAAGATGGGCAGGGTCTTCAGGTCTTCAGGTTCAAGGAATCGGTGCGAGGATTGCTCTTACTTGCTACAGTCTGCACATGTCGGGTTGCTTGCCACCTCCATCACACACAAATGACGCCCAGAAAGAAGGCCCATTAGTAACCTTAGTCGGCTTCTGTCCAATGCCTTGACCAGGGGTCCCAAAATCTAAAGTTATCTAGATTGACGGAGATGTCCAGAAATTTCTCTTCGTCTCATAAGATGTTGATTTTGCAACCACTGTTTTCTTCCTAATGGTACCTGCTGCCTGCCCCACAGCCTGCTCAAGAAATTATGTCTCGACCCTCGCCTTGCAAGCGGGTCCGCCGTGCCGTTTCTTTACTAGCATGACGTGGCGGTCGCATTAGTGTCACCTGATGTCTTGCCGAAATGTCATCCAAGACCTTTCTACATTGCAGCCTGGGTCAATCATCGCTGAGAGCAGTATCACCATAGCTCCATAACATTAATTACCGAGGATCGTATAACATTCATGTTTCCTAGTATGATGCTCTGCTGCCGTAAATAGTATGAATCCATGTGCGGTAGGCTATGCCTCAATGTACAGCAATTGCAACTTACACACCTTTTTCGTTCAGCGTTCTTATTCCCCGTTTTCATAGTTCATTCTTTTCTTGCAATATCGGGCACTGAGAGTGACAGAGATCACTACTCAATTTGTATTCTAGTTTATTTGAAGCAAATACTAATGAGAAGCAACTCAATCTCTGCTTCAGTGTCGATATGTTTAAACCGCTACATAATTCTCTGTTACCCCTCTCAGTATATGTGCCATTAATTTTAAGACTGATAAATGTTAGGAATCTACGTTTTACCCTTTCTACACCGGATTTTTTACAAGCACGGTAAATCCATAGACTTTCAATGCTTCAGAGGCTTTCTCGAGGATATGGTCACGGAAAGTTAACTTTTGGTACAACATTATACCCAAATTAGTCACAGATGATCACCTCTCTAAACATCACTCAACAGAATAGAGGCATCCACAACAAATTTGTTTGCTTGTACCGCTTACAGCTTGTTTTCAACACACCAACAGTCATCATCATCATCAAACCTACCAGATGTGACTAAGGTCTACAGGTCGTACTAGTGTACTGTAGTCTTCCTTCAAACCAGTTGAAGTCTAAGGTTGCAATACTCATCACACCTACCCAGGAAGTAAAAAAAGAATCATCTTCTTCGCATCATCTGGAGCATATCAAGTCTTTTTCCACATTATTAAATGATAGTGCATGATACTTTCCGGATGCGCCATATTTTCGCCAGTTCCGTCTAAGGCCACTCATCTGGGGCAACATTGATATTGCTCCTACTCGTGCATAGTATAGGCTTGGGGGCAGCTAATCCAGGCGCTGCTGGCCCGCGGTCTAGCCAGGTGAGTGGATATTTTGTTATCGGATACTCCAATGTATCAGGAGACTCATAACAGGGTCAGACTCTTGAAGCACGCCAGTTTCTAAAGAGCAACACAATAATTCCTAAAACACAGCTGGTTTGGCATTCATTTTCAGAGCTGCTTAGCTGTAATTAGACTGTCGCTGATCTGCTAAGTACGCAATAATTAAAATGAAAACTATCTTCGCGCAAATAAGACTACCTGTACTTTCAATCCTTCCAAGCAAAAGGAAATGGAAACAAAGTAGATAATTTCATATTTGTTTTACACTATGACGGACAAAACTGCCCCCAAAATCCTTGCTCATTACTTACGTTTTAAAGTTCTTCACTTATTCAAACTATACCTGAATCAATTTGCAGCTAGTGAGCAAAATCCGTTTACATTTAGACTGTACTGGTACTTTTAGTGTCAGCAAGAATAATGTCGGCAGTGGTGGCTCCAAAAAGGAGCCGGATGCTTCGCTAGCCGCTCAGCCACACCTTGTATTTGGTAGACCTCTCAGTTTCAACGGTAAATGGGATGTGAAGACGGTAGATATGACAACATTGTTTTAGATATAATAATCTATAAGTAAGCAGCGTTGCCAGGTCTACTGATTTTTCAGTAGGTCTACTGATTTTGAGTCTTTGTCTACTGAATACTGTTTTTACGGTGGAATCTACTGATTTTGTTCGGTTTTCAAGAAATAATGAGTACTACTGTTTTTGTATTTCAAGAAAATGTATAAGGTATAACAGGTTTGATTTCCAAAGCGATGTTCTGAATGCTCAATGGTTAAGCCCTCAGCTGCTTTGGACGGTCAGCATCCTTCAGTGATGCCACTTGCCAAACATTTTTCAAATTCAGTCAATCCTAATCAACTTAAATAGCTCGATAATGAGTGACGACTTCTACGAAATAGTGACCTCATGTGAAATCAAAGCGAAAGTGTGACTGAGTTTTGGATAAAAGTAAAAAGCACGTCTCTTTTGGAGATGATAATGCCATGTATTTTGTATTATCCGAATTTATGTTGAATAAGCAAGTTTTGCCACATTCATCAGCAAACGTGGAAAAATTTTTCTGATATGCTAATCTTCAAAAAAAAAAATGCATATACGCTATCGTCCATCCACGTCAACTGTATGTAATGTGGCATTTTGCATACAAAATGGAAACGAGGAGCCCAATGTTGCTTTGATGTGGATTTAAATAGTTGTATTAAACTACATAACAATATAATATGCAGGGCCTTATATAAGGGGGGGTTTGGGGGGTTCAAACCCCCCCCCATGAGTATTCCCATGAATGAAATAACTACTAAGATAATACAAAATAAAAATAATTAAGGATGCTTTCTCCAAGCGTAGTGATTTATTCTACTATTACCCAATCCCTCCGCGCTCAGGACACATTAGCAGCGATACAATCTATACAGATTTTAAGCAAATCAAGACATTACATATTCTTTTATACATGAACCCCCCCCCTCAAGGTCACCATGAACCTCCTCCATTGTCAAGGCCTACCTACGGCTCTGATAATATGTACCATGTACCAAAGAAATGTAGATTCAGATCCAGATGAAGGCGTGTATTGTTGATTGTTGTTTATTATTTTTTAGTTTTATTAGGTAAGCCCTATTAAGAGTTTCCGTGCTGTAAAAAGTTATCTTTTTTTGTAGTTTTATTAGAATTATGTTTTACTCGAGCAATTACTTTTTTTTGTGGTTTTGTAACAAAAACTGTGCCAAGTTTTTTTGTTTGAGGTTCGATGTTACAATGTTTATTTACAAAAAAAATCTACTGTTTTTTTTTGCAAAATCTACTGCTTTTTTATCTAACCTACTGCTTTTTTAAAATTCGACCTGGCAACGCTGTAAGTAAATCAGTGTTTTGAATTCGTCGGTGTTTCAAAATACAGGTAGCCCAACGTCCAAGATTTTTTCTGGATCCTGGCGGTGCCTTTTTCCAAGCGGATTGCTGTAGTTTGTCAAACATAGTTACGCCTCTGTATGTCCGCAAACCGTCTCGGAAAAAGCTTCGATCAGCGGCTGGTGCTATCCTAATTAAACGGAGGGGTGTGGCGGGGGAGAAGATTCCTTACGGGGGTTCGATAGAACTCGTTCGGAGATGGAATTCCAGGGATGCCGGCGTCGCCGTCGCCGTCGGCGGCATCGGGACGCTACGAAAGCCTCTTATCGACGACGCCTTTTACTGATAGCTGCTTTTTGGGTCACTGGCTCTGCCCTGTGTGACAATCAATCCATTTCTTTGGGGTAACACTACATCACTCATCACTCGACAAGTTAAATATTTATTTGCAATTAAACTCCACACTGACTAAAAATTATATGCAATATAAGATTCAGATTGAGTTTTGCTGTTGCAGAAGATAGCGAAAAAAGCTGTATATGCAAGTTGTAGCTAAGGATATGCTCCTTGCTCAGAAAATATTTTGATTTATACAGGTGATCCATAACTATGTGGTAATGCAAACATATATTTTTTTAAATGGGATATCCTATATATTATTCCAGATTTAGATTCTACTGGTGACCCCAGTTCTTAAAATATAAGGTATCGTAACATTATATAGGATATTTCAAAAGTTATGACAATTTTTATATCCAAATAGCTGTCAAATGAACGTACTTAAATGGGATATCCTATATTATTCCAGATTTAGATTCTACTAGTGACTTCAGTTCTTAAAATATAAAGTATCGTAACATTACATAGGATATTTAAAAGTTATTACAATTTTATATCCAAATAGCTGTCAAATGAACGTACTGTATATTGAAAATTAATGAATCAAAAATTAATTTCTTCACAAAAAAATTCTTCTAGTTTTAACACAGGCTGTAAAAAAAAGTCAACGACATATATTCATTTACGGACTGAGGTAGAATCCAAAATCTAGATTTTATCTTTTTTTTTAAATGTAACCCCCCATATTTTATGATACTAAAGAGTTGCTGTTAATATGCTCTTTCATACTTGTTTAGCATTTCATATACTTACCTAATTATCAACAGCGATATCCAAAACGGAGGCATTCTGAACCGATGCATTTGAAAGATTGAAGAATCGTTTTATTTGAACTGCGTCAGTTAATATTCTAGCCTACCTGATAGACCTACTTATTAATTATGCATCACGTCTCTAAAACTGTTTCCTCAGCATACTTGACTGATATTATCTTGATAATTCAGGATTTTGACTTCATCAAATAATATTACGGCCTTATATTTTAGTTGTTCGTTAAATACAAATAAAAATTGGATAGCACTTTCTCAAAATAAATGAATTTCTGTACACAAATAGGAAGTATATTTAAATTTTTCGAAAAAATCGAAATATCTCAGAAACTGATGAGTCTAAGTATATGAAATGTTATACAAATATGAAAGAGCATGTTAAAAGCGATTTTTTTGGTGTAATAAAATATGTAGGGGTACATTAAAAAAAAGAGAAAATCTAGATTTTGCATTCTACCTCACCTCCTGACCTCATCCTGTATGTAAATAGGCGTCTTCGACTTTTTTATAGCCTGTGTTAAAACTAGAGGATATTTTTAATCGTGGCATGCAGGAAAACTAATTTTGATTTATTTATTTTCGTTCGTTCATTTGAGATGCATATTCAAAAAATATTTTAAAATATACAGGATGTTGCGGGAAAGTAGGATAGTGATCAACTTGATTTTTTTATATGGAACTATAACTTTTTCTTAAATTCTTCTAGTGTCCATCACTGATCTCTATTCAGCCCTAAAATATTTTTGGGATCGATTTCGACGTTGCCAAGTTATAATTTATTTTCTATTGATTTCAGGATTTACAAGGTCGCAAGTAATACGCTAAAATTGATATACTCCTTTAACTTTTCTCAATAATATTATACAGCGAGTTACTTGAATATTAACTGGATATTATTTTGGATGTTAGCCGCAATTTGTGTCTACAGGGTGTTTTTGGCGGAATTTTAAATTACGGCAACTTGAAGGTCATTTTACTTTGTTTTTTTAAATGTAACATCCTGTATTTTTTATTTTAAATCGAAATATCTACTAATAGCCTATCTTGCCTTGTAATATTTTTTTTCGCGTGTGCGACGTTGCCAAGTTATAAATTATTTTTCAAAATTTTCAAACAAATAGCCCTGATTTTTATTTATTTTAAATAGAATCCTCTATGAGTTTGTATTGCAGTGAATTGCGCATGTCGAATTTAGAAAGATCTCACAATTTCAAAATTTTGTTTCTATTAATTACTGAGCTACAGCAACACCGCTTTTTCAATAAACAGTACCGGAACGCTTAAATATTTCTAAAACCGCCACAGCTGGAGGGGTGAAATTCAATACTTGGGGTTTTTGAACATACAGAATTCAAAAACGCTAACATCAGTGTTGTCAGATTTACCACTTTTACGTTAGACTTCATACATTCCATACAAAATTATGACATAAAATTGGTAAATCTGACAACACTGATGTTAGCGTTTTTGAATTCTGTATGTTCAAAAACCCCCAAGTATTGAATTTCACCCCTCCAGCTGTGGCGGTTTTGGAAATATTTAAGCGTTCCGGTACTGTTTATTGAAAAAGCGGTGTTGCCGTAGCTCAGTAATTAATAGAAACAAAATTTTGAAATTGTGAGATGTTTGGCCTTTTGGAGTCAACATCTATTTCCCTTTTTTCAAATACACTAAGTAACTAATAGCCCACTCACCTGGGTCAGATGGCGAATTATGGCACTATATGTACTGAATACAACTAAATTGTCCCAAATGGAGTTAATAAAGTTTTGTAATAAATCAGACTCATTTTTTAATAAAACTATTTTTGGTATCTATAGCTATAAAATACAATAATTTGTAGTAAATGCTTTCGAAGTAGTTAGTTCATCATTACATGTATATTGCATTGTAATTTCGGAGAGCCTTTTATTAACGACTGCTTTTATTGCTGCTTGGGTCAGTAGCTTCACTAGCTTCCGCTGTATGATGGCCAATCCATTTTTTGGGGGTAACAGAATATAACCTGTCTTCAGCTCAAATTAGATTATCATTTGGTAAAAAAGTGGTATATCACTAACATTTTCTGATGCAGATATACTGTTTGGACAGCCCTATCATCTCTTATTTTTTCCTTGTCAAATTCTTCATTCTTGTGTTCGCTGCAACCATTTAATAAGAATGAAATAAATTAATACAGTGTTTTCATAAATCAGCAGTTTTTTATTTACCTCTTACAATTTTTTTGTTCACTGATTTTCTCAGCTGTCATCATTTTCTCAATCAAATGCATAGTAGTAAAATTTGTACTACCTTTCCTTATGTAAATTTAAATGAGTATAGTCCAATGTGTCATTCACAAAATAAACAACAAAACAATCTCGCCCATCGAAATTATAGTCAAAGAGCCTATGTTTAGGTTAGTTAAACCTATGGCTTTCATTTGGAACTAGTAGCGCCACCTAGTTTTCCACCCTCCCATTTCACTCTTTCTACCCCTAGCGATCAATACGATACCCTTAGTTAAATACAGGACTCTTTTGCTTCGCGCCCTTGAAGACGGTATAGAAATCTGTACCACATACATGTTTCATGCGAAGGGCTTTTGAGACAGCAGGTTTGTCGATTTTTGGTGGATGTCGGTAACATTTTTCAAATAAATAAGGGACTAGATAGAGTGCGGTAAGGTAAGAGGTAACGTAAGACGTAAGGTAATAAACCTGTGGAATCAGATGAGAGTGTTGCGTTAGCTCTTACGTTACGACTATAAACACTCTCATCTGATTCCACAGGTTTATTTTCTTACGTCTTACGTTACCTCTTACCTTACCGCACTCTAATCTGTACTTAAGTCAAGGAGACTGACTCGGCACCTCAATGTTTTGATCCAGAATAACTAAAATTATCCAAATCAATACCGTATTCAAAAATAAAGGTTCTCGCAAAAATGTTGAAAAATACCGTAACATAAGTGTAGTAAGTCAATTTGCCAAATTATTTGAGAGCGCATTCTTGTTAGACTTACCTCATTTCTGGGACTCAATAAATTATTATCATCCTCTCAACATGATTTTAGAGGAAAACAACATCAGCTCTAAAGTCCGATTCATAAACTCGACGTTGGCGTTGTCGTTGCCGTTGGCGTTGACCTTAGCCGTTCGTAGCATAACAAGGCTGCTATTCATAAACTCGACGTCGTGCCGTTAACCTAGCTTTCCCATCGTGTTCGTAATCGTAAACATGTTTTATTGCGATTTATCATCAGTGTTTTTGGCTTTGTGACAGATCTTTAAATTTTCCTGGTGAAAATGGACATAGTCAGAACCAATAACCAATACAGAAAACTTGAGAAAACCCTGGAGAAAATCCAGAAACCTTTTGATAGCTAGACGTCAACAATAATAACAATATCACATGACTGGTAACCGACGACTTTGATTGACTTGTTCGCCGGCTACGACGGTAGAAACGAACGGCGGACGGCAAAAGTTAAAGGCCGATTCATAAACTCGACGTTGGCGTTGCCGTTGCCGTTGGCGTTGGCCGTTGCAACATAAATACATGGAAACGCCTAAGACCGCCGTCGGGTCTGCCGTTGGGCGCGCCGTTCGACATAACTATCTTTTAACTTTTGCCGTCCGTCGTTCGTAGGCACCGTCGTAGCCGGCGTATAAGCCAATCAAAGTCGTCGGTTACCAGTCAAGTGATATTGTTATTATTGTTGACGTCTAGCTGTCAAAAGGTTTCTGGGTTTTCTCCGGGGTTTTCTCAAGTTTTCTGTATTGGTTATTGGTTCTGACTATGTCCATTTTCACCAGGAAAATTTAAAGATCTGTCACAAAGCCAAAAACACTGATGTTAAATCGCAATAAAACATGTTTACAAACACGATGGGAAAGCTAGGTTAACGGCACGACGTCGAGTTTATGAATAGCAGCCTTGTGCTACGAACGTTGAACGTCAACGCCAACGGCAATGCCAACGTCGAGTTTATGAATCGGCCTTTATGTCGAACGGCGCGCCCAACGGCAGACCCGACGGCGGACGTCGAATATGAATGGTCTTAGGCGTTTCCATGTATGTATGTTGCAACGGACAACGCCAACGGCAACGGCAACGCCAACGTCGAGTTTATGAATCGGCCTTAAAAGATTTAGCAGATTTTGTTTATATTTTTTTGCATAATAAGGAATTTCCATCTATTATATCACTTGACCTAAGTCGAGCCTTTGATACGTAGATCACCAATTAATGTTAGTAAAGCTGAATCGTATGAGAATCAGAGGAAATCCGAATAAATGAACTGAGTCTTATTTACAGGGACGACAACAAGTAAGTGTAGTGAATGGAAGTAAGTAACATTCAAAAAATGTTGATATCGACATTCCACGGGGCTCGGCCTTAGGGTCTATCCTTTTTGTTGTTTTAGCTGTTACTGTAAGAGAGCTTATGCAGAGCCTCTGTCTGTCCGTCCGTCCGTCCGTCTGTCCGTATACAAAAGATAGCCAAAACTACAGGTGCTAGAGAAAAACTAAATACACATTCGGAATCTACATGAAAAAATTAGTCCGGGAAAAATCCGGTTTTGTCAATATCGCTTCCGGTTTACAGAGACAGCGCTGTTTGAGTTTACTCAAGTAAATACTAGTTTTTTATGAGCGATATTAGTACCTATTTAGGAACACACTGTTCTGTCGTACAATATGCAGATGAAACCAATATTGGGATATCACATGATTCTGAAAATGGCACCCTCAATTACTTAAATAAAATGTGCAGAAGATTTGGATAAAAAGTAAACATTGACAAGACTGTTCATATTCCATTTAGAGTGAAAAATGGCAAACAGCTTCATGAACAAGCAGTTATAGTGTGTGACAAAGAAGTGTCTCATGTTGGACATCATAAATTTCTGGGTCTTACGCTGGATAACAAACTAACATGGGAACTTCATATCAGTAATATTCCCTCAAAAGTGAGTGAACACTACAGGGTGTCCATTTAGTGTGTAATTCTTCGATATCTCGCAAGCTATACCTGATAGAAGAAAATTTCAAATAGTTATTTGGTTACTTGAGGCGCATACAATAAAAATATTTTGAAATATACAGGGTGTTGCGGGAAAGTAGGATAGTGATCAACTTGATTTTTTTATATGGAACCATAACTTTTTTTTAATTTTTCTAGTTTCCATCATTGATGTCTATTTAACCCTAAACTATTTTTGGTATCGGTTGCGACGTTGCCAAGTTATAATTTATTTTCTATTAATTTCCGGATTTGCAAGGTCGCAAGTAATACGTCCAAATTGATACATTCCTTTAACGTTTCTCAATAATATCACACAGCAAGTTACTTGAATATTGATTGAATATAATTTTGGATTTTACTAGCGATGTGCATCTACAGGGTGTTTTTGGCAGGATTTTAAATTACGGCAACTTGAAGGTCATTTTATTTTGTTTTTTTAAATGTAACACCCTGTATGTTTTATTTTAAATCGAAATATCTACTAATACCCTATCTTGCCTTGTGCAGAATTCAAAAATTCTAACAGCAGTTTTGCTAGACTTAATGCTCTTACGTTACAAGTCATAATTTTGTTATTTTAAATAGAAACCTCTACTTATTTTTATAGCAATGAATCGAATTTAGTAAGATCTCACAATTTCAAAATTTTGTTTCTATTAATTACTGAGATACGGCATCACCGCTTTTTCAATAAACAGTACCAGAACGCTTAAATATTTCCAAAACTGCCACAACTGGAGCGGTGAAATTCAATACTTGGGGGTTTTTAAACATACAGATTTCAAAAATGCGAACATCGGCGTTGTCAGATTTACCAATTTTACTTATCAAATCATAATTTTGAATGGAATGCCCTATTTATGAAGTCTAACGTAAAAGTGGAAACATAGTTTATAACTTTGCAACGTCGCAAACGCAAAAAAAATACTACTAGGTATAGGTGTTTAGATTTGAAATAAAACATACAGGGTGTTACATTTAAAAAGACAAAGTAAAATGACCTTCAAATTGCCGTAATTTAAAATTCTGCCAAAAACACCCTGTAGAAGCACAATGCTGGTAACATCCAAAATAATATTCATTTAAAGTTAGAGGAGACCCAGGCTGTGCTAAATGTTATGACTTAAGAGATGTGTACAGAATTGGAAACAAGCAAACTAATATAAATAGGCCGCTGGTTGTTGAGTTTGTAAATTATCAGCTCAAGTTAGAAATATTGGCAAACAGCAAAAAGCTTAAAGGAACTAGTATCTATGTTCAAAACGACTATATACAGGAGGATTACAAGAACAGAAAGTTACTCATTGAAAATCTAAAACTGGCTCGCAGTAACAATCTCAAAGCTGCAATCAGAAATAACAGACTGGTTGTTGAAGGTGAGGAGTATACTGTCGGTGAGCTGGAAAAGAAAAATACTGAGATACAAGAGGCTGGGCTGGCAGCACAACCTGAACCTCCTTGTGAGATAAGCAAAGCTAAACCAGTTAAAGGAGCTGAAGAAGGGCAGAGCACCAACTAAGTTACCTTTGTAGAGCTTCTCAATCCAGGTGGAAAGAAACGGAAGGAACAACCGACCGAATCTACCAATCAAGTAAAAAGGTCAGCTAGATTAAATAAGTTTGATGGACGCTAAAGGTTTATTATTCTTCAGCTTCAATTCTGTTCAATTTTTTTTATTTTTTGGTACATGTGTCTTTTAATATGTATGTTTTGTACTTTTTTTTTTAATTTTCGTCACGTTACAACTTATTATTGTGAATTTTATTGAATACCGAAACATAGGCTAGTCTCTTCTTTTATCTTATTTAACTATTATTGTTTTGAATAGGTCTTAAATTTTTATTACCAGTTTTAAATATATTAACAATAACAATGCAAGCTACAATGGATAACGTAATCATTGGACCATTAAACATAAGATTGCTATTTCCCAAACTAGAAGATTTGAAAAACACTTTTTGATCACAACCAGGAGAGTATTTGATATTTTGTATCACAGAAACATGGATCTCTCCATGTATAACCGATAGTATGCTGAAAGTAGAAGGTTACAAATTATATAGAGCAACCGTAAAACCGGACGGGGGGGTGGAGTATGCATGTATGTAAAAGAATCACTTGCTACTAAACTAGTTGGCCCTGTTAACACCGGTATTGAGCAACTATGGCTTGAAGTTAAATTTAAAAAGCAAACTTATGCAATAGGGACTGTCTGTAGGCCACCTAGCTACTCCGTAGTTGATTTTTTAAGTTGTTTAGAATCAAACATTATCGACATATTACCAAAATACGACGAGATCATTATGTTTAGGTGACTTCAACATAGATATGTTAAGAATTGACTCTTCGGCCACAGTAAAACTAAACAAAACTCTTGAATCCTTAGGACTAGTGCAGCTTGTAGGTTCTCCTACTCGTAATACTCCCACGTCGTCCACACTTATAGACTTAATACTCGCGACAACACATAATGATGATTTTGTAAATAGCTGCTCGGTTATTCCTGCAGATAGGTTATCAGATCATGATTTAACCTCAATCGAGCTAAACATCATTCACTGTCAGACTCCTGTAAAATATAAAAAAATTAGAAGTTTTAAAAATTTTAATTTAGATTGTTTTTATGCTGATTTGCGTATAATGAATATGGATGTAATCTATGATTTGCCAGATATTAATGACAAAATTGAAGTGCTTAACAATAATATTTTAAACGTACTTGATAAACATGCGCCAATAAGAACAATTAAAATAACAAAACCATACTCGCCGAGGATGACTGATAATATACACTTTTTGATCTTTCTACGGAATAAAGCAAAAAGTAGGTGGCGTCGTACAAAAAATATTGGTCATTATAACTATTATAAAATGTTGAGGAATTATACGACCACAGCATGTAGAAATGAGAAGAAAGCGTATTATGAAAATTTAGCAAAGAAGCAGGGCATGAAAAAAGTTTGGTGCAATCTAAACTATTTAAACATAGGAAAACAGAAAAACGATATCCCGGAAACCCTGAAAAATCCTACAGAACTAAACAAATATTACGTTTCCTGTATCCCACGATTAGAAGCGAATCAATCTGTTGTGGAAAATATTCTTAATAAGTTCAATTCTAACACTGAACCATTCACTTTTGAACCTATTGTAGAAGGAGATGTAGAAAGACTTATATTAAATATCAAGACAAATGCACAAGGTATTGATGGAGTCTGTATTAAGCTTATATTAATGTGCTGTCCCTTAATTGTACCTTTTTTGACACACGTTATAAATCATTGTTTAGTCAATGGCGTATTTCCTGATAGTTTGGAAGGTTGCAGTAGTCTTGCCTATTCCTAAGAAAAGTAAACCTCTAGAGTATAAAGATCTGAGACCTATAAACATATTGCCTGTCGCATCTAAAATTTAAGAGAAGGTTGCTGAAAATCAACTACGCCAGCACATTGTGAAATATAAGTTGCTTCCGAGTTCACAGTCCGGATTTCGTCCCTTTCATAACTGCGAGACGGTACCGCTTAATGTAACGGATGATATATTTAGAGCGCTAGATGCAAAAAAGGCAACTGTCCTCGTACTGCTAGACTTCAGCAAGGCCTTTGATACTCTAAATCATGACATTTTAATAGCGATACTCCAGAGCATGGGAATAAGGAACATCAGCTTAGACCTTTTTCGTAGCTACTTGTGTGGTAGGTGTCAGATGGTTCAGATCGAAGGTGTTTCATCTGACTTGGTGAACGTAAGTCATGGCGTTCCGCAAGGGTCTGTGTTAGGGCCGTTACTATTTACCCTGTATACAGCTAGTTTTCCAGATGTCATTCAACATTCAAACATTAACATGTATGCTGACGACACCCAACTCCACATTAGTTTTAAAACAAATCCAGATGAGTGCAGGGAGGCAATTAATGAGCTCAATCGTGATTTGGACGCAGTTCTTAGGAAAGCAGAAGATCTTTGCTTAAACATAAATGCAAGTAAGACTTCTGTGCTCCTCTTTGCACCAAGAAAGTTAAAAGATCAGTTGAAAGAGCATATCAACGTGACTGTTGACAATCAGACAATTCCATTAAGTGACAGCGTAAAAAATTTGGAATGGTAATTTGACTCTATACTACGTTTCAAGCCTCATATCAATAATTGTATTAGAAATGCGTATCTTAACATCAAAATGATATATCCCCAAAGACATACATTTCCTGCAAAAGTAAAGACTGCATTATGTGAATCTTATGTTCTCTCACGATTCAACTTTGCTGATGTAGTATATGGTCCCTGTCTGGATGGAGAAGATGCTAGGCGAATACAAGTAGTACAGAACTCTTGCTTGCGATTAATTTTTGGGATTCGTCGGCGTCAGGCTATTACGCATAAGCTAAAAGACTGCGGATGGCTGAGTATGTCCGATAGGCGCCTATTGCATGCTACCAATGTTTTTCACCAAATCCTTTCGAATGAAAAACCCACATATCTACACAATAAGATTAGATACAGGACTAACATTCATAATCTGAACCTGCGTTTTAAAAATGTGATTACTCCACCCTTGCACCGAACTGAAATCTTCAAACGATCTTTTACATACCAGATTGCGCATGTTTACGACCGGATTCCTGGACAATTTAAGAGTATAGCAGCTTCCGATTTCAAAAAACATTATAAAAAATATATAAAGGAGCAGTCAATTGTGTAGCTAGCTTTATTATGTTTGTGTGTGTACTGTGCATATAATTAACAATATCGCTTGTAGAACATATTAAGAAATTTTTATATGAATATTATCTATAGCGCATATGTACTTTTAAACTTATTTTTGTCTGTTTTATGCTTAAGATTAATAACAGAAGTTATAGCCTTGCTGTAACATTCTGTTCTTCGGCAATTTCTAAACTGTTTTTTTTGTTCACTCTTTTTTTTTGTTGGTTGGAAATAATATTATTATTATTATAATATTCAAATAACGCGCTGTATAATTTTATTGAGAAAAGTTAAAGGAATATATCAATTTGGACGTATTACTTACGACCTTGCAAATCCGGAAATTAATAGAAAATAAATTATAACTTGGCAACGTCACAACCGATACCAAAAATATTTTAGGGTTAAATAGAGATCAATGATAGAAACTAGAAAGATTTTAGAAAAAGTTATGGTTCCATATAAAAAAATCAAGTTGATCACCATCCTACTTTCCCGCAACACCCTGTATATTTCAAAATATTTTTATTGTATGCGCCTTAAGTAACCATATAACTTGTATTTGACATTTTCTTCTATCAGGTATACCTTGCGAGATATTGAAGAATTACACACTAAATGGACACCCTGTATATCTCATTAGATGATTGAAAACATCGACGAGTGCAGACCTACTCAGGTAATCTTACTTTGGCTTGGTACAGTCCATCATATCAAATAATCTTAATTTATGGGGAAATTCCGCTCATGCGTCAAAAGTATTTTTAATACAAAAGAAAATTATTAGAATTATAGCTGGCGTCCACCCACTTTATCTGTGTAGAGGACTGTTTAGAAAATGCCTATATTAACATCATCATCATTATGTATTTATTTAACAATTGTTGATTTGATGAAATACCCGCAGATGAGAAACAGCGATGTACATTCACATAGTACGAGAAACAGTCGGACAATATATCAGCCATATTATTATAGGCTACAAGTATTTTTTGCAATCTGTAACAAAAAGGTGAAGAAATGTTGTTATTATTATTAATTAATTTTTGGCAGATTGAAATTTACAAATCCTTGTCAAAAGTATACTCTAACGTCACGCGATACTTAGCATGCAATTTAAAGTATAACTCTTTAGTGATGCATTTGAAAACAAGGCTTGACAAATTTTGAAAGATCAAAAGAATAGTTCTTCATGATACAGTTGTAAACCTGTATCCTGCCTTGAAGATAAATCGGTGTATGTTCAGCTGTCTCAAAATCAACAATACATGATACCGGCATATTATTCATTTCCATAAGATGTCATTCTAAATAGCGTCACGTTTGAGGAGCTTTGAGACAGAAACAACAAAAAGTTCAAACTGCAGCGATAGTTAAAAGTAGCTGCTTCATACGATTGTCCTGAATTGTAGATCGATATCGACTCAACTTTTAAAAGACCTGGCCAGAAACCCACCAGGTCCTAGAAATGTTTCGTACTTTAATTTGGTAACTGCTCCCTGAAATGCGTTATGGTCATATTTTACCTACTGCTGCTACAATAGTTGACAACAATTGAACAGTTTTCGAAAGGCCATATAAATAGCTAATTAATACTGTAGTTTATACACCATGTGCCACATATTTTTATCGAATCAGTCATGCCTATTTTCGGAAAAAAATACCAAATAATAATAAACTACTTTTTACTTCCCACACCGATAGGCGTTTTAGGTGTTCCTGATCATTTTCCACTTTTTTTGGGTGAGGTGAAATCTGGGGTGGTTGGGGGGTGGGGGGTTGTAAAATTGAAAAATATGTTGCTTTTGTAATAGACTGTCCACTGACCTGTGAAGGAAGACCTAGCGACATAAGTAAGGTTAATCCGAACATTGCCTTGTCTATTACAGAAACCAAAGGACTTAGAATTTTCCTGGTGTAAACAAGTATTGCTTTAGATCGTTCTGTACTGTGTAACGAGGACACTATTGTATTGATTTTAATGAAATTTTCACACAGTGTTACTACCATGACGAGAATGGAAAATGTGCATCGCTTTTAAAGTCGTGCCAGTGGCGGCGCAGAAATACTAAAAAAAACGAAAAATATAAAAATAGCTCAAACTTCGTTTTTTAACGTTTAGAGGTTCTCGACCATGTTCTGCGTTTTTTTAGGTGGGGGTGAAATTGGGGTGGTTGGGGGTTGGGGGGTTGAAAAACTAAAAATTTGTTGTATTCATAATAGGCTGTCCACTGACCTGTGAAGGAAGGCCTAGCGACATAAATCACCTTATTAAATCGATTCTAATGGAATTTTGACACAGTATTATTGGTGAGGATGGAAAACGCATATGGGTGTTAGAAATCATGTCAGTGACGGCGTAGCAATGATTAGAAATCTAAAAATATGAATATAGCTCAAACTTCTTTTTTAGGCGTTTTAGGGGTTTCTGATAATTTTGTACCTTTTTTGGGTGGGGGTGAAATTGGGGTGGTTGGCGGGTGAGGGGTTGTAAAACTGACATTGATAATAGGCTGTCCATTGACCTGTGAAGGAAAGACCTAGCGGCATAAGAAAATTTTGGGGGTGGGGAAGGGGGGGTGCTGGCTTCATGCTATGGGAAAGTAATAAACTGATATCACCGTAATTTGTGGAAAGTATTGAGTCAATCAACTTGACTTCATTTTTTTCTGAGATATTGAGAATATTTGACAGAAAGGCATGTCTTATTTTTGGGAATTTTATTTCGGTGGCAAGTCAAACAATTTGAAAAATCCTTAAATCGCCGATATCTTGGAAACCGCTCATTTCCGACCCCAGTCGATGTGGGTCAATTGGTAGTAAATCATCGTCAGAATAACCTTTTTCAACAAGTAGTCAAATAACTAGTCACCCTGTATATTAGCATAGCATGCAGTTGCGGTTTAAATTAGAAAGGAAATTAACGTTTATCAGTTTTTGTGCTTACTTGTTGACCTTGACTCCTCTGACTTTTATTTTCATTATTTTTAATAAATTTTGTCACCATAAACATGTCCATAGACGGCAAGTTACCGAACTGGCCTCTAATATATACTTCATCGGTCATAATGAACAGCAATAGGTATGGTATATATTATGGTATAACACAGTTTTAATACAATCAGTCAGTTTACACAGGAAATAAAAACGAACGAACAAAGAAACTGCAATCGCAACGATAATTCGGAAGCAGATGGTTCAAGTGGTTCACCTAACTGGCGCCCGTATGGTACTACATGACGTCACGACCGCTTACGTTTTGTAAACCTTTATAGGAGGCGAGCGTGCGGAATGAAGTAATGTAGTTTTTGTTGGTGACATGTATATGAGTACTATACGAGTATAAACAAATGATAATCAGTATATTTTGCCGAATTTAAATTTTTCTCAAGTTGTCTATTGATCTCTTGCTTGCTTATCTTTCTTACGTGCAGTACCTAGTTCAAGGTTTGTATTTTTTTACTTCTGTGACATCGGCATCGACTGCTCTGATCATTGGCCTCGTGTTCTGTGTAGGCTTTGTTACTGTTTCCCGGCGCTACTCTAGGAACATCACTGTTAGTTAGAAGCCAACAGTGAAGGCTCAGGTGGGGATTCTTCGCTGAAAAAATAAATTTCCGCCTCTAACGAGAAGTGGGTTCATTCCATCAAGGTTTGGAATTTTTATTTTTTACTCACTATCGTTCACAGACACACCGCTAGTACCTAGAAGTTTGACTGCAGTGCTTAATAGAATCACAGCCTTGATTTTAATTAGATATAAATTGAATCGCTTTGAGGTTGTATACAGCATTTCCATTTTCTAGACTATCAGTAGTGTTTGTAATAAATTTGCTACACTTCAAAATCAGTTGTTTTTAGTTCCATTTTTCTTACTTAAAATAACTTGGAAGACGTATCAAAGATCATAGGATTAGTTCATATATCTTAGTGATCAAAATTTATTTTTACACAAGTTAAATAACTTGTATCTAAGTATATAAATAATTTAAATTTCTTAAGGGGAAATCTTGATATTGTAATTGATGACTGTATTGTATAGTAATGTGGTGTCTCTTTTTTAAATTATAGCAAACTATTCAAATCTTATATGGGTCTAATCCTTGCTTTCTCTATATTGCATGGGTGCGGTTTGAAGTAGTGGCTGAGCCAGGCCCCCAAGGATCACACCTAACATTCTTGGTGCGATGACAGCAAGGACCCTGAAGACATCGACAGACGACACTGCGTCCCTCTCCAGCTGAGCAAGATACCATACGTAGGTTTCCAAGGCGAGCCAAGTTGTACCGTATTGTACCAGAACCTGACCTGGCTAACAAGTTCAGCCAATAAGATTGCTACAACCGGGCTCAGTAAGATTGTACGTCTTCGTTTGTATACAGCTCATTGTAATTTTGAATTTATTTAATTTTTTTGTAGGTATAATAAAACTTGTCAATTATTGTTATTAAACTGTTTTCTTGAGCTGCTCCCTGCAGTGTTTTCTGGGGAGGTTAAGCATTTTCACTAAACTCCTTTAATTCCACTATTTACAGCGATTATTAGAAACCTTAAATTTTACCATCTTTTATGCTATTTGCCGCATGTCGGGCTCTCAACGTAAATGTAATTTGAGGCTTTTGAAACTACAGCTGGAAAAGGTATAGACGAGTCGTGGGTTTAATTTTAGTCTTGTCATCAAGCGTCCCTCCAAAACAAGACATGGTTTAATCAGCGTTGTAGAAATGCAGTTACCTCTAAAAACCAATATTACAAAGAATGAAGGAAAAATCCAAATGCCGAGAACCACCGCACTTTTATCGGCGCCAGAAATCACTGTAAACGCGTGATTGACAGCAGTAAGGAGGAGCACAACCAAAAAATTAAGACCAAGCTCTTCTCATGCCCTAGTTCGTCCAAAACACTCTGGTCTGTAGCTAAGGCTGTTACTCAGAACTTTTCCTATTCAGCGATACCACTCTTGACCAGAGAGGCTAAGTCCATCGCTTCTACTGCTAAAGAAAAGGCAGGCATCTTAGGGAAGCTTTTCGCAGCCAATTCTACTGTAGACTTCCAAGGAAGTACTCCGACCGCCACCATAAACGTGAACTAGCGAATGGCAGAGGTCAAATTTCAACATCCAGATATAGAAAGCATCCTCCAAAAACTAAACACGAAGAAAGCTACTGGTCCTGACCAAATTCCAGCCGTTGTACTTAAACGCTGTGCCGCTGAGCTTGCACCTATTCTTTGCAAGCTCTTCAAACTATATAGCGAGGCGTGTTTCCCGCTTCATGGAAGATTGGCTGCATGCAACCCATCCCTAAGAAAGGCAAGGAAACCGATCCCACCAATTATAGACCAGTCGCTCTTCTCAGCATTAAGTCTAAGGTTATGGAAGCTGTCATTAACACACAACTACTGAAATACCTGGACAATAATAACATCATAAATGATTGCCAGTATGGCTTCCGTAAGCACAGGTCTACGAGTGAACTCCTCGCCTACGTCACTCACTGGTGGAACAGAGCAATAGAAAATCATGGCGAATCCAGTGTTGTTGCACTTGACATATAGAAAGCCTTCGACAGGGTGTGGCATGAGGGACTTCTGGTCAAGCTCGCTGCTTACGGACTACCACCTGACCTGCGCCAGTGGCTGAATAGCTTTTTGAACGACCGATCTCTGTTTGTTGTAGTTGAAGGCTGTTCATCAGACGTATTTCCAATAAACGCCGGCGTTCCTCAGGGACCTGTCCTATCCCCTACACCGTTTCTGCTGTACATCGACGAGCTACTGGAAATAACAGCCAATCCAATGTACAGCTTTGCAGACGACAGCACATTAATATCGTGTATGGAACCAGGCAAGCCACTGTCATCCCAGGACATGATACGTCGGCGACAGCAGCATGCCGCATAGATCAACGCAGATATTAAAACAATTGTCGAGTGGAGATTAACAAATAAAGTACAGTTCAACGTACAAAAAGCTCAGGCAACAACACTTACAAAGAAGTCTCACGTTGGTTTACCAACTGTGGAAATGGAGGGTCACTCCATAGTCAAGTCACCTTCCGTTAAGCTTTTGGGGATCAACATCAACCGCTGTAGGAAACTGTACACACCAGAGCAGCTACTGCTGTTCTACAAGGCACAGATCCGACCATCGCTGGAGTATTGCTCCCATATGTGGGGATGTGCTCCAAGGCACTCTCTAAAGCTTCTGAACACTATCCAGAAGAGAGCAAGATTGATCGGTACGCCTAACCTCACGGTCTGGAACATCGAAGAAGTGTGGCTGATCTATCCCTGTTCTACAGATTCTATCACGGAAGATGTTAGAGTGAGGCTCTCCCAGATAATAACACCAAAGGCTGTTCGAATGAGGAACACTAGAGAGGCTCTGCGAGCCCATCCTTAGCAGGTCGAGGTCTCTACTCCCCGAACCAGTCTCCTCCAGCATTCCTTCTTTTGGAGAACTTCGACGCTATGGAATGTGCTACCGGGGAGTTTGTTTCCCGACGGATACAACCTGCAGCGTTTCAAATCTAACGTGCACCATTATTTATCCTCTAGCAGCCCTTCTGCAGCGCCATAGGCTTTCACCTTTGCGGGAGGCTGACCATAAAAAAACCTGATTCTCTGTCATAAACCACATTAAAGAATATTTGCAACGTTCAAATTTATGAATAATATTCCCAAATAGCTGTATGTATTGTAAAACCGAAAATATAATTTTGTGTTACCCGTTTATTGTTGCCTCTATGGTAAAAATAATTACTCGAAAACGTATCAATGACGTCATGCAGTAGAGTCCCAATAACGACATAGGTACAAAAAAATTGGTCTACGCTGAATCATTTCTGGCTAGATTCTCAAAATTACTCAGAAAAAAACGAAAGAAGGTTAAACACAAATTACAATTATATTCGTGGTCAAATGGCACCAATCCTTAACAAAATTTTACTTCATAGATTTACAACTGTCATTGGAAAGGATTTGTTGCCCACAGAAATGATGTGGGAAGCAGCCCCAGAGACGCCTAATAAACAAAACACATTCTGTCATATTTATGTTCGGAAATTCAGCAGCGAGTCTTACAACCTCGATATAATAAATATATTGTTACTGAGAGTAGGGAATTAGGGGATTACTGGCTGAGACCCACTCTCAGAACCCAGAAGAACTACTAAACTATTGCTCAAAACAACTGTTGCGATGCTTTTGCCCGTAGAAACTGTGTATGAGTCTTGTTTATCTTGCAACGAAGACGTTGCAGAGAAAGTAGAGAACGACTCTTCAGGTTAATCATTTTGTCACTGTCAGAATAACTTTTTTATGAATATTTTCTAGTTTCTCAAAATATACGCTCTTTTACTTCATTTGGTGTACTGAGTATAATTTTTACTCTATAATAATAATAATAATGTAATCCTGAAGACCTGCCATATTGTGCGATCCTTCCTAAATTCTGACCAATAATAGCCCTGGTGTTGACTTGACACAGCCCGTCAACACTTGTTGCTACCGCAATTATGCGAGTGGAACTTAGAAAGTCAGACGAATAATCAGTCATCCTAGAAACGTGCAGAATAGTGAGTAAAGTGATTAGGTGAGTCAACCACAATAATGTGATAGAAAGAAAAACATAATCATAATAATAATAAACCATAATTAATTGTACTACTCCAAATAAATTAAGATTAAAAAACAATATCATCCGGGTTTTAATAAATACGCCTATGTGATCGTCCCAAGTTTGACGGGTGAGTGAAAAAATTATGATTTCATAGCTTTCTAAAAGTTAGCATCCTCATTCTGATCCATTCTTCTTCGTGTTGATGAAACGTCAAGCAGCGAAGCCCCTCACGTCAAGGTGACATGACAGAGCGTATCGACGCCGGCTGAATAGCTGAATAATTAACAACTCAAAATACGTCGGCCGAAAAATGATTTGGATTAAGTAATACTTATATATGGATTCTCCCTAGCATAATATACCCGGCAGTAATTTTATGGCCCTATATAATTTCTCAAAAAGCGAATCCCTTTAATATCCAGAAACATGTATTATACAACGCACAGTGTCGCGTGTCGGATATTGAGGACAGAATCATACAGGGTCACACTAACATTAAAAAAGAAAACCAAACATGGTTGCCTCTTAGACTTATAATAGATATTAATTAACATTATAAGATATACAACAAATACCATTGAAACTTACAGTCTTACAATATTACTTAAGAATACAAATGAGGAAATAAAGATAATTTAACACAAGTCGAAATCAGATCCAGATAAGTCACTATCATTTATTCATTCATTAACTATTAGTTCATTTATTTCATGAAACTTACAAATAACGCCACCTCTAGTAAGCCTTATAGTAATTTCATTCCGTCGTGTATTTAGTTTAGTTATTACATGTTTAATGCAGTTTCGCCAGTTTTCTTGACTTGTTAAATATACCTGATCTCTATTAAGATTTATAACTGCTGATGGGCTGTAAAGGTGATTATATCGTACTTTCTGGTATTTTCTTTTAAAATGGTTTCATATTCATTCAATCGGATTAAGAGTACAAAAATAGGAAGGCTTAAAACTTCACACCCACTGTTTCCCGCCATTTCATCAACAAAATACTTTTTATCAAAATTGCTTTTTACTAATCCAAAAAACCAACGAATTCGAATAGGTTAGAAGAAGTAAACAAGGTTTTTGTTTGTGCCCACAATCCTCGCGGCAGCTGGCATACTGACCGCTGAATCGCTGATAAACCCATTTGTACAGATAGCAGCTAAAGAATCCTAAAAATTAATTAAAACAAAAAAATTTTTTCAAAAAAAGCTTTTATTAAAAGGCTTTAAAAAAAGAAAATAAAATGTTCCTTTAGAGTGTTAACTATCAACTCATAGTCTCATTATACACAATTTATATGATCATAAAAGCTTGTCGCGAGGTTTACGTAAGTATGTACATATAAGAATTCAATTAAACTGAAATTTTAACACAATTAAACTTAGCAGACCAAGTTAGTCAGTTGAGTAGGTACTAGTTAATTAATACAAGTAAACCGCGCGACAAGCTTTTATGATCATATAAATTGTGTATAATGAGACTATAAGTTGATAGTTAACACTCTAAAGGACCATTTTATTTCTTTTTTTTTAGAACCTTTTAATAAAAGCTTTTTTTAAGTTTTTTGTTTTAATTTGTTTTTTACTTTTTAGTTATCAACTTGCATTTATATCAAACAAGCTTTTTATTTATTCTCGGCAAGCCTTTTTATTTGATAACTATATTGCAGAAGTGCATTGAAAATAACTATTTCGCCATCTTGGATGGTCCGCCATAGCTGATTTAGAATGACGTCACATTATTTTTGGAGTCACTCTCAACGCCCTTTCACTGTGCAAAGACTCTCTTCTCTCAGGCCGTAAACAAGGTTCAGACAGTGATAAAACAACTCACCGACTTTGAATAGTATATTTTCCCCAAACTCTTACAACATTCGTATTATATTTAAAAATACCTATTATTTGCCATCATTTGAACGACAGTTCCTAACTTAGAATTTGCGCTATCCTGATATCCACTCGTTTTCGTAGATTTCCTTTTATTAGACATTATGAAAACTTTAAACTAAACTAAAAATATAGACCTACTCTAAACATAACCTTAAAACTGTGTTGGAAGTGTCCACTAACGACACGAGTTTATCTCTATTACTTTCTCAAAGTCAGTCTAGCACCCCAAATGTTCCTTTACAACTTATTATTGGAAAATCCTTACCGCGGATCTTCTTTACCACTTACGTCGCTGTCACAGTCATACACACCGTCCGTCCGGTCTACCCTTCGTAGTTGCTCGGTGCACAGCGAGTGGTTCGTTAGCTACCCCCTAACCTCATGTCGATGTCATCACCGTCGTCAATACAACCTGGTGACCACTGCGTAGATAGTATAAAGGAACTCGTACAATTCTATCCAGAATCTCCTGTGACAGCTGTCAGATTCTTGCTCACACCGCAAGCCTCTAGCTGAGCGCCAAATGCAAAAACTCTCTTCTCTCAGGTCGTCAGGTTCATGCACTGATAAAACAACTTGCCGGTTTTAAATAGTACATTTTCCCCAAACTCTCACAACAAAATTTGACTAAAAATGACATCAGTGGGTCTATTGTCAGTGATGACATTCCTCTGATTAGATTGTCATTCCCCTTAACATCTAATGGGCATTCTCATATCAATATGGATACCCATATTGTAGAAATGCATTAAATAACTATTCCACTATTGGATTTAGAACGACGTCATACAGCTTATCCTGCATTGTCATCCAAGCTAAACGTGTATACAAAATTTCAGCTCAATCGGTTGAAGGTATCTGCTTGAGTCTCAAGATTCCACCCGAACAAGCGTACATACATTGCAAGTAACAAATAAAAGCTTTTGATAACAGCACTCATGTAGAGGCATAATATAAATATCTACTTTGTTTTGGTTGATCGTTTCCGGTTAATTGTTATACGAGCAGACAGAAGGAATTCTGCCGGTGGCCATCTAGTACCCGAAGGTAACGGCAACCAAAGAGAAACGCTACTAGCAGCAGTAAACTCTTTGGTGGAACGACAAGGCTCGTTCGCTTTTGCCACTAGAGGCACGGATTTTGACGCAAGCAGCGTAAAGCCGATATACGAGGGTTGCTCTATACCTCCGTCAATCCACCAGTACGCAAACAGCTGTTTCACGCTTATTAGCGATCGTCAGTGCGCCATAGGTCGATTGACGGAAATAGAGAGCATCAATTTTTCCATGTTTAATAAACATGTGAAAGATGTGCGAGCAGACAGAAGGAATTCTGCCGGTGCGCCATCTAGTACCCGAAGGTAACGGCAACCAAAGAGAAACGCTACTAGCAGCAGTAAACTCTTTGGTGGAACGACAAGGCTCGTTCGCTTTTGCCAGTAGAGGCACGGATTTTGACGCAAGCAGCGTAAAGCCGATATACGAGGGTTGCTCTATACCTCCGTCAATCCACCAGTACGCAGACAGCTGTTTCACGCTTATTAGCGATCATCAGTGCGCCATAGGTCGATTGACGGAAATAGAGAGCATCAATTTTTCCATGCTTAATAAACATGTGAAAGATGTGCGAGCAGACAGAAGGAATTCTGCCGGTGCGCCATCTAGTACCCGAAGGTAACGGCAACCAAAGAGAAACGCTACTAGCAGCAGATGGCGCACCGGCAGAATTCCTTCTGTCTGCTCGCACATCTTTCACATGTTTATTAAACATGGAAAAATTGATGCTCTCTATTTCCGTCAATCGACCTATGGCGCACTGATGATCGCTAATAAGCGTGAAACAGCTGTCTGCGTACTGGTGGATTGACGGAGGTATAGAGCAACCCTCGTTAATTGTTATAGTTTTGGATGGATTTTGGGTTTTAACAGTGCATAGGTGTTACCTAAATGACTATTTTAATTAAACCCCGCAGACTTCTGTAAAAAATAATATCGTGTTTGTGAACACACTAAATAATAACAACGGGATCTTGGGCACACTCACATGCCTGTTAGAGCATGGTCGTTGCTTTTTCTAACTTATCCGAATTCGTTGCAAAAAACTGACTTTTTGTTTTAATTTCTAGTGAAATTGTGATATTTTGGTTTGTATGATATCCGATAGTCTCAGCTTTTCTAAACGGAGTGTTAGGTATTTTTTCCAATAGTCTGGAATTTGTATTTCTATATTTTTCCTATTCTTTCTATCTCTTAAGCACCGATTACATGCTCATGTTTC
The DNA here is from genome assembly GCA_951848785.1 of Callosobruchus maculatus. NCBI lineage: Eukaryota > Metazoa > Arthropoda > Insecta > Coleoptera > Chrysomelidae > Callosobruchus > Callosobruchus maculatus. The sequence continues at coordinate 4,625,981 of CATOUR010000032.1, forward strand.
CGGATTCAGCATGATAATCTTCTACCCGAATCAAAGATAATAAGGTAGTCTGTTTTAAGAAAATGACACTCCATACAGTACAAGTAAACACTTATAAGTTTTACTATTAATATAAGAATTATTTCAGTATAACCCTGTACAGAGAACAACCAAGCAATAAGGGTTGTTTAATGTATAACCACGTATAACTGTGGTTTTGGGAGATTAACTTTTGAGACGTTCGAGTGCCATAAAATTTACTGCCGGGTATTTCATCTCATTCATTTTGTAACAAGTATAAATATATACGCGAACGTCGAGTGGAGATTAACAAATAAAGTACAGTTCAACGTACAAAAAGCTCAGGCAACAACACTTACAAAGAAGTCTCACGTTGGTTTACCAACTGTGGAAATGGAGGGTCACTCCATAGTCAAGTCACCTTCCGTTAAGCTTTTGGGGATCAACATCAACCGCTGTAGGAAACTGTACACACCAGAGCAGCTACTGCTGTTCTACAAGGCACAGATCCGACCATCGCTGGAGTATTGCTCCCATATGTGGGGATGTGCTCCAAGGCACTCTCTAAAGCTTCTGAACACTATCCAGAAGAGAGCAAGATTGATCGGTACGCCTAACCTCACGGTCTGGAACATCGAAGAAGTGTGGCTGATCTATCCCTGTTCTACAGATTCTATCACGGAAGATGTTAGAGTGAGGCTCTCCCAGATAATAACACCAAAGGCTGTTCGAATGAGGAACACTAGAGAGGCTCTGCGAGCCCATCCTTAGCAGGTCGAGGTCTCTACTCCCCGAACCAGTCTCCTCCAGCATTCCTTCTTTTGGAGAACTTCGACGCTATGGAATGTGCTACCGGGGAGTTTGTTTCCCGACGGATACAACCTGCAGCGTTTCAAATCTAACGTGCACCATTATTTATCCTCTAGCAGCCCTTCTGCAGCGCCATAGGCTTTCACCTTTGCGGGAGGCTGACCATAAAAAAACCTGATTCTCTGTCATAAACCACATTAAAGAATATTTGCAACGTTCAAATTTATGAATAATATTCCCAAATAGCTGTATGTATTGTAAAACCGAAAATATAATTTTGTGTTACCCGTTTATTGTTGCCTCTATGGTAAAAATAATTACTCGAAAACGTATCAATGACGTCATGCAGTAGAGTCCCAATAACGACATAGGTACAAAAAAATTGGTCTACGCTGAATCATTTCTGGCTAGATTCTCAAAATTACTCAGAAAAAAACGAAAGAAGGTTAAACACAAATTACAATTATATTCGTGGTCAAATGGCACCAATCCTTAACAAAATTTTACTTCATAGATTTACAACTGTCATTGGAAAGGATTTGTTGCCCACAGAAATGATGTGGGAAGCAGCCCCAGAGACGCCTAATAAACAAAACACATTCTGTCATATTTATGTTCGGAAATTCAGCAGCGAGTCTTACAACCTCGATATAATAAATATATTGTTACTGAGAGTAGGGAATTAGGGGATTACTGGCTGAGACCCACTCTCAGAACCCAGAAGAACTACTAAACTATTGCTCAAAACAACTGTTGCGATGCTTTTGCCTGTAGAAACTGTGTATGAGTCTTGTTTATCTTGCAACGAAGACGTTGCAGAGAAAGTAGAGAACGACTCTTCAGGTTAATCATTTTGTCACTGTCAGAATAACTTTTTTATGAATATTTTCTAGTTTCTCAAAATATACGCTCTTTTACTTCATTTGGTGTACTGAGTATAATTTTTACTCTATAATAATAATAATAATGTAATCCTGAAGACCTGCCATATTGTGCGATCCTTCCTAAATTCTGACCAATAATAGCCCTGGTGTTGACTTGACACAGCCCGTCAACACTTGTTGCTACCGCAATTATGCGAGTGGAACTTAGAAAGTCAGACGAATAATCAGTCATCCTAGAAACGTGCAGAATAGTGAGTAAAGTGATTAGGTGAGTCAACCACAATAATGTGATAGAAAGAAAAACATAATCATAATAATAATAAACCATAATTAATTGTACTACTCCAAATAAATTAAGATTAAAAAACAATATCATCCGGGTTTTAATAAATACGCCTATGTGATCGTCCCAAGTTTGACGGGTGAGTGAAAAAATTATGATTTCATAGCTTTCTAAAAGTTAGCATCCTCATTCTGATCCATTCTTCTTCGTGTTGATGAAACGTCAAGCAGCGAAGCCCCTCACGTCAAGGTGACATGACAGAGCGTATCGACGCCGGCTGAATAGCTGAATAATTAACAACTCAAAATACGTCGGCCGAAAAATGATTTGGATTAAGTAATACTTATATATGGATTCTCCCTAGCATAATATACCCGGCAGTAATTTTATGGCCCTATATAATTTCTCAAAAAGCGAATCCCTTTAATATCCAGAAACATGTATTATACAACGCACAGTGTCGCGTGTCGGATATTGAGGACAGAATCATACAGGGTCACACTAACATTAAAAAAGAAAACCAAACATGGTTGCCTCTTAGACTTATAATAGATATTAATTAACATTATAAGATATACAACAAATACCATTGAAACTTACAGTCTTACAATATTACTTAAGAATACAAATGAGGAAATAAAGATAATTTAACACAAGTCGAAATCAGATCCAGATAAGTCACTATCATTTATTCATTCATTAACTATTAGTTCATTTATTTCATGAAACTTACAAATAACGCCACCTCTAGTAAGCCTTATAGTAATTTCATTCCGTCGTGTATTTAGTTTAGTTATTACATGTTTAATGCAGTTTCGCCAGTTTTCTTGACTTGTTAAATATACCTGATCTCTATTAAGATTTATAACTGCTGATGGGCTGTAAAGGTGATTATATCGTACTTTCTGGTATTTTCTTTTAAAATGGTTTCATATTCATTCAATCGGATTAAGAGTACAAAAATAGGAAGGCTTAAAACTTCACACCCACTGTTTCCCGCCATTTCATCAACAAAATACTTTTTATCAAAATTGCTTTTTACTAATCCAAAAAACCAACGAATTCGAATAGGTTAGAAGAAGTAAACAAGGTTTTTGTTTGTGCCCACAATCCTCGCGGCAGCTGGCATACTGACCGCTGAATCGCTGATAAACCCATTTGTACAGATAGCAGCTAAAGAATCCTAAAAATTAATTAAAACAAAAAAATTTTTTCAAAAAAAGCTTTTATTAAAAGGCTTTAAAAAAAAGAAAATAAAATGTTCCTTTAGAGTGTTAACTATCAACTCATAGTCTCATTATACACAATTTATATGATCATAAAAGCTTGTCGCGAGGTTTACGTAAGTATGTACATATAAGAATTCAATTAAACTGAAATTTTAACACAATTAAACTTAGCAGACCAAGTTAGTCAGTTGAGTAGGTACTAGTTAATTAATACAAGTAAACCGCGCGACAAGCTTTTATGATCATATAAATTGTGTATAATGAGACTATAAGTTGATAGTTAACACTCTAAAGGACCATTTTATTTCTTTTTTTTTAGAACCTTTTAATAAAAGCTTTTTTTAAGTTTTTTGTTTTAATTTGTTTTTTACTTTTTAGTTATCAACTTGCATTTATATCAAACAAGCTTTTTATTTATTCTCGGCAAGCCTTTTTATTTGATAACTATATTGCAGAAGTGCATTGAAAATAACTATTTCGCCATCTTGGATGGTCCGCCATAGCTGATTTAGAATGACGTCACATTATTTTTGGAGTCACTCTCAACGCCCTTTCACTGTGCAAAGACTCTCTTCTCTCAGGCCGTAAACAAGGTTCAGACAGTGATAAAACAACTCACCGACTTTGAATAGTATATTTTCCCCAAACTCTTACAACATTCGTATTATATTTAAAAATACCTATTATTTGCCATCATTTGAACGACAGTTCCTAACTTAGAATTTGCGCTATCCTGATATCCACTCGTTTTCGTAGATTTCCTTTTATTAGACATTATGAAAACTTTAAACTAAACTAAAAATATAGACCTACTCTAAACATAACCTTAAAACTGTGTTGGAAGTGTCCACTAACGACACGAGTTTATCTCTATTACTTTCTCAAAGTCAGTCTAGCACCCCAAATGTTCCTTTACAACTTATTATTGGAAAATCCTTACCGCGGATCTTCTTTACCACTTACGTCGCTGTCACAGTCATACACACCGTCCGTCCGGTCTACCCTTCGTAGTTGCTCGGTGCACAGCGAGTGGTTCGCTAGCTACCCCCTAACCTCATGTCGATGTCATCACCGTCGTCAATACAACCTGGTGACCACTGCGTAGATAGTATAAAGGAACTCGTACAATTCTATCCAGAATCTCCTGTGACAGCTGTCAGATTCTTGCTCACACCGCAAGCCTCTAGCTGAGCGCCAAATGCAAAAACTCTCTTCTCTCAGGTCGTCAGGTTCATGCACTGATAAAACAACTTGCCGGTTTTAAATAGTACATTTTCCCCAAACTCTCACAACAAAATTTGACTAAAAATGACATCAGTGGGTCTATTGTCAGTGATGACATTCCTCTGATTAGATTGTCATTCCCCTTAACATCTAATGGGCATTCTCATATCAATATGGATACCCATATTGTAGAAATGCATTAAATAACTATTCCACTATTGGATTTAGAACGACGTCATACAGCTTATCCTGCATTGTCATCCAAGCTAAACGTGTATACAAAATTTCAGCTCAATCGGTTGAAGGTATCTGCTTGAGTCTCAAGATTCCACCCGAACAAGCGTACATACATTGCAAGTAACAAATAAAAGCTTTTGATAACAGCACTCATGTAGAGGCATAATATAAATATCTACTTTGTTTTGGTTGATCGTTTCCGGTTAATTGTTATACGAGCAGACAGAAGGAATTCTGCCGGTGGCCATCTAGTACCCGAAGGTAACGGCAACCAAAGAGAAACGCTACTAGCAGCAGTAAACTCTTTGGTGGAACGACAAGGCTTGTTCGCTTTTGCCAGTAGAGGCACGGATTTTGACGCAAGCAGCGTAAAGCCGATATACGAGGGTTGCTCTATACCTCCGTCAATCCACCAGTACGCAGACAGCTGTTTCACGCTTATTAGCGATCATCAGTGCGCCATAGGTCGATTGACGGAAATAGAGAGCATCAATTTTTCCATGTTTAATAAACATGTGAAAGATGTGCGAGCAGACAGAAGGAATTCTGCCGGTGCGCCATCTAGTACCCGAAGGTAACGGCAACCAAAGAGAAACGCTACTAGCAGCAGTAAACTCTTTGGTGGAACGACAAGGCTTGTTCGCTTTTGCCAGTAGAGGCACGGATTTTGACGCAAGCAGCGTAAAGCCGATATACGAGGGTTGCTCTATACCTCCGTCAATCCACCAGTACGCAGACAGCTGTTTCACGCTTATTAGCGATCATCAGTGCGCCATAGGTCGATTGACGGAAATAGAGAGCATCAATTTTTCCATGCTTAATAAACATGTGAAAGATGTGCGAGCAGACAGAAGGAATTCTGCCGGTGCGCCATCTAGTACCCGAAGGTAACGGCAACCAAAGAGAAACGCTACTAGCAGCAGATGGCGCACCGGCAGAATTCCTTCTGTCTGCTCGCACATCTTTCACATGTTTATTAAACATGGAAAAATTGATGCTCTCTATTTCCGTCAATCGACCTATGGCGCACTGATGATCGCTAATAAGCGTGAAACAGCTGTCTGCGTACTGGTGGATTGACGGAGGTATAGAGCAACCCTCGTTAATTGTTATAGTTTTGGATGGATTTTGGGTTTTAACAGTGCATAGGTGTTACCTAAATGACTATTTTAATTAAACCCCGCAGACTTCTGTAAAAAATAATATCGTGTTTGTGAACACACTAAATAATAACAACGGGATCTTGGGCACACTCACATGCCTGTTAGAGCATGGTCGTTGCTTTTTCTAACTTATCCGAATTCGTTGCAAAAAACTGACTTTTTGTTTTAATTTCTAGTGAAATTGTGATATTTTGGTTTGTATGATATCCGATAGTCTCAGCTTTTCTAAACGGAGTGTTAGGTATTTTTTCCAATAGTCTGGAATTTGTATTTCTATATTTTTCCTATTCTTTCTATCTCTTAAGCACCGATTACATGCTCATGTTTCCGGATTCAGCATGATAATCTTCTACCCGAATCAAAGATAATAAGGTAGTCTGTTTTAAGAAAATGACACTCCATACAGTACAAGTAAACACTTATAAGTTTTACTATTAATATAAGAATTATTTCAGTATAACCCTGTACAGAGAACAACCAAGCAATAAGGGTTGTTTAATGTATAACCACGTATAACTGTGGTTTTGGGAGATTAACTTTTGAGACGTTCGAGTGCCATAAAATTTACTGCCGGGTATTTCATCTCATTCATTTTGTAACAAGTATAAATATATACGCGAACGTCTGACAAGAAATGATTTTTAGTAAGTGCTATTTATTGATGGATTTTTTATGTATTCATCTTTCTGAGTTTCCATAGTTACTCTAAGAGCCCGCAAAGCACAATCAAGGATAAATGTTTCCATGAATTCCATGTGTTAGGAAGTGAAACCTAGTACGTCTATGTCTATGGGGATGAGAAACGAGCCGACATCACGGCAGCTATAAGCTGTCACATCTTCTGTCAGATGTAAGTTTCCAGCAGCAGCGTATTTGGCTGTGCAGAGTGGAGCTCATTAATTCAGACGTCTCCTTCGTCTTACAGTTATTAACGGCAGCCAATGAGGGAGGGCTCTGTCTATTTACGAGACTCCTTTGTTTCACTTCCGTCGGTCTTGGTCGTCTTATAGCAGCTTTCTACTGTTCGGCTGCTATCCACGCCATGGGATTTACGGACGAAGACATCCCGTCGACCTTTTTATTTTCTACTTTAGGGTCTTTCATCAAAGGCGATGTTCTTCTCTATTACAGGGTGGGGCATAGGAATCAAGTGTTTTTGAAATAATCATAAAATTATTAGTTTTTACTCTAAAAAAACTCATTGGTAGTAGAACATAGCTGATAATAAACCATTTTGAAATATCTAAGTGCAGAAATTACATCTGGCATATGATGCAGCCGTTCACGAGAATTGCACTCCACTGTTTCAAGCATGTCTCTGTTGACTTTTGAGATATTTCATGGCGAATCGCTTCCTTCTCTGCTCCTAACCTACGGGGATTGGCCCTTTAAACACGTGACTTGAGTTACCCCCATAGAAAAAATCACAAATTGATAAGTAGAGAGACCGAGGAGGTCATGAAATGCCACCTAACCTCGAAATTGAACGATTTGGAAACAGGTGGCGAAGAACAGCCATGGATGCTCTGGCGGCGTGTGCCGTGGCCCCATCTTGCTAGAATCAGAAATCTTTGATACCCACACCTCTTCTTTGCAATTCAGGTATGGAAAAGGTATTCACCATATGAATGTAACGTTCAGATGTTACTGTAAAGTGACCCTATTTTCTCCAAAAAAATATGGGCCAATGATGCCACGCCATATGCCACGCGTTGTTCTAGCGTCTACCGCTCCATGGTGGCAAGTGACAAGTAAGAAAGTGAAATGGTTTGAGTCAAGGAATGGATTATAATAAACCGCGCGCTCCTCCCTTTTCTAATATATGAGTACCACTCAAATCAAAAACACTTGTTTTTTATGCCCCACCCTATAGTTTAAGAGCTCGCTACGTAAAAAAGGTCACTCGGCAAAGTAAATTTTGTCATTCACAGGTTCGGTAGGTATCAACATAGGGATAGGTGGGTCGTCAGAACGCGCCGTGGATGTATAAAGTAAGGGTGGGTGATTAAACATTCAATTCTTTTTCGCGTAACAAATGATGAAGTACAGCTCTGAAAATTTGCAGAACAAACGAAAATATTATAAGAAAGTAGGAAAAAAATTGTCAGGAGTGTAGGCGAAAGGTCGCTTAAGTTGCGAAAAATTTTGCAACAATTGTGTCACCCGGTACGGGGGTCAAGGAAGTGCGGAGGCTCGAGATCACCAGATTTTTACAGGTACTCGAGCCTCTTCACTCTCAGGGGGGGTCGCAAGGCCCCCCAAGACCGTCCAGGAGTGGGTAGGAGACAAATGTGTCACCTACCCCGTGCAGAAATGCACCTTTCTCGTAGTGGCCCCTGTCTTCGTCAAATTTGACGAAGCTAATCCTGGCGGATCTAGGCTGGAGCCCCGAAAGGCTCCCTGGCAATGGGCAACAGCATTGCCAGTATCGGTGCCAGCTCCTGGGGGAGGGTGTACTCACGATAAAAGTGAGTGCACCCATGCCTAGGAGATCGCACCGAACGTCCTCTAGGATAACTGAAGAACCCAACCCAATGTGTCATGCGATCCGTGCTAAAGGGTGCGTGGCGGTGGGGGTGCACCGTCGCTAACGGAGCCTCTGGGATACCAGGCGACCTCCCAGAGTAACAAGCCTTACACTCGTGCAGGGGGCGCCGCGGGTGTGGACCATGTAGTTCCCCCTTACTCGTGGGATTTATTATGAGTAAAAAAAACAATAATAATAAACCCAAATCCGGGGGCCCCCCATCAGGGGACCCCGAACAGCAACTGGGTGGCCTCTCACCAGGGGACCCCGATAGAACTCTCACTGGCGAAGAGCAAGTGAGAGACATTTCAAGGGAACTCGCCAAGAGGGTGGGTACCTTGAATCTGAAGAAAAAGGGTAGGACGGGAGCGCAGAAGAAGCGGGCCCGGAGGCTAAGGCTGGCGCAGGAGGGGCAGGGCTCCGGAAGTCGAGATGCCTCTTCGGGGGCATCTGCTTCGGGGGGCGCTGCGGCTTCTGTGCGGGCTAGGGCGCCTTCGGGTGTTGCAGCTGCGGCTTCGGCGGGGCCTAGCATTGCTGCGAAACGTCCGAGGTCGGCGGGTGTGACACCGGAGGGTGCCTCATCGCGGAAGAGAGCTCGCACTTCCGCTCACGTTAGCTACGCTAGAGTGGCGCAAACCGGGCACAGGGTAGTATTCGTTCCCGAGGACTACCCTAGTGCTCAGTTGGTGGAGACGCAAGTCTTCAGCATCCAGGAGTCAGTGAGCGGACTGATGGACGGGCTCCCACTTGAAGGGGCCCTTCCAAGGTTCGCTGACTGCTACTTCTCGAGGGGGGCGGCCATCTTTGTTTGCGAGAACGAGTTCTCGCAGACGTGGCTGCAGGCTCAGGTTGGCAACCTGAGGCCCTGGGAAGGAGCACGACTCAGGGCGATGCGATTTGAGGACCTGCCCGTCTTCAGGAGGGTGATGGCTTGGTTCCCGGGCCCTCACGTGAAAGAGGACATCCTCCTGAGGCGGTTAGACAGGCAAAATCCTGGGATACACCCCAGCTCGTGGAAAGTGATGGAGGTCAGGATGGAGCCGAAAGGCGTACGTCTGGTCCTCAGCGTTGACTCCATTAGCTGGGGCGTAATCGAAGGCAGGGGGCTGCGGCTCTACTGCGGAGCGAGCTCAGCAGTGTTTACTCTGCTGAGCAAGAATAAAGAGCAACGCGGGACTGCTGCTGCCGGCGGTGATCAGGTCCCAGGCGAGAGCCAGGAGCCTAGGAACCAAGGGCAGCTGGAACCTGGGGAGGCTGTTGTTGCTGCTTGGGCTCCTCCAAGGGGGACCGAGCGGCAGGAACAGACTCCTCAGGAGTCTCCGGAGTTGGGTAGGGATGTGCCCACACCAGGAACTAGTGGGCCACAGAGCAGCACACCAGTGAGTGAGGGGCAGCTACTCGATAGTGACTCCGACTCAGCACTGTAGGGAGCCAGGATGCTGTGGCAGACGGATCAACGCCACAGTCACAGCGAGGGTAGCGGCAACGAACGGGGCCCCACCGCGGGGAACTAGACGTTGGTTCGCTACAAACACACGAGGGTGGACTGCCAAAAAAAATGGTGAGTTACATTTCCTTTATTCAAATTAATTTGCAGCATTGCATAGCGGCTTCTAGGGTTCTTACTCAGACGATCACTAGGGGTCGCTACGACATAGCTCTTATTCAGGAACCTTGGATAAGGAATGGCATTATTAGCGGGCTTAACATTCCAGGGTATACCATTTTTAGTAGCGCTCCGGAGACAAAGCCTAGAGTGTGCATATTATGCAATAATATGAATGCATGGCAACTAATGGACTTTACAACTAGGGACATGGTTGCGGTGGTGATTCGCCTTAGAGAACAAGGCATCGAAAGAAGTTTAGTGGTATGCTCAGCGTACTTACCGTATGATTCAGGAGATCCTCCTCCCTCAAAAGAGATGGAGGACCTTGTGTCTCATTTTCGAGATAATAATCTCGAGCTTATCGTGGGGTGTGATAGCAATGCCCATCACACCCTATGGGGTAGCTCTAACACTAACAGACGTGGTGAAGAGCTGATGGAATTTCTAGGGACGTCGAACCTAGAGGTTCTGAATGTTGGCGACACTCCTACCTTCTCAAACAATGTGAGGGATGAGGTCCTAGACATAACACTGAGCACGGTCGATATTTGTAATGAGGTCAAGGACTGGACAGTATCCTTGGAACCGTCACTGTCCGACCATAGACATATAACGTTTAGGATTGACGGGGAAAAAGAGGGAATCCTTGTTAGAAATCCTAGGCAAGCAAATTGGGCTTCTTTTAAAGAGGACCTAGGCAGCAGGCTCCGTCCTATAGAGCAGGATCTCAGTAAAGGGGAGGGCTTGGAGGCGGCAGTTGATTCCCTGTGTAGGGACCTCCGAGCCTCCTTCGAGGATAACTGTCCCCTACGCAAAGTGGGCGTGGCGGGCAATGCCGCCTTCTGGACTAAGAAATTAGAAACCAGGAAAAAGTCCCTGCACAAACTACTCACGAGAGTTAGGTACAGGAAAGGTACTCCTGAATGGGAGGAGTATAGGATAAATCTACAGGAATATAAGAGGGAAGTCAGGAGGGCCTCCAGGGAATCTTGGAGGAACTTCTGCAGGTCCATCAATGATATTCCTGCGACGGCAAGGATGCATAGGATCCTTAGCAAGGACACCAAGTCCAAGTTGGGGACCTTGACGGACTCGAATGGTCATAGAACCAATAACGAGGAGGAAACGCTTGAACTGCTGATGAGTGTGCACTTTCCGGGATCGGTTGCCGCTCAGCAGACAGGTGCACATAGGCCACTCCGCCGTCCTCATAGAGAGGAATGGCAGATGGCAGGAGAAGTCGTCACTTATGACCGCACAAGATGGGCGATAAATACTTTTGCTCCATACAAAAGTCCAGGCAAGGATGGAGTCATTCCAGCCATGCTACAACATGGACAGGATCTGGTACTACCATACCTAGTTAGGATATTTCGCGCCTTCGTGGCTACTGGCTTCACACCGAAGAGCTGGTTGCATTCAAGGGTCGTTTTTATTCCTAAGCCGGGCAGAGGTAGCTATACTCGTCCGAAGGACTTTAGACCGATTACCCTTTCGTCGTTTTTACTAAAAACACTGGAGAGGTTGGTTGATAGATATATCAGGGATGGGCCCTTACAAAGGGTTGAAATCCATGCCTATCAGTTCGCATATCAGGCGGAAAAATCAGCTGAGCTGGCACTTCATCATTTGGTCAGCAGGCTGGAGAAAACGTTGGATCAACGGGAAGTGGCTATGGTAGCATTTCTTGATATCGAGGGTGCGTTCAACTGTACCACTACCAATTCGATAAGACGCGCCCTAGAGAGACATGGAATTGCTCCAATCCTAGTGGAGTGGATTCTTACTACTCTAGAGGGCCGAGTGGCTTCTGCAACGCTTAATGACATTAGCTATAGCGTTGCAGCGGCGCGAGGCTGCCCACAAGGCGGTGTTCTTTCACCTCTATTATGGTGCTTAGTGGTGAATGACCTACTCGTGAGACTAAGCAACACAGGGGTCTACGTACAGGCCTATGCCGATGATTTGAGCATAGTGGTCAGGGGTAGATTCATTAATACAGTCTCCGAGGTAATGCAAGGCGCGCTGCGTGTTGTGGAAACGTGGTGTAATGGGGTGGATCTGTCAGTGAACGCTGAAAAGACGGAGCTCGTTATGTTCACTAGGAAAAGGAAGATGGAAGGCCTCGCGAGGCCTACCTTTTTCAGAACGACACTTGAATTGTCTCAGTCAGTAAAGTATCTAGGAGTCATACTGGATCACAAGCTGACTTGGAGGCAGCACGTGGATTATAAGGTAAGCAAGGCTCGAAACTCATTATGGGCCTGCAGAAGAGTTGTCGGTAGTAGCTGGGGCCTGAGCCCAAAAGTGGTGCACTGGCTCTACACTACAATAGTCAGACCCTCACTAATATATGGCTCCATAGTGTGGTGGACCTGTATAAAGACGGAGGCAACAAGAGCCAAACTTAATAAGGTCCAACGTTTGGCATGTCTTAGTATAACCAGTGCAGTGCGCACAACACCCTTGAGTGCCATTGAAACACTATTGAATCTTCCTCCTTTGGATCTGGTAATCCAAGGGGAAGCTAGAAAAACTGGGTTCCGTCTCTGGAGTCAGGGTAGCTGGACTTTTATGAATCCAGGCAAAGGACATTCGACGATTCTAGCAGAGTTGCATGAGGATTGTCCTATTTTGTTGGCGAGGAGCGATGCAGTTTCTCCTACGCATCGCTTCAATCGCAAATTTACGGTGGTGTTTCCGTCAAGGGAAGAGTGGAAGTCTAGGGAAAGACAGCTCATCGAAGGAGGAGGACAGGTCTGGTACACAGACGGTTCACTCGCTAGAGAGGGCTCGGGCTCGGGAGTCTACGGGCCCCGTACAAGACTTTCATTCCCTCTTGGGGGGCACACCACAGTATTCCAGGCTGAGGTCTATGCGATACTTGCCTGTGTAAATCGTATTCGGGAAATTTACGGGTCTAGGAGGCGGATTACTATCTGCTCTGACAGTCAGGCAGCCATCAAAGCACTGAGTGCTTGGAAAATAACGTCGGGACTGGTCCTGGAGTGCAGAAGGGCTCTTGACGACATCTCAGCTAAACACAAGGTATCACTGATGTGGGTACCTGGGCATGCTGGGGTAAAGGGTAATGAAATGGCGGATCATCTAGCCAGGATGGGATCCGGAAACAGTTTTGTGGGCCCGGAACCAGCCTTAGGACTGTCTGCAAATTTGGTTAGGAAAACAACTGGAGAGCGGATCCAGAATCAACACTCTCTGAGATGGAACAACATCTCTGGTCATCTCCGTCAGGCTCGGGAGCTATTAGCAGGGCCTGCAGAGAGAATAGGACGATTTTGTCTCTCTCTGGATAGGAGTAACTTGAGATTGTTAGTAGGCTTATTAACGGGTCACAATACCTTCAGGCGTCACTTGTTTGTGATGAGGGTGGTCAACGACCCAACGTGCACGTGGTGTGGTGAAGAGGAAGAATCCTCGGCACACATCCGGTGTCGCTGTGAAACCCTGGGTTACCACAGGCAGACTATGCTGGGCTCAAGAACCTTGGAACCAATAGAGATAAAACGGATAGGACCTAAGAATGTACTTGCCTTTGCCAAAAGGGCAGGTCTTAGGAACTAGCGCGGATAGAGGCGCAAAAGGGCCCATCGTGTGGCCTATGCACCAGCCACATTCCGTGCTGGATAGCCTCTGGTTCTTATTCATTCATTCATTCATTCAGTCACCCGGTACGCTACTGACAATTTACGTACTCATTCTATGAGTCAAAATGAAACTAATTACAAATCGTCAGAAAGCGAGGTGGACGAATATCGTAGACATTATCGATAGTAAGAACATCGGCGCTCCACTCAATTTTATCACTATATCTAGAATTTTATATTTTATTTCATTAAGTTGACTTTTGAATATTGTTTAACATAATTTACAGTATATCAGTATACTATTGGTCAACTGCCAGGACTCAGAAGGGCATTAGTTTTTTTTTTTATGATTAACATGGATATAATTTTTATTTGTATGCCTTTAGTACAAAATATATCAGTAAATTTAATTGTGTTATTACAAAAAAACAAACCCTTTGGAAATCACCCTGCTCATCACTTGCTTCCTGCTCGTCAACCGACATTGAAGAGAGTGAGGAAGTATCCGTTAGGCGTTCCATGTTGTGACTTCTACCTGCTTCACCAATTGATTCTCTTCCCGCTGATTATAGTGGTTTTTCCAATTTAAAATTTTCCTCTCCTACATTCAAAATTGAACTCACCTGAGACACTCCCAACAGACGCCGGTAATATATTCTTTTCTTGAGATTTTTTCAATTCATCGTATTGTAATAGGTAGGTACCTTTTTGAAATAGCCAAGAAATTCTTTTTCCACATGGAATGATATCCATGAGTTTCGGTGACATGTTCGAGAAGCTCAATGTCATCGTATTTCATTTTCAATGCTTCACGAACACACAGTTTCTCATGGCACTGTCTTAATTGTTCTTCAGTTAAGATCAGTATTTTTTGGGCACATATTGACATTGAAACACGCAAAATTTGTTGTAGTTCACCAGTTCACCTTTTTCTGCTTATACATGTTTATTAAATACCTTACTTTTTCTTAATAAAACAGCAATCACAAAATAACGCTAACCCACTGGTTGTCATTCTTAATACCTACTCAACAGAAGTGAACATGATTAACAAAATATAAAATTCTAGATAAAACTGAGTGGAGCACCGATGTTCTTGCTGTCGATAATATCTCTGACATTCTTCCACCTAGCCTTCTGATGATTTGTAATTAGGTTCATTGTGACTCAATGAATTAGTATGCAAATTGTCAGAAGTGTACCGAGTGACATGTTTGTTGCAAAACTTTTCGCAACTTAAGCGCCCTCTAACTACAGCTCTTTACTTTTCGCCTAGACTTGTGACATTTTTTCCCTTCTTTCTTATAATATTTCCGTTTATATTGCAAATTTTCATAGCTGTACTTCATCATTTATGTATTATGCGAAAAAAATGGCTTATTTAACCCCCTACCCTTACTTTATACATCCACGGCGCGTTCTGAAAACCCACCTACCACTATGTTGATACCACCAAGTGACCTTTTTTACGTAGCGAGCTCTCTGTCTATATGCAGTATTAGGCCATGTTGGTTACTTCAGATGCAGGCGGTAGCAATTTTGTACAACCGAGAAGCAGCAATTGAAAGATGCTGAGCTAAGCTTGGACGAAATACTTCCAAGGTTCTTATATGCTGGTATAACTGGAATTAGTACTGTCTGCGGTCAAATATTTTGCACCTGAGTGATACAATACGATATGGCCCCTAGAAATAATATTAGCCCATCATTGTAACACCTTTATTTTGCTTGGCTGATGGTCTTAACTCTATCTGCGAAACAATTTGCTTCTTCTGGATCTTCCCACTTTAATATTCGAGAAGTTCTTCTAAGCCGCAGTACTCTAGTATTTAGGCTCTGCCTACGCGGTCTGCTCAGTTATAAAAATAATAATTGGTACCATCAGGTAATACGGCTATCGACTTTGGCAGAGGGAGATATGCAAAGAGATGAGCAATTATTCTGTTGCGTAGTAAAGGGCAGAGAAGGTAGGCAACTGCCATCCATGGTATGTGAACATACATGGCCTCAGCTGTAAATAGAATGGTGTCGAGTAGATTGACTCGGTCCTTCCCACACTCTCTCGATAATAACAAGAATTTTAGAATCACCTAATTACCCGCGCCTGTCCCCTTCTTTCATATCAATTTAGAGTCCGTGCGTCCAAACACAAAAGTTCAACACAGAAGTCGGCTACCTGGAATGCCTTCATATTCAATTTGCCTTCTTAATTCGAGGAGCGGCGCTCAACTACTTTACAAAATTGTAAATACCTATATAAAATGTAGGATTTTATGTGGCACTAACTTCAAAATGTTTACAGAGCACCATTTTTCGTATTCTAAGTAGCCAAGCTAGTAATTAAGAGGTTATAGGTTATATCACTAAAACTGCAATATGGAAACTGATCAGACAGCGCTAAGACATCTAAAAAGATGATGAAGATTATTGCTTTTTTGATAATAACTCCGCCGCCAATGCAACAAATTTTAAAACTATAGTAGCGGTATTTGCTAAGATCCAACATTATATAGGACCCTACATTTTATTGAATTCAATACAGCGGTTATTGGGCATATTATGCGATTGCAGAGATATATGACATGATACTCCCCTCATCTTTGGCATGGAAAGAAAAAGTCCACAGATACACTGGCAGTGCTCAGATAGATCATCGTAAAATGTCCAAAAATGATAATCGCTGTTAGGAAGTGCAAATAATAAAATAAATGATCGTGGTATGGTGGCGGTATGGTTAGACAGTGACTTTTTAAGCAAAACTTTATTTTTTTGCCCAAATATCATTTTATTTCTACATAACCTCATTTCAGCTGGACACTGTCCAACGTGTTGTATTTTTTAATTTCTTCTTGATCATATGTACTTTCTGGGAGACCCCCTTCTTTTGAAGGAATCTCAAATAAATTTGTCATTTCTTCAAATAGGGAAACAAGATATAAGCGAAGGGGCATATGGTGGATCACATAACAGTTCGTAACCCAACATCTTCGCGAAATACGATCGTTTAGGCTTTAAATTGTTGTCAAATCTCTAAGTAGTATCCATTGGTACCTATTTTATCCAGTTCAAGGTAATCAACATGAATGACATCATGTATCCCAGAAAACAGCAGTTATGGCTTTGTAGGTCATCTATCTTAGTCCCCTTTGGTGCACGCTCCCTCATAAAAACTATTCACTGATTCGACTGTGAGAGGTCATACGGTTGGTTTATGGGCTATCGTGAGATGCAAACAGCTTTCTTATATCTGCGTGCAGCCGATCAATTGAGATGATTACAACTTCAGATAACTCATACATTTTCTGTCTTCGGTCGTCCAATATCAATCCATGAAAGTTACCGATGATTTCTGGGGTAACGCTTTTTTTTACCTGCGTCACTTGTAATAGTGCCGCCACAACGGAACTCGGTAAACCAATTTTTTTAAATATTATAACTGATGATGTAAGTTTCCCCATAGTACATATCATCAAACCACTTTTGATTTCTTTAACAGTTTTTTGCTCTAAAGGTAATGCTCAATCAATACGTGAAATTCTAGTCTCTCAATTTTTGTGATACTTAACCAGGTTAACTGCTGAAAGCAGTCAAGCAACAGAAACAACAACTCCGAGGGCTTCTTTTGGGGAAACATGAAGATAATGATTTCCACGTCATTCAAAGTGATCTTAAGGATATCACAGTCTTTGTTTGGAACATGGCACGATGTCTCTCTAGTCCACGATAGTGTGTAATTGAGGTTTTGGATAGACATATTTTTTGTCGTAAACGGAAAGATTATATACAGGGTGTGCTAGTTTGTTGGAATAGTCTTATCGAGAGGAACACAAAAAGTCACAAATGTACAGGGTGTCCCATTAAAAATTTTGAATTGGTCGTCACGTGATCAAAAACAAATACCTCGTTGGGTGACACAATAACAAGAAAAGATACTATATTTGCTCTAATTTACACCCCCAAAATTATAATTCGCTACTACTGCCCAGTTCCGATTAAGACAAGCAATATGCTTGTCTTAATCGTCGTGGGACACCCTGTATGAGTTTTATAATAAAAGTGTGTTTGTTTTCTTTTTTTTTCCGTAATAATTCAAAAGTTATATTAAAATAAAAATGGGTTTTTGAATTCAGCAACCAAAACACGCCAACGGCTCCCGAATCCGTGTGACGTCACCGGGGCGGTCAGGATGCTCCTTTAACCAACGAAGTCCTACTCCGATACTAGATTATAGATTCCCAGCCAATCGTGAAAATACTTACTGGTAACTAGTGTATATTTGTTGCAACATAGACAATAAATAAAGTTTGCAGCTTGACATGAAGTCTACATCGAAATTGATATGTTTTGAGTGTTTGAAGTCAGATTACAGATTCCAGTAAGTAGCTAATCAAATATGTTTCGTTGAAAAAATCTCCTCAATCGTCGGATGGCCTAGTAGTTAGAGTGTCCAATAGTGAATCTGTGGGCCTTTGGATCGAAACCCAGGCCTTCCAACTTTTTCTTATGAAAAAAAATTATTGATGTGCTTTTCCCACTTGTTACGCACATTTTTTTCTACAATTGACATAAATATGTTTTTGAATCAAATTCTATTGCAGATTTTACAAATACTAATTTGGGGTTCTCTGGGAACTGTGCTCTAGTAATGTAACGAATGTCAATGTCACATTTTTGACATTCGCGAATGCGAATGCGAATATCTGCTACCAACATTCGCGAATGCGAATATCCAGCTTTATATTTATCAAAATAAAAGATGTAATTTTATTTTTGTTTACTTGGGGTGTTAACTCATAGTTTATTTATTGTAGAAGTATTTATTGATTATTATTTTTAGTTCTGGTCAAGAAGATAATTATAGCATTGGAAGAGTTATTTTTGTTTGTTTCTATTGCATTTATTATACATTTTTACTTGTTAAATTTTTATGAAAATTATTAAGCTTCATTGCCCAAAGTTAAATAAATAATAATACTATAATAATAATAATAACGGGTCTTTATTCGATTCTGGCCATAAACAAAACATCAGCAGGTATGTAACAAGTAACAAAATCAGCACTCAATATTACAATACATATTCAAACAAATAGGCGAAATCGAAAAGGTGGAGTGTTACCCTAAGGGTATTTTTCAACTCAACCCAGAGAAACCAAAAGTATATTTACCAGATGCTATCATAAATATAATCTAACTACAATGTTATTCCACCAAAAATACCAGATAATTAATAAACCATATAAACATTACTAACGGTTACGAGCCTGATATTTGAAGTAAATAATCATTACAAGAACTCAGTACACATATAAGAAAAAAAACTAACATTTATAAAATGACATCACAAAAATGAATTTCATTTTTAACTATTTCATTATGTGGAACCAGTTTCACTCTAAACACTACCAAAATAATAATAATAACAAAGCATAGCATAAAATATAATATAAAGTACTGAAGTAATGAAAAAAAATAATCAGCGTGACAAACATTCCAAGAATCCAGTACACATAAATATAATAGAAAATATATGACATTTATATAATGATATTATAAAAATTAGGTGAGTCATTTTTAACTACTACTACTAAGTGATAAACAGAATGTGATTACTTTTTTACATTAGAAAACTTAAAAAATGAGTGGATTGAATGGATGAATGGATTTTGTTTTATTAACCAACGATTACATTTGAAAAAAATAATGGCGATTGATATTGACGGACAAACCTCATTTCCACTGATTTCTTTAATTGTCCACCGCCTCCTATACCTAGTTTTTGTACTATGCACTGCAAGTAATATATCTGATAAAATTTGATTGAAGCACATATTTATGTTGATCGTAGAAAAAATGTGCGTAACGAGTGCAAAAAGCTCATCAATAAATTTTTTGATAAAAAAAATTAAAAAAAAGTTGGAAGGCCTGGGTTTCGATCCAAAGACCCACAGATTCACTACCGAATACTCTAACCACTAGGCCATCCGTTGATTGGGGAGATCTTTTCAACGAAACATATTTGATTAGGTACTTACTTACTGGACGCTGTAATCTGACTTCAAATGTTCAAAACATATTTATTTTGATCATAGACTTCGTCTCGAGCTGCAAACTTCATTCATCGTCTATGTTGCAACACATATACACTAGTTACCAGTAAGTATTTTCACGATTGGCTGGCATCCTGACCACCCTGGTGACGTCACACGGGTTCGGGAGCCGTCAGCGTGTTTTCGGTACTGGGTTCAAAAAACCCATTTTTATTTTGATATAACTTTTGAATTATTACGAAAAAAAAAGAAAACAAAAACAGTTTTGTTATAAAACTTATATATGATCGTTCCATTTATCACAAAAAAATAACTTTTTTCTTAATTCAAAACCTCAATTCAATGCCGGTAGAAATATTTGCCCTCGGAAAAATTGTTTCTGTTAGTTCATTTTTCATATCGGCCTTATACCGGGGTTTACCTAATGCTACAGCCTAATGAGATCCGAAAGATCTAAACAACACAGTTGTGGACTAGGGCCATCGGACCTGATGCCACTCAGGACATGGTCCAAACAAGGATTGTGATATTCTTGAGCTCACTTTGGGGATGGAAATCATTATCTCCAGGTTAGATGCTTTCAGTGGCTATCGAGCATGAATCCAATTACAAGACAACTCAAGTCATTAGGCCTTTACGGAAACAGTGATCTGGATCCGGATCGATCAGTTATCTGTCAAACAGCTGTCAAGGGGGATTTATGATTCCATGGATTTAACGGATGTCGAACAACGAAAAACTTGGTTTAAAAATATAAAACAAATGGTTAAGAAAAAAGCTACTGATCTGTATAACTCAATCGGGATCACTTACCTACAAGAGAAAACTGAGTATACATATTTATTACTGATCCTAGATCACTTTTTGAACGTCCAAGTGATCGGGTTAACCCGATCATAGTTTCCGTAAAGGCCTATTGTTGATTGACATAGCGGTCCGTGGGACCTTATGGTCGTATTCATAGTCGATACTTAAGGGTCCTTTAATACTTGAGGGTCCCTTAAGTTATGTTTTGTTTTACTTGAAGGTACGTAAGTTTTCCTTGAGTAATACTAAAGTAATGAAATATCAACATGACATTTCGTTACAGTCAAGGCGATTTTGTAGGACAATTTCGGAGTAAGGTCTTATCAGTTTCTGTCACATCCGAAAAAATGTCCGGCACAAAACACGAAATACTGGCACAAAACAAAAAGAGATAACAGACAACATCAAAATGCGTAGACACAGACATAACAAATTGACTTATATTTGAAATATGACAACGTCGCCAAATGAATCCCGCCGTATCGTAGATGTTGTCTAGGAAACAGATACACAAGGAAAGCCACACTTAAGGGTCCCTCTAGTATCCCTTGAGTGTTACTTAAGAGAACCTTAAGTATTACTCAAGGGACGACTATGAATACGGCATTTATTTCTTGTATCACAGTTTTAGTTGCTGAGTCTGGTAGGTCTGGGAACCCAGGAACGAGACAACGTGAAAGAAAAAGCAGAAGAAAGTTAGGAACAAAAGGTGGAGAGCAAAGAGTAGGAAGAAAATCTTTTAGAACAGGAGACACTTAGGCTTTTTTGAAATGTTTTGAAAAGTTTTCATAATAGTAGTCGAAGGATTAATTTTTATTATTTGAAAAATGCTTTAATTTTGACTATACTAAATTTGAGTTACTTTTTTGTAGTTCACAGGGCGAGCCACAGTGAATCGTCCTTGGCAACCAAATTACGTAACTTGCTTGAAATTTTACTCTCGTCTACCGTCACCTTGACGTTGGCTTCGATCCATACCAGATATGATTTCCTAGATACTAGAGGCACCGCACTAAAGACTCCTGAGCTAAAGTCGCTCAAGCGAAAACTCCTTATGCATATATGTATACAGCGAGCATTCCGCTTCGTCTGTCAGGCGTCGCGGCGCTGCGCCGCCATCTTAGATCTTCTCTCTTTGGGCGCCGCGAGACGCTGCAGGATGGAAATTTGCAATTCTCTCGAACGTGTGTAAGACGAAACTCAAAGACTCGCCTATTAGCAGGCGGCATTGTTAGACGTCGGCAAATGGGACGTAATTTTCGAAGGCATAATGGAAACGTTGATGGAGTGCTCCAAATGCGGAACGCGCTCCATTGCGACGCTAAATCTAAATTGACAATTTAGCTCAAGTCTTTGTATAACTTTGTACATATTTGATCGCTTACAAAGTATTTTTCATTTATTCAATCAGTTGGCTGATTAAGTAGAATCAAGCGACATGAGGCCTTTTGAGGAAAGGGGAACAGTGGGTACATAGACGGCTCACTTACCGATGAAGGCTCCGTCCCTGGGGTCTGTGGGCCGAAGACAAAGCTCTCCCTCTCTCTTGGGGGATACACCACGGTATTCCAAGAAGAAATATGGGGGATTCTAGCTTGTGCCTCTCGTATTCACGAAACTCAGGGGCCTGGGAGGCCGATCACCATCTACTCGACAGCCAGACAGCATTAAAAGCTTACATCGAGGCTCGTTCTGGAATGCAGAAAGGTCTTTGATGACATTTCGGCAAAACATCAGGTGTCACTTATGTATGTGGGTATGGAGTCATGCTGGAGTTTGCGATAATAAAACGGAGGACGCGTGGGTTCTGAGCTATTGGTAATACCTCTCTCTTGTTGATGATATTTTTTCGACAAGACATTAGGTGTTACTTATGTGGCTTCCGAATCATGCTGGAGTTTGCTGTGATGAAACAGCGGACGCGCTCGTAGGGAGAGAATCGAGGGTTGGGTTGGGTTGGATTCTGCGCCAGCCGTGGGGCTGGCAGCAGGTACCATTAGGAAGTAAACAGAGATGAGTTTGCAAAACCAACATCTTATGAGATGAAATTTATTTTAGGCCCTCTGGCCAAGATGGAGCGGTTCTATCCCTATCATGGGGCGGACGAAGGGTCTTCGGCACACATTTTATGTGGCTGTGAAGCCCTTGGGTATCACAGACAGACTATAATAGGTTCAAGGGTTCTTGAACCTAAGGATATGGGATGGGCAGGACTGAAGGCCATCCTCACCTTTGCCATGAGGAACTAGGTTGAGAGGTGCATAAGGACCTTGTAGGCCTATGCACTGGTGGTTCTGGTCACCAGAAAGCCTCTTTCCTTCATTCATTCATTCATTCATTCATTCATTCAAGTACAGTCCGTATATTTTTTTTTTGGCAGCTCTGAAGACTTGAGCTCCTCCGAAGGCTAGATCAGCTCTGGCTCAGGAATGCTCCACTACTCTTTGGAGATTAACATGCCCCAAGAATGTCATGCTGTTGACGGTTTCGATTACATTGGTGAACCGAGTAACGAGGAAGTGAATCATCTAAGCTAGAGGCTAAGAGTCGTACGTAAAGTTCCAACTTACGGGTCCCTTAAAATGTGAGGATCCCTTAAGTACTGTTTTTTGTTACCTCACTTAAAGAGCATTCAAGTTACGAAATATCAACATGACATCAATAAACGGATCGGACGTGCATAGTGGAAATCGGATAAGTGCGACAGAAACGAGTTCTCCAAGAAGCTATGAAGCTTTTTCAGGTCGGTTCGACGGGATCAAAGAACCTACTACTATTCCCATAGGTCTTTGTTTCTGATAACTTATGGTGATAGCCTTATTGGTTAGCTAAAACATCATTATATTTTTAGATAGCCCGTACTGAGACCTATCCTAAACAGCCCCATGCATATGTAGCGATTATTGATAGGTCTCGATTTTTTTTGAGAAGTTAGAGATTTTTCAGTTTTTCCAAGAAATCGTCAAAAACAAAAACAAAAATGCTTTTTGGCTTTTATTTTTTCTGTAATTATACTCAGTATTAAGTTTATTTTAATATCCAATAAAGAAAACCTGTACAGAACACCAAAACTTTCAAAATAAAATTAAAAATACTTATGCCTAGTTCTGGAGCTCCAAGATAATCATAAAAACTTTGCAAGGCATCACACTTTCGAATAATAATGAAAAATAGCCCTTAGGGGGGCATTTTGCGCCGTACGTGACTGTTAAAGGTAGCCTAGATGGCAGTTCGACGGAGTCTATTAGTTGTCCATTCACTACCCCCCTCCACTAGTTGACATTAAATCGCTCTGGAAGTACGATTGTCGTGCAATGTGAGCATTTTCAGTTGCCCAATAATGGTAATTGTGGATATTAAACAGTCCGGTCCTCGCAAACCGGGATTCATCGGTTCACAAGATTTTGTTAAAGGTTTTTCTCGATTGCTTCGTAACATGAGCTCGCAAAAAGCTACTCTGAAAGAAAGGGATGGCGTATGCTACGACACGGCTTCCCAGGTAGTTCTGCCATGGAGCTGAAAGCCAGATCATTGTTTTACTATTCCTTGCCTTTACAACTTAATTTAGCAGAAGTTCAATAGTACATAGCAAAGACACGTCAAAAATCACAATTTAGGTATCAGTTTTTTTATTAAAAGTCATTAAAACATCAAAGATTATTAGTTGTTACGAGTTTTTTAAATCATTTTGTAAATTCGTGAATTATCACGTACGGCGCAAAATGCCCCCATAAGTGCTATTTTTCAGTATTAATTCGGAAGGGTAATGTCTTGCAAGGTTTTTTAAGAGTAGTTTGGAGCTCCAGTACAAGTACTTTTAATTTTATTTTGAAAGTTTTGGTCTACTGACTAAAAACAGTGATTTCAAACTGTGGTCTCAAAATGTACTTAAATATTGGTCACATGTACAGGTTTTCTTTATTGGATATTAAAACAGGCTTAATACTGAGTATAATTACAGAAAGAAAAAAAAGCAAAAAAAACATTTTTGTTTTTGACAATTTCTTGAAAAAATTGGAAAATTTAGAAGTTTTCAAAAGAAAAATCATAACTCCAAAACTATCGATAACCGCTACACATACATGGAGGCTACCCTGTATACGTTATAAACAGGGCATTCCATTTAAAATAACAAAATTATGACGTGCAACGTAAATGCGGTAACGCTGGCAACATTGCTATTAACATTTTTTAATTCTGCAAGTTCAAAAACCCTCAGGTATTGAATTTCATCGTTCTAGCTGAGGCAGTCTTGGAGACATTTATAAACGTTCCGGTACTTTTTCTGAAAAAGCGGAGTTGCCATATCTCAGTAATTAATAAAAACAAAATTTTGAAATCATGAGAACTTACTAAATCTGACATGCGCAATTCATTGCAGCAAAAATAAATGAGGCAGTCTATTTAAAATAACAAAATGTGTAACGTAAAAGTCAAAACTGCTGTCAGCATTTTTGAATTCTTCATGTACAAAAACCTCCAGGTACTGAATTTTATCGTTCCAACCGAAATATCTATCTGATAACTATAAGCATGCGTAAATATATGTCAGATTTTCTGTCCGTCCTACGGATGGATCTACTGCACACAACAAACTTCAGTTTCCTCCTTCCATTACCTTAAATGGATGCATATTAGTATAACGTGCACCGAAACACACACACAGAGACGCTCCTCCTCCTTCTGAGCTAGTGGCGCATACCCTTAAGCAATTATCGTTATAAACTATCAGTTTCCACCAAGAGTATACGTTAACTTGCATACTCGATAATCATTAAGTAGTTTCGGCATCGTAACTTTTCTTATCTTGTCTTGGCTGGACTCCTTCTACAAGTTATACCGGGAAACGGCTCGAATAAACAAACAATATCGCCTCCAAGTTGGGCCGTATACATGGCTAAAGTAAACTGGTGGAAGATAAACTAATATTAGCCCTATTACGCCCTGCATAGAGCCCACCCAGCCCCATAACTCAATATAAATGCAAATATCTTATATCAAGTTGACCGTGCATTTTCGTTGAGACAACACACTATCTTAGACTTTGGAAGGAACTCAGAGAGCAGTGCCGTAGGTAATTATTTTGGCAGAATTGGCTAGAAGGTTTATGTTCCAGAATGGTATAGCATTTTTTTGTTTCTTCTTGAGGTCTACAAAAGGCTTTGTACGGGGTGTTTTATGACGAGTGGAAGATACTTTAGGAGAAGAAAGTGCAGCTCATTTCCAACAAATAAAAAGTCATATAAAGTAGGCTCCGATTTTCAACTGCTTCAGAAATATTTCATTTTCTTTCATTATTTGATTTCTTCGTCCATTCCAAATAAATCATATTCAGTCCTAAATTCTGTTTGTAGTTAAAGAAGTCACTTTTTAATGATATGTATACTTGAAATGAATTCGTTTGCTAAATCGTTTTCAGTAGAAACATGGTTGGTGTGTGTCATATATGGCATGGTTATGATTAATTGTGATGACAGGTTGTTTGTTGTGATTGAACCAAATACCACTGTAACCAGTTATAATAAGAAGCGCTTCTTGGAAATAAAAATTAAATGTTGAAGAGTTGAAAATCAGACCCTACTTTATATGACTTTTTTGTTGGAAATGGGCTGTCCAGTCTTCTTTTAAAGTATCTTCCTTTCGTCATAGAACACAAAGTATGGAAATTACATATTTTACTGTAACAGTTGTTGTCAAAATAGGTTGAAGCAACATACCTCTCGCAGATGCTGATGTAGGTCCCAGACCCTTGAAAACTATTTTTTGGCTTAACACTTTATTATTGACAGTGAAAATAAACGTCTCTTCAGTCTGTTGATTGATACAATTTCACTCAGAATATCAAACCTAGTGTTCTTGTTCTGAAAATACTTCTATGTATAGTTCGCAAAGGGTACTATTATAGCTAGGTAACTGACTTTAAATCACAATTGGTGAGTTATTTCTTTAAAATTCTAATAGGTGAATTTTGCGAAAAACGGCATCCAAAAAACTCTGAAGGTCTTAAGTGATGATACTCGGTACGTGGATGGGGATGATTAGTGTACTGTTGAATCAATATTTTCAATAAAACAGTCTATTAGACAAGCTACTTAAGATTTGTTGTAGTAATTAGGTATCTTTGGTGTTGAGGCTCAAATATTAAGAGACACCTATTCTATTTGAGCCTTCTACTTAACAGTACTAGGCTTCCATCATAGTACCTTCGCAGGTCAAACACTTTAATAGATCAATACGATTACACTGCTGAAAATCTCAAAATCTCACACATTGGCTCTAAGGATATAAACATATGTATATACACTTAGTTGCAGGCCACTATCTCTTATAGATGCCAAATATCTGCTTGAATATGATTACGAACTCTATACCATGTAGGATACCTATGGTCTACCTTTTTCAATATTTATTTATTTTTTGTAAGTGAATAATACAATTTCATGAGTATATAGTTGCCTAATGTCATGAATGCCAGATTCGAAGAAAAGTGCACTAGAGAAATATATAGCCTTTCAGATAAGTAGTTTGAAACAATGTCTTCGGAGCTGCGTGTATCCCTTCATCCTCCAAGCCAACCAACGATCTGTGCATCCAACATGTGTGAATGACACATAGTGTCAAAAGCCATGGCAAGATCCAGGACACCG
Organism: Callosobruchus maculatus; assembly: GCA_951848785.1. NCBI lineage: Eukaryota > Metazoa > Arthropoda > Insecta > Coleoptera > Chrysomelidae > Callosobruchus > Callosobruchus maculatus. Next base: position 4,653,058 of record CATOUR010000032.1, read on the forward strand.
CAAAGCACTGGTCTATTTATTTCTAAACGTTATGTAATTTCCTGTTACATTGTTACTTTCTAAAGAGGGCTGATATTTTAGGACATTGTGGTTTCATTAAAAATCACGTACGTCCCATTTTTGTATCAAAAAGATAGTGTCAGCATTCTACAAGGCGCTTTTGCATAACTAACTTGCATAAAACGAAATAGCTATGTATGGAAGTCTTCTTTCAGCCATGATACCCAAGAAACATCCATTTCAGCCACAATGAGTAATATCTCTTTGTATGAATCGACCCTACTTTGTGACGGTATAATTAGAATCCCACCCTCTATACGCCCCCTTACCTTACTTCTAAACGAGGGCGGATCATTTCGCTGAGCTGCCATAGCTCTCTGAGGCTTCGGTGTTTCTTTAAATAGTAATAATTACGGCTGCTGTTAAAATTGTCAAGGAGTACGTAGTATGTATACAGCAACGCTGGAAGTCTTTGAAAGCTTTGTGCCCTTCAAAAATTATTCCCTCTCGTCTTATGATCTAAGAAGCATAAAAGCTACTATAATTTAACGCACGTTAAGTTATTTTAGATGTTTTACTAGATTTCGTTGGTAACTCTTTGATGTTGGCTACAGTTCAAAATATATTCTGTTTTGCTAGAGAAATTACAAAGCTAATCGTGAATTGAAGAAGAAAACAAAAATGCAAACAGACTTTTAAAGCACCTGAAGAGCAGTTTTGAAAAAAGGTACATTTAAACAAATTCAGCGGTTGACATTGTGGGCGAGAAGGTATTACGATAAGTACAGATACAGAACCAGATGTCTCTTTTAAATTACTATTTTCAAATTTACCCGTAAAAGTTTTCTTCAAAAATGTACATGGTAGATAGTTTTCATTAGCATGCAGTATCTTGTTGATATTTTCAAAGCAAACTAATGAAGAATATTTCAAACTGTAATATAAATAAATTATATACAGTATGTGTACCACATAAGCAATACTAAGAGCTAAGTGAAAATTTGTTAATACGTATCATACATAACCCACCCCTTTTTAATCACTTTTAGTAAAGGTATTTCAAACATATAAGTAGGGCAATGAGAACTTGTGTTCTGTATACTTATGATCAAAGAAGGACATTTTGACTTCTTAAGAAATATGCAAATGTATAGGAACAGATTTGGCAGGATCATGAATATTTGGATCCATCTTTACTATTCCCAAATCTTCAAAAAGAAATCAAAACATACTTTCGTGCTCTTTAGTCAGATTAGAAATCACCTAAGCCCATACTTGCATCAAAATTAAGCCAAGAAAATTAGTTTCAGGTTTCAGCATCCTTCGGAGTGCTTTTTTACCACCCTCTTTAATCCCCTCCAAAATACTAAACAAGTATGGAAGTCTCCGTTCAGCCATGATGCGTCCGAAATGTCCAATGCAGCTACTATGGGTAATCTATCTTTGCATGATTCGACCCCACTTTATAACATTACAATTGCCAACCCACCCTCTTTCCACCCCCGTTGCTTGCACCTAAGTGAGGGTGGATCAGTACGCTAGGCGGCCATTATTCATTTATGGCTTCGACGTTACTTGTGCGACCAGAATGGCTGCAGCTGCATCTTTTCTGAGGGGGTGCCTGCTATATCCAAGGAACGAATATGTCTTCTGAAATAATTCACTGCACTTCACTGGCCCGTAAATATTTCAGTAAGGTTTTAGCTACCTTTTTAACCTTTCTCAACAAACGGAATATCTGACAAAAAGTGATTTGGTGTAAGTAGTATTCATTTATTGTTCAGAGAACTAGTTTGCTCAATAAATAACGCCATGACATTGTGGCTTATGAAACACAGAATGTTGTCCGTGCGTAATTGATAATTCCAGTGAGTATGTACCGGTATCTCATAACCACGATGATTTGTGGGCAAATAAAAGTAAGATACAGTAGTAGCGCAACATCAAGACGAGGCAATAAACGCATTTCGTTGAGGATCTAAGAACAAGTCAGCAGAAAATTTGGAAAACGTTGGCCCACTCCTTAATTTCAGAACTTTTTAGATAGGTGACAGATTGTTCGGTTAGTCTTAATTTTGGAAACCAAATTAATGTATCCTGTTTTCGGCACATTTATACCAACAGAGCCTAGAATTGATTTTTTCTTACTATCTTTGAGTGTTGAGCTTATAGTACAGTTTGTGAATAACTCAAACTGACGTTTAATAATAATAAAAATAATAATCAATTACATACTGTAATGTATCTTTGTTTTTTTAAATTTGTATATACAACACTTATTGGCGCCTACTGCGCCATCTGGTGGTTATTTTAGAAGGTTAAAATATAATAACTAGCAGTTTTACTTGAGCACTACCTGTAGAATTATAATTGAATCCTTGTGATGGAGGCTATGTTCCTATAGGACCCCAATCGTTTTTAGGAAGTTGAAGTTTGCGGTAGCGTTGTAATAATTTTGCCTTCTATTCAATGTTAAAAGATCTTTACATAATTGAATATAATGACAATGAATATGCAGTAGTTACTTGTGTGTTAGTGCAGTCTCCTTCCAATGGCCAAGTCGTTCGGTTTATTGCTACAAGCATTCCAAATAATGGTGGGAGTGGTACCTGAATTTATTATGAGGATCGTAATAATAACAGATAATATACTGGGATGGGTTCTCTCACATCGCCATCGCTGGCAAGGTGTGTTCTTTCTTGTTATATTTTCTCAATCTTCTCCTAGCTGAATTGCACTCTTATTGTAGTTCCACATTAAAACTTTTTCTCCTTCATACAGCAGTATATTTTCGCTGTTTCACGTTTATAAAACAACTGGGGTAGGGTGAGAAAATATCTAAGTTAAGAGATAAAAGCCCAGCTGATAATGGAATGGATGTGGAATCGTTTTAGAGCATATACCAATCAACATTTTTGGGAGAGTCGAATATTTCAAAAGCTACCTGAACTCATTTTAACCTACACTATATGCTACTATCCATTTTTGGACGTATTTAAAGTAGTTTTGAATTTTCAGAAAGAATTTAGCATGACGTTTCATTAGTTTGCATTTTGTGTACTCAGAATATCTGTGTCCGAATTTTGAAAATTGCTGTGCTTGTAGTGCGTAACATCACTTAAGGTAGACTAGTTCTTCAATCCTAAATATTTCGTAATGAATAAAAAATAGAGTCAAGTTGATTGACTTAGTACTTTCCACAAGTAACGGTGAACGGAGCGTGTCGGAGTGTGAAGTGATAAGACGTGTCTACAGCTGCTGTGTGTTTTTCTTCGAAGTTCATGGTTTCTTGGTTGCAATCTGTTCGCTAGCACAGTTTAAACTGTACATAAGGTAGTACACATTCATTTTGCATACACTTTTGTATCCTGGATGTTATTTTATAGCCAATATTAGCATTTGTTTACATTACGGGCGACAGTGCTACGTGTGTGTCGCCATTTCTGCTACCCCCTCTCTTTGCACAGTGGGTGTATAGTATAGTTTCGCCTGCTGCTGTGACTGACGGTAACAGATAGCGATAAAACCAACCAGTTCTCTTCTCACTGGAGCGGGATACGTACTGCTAGAGAAGCAATTTTGTATAGATCGCTAGATATAACCTCTGTTCATCCACCTTTTTCCCTACCGTGGCCCACCCATATCTGTCCGTTAAGTCTTCCCTATCGGCCCAGGGGAGTGAAGCGTGTCATTCCTTTTCCTTATTTTTGATCGTCTAAAACTCATCTAGTACTACTTTCTAAAATGTCATCAAATTGCGTCAAATGTAATAAAACTATAACCACCATACAACTATCCATTGGATGTGTAGTTTTCCGCAAAAATTTCCATGCCGCATGCATGAATATGTCACCGAACGAGGTTAACTTCTTGGCTGAAAAACAAGAGAAATGGACTTGTCCATTGTGTAGTAAACAAGGGCGCGTCACACGCAGCAACTCAACCTCTCGCCCTGATTCTGCTTACTTTACATCAAGCGATCCAACGATGGGTGCGTCTAACTTAAATCTAATCTTAGAGCAACTTTCAAGTATTGCCCAGGACATAAAGGACATAAAAGTTACTCAATCCCGCCTATCGGATGATGTTACAGATTGTAAAACGTTGTTGCAGCAGCACTCACAGAAAATTTCCGAACACGAAATCTTGATACGTTCGTGCCAAAGCAATATAGCCAAAATAGAATCCAATCAAACGGCCACCAATACCAATTTAGAGGTATTAGAGAAAAGATTATCTGATCTCGAAGGTAGTGTCAGCGCTTGCCCAAATTTTGATGGCATCAACCCAACCTCTGAGTCTAAGGTCATACCAAGAGCAGTCATAGAAGCTGAGGCCTTAGAAAGGCTTTCTAGATCTCATAATGTCATCATTCTTGGTATCCCTGAAACAAATAACGCTGAAGAATACGTTAATGAGATTTTAAATCAGGTAGACCCGGTTGCAAATGCTCATCGTTTAAATGTTATACGCCTGGGTTCTGTATCTGTACAAAATCGACCACGTCCTGTTAAGGTGTGCTTTGCGACACCCGTGGTAGCTAAATCTGTACTCCGAAAGAAAAGCATCTTGGAGAGACACCATATCTACAGTTCAACAAAAATAACTGATGATAAAACTCCGGCTCAACTTAAAGAACTGTCGACTCTTCGTGAAGAGCTGAAGCGCAGACAAACTGGCGGAGAAAAAGACCTCACTATTAAGTATATAAAAGGCTCACCTAGAATTGTGAACAACACCTACACTTCAACTAAACCTCAAAAAAACTAACAAATGTCTTACCTGAAGAGCCCCATACTACTACAGGAATCCAGTCCACATCATCTTCTACTCGAATTTGTGATACAAGTTTATGTAAAAATCTTATCTCAATCAATTCTATCTCGAGAGAAAGTAATATAAGTTTATTTCATTTAAATGTACAATGTTTATCTAATAAAATTGATGTACTTTCATGCTATCTCCAGGATCAATGTTATGATATTTTATGCCTCAGTGAGCACTGGCTTAGTAGTGAAACAATAAAATCTATAAATTTACCTATGTACAAACTTAGTAGCTTCTTCTGTCGAGAAACAATCATCCATGGAGGTGTATGTATTTTTTCAAAAAATCATTTGAATTTGAGAGAGGTTTGTTGTAAGAGATTTTGTTCTGATAGGTATGCTGAATTCTGTTGTGTAGAGCTGATAGGCTGTAACACTGTCGTCGTGGCTGCTTATAGATCGCCTTATTCAACCAACTGTAATACTTTTTTCATGCTTTTCAACAATCTTGTGAGTCACCTTTCAAATACCTACCAGCAACTTATTATCGTTGGCGACTTCAATATAAATACTGTAGTTAAATCGCAGACAGCTGATGAATGGGTTGATTTGGTGGAGTCTTTTGGCTTAAAACTAACCATCACTGATTTTACAAGGGTTACAGCTACTTCTTCTACATGCATTGATAACATAATTACCAATATACCAGAAAACTCATTCCAAGTGAGCATGCGCGACCCTCATATATCCGACCATTACGGCCAATGTATAATTCTCAGTTTAAATACACCAATACAGAATTCACCTAATATAAAATTCAGAAAAATTAATTACAGATCTATAGAATCTTTTACCACTGATACATCAACTGCGATTTGTAATTTATTTACTGGTGAGAACAATGATCCAAATTATATCACAAAACATTTTTTGGATAAGTTTACTTCCACGGTAGAAAAGCATTTTCCTCTCAAGGAGAAAAAGGTCACAAGGAACATACCACCAGTGAAATATTTTGATGCATCTCTTCGTGACATGCGCAATACACTTAGTGCTTTGAAGACGGTATACGATGTCACCCATGATCAAAATGACTACTCGGCTTACAAAGCTTATTCTAAGATGTATCACAAGACTTTACAGGAAAAAAAGAAATTTGCGTGCAACGAATTTATAATAGAATCAGGTAACAAACAGAAAGCCTGTTGGAAACTTATAAACTATGATAGAAATAAACGTGCACTAGACAATATTATTCCTGATACTTTGACACCTGATATGTTTAATGACTATTTTTCTTCTATAGCTGAAAGTATTTTAAAATCCCTACCCGATGTGCAAGATGTAGACGCGGTGATGTTTTTACATGGTTTAAAACAACCAGCTAATTCGTTTTTTTTAGATCCCATACTACCCAATGAGGTAGTTGATGCAATCAAATGCTTAAAGAATTCATACTGCTTTGACATTTATGAACTTAACAGCTATGTCGTGAAGCCTGCACTCGAGTCACTATTGGAACCTTTAACAACTTTATTTAACCTATGCTTTGAGAAAGGTATCTATCCAGATGCATTTAAAATCAACAAAGTCGTTCCAATTCACAAAAAAGGGGATTTGAATAATGTTGACAATTATAGGCCAATAGCAATTATTCCTATTTTTGCTAAGATTTTTGAAATAATTATAAAAAAGAGACTATTATCTTTCTTCGATAACATGGAACTTTTAGACAAGAAACAATTTGGATTTAGATCGAAGTGTTCCACGACACAAGCTGTTTTAGAAATTATTAGTTCTATTGTTGAGGGATTTGAGGAAGGCAAGCAGTCAATCATGACAGCCTGTGACCTGTCTAAGGCTTTTGACTGTGTGTCTCATGCCATTCTTTTACAAAAACTTGAATTTTATGGGATAAGGGGTCACTCTTTAGCTTTCTTCCGCTCATATCTGGAGAACCGACGTCAGGCTGTTTTTGCTCACGGTGGCCTATCTGAAATTAAATCTAACGAACACGGAGTGCCTCAAGGCTCTGTGTTAGGGCCCTTTCTCTTTGTGATATACCTAAATGATATATTTCACCACCTTGCACCTATCAAATGTATATGTTTCGCTGACGATACCACCCTCATTCAATCTCATTCTGGTTTAACAGTTCTGAAAAGCTTAGCTACAATTGCTGAAAATAAAGCCGAACAATGGTTCACTACTAATAGACTCAAATTAAATAGAGAGAAGTCGCAAAAACTTGTTTTGTCGACTAACAGAAATACCGTGGTTAAAGCCTCAGTTACACTGCTCGGTATAACAATCGATGAATCACTCAGATGGGAAACTCGCATTGAAATTCTATGCAAAAAGCTAAGCACCAGTCTATTTGTAATTCGACAACTTAAACGGATGACCTCACTTGAAGGCTTACTTAATGCTTACTATGGTATCTTTCATAGTCATTTAGTTTATGGTATTGCTGTATGGGGAGCCTCAAGTCACGCAATAAGAGCATTTAAACTGCAAAAGAAGGCACTCAGAATTATAACTACTGCTCCTTTTAATAGTCACTGTCAGCCAATCTTTAAAAGACTTCACATTTTGCCAGTTCCATGTTTATATATCCTATACTCACTAATTTCTATTCATGAAAATTTAAATAAGATTTCCGTTCAGTCTGATTTGCATGATTATAACACCAGAGGATCTGATTCACTGAGACCGCCACGATACAGGCTTACAACATCTAAAAGAAATTCTATGGACTTAAGATTCTACAACAAATTGCCTCGTGAATATAGAGATTGTAATGCATACTCCTTCAAGAAAAAGATAAAAAATCTCTTACTTGACCACTGCTTTTACACCATAGAAGAATTCTTAAACTGCCAAATAAACAGTTCTCATTGAGGCATGTAGGACGATGTCTTGTTCAATATTCAATGTGATTGTTATTATGTATTTTTATAAACACGTTGGGCATTCCATGTAACGGATTAGCTGTAAACCACAATACTCTCAAGCTCAGGCTCACCTATGCATGTTACGTTTGATGCTTTTTTTTTTAATGACTTACCATAAATGCACCTGTATGTATAATATGGTTAAATAAATATACTACTACTACTATTACTTTCCATTGCATAAAGCTATTGTCTGAGATTCCCTTGCAACCAAATCATAGCCCGCTCCGCAAGAAACATCCAACACAAAAACTCTTGTAAATAGTTTTATCTCTCCCCATAGGAAGTAATACGACATAGTTTTTATTCTGCAACCTTCAACTGGACGAATCCAAGTGATTAGGAACCTCCATATCACCTAAAAATCAAATCTTTGATTACTTATTGCTGCGCTACCACGCACCCAATTTCTAAGAACCATACGCGTTTCCCATCATCGCCACGATAATGACACTGTGTCAAAGTTCCATTAAAATCAATTCCAATTTACACGATACAGAACGATCAAAAAGTAAATTTTGCCCCTGGGCCTCTCTTTCACAGGTCCATGAACAGCCTATTATGAGTACAAAAAATTTCTCAGTTTTACAACCCCCCACTCCTCAACCACCCCTACCCAAAAAGCAGACAATGATCAGGAACCCTAAAACGCATGAAAACGAAGTTTGGGCAGTTTTTATATTTTTAGTAGACAACAATTTTCCCGCTCCACAATACAGAACGATCTAAAGCAATACTCGTATTCTTCGATATCTCGCAAGATATACCTGATAGAAGAAAATGTCAAATAAAAAAGTTATTTGGTTACTCAAGACGCATACTCTAAAAATATTTTGGAATATACAGGGCGTTGCGGGAAAGTAGGATAGATCAACTTGATTTTTTTTATATCGAACTATAATTTTTTCTTAAATTCCTCTAGCTTCCGTCATTAATCTCTATTTAACCCTAAAATATTTTCGAGAATCGTTGCGATGTTGCCACGTTATAATTTATTTTCTGTTAATTTTCGGATTTGCAAGGTCACAAGTAATACGTCCAAATTGATATACATATTCCTGTAATGTTTCTCAATAATATTATACAGCGAGTTACTGGAATATTAAGTGGATATTATTTTAGATGTTACCAGCAATTTGTATCTACAGCGTGTTTTTGGCAGAATTTTAAATTACGGCAACTTGAAGGTCATTTTACTTTGTTTTTTTAAATGTAACCCCCTCGGCAGTCCATTCAAAATTATGACGTAAAACGTAAAATTGGTAAATCTGACAAGGCCCATGTTAGCATTTTTGAATTCTGTATGTTCAATAACCCCCAAGTATTGAATTTCACCTCTCCAGCTGTGGCAGTTTTGGAAATATTTAAGCGACCCGGTACTGTTTACTGAAAAAGTGGTGTTGTCATATCTCAGTAATTAATAAAAAAAATTGAAATTGCGAGATATTACTAAATTCGACATGCGTAATTCATTGCAATAAAAATAAGTAGAGAGTTGTTTAAAAATTTGGAAAAATAATTTATAACTTGGCAACGTCGCAAACGCGAAAAAAATTATTAGAAGGCGAGGTAGGGTATTAGTAGATATGTCGATCTAAAATAAAAAATACAGGGTGTTACGTTTAAAAAAACAAAGTAAAATGACCTTCAAGTTGCCGTAATTTAAAATTCTGCCAAAAACACCCTGTACGTGCACATTACTGGTAACATCCAAAATAATATTCACTTAATATTCAAGTAACTCGGTGTATAATATTATTGAGAAAAGTTAAAGGATCAATTTGGACGTGTTACTTGCAACCTTGCAAATCCGGAAATTAATAGAAAATAAATTATAACTTGGCAACGTGCAACCGATCCCAAAAATATTTTAGGGTTAAATAGAGATTAATGATGGAAACTAGAAGAATTAAAAAAAAGGTATAGTTCCATATAAACAAATCAAGTTGATCACTATCCTACTTTCCCGCAACACGGTCTAAGTAACCAAATAACTTTTGTATTAGACATTTTCTTCTATCGGGTATACCTTGCGAGATATCGAAGAATCACACACTAAATGGACACCCTGTATATGTATACATTAGAAAATTCTATTTGTTTGTGTAATAGGCAGGTAATGTTCGGTCCTAAAAAAATAAATGATGCCCCTAGTCTTTCATTCACAGCTCAATAGCCTATTATGAGTACAAAAGGTGTTTCAGTTTTATACGCTAACCGCCCAACTACCCTAATTTAACCCCACCCAAAAAAAGTAGAAAACGATCAGGGACTCCGGAAACGCATAAAAACGAAGTGTGACGAATATTTGAATTTTTTTTGCTAATTACTCCACCGCCCATGTACCGATTTTCAAGGTTATAGCAGCATCCCCTACTATGGCGTCACGTAATATAGCTGCCAAAATTTCATTACAGTCCGTACAGTGGTTATTGAGATTACGAGGTTAGAAGAACGCCGACAGACAGATAGACCAACAGACAGACAGACCGACGGAAATAAGTGACGTGGATTTACGTTATGTAGTCATCATAAAACGCCCAAAAAGTGTATTATCTCGAAATCGAAAATTTTTGGGATCACAATACTCCCCTCACCTATCGCTGTGGGAAGTAAAAATGTATTGCAAAGCCAATTGACCTATATCTTTTATAATAACCACAAACTCGAAGTACCGTTTCACAAAATATCTATTTCGTAATGTTTATTGCACCATTCTTTATTGGAATGCTGGAGCCTTATCCGATATCAAGTTGCAATGCATGTTTCTCGAATGGAGGGCATACAGAGCAACATTTTGAGTATAAGCGCCTATAACCCGGAAAGCGTCATGGTAATACTGCTGATGTAGGTTTTAGGCTTTAAATCGCTTTTTTGTGCAAATAGAGGATCTCTTTAAAATTTAAACACTAAAGAAGGGCACTACGTTCAGTATGATAAGCAGAACAAATGGATGTTCCTTGCATTCATCCTTGAACACCTCAAAAATAACACTTTTTGTGAGTCCGTTTTACTTTTGTAAAAAAATAAGAAAAAATATTATTGAGAAACGGTGACCTCTCGCCCCCTTGGCTTCTTCTATCCAGCTCCTCTCAGTTATTTCTTTCACAGCACATCTCCATTTCTTCCAGTATTTCTCTTTAACACTCCAATTACCGTATATCACATACATAGATTATATTGCATTCCTTTTATTATGGATAGATTAGCGTCGTAATTAGAGCCGACTTTAAAACACATGCTTGGGCAGTGCAATTCTTATTTTGATTGATTGTCGAGTTAATAGAAATATTTTGATAAATGTGTTTTGTTTTTATTGCACTTGTTGATGTAGGCATCCGTTTACTTTCTCTGCGAATCTGTGAATCTGACAATGTGGATGTTCTGACCACTGTCAGAACCCTCAGAGCCAATATTTGTTGAATTTATAGCGTTTTGATGAAAGTATTAAACAGTAAGGGAGAGGATAAGTCGCTTTGTCGAATTGTTTTTTAGTATTATATTCCTTTGTGCTTTCACCATCAACTAGTCTAGCTATATTTATGGTGATTTATGCAGCTTCAAAAAAAGTCCTCCCTTTCTCTCAAATCAATTTCTGTAACATTAGAGCTTTCGCGTAGCAGTTTTCATCTACTTTGTCAAATGTTTACTCGAAGTCAATAATTCACCTATCGTATTAAAATACCATCCAAAATTATGGAAGGAGATTTTGTACTTTCCTTAGCATCACAAATAGCCTGGTCATCGTTTTGGTAGTCAAAATGTCTTTTAATCAATGCTTTGACTGGCTGTTCTGGAGTTATGTTTGATTTTCCAATTTTTATACTATGTTGAAGAAGAAGATTTGCATTCAAATAATGCCCCTTTTGAATCCGGCCGCCTAGATGAGGGATCGCCAATCACACCAATCTCCGCCCTGGCCTGGCGCTAGGAGAACGAGACCCTTTAATAAGCATATAAAAGTAACTAGAAATTTCAAATAACTATGATATTAAATATATAAATATTGAGAATACATTTGTAGATGAGTAGTTTATGTAAGGGATACTCGACTTTTATAAGGCGATATATACTCATTCACAGCTTATGCATCCAGTGATCTTAATATAATTTGCGGAACCTGTAGCCTGTAGACCTGTAGACCTGTAGACCCGTAACAAACATTGCTTTTGCTGAGCTTGCATTCCTTTGCTGCCATGAATTGTGATAACAAGGTATAGCCGCCAGCTCCACTTGCAAGGCTTATACCATTTCATCGGTAAGGCCAAACCTTAGGAATGTGAATGATTTTAAATTCGAGACTCGAGGACTCGATGCGCCTAATGGAACCGCCGTTCTGTCCCCTCCTAAATCGTCTGCCACCTGGTCCACAAGCATTGTTGGCTGCTAGGCGAATTAACTTTCATGAATGGACGACAGTGTCTATCTCATTTATCGTCGGTGAATTTACCCGCTAAATGGATAGACAAATAACACTTCGATGTATAATAACAACGTTCGAGGTATACCCGGCAGTAAATTTTGTGACACTCTAATGTCTCAAAAGTTACTCTCCCAAAACCACAGCTATACCGTGTGACCATCGTAAATTGATCAGCGCGGCATGCGGAAGGGAAGTGGGAGGTTTCCACAGGTAGTGATCGTCATTATCATGTAGAGCTAAAAAGGGATAGAAAATATGAGTAAAACAGGAACATTAATTGTTTGCTGCAATTATCCAATTCCGGTGCTAGACCGTCTTTAAGGTGGGAATGAAATCTGCTGTTGCCGGTTGTAGTTCTTCTGAAGCATATAAATAAGATGTTAAGCGAATATAAATTATTTGCTTCTTCCTTTATATATAAAATAAAACAAATCGACAACAACAAGAAGGAAATAGGATATAATCACTGAGAGTTCTGGCAACGTCCTTACTTCTTTCACCGAATTCTTTTCGCTGTTCAATTTACATTTGTTACACAGTACGTGGTTGTATCATTGAACAACCCTTATTGCAGACCGTTTTCTGTCCAGGGTAGTACTGAATTAATTTTTATACTGATAATAAAACCTTACACAGTAAACTACCTTATCTTCGATTCAGGTAGAAAATTATTATGGCTAATCCGGAAACGTGCGCTAGTAGTCGGTGTTTTGAGAAGCAAAAAGAGTAGAAAAAATAGATGAATAGAAATTCGAGATTATTGGAAACAAAACCCAATACTTCCTTTAGAAAAGATGAATTTCTTACAAAACAAAATATGACAATTTCACCAGAAATTAAAACCGAAAGTCAGTTATTGGAAGTACTAAGAGTTGCATCTTTGATAATAAAAGGTATATCATTGATGGGTGTGCAGTTTTAAGACTTACACCGTATTTTCATATTTCTAATCCGACTGAATTCATATCGAGCGATTTAAAAAGAAATATTAGTACAATAATCAGCCAGAAAGCTAATTAGCAGTTAAAAGTCTTATTAGAGATGGTACGTGAAGTAACTCAAGAGAAATGACGAAACTGCATTAAACATAATAATAAGTAAACTTGATCATTTTAGATTACACGACTAAATGAAGTTTTTATGAACCTGACTGTTAGCGACTCATCTCTATCTGATGTTAAATTATTTTTATTTCCCCATTTTTCTTTCTTAAGTACCTATATTATTAAAATGTAAGTTTGAATGAAATTTATTGTAAATTTTGTAATGTTAATTAATATCTATTAAAAATGTGGTAAGGGTTCGTTTTAGCGAAACCCGAAACGGGCATTGAGATTGGTGTCAATTGACGTGGATTGACGCCCTGAGTCAAACGATACCACCCTCAGACGGAGGAAACGCTCCGGTGGAAAACTACAGCACTTTGAAGATTCCAAATCTAACCTAACTTAACCAAGCTAGTTGAATTATTGAAGCTGAAATGGACTCTAATCGACTCGGCTTGAAGTCCTGAGACGAACTAGATCATCACCAGCGCGAGAAAAAATTTCGGCTACTTTGAAATTCACAAATTCCAATAGCTTACCTAATACAAAGTAAGCAAATCAGTTGAGGTAAAAAGGTGTGGCTAGCGACTCAACCTGATATCTTGACTTAAATTGTACCAAATCTAGACTGTACAACCGTTTATTTTGATTCTCAATTGGAAATTAATCAAAAGTTCCTCTGGGTGGGCCCTACCCCCGCATGCTGTGGAAAAAACCGAACAGGTAAGAATCCTACTTGGGAAACTTCTGTTGCTTAGACTATTCAAAATATGCAAAGACAGTGACGTCTGGGGGGGGGCGGTTCCCCGGGGTTAGGTTTGAAATTTTAAAGTGGCGCAGATTTTCATCAGAGCATTTCCTCAGTCTTGGAGAGGTCTAATTCGACTCAGCACATCAAGCAGAGTCGACTAGCACTTACTTAACGACCAATTGAACCGAATTTGACCTCAATAAGTTGGCCGTTTGGCATAAGTGAGGTTAGATACTGAAACTTAGAGTGCCGTAGAATTTTACCGGGGCGTTTCCTTAGTCTAGGAGTGATGTCGTTTGACTCAGGGCGTCAATCCGCGTCGGTTGTCACCAGTCTCAACGCCCGTTTCGAGTTTCGCTAAAACGAACTCTAGCCAAAAATGTAATAGTCAACCACGTTTGTTTTCCTTCTTTAATGTTATAGTGGCCCTGGATGGTTCTGTCCTCAACATCCGGCACGCAGCGCTGTGCATTGTACAATGAATTTTTCTGGCCATTAAAGAAGATAAACATTTTGAGAAATTGGGGCCACCTGCCGCCGGGTATATCTCGAACGTTTTTCATAATCTAGAATGTGCCTCCTTACCCTCTACCGAGGCGGCGCCCATATCATCAATATATTTCCAGAAACGGAAAGGACGAGTGAAGGCTCGATTAAATTTTTGCGCCTGTCGGTTCGCCAGTCCTGTAATTTGGCAAAGCTTGCCGAGGTAACGAGTAGGGCTGGTGGGGTGTCTGCAGAGGACTCCACGTCGCTCTTGTAAGATAGAGAAAGCGCGCACTAGCGCCAGCGATAGAAAAGGAACATTAGTCATGTCTTAAGGACCTCCACCCTCTCCTCCCCACTCTCCCGCACTGCCGCTCGCCCACCACGGAAAATTCCCGATAGTTTCCTAGAAACCAGGGACGCAGCATTTGTAATATAGACAAAAACCTCACCAAGGCATTGATAATCCCAACTTCCAACACCTATATTGAATGGCTCGCTACAAGTAAATGAAATGTATAATTTAGGCCCGATTTTATCATTATGTTCCACTCCAACGAACAGATTCTATTGGTTGATTTTTAACGAACTCTTTCTATTGGGTATTGAGGTCTGTAGTTAATAAGTCTCATCCAATAGTATTTTATCAATATTGGAAACAAAATGTCAAAGCTGGATGACACTTTTGTCAAAAATATTTTCGAAATCCATGTATCAAAATCATAGCACAAAATCAGAGCAAAGCGATTGATTTGCAAATTAATGCCAGATTTTCCATGTTTACCTTATAATTATTGTATAATTACTAATTGCGAACTGCACGATAGTTTGTGACACAATGATAAAAGTACTATCAATCACAGCCACCTTAATTAATAATAATATCACCTCATGTCATCCTCAGTGAGAAATAATTGATTATAAATACATACATACTTTTATGTCTACTGGATGCATGTTTGTTATAGATCTTCATACATAAATATTCACAGAGATGTAGGTGCAGCTGATGTTCTTTATCCTATATTTCCAATTTATATCAAATGATTCCTTCCTCCATCTATGGTATAATAGTTTTTAAATAATTCAATACCCTGTGTATTCTTTGTAACCAACGACGTCATACTGATAGACTACGCTTTGTATACCGAATGTTTGTAAGCGTTTCTGGCGGTGCGACGGAAGGGGGGAACATCAGCTGTATTGACATAGACACACCAGACGTTGCCAGTTGTGCATTAGGGCATGCTTGGTGCATGCAGCAATGTTTGTAAAATATAAAAATGGCGTTAATTCTTGACAGAATTGCAAAATTAAACGTGTTTTACAAAAGAGTATCTTCAGAGTACTTTTTCTATTACAGATAAGCAAGCCACAATCATATTTTTACTTTTTTACAACATACGTTCCATACATTTTTCTGAAAATTCATTCCAAATGATTGTCAACTTGGCATGCTGCGATGTAACTTGTAAACAATGACGTCGTTGCTTGTAAACAATGACGTCGTTGCTTGTAAATATTCCGTTGACATTCCCAATGTTTGGAATGCCGACAAACAATTTGCCTTGGATGCGTAGTCTATCAGTATGACGTCGTTGTTTTTAACTCTGTTCCCGTCAAAACAAGGAACGGTTTTTGGCTTTATCCAGACTTGTTTCTAGAAAAACTAATAACAAAGCGTAAAGAAACTTCTTATACGTTGGTAAATTCACAATCTTCACAATTATTATTATTGTATATTTTGTATTTTCACATCTGTTTTCTTGTCAAGTCAAAATCGTTGGGAGGCGGACGTTGGGATGCGTGGGCCTTGCGTTGCCAGATGTAAATTTTACTTTTTACGGGATAAGGCAGATGGAGCTTTGTCAATCTCAACAGTAGTTTTTCTTGAATGTGTTTTTTCCTAAAGCAGACAAAATATAACGCAAAAAATAAACACAGAAAATAGGACCAATCAAACAGGTGAGCTTGATGGTATATACGAATAAAAATCAACTGTGGTAAAAAACTTTTATTTATTTTAAAAATTTTATTGGGTTTCTGATTCTGTTAGCTCTGAAATTTTTTTTGTACATTTTCGAATCTCCTATGTAGCTTCAACAATTCTGTGGAATCAAAAGGCGTACCTAATCTAATTCTTCTTTCGAGTTCTAACTAAAAGAGGTTGATGTGAAGCAAAGAAACAGCGCAAAACTGCAATGGCTCTTTTTCAGCAAATTCATTTGAGAGCATATTCAAAGTTTGCAAAAGACTGAATTAGGTATAATGAAAAACAGGCAAAATTCGAAACACGGGACATTTGTCTACAGAACACTTTTTTTGAGGTAATCCTAAATTATTTTTCCTCCAAGGGTATTGTGGGTGTAATGTGTAAGATCGTTTAATAGAAACATTATGTAATAGCTAGTTGCAACAGCAAATTTCAGTGTAAAATGCTCGGGGCTTGATATAGCAAATCCCCCTCAAACAGAGGAGATCTGGTAACGCTGTGAACGGAATGTCAATCGTCAATCCAACAGAGAATTGAGTGATGGGCACTTTGATATGAACTAGGGAATCGAGTAACCACTGAATGAATGGTTGCAACTACCGATTGAATTAATTCGAATAAAAACATTAACTAGACTACCAGCTAAATCAACCAACCTGCGCTGTGGGCGTGACTGAATCGACGAATACCCGATTGCCAGACGTTATTGAGCAACTATTCAAAAGTATCGAATAGCGTATTTGAGAGGGTAATTACGGATTTTGAAAACTTTTATTTTTGAAAAAACATCAATATCAGTTCAACTTGAAGTATATATAAAGTGCAGCGCTTTTCGCATAGATCATGGCCGACTCTACACTAGGCCGGAGCCTTAGATGTGGCAACGTGGCTTAGCTGTCAAATAGTGGGCCTATAGTTTCAGAATAATTATTACATTTTATATGATTAGAGTTCATCTGGGTTAATAAATTAAGAAAAAAATGCTTTTTAGAACTACTACTACTAATACCACTTACATCTGATGTCTGGTTCATCATAGTCAGACACTACAAAATAAAAATAAAGCTACCTGTTTCCTGCTGCCACTTCCACTTCCACTTAAATGAACACTCAATTTACTTTGCAAATTGTCACTTGAGCTAGAAAAATTCACTATTAGGTCACTGTGAAGCCATTCTTGCTGGTGTTGATTCCCTCTCAGTATAAAATCTTTTCGTAGGTATGCCCAGATGCATGCCCTCGTTGGCTTGCCCAGATGAGTTCTATTAACTGTCTTTTTCTGTGATATTTGGGAGGTCCAGAAAACATTGTAGGTACCACATCGTGGTTTAAAATAGGTCTTATCCTTTAAAATGTTTGTAATTATTGTCTTTATTCTTATAAATATAACCAGCCCTTATGAGGAATACCTTTCACCCACTTCTGTTTATGTCCTCCATTGGAAGCACTAATTGCTAGTGCAACCTGGTACTACACACTTTGCAGGCATCTTTTTATCTTTATAGTTTCGTTTGTGCAGGTAAATAATTAGAAACACATTAAAAATCACCTTCCAACCTTATTTTCTGCTCTTTGAACTCGGCCTGCTGATTCAGTGTTGCCATATTTCATGCTCCGACCTAGTGAGTAAAGTCGGCCATGCATAGGTGGAATACGACACATACGCAGATAACAGAATTATTTTATTATTCGACCAAAGCTTACTCTGATCCTTCCAAGCATCAAATAGGTATATTGAAATAATGTAAATTTGGATATGCTGTCATAGTTATAAATGCATAAATATAAGTATAGAGTCCTAATCAAAGGTGTTAATCAACTAATATCCAACATTGTGTATGTAATCGGGGGCACACAAATCGATAGCATATGCCTAACTTCATTCTCTATTGTGTAGATTTCAAAGCCAATTTGCAAAAGAAACTGAATTGTTATTAATTTTTTTTCGATTGTCTAAAACGAATAAATACTCCAGGAAAATCGAATAATTCGAATGAATAGTAACTATCGAAGCCTTCGATAGTTTTTATTCGATAGTTCCCGTTGTACTAATAAATATTATACTAATCACAGATTGCAAGAGGAAGCTGAATGATTCATTTTTATTGGGTTCTCCAACGAATAAATACTCCAGAAATATCGAATAATGCGATTCAGTAGTAACCATATCGAATTGATATGATATACCAATTGGCAATGTTATGTTGTGTAGGTATAACAAATACCGACTAATAACCACCCACGAAATGATGAATGTCTTTAACAATTAATGCTGAACACCTCACGCTTTTTGTATAATAAAATCATATACATATATTTACCACCTCATTATTATTTAGAAGGCGAATACTTCTGGTTTTGCAGCTAGTTTTATTAATCAAAAACTTCAGCAGGCTGCAGAACTTCAATATAGTGACTGACTGATTATTATACGGAATTTCGGTCACGGCCATCTATTAATTTGTCGTCGGTGGCAGCATTGGCGCCACACGTCACTGGTAGCGGTTACGAAGAGTTCTATTGTCACATCCCTAGCCTAGACAGTAGACATTAACCTCACTAACAGACAGAAACAAAAAACATATGATTTCAAATTTCAAGGCTATCCTATCTGCTCTGGTATTTTACAAAATAGTGAAATTGTTGTCTTTTCCAGTTGAAAACAGCTATATTATGTACCTGCGTTTCCAGTAGGGCAAAATGCAAATGTTTACCTTGGAATATCAACAGGTCAACACCCTCTCAAAATATTTGGTAGGACTAATGTTAAATGTTATTAAAAAGAGAACCTGGCAAGGTGGTATAATAGGAAAAACATGAAGTTGGAAGTTGGTGAATAGTGAAGTACCTCCATATATCCTTTTTTACTATGATACAAAGGTATCTCGCAGGTATTTATAATTATTGTAGATAGTAACATTCTAGTTTTATCAGAATTAGGCAGTAGGTAATAATATTAGATTTTCTTCACATCAGCATATTCATATAAAAGTGCACTGCATAAATTTTATCTACTACTTGTGTGAGGTGTGATTGGCCAACAGTTAAAATAGTGTAGGAATATTATTTGAATTTTGTATTTTCCCGCTCATTTGTGCCGCCAGTAAAGTGACGTGTCTAGTGCAAGGTAACTTAGACATTAAGGTTATGAGAACTGTCATTATGTCATCCGTCATTATGTCGTCTGTCATTGTCATTCTACTCTGTTCCTCTGTTCACTTCATATTTCACTGACTTCCGTTCATTCAGATTAGACGTTACGTTAAGGTTATGTATCTTATGGTTATGTACGGCCACGCCACATTGTGTGCCCCCATTTATGTTATGTGAAATATATCCTGTGCCATCAAGCTGTACCCGTTTGATTTGCTCCCCGAAACCGCCTATAGATACTCAGGTGTGGGGTACAAAGCGATAAAACAGGATATTTTTTGGAAATTACGACCCTATTTTGTGATTGCTACCGAAGAAACTAAACATGGTAGACCGTGAAGATTTTCAAGATGCCACGAGCCAGGGCGCTGCAAGCCAACCGCCAGCATCGCCTACCAGCCAGTTCACAGTTGAGGACCTGATTCAGACAACTGTAAGAGCAATGATTTTACAAGACCAAGAACGAGCTAGGATTCCCAGCCCAGGTTTTAGCAGTCCTCCTGCACCAGCGAGGACCCCTAATGCTGAAATTGCAGCGTTAATTCCAGAGTTTTGCGGAACAGAAGACGTCTGTCAGTGGATCAAGCGAATTGATTCGATAAGGGATGTGTATGAGGTACCACTAAAAACTATATTATTGTTAGCTGTGAGCAAATTTACTGGTGACGCCAAGCGTTGGTATCACTCAAAGGTAGATTTAATTAATATGAACTGGGATGAACTTAAAGTAGAGTTGAATCGAATGTTTTACTCTCGTACTGATCGCATATCTGTAATGAGACAATTTGAAGCTCGCAAATGGAAGCGAGGTGAAAGATTCACCACTTATTTCAATGACAAAGTAATTCTAGGAAATAGGCTTAACTTACGTGAATTAGATCTTATAGAATATGTGATAGATGGATTCAATAATGATGTGTTAGAAAGTCAGGCCCGTATCAAGGATTTTACATCTTTAAATGATCTTGTAAGAATTATGTCAAATATTAGTAACAATGATAATTACAATTCATCAAAAAATTCTTCATATGTAAAACGTAGTCCAGCTCATAGAGATAGCCATGTAGCAGATATTCGCAAGTGTTTTAACTGTTTTGAGACTGGTCACTTAGCTGATAAATGTCCTAAGCCAAAAAGAGTTAAAGGTTCATGTTTTATTTGTGGCAAAATGGGTCACAAAGCTCCAGATTGTCCTAGAAAATCATCTAGATCTAATGTTAATGATAGCCAAAGCTCTTCAACTCCAAGTACAAGTTCAACGATTTCCACTATTGACAAAGATAATTCATTAATAGAACATTCATACCAGTTTCCCATGACTTTAGAGTTTGTAGCTGATGAAAGTTTGTGTAGCATTACTGTCAATGCTATGTTAGACACAGGCAGTCCCATAAGCCTGATCTGTGAAAAATACTTACCTTCATGTTGCATATCACCCAATAATCTAGATAAGAAATTCAGTGGTATTAATAACTCTTCTTTGAATATAGTAGGTATATTTAAAGACACAGTTAAAATAAATGAATCTGTTGTACCTATAAACTTATATGTTGTTTCCAATGAGACTATGACTTTCCCAGCTATCATAGGAAGAGATTTTACATCCTTGCATGACTTTAAGATAACTTTTTCAGACAAAGTTCTTGTTAGCAAACCGGCAGCAACTAATAATAATGAAAATGCCAGATTTTCAGCATTTTGTCAGCAACTCTTAGCAATTGAATATATTCATTCTAGTGATGTACAACCTAATTTGAATGTGAATT
Source organism: Callosobruchus maculatus (assembly GCA_951848785.1). Classification (NCBI taxonomy): domain Eukaryota; kingdom Metazoa; phylum Arthropoda; class Insecta; order Coleoptera; family Chrysomelidae; genus Callosobruchus; species Callosobruchus maculatus. Next base: position 4,674,396 of record CATOUR010000032.1, read on the forward strand.
CTAATTTGAATATTGAAACTGTAACTCACCTTGAGAAAATGGTATGTGAAGAATATCTGAATGTCACTAAGCCTGATGAACCTGATGTAAAGTTTGAAATGAAAATTTGTGTAAAAAATGATCAACCAGTATCATGTCGACCTAGACAGTTGTCATATAGTTTAAAGTTGGAACTGCAGAAAATTATTGATAAGCTCTTAAAAGATAACATAATAAGGGAGAGTTTTAGCCCATATTGTAGCCCAATTGTTTTGGTCTCAAAGAAAAATAATCAGGGATATAGACTTTGTGTAGATTATAGAGAGATTAATAAAATTATTGTTAAGGACCATTTTCCAATACCTCTGATAGATGATCAAATCAATCTCCTTAAGAACAAATGTATCTTTACTAAATTGGATTTAAAAAATGGTTTCCACCAAGTAAGTATGCATCCAGATTCTATACAATATACTTCCTTTGTAACACCCCTTGGTCAATACGAATATCTCAAAGTACCTTTTGGCCTATGTAATTCGCCATCAGTTTTTATGCGATTTATTAATCTAATTTTTAGAAATTTGATCAAAGAAAATAAAATTGTAATATATTTAGATGACATCCTGATTGCAAGCACTGAATTTAATGAACATTTTCAAATTTTGTCTGAGGTCTTTTCTCTTATTACAAAGAACAAATTAGAACTCAATCTTCAGAAATGTTCTTTTTTGCAAGACGAAATTGTGTATTTGGGTTACCTAATTAATCACTATGGTATCAGGCCTAATCCTGAAAATATTGATTCTGTTATGCAATATCCCATTCCTAATTCAACCAAGAAGGTTCAACAATTTATAGGACTTGCATCATATTTCAGACGTTTCATTCCCTCCTTTTCTGTCATTGCAAAACCATTATATGACCTGTTAAAGAAAGGAAAAGAATTTGAATTTAATGAAAGTCATCTGAATGCTTTTAATATATTAAAAACCAAATTGTGTGAAGCACCGATCTTAGCAATTTATGACCCAACCTTAGAAACTGAATTACATTGTGACGCAAGTAGTTTAGGTTTTGGAGCTATCCTTTTACAACGTCAAGCAAACAAACTGTTTCAACCCGTATTTTATTTCAGTCGGAGAACCACAGAAGTTGAGTCAAAATACCACAGCTATGAATTGGAAATGTTAGCGATAATTTATGCTATTGAAAGGTTTAGAATGTATTTACAAGGAATCTCATTTAAAATTGTTACTGATTGTAACTCAGTTAGACTTGCTCTCAATAAGCGAGACATTAATCGCCGAATTAATAGATGGGCATTAATTTTGCAAGAGTACCAATATGATCTTGTCCACCGCGAAGGTAATCACATGAAGCATGTTGATGCTTTAAGTAGAGCCAACAATATTTTAATATTGGAAGAAAACACGTTTGAGCAAAATTTATCAATTATTGCACAAAATTTAGATCCGGAAATAAAAATTTTAAAAAATGAATTGATGACTAAAGAGAATAAAAATTTTGAGTTAAGAGACGGACTTGTATATAGAAAAGAAAAGAATCGAATACTATTTTATGTCCCCAAAAACATGATTAATCAAGTGTTACTAAATTGCCATGACAATATTGGTCATGTAGGCCTAGAAAAGACGGTACATTATATTTCTAGAACGTACTGGTTCCCGAAAATGCGCGATATTGTAAAAACGTACATAAGTAGCTGCATTAAATGTATAACGTATGCCCCCATGTCAGGAAAACCTTTTGAAGGAATTTGTTCTCCTGATAACATGAAGTTATGGCTACATGATTAAGTATTTTGACTTTTCCCTTGTTATGATACCTCTTCTATTATTGACAAATTTCTTAACTTTTGTCTCAAACTATTTGCCCATTATGTTTATTATGTCCTCAATTATGACTACTTATGTTTCATCCTATTATGTTGTATTATGCCATTCTATTAGAATATTATGCCATTTGTCAACTATTTACATTAGTTAGCTATGTGTTGTGAAAATTATGATTATGCTACTATGTTATGGTTATGATTATGCTACTATGTTATGGTTATGATTATGCTACTATGTTATGGTTATGATCTTCTATTATGTAATGATTATGTAACATTGTGTTATGTTAGCATATTTATGAATTCCTATTATTGTAATCCGAGGTCGGACAACATTGTCAGGTTGGCCGAACTGTAGGAATATTATTTGAATTTTGTATTTTCCCGCTCATTTGTGCCGCCAGTAAAGTGACGTGTCTAGTGCAAGGTAACTTAGACATTAAGGTTATGAGAACTGTCATTATGTCATCCGTCATTATGTCGTCTGTCATTGTCATTCTACTCTGTTCGTCTGTTCACTTCATATTTCACTGACTTCCGTTCATTCAGATTAGACGTTACGTTAAGGTTATGTATCTTATGGTTATGTACGGCCACGCCACATTGTGTGCCCCCATTTATGTTATGTGAAATATATCCTGTGCCATCAAGCTGTACCCGTTTGATTTGCTCCCCGAAACCGCCTATAATAGTGTGTTTAGCTTTGGAAAATGCAACAAAATGTTCTTTAGCCATTTTTACTATAATACAAAGGTATATTGCAGGTATTCATAATAATTGTTATAGTTAGTAACATTTTATTCGTCAAAATAATGCAGCTTCTCTTCATTATCATTTTTTAATACATCAACAATCCAGTGATTAGATGGTGGAATCTGATTGGTCTAGATCAATTAATCGTTAGACTGTTCGTTCATCAAGAAAATGCAAGTTTTCACCCATTCAGGATGGAAAATCAGAGTTGAGAAGACACTAGAGGGTTTATAATGGTCGATTATATATAAAGCATGTCTTTTTTCACCTTTTTGAGGGAAACTTCAAGAGAAATCAATAATTTTCAGAGAACTTTGACAGATGCCATTTCTTGAATGGGCTGCTCTGATTGGTCAAAGCCCTTGTTAGAATGCATGTGTTGATAAAATCGGGCCTTAAAGGTTTTAGATTTTTTCTGATACTTTTGCGGCTGCATTACACACGAGAAATTTCCCGAAAGTTCCCTAGAACAATGATAAATAGAGATTGCTATTCCCAATGATAATAATCTCCAAAACACCCACGCTAAGAAGAATATACAGACCTTGCCATATAGATAAAACAGTATATGGCAATAAAAGTTATTATTGTCACCTTCATTATGTCGCTCTCAGTTCTTACAACAAATACATACATTTACACCAGACATGCAATGGTTCGGCCTGGACGAAAAGATACTCAAAATCACCGACTATTTAATAGTCGGTGCTCAAAATATTCCAAAAGTCTGTAGTCGTGAAGGCCTGTAGATTGCTATTCTCAATGGTAAGAATATCCAAAGCACCCACGCTGAGAAGAATATGCAGACCATTGAAACAAAGGAGTATATAACAATAAAAGTTATTATTGTCACCCTCATTATGTCGGTCTCTTCTTTTTTTTTCCTCTATCCTTATGGTTTCTGAGCGTTTGAATGATCAACCAGCTCATTAGGGTACGTTATCAAATCAAGAACCTCCAAGTACGTCTAAATTTGAAACGGATCATTCTTGGAAGTCCACTCCTATCCCATGCTTGTACACTTTGTGAGATACCACAGACTCTCCGTGAATGTTTCAACAATTAGGAGATGTGTAACAAACCATTACAGATCATAAAGTCCACAGGGCTTTTTAAACCACTATAGATCTGTGCCGCGAGGCTAATGATCCCAGAAGTCGATGCCTTTAAAATAAACAAAAAAAGCAATTTAAAACGCAAATAAAACCCAAAAGATAGATATAAAAAACAACAATCTAAATTTTATACTTATTTTAGTTGGAGGTCAGAAATGTGTTCATTCAAAGAATATTACTTCTTGTATATACCATATTTTTACTTCATGCCTAAATAGATTGATTGATAGGGTTTTAATGCTGCCAATATATTAAAACATCTTACAGCAACCAAATGAGGGTTATTTTTTACAAATATAATCAATTAGTGTAGACCATTTAACTCAGGTATTTATATAGATACCTAAAGATTTGGCAGTCAACTTGTTGAATGGAGACGTAAATGATCTCACCAGCATTATATGGCCTTTATTGGACTGCGAGTTTTACCAACTAGGTACTAGCATTTAACAGGCGTCCATGATCCAATACCAAGCTTGACTAGGATATCTTTGTGGCACGCCGTACTGAGAGTCTTTGATATATCGAGTTCGACTCCATCAAGCCGAAGTAATTTTTTTGCAGTGAGGGGGTTAGAGTTCAGTTTCTCTAATAGTTGCCGCTCAGCCTCAAGGCTTATTATGTTCCCCAAGTCAAAGGGACCAAACATAGTCCCATCCTAAGTTCTTCGCGAACTTTGAGTGCTTTATACTATGTTCTCCTGTCTTCTCTTCAGGTCTACACATACAGGGTGAGTTTTTAGTACCGGCTCAGTCCATAACTCCACTACTGTAGAAGACAGCGAAAAAAGTTGTACAAAAAAGTTGTAGCCACGGATATGCTTCTTGCTCAGAAAATATTTAGATTTATACAGGGTGATCCATACCTACGTGCTGATGCAAACATACATTTTTTTAATTGAGTCACCCTATATGTTATTCCATATTCAAATTCTACTAATGATTTTCGTTCTTCCAATATAGGGTATTGTTACATTATACAGGGTATTTCAAAAGTTATGACCATTATTATATCCAAATCGCTGTCAAATGAACGCACTGTATCAAAAAGTAATTTATCAAAAATAATTTTTTTCACACGGATGGATAAAAAATATTCTCTAGTTTTAAAATCGACTATAAAAAAGCCCGCAACGCATACTCGTATACAGGGTGATGTAGAATGCAAAATCTAGATTTTCTCTCTTTTTTTAAATATAACCCCCAATATTTTATTATACCAAAGAATTGCTTTTGATATTCTCTTTTATCTTCGTATAGCACTTGTTATGGCTGCATTCATTAGTTTTTGAGATATTTCGATTTTTATACAAATTTTAAATATACCTTCTATTTGTTTACTAAAATTTATTTATTTTGAGAAAATACTATCAAATTTTATTTTTGCTTAACAAACAACTAAAATATAAGACCATAATAGTACTTGATCAAGCTAAAGCATAATCTGGTCAAGTGTGCTGAGGGAACAATTTTATAGACGTCATGCATAATTATCAAGCAGATCTATCAGGTAGGCTATGAAAAATATTAAATGACACAGTCCAAATAAAACGATTCTTCAATCTTTCAAACGCATTAGTTTTATGGTGCCTCCATTCTGGATATTGCTGTTCATAGTTAATATATTCTAGAGGCAAGTAGGCAATTTCTCAGAGATTCTCCTAAATACCCTCAATGGAAAAATTAATTTTAAAAGCTCGTTTTTCACACAGTATGGAACTATTGAGCAGGTTATGAAAACTGTCAATTTTTCAAAGCCTACCTGATAAATCTGCTTGATAATTATGCATCACGCCTACAAAATTGTTTCCTCAGCATACTTGACTTTATTGTCTCGATTATTTTGACTTCATCAAATACTATCATGACCTTATAATATAGTTGTTCGTTAAATAAAAAACAAATTCGATAATCTTTCTCAACATAAGTAAATTTCAGTACACAAATAGAAGCTATATTTTAAATTTACCGAAAAATCGAAATATCTCGGAAACTGATGGACCTAGGTACAACAAGTTCTATACAGAGATGAAAGAGCATATTAGAAGCAATTCCTTGGTATAATAAAATATTGGGGTTACATTAGGAAAAAAAAAGAGAAAATCTGGATTTTGCATCCTACATCACCCTGTATAGGAGTATGCGTCGTGGGCTTTTTTTATAGCGGATTTTAAAACTAAAGGATATTTTTAATCGTTACATGTAAAAAAAAATTATCTTGGATTCATTACTTTTTGATATACAGTACGTTCGTTTGACAGCGATTTTGGATATAAAAATGGTCATAACTTTTGAAATGCCCTGTATAATGTTATACTACCTTATATTTTGAGAAGAGAAATTATTAGCAGAATCTAAAAGTGGTATAATATATAGGATGTCTCACTTAAAAAAATACATGTTTGCATCACCACGTAGTTATCGATCACCCTGTATAAATAAAAATATTTTTTGAGTAAGGAGCATATCCGTGGCTACAACTTTTATATACAACTTTTTTCGCTGTCTTCTATAGTAGTGGAGTTATCGACCGAGCCGGTACTAAAAACTCACCCTGTATATAGGAGTTTTTGCTCTCACTCAAGGCAGAACAGTCAAGGAAGCTCAGCTCTTTCCTCTACCTCACTGCGCTTCCTGCAGAATGGGTTTGCTACTTCATTCTCCAACTTTTGCAGATGTGCACTGAACGTCCAATGGTCAGTTATAAATCCAACCACCTTTTGTAGTTCATTTCTGCTCATTCTGAAGTAGTCTGCGGTACTAGAACACGAGGGTCCTCTCAGCATCTTCTTAGACTGAATATTCTGCACCACTCTGTCCCAGTACGTCTGTTGACACTTAACTGGCGTCAAATGAGCAACCAAGTTAGTTTATCGTCTAACTTGACTCCCAGGTATTTCACTTCTCTGGCAACTTCTATTTCCTTGCCGAAAAGAAATGGTGCCTAAGTGCTTGCTCCACATGTGGTTGTGTTGTTGATCAAGAATTGCCTTTTTTCATGTAGTTCAATGGTGTACGTAGCAATGAATACAACATGTTGTGATATTTTTGTGTATCCCAGTCGTCTACGTCCCTGGCAACGCCTAGAGCTCGATGGTGTAGAGGAGACAGAGAGCGCACCTGTTAAATATGCATGAGCACGGCGAAATATCGGCTAAGGAGAGGAAGCACCGCCATTTTCCAGGGATGGAAGGAGGAAAAGGACGGTGAGGAAGAGGAGGAGGGGGAGTATCCGCCTCCCTCGCGGCACCCTCAGACAGCGCGGTGCCTTCTTTCCCGGCTCCGGCAGCTTCCTTGATCGATTCCACGCAAATTCTCCCTCTACCCATTGTGCTCCTTAATGAGACGTGAATTCCCTTTGGGAACGAACGCCACTCCTGACGAAGAACTAACTGATATTAATCCTTTCGAGCGTCTAACGCATTTGGCTGAAGCTTACATGTCCTTAGGGTTATTAATGGAGCATATAAGAAGTTATACTGATACAAGAGTTTTTGAAACTAAAATCGTGCATTAGTAGAATTCCAACACCACTTCTGATGAAAAAATAACATATCAATCGTTTTTGATCAACCCTTTCAGAGCTGCAGCCGCGGAGCTCTGGGATTTAAGCTCTGCCTACGTGATGATGTCAGTTCAACTCCGACAGGTTTTTTTAGGTTAACCTTTTGCATCACTGGTATTTGAACACCACTGCTGAGGAGGAACTAACCAATATTAATCTTTTTAAACGTATAATCTATTCCATTGGAGCTCACTTATTAGATAAAGGCTCTTAGACTTAAAAAAAGGTTTTAAGATATACAGCAATAAGATCAAAATGCCACTACTGAGATAGAGCTAACTCATTGATCCTTTCAGTTTATCGCTTTCGGTTGAGATGACTCACATGTTGACAGAACCTAATATAAAATTTGCGTGAGTGGGCAACGAACCATTGGTCCATAATACTCTATGACGTAATCAGTCCAAACATGATAAAGGACTCCCATTGCGCACATTTTTCTATCATAGATGTCTAATCCAATATGCCGCTCGTCTTTAGCTGACATCTTGTGGCATACGAATGACGTAGGTTTATTCTGTAATATTGCCTAGGCTACATTGTAGATTGATTTAGAATTACAGCCTGGAAAATCAGATAATGTAAGTTCGAAATTCACTAATGCAAAATTTGATCAACATAAAAATAATAACGGGCTGCTACCTAGACAAAAGCTCTGTCGTGATCATCTTACATAGTTCATTGCTTTTTTTATTAAACTGATTAACGTAAGTATTGTAACGCACTGTACCCTCCAGGGGAGCTGTTATTTGTAGTTCTATTACAAATAGGTAGCAATGGTAATCACTTGTTGGTAGCATTATGTATTAGCAAGAGTATTAACATATAATTTACGATGTTTCAACTAGCCATTACTAAACGCAATGTATATCCACTATTATAACCGTGTCTTGACAGAAATAAACATTGCTAACATGACGGATCTCCTGCCTCCTATATCAAAATAAGGGTTTAGCTAGGACTAATGATTAATGGTTGTAGGTTAATATGATTTGCCTTTGCCTCTATTGAATTGGAAAAAGTACTGATCCAAAATGTCACTATTTCAAAATTTCATGGTATAAAATATAGTCAAGTATTTTTAGTTAGATATTTGAAATACAATATATTATAATCCTTTTATTCAGCGCCCTTAGTTTTCTGATTAGTCCTATACAAGAAGCCTTAGCACCTCCTGCTCATAATTCACTATTTTTCATATTTTAGTAATTATTTGTACTGCATTAGCTCGCAGAATCACCAGAAACGTTATTTACTATCTACAGTTGAGATTAAAATATTTATTAGCTAAAGTACGATAAATAGTGAAAGTAAATACCGTATGAATTTTGAAGTCCCAATTAAATATCACAACTGACCCTACATGACAAGTCGTCCTTCCTAAATGTTCAATCATTATAACCTAACTGACAAGTAGCTACATATCATAACTTACCTATCTTTAGTCCATTTGCAAGTAAAAAATAACAAATCACTGATAGCACTAACACAGAGTCACTTTAAACTGAACACTAAGGGTAAACACGAGGACAACAATGGCAAAATATTTAGAGCTCATAAAATAATGATCCTCTTCAAAACGATGTCCTTATTGGTTGCGATTTTTTTTATTTCTGATCCATCAGCTAATTTTCCACCATATTATGATGATCAAAGTGTGACCTGTATATACAAGTATATAGTTTAGACTATGGTTATTACCTTTTAGAGTATTTTTCATAATGTCAGATCTTAGTGAGCATAAACATAGGATATATAAGCGTAGATGGAAAAAATGCCTATCTTTTCTAGATATTTAACCTCCTTATCTATGAAAGTTTGAAATTATTTGCTTTATAATTTAAGCATGTAATTATGCGATATTTGATCCAAATTTAATACTAACCAATTAAATTTCTCAGAACTACCCCAGCTTAATCAGCCTGTGTCATTTCATCATATTTTCACCATATACAATATCAAGTTTTTGAAAATTGTTTACACCCGTTCATGAGTAATTTTTTATTATAATCCTCTAAAAAATTAAAAAATGAATAGACAAAAACAAAACATACAAAACTAAAAAAAAACAAATGTTGTTTATGTACGATTGTCAAACTGCTACATGACAAATTCAGAAAAAAGTAAAATCTCTACCTACCAACAAATACGCGCACTGTTTAATCTAACAGTCTCACTTTGAACTGTCACTGCTCTATGCACTATAAGGGAAACCGATATACTAAATTCTAAAGGAACCAGTGGAATTTAAAGACCTGCATTATTAAATCCAGATATTTGTAACCCCGTTCACCCCTTTTTTTCAGTCTTTACCCAGTTCATTGGTATGTTACTAAACAAGTTATGGGTCCCACAGAAAGATATCCTAGATCGACATAGGTAACAACTTATTGTTAAAGTAACTGGTCGAAGATTACGCTTCGCAGGTGAAACTAGTTTTGATATTCCCTATTCCCACGAATACCTTTAATAAACATTTTTGGATCATGACACATGGTCCAAACCGGTCACTTTAAATGAAGGAGATTACAATTGACCATTGGTCACTTATTAAGTGACCTTCGACATTTAAAGCAACCTTCTTGGACGCAACTTTTTTATATTAGAATATAAGTAGGTACATAAAATAAGCGATGCAAATTTTAAGGAAAGGTCTTCTACCCCACTTATTACAAATTTAAATTTTGTATTACAATTGTACGATTCTATGCAGTTATAGCACAAGATGTTTCAAGATTTTGGTGTTATTTAAAGAAATATTCTCACACCCTAGAGGTGAGGGAAGTATTGCAAGTTTTTGATTTTGTGGTAATAAGCTTTTTGGAAGTATTAGGACGTCTACATTACGAAAATATTTGTCACTGATTTTGGCATGTCCGTCTGCTTGTCCTTCTATTTGTTGTCATTCTGTTAACTGCGTGATAGTGACAACCCCTTTACTTATTTTGATAAAGCTTGGAGAATGATATCCTGGGAGTCATATACTTGCTGTATGTATAGAAAGTGGTACATTGGCAACGTAATTATCAAATCAGAACTAATTCAAAATTCGTTTCTAGATAATACTGAGATTTTGGATTATTATTCTTTATTTGGAGAGGACTAAATGGGGTGGAGAAGGCGAGCAGAGTTTAGTAACTTGCTTATAGACATACTATATACAATTGTGATTCTGATGAAATCCTGTCACCTTCAAACCTAGATACAATTTTCAGTTCCTCAAATTCAGAAGCCAACAAGGTATCATAGCAGGTTGGTTCCTTAAAACTTACTGTTTAATAAATATAAATGTATGCCGGTATAGAGGTGAAGTTCGAATGGTGGAAAGAGTAGGGATCACTCTTATGCCACTCAAACCCTATACGTTGTGATAAACTGTCATCCGGATATGAACTTTTGATCATTTCAAAAGTTTTAGTTGTTGTTTTGTTTTACACAACCCTTCACACCTTATAGATAAGAAGACAACTGTTATCGGCTTAATTTTTGGTTTTAAGATAATAAGCTTTTTGGGTATACCACTCTTTTCCGTTATGTTTGTCCGTTGGCATATTTCAAACAGCATAATCTCGGCAAATGCTTTACTAGTTTTGATCAAATTTGGGATGCGTAGTAATGATAGTAAGTAGTGCTACTATATTTCTAAAAATCGGTCCGTTAGCGGCGGAGTAATTATCAAAAACGATAGTCTTCAGAACCGCACAAAAATTCGATCTAATGCAACTTTATCGATCATATCATATCGATCGTATTCCATTTTTCTGAAGACCAGGTGAAGTTAGGATAGTGAAAAATATAAGAGAGAGTTGAACTCAAGGTTTTGTTTATTCATTAGGGACTTTCTATTACCTACACTTTCTAATTATTTGTTAAATAATCTCCAAAACTATGACTTAGAAATTAATATTTCGGTTATCATAAAATTTTGACAAGGTTTTACTACTACAATAATGATGGGAAGATTGTAAATTTTTTTTAGATCGGCAAACTTATCATTAAGTAAGAACACCAAAATCCCTCAAACCTTCCCTCCTTAGGTATTCGAAAAATCACGTACTCATCAAACTTAGCTAAACAAGTTCAGAACACTGATACAATTTTCAGTGACCTTCCTTGAATCAAGAAGTATCCTCGAACTTGGTTATTTAATAAAAATAATGTAAGCTGGTATAGGAGGAGAATGGAGTTGGAATGTGTGAGAGAGTAGATGCCATATTTCTATGACAGCTTATCAAACAGTGCAATATCCCGCAATTTTCATGCTTATAAAATTTAGGAAAATGGTATCTCAACCAAATCGCAGGCGGTAGCCATCAGGTTCGTGTTAACTGAAATTAACTGAGGGCCATATTCATAGTGGATATTTAAGGATCCCTTAATACTTGAGGGTCCCTCAAGTAAGGTTTTATGTTTCAAAACCTTCCTTGAGGTCCTTATGTAAGGCAAGTAACGAAATGTGAACGTGACACGACATTTCGTTAAAGTCAAGGCGATTTTGTAGGTTAATTTAAGATGATTTACGATATTGTCAGTTTCTGTCACATCCGGAAAAATTTCCATTACAAAACACGAAATATTGGCACAAAACAAAAAAAGATAACAGAAAACATCAAAATGCGTAGGCATCATCATCATCATCATAGTCAAAATGTCTTAACAGATATGTTGTGAACTCATAAAATGCATTTACACATTTAACGAGTTTCTCTTGGGATATCTTTAAGATCTTTAATGCAGTAGTTTCCCATTTGCTTTCTGCATCCTCATGCCGTTGACCAGATGGTATCTACTGGTTCATCCGCCTTTAGAAGCAATTTCTCACCCCAAGGACAAGAAGGTGTCCTGACTCTTCTCAACTCGTCCACCCAAAGCTGTTGGTTGGGAAGAGGTTACTGTTTATACCGACAGTAGTTCGGTTCCTTTTAGTCGCCTTTTACGACTCGCAGGATATACGATGGGAGATACTCTAACCCGCCCCCACACGGGCATAGGCATAACAAATTGACTTATATTTGAAATATGACAACGTCGCCAAACGAATCCCGCGGTCTGGTACACGTTGTCTAGGAAACAGATACGCAAGGAAAGCCACACTTGAGGGTCCCTTGAGTAAACCTCAGGTATCCCTTGAGTGACTCTTGAGTAATACTCAAGGGATACTTGAAAAACGGCTATGAATCCAGACCTAACACACGCACTGTTTTGGCTAACACTGTCACTTTGAACCTTCACTGCTCCAAGCACTATAATGGGAAACTATATATTAAATTGTAAAAAAACCTTATAAATGTAAGAGTTACATTACTAGACCCACCCATACAAATACATAAACCAGCTTGCCCCTTTCATTTAAAATAACCTGTACCTAGTTCATTGATATGCTACTGAACGAGTTATAGGTTCCACAATAAGGTATCCTAGATTGATATAGATAACAATTGTTAATACAACTGGTCGAAGATTCTGACTACACAGGTGAAACTAGTTTTAATATTCCTTATTCCCACGAATACGTTTGAGAAACATTTGTGTATCATGCGTCGAAACCGGTCACATTAAATGAAGGCTATGAATGACCACTGACCATTGGCCACTTATTAAGTGACCTTCTGCATCTACACCGACCGGTTGACATACAATGTTTGCGGCGGTCAAGAGACAAGCTACATCAAAAAGGCTTAACCTTCAGTTCTTGTTTAAAATAATGTGTTACGATTTTTACGAACTCTTGGGATATTTTCGATGCAACTTAATAAAAAAAATGTTCTTAGGCCCGATTTTATCAACATGCAGATTTTAACAAAGACTTTGACCAATCAGAGCAGCTCTTTTAAGAACATGCATCTGTCAAAGTACTCTGAAAATTATTGATTTCTCTTGAAGTTGACTTCAAAAAGCTCAAAAATAACATACTTTATATACAAGCGAGCATTGTAAATCATCTAACATCTTTTTCCAGTCTGATTGCCCATCCCAAATCGGTGAAAAAATGCATTTTCTTGTTTAATCAAAAGTTCAGCAATTGCTAACTTCAACCAATCAGATTCCAGATTCCATTTCCATTTGATCGCTGGTTTCATGCTGTATTAAATGCTATGATGACAAGAAATTCACTCATTGCATTATTGGGATAAAACAATAATTTACTATCGATAATAATAATTATAAATACCTGCAATATATCTTTGTTTTATAGTAAAAAGAGATAAAAATAGCATTTTGTTACATTTTAAAGGTTATAGCTACTTCCCAAACGTATGTGCATTACTGGTTGCCTATCCAGAACGCCAAAGCTTGCCATTTTATAATTAAAATTAAGTATAACCCTATTTGATGTACAATGCACCTGTGAATACTTCTATAAGAAGATCTATAACAAACATACATCCAGTAAATGAAAGATTGATCCTTCATAAAAGTATGTATTTTCATATAATCCATCTGACGGACGTGGCATTTTTAATTATTAAATAAGGTAGGTAGTTGCTGTGATTGATATAGGTACCTACTACTTTTATCACAAATTATCCCAGTTTGCAATTAGTAATTATACAATAATTATAATGTAAACATGGAAAATGTGGCATTAATTTGCAAATCAATCGCTTTGTTCTGATATCCTGCTATGATTTTGATCCAATTTCTAAAATATCTTTGACAAAAGTGTCATCCAGCTTTGACGTGTTGTTTTCAATATTGATGAAATACTATTGGATGATACTTACTAACATAGCCCTCAATACCCAATAGAAAGCTTTTGCTAAATAACATCTAATAGAAAAGCTTTGTTAAATTCTTTGTTAAATATGCATGTTGATAAAATCGGCCCTTAGTCTTGTAAATTTTAGGCAACATGAATGCCTCTTAATGTCAGTTTTGACATTACGCCTTTAGATCAAATATTTAAAACGAATTTTATTGTACATTGAACTAGTACTTTTCACACAATATTGTCTTTTATGGTTAAAAGAAAGCTAATTTAAAATATTTTGAGTTTTTGTACATGCCGTTGATCGAACTGCATTTTGTGTCACGTAATATTATCATACTAAATAAAGTCATTAAGTATAAGAATTCAAAAAAGTTCCTATGCCTATGGAAACCTGTTCTGGCAAGAGATTACGGAATTCCTCAGAAAAGTGGGAAAGGACCTAAAATGGTCTGGAACTGGTTTGATCTGGTAGATACGTATAATTAGATTAAGTCTTAATTATATAGAGTAGATTACACGTCTTGAAAGTTTTCCAGATTTATAGTACCATTTAGTAAAGCTTGCAAATTTATTTAAAATATAGAAATGTATATGCTGCCTAACAAGTTTTCAAACTTTTTTTCTTAAAATATATTTTATTTAAGTATTTAGATTATAGGAACGGGACTGTACAGAACTAAAAAATAAATAACTTTCAAAATACAAATCTTATAAATATTGGCACACGGTGAAGGGAATATTGTGATCGCGAGAATTTTCGATTTTGAAATAATACGCTTATTGGGCGCATAACGAGAATCCACGTCACTTATTTCCATCGGTATGTCTGTCTGAAAGACCTCGCGGCGTAATGCACTTTTTTTGGGGCCGATCCGAACATTGCTTCCCCATTACAGAACCAAGGGACTTAGAACTTTCTGGTGCATACATACGAGTATTGCTATAGGTCGTTCTGTATTGTGTAACCTGGAACTTGTTGGATTGATTTTAATGAAATTTTGCCGTGGCAAGGATGTAACACGAGTACAGTTTTTAGAAATGTCAGTGATGGTGCAGGAATAAAAAAAACATGAAAAAGTATGGAAACAGCCTAAACTTCGTTTTCAGACGATTTAGGGGTTCGTAATCCTTTTCAAAATTTTGCCTTCCACGGCGATATGGGATAGGGAGGATAGCGAAAATTCTTCGATTCGATTTCGAGATACTCGTAATATTCTTTTTGGGCCTTTTATGATATCTATATAACGAAAATCCACGTCATTCATTTCTATCGGCCTGCCTGTCGGTCTGTTGGCGTTTTTATAGCCGCATAATTTCAGTACACGCTGCATGGATTGTGATGTTTTGGGTAGCGACATACTGTGGGGTCGTAGTGGGTAATGCTGCTATAATTTTGAAAATTGGTGCATAGGCCAAGAATAAATTGGTAAAAAAGAAACACTTTCAGAATCCCTCCAAATTTTGTTTTTAGGAGTCTCTGATTATTTTAGTTTCTAGAAGGGCGTGAAATTGGAATGGTGAGGAGTTTCAAAACTCAAAAATTTGTTGTATTCGTAAAAAACGTTGCGCTGAAAAAATTGTCTTTGCTGATATCATGTGTTTGCTAGACCTATCCAAATGTTGCTTTTAAATTTTATTACTGTGGAATGATTCGATACATAGAGGGTGTCCCACGACGATTAAGACAAGCAATATATCGGAACTGGACAGTAGTTGCGAATTATAATTTTCGGGAGGTAAATTAGAGCAAATATAGTATCTTTTCTTGTTATTGTGTCACCCAGTGAGGTATTTGTATTTGGTCACGTGACGTCCGATTCAAAAGTTTTAATGGGATACCCTGTATATTTGTGACTTTTTGTATTCCTCGCGATAAAACAATTCCAACAAACTAGCACACTTGGGGTCTAAAATTATTTATTCAAGGGCTAGAGGTACTTATAGGATGGTACCACTACCTTTTTTTATAACAATAATATGTACCCCAGTTAAATTATTTGGTAGTTTCATAATGGTAGTGGTACAGTCCTTTAAGTACCTGTAGCTCTTGAATTAACCGCTTTAGACCCCAAGTGTGCTAGTTTGTTGGAATTGTTTTATCGCAAGGAATACAAAAAGTCACAAATATACATGTCCCATTAAAATTTTTGAATCGGACGTCACGTGACCAAAGACAAATACCTCTTTGGGTGACACAATAGCAAGAAAAGATACTATGTTTGCTCTAATTTACACTACCGAAATTATAATTCGCTACTACTGCCCAGTTCCGACATATTGCTTGTCTTAATCGTCGCCGTCGTGGGACACCCTGTATATAGCATAGCCCTGTAACAGGTAACTTGGAAACTGGTTTTGATGAAATTGTACACCGTATTACTACCGTGGAGAAATTGGTGAGTGTATCGTTATTGAAACTGGCGGAGGAGAAATCAACGAAAAACGAAAAAATTAAAAATTGCCTATACCTCATTCTAAGATGTTTCAAAAGACCACTTGTCGACTGTTTTGAAGAGAATGGTGTAGCGATAGAGGAATTCCAAATTGTTTGTTAGCACCAATAATGTGTGGAAGTCCTGAGTCAAGACACTTGACGCTCTATTTGTTTATTTATTTCTTAAGAGTGGAGGAAGTAGCAGTCGATAGAATATTGATGACTAGAAAGGTTTGAACCAACGTAACGATGGACTAAACCTAAACCGTTCTACGTATGTTCACTTTATTTCCACACCGCCGAATAATTAATAGTTTTAATGATTTGATATGCAAGCCTCAAAAATTCAAGAATTTTAGACGAGCCTATTTTATCTGTTGATTTTTTATTAGAGATTAACCAACTCATAGTACAAACCTATAATCTAGAACAATTTTATTTTCTATTCCATTGTAGTTAAAAGTAAAATCAAATGACCGAATAAAATCACCCTAAGCAAGTTTTGCCTCACCTTCTTTACGTGTTTCACTGAAATGCTTCCGAACAGGATATCTGTCCCACGGAGTGCTATCCTAAATCAGAATAGATAACAATAGTTATTGTAACTAGCAAGTCGAACTTGTTTTGATATTGCCTATTCCCACGAATTCTTACTGAGAATTGTTCAGGTATTATGTAACAGAACCGGTCAAATTAAGCAAAGGTGATGACTGACCACTGTCCACTGGCTACTACTTGGGGGGCCTAAAAATGACCGGTTGGCGTCTTGTGTCCACAATGCTTGCATAAAGAAGGGTGCCCAGAAAGTATTACGAGTTACTAATGTAGTTTTTGATTTCATTTTACTTCCCATACCGATAGATGAGGAAAGTGTTGCGATTGCGAAAATTTTTAAATTTGAGGTAATTCGCTTTTTGGGCGTTTTATGATATCTACATAACGAAAATTTACGTCACTCATTTTCGTGAGTGTGTCTATCAATTGGCTTTTTCTTTTCTTCTTCGTAATCTCAAGTAACCGACACATGGATTGTGATCCGGGAAGCGTTATGGTGTGTTGTCGCAATAAGTAATGCTGCTCTAATTTTGAAAATCGGTGCATGGGCGACGGAGTAATTAACAAGAAACAAAAAAATCAAATATTCGTCATACTTTGTTTTAGGCGTTTTAGGTCTTCCTGATCATTTTCTACTTTAGGGGGCTGGGGGTGGGGAGTTGTAAAACTGAAAAATGTATTGTATTCCTGATAGGCTGACCATTGACCTGTGAAAGAAAGACCTAGTGGCATAATACACTTTTTTAGGTAGGTATCCAAACATTGCCTTGCCCATTCCAGAAACCAAATGAATCTTCTGAACTACACGAGTACATACGTGGAAATTATTGAATTAATTTTATTCAAATTTTGACACTGTATTATTACCGTGGCGAGGATGAAAGCGCGTATGGTTTTTGTACATCGTATCAGTGGCGGCGCAGCAATAATAGAAACACAAAAAATATAAAAACAACTCAAACCTCGTTTTTAGATGGTTTGGCCCTATTTACGAGAGTTTTTGTGTTGGATATTTTTTTGCGGGCGGGCGATGCGCGATGGTTTGATTGCAAGATTATCTCAGACTATGGGAAAATAATGAAATGGTATCACCGTAACTTTCGGAACTACTGTGCTAATCAACATGACTTCATGTTTTTGACCTAGAACAGATGTTAATTCCGTTAGACTAAATAAAAGCGGAGATTAATTAGACATATCGTTGATGATGAATGCATTTCTGTAATACTAAACATGCCGTCAAAAATACTTATCGGCTCGCAAATGCAAATATACTGGCCAATTTGGCACTAGTAGGGCAAAGGCCTATTTTTTTATATAGCTAAACGGCCATGAAAGCGAAGCCTGAAAGCCAGACTAGCGAGGCTGCTGTACAGTTATTATTTAAAAGGAAATCTGCTGATACAAGCTTAGAACCGGTCAATATTCGCATACTCAATAAAGACACCACCTGGCAGCTCATTCTAAGCCCTGGATCATCTAGGAACAAAGATAGTTGAACTGCTGTTCTATAGACTGCGTCACGTTTGAACCATACTCCAGATTTGATCTTAGATCTTAGATGAGTTTTATGTAGAGTAAGGAAGTTGTATTGTGTACGCGTATACTTTTTGGCATTGAGTAGGTGTCTGAGGTTATTCACAGCCACTGTTGAATTAACGAAATGTATTCGTGTAATGTTGACTCCTACAAGCTTCAATGAATGACTTCTTGGCAGAGCCTGATTGTTCACTGATCACGTAGACACTACTTATTTGATAGAATACATACAGTATTTGCTCTGACAGCATTGAAATTTACCATATTCTAGAAATCCCACCAGTTATGGTCTCCAGATCCCTGGACAGAGAAACAGCCACTACCAGCCTTTTGCGTTCCATCTCGACTATTGGAAAGACCTATCATTGATGCAACCATTTGTACATTTTCGACTCCATGCCATATCTACCCCACGTGCGCATCTATATATACTTCCAATACTTGAAGGGACATTAACATAGAATGAAGAAAGCCTTCTTTAGAACTTGGTGGATCAGAGCTTCAGCCAATATGTTCTACTGTTCATCAAGCTTACGGAATTTTACGACCCAAGTGATACCAAGTGCATCGAATTCATCAATAGCTGATAGTACCACTACCGGAAATAAACTTTCTTCGGAAAACTTTGATAGAAAATCATCTTATTTTTTTCATATAATTGCTCGTTTGTAGCCAGCTGCTTGTTAAGATGTCTTTGGTGCTTTGCATGTTTGATTTTTTTTATATTTCAGTGCCACTCAGGTAAAGCAGAGTGAAAACAAGTTGCCGAAAAATTCAGTAAGCGATGGCAACTTAAAATATCCTACATCCAGATAGACTTCAACACCACAGTAGTTATAGTTACGGACCCTTAAAATGTTAGAATCGAAAACACCTCAAACAAGTGGAACCCGTTTTATCATGGTGTATTCCCACGAGCACTTTTCAGGAATATTATTTGAATATGTAAAGGAATCGGTCAGATTAAACCCACGGTAATATGGTAAAGGTTACAGCAAATGTCACTTTCAGGTTACTTCGGGCTTATTATTGTCTATTTTCTGGGTATGAGTGGGAAATAAGTGTAACCACATAATATGTACATTGTACAGCTTGGCAGCAATTCCAACTCAAGATAAAACAAAAAAAAAAGTTTTTTTTTAAGGTAATAGATGGAGCTTGTATTATATCAAACGCAACTGGACATGAATCAAAGAGATCATCTTGGTTTGAAAATTTCCACATGAGTTGTCACTGGAAAGTTCTTCACTTTTGGAAGAATTCTGTATCTAATCTACATTAAACGCTATGGTATTAATTTCTCTACATCTGCAAATGAAAGTAGGTACACAAAGAAGGGATCTTACTAACTTTTCCCGAAACTTAAAAGAAATGCAATGTCTACTGAATAAATGAGATACCTACAAATTTAATTATCAATTAAAAAAAATCAATTATATATATTCAAATAGCAGGAAAGCAACTACAATGCCCTGAAGATAGCCTAATAAAAGGCTGAAACATCGACAAAGCCGTTAAAGCGTAGCCTATCTCTTTTTTGACATAACCATCTGTTTATCGGAATCATATTTTCATGACCTTGGCTGTTCCAAAACTCAATGTGCGAGATAAAGTAACAGACAATTATATTTTTCAATTACAGAACTACTTAATCACTGTATTACCGTGTTCTCAGGTTGACAGCAGAAGCAGATGTAGAGAAGCAATTCTATAAACCAACGGACGTGCATTTTTGAGGGTTTCCTTCATTTATTGAGTCAGATAATTCATAATTCATTTTAATACATTATCCTAATAAAAATAAATTTGATAAGTTTAATGACAAACAAATAAGCAAGAATTTAGTGTTAGTATAACGCTAACAGTTCCAATGCATTAGGATTAAATTGCGTAAGACCATGTGGAATGTTTAAATTATTTCGCAGAATAGTTTTCAGTTATTTAGATTTGAAATTAGAATAAGTTCGCCAGGAAACCGCCACCGTTTATTCTTACAAAGTCAGTTAGCGATAGATTTCATAAGCAATTTTAGCAAATCTTCACTTACCTTTTTAACTAATCCATCAAATCATGTTTTTCGAGCCCCACGTTTCAAAATTTTTAGTCATTAATTTTTATCGCCTACAGAAATCGGTTTAAAACTTTCAAAATTAACTTATTAAAAAGTGGGCAGAAAGTACGGTGACCTGTGAGCTCCAGTTTTTAAGCAAACGTATCCGAGTGGCCTAAATAATGTGCTTTTAAGCAAAACACTTATATTTGACTAACTGATGACCAGAATGTCTGACCAAGCTAAATTAAGAATTCTGAAAGTATGCTTTGAGAGGATTAAGAACATGAACACTTTACTGTTTTCTGTTACGAAATAAGCTAGCCACTAAAATAAATCAATGAAAATTAAGTAGTTGGTAAAGACATATTGATACTTTTTGTCCATCCTATTTTGAAGAGAAATTAAGCCATTTCAATGACTAGTTAATCTACCGTCCATGTTTTGCCTACCTTAATAACCTAATGCTACATAATTCCTTCATACACCTCACAGCGTGCGGCATATCCTTGCATATTTTGAAACGTATGCAGACAATAAGAATCTATAGACGTTAGACCATATTGCTGGTAATCTGTACAGTTTTGTGATTTTTTTATGGCTCGTTCCTAAAATCTGATTCTAAAGTTAAATTTACTTTTTCAATTGTCATCAGATTTTACCAAATACGGGGTGGGCCAATAATGAGTGGACGGAAGATTTTGGGCTTACTAAAACATATTTCAAAAATTTGTCACTTGATCATGGTGAGGAGCCTTAAGGGCTATAACGTTCAAACATTTTCACTTTTTTTAACTAAGTTTGGAAGTTTACTAATAGCTAGTAAAGGCTGTGAAAAATAAATATTCTTGTTGCCGCTGTTGTTTCTGGTTAGACCTGGTATGCTGTAAGGAATTTTTATAATCTTTCTTCTAATTTAGGTGAATATATTTTACCGTTATAGCCCTTAAGGCTACCTAACATGATCAAGAGACAGGTTTTTGAAATATGTTCTAGTAAGGCCATAATCTTTCGTCCACTTACTGTTGGCCCACCCTGTATGCTAATGATGTAGATCTCACCAAATAAATCTCTTTTTACAAGCAAAACTTCACCGATCTATACATTTTGGTCTTCTGGGCTAAAGACTTACCGCGTATTGACATACGTATATAATAGATTTCAAATTCTGAACCATATTCATATTATATTGATAAGGTGTATAATAAATCGCGAATGATGGCGAGCTACAGTTCTCAAAACTATTGATAATATTCGTGTCAGCAATACTCTAGCTCCGACTTAATGCATTTTGCAAGTTCACAACATGTCTGCTAAGACATTGTGACTATGGTGATGATCATAAATAAAAGAAGTAATATTAAAATAATTTAGTAACTGTTATTGAGTATTTACTGGTTGAGTCTTATGATATTTAGTAATTAATTTGTACAGCTCTTGATAAGTGTCTTGACTATCCAGGGACATTACGAATCAAGTTTTTTGTAATAGACAAAGGTCGCTTTTGGTAAATATAGTCCTCTGAATTATTTAAGAAAAAAACTACATATTTTTTACTTAAAAATTAGGTCTTAAATACATATTTTGATGTTTTGATCTGGCTTTGGCGTGAAAACTGAGTATATGTAAACATATCTTTGCTCGGCCTCTGGTGTCTTCTACTGGAACCGAGGCTATGTATATTAAACTATGAAACTCCCACATTTTGCCGTGAAACGCGTTTTCGATGGCAACGTATGGGATTTAGATTAATGAAGCCAATAATGGATTTTCGTTTATAGTTATATGCAGTAGACGTATATACGCAGGACCGTATAACGGGCGCATATTTATGAATCAATTCCCAATAAATCATCCAGAACAGCGAGTGTAAACGATTAGCGACATGACGCATTTAGACCTGCAGGTTCATTTGAAATATATTTTGTTATTCAGTGTAGCGGTATACGCTTATGTGAATACGCAGCACCGAAATATCCTGCTGATGCTGACAAAATGCCCAAAATTGTAAAACCAACGATCCACGAAGTTTTCTTCGCAATTTAATGTTTGACATGTGGTTCTTATAAAACAGAAGGTTCAGGATGTATGAGACTAATTTGTAATTGAATGAAAAAAGAATAGAGGTGGACAAAATAAGAGATCGCCTTTTAAGCCCTAACTTTTTTATTCCTGTATTTTAACATGTATGAAATAGCGCTTTGGTTCTGAAGGAGCCATTTCCAGTAAGAAACTAATCCTTGAAGCAAATAGTTTTACCACTACATCGATGCTATGATACTGCGCGCGGTAATTTATACACATGGCATTAAGAATTACATATTTATTCATTAAAATACAGTAACGTAACAGTTCTCTGTGAATATATTTTAATTATGCAATTTTTGAGGCTTAAAATATGGAATTTTTGGGGGTTTCCCACTGGCTCTTTGAACACCCCGACCGACTACGGAATGGGCCATCGTTGCTTAAGAATTGAAAACAAAACTGGCCTATTCTTATTTTGTTTGACAAAAGTTGTTTGCTGAAGTTGCATGTTCTTAAAATGTTTTGGTATATAAAGGGGTTATAGAAAAGCAGCTTGATAATAAATTTGTTTTTTTTAATATGGACCACAATGGACCTATAAACTTTTTTTCACCGCGTTGAAGGTGGCAAATAATACGTCTTGTATCGATAGTTACTCCTGTCCTTGTATTTGAATTAGAATGGAAACATCTAAAAAAAGACCCCGATATATCGCCTCAATTTCCAGGTTTCCTCATAAAACGGCCCACAGACGCTCCGGAAATCCTCAGAGGGAAAACTGCACAGTCCTGGCATCAACGATTATCGGAGCGTATGTGGAGGTTCGCCGGACTCTACAGGCCGCCGGATGTGGAATTGAAAAACCATTCGATCGCCTGCGCAGGCCGTCTTTTGATGCTATGCTTGCTAGAACTGAACTGAAAGGTTTCCTGAGCGTCTGTGGAGGAGGGTGTATTCAGGTCAAAGTGCAAGGGCCTTCAGGCCAGGACTGTGCAGTTTTTCTTCTGAGGATTTCCGGAGCGTCTGTGGGCCGCTTTAGAAACCTTGTATGTTCTATCGAAAATCGAAAAACTTTTTTACCACCTTTTACAAACATAGTTGATATATCGTTCCTGACAACAAGTTGTTGTTATTATATTATAGATTATTTTCATGTGGACGTAGGATTGAAAAAAATGAATAATTCGAGGAGGCCCAGCATTTTGACGTCCTCAGTATCCAGATTTAAGTAATATCATCGACTAGATATTGTGCAGGCAAGTGCTTAGTTGATCCTACAACTGCTACTAAATGTGGCGACATAGATAGGTAACAAATTAGAGAGGCGTTTCATCACAGGAAGATTCACATTGTATTAGAGATAATACAAAACATTTTGCCTATGCCTATGCCTCCCTCTAATGTATCCTGTGAAAAAATTAGTATGTGGAGCAAAATGGTACTTACACTATATCGATGCTACGATATAATGTAACTACATAGTAATGAACTTTGTTCGTTCATTAAACAATTGAACAACTTTCTGTGACTATATTTTTTATACAATTAGTTTTCTTATTTTTTCTTATTGTAATTTGGTCGGCTTTTCAGTACCATCTCCTCAGCGGAGGTTTGCGACCATCATTTGGAACTCTTCTCTGTCTTGGGCTAAAAGAATGATTGTGCAGGCCTCTCTGATATTAAACCTCTGGCGTAAGTTTCGCAGGCAGAAGGACTTTTTTCGCCCAATCCCTCGCCGTCCTTCGATCTTTTCCTCCCTCGCCGTGCTTAGATCTTTTCCTGCATCAGTTGTATTTACTGTTTCTAAAATTATGGCCAAAACATGCTGCTTCTCTTCGTTTTATTGTGGTTAAAAGTTCCTGTTCTTTATTAATTCTTTTTTGTACCCTACTGTTATCCGCTCGGTCCGTGATATCCTTAATATGTGTCTGTATAGCCACATCTCAAAAGAGTCGAAACGTGACGTGGTCCGAGCTTTTAATGTCCATCCCCCAACTTCGTATAATATAATGAGTACAGTACATAGCAATTTGTCGCTCGCCATCGAGAAGTCAAACTTAAATCTCGGCTGCAGAGTATCGTTTTCAAGTGTTTCTGGCTATTTCGATTCTGCTTCTAATCTCTTCATCAAGATCCCATTTGTCATTTATCCAGCATCCCAAATATGTAAATGTCTTTACTCTCTCTACGTCCTGATTGTCTATTTCTGTTCTAACATTATTATCGAATAATTATTAATCTAGTGATGACCATAAATCCTTTATGTTTATTTACCCCGTGTGGGGGCGGGTTAGAATATCTCCCATCGTATATCCTGCGTGTCGTAAAAGGCGACTAAAAGGAACCGAACTACTGTCGGTATAAGCAGTAACCTCTTCTCAACCAACAGCTTTGGGTGGACGAGTTGACAAGAGTCAGGACACCTTCTTGTGATTGGGGTGAGAAATTGTCCCTAAAGGCGGATCAACCAGTAGATACATCTGGTCAACGGCATGAGGATGCAGAAAGCAGATGGAAAACTACTGCATTAAAGATCTTAAAGATATCCCAAGAGAAACAACATTTCTGTTAAGACATTGTGACTATGATGATGATATTTATTTTGGGTCTATAAGATTGACTAATATTGCTGACTCTGTTCACTATATAGTGTCATTCTTTCTCATCGCTAGCTGGAGCATCGTATCGGCAGTATACCGGATGTTATATACCCATTTAGCATTCACCTTTATTCTCATTTCCACATCTTCAAAGATTCTAGGCATATGGACTCAGAGTATAAGTTGAATAGCAATGACGACAAAATGCATCTTAGTCTGACGCCTTTGAGAACTTGTACATCCGATCCTGGGTCGAATTTGCCCCGCCGGTGAGTATGCCCAGTAGTTAATATCTCAAAAATTGACAGCGCCCAAAATTCCAGAACATCACTGTCGCGAACCTCGTCTTGAATGTCCATGAATTGCTTGAAATTACTGCTTCTAGTGTACCTTATTGAGAGACACTGTGTTCTGTTGTTTGACTTGGCTTTTATTCTGTTTTAGGTATAGGTTAGGTATAGTTTTTTTTCATTTTAGAGGTTATTAGAAAAATGCATAGTGAATAATGACTGTGAATATGGTTACCATCTGACCATATTTACCATCAGCTAGTGGCGGCTCGTCTTAAGGAGCCAAGAAGGCATGGCACCACCACAATAAATCGACTACCTAACTTTCTTTGTTCTACTTTTAAATATTATATTACATCCTATTTCTTTTTCAAATTATTTAGCAAAAATTAAACTTTCACAAAAATCCAATATACTATCCCTAATTTTTCGCCAAAGACTATTGTTGTGAAAGCACGGCATGCGCTGTCGGAGCCAAACTGGCAGCGGCACCAATGCTGCTATATACATCGAGGCGGAAAGGTTAAATGAGATCATATTAACGTTATGCGCAGACCGCGATTTTAATAGGAAAAGGAGCGAGGTAACTGCTGGCTCACTAATACTAGATCTTGTTTTCGTTGTCGATTGGGAATATTCGAATTAATTTTTCTGTCATTTTGCATCCGGACGTAAAAGTTGCAAATTATTTTAATAATATTTAGTGGTGACTTGTAATAATTAAGGAACTATTGCCAAAATGGATAGTATTAGCAATCTTTTTTAAAGCCGTCTTCCACATACTCGATTGAGGAAAAAATTGAAATCAAGAAATTGGGAAGATCGCTTCCCGATTTAGATAATAAAAAAAAACGCAAAATGTGTCTAGTTCGCCTAACGTTAAAAGCCGAGTACGGAAGTTCAATCCAAATATGTACAATAAAAATAACTGGATTTGTGGATGTGATAAGAGAAACGCATTTTTGTGTTTCCTATGTGTTTTGTTTGGTGGCGATCCTACCTGGACGAAGAATGGAGTTACCGATTTAGTGCCTTTTCCGTGCTAAAAAGGATTAAGACTTTTGTAAGAAACTCTATGAGAGAAAATAGAGTCAGTGCTCTTGGAATGTTATCGGCCGAAAAAGAGTTTTTAAATAATATTGACAATTTCAACAAACAAGTTATTGACACTTTTGCAAAAAATAAGGAAAGACAATTAGATTTTACATACCGGCCAATTTAAAAGTGTATATTTTGTTTTCGTACATAGGTTATATTCAGATAAAAGTTTGGGTACTGTTGTTTTATTATATTTTTTAAGGTGTCGATAAATTTAGGTTATTTTTTATATTTTGGCTCCACCGGTCTCTTAAGTCACGAGCCGCCACTCCCATCACCACGTGGCCATATTTTTCATATGAATTTTAAGCTGTTTTGCAGCATCTATGTTCGTTTCAGGCTATGACATCGCGATGCAAACGTAGAGGTATTCGTGGAAATATAACCTTAAGTAGTAAGGAGCCTCCAGATCAAGTACTAGACAACAGTTTCACTGAAGTTCCACTTGAAGTGCTATCTATGTCTTCGAACTTTAATATTTCAAACAAATATTAAAAACTGCACAAAAACTATCAAGTCCAAGAGTTGCAAAATAAGGCTGTCAACAGTCTAGTTCAGTCACTTCCCAAAAAATTTTTTTTGTAAAAGGGAAGATACAAATAAAATTATAAAAGGAAGCAAAGAAAATAAAAAGACGGATGCAAAAAAGTTAAAGAGAAACAGGCTGAAAGCAGTAAAGAAAAAGATCATCAAATAGGCATTGGTATTGCTTTCTATATCAGAAAGACAGAATTATAGACATGAGATTATGCATAAAATTTGCAAAATACGTCCACAAAGAATGCCTTGGATTTTCTGCCAACAATATTAAAAATTAAAAAGTAGTCTAGTCAAAGCAAAGATATGTTATACTTATGGGTTATTAGTTTCAGCCATTCGATAGATAGATAGGTCGTTTAAGTTAACATGTAGCTATTCCTAAGGCTTTAAAATGAATATTAAAATGTGACTAAACCTTAAGGTGGCCATATTCGACCCAGGTACCTTATTTCCGATTTTTATATGCCTTGCGTTACAATCACCCCGCTCAATTCAGTATCTTGATGGAACCAGCAGGAAAAGAAACCTACTGCATCATAGCATCTCTACAGACTCCTGGTGGAACACCACCCCCTGCCCCTTCCACCCCCCTCCTTCGCGTTATGTGCGTACTTCTCAGGATCCGCCCCTGAGGAGCTGGCGGGCCGGTGAAACAAAGCCAGCTACGGCGGCGCCGCCATCTTAAATCAATATTATATAAAATGGGCGAATCTCGGCATCCCAGCCGGCGACTGCCTAGACAAAGAAACAACGAACCACCCCTCACCCCTGTTTTAGCCGATTCCTGAGAATATTTTACCCCCTTGATAAAATACCCTGTCCAGAAATATAACAGCAAAATTTTTGTTCTTACCAAGATGGCGTCAGGCAATGGTGGGTGATAATAAGTGGACTGTATATTTTCATTTCTCGGGATAATACAGGACTTAGGATTTGGAGTAGGCAATGTAAGGAACGAGAAATAATTACTTGCCACCACAACAATTATTTGTGATCTGCTGTTGCACTGAACTATAGGTTTTTGCGTTATTCTGCGCAAAAAGGTAGTACGACCCGACCGACCGATCTTTGCCAACTGACTTCGTCAGGTAGCTACCGAAAGAAAAATATGTTTTTCCGAAGACAAACGCTATGTTGCCGGATGAAACTAAAATTAGCTATAATTACACCCATAAAATAAAGACAAAACAAAAAATGGCTAAACCATACCCCCCACCCTGAAAAACCGTTTTTTCAGCCAATACAATAAATAATACCACATCCAAATCCGATTACAAATTAAGGAAAATTTAAATTAAAAAAAAAAACAGAAAAATAGCATATGGCAAATAATTGAAAATTATTGAGTCGGTAGAGGGCATACCTTCACTACAGGACGTGTGAAAGTGCCCGACCGTGTTTTCACAGTAACATTTCGTACAATTCCATCCTTTCCTGGATGGAGTTCCGAAATAATTCCGAGAGGCCAATGTAGCGGTGGAGAAAATTCATTTTTAATAAGTACAACTGTACCTTTCTTAATATTAGCGCAATTTTTATTCCATTTTTGTCGCTCTTGCAATGTTGTTAAATATTCAACACGCCACCGCTTCCAAAAGTCTTGGACCATCCTGTCGATAAGTTGAAACCTGTCTAATGCACCGATATTGATCTCCGTTAAATTTTCGGCTGGTATGGACTTTAGCGGCGTTAAAGTGAGAAAATGTGCCGGAGTTAATGCTTCGGGTGCATTCGTATCAGACGACAACACACACAATGGTCTAGAATTCAATAGCGCCTCAACTTGAGTAAGAAGGCTTGACATTTCTTCATAGGTTAAAACTTGATCCCCTAAGACCCGCTGTATGTGGTTTTTAGCCGCTTTTACATTACTTTCCCATAATCCTCCCATATGGGGTGCCGAGGGTGA
The DNA here is from genome assembly GCA_951848785.1 of Callosobruchus maculatus. NCBI lineage: Eukaryota > Metazoa > Arthropoda > Insecta > Coleoptera > Chrysomelidae > Callosobruchus > Callosobruchus maculatus. The sequence continues at coordinate 4,703,417 of CATOUR010000032.1, forward strand.
ATTGAAACGCCACTCAATACCGTTGAGGGCCAGTTCCTCTTGAAAAACATGGCGAAAATCAGAAGAAACCAAAAACTGATTTAAATCTTTTAGCACTGTTTTGGCCCCCACATAATTAGTACCCTGATCCGAATACAGTACATTACATGGCCCACGCCTTGCCAAAAATCTTTTAAACGCCTGTAAAAAATGTGGAGTGGATAAGGAACTTACAAGTTCCAAATGAACTGCCTTCACAGACATACAAACAAATAAACAAACATAAGCCTTAAACACCGGCGCCCCCCTACGCTTACCCATTGTAATGCGCAAAGGACCGAAATAATCGGTTCCTGTGTGTAGAAAAACCTTAGCCTGGGTAACCCGAGGTTCTGGCAAATCTGCCATCAAGGGAGTTGAGTATTTAGGTTTTGACCGGAAACACCTATTACACTTGAAAATTCGACGACGTATTAAACTCCTAGCACCTAAAATCCAAAATTTTTGACGCAAGATAGCTTCTAACAAACAAGAACCCGTGTGTAAATAAATTTGGTGATAAAAGTCAACTATTCTTTCGGTTATGGTTTCCTTCGACGGTAAAACTACAGGATGCGCTTGTGCATATGGCAAACAGGAATTTTTGAGGCGACCCCCCACCCTTAGCAAACCATCTTTTATAAAGGGTCGTAATTTCCTCAATTTAGGTGAAAAATGTTCACTACCAATCTCTTTACCGAAAGATTTAAGCTGTAGCAACTTGATCAAGATTGACTCCGCCTTTCTATAGTCATTAGCCGAAATATACGTATTTGTTTTAATTATTTTCAAAAACCGTAGAACCCATACCGTTATTCTTAAAATTTTTTGCCACGATGATACTCGCTCAACCATCTCTAATAAAGGATGGGTTTCCATCCGATTGGAAACTGTCAACACTTCGGTGGACGTTGAAACGCATACGTGGGACAATTTGTTTGTAGGCCACTCATCTTTGGGTAACTTAAGCCATGCTGGACCCGACATCCAGATAGAATGAGTCACCAGTTGCCTTGGGGTGAGACCACGCGATAAGCAATCCGCAGGATTACTAGATCCTTCTACGTAACGCCACTCCGTTTCCGGAATATTTTCTTTTATCTGAGCTACACGATTAGCTACAAAAATGTCTTTTGGGAATGCCGTATTCAACCACCTTAAAACTACCTCCGAATCTGTAAACGCTATTGTCTGTGTGATACATATTCTTTCCTGGTATGTTTCAATCACAAATTTCATTAAATTCGAAAGCACGACGGCAGCACAAAGTTCAAGCCGTGGAATGGTCGTTAACCTCATAGGTGCAACTTTGGATTTTGAACAAACGAGACTTACAGAAATATTACCAACCGCGTCAAGAGTAGAAGCGTATATAACCGCTCCGTACCCATCTTTACTAGCATCAGAAAAACCTAAAAGCATTACCGGACAATTTCTTTTGACGCCAATATGCCTACAAATTTGAAAGTTATCAATTTCATGCCATTCCGACCGCAAATTTTCCCAAACGTTACAGATATCAATGGGAGGAACCGCATCCCAGTCTAACTGTAGCTGCCAAAGCCTTTTAACAAGCAACTTCAGATATAAAATGAAAGGAGCAAGTAAACCGAGGGGGTCATAGCACTGAGCCACGGCAGATAAAATGCTACGTTTAGTGCACATTTCCCCAGGGATTTTGCTTTTGAAACTCAATATATCCATCTGCGGATCCCACTGTAGGCCTAATATTTTCATTTCCGTTTTAAACACAACCATGTTAGATAGGCGTTTCTCCACCGGTATCTGTTCTAACAACCGCACTGAATTTGTGGACCATTTTGTTAAATCGAAACTTCCCTTACTAAATAACTCTATTGCTTCCGAATATATTTGATAAGCTTTGTCCTCCCCATCCTCGCTAAACACCAAATCATCCATATACAAATCGCGTAGAATGTACTGAGAAGCTAACGGATAATTTTTTCCTTCCCTATTGACTAGTTCCTTAACCGTCCGTAGAGCCAAATATGGAGAACATTTCATTCCGAACGCCACCACCGTAAGTTCATACTCTTGAACTTCAGATTCTAGGCTGAATCTCCACAATAATCTTTGAAACTTCCAATGTTCGGGAGTTACCCGTATTTGTCGAAACATTTGACGAATGTCCGACGTAACCGCCACGTTGAATAACCGAAAATTAAGTAGTAAAGCGACAATGTCCGTCTGCAATTTTGGGCCACAATACAAAATATCGTTGAGTGAAACTCCATTGTCTGTTGGGGAACTTGCATCTAAAACTATTCGAACAGGAGTGCTACTACCGACTTTAACTACTGGATGATGAGCGATGTAATACGACGGCCCATTTACTTCATTTTCATGCAAAATCCTCATGTGTCCTTGGTCAAGGAAATCCTGCATAGCTTTATTATATTCAATTCGCAAATTTTGATCTCTACTCAATCGTCGTTCTAGAGAAAACAACCTAGATTGAGCCAAAAATTTTGATTCGCCCAAATTTTCCGGTGGACACCTGAAAGGAAGTGCTACTACAAATTTTCCCGACGAATCTCTGCTCACACTAGAACTAAACAATTTTTCGCACTCTGCTTCTTCCGGCTGTAATAATTGTCTTTTCGGAACATTCTCAATTTCCCAGAATTTACTGACAATATTTTCAATTGTCGGTTCCTCGTTCCTACTTAAAAATATACAGGCGGTTCCGTTAACACCAAAATCTGGGACTTGACCCATTATCACGTAACCGAACACCGTCTCCATGGCCATTGGAGTACCCGATTCTCCAGAAATATGAGTATTTTTTAAAATCGATGGGAATATGCTCGCCCCTATAATACCGTCTATTTTGCATGGCTTTCCGAAGTCATCATCTGCAAAATCTAAATTTCCGAAATCTTTAATCATATCTACCTTAACGTGTGTTTTTGGTAACTTATCCGTTATTTTATCTACCAAAATCGCCGAGAAGGAATATATTTTTTGAGGATCGTACCGTGATGCTATAACTATTTCCGTAGTACCCCTAACCGCCTGGATACTATTACCTAGACCCTGTACCGAATAGTAACATTTTTTAACCTTGAGACCGATTTTCTTACAAAATTCCGTAGTTAACAAATTGCTTTGGCTACCACTATCTAAAAGAAATCGAGCAGTGCAATTTTTTACCGACCCGTTCAAAACATCAACAACTGCTGTAGGTAACAAAACAACCGTCCGTTTTTTATATTCTTGGTCATCACCTACTACGCCACAAAAATTTACTGAATTTGTGGGACCTTCTTCTGATACATTTTTGCTTGTATCCGGTCCCTTTTCCAAGTCAACCGTTTCCAGTTCATCATTACTACGATGTAAAAGCATATGATGTTTTTTATTGCACTGTGTGCATAACACAGACGATGTACACGATCTAACCCCATGTGTAGCCGATAAACAATTAAAACACCAATGGTTGTCTCTCACCATGTTATACCTTTCCGCAGGAGTTAGGGCCTTGAACTTAAAACATTTAGCAATGCAATGTCCTGCTTTTTTACAAAAATTGCAAGAGGTAATAGTTTTATTTTTCATTTGATTTTGCTGCCCGATAGCAAATGTTTTAGATGAAGGAATTTTATGTACCTTTGAACTTGACACTGAGGGCTTATGGAAAAATAAAATCTTCGACTGATCTTTAACAAATTTCACTACATCTGCATATTTAGGTATTTCCGTTCCTCTCATATGCATATCGAATGCTTTGACTGTCTCTGAATCCAATTTGGAAAGAGCCAAAAAAAGAAATACGAAATCTGATAAATCCGGTAAATTTAATCTTTTCAGTGCATTAACAGCGACATCAAATGATTCCAAAAATGAATTCAGTCCCCTCTCTGATTCCCCCTGTAAAGTTTTGAAATCCAAAATCTGCTTCAAATACGAATTAGCAAGTTGCCTTTTATCTTGATATTTCTCTACGAGTGCATTCCAGATAATTTCATAATTTTCACCGGTTGTCGCCACCGTTGAGCATACACTAAGAGCTGGCCCTTTTAGACGCCCGACGAGATAATCAATCTTATCCTCATTCGATATAGATTTGTTATCGTGTACTCTACTTTTAAAAACAGAATAAAAGGCCTCCCACTCCCTAATTCCTCCCGAAAACTCCGGTAGTTCCATGTTTGGCAGACGCGGTAATACTCTGTTTAGCTCACTACGTTGCTGCTGTGCATCAATGTCTTGCCTGTCCAAATAATTTGAAGCCCTTTGAATATAGTAACACATTTCATTCACAGTACCCATTAAATTATAATCCGGGGAATAAGCCGCATCTATTTCTAACATAGTCATATTGACCTCATCTAAAACCTCCATTAGACTTTTCCGTGTGCTGTCTAAAGAAAAATATAATTTCCGAAACTGACTGATCTTAGCATCACTGTCCAGATTCTTAGATGAATCATACAGTTTTTGAATTATCTTAAATAAGGCCTCTTTCTTGGCAGTTAACGTTTTGTGTTTTCTCTCCGCTACAGTGGCCATAATGTATCAAACAAATACAAAAAATATAGTGCCTATAGATCGCAAAAATTGTAATCAGAAAGTAAATGTGGCAGCTTCACGACTGAAATCCGCTTCTTCAGGTGAATCCTACATTTACAAAATTTATCCGATTATAAAATTCTATTATTTAAGAACAATAACCGTACTATTTCAATTTACTCTAATTAACCCTGCGAACCGTTCGCACCGAGATCCCGAATCAAGTAAATATGAAACAGCAATCCAATTTTTTTTTTAACCGCAAAAAAAAAACAAAATCCCGAATTCCTTCGATTTATCCCTCAAAATGTATGCTACCTGACGAAAATTCGACAAATCCTGGCTCGATTGGACCAATATGTTTTAGCCGATTCCTGAGAATATTTTACCCCCTTGATAAAATACCCTGTCCAGAAATATAACAGCAAAATTTTTGTTCTTACCAAGATGGCGTCAGGCAATGGTGGGTGATAATAAGTGGACTGTATATTTTCATTTCTCGGGATAATACAGGACTTAGGATTTGGAGTAGGCAATGTAAGGAACGAGAAATAATTACTTGCCACCACAACAATTATTTGTGATCTGCTGTTGCACTGAACTATAGGTTTTTGCGTTATTCTGCGCAAAAAGGTAGTACGACCCGACCGACCGATCTTTGCCAACTGACTTCGTCAGGTAGCTACCGAAAGAAAAATATGTTTTTCCGAAGACAAACGCTATGTTGCCGGATGAAACTAAAATTAGCTATAATTACACCCATAAAATAAAGACAAAACAAAAAATGGCTAAACCAACCCCATTTGAGAGGTTAAAAGAGAGCCGGTGGTGCACGGCGCCCGGGACCCGAAGGGATGCGGGATGCGGGATGGAAGGGGAAGGGCCCAAAGAGGGATGCTCATCTTCTAGCCATATTTCACTATTGGCAGTTTTACAAGCAAACCTTTTCTGCTCCAATTATATGTATACCTTCAACTAAGATGCAAAACGTAATTTAATTGTATTTGTATATACATAGAGTGAAATTTGCATATTGCTTTTATACGTATTTATTCCCCTTTTCTTTTCTTAATTTCTTGTATTCGAAGAATGTGAATCGGCCAAGATCGCAGCCCCACTGGGCCCATTTTACATCCTCTCAATAATCCCTCAAAACTGAGTGTTCATCCAACCCAATCTAGTGAGAGAGGTGATGATACAGCTTAGTGGGATTCTCCTTAACACAGCCATGGAAGGCTAGCGTTCCCCCAGAATGGATTATCACATCGATAAGATTGCTACGTGATCTTACAGCAGGTGTTCAATAGTCGAATCCTCCTGTTCACATCCTCTGCACAGGAGTGTATCACTTTAACATCATATTGTAGAGACGTCTCCTCACTCAACCAAAAAGGTACGTAATTAATTATAATAAAAAAGTTTGTGCTAACAATAAACTGTTCATGAAATTCGTGTCAACCAACGGTTTTATGTAGGTATCTAATAAACGAGCGTTTATGAATTGTTGAGAGATGTGTCTCAGTAATTGTATTCACAAATAATAGTTTCTGAATATCATAAACACCGTTTGTGAATGACACAAAGTAAGTTTATTGATATAATAAATATATTGTAACACACTGTATATTATGATATTCGTGTATTTGTATTAGTTGTCATTAGTTGTCATACATGATGTAAAGTCAAAGGGCTAGGTTAGATCTTTTGAAGTGTAAACGTCATCGAATCGTCTAGAGTTTTCGAGAATGACGGATGGATTCTAGACATGTCATCGAATTCTCTAGATGGTTCGATGAAGTATATATAAGGCACCACGGGTAGCGTGGCAGTTCAGTTGAGTTGAGTTGTACTTGAGATAAGGTTAAGAGATATTATATCGAGTTGTGAAGTAAAACGGTGAAAGTTACGTCGAGTTTGATTCCCTGGGTGAAGAAAAAGAGGCCGTCGTGACAATTGGTGTCAGAAGTGTGGGATAATCCATCCATCGAATCAAGCCAAAAGGAAACAAGAAGTGAGTACAGCGTTAGTCAGTGCCAGTAACCAGAGCTATTCGTCGGAAATGAGTGCAATGGTTAATCTGATACAAGAAATGAAGGCAGAATGGAAAACCCTGTTAGAAGAATTGGTAGCCAAAACGAGAGCAAATATGCAAAGGACCTTGATGAATTTTGAAGAGAAGTTGGAGCAACACCAAGACGAGCAGGCAGCCGTTATGCAAGTGACCGTCGGGGACCCTATAAAAAAGGTAGAGCATCACCAAGGCGAGGCAATGTCAGCTTTCAAGAGTGATTTGAACAGTGGACAGAAACTGGAGGAGCAAAGACAATCTGTAAGCCAGGCATTAGAGAATCGAGACCAGTGTATTAGTGCAATTTGTAGACCACAAGAGCACGTTCAGGAACAACTACAAGTGAAAGATCGTGTCAAAGAAATCGTCACAGAGAACCTGAGAGAGCTTAGTGCAGGTGAGAGTAGTTTAACAGCTGTAGCACCCGCTTTACTTGATAAACGCAGTTTGGTAGTAGCAGAGCCCTACCCATATGATGGCAAGATATCATGGGACGTTTATTTTATGCAATTTGAAAACATCGCACGAATGAATAACTGGTCGAATGGGGAAAAAGCTTGTGCCCTAACATCAGTGCTCAAAGACTCTCATGATAAAATGGTGTCGGCATTAAAGTTACGCTTGAGATAAGGTTAAGAGATATTGTATCGAGTTGTGAAGTAAAACGGTGAAAGTTACGTCGAGTTTGATTCCCTGGGTGAACAAAAAGAGGCCGTCGTGACAATATGTTATGGTTTCAGTGATTATTGTTTACTATGCACACAAACGCATTTATTAAATCAATTACCAATCTTTATAGTCCTAGCGTATTCTGCATATTGTATCAATAATGAGATCAACTGTATTCACAAAGAATAGTTATGTATTTTATAAACACTGTTGGTGAATTCAAGTAAATCAAGTTTGTTGATATAATAAATATACAGTGCGTCCCAACTAAAATTTCCCACCCATCTCTGAAATTATCATAAAAATTGAAAATCGTCGTGACACGTCGATTTGTATTCCAAGGGGGATTTTTTCCATCGAATACGTAAACACTGTGCTGTCAACCCCCTCACACCCAGCAGTCCCTACTACAACATCTTAAATGAGACTACCTTACTTGTCATAAATCAATTTGAATTCCCTTCAAAATGATATATCATAAGTATCGTGGTCTCTTTTAAGATTTTGGAGTAGGGGCTGCTGGAGATGAAAGGGTTGATAACACAATGATGATGAATTCGGGGGAAAGTTCCCTTTCGAAATGCAAAGCGACGTGTTACGGCGATTTTCAGTTTTTCTGATAATTTCAGAGATAACAAGGGTGGGAAATTTCAGCTAGGGCAGCCTGTATATTATGGTATTAGTAATCACCATCTGATATAACAAACGCATTTTTCAATTCAATTACTGATGTTTATGGTCTTAACGCATTTGCTTACTGCATCAAGGAAACGGTGTGGCTGAGACTATACTTAAATGTTTAACTGAATTATGTAGGGGAAGCGCAAGGGACGTGCCAATTTTTTGTTAACTGTACCTAATATAAACAGAATTCAGTGGAACTCGTTTTTCTTTCTCATTGGAAGGTGGTTAACTGTTCTTGGAAGAAGGCAAATAAAATTTACATTTGTTCAAATAAAAACCATTTACTTTTCAACTTGAAATATGTAACAAACAAAACAAAAATATAATGTAAAAATGCTACCAACATTTGCTTCTTCTAGAGCGGATTTCATCAACACCTAGTCTGTTCTATGTAGATTGGATACTGAAACAAAAAAAAGTGAATTTTCACCCAAAATTCGAATGTCGTATAAAAACTGTGACCTCTGAACGTGAAAGAAACTTCTAGCGGGTATAGGTACCCCTAACAGCGATCCCAAACGCCAGCGCCGTGCCTGAGAAAGAGGTACATATCGTCATCAATAATGCTTCTCTGTTCACTGCTTAGGTTCTCATCCTTCTTCCTCGATTAAGGACAAGCAAGGTATATGTATTTGTACATGTTAAATTCAATTGACGAATCCATGCAGCAACGATTCGTGCCTGCATGGAATAGCAGAGCAGTTCGGGATCAATGTTGGGGTACCCGCTAGAAGATAGTGAGCGCGATGTAAACGTAATGTAATGTTGGAGGAAGGAAAAAACTCACCTTTTAGTAGCTTATCCCACCACAGAAACAGCAAGAAGCACAGTATTTCTTTATTAAATATTATTCCTAAAGGACGCTAGACTCCCAACAGGACAGCAACACTTTTTTTCACAGTCCACCAGCCAACAATACAAACACAAACTACGTGTACGTGTAAGTACAGACGCTTCCACTGATTCGGTATGTTTAACGCCAAGCGGCCTAGTGGCGCTACTTTCAAAACAGCCTTTCGTTGAACTGTCTCATGATATTCACGACAGCGTTTATTGATCTCACAAATGCGTTTTACTTATAAGCACTGGCGTTTGTAATTTACATAAAGATATTATAGTATCAATGAAAACTATTAATGGTGCCCACAATCACGGTTGTTGAAACAACAAATACATTAATTATTATGATAAACGGATGTTACTGTTCTTTCAGGATATTTAATAACATACAGTTTTCAAATTCATAAATACGGTTCTTGTTATTAATAAACGTTGTTAATTGTCAGCACAAATAAATTTTTGTATATATTATTGCTTTAATTATTAATGCACCATAAATAAAATTTTCGATACAATAAAAAACTAACTAATAAAGAGCGTTTATGAATATTACGAACGACATTTTTTTGAGTGCACAACCTCGAAGGTAATGTTTGCATATTTACAATTCCGAAAAGCAATTTTAATTGCTAATTAGTCTAGATATATTTGATTATTCAATACAGTCAATATACGACGGTATAGGGGTCATGCCAATTTTGTTTACTTTTGTTCATTTTTTTTGCTTACCACACAGAATTGTGAAAATTTTTGATTTTGAGAGAATACGCTTTTTGAGCGCCTGTCCATCTGTCGGTCTATCTGTCGGTCTGTCTGTTGGCATTCTTCTAGCCTCGTAGTCTCAGTAACCGCTGCAAAACTTGTGTGGGGATATGTTGTAGGTCATAGTATAATGCTGCTATAATTTTGAAAATCGGTACATGGGCGGCGAAGCAATTAGAATAAATAAAAAAATTCAAATGTTCCTTAAACTTCGGTTTTAGGCACTTTAGGGCTTCCTGATCTTTTTCTTCTTTTTTTTGGGTGGGAGAGAACTTTGCGGTGATTGGGGGGGTAGGGGTTGAAAAAATTTAAAATTTATTTAAATCATAGTAGGCTGTCCACTGACCTGTGAAAGAAATACCTAGCGGCACAATACACTTTTTTAGGTCCATCCGAACATTGTTTTTCCTCTTACAGAAACCAATGGACTATATTGGGTAACGTGGAAACTAATGAATTGATTATAATGAAATTTTTACAGTGTTATTTTTGTGGTGAGGATGAAAAACACGTATGGTGAATTAAAAAAACAGCTCAAAGTTTGTTTTTAGGCGTTTTGTATTGTGTACCGGGAAACTATTGAATTGATTAATTCATTAATGATCAGAAAACTAGAAATATAAAACAGCTCAAATTTCGTTTTTAGGCAGTTTAGAGGTAAGACTGAAAAATTTGTTGTATTCATAATATGTGGGCTATCCATTGACCTGTGAAAAAATGACCTAGCGGCAAAACACATTTTTTTTGCAGGCGGGTAGGGTGATGATTTGATCGCAAGGGGATTTCAGACTATAGCTGCTATGGAAAAACAATAAACTGGTATCAGCGTGTTGGAGAAACTTGACTACATTTTTATATGTTCCTTTTATTCTTGATTATATTTTTTAAGGTCATATAATGGTAAACGGCCAAATCACAAGAAGATGCTCCGTGTATACTCAAATGTTGCAAGATTTGCACGCAGAGAGACGTCCTGGAACACACAGTAAGCCCGCAGTCTCTTATGAAGCGGTGAACGGTTTGGCCGTTGGCTTCTCGATCACACGAGGAAGATGTTATTTTATCCCACTCGACTAAATAATTCGTTACAACTGCGATTTTGAATTTCTAATTTTTTTTAAACCAGGAAAGATCATGGGGCTTTTTCTAATATAGAACTTTTATTTCGTTCCTTAAGACTTTATAAAGTTAAGACTAGTCAGATATAGATAATATCGTCCACTTCTGAGAGATGATTGTCTGGAACCGAGCCTGTTAATGTCCAGCTAGCACATAACAACTTATCTACAGAGTTCTCAAAAAGATAAAAGCTAAAAGAGTACTAAATCAAACAAAATTTCACTACGAGAAGGTCTAAAACATCTGTTTACTTCAACAAATTTGGTTTCACTTATAGGCGAATAAAGCCCAACTAATCAGAGATCCTATGCTTATCAGTGTACACCACCAAACCTATAACCTATAAAGGTTCACTCTGTGAACTGTGATGTTCAATGAGCTATTTCTACCGCGTGGGAAACCCTTTTTCTTTTAACGATGTTATGTCTGCTTGGCTAAGTATCACAGTACTAAACACTAACATCATCAATTATTCAAATGGAAGGTTTTCAGATAGGCTGGTCGAATGTTGAGCGCAGCAGTTTCCCGATTTAAGCCCTATCAATTTTTCCACGAATAGTCTACTACGCTAATCAAACCAGAACTTTATTGGAATTGAAACCTTTTAGAACTTATTAGATTTATACTGACATAGATTTCCAACAGTTTATAGGTAGAAATGATAAAAAAGGTACATATTTCGACTTCATTGTTCTGAATAAACCTACCAAGACTGGCTCCGTGATAAAAGCTGTCCAGTGAACTAAATAGAAAATGACGTTTTTATAAACAAATTTGAAATGAAATATTTTTAAAGTTATAAAATAGTTTCAGACATATGATTTATTTATCACGGTTTGGGAAAAGTTTGTCCCAGGAGACATAGCTCAATTGAATTTCCATATCAGCCAGTGATGCAACTGGTCCAGTTTTTAAATATATTTGAATGAAATTTGTTCAATTCAGCTTCTAAATCACAGCCAAAGCATTTACAATATTTCTATTAGATTTGCAATCAAGTTATTGATTAATTTCTGCACAATATTGCCAGATCTGACCGCAACTGATTTTATGCGCAAACTATTTACATTAAATACATGTTGGTAATTTTCGACGATGTAACTGATAACCATGTCTTGTAGTTCAAAGGTCGAGAATAAAATCGTAACTAGGATATAAATAATTAAAAAACAAATAGCCCATATGTAGACAATTTAGTTACTCCTAGGGCCAAGGGCAAGACAAGCAATATATCGGAACTGGGCAGTAGTAAAGAATTATAATTTTGGAGGTGTAAATTAGAGGAAATGTCGTATACTCTCTTATTATTGTGTCACCCAATGAGGTATTTGTTTTTGCTCACGTGACGTCCGACTCAAAAATGTTAATGGGACACCCTGTATATTTATGACTTTGTGTTCCTCCCGATAAAACAATTCCAACAAACTAGCACACTTGGGGTCTAAAGTGATTAATTCAAGAGCTACAGGCACTTAAAGGACTGTACCACTACCATTATGAAACACTACCAAAATAATTTAAGTGTAGGTGTACATGTTATAATCAATGGTAGTGGTACCATCCTTTAAGTACCTGTAGCTTTTGAATTAATCACTTTAGACCCCAAGTGTGCTAGTTTGTTGCAATTGTTTCATCGGGAGGAAATATGCAGTGTGTCCTATTGAAAATTTTGAATCGGACGTCTCGTGATCAAAAACAAATACCGTAAACGCGGGCTACTTTGGCCCACTTTTCAGTAATTATTATATGTACTTTTCTCTAGAAACTGTTGTTTTCACTGGCCAGAAGTTCTGGTAATCTTTTTTACAACTACAACATCTTAAGTTTTAATTAGTGATTCTGTTTTTACTTACAAAACGTTTTTTGAATGAATATATATTTTTTTAATTTTGGGCCAATGTTATCCTGCGGTTAGGGTAACTTTGGCCCAAGTCAATTTTTAGCGTTAAAAGCTTGATACAAATGGGATGGACAAAGAAGGACTTGGGTATTGACTAGAACAGGATCTTTAACGAAGATTATATTATCAAATGTTATCAAGTTTCGTCATAATTATGAATGTTATCAGGTGAAACATCTTTGACCACCTCTTTCAGATTTTCAATATAGTCTGTGATGATTTGTTCATGAATCTGAGTACGATTTCTTTTGATGTTCGATGAAAACTTGACTGTCAGTTGAGAGTGTCTCTTTAGAAACGATTTGACCCAGTCACGTCCTGGAACATAGTTGTCAAAACCCTGCACAGTCTACCATTGCCTAGTCAAATAAGATTTTATGATGAATCTTAAATCTAGTTCATCGAGAATGCTAGTTCTTCTTCTTTCAAAAAAACTGCTGGATGGCCTGGTGGACTTGAAAACAAATTTTTCAACTTGTTTTCTATAGGGGTATCTTGAAATGACCAGCAGCCTGTCTTTGCGTCATATCACCAGATCTGATTGCTTCTAGACAAGTTAGAAGTTGTTCGTTGCTATAGCCAGTGTATATTGGGCCTCCAGGAAGTCTTTTACGGCATCCTGAAGAAGCTGATGACGAGAATACGCAATATAAATAAGAAAATAAAATTTTTCAAGGTTTTTATAGCAATTCATAACTTAATATTATGGGTTTTGGCCCAAAAAATGTTGGGCCAAAGTAGGACGTTTTTTAAAGATTATCGGGTCTGATTTTAAAAAAACATGAAAATAAAAAACTTGTTGCATTTAACAGTGTTGTAACTACAGTACGACTTAAAGAAAGGAGAATTGTTTGATAGGGGGTGCTTACCAGACTTGTTCAACAAGAAATACGTTTTTTGTAAATGTAAGTTTGGGAGGTAAAGATTGCACGTGATTTCACTAGTCAAACAGCTATAGGTGCTGCTTTCTAGTGGACAGCAAAGGATCCACTAGACTTATCAGACAGCCTGTATAGTGCGGCTACCTAGCGGAATGAGCCGGAAGTATTTTAAATACAGTCACAAATATGTTTATAGAGTACGATTTTGTTTTTTTTTTTTTCATTTGGGCCAAAGAAGGACGTTAGGGCCAAAGTAGCCCATGTTTACGGTACCTCATTGAGTGACACAATAACAAGAAAAGATGCCATATTTGCTCTAATTCTTAGCCCCAAAATTATAACTCGCTACTACTGCCCAGTTCCGACGTATTGCTTGTCTTAATCTTCGTGGGACACCCTGTATATGCTTAGTCATTTTGGAATACCCGCCCATGGTTTTCCTCCCAAAGGAACATAGCTTGCAGGCGGGAGATAGGAATAGACGACGTGTATTCGTACCAAGAAAGCTCTCTCAGATTTTTCAAGCAACGAGAAGTTTTAGAATATATTAAACTGGTAATCTCGAGTCACAGGAGTTGAATTTCCACGCTAAGTTAGATTAATACCTCAGAGAATTTACAATTTACGTGGTTCAGTCATTATTTATGCTCGAAGGCTTCTTGAGATGTGTAATTTCAGCTTAGTTGAAGTAAGATTAACATCTCCGTCTATAATGACTGAAGGGAAAGGTGGATGCGAGTTTGGCGTTAATCCTTTGAGGTTCTATGTAAAGTTTGCGCTTCAAGCTCCTTGCCACCATGCCTCTACAACCTTTCACATAGTCTAAGAGCCAACGGAACGTACCAAAGGCTCGTAATACAGGAACAAAATAATTCTACTTCTACAAATCTTTCAAAAATAGTGGCTGGTTCATTACGCATTGATGGCTCATCAGTAAAAAACACATATGCTAAAAGTAAGATTTACTGACGCTTTGGTCACCTCTGTGGTCCTTATCAAAGTACAAACATTAACAAATAAAGGCGTGTTCTTTTACTCCGTCGGTGAATCAGCGTAAGATAACATCGATCAATTGCAGTGACGTCACAGATGGATGGATGAAATTCGGATTGAAATTAAGAACCTGTAGTGTTTGCTAATTGAAATATGTCATTTTTTTTCCTTTTTTTGTTTTCTTCTCGAATGTTTACTGCATTCTTCGATGAAAAGGGAACAGTTTATCGCATTTCAGCTGCTTCAATGTACGAACGCCTGATAGACTTCCGGTGGATGCGCAAAGTCATCGATTGATTGAAAGAAAACGCCTTAAGTTTAAATGAGTGACATTGTTTGACAGCTGTTCCAGGAAAAATTTTTTACTTTTTACGAACTAATTTTCTAAGTGGGTGACTGTTGCATTTGATTGTTGATAAATCTTAAAGTGAAGCCAATACTACATTAGCGTCTCAAGGTACGGTTTCGGTGGCGGATTTGATTGCCGCGGCAGGCAACTGCGATGGCCGCTCGACTACTACTTAACTAGATGATAAAGGCGAGGTATTTCTATAAAGGCTCGGTCAAACAGAGAGCGTTCTAGAACGCGGCGTTAGGCGTTCTAGAACGCCGCGTTACAGCGTTCCGTTGTATTGTATTATTCCAGTATCAACCCGTCAAACAGAGCATGTGCACGTGTTGTATTGTATTATTCCAGTATCAACCCGTCAAACAGAGCATGTGCACGTGAACGCCGCGTTGTATTTCGATACAGATTTTGCAAATAACGCCCAGCGTTCTCGCTATCAGGGTGACGGAGGAGTTGATTGAATCTGTTTGAAACCATCCTTCTTTATACGACATGAAAAACAGTTCAGATAAAAACATGTTTACATCCGAATCACTTGAGGTCTTGAAGAAAATTGGTCTATCTGACGTCCAGTGTACGCGGCGTTCTGACCGCCCTACGCCGCGTTCTGACCGCCCTGACGCCGCGGTCTGACCGTCCTGACGCCGCGTTCTACACGCGGTCTGTTTCAATATCAACCCGTCAAAAAGAGCCCAAGCCATCGTTGTAGGCGACGTTCTGTCACGGCGTAATTCCAAATAGAATTTGCAAATGATATATGCGCCCATAGCGGTTTTTGTTTCTTTGAACGTGATAATGCGAAAAAAAGTGTAAGTTCATCTATGTCTGAATCACTCGACATCTTGACAAAAACTGGCGTAACGCTTTTGCTCAACCCGTCAAACAGACCTGTCTGATATAAACAGCACGCTGTAACGCGGCGTTAGAGAACCCCGTGTCGCCGCGGTCAGAACGCGCTCAGTTTGACCAGTCCAATTCAATATAACGGAACGCTGTAAGCGGCGTTCTAGAACGCCGGAACGCCGCGTTCTAGACCGCCCTCTGTTTGACCGAGGCTTAAAGCGTCTCAGCGGCTATGGCTGACGATCGAGACCAATCGATCGTCTGTGATCCAGACTCAGTAGCTGCGACTAGACTGCTCGACTGTTCAAAAGTATAGCTGCATTTTCAACCACTAGGCTTTGAATTTTAAAAAAATTGTAAAAAAAAGAAAACGCATGAAGAAAAAGCAGCGTGGCATGGCAGAGATAATGAGTGCCTTGTTTCTGAGTTTTAATGGAAGAATATTTGTTCTTTATAAACTGAGATGTAGAAAACACGCTAAAACTAGAACCAGACTTCAACAACTGGTTCGTGCTTGTCTAATGGCACTTTTCTCAAAAGACCCACCATTAGCAGAACCGGTGTGTCGTTAGCTGCGGCAGCCAGCCGCGCTATAGATGAAGTCAGAAATCTACGAGTTGTTTACATTTCTTTCAAGTCTCAATCAGTCCCGACACTTCTATAGTGCAGTTGCGTTATTATCTAGACCTGAGTAATGATGGAAATGTAATTATCTATCCAATTATAGATATATTAATAATTCAGAAACGTGGTAGGAGATCAAAATAATAGCAAATACCAATTTGCAATATATAAAAGCAAAGTAAATTGATCTATTTATTGTATATTGGCATCTGATTATACACACAAAATATAAAATTTTAATTACATTAATGACCGCCCAGCCCTCTAGCCAGCCCAGCAAAAGATGCCGAAAGGAGACTACCATGGTCGGACTCATCGGGCGCCTTGCTAAGGCATAAGGTATACTTTGTAGTGTCGGCACTCAGTAGGGGCACAAAAAATGTAAACAACTCATATGTTTCTGACTTCAATTATACCAATACTATACACAAGCAGTGACTAGCGCTTTCAGTCAGACGTAGAACGTAGACGCCAGCCACGGTAGTCACCCGCGCCACCGAAACCGTACCTTTATTACAGTAGCGTGCGGTGACACTTATAAGCGGGGAAGTGATTATATTTTTATACATTACTTTTACGATTTAAATAAAACGTGTATCAGCTATTGCAAATTTGTTATCGTCATAAGATTTTGAATTTTCCGATAATTGTTTTACTCACTGTTTCTCTGTTGACAACAATGCTAAATTTGAAAGTCTCCCTTCGCTTGTTGAATTTCTCGTAAACATTTTTATACGTTTTAGTACTGAGAAACTTCGTTCAACTGAAGCACTTGTTGCTGGGATAGTTAAAACACTTAATAGAGAAATGCAAAGCAGTAACGTCAAAAAAATCCATAATTTAATTTGTGCATTGAAAGGCTGCTGAAAAATTGGATGAATTGTAATTATTAATATTGCATAACTCAACAAATTTCAATTAACTGACATTTTAAAATCAGAATTTCAGTTGTTGCATAATGTTGTCAAAAATTGTATCATATTGTCGACGATAGCAGCTCTCTCTGTCACCGACACCATCAATTATAATTCTTTTCCTTTCAAGTTCTCAATCCATATCTTGAGTTTTATTCCAAAAGCCTTGGAACATGAAAATGTCAAGTGAATCTTTTCCCCGACTTCACTCTCTGGTCTCGACATTGATAGGAACCGTTGGCCTACCAAACTTGATAATGTCACTTTTTTCCTGCAAGTTTGGACAAAAAAATACCTTTTTTATAGCACACAGACTACACAAACACAGCCTAAGCTATTTTCCACACCAGCAGAAGCAGAAGATTGTCTTTCTTGGCCCTCCATTGGAAACGAAAATCCATTACAAAGTAAAATCCGAAAAAATAGAATATAAAAGATCGCTGCCCAGCGTAGGAACTGTGCTCGACTTCTCGAAGGCAATAACCCCTACGTAGAGGAACGAATGGTGACCGGCAGCGGTCTCAAGGAGCGCATTCATGCAATAAAAGGGCTACTTGAATTTACAACGTTTACGTGGAGTTTTGAATTGGAACTATGCTGACAAATTAAAATTTTGTCATAAAATAACAGTATTAATTATGTCTTAGCTTAGGGAAGCGGTGCTTCCATCGCTTCCACGGACCGCACTCCACTGCTTTAGTATCACGGTAGTATCAGATTGACATACACAAATTGCAGCCGAAGACATGACAAAACCGCATCTTGTTCAGGATCAATGAAAAAATCTGGAACAAATTATAGCCCAATTTTAGTTTGGACCACATTGATCAGATTTTTGCTTGCACTCATAAGACAGGGCCATCCTCATGACCTAAAGACACTGCTTTACTGGCTCTCGTTTCAAATTTATTACCACGGCGCGGCGTGTATAACCGCTCTGTAAAAGACACAAATGTTGTTCCACGGCACAGTTGTTAAACAATGTGACTTATTCAAAGTTATTTTTTGTCAAATTTTGTACTTTGATGAAAGTCACTGAGGTAAGGGAAGCGTCAGTAAAGCTTATCGTCCAGCATATGTGGTTTTTTGTAGATAGGCTAGTGAAACTTGGTGAAACAGAAAGCTAACCTCAGGATAACTTTCAGAAGTTACATAAAATTTCAATTAACGTTTCGGTCGAGTAAAGTGCGATGAATTAGAGAGACAAACCCATAAAGAGTTTCAGATATAACAACTAAAAATCATTAGATTTAGATTCATTTGTACTCATCTTTGATAACAGTTTGCAGTTACGGAATTGAGGGGCAGCAAAACGGACATTGATGACTAGGCTCTACAGCAGCAAAGGGGTTCAGGGGACCACCTTAGGCAGCTAGCTTAAATTTGAAGTCAGTAGCTAGATATTGATTCCAAAAAAGCCTCCGATCAGTATATTTATCTTCTACACTGACGACTACTGACGACTACTGACGACTACTGACGACTGACTATAACCCATTTGAATGTCAATTCATAATGCCAACTTCTACTAGGACTGATACTAGAGGCGTGTTCGGTTCTATTGCGTCAAAGTAGGTCAGAATAATTTTATTTACCACAACATTTCGAGATAATAGCTTTTTAGATATCTTACGAAACACAAAAAATTATATAACTCATTTCCATCGCTTTGTGTGTCTGCCTGTATATCGCTCTGTGTGTCTGTCTGTTGTCATTCTTCTAGCAGAGTGATCTTAGTACCTGCCGCACCGATTTTGATCCATAATGAGATGTAATCTGCCACGGAGTCGTCTAAGATAGTGGTGTATTTTTAAAAATCGGTGCAGTGGTATTGGAGCAATTAACAAAAAATGAAAATTTCCAAATTTGTAAGTTTTATTGCCACAGAAAAAAGTAGAAAAGAATTTACTTAAGTAAATTCAAACGGCGCTGTCAGTGTGAAATCTTTTGGTATAAAAATTTAGATTTTTTTTTAAACCGGAAGCGATATTGGCAAAACCGGATTTTACCCGGACTAGTTTTTTCACGCTGATTCCGAACCTGTATTTAGTTTTTCTCTAGCACCTCTGGTTTTGGCTATCTTTTGTATACGGACAGACGGACGGACGGCCGGACGGACAGATAGAGGCTCTGCATAAGCTCTCTTTCTTCAGTGAGAGCCAAAACCTATACTTGAACGCTTATTGACGTCTCCGTTGCGGCGCCTTGCTCTTTTGCGACGTTACCCAAAGTATGTACAATTTCGGAGTACAACTTTCAGTGGTGTTTTTTAAATCAAAAAGTCTCATCGGACATTAAGGCATTGTATGCAGACTTGTCCGGTAATATTTTTGTTTATTATCATATTTATTACAGAAAGTGTTCGTAGCTATGGGGGTGAAATTGAGCTGGTGGAAAACTTAGTAACTCCAAAATTTTTGTTATCACAAAGAATGTGTGTGAAGCGCTGAGTCAAGCCAAGTGGCTTGTCACTTTACTTGCTTATTGCCTTAAGGTTTCTTAATATGGGTTTCAGAACACACATCAGGTGTATACGAAATCTAATAGTTCTTTCTTCAACATTCTGTATGCTGGAGCCTATAGATCAAGCAAAATACTCTTTTGAGCAATTCTTTAACAAAGTGAAGAATTGCATCTTAGAAGCTTTCAATCTTGAAGGATTGTATTTGTTGGACACTTGACAGTATGATATATAAGAAAATGGTACTGCTCAATATGTAAGGATGTCCTACATAGATATTTCCGCAGCTTGCACCAGCTCCTAGTCTAATACACATCTTTCATTTTAATCACGAACTCACAGACGAGAGAACTCTTGAGAGTAATTACGTGTTCTGATATATTATGTATGATCTACAGTGTGCAGGTAGGAAGACTAGCAAGACGAACACGTACTCTTGTTGGGTCGATATCGCTGTCATCTCAACGATGCGATGGCAGCCATCATGCTACATACATACATCTTGACGCAAAAGCCGCTGGTAATATTAGATCCACTTGTTATGAAGGTAAAATACGTATCTTGGAACTACTAGTGAATAATGTGATAGACTCGCCAACTTTATTGTACCAACTAAATTTTCGCATTTCTACAAGACCATCAAGACAACGCCATCAATTTCCTTGTAACTACTGCCAAGACAAATTTATTAAGTCATTCCCCTTTAAATAGTATGTGCTCAAACTTCAACATGATTGCTGATCAATGTAACATCAACTATTCTAGTCTGAAAGAAATAAGTAGTTCACTTGCGTAATTATATCCCACGTTAGCCTGAACAAAAATTATTTTTAGGCTGAACTGTTAAGTGTTGTTGCTACGGTTGCCATAGTTCAAACTTATTCTTACTGTAAGCTTATTGTATATGATTATATTATCTATTAGTACTTCTAGTGATTGTCCTATAATTCGAATTGTATATTCTGTTGGACAATAAAGCATTAAATAAATAAATAAATAAGTATTAGAATTGATCTTATAACACGTTTCAAATTTGCAAATGAAATACAAAATAAAAAATTGCTATAACTCTGTGTAAACGGTAGGTATGTTTTCTAAGAAATTGCAGTCTTATTTTCAGCGTTAATGGAATATATGAAGAAATATGTTTTCTTCAACAATATAACCTAAACGACAACTGATTTAGCATATGATGACTACAATACCGGTAAGGGTTCGTTTTATCGAAACCCGAAATTTGGGGTTAAAATTGGTGTCAATCAACGCGGAATGACGCCCTGAGTCCAACAACACCACTCCCGGACTGAGGAAGTGCCCCGTTGAGATTCTACGGCACTTTGAAATTTCCAAATTTAACATAACCTATTGAAATTTCCTGACTTTTATGCTTATAACAATGATTTTGTTATCAATGATCAGCGAAAAATTATTACCTACCGTCGTTGGTCTGATCTAGTTTTTGAATATAATGTAAATTTTTGTTCACTGCACTTTTTTACAGCTGTTTCGCCTAATAACAAAATTTCACTCTGAAATATGGAAGGATTTCATAAGACTACACATGCGCAATCCGTAATGTTATTTATTGGCATTTATTGGCATAATATTCAAGTACATGCTCGCACAATAAGCCAAATAATTAAGACTACTACTATTACACTGTGCAAAATGATAAAAAACAGAAGTACGTATACTTTCCTCTTCTCTGCTGCGTGTTCCTTTGAGAGTTCTGTACTAATTCCGATCTCCGATGGTGAGATGGCTCTAAGAATATTTGTATGAATCATAGTTCAAAGTTAGGTACAGCACTTACATACCAAGAAAAAACCAGGTTCATGACACTTATTTTCATGCTGTCATTTTGAAAGTTCACAGCCAAAATTGAGGGACACACAAGGTGAATTATTCAGGATGTGACAGCTTTCATTTGAAAAGATGAACCACAACTCCAGGGAAATAATAATTATTACATCAATATACATTACAGCTAAGAAATGTGGTTGGCAATTGAAATTTTGTGCTCCTATTGAAAGACTCTTTAGAAGACATAACCATCTTTAGGATACTGTGTACTGAGAACTCCTTACATTCTACTAATTCTTCGTGCTTTCCAGACTGAAGATATAAACACTCTTGAAACTATTTGCTTTTCATTCAATAGTTAAATTTAATGATTGAATATAATGTAATTATTATATTTAATGTAATTATTAAATTAAAGTAGCAAACTTGAAAGCCAGGTACTTTACATTTGCTGACGATACAGTACCTAGTAGTATACACAGCAAGGCATGAACTTGAACTCCGGGCTTTAGTGAATCAAGACTTGGACAAATACTTGAAATGGTTATTTTATAATAATTTGAAAATAAATATTGATAAGACCAAATATATTTCATTTAAAAGGAAAAATACCATAGCTAATGAACTTCAGATTTCAATTCGTATCATGTTGGAAAAGGTCTCATCAATAAAATATTTGGGGTTGTTAGTGGATGGAAGTTTAAATTGGCAACCACATATAAATCATATTACTAAAAAAGTTACTCCGATGCTGCCCATAATATTTAAATGTCGATATTACTTCACTAAGAGAACCAAATCTAGCATTTATAACGCATTTTTTCTTGCACATTTGCGGTACGTAATTCTAATATGGGGAACTTGTTCAGGAATTTTAATTCAAAATATCCAAACTTTACAAAATAAGATTTTGAAAATACTATTTAATTATAGCAAACTTGCCTACAGAACTAAAAGTTGCTCAGATGGATAAAATTTCAGAACTTGAACAATGTGATTTAATATATAAAATAATTAATAGCAGACAAAATAATAACACTAACTATAATTTTATAAGTGAAATACATGATCATTTTACCAAGTCACAAGGTCACAAAACAATATATATCCGGTTTACACTCGTACAAATATAGCTTTGAAGTGTCCAATGCAATCCGCGTCTAGAGCTTATAATAGGTTACCAGTTGAAATTAGATCTAAAATATGTTATAATAGCTTCTTGTACAATTTAAAACAACACCTAGGCATGTATCTAATGTAAGTAGTAGCAATCTAGTTAAAGAAAAAAAATAAGCACTGTTGATAAGTTTATGTTTATAGTTCTCGAGGCCAGAACCTTCGGTACTGTTTAAAGAATTGTTATAGTTTATTGTTATGTAATTATTTCCAGAAATAAACGATGTTTCAAAAAAAATCAATGTAATTATTAAATTTAATTATTTAATTTAATTAGTTAATAGTTAAATGAAACAGATTAGTTTCAAGAGTATTTATATCTTCAGTTCTGGGAGAGCACAAAGAATAGGTAGAATGTAATAAGTTCTCAGTACACAATATCCTAAAGATAGTTATGTCTTCTAAAGAGTATTTCAATAGGAGCACAAAATTTGAATTTCCAACTACATTTCTTAGTCGTAATGTTAAATTAGTAGACATTAAACTATAGCAAGTATGTGTATTATTAAAAGCCATTACGAAAATGGTTAAAGTTTGATTGCTGATGCCATTCAGAAAATGCCTCCAATATTCGGTTGGAATTAGACACTCCAACCTGCCAAAGCTGTATAATATAAATATAAATGTGACCAAGAGACACAAAGAATAAATTCCTTTAGTTCTAAGATTTAAAACTTATAATGGTGCAGCAACAAATGCTGTTTAAGAGAGACACCAAACTGTCACAGGTTCATCGATACCTACCAAAAGAAAACTACGCTATGGTTACACCTAATTATTTAATTGCTCCAGATCCTAGTTAGAAGCCCCATTATCAGGAGCAACCAATATAGCCTCATTAAATATAGATCCACCGGTAGAACAGGTCAATGTGCCTCTCTCTTCACACTCGATATATCGAAGGCTTGCAATAGGTTATCTGTACGTTATACGGTAACCTCAGGTCAAGCTTGATGGGCTGTAGCTTAACCATAACTCGCAATAGAAATCTAGCGCTTGTTACCAAGTTGGTGCTCCAAAACTTTCTTTGCCGCTGCACCAAATCAGTGACTACGCTCAAATTATACCATTTCCAGCAGTAGTTTCAAAAGTGTCAAATTACATTTCTAAAGCGTCAACTGCAAATTCAAACTGTTAGGTGTAATTTCTACTTGACTGACAGTTTGAATGCCCGTGTGGAGGCGGGTTAGAATATCTCCCCTCGTATATCCTGCGTGTCGTAAAAGGCGACTAAAAGGAACATCGAACCACTGTCGGTATAAACAGTAACCTCTTCTCAACCAACAGCTTCGGGTGGACGAGTTGAGAAAAGTCAGGACACCTTCTTGTCCTTGGGGTGAGAAATTGCCCCTAAAGGCGGATGAACCCGTAGATACCATCTGGTCAACGGCATGATGATGCAGAAAGCAAATGGGAAACTACTGCATTAAAGATCTTAAAGATATCCCAAGAGAAACTCTTAAAATGTGTAAATGCATTTTACGAGTGCACAACATGTCTGTTAAGACATTGTGACTATGATGATGATGACAGTTTGAACTTACGATTGAAATGTAACTTGATCCTTTTGAAACTACAGCTGGAAATGGTATAGACCATCATTGGAATCTGCCTTTCATGTTTTTAAATATATATGTGCTGCAGAAAGGAGTAGTACATCTAATTAGTGTGTCTGGTACTACGAAGTGCCTCAAAATCCTCCAACGTGCAGCAGTCCCAAGCTTCCAACGTTATCTATACCATAGTTTCAATCAGCAACTGTATGTAGTTATATTTTATACCATTCCTAATGTGTGTCTAATACTTGGTTGGAATGGAGCGGTTCAATCTGCCAAAGTTATGCATACAGGTGTATTTCTGTGAAGATAAACATCAGATAGTTGCCTCCACAGTTTACTTACACAAAGGATGATTATTTGACCTCCAATTTGCTAAGCACATATTTGGTGCACCAACAAACGCAGTTCAAAAAAACCCTGGTTCAACCACTATTGAACAGCACAACTATGATGACAAGCCAATAACACAGAAGGTAAAAGACACGTTCAGACATCTTAAATACCTATATCAGAAGCAAGTTTTCCTTTTGTCAACATCACGTAATTTTTATTGGATGCAATATCGTACAATAAATTGTCTAATGTACCTATCCCAATAGCTTTTTGCATAATCTTAAAGATAATATCGCTTCATCAAGCCTTCACATTTCCTGGACAAAAGACGTCATTTTTGGAGTTTTTGGTGTCCTCCACTCTATCCAAGCCTTTCAATAGGTAGTGAACTTCACGTTAAGCTTAAGGTTGCATTTTCCATCAAAGTTTTTCTATCCAATCAAAAGTTGAGTGTATGCTGGTTGGAACGAGTCAAGCCAACAGTATTCTGAATAACTTCACAACAACAGCAGCAGCCACATGCCATCCAGATGATCGAAGATAATAAAGATCTTTTGGAAATGAAGTTCTATATAATATAGGAATTCAAGGATTAGAACTACTCGTTCATCTGACAGCCTTAGGGCCGTTTTCTCAATGTCCAGTTAAACGTGTCAGATAGGTAGCTGCCAGTTGGCGTTTCTATGGATACAAATGTCAGATAACATTTTCGTGAACATAGGCCTTTACGGAAACTATGATCTGGTTAACCCGATCAGTTGGATCACTGATCCTGACGTTCGGAAAGTGATTTGGGATCGGTCCGAAATAGGCTAGTTCACTCTTGTACGGTAAGTGATTGCGATCGGATGATTCAGATCAGTAGCTGCTTTACTTTACCATCTGTTTTTTATTGTTAAACCAACTTTTTCGTTGTTCGATCTCCGTTAAATTCATGGAATCATAAATGCCACTTAACAGCTGTTTGACATATAACTGATCTATCCGGATCCAGATCAGTGTTTCCGTAAAGACCTTTTGTAAGTTTAACCTTCAGTTGTTTAAACAATTTATCTGACAGATAACCGTTTACTTCCAGATAAATATTTAACTGGACATTGAGAAACCGGCCCTTAATGATAGAGGCAAACCCGATACGTCAGTTAACTTTCATCGATCTTCTGCACCTTAACCATATCCAGATATGAACATGTGACTGGCATTACCAGGTTGGCATCCCAACACGTTCTTTTCCAGTGCACCAAAGGTGTTACTATTAATATACGAGGCTTGAACCATTATTTTAATACCACTTGGATGTGTTGGTATTTGCTCTTCACTGATAGTTTGAAAAATGTTAGTTTTGATAGCCAATATAGCAAATATTTAAAGGTATAGGTATAGGTAGATCCATATCTTTCTTGGAGAGACTGGACTGGATATAGCGGATGATTTCGTTGGATAGTATCGATACGAGGAACTTCATGTGTGAGCTTACTGTCTATAGGCTGCGTTTCCATTAAAACGCCCCATCTAATCAATATTTGCGTGAATACTAAAACTTCTAATATTCAGAGCGACAGCAGCAGTCACATACCACCATTAGCGAAAAATCTTTTAAGTGGGGTTCTACAGATAGGATTCGTTCAACGTTTAGAATTGATCGTTCATCTCCCAGCCACAGGAATGGAAGGATACCAGATACGGGAGTCATCTGGCTGGCCTTACCAGATTGGTGTCCCAACACCTTCTCTTCTGCTGCACCAAAACGGGGACTACTCCGCAAGATTGAGACTAAACCGTCACTGAAATACCACTTGGTACGTTCTCTATTCAGTAAACAGCAGCACATTTACTTGGTGCGAGTAGTGCTACGGAGGATCTCCAAGGTTCCGAACATTTGAAGGAAAATTCCACCCCAATTTTATCTGCACCATAGCAGAGAATCAAAAACTAATTATGTGACCATAGTTTCAACCAGCACCTGTATATCCGCCCGGAGTGCTAAACCTCGATATGCTCCGGTCCAGTCTGGTCCGGAGCGGTACGCGGCCTCCATTCCCAATGGACAGCGCAAAGCAATATTTCATCTCTTTCTTGCACTATGCCGCAGCACAAACGGAAAAAGCGAACGATGAGGACGAGCGCCATAGAACTCAAAACTTGCCCAGATATCATAAATTAGGTAGTGATAGTAAATCTATAATAGGCAAGGCTAGGTAGGCATTATTTATAGTTCTGATAGCTCGTGGAAAACGATATGAAGAGTCAGTTTTTTTTGTGTTTTAATAGTACAAATGGTGAACTCTGTGGCTGATATAAGCAGAAAGAATAAGGAGAAACTTTCATACTTATTGAAAATAGCACAGAGTAAGCTAGTAACATAGCACATATCATTAACATGATATTAATATATAACATAAAAAACTAGTTATTAAGTCAGATCCTGTCAAAATTATTTTTATAAAAATCAATAATTTTTGATGCGTCAGATTGACCTAGGCCAAATAGTTCAGCTTCCTCAAAAAGTTTGATCGTTGCTGTATTGAATATGGATTCTGAACTATTAATCGCTTGAACCATTATTTCGAAAAATAGTACCCGACACAGATTCGCTGCTGTATCAAATGCAAATCCTGGGATAGACTCGTCATATTGCTTTAGTCATTTTCTTAGGTCGTAAAGTAGGTTCGCTGCCCCTCTCCTACTCACTCGTTTATGCGATTCAGATTGATAATGTTCGCGCTTAATTAACACTTGAACTTTATGCAGGAAAAAGTAAGGAGAGATCATCAAGTATAAGTTACTGAAGGCGCCGTAACACCGGCTGCAGTGATCTACATATTATCAAACACGGGTCATATTTAACTACGTTATAGAATTACAAAAACTAGGGGCCGTTATAGTCTAAGAGCCCACTATCTTAAAGAGACCGACACTTTTGAAATCATGTAATCAATTTGTCATGAAAAATGACAATAGGGTCTGTTTCAAGTTTCAGTGTTGTCTGCAGCAAACAACAAAAGTCGAACCTCCTTTTTCCAATAAGTACCTCTTTAGACATGTAGCATCACACTAGAATTGATTCCGTCATACATGGAAGTAAAAAAACCCAGAGTGCCGTTGCCTACCCTGTCGGAACCTTTAGCACTGTGGCGGTAAAGGGGCCAATAGTTAGGTCCCAAAAAAAGGCTATTATGCGCAACAGGTCAAAAAAATGAAATTTGGTGGGATGGTATACATTGATCTCCTGAAACTACACATAAGTTTGCGACCTTGGGGGGTTGCCGCTCGAGGGGTGAGAAGATGAGAACTCTGCTTCGCGAAGATTTTCTAAAAATAATGTCGTTTTGGTGAGTGCGATCGAAAATGGTTCAAGTGATTTATGAAGAGAATAAAATTCTCCGTGACTCTGGTCTTCACATTTTTCATGTGAGATCAACAGTTTCCAGTTTCACAATCCTCCAAAGTTAGGGGTTGATTTGTCATTTTCACTAAAATCAGAATTTTATCGCGGACTCAAACGAATAACATTATCAAAGGGTTCTGTAACATTATTTTTCCTAAAGGAATGATATTTTCTCAAATCTATGTCATCTGCAGCTTTCCGACCTGCTGCATACAAAAGCCTGTTTTTGGGACCTAACGATTGACCCCCTTTACCGCCGCAGTGCCAGTAGTTCCAACAGGGTAGGAAATGGCACTGTGGGTTGTTTTATTCATGTCGGTCATAAAAAGGTACATATTGGAAAAAAAAAGAAGTTCGATTTTTGACTGATTAAACATGGTGCAGATAGCATTGAAACAGGCACTGTTGTCATTTGGAAACGTCTTTTCATGACAAATCGATGACGTGATTTCGAAAGTGTGGGTCGCTCAAGGGGCCTTGGTATACACAGTTATACATATGTATTTGCCGTGTTAAAACACGGATTCCCA
Organism: Callosobruchus maculatus; assembly: GCA_951848785.1. Classification (NCBI taxonomy): domain Eukaryota; kingdom Metazoa; phylum Arthropoda; class Insecta; order Coleoptera; family Chrysomelidae; genus Callosobruchus; species Callosobruchus maculatus. Next base: position 4,731,864 of record CATOUR010000032.1, read on the forward strand.
TTTCGAACAGAATTCACTTGTTTTTCAAACTATATACACAGTGCCAAGCTAGTGGCCAAGCGGATGCACCTTGGCGTCCCACCAAGAAGTCTACTGCTGCTAAGCAGAGATTTCCTTGGTTTGCCGTTACCTTCGGGTACTAGATGGCGCACCGGCAGAATTCTTTCTGTCTGCTCGTACATGTTTCACATGTTTATTAAACATGGAAAAATTGATGCTCTCTATTTCCGTCAATCGACCTATGGCGCACTGATGATCGCTAATAAGCGTGAAACAGCTGTCTGCGTACTGATGGATTGACGGAGGTATAGAGCAGCCCTCGTATATACACAGTATTTCAGGAGGTCATAGTTAAGACCTTAATGAATGACAACTATTTGCTGCAAAGAGGTTCGATTTTTGACTGAATAGACATGCTGCAGACAGCATTGAAACAGGCACTGTTGTCATTTGGAAACGTCTTTTCATGACAAATCGATGACGTGATTTCGAAAGTGTGGGTCGCTCAAGGGGCCTTGGTATACACAGTTATACATATGTATTTGCCATGTTAAAACACGAAATCCCATTTCGAACAGAATTCACTTGTTTTTCAAACTATATACACAGTATTTCAGGAGGTGATAGTTAAGACCTTAATGAATGCCAACTATTTGCTGCAAAGAGGTTCGATTTTTGACTGATTAAACATGCTGCAGACAGCATTGAAACAGGCACTGTCGTCATTTGGAAACGTCTTTTCATGACAAATCGATTACGTGATTTCGAAAGTGTGAGTCGCTTAAGGGGTCTTGGTATACACAGTTATACACATGTATTTGCCATGTTAAAACACGGATTCCCATTTCGAACAGAATTCACTTGTTTTTCAAACTATATACACATAGGTGATAAAGCGCAAGATTTCTTCTTCAATTTGCTTTATGAATCATTACTGTAGGTTTAAAGGTCACGCCAGGAGCTTGGAAATGCGAAATTCATATTTATGGTGACCTTTGGACCTTACTTTGAAATAGTCTATCATAGAGACTATTATCAGATGTTTATAACTTACAACATCCTAAGGTCAGGTAGAATTACCACAGCAAAGGGCACGCAGCTATCTATCCCCAAATAGTTCTAATAGACTGTTTCTATAAGAGATGTATTTTGCAACGCATTCCTGCTTCTTCTAAGTAGACTACATCTCATGATAATTACAAACATTTTCAGACTATATTATGCATTGAAAAAAGTAGTTATAGTTCTTCCCTAATAGAGAGAAAATTGTCATGATATATATTACTACCATCCTCCCTACATTTTTTTAGCCGCTTATAGCTCAACGCTATTCAAAGTAAGTTAATTTTCAAAAGCAAGCCTATTAACAAATATAGGCAAAAAATGAGTCCAGTTTCCGAATAACAATACTTTGATAAGAGCCAGAAATGTGGTCAAAAGGTAGATAAAGTTGATCTCAAATATAAGTGGCTTTTTATAGTATCAGTGCACTTTTGACGCAAGCTGTCAACTGAACTGTCTAAGATTTTTATAGCTGAGAGAAATACTCCTTATATACGCAGAATTCGTTAAAAAAGCAGTGTAAATAGAAGCTAAGTATATTCATTTAATTCCAATAATAGATTATTGATAGTTTTATAGTTGTAGATTGATCATTGTAAAGTGATTAATCATTGAGGAGAAAGGGGATGAGTGCGGCCAGTGGGGGCACTCCTCCCGAGAAGAAGAGAAAAGAGGATGTACCCAATATCGTACAAATTGGTAAAACAGGGACAAATGACACAACTAAGAATGTAAGTATAGATACAATTACAAAAGTGGAACCGGAGATAACAATGGAAAGAAAAAACGGTAAGCCAATTGTGTTCTACAAACAAACAGATACCGGACCGTTTCATGTTTACGGAGAAAATAATTCAGATAATTTCAAAGGTAAATTGAATCCAGTAAAGGTAGGTGAAATAATTTTAAAAACATTACCAGAATTAGACAATCAAATAAGGAAAATAGAATCTATAGGCAATAATAGAATTAGGATTATATTTAGAAATGCACTGGCTGCAAATACACTACTTAAAACAAGAAATCTTTTGGAAAAATATAACTTAGATTTTTACATTCCAAAATTTATTATATATCGACAGGGTATAATACCAATTGACAAAGAATTTACAGAGGACTATATTCTAGAAAAAATAAAACCATACGATTTTCATTGTAAATTTACTGTAGAATCTGTAAAACGTATGTACAGAAAGGTAGTTGAAAACGATACCACAAAATTTGTTCCGATAAATAAAGTAATAGTCTGCTTTGAAACACAGGAATTACCGAAATATGTTGCTATTAACCACGTTATATTTGAAGTTACAAATTATATTCAAAAGGTAATTCTATGTCACAACTGTATGCGTTATGGACATTTGGGCAGACAATGCAAAAGCAAACCAAGGTGTGCCAAGTGTCACGGAGAACACGTTACTAGCTCATGTCAAATGGATGAATGTGTTCCAAAATGTTTTCATTGTGAGGGAAATCACTATACCTTTGAGATGAGAAAGTGTGACGAATTTAAAAGACAAAAGGAAATTAAAAAACATATGTCGATTACTAATACATCTTATAGAGATGCAGAAAAAGCGATTCCTAGAGTAAGCTATGCAAGTGTTACAAAAACCGGGTTAGAAAATCATATCTACCGCCAAACACAAACTTTTAATCAAATAAACAGCACACATTCATATAATTCCCCTTCAACAAGTTCAAAAATTCAAAATATACAACCTGAGGGTAATCAATCAAGTAGTGATAATACCAGACAGAGAGGATCTACATTCACTCAAGTCGTGCCCAGAAAAACAAATAAAAGATACGTATCTCCTGCGAGAGATACTACAGATAAAATTAGAAAACAAATAATAAGTCAAATAAATATTCCGTCTACCTCAGGGGGAATTTATAATAGTACAAATTATGAAGTTAATAGTAACAACCAGAGCGATAATGAAGATGATTATGTAGAGAATGTTATAGAATTGGTTATGTTCGTTTTGTTAAATCTCAAACAAACAGATGTTCAAAATCTTCCAAAAACAGAAATTGTCAACCTAATAAGAAGAAGAATAAATAAACATTAATAATCTAACAAAGAATTCTAAAATGTCTAAAAACTTACAAAAACATAATATAAATAAATTGCTGCGAATACACGTAGATTATATGAGATTTTTATTACCTTTTTATAAATTTACTATACAAGGAGGATAAATTTACATAAAACAAACTAAAAAGAAAGGTACTCTGACAAATAATAATGGACCAGTTGAAGATCATTCAATGGAATTGCCGATCAGCTTTAGCAAACAAAAGTAATCTGGAACACCTCCTGGAGAACAAAAACGCAGACATTGCGATTTTATCAGAAACTTGGTTTAAACCAAATACTTACGTAAATTTCACAGGATTTAACGTTGTTAGGCAGGATCGTCCAGACGGTAAAGGTGGAGTAGCTATTCTACTTAAACATAATATAAAGTACACTGAGATAAGTATAACAACACACAACAAACTTCTGACGACTGGAGTTACTTTGGAATTAAAAGATAAGACAAATCTTTCATTAATATCTTATTATGTCAAACCTCAAACCAAATTATCTTCCCAAGAATGGAATACATTTTTTGACTTGATGCCACCACCTTTTATTTTAGCAGGAGATTTTAATGCTCATCACGTAGATTGGGGATGTGAGGTAAACGATAATAATAATAATAATGTTTATTGGCATGGAGCAATAAGTGACAATATAATAAATTTGCTTCATACAATAAACATTCACATGTTGGTCCAATGAATGCCTCAGGCATTGTATATGGACCGATATGAAACACTAAAATTTAAATATTTATATATAATTATCAGCAATAACAATAGTGGCCATCTTAACTATAGAAAAATTCATAAATTTAAAAAAAAACTTACATAATATATAGAATAAAATGACAAATTACACACACAACTATCAAGGAAAATTCTCAGGTAGAACTAAAAAAGAACTAAGGATAGTATGTATTAGTCAGTTACCGCTGCCAGGGATTCATATGGATAGTTTTTGATGAATGACTTTAGTTTCTTTTTAAATAAGTTCAAAGAAGTCAAATTTTGCAATGTTTGCGGTATGATATTGTAAACTCTGACACCTAAAAATGCTAATGATCTCTGACCAATTGATTTATTCATAAATTTAATTGAGTATGTTGATTTCGACTGTCGCGTGTCATGATCGTGAGATAGATATTTCAACATATGTTTATTCTTAAAGAGGTATATACTAACTTTGTAAAAGAATATTTGTCGTACATTAAACATATCAATTTCTTGGTATAATAATCCACTAGGATATCCTAAAGGTTTCTGCAGAATCAGTTTAAAAAATCTCTTTTGCAGGACTTGTAAGAGCTGTACGTAGGAATTCTGTATGCCTCCCCATGCTGTTATCCCATAGGATATATGCGGTTCCACAAGAGCGTGATATACAGCTATGAGGTGCTTCCTGTTAAGAATTTTCCTAATTTTATAGAAAACGTGTATAATATACCTAAGTTTTCTTAAAATGTAGGTCATATGTTCCTCCCATCTTAACTGGCTATCGATATATATACCCAGATACTTCATTGCATGACATAATTTGATTATATGGTGGAAACCGTTATACGTTATTTCTATATCACTAAATGAAGGAGCTACTGTTTTGTATGTATAAAATGGAAGAAAAAATGTTTTGTTGAAATTTATAGTTAAAAGTTTACTATCAATCCATTTTTTTATCATAATCAAATCATCTGATACTAATTTCCGAAGGTCTGTCCAATTTTCTCCTTGATAAAATATTACAGTATCATCAGCAAACGAAGATATAGATCCCCTTGATTTAATGATGAATATATCGTTGACATATAATAAGAACAATATGGGCCCTAGTATTGTCCCTTGAGGTACTCCGTATGTAGGTGCAGCTGGTTGACTTAAAATATTATCTATTTTTACATACTGCGTTCTCTCATGTAAGTAATTCCTAAAAAGATTATGACATTGACCTCTTATGCCTATATTTACAAGGGCCTCTAGAAGAATTTCGAAACTAACTGTGTCAAAGGCCTTGGACAGGTCTAAAAACACAGCTAAAGATGGTTTACTTGAATCTAAGCTACTATATGCTTTGTTGGCTAGGTTTTGTATTGCATCCTCCTCAGAAATATTTGGCTGGAATCCATATTGGTTCTCATTTATGATTTTATACTTTTGAATATATTTTAACAATTTTTTGTAAATAATTTTCTCAAATACTTTTGCGAAACATGTTATCAAGGAGATTGGTCTATAATTCGACACTACCTGTGTATCACCATTTTTAAAGACAGGTTTAATTATACCTGTCTTGAAAGAGGATGGCACAAGTCCAGTATTGATACATACATTGATAATATATGATAGGGGTTCGGATATATAGTCTGCTACCGCTTTAATCGTTTCAGCTTTTAGATTATCAATGCCCGGCGCTTTCCCATTTTTTAGGCACAGAATGGTACTTCTCACTTCACTGGGGAGGTAAACGATGTTTATGGTAACATCCTCCTGGAGTCGCTGAATGAGAAAAATCTAACTTATTTGAACGACGGATCCGCTACCTATGTCGGCCATGGTAGAAAGTCTGCTATAGATCTCACCATATCTACTCCTCAAATCAGACACCTTCTAAAATGGGACACTTTGCCAGACCCCGCTGGCTCAGATCATATCCCAATCATAATCGATTGCAAACTCTGCCCAGGGAGGATAAAAACAAAAGAATATAGAAAGTGGAACGTAAATAAAGCTAATTGGAATATATACAAACTATATCTATCCTCACATGAAATAAATATAGATAATTATGATACATTTATAAACTTTGTGAACCAATCTGCTGACGCATCTATTCCTAAATACTCACAAGAAAGGACTCGCTCAAGAAATGGGAAACCTTGGTGGACACCCGCCTGTGAGGAAGCCGTTCGAAAACGCAGAGAAGGTTTTAACATATATAAGAACAATCCTAATTTACAAAATCTCATGAATTTTAGGAACCTTGATGCGATAGCAAAAAAAGTAACAAAATCTGCAAAACGAAGTAGTTGGCATAAGTATTGTTCGTCTCTAAGCAGCAATATACCTCTAAAAACGGTATGGCGACCAGTAAACTTATACAAAAATAGAAGGCAAAATAACACACACTATGTAGAAGCCTCTGCAAGCTGGATCTACGATTTCCATTTGAAATTAGCTCCATGCTCAGTTCCCAAACAAGAACTAACAACAAACATAGTTGTTGATCACGAACTAATGTTACCATTTGACATGTGGGAGCTGGAAAAATCGCTCAAACAAAATAATAACACTACACCTGGAAAAGATAATATACACTATGCTATGCTGTACAATCTACCAAAGAGAATCAAAGAGGATTTGTTGAGATTATACAACGAAGTACTCCAAAAGAAAACAAATATACCAGACGACTGGCACAACTACATTATTATACCTATTTTAAAACCAGGTAAATCAAGAGACCATCACGACTCATACCGCCCCATAGCACTAGCATCTTGCGTCTTGAAGACATACGAAAGAATGATTAAGAATCGCCTGGAACATTATCTAGAGAAGAACCTTCTCCTACCGGAATCACAATTTGGCTTTCGAAAAAATCGTTCCACTCACGACTTATTGGGCAACTTAATAACAGACATCCAGGTAGGCTTTTCAATGAACGAACATACAGCTGTAGCATTTCTAGATGTCATAGGAGCTTATGACAATGTGGATTTATACATACTTGCTGAAAAAATGAAAAGACTGCAAATTCCTGATCAACTCACTTATCACCTGATAACCCTGTACAGCAACAGGAAGATCTATATAAGAACCTGTGATACATTGATAGGACCTCGAATAACAGCGAAAGGACTACCACAAGGAAGTATCCTCAGCCCGTTACTGTACATAATATATTCTCACGACTTGGAACAACTATTCTATGGGACGGAGGTACATATTTACCAATTTGCAGATGACTTCGCAATCAGCACCAGAAAAAGGAGTATTGCATTAACGACAGAAGCACTAGATACCGCCATGACGACAGCAATAACATGGTTTGAAGAAAACGGATCTTCTATCTCCTATGAGAAATCTACAGTTTGTACGTTCAGCCGTTCAAGACTTAATCCACCAAATACAATAAACCTTGCAGGCAAAAACTTCAAACAACAAACTACAGTCAAATATTTAGGATTATATCTAGATAGGAAACTGAACTGGAAAGACCACATTAATTATCTTATCAGAAGCGCAGAAAATGCAATCAATATTTTGAAAACCTTTAGTAATTACAAATGGGGTGCAGACCCAAATATCTGTCTAACATTCTACAGATCTTTAGTTAGATCAATATTAGACTATGGATCGATTCAATATGGCAACGCATCAAAGCAAAATCTGCAAAAAATAGAAAAAATAAAAAACAAATGTTTAAGACTTTGTGTTGGATACTTACCAAGTACTCCAATCAATGTAATGGAGGTAGAGTGCAATGAACCTCCTTTGTATCTAAGAAGACAAAAACTGAGTACCAGAGCAGTACTGAAGCAGATTAGCAAAGACAAGGTTGCATCGATTCATAAACTTTTCATTTTGGGTCTGACTAGCAAATACAGGCAGCATAAAAAACTCCCTTTACTTATAGAAAGTTATGAATACTTATTACCAATCAGAGATCAAGTATATTCCAACGTATTACATCCCTACTTTACAACCGAATACAAGAACTACAACTTCAAACTAGGAGTAGAATATACGAACTTTTATCAAGCTGACCCTACCACATACATCAAATTTAAACAACAGACAGAAGAAAAATGGGATCAATGTGAACACATATACACAGACGGTTCAAAAACGACAAACGGTGTAGGATGCGCTTTCTACCATGAAAATAAAAAATATCAAGAATTACACAAACTTCCTCCAGATTGTTCAATATATACAGCTGAATTGACAGCCATTCAAAAAGCACTAGAATATTCTCTTAGTAATACTGAGCTTAGAGATGTTATAATTTTCAGCGACAGCAAGAGTGCAGCTATGAGATTAGAGCATTTAAGCATTTCACCGACTTTCAACCACATCATCTCAAACATAATGAAATTGATTTACAGACACAACAATTTGGATAAAAATGTAAAAATTGTATGGATTAAAGGACATACAGGTATACCTCAAAACGACAAAGTAGACATACTAGCAAAGATGGCGACTACAGATGGAATATTGATGAGGAATTTCAAAATTCCCTACAGTGACTTGAACAGTAAATTAAACAAGAACCTGAAAGAAAAGTGGAGTGATCACTACCATAGAAATCCATCCGGAACAATATACAAACAGATCCAGCAGAACATAAGAACAGAACCCTGGTTTAAGAAAGAAACAAATAGACCACTTGTGAGAACACTTTGCAGATTGAGGTGTGGTTATTGCTTAAGCCCTCAACACAAAACTAGAATAGGGCTAGACGATGACCCTCATTGCAGATGTGGAGAGATTGGTACTGCTCAACACTGTATATTAGAATGCCAATTGATCAGTGATGAGGTAACAGACCTGTATCACAGATTGTCAAACTATATTCCGTTACCTGCTAATATGATCTCTATACTAGCTAGTGAAAACAACTGTGCTTACAAACTATTATATAACTTTTGCACACAAAAACTAAAAATAACACTGTAACCTTCAACTTTAACTAATATAAAACAATGTTCGTATTATTAAGAAAAAATAGATGTCCATCCAAAATAGAACTGGCCAGTTGATCTCAGATCAGAGCCAATAACATAAATAAAAAAAAAAATAGTATCAGTGGAACTTGATGCAACAAAGAAACAACCACATTAAAACAGGTTTGTTGTGATTTGAGGTTCTTGATTATTTGCAAATTATTCTGCGGTAGATGCCTTATTTCCCAAGATTTCGAATGAAAACACAGATGTAACAGTGACAGAGAACAAAATACTCAGGAGCAACGACAGATCAGAATCAAACTGAATGCCACAGATTCTTCAAGTTCATATATCGTAAAAAATTATATCAAGTAAATTGGGATAAATATTCTCATGTATCTTCGAGATGCTTGTATTAAAATGCTTTTGCCTATTTTCAGGAATAACCATGAGCTACAGAAGGAACGTTCAAAATATGTTCAATTATGTGTACATAATAAAGTATACAATTAGTAGTCAGAAATCACTGATACATTTTCGCGCTTTTTTTTGAACCCCAAAAGACATCACAAAATATATCAACCACCAGACTTGAAAAAAAAAACGGTAAATCAGGCCCATCCTAGATAGATTTCTAACACCGCGTAAGTTATGGCAAGAACTACTACTGGGCACATAGAAGACGCCAGAAAGCAAGTAAATCGACAGACATACAGAGCGACAGACGTTAATGAAATGTTTACTCGTGACATAGCTAACACAAAACAACAAAAAATCATATGATATCCAGTTGAATTCTTTGATTATAAGAATAATAATAAAAAATGTTGACCTTATTGCATAAATACAAATGAAGAAGTCTGGGCTAATGCCATTCATATTTAACCAGATCATTTAGAATAAAAAACTAGCCTAACTTAACGCTAACTTATTGCAATAATAATTTAATGCAGTTTTTTTAGATTTTTCCGTGGAATTGTCACTTATTGTTTACAAAAGTTGTCAAACAATTCTCATAGGATTGTGGGATTTTGACCATTTCATTGATGATATGATAGCTGTTACATGGTTATGCTTACGAAGATCGTGTATGTATCGAGAGCATGAATTTTATGTTTTTTGCTGTCTATGTTTGGTGACCGCGTCGAAGCATGAAAAGTAAATGAGATTACAGTATGACATTTTTCGTAGTATTAAGGATTCACATAATGTTTTTCTCATATTTTGACTAAGTACTGAACGTTTACCGGCCTAACGTAACAAGCCTTACTAATATTTTCATCATGGTGTTGAAATCTGAGGTTTTCATCGAGATATAAACCTAAATATTTTGCAAACTGTAATACTTCCTCCATTTATTACCGTGAAGGCTAGAAGCGTTATTTCCAATTAGATATTTGCGACTTCAACTCTCTTCATCCATGAAAAGAAAATAAAACTCAAACACGTTTAGCTTTTCAAAAACATTCTGGAATTCCTTAGATAATCAGTTTTCCCTTCCTCTAGGAAGCCTGAAGGTCTGTGGTCATCCGCATAAAAGGGCAAAAATGAAAGAACTGGATCCATACGCAACGAAAGGCGCATGTGTGAATAAAAAGGGGGACTATGTCACCATCTTTTTCTTTCAGCCGTGATTTTTTTACCGATTCACACCCGCCCGTCCTTTCACAGTTCTTTTCGTTTTCAGTTTTCTGCTGATGAATTGTAGATACACATCGCGGCGATTGGTAGTGAGCATTCGTTGATTTGTGGTGTGCTACTCTTTGGATACCATTGAACTCCAGGGCTTGGTTTGTATCTGTTATTCGTTCTCTACAGAGATTCTCAGAGTAGAGCATCTGTTATTATTTTTAAGTTCTTCTAAGTAGAGGTACAGTTGTAATAGGGTTGCCAAGACTTCTCTGCTTGTGAGCAAAGTTCTGCTTCTGACGTTATGTCCTGTCGTCTCCTTTGTTCTCTAAAAGTCCTCCTTTTGAAGCTCGCTGGCGTGGCATTGCCTTCATACAGCTATTTTATAAAGGGCCTTGCGTGTGTTGTGTAGACTGAAGGAACCATAATGTGAGTGAAATGATAAAGATGTCACTTTACAGACACAAAAATTATTTGCAGTCTAAAGGCTTTTTTTCTTCCGAAAGACTTGATAACCTGACAACCATAGTTACAATACATAGGTATGGTCTCCATGATATATAAATAGGAGTTTGACTTCAGCAAGGTGGCATTCTGGATAACACTGCATCTTTACCGAACTTGCTGCAAATGTCACAACTTTATTTTCCATCCAATATCAATTCAGCAATAGATATATTAAAGTTTAAAGTGTGTATCAAAACTTACTGTGCGCCTATACCGTTTGGTTTTTCCTGTTTTTAAGATAGAAGTGTTATTTCTTTATGGACTCGTTCTCAGTTTCTTCATTTTACTCTTAAGTCCCTAATAGCATGTCTATATCTCTCGGAAAAATGCGCTCCAGAAATGTGAGATGTTCAAACGACGCGTATTGAAAATCGGCTGGAATATTTTCAAGAAGAGCACTAAACAAGAATGAAAAAAAGTTTATCAATACGTTAGATCTAGGCTTCTTCAAAATGTCGTGACGAAAACTAATTACCCTTTTACTTAAGGACAAGGTTGACACTAGGCTTAAATCAAATTAGTAAGAACATGGAGATACATTTCAAACGCCATCCCCCGAACTCTGTAGTATTGCTTATTATTTAGTTTTTCTCTTCTAAATTAGCACGCACTCATCAATGAAATGCATTTTATGACTTTCTTAAATCTAAAAGTTTCATTTAACCAGGCAATTTGTCCACACTGGATTGAAATAAAACGATTATGTCATATTGCTAAAAATATTTTGTGCGACACAAAATTGAGAATATGTAGGATTTAATCACAGCAGCTTCGATATTTACTATCCTCACCCAGAAAAGCCTAAAAAGCAATATGTAGCTAAAGAAAAGTATAGTTCAAAAAAACCAAAACACACGCTTTTATAGCACTAAATATTGAAAAAATATTCTTAATAACGAACGATAAATACTAGTATTATTGTGAAAACGAAGTTGGGCGCTTTGTGCAATATTTTTCATATATTGAGCAAGCTACGCTTTTTTCACAATGATACTAGTGTTTTTGGTTCATTATTATTTTCAGCTTACAGTAAGTATCATTTTTCGATTTTTATTGCTATAAAATTGTGTTTTTTTTTAGTTTATTTAGCTATATTTATTTTTCCCTTTTTAGTTCAAGATAATGAGACAAACTTACTAAATTACTGTATTGTCACCGGTTCTTGACAGGTGTAGAAAGTTTAAATTAAATCTGTTCATTTAATGTGAATCAAAACTCAGTTCGAGTTGGTTACAAACGTATTAACAAACAAATAAACATGTGAAGCTAATAAAAGCTTGTTAAAAAAGACTAAAGAAACATATGATATGGGGAGCTGCACATAATATCTTGGGGGACCCGCTGTCCATGGACTCCTTGTAGTTACACCTTTTAGCTTCTCACATCCATCGATGAAAGGATGCGGCCGACGTGTAAAATTTTACTTGCTTTTTTCGCATCCTTTTTTGTTTACGACGCCTCGCGCTGGGTTGCGTTATTATCGCAAATATTTTCAATTTTTGAGGTAACTTGTTCTTGTTTTTAGCTATTAAATCCATGTCAAGGCTTTCGTCGGTCTATCTATTGGCTGGAGTCAACGTATAATGTAAGCAAACGCGGCTCTTATATGTTGGAACTTAAAAGTAATTTAGCTCTGCGCAAACGGTTGAGAAAATCAGATGTATGAAAAACAATTAGCAAACCTTTGTAACAATATAAGATTAGTTAGGTTTATGTAGTATTGCCTGATTTTTTTGAAACTGACTTTCTCCTGACTTTTTTTCATTTTCAGTGCCTTTTAGGTTAAATTTAACGACTCGTAGAACTTGTGCCCGGTTAATTTCTCAGAGAACTGCTAAAATATTGAAATCTCGTTCGACGTACTCTGTGCGTTGATGGTTGGAACATGAAAATAACCTTCATTTCTGCACCTTTATTGAATTAATATCCATTAAAAACATATTATTCAAGAGGTATTAGTATTGTCTCGTCTCGGAATTGCACTCTTTGTGTGTCGTTATTGACTCGTAAAACTACCATTAAAACTGCCTCTAATTTTGGACTGATCAGCAATGCAAATACAGCACTTACGAAGTCAAAATAAGCGAAGCTGTATCCTTGCCACTTATACTAAATTTTGTACTTTGATAAAGACCACAGAGGTGGCTGTGGTTTGCGAGGTTTTTTTACCAGCTTACGTTTCATGCCATACAGGGTGGGGCACGTAAGATAATCCCCTAGGTACTCAGCTATATGAGATAGAACAAAAAGTTAACCACAAAAGTTGTTTGACGTGAATATAAACTTTAATTTTGTTATAATTTTGTTTATACAGAGTGACCCGTTGTGTCTGAATCACTCTATTTTCCTGCCAATTGTTTTGTCTGCGAGCCACGCCACCTACGATTCTTCCAATTCCTACGCTCCATTACGGAATAATTACAAAATCGCAAATGTCTTGAAAACCATTACAGATAGAATTTCCCTCCACTAACCTATTTCCGCTCAGACACGTGTGCTTGACCGTTTCGATAGACGTAATTGCCGGCACGCAAAATATTCATCGAACGGCCATTTTACGATTTTATTAAGATTTTAACTTTTGACAGTAAATTGTGTAATGTTTTTCGTAAATTTCTGTGTCTGTATAACGTGCTTCATGCAAGATATGTGTTGTTACTTGCTCTTTTGGCTTGTTTTATAACATCTTCCAGCAACATCCTCACAAACTTTTGTAAGTAAAAACTTTTCATTCTTAATTTTTTCTAATGTTGCTGATTGCTAAATTGTCTTTGTAGCCCTGAAGAAGGGATCAAATGACCCCGAAAGCTTGGAAATAGAGTTTTAAGAGTACACTTCGCTGTTTATTTGCCGCTACCCAGCCATCTAGCTTGAGTTTTGTTTCCTAACAAATCGGCAACGGTTACCCGCTTCCTAAGATAGAACCATATATGCCCAGATGAGAGTGAAAGACAATTTTATTTCGCATCCACTGATGTGAAACTCATCATACTATCCCATTTGAAAAAACAAAGCTTTTAACGTCTTAAGCTTTTCAAACTTGAAGATTGCTAGTCCAATGATTTAATTTGCGTTTGAAACAGTGGTCTTATCGAGACCATTGTATGTTTCTTGCACGTTTTAAAACCAAAAACCGCACCATTCTATCGTACTTAATTCCAAGATATTGCCATTTTTTGTAAAGTACTAGAAACGTCAAATTTTCTAAAGTTTGCTGAATAACATCGAAAATAAATTTCTTAGACATAAGCTATGGTTGATAAACTGGACCTAAAAATCAATGCTAAATTCAAAAACGTAATAATATAATGCAATTACAGTAAATTCCAAACTCAAAAGTATTAACAATAAATGTTTACGTTTCAAAATAAAAGATATATAGGGTGTTCTATTTAAAATAAGGAAGTTGATATCTATTTCCAGTATATCCGGATGTCCTGCATCTTTGAAATTAATTTTTACAAGTAGACCATTTGAAAAGAGAAGTTTTTCTATCAAAGTCATTTTCTTCTAATTTAAACGGTAAGGCCGCTAGAGAGCACCGCGTGCTTATTGGACCACCCTGTATAAAAAATTATAGTAAAATTTGAGTCTAACTCACATCTGTGGCATATAGTTTCTGAGATAAGGTAGTGGGTTATATTACGTGCCCCATCCTGTACTTAGTATTAGTCTATCAACTGGAGGCTCTATACACTGTTATCAACATACCTCGAACTAATTAGTTCAGGTTTTATATAGAATAGTAAAACAAACATAAACTTAATCGCCATTATACTACTCAAACTAATTTAATCTCCATTCATATACGGTTAGATTGGATTTAGTACAGTCGTTCCTTAGATGTTATTTGAAACAGAGCCATCTAAATTAAGCTTGATGTACGTACCGTACCAAGTTCCTCCTTCACCTCTCAGGGTGGAACTCAATTTCCGCCATATTGCTTCCTGTCGACATCCGGCTTTTTCCTTCCGACTTGCGCTCCATCTTACTACTTTAATCAAACCGGGAGGTACCCCTCCCGAACCCCTTCACTAAGGTCCCCCTTAATGAAACCTATCCCTCGGCTGCTAGTAATTATTCCTAAACTTCGGTAATATGCGTAGGTAGGAAGACGGGGAGAGGCAAGGAGGTATGCCGGTAAAATCCGCGGGTAAATATATATATAGTATATATATGCGAAGCAGTTGAGCATAATTAATCATAATACGCCGGCAGTTTCACCATGACAGCTACCGTCAGCTCCGCTTACTTAAGGTTTATGTAATTTCCTTACATCGCCCTCCGAGAAACGCGGAGGCAGGCCTGAGACCCAGTGACGTGGATCCACCGCTGGCGCCGGCTTTGGGAGGTCCAGGAGGTTAGCCCAACGCATTCGAATAGGTTAGAAGAAGCAAAT
This sequence comes from Callosobruchus maculatus, assembly GCA_951848785.1. NCBI lineage: Eukaryota > Metazoa > Arthropoda > Insecta > Coleoptera > Chrysomelidae > Callosobruchus > Callosobruchus maculatus. The sequence continues at coordinate 4,747,218 of CATOUR010000032.1, forward strand.
CCTATACTCTAGCAGACATGTGTGTGATTGCTCATGCAGGGTGTTAATTTGAAAACCTCTCACCACGAATTTATCAAAAACCACTGATTAAAAGAAAAAGTGCCGAGACACTTCAAAAATGTTCAAGGGATACAAATTTTTAACCCAAAACTACTTCGCCCCTTTGTACACTCTGCCCCCTAGGGTCATCCCAATCAAAATTTTAATGACAAGGGGTATCGAGTAATAGCCTGTTTCAAAGGTATGTCAAAGTCCTTTACTTTGGTGTTTGATTTTTTTAAATCGGTTGATTGGTTCGAGAAAATTGGAAAAATCTTATGTATTATTGTCTGACCAAATATCAGGAGTTACTCGGACAACTTCGCGGGCTCTAGCCAGGCTACACTGTAAGTCTGTTGGTTATGGTCATTGGAGTCCTAGGTAGAATAAGGAATAGGCTGCTCTCTGCACTGTGCGTAATGCCGGTGTGCCGTGCAGCGGCGCATATTTTAACCACCAGAATGAAAAAGGCAGTCATCATTGGGTGCCTTTGTCTACTTATGTCGGCTACACACGTTCCGGCAGGCCTGTCAGTTCAAACTGAACGGTCTGCCTGAAGACCGGTCGGCCTCGCCCCCACACGTTCCGGCAGGCCTGTCAGTTCGAACTGAACAAGGCCGCCTAAAGACCGGTCGCCTCTGATTGGCTGACGCCCCTCCACACGTTCAGGCGAATGTGAAATATATCACTACGTTTCCACGGGCTTTTAAAACATTTTGTGTGTAATTTCTCGATATCTGGCAAGGTATACCTGATAGAAGAAAATGTCAAGTACAAAGGTTATTTGGTGACTTAAGACGCATATCCTAAAAATATTTTGAAATATATAGGGTGTTGCGGGAAAGTATTGGATAGTGACCAACTTGTTTTTTATATATAGAACTATAACTTTTTTTAAATTCTTCTAGTTTCCATCATTGATTTCTATTCAACTCTAAAATATTTTTGGAATCGGTTGCGACGTTGCCAAGTTATTATTTATTTTCTATTAATTTCCGGATTCGCAAGGTCGCAAGTAATACGTCCAAATTGATATATCCCTTCACCTTTTCTCAATATTATTATACAGCGAGTTACTTGAATATTAAATGAATATTATTTTGGATGTTATCAGCAATGTGCATCTACAGGGTGGTTTTGGCAGAATTTTAAATTGATGGTGATTTTACTTTGTTTTTTTAAATGTAACAATGTATGTTTTATTTTAAATCAAAATATCCACTAATAAGTCAGTGGTGCCAGTTTTGGATATTCAAGCGTTCCGGTACTTTTTACTGAAAAAGTGGTGTTTCCGTATCTCAGTAATCAATAGAAACAAAATTTTGAAGTTATGAAATCTTACTAAATTCGACATGCGCAATTCATTGCAATAAAGATAAGTAGAGGATTCTATTGAAAATAACAAAATTATGACGTGTAACATAAAAGTGGTAAATCTGGCAACGCTGCTGTTATAATTTTTGAATTCGGCATGTTAGAAAACCTGCAGATATTTGGAGATATTTAAGCGTTCGTGTACCTTTTACTGACCTGGTATTCGAAATAGGCAGTATGTGTAAGGAAAACGGTTTTATTACTTTAGGAACACCAGTTAAAACTTGTTCACGCCGTAAACCATTACTAGCGAGTACTTCTATGTTAAATAAAATATACAGTGTGTTCTATTAATAAAAATCATAGATATTTGTTCAAAAATTTGGTAAAATAATTTATAACTTGGCAACGTCGCAAACGCGAAGAAAAATATTACAAAGCGAGATAGGGTATTAGTAGATATTTCGATTTAGAATAAAACATACATTTAAAAAAACAGAGTAAAATGACCTTCAAATTGCCTTAATTTAAAATTCTGTATAATATTATTGAGAAAAGTTCAAGAAATATATCAATTTGGACGTATTACTTGCGACCTTGCAAATCCGGAAATTATTAGAAAATAAATTATAACTTGGCAACATCGCAGCCAATCCCAAAAATATTTTAGGGTTAAATAGAGATCGATGATGGAAACTAGAAAAATTTAAAAAAAAGTTATGGTTCCATTTAAAAAAATCAATTTGATAACTACCCTACTTTCCCGCAACACCCTGTATATTTCAAAATATTTTTATGTTTTTTTATGTTCGTCTTAACCAAATAACTTTTGTATTTGATATTTTCTTCTGTCAGGTATATATTGCGAGATATCGAAGAATTACTCACTATATAGTGGAAATATCAATTGGATACGTTTTCAAAACGTTTCCTGTTCAAGGTCGATTCGCTATTTTTTGGGATCGTATCGAGATCCAAATGTCGTGGAAACACCAGCTGTCTGTCCCTCTCTTTTTGAATGGACCAATCGTAGTGAGTCAGGTCGGCCGGATGGACGAACATATATGTGATTCTTCTCCGGTCGCCTGATCAGTCGTAACTGACAGGTAGACCGGACCATACACACGCTCAGGCGACCGGACGTCAGGCCGGACGGAGGGACGAACATATATTGATTCTTCTCCGGTCGCCTGATCAGTCGTAACTGACAGGTAGACCGGACCATACACACGCTCAGGCGACCGGACGTCGGCGGACCATTCAGTTCGAACTGACAGGCCTGCCGGAACGTGTGTAGCCGAGATTAGGATGCACGCTTTGCGCATCCAGTGGTTGCTTACCCCACGAAGACCCAGAAAAGAATGAATATGGAGAGAAGTCTACATGCCAAGTTCTCTGTCCCGCGAATCTACTTCCCACGCAGGCACGTATTTAGAGGGTGGTCCAGGGGTCCGGACCCCCCCTCCCCCCCCCCCCCCCGAAACGTTATAAAATGCCATCTAAAAAATGGAATCTGCACCCCCCGCAAATTTAAGGTGACAACTCTAATCTGGACCCCCTGAAAGGTCAACAAAGTGACACCCACAATCTGGACCCCCCCCCCCCAAAAAAAACCAAATCCTGGATACGTGCCTGTTCCCACGACACCTGGGAGGCCATGGACATTGAATTTGGAACGTCTCACAACAGGGTAATATTTTAGGAAACAAAGAGATTGAGTGATTATTTATTGGATTATATGGAAAATATCACCAATGCGCTTATCACTAAAACCATTAAAGACCAAATCGAAGAGGATGTAAACCCTATACTTTATGAGGCTTAAATCTACTTCCAGCAAGAAGGCGGCTCCTCCTCTATGTTTTTCCGGTTCGGCAATGGCTAGACAACGCGTTTTCAGATAAATGCATAGGGCAGAAAGGGCCTAAAGAGTGGCATTCCTGCTAAATCGCCTGATTTAGTGCCACTATACTTCTTCTATGGGGCTATTTAAAATCTATTTATTGTATTTACTCCCCAAATTGAACGTTTGGATCACCTTCGTCAACGCATCATTCAAAGCTGCCATGATATCTCACAACATGTTTTTGCAACTGTCCGCCAGCCAACCAAAAACGGGCAACATTTTGAACACTTATTGCAATAAAAAGTGATATTTTCGCGTTTTTTACTTCCCACACCGATAGGTGAGGGGAGTATTGTGATCGCGAAAATTTTCGATTTTGAGATAATACGTTTTTTGGGCGTTTTATGATGTGTACATAACGAAAATCCACGTCACTCATTTCCGTCGGTCTGTCTGTCGGTCTGTCGGTCTGTCTGTCTGTCTGTCTGTCTGTCTGTCGCGTTTTTCTACCCTCGTAATCTCAGTAACCGCTGCATCGATTGTGATGAAATTTGGGCAGCGGTATGATGTGGGGTCGTAGTAGGTAATGTTCGTATAATTTTGAAAATCGGTGCATAGGCGGCGGAGTAATTAGCAAAAAACAAAAAAAATTAAATATTGCTGAAACTTCGTTTTTAGGCGTTTTAGGGGTCCCTGATCATTTTCTACTTTTTTTTTGGTGGGGGTGAAATTGGGGTGGTTGGGGGTTGGGGGGTTGTAAAATTGAAAAATTTGTTGTATTCATAATAGACTACCCACTGACCTATGAAGGAAGACCTAGCGACATAAATAACTTTTTTAGGTCTATCCGAACATTGCCTTATGCCTATTACAGAAACTAAAGGACTTAGAATTTTTTCCGATGTATACAGGCTGTCCATTTAGTGTGTAATTCTTCGATATCTCGCAAGGTATAGCTGATAGAAGAAAATCTCAAATACAAAAGTTATTTGGTTACTTGAGGTGCATATCCTAAAAATATTTTGAAATATACAGGGTGTTGCGGGAAAGTAAGGTAGAGATCAACTTGATTTTTTTATATGGAACTATAACTTTCTCTCAAGTTCTTCTAGTGTCCATCATTGATCTCTATCCAACCCTAAAATATTTTTGGAATCGGTTGCGACGTTGCCAAGTAATAATTTATTTTCTATTAATTTCCGCATTTGCAAGGTCGCAAGTAAAACGTTCAAATTGATATATTCCTTTAACTTTTCTCAATAATATTACACAGCGAGTTACTTGAATCTTAAGCGGATATTATTCTGGATGCTACCAGTAATTTGTATCTACAGGGTGTTTTTGGCGGAATTTTAAATTCCGGCAACTTAAAGGTCGTTTTACTTTGTTTTTTTAAATGTAACACCCTGTCTTTTTTATTTTAAATCGAAATATCTACAAATACTCTATCTCGCCTTGTAATATTTTTTTTCGCGTTTTCGACGTTGCCAAGTCATAAATTATTTTCCCAAATTTTTAAAACAAGTATCCCCGATTTTAATTTATTTTAAATAGAATCCTCTACTTATTTTTATTGCAATGAATTGCGCATGTCGAATTTAGTAAGATCTCACAATTTCAAAATTTTGTTTGTATTAATTAATGAGATACGGCAACACCGCTTTTTCAGTAAACGGTACCGGAACGCTTAAATTTTTCCAAAACTGCCACAGCTGAAGAGGTGAAATTCAATACAAAAGTTTGTATTATTGATAATAGGCTGTTCATTGACCTGTGCAGGAAAGACCTAGCGGCATATGACAATAATTTGGGGGGGGGGGGGGGTACTGGCGATGATTTTGTTGCAAGGGGATCTCACACTAAATCTTTATGCTATGGGAAAATAATAAACTGGTATCACCGTAATGTGTGGGAAGTACTGAGTCAATCAACTTGACTCCATTTTTTTTCTATCTGAAGAGATCAAGATACATAAACATTTTTCTACTTTTCTTGAAAACGAATCGGACGATAAAATTAAAGGGTGGAGTAGTTTTGGGTTTAAAAGTTGTCCCTCGTGACAAATCATTCGAAGTGTCTCGGCGTTTATTCTTTTAGTCAGTGGTTTTCGATAATCCCGCCGTGGAAGTTTTCAAATGATTACCCTATATACAGAGTGAGTACTGTAGAAGATAGCGGAAAAAGATGTATATAAAAGTTGTATCCACGGATATGCTCGTTGCTCAGAAAATATTTTGATTTATACAGGGTGATTTATAACTACGTGGTGATGCAAGCATGCATTATTTTAAATGAGATACCCTATACATTATTCCATACTCAAATTCTACTAACGATTTCCGTTCTTACAATACAGGGTACTGTTACATTATACAGGGTATTTCAAAAGTTATGCCCATTTTTATATCCAAATCGCCGTCAAATGAACTGTATATTACAAAGTGTTGAATCAAACATCATTTCTTTTACACGGATGAATGAAAAATATTCTCTAGTTTTGAATTCGGCTATAAAGAAAGCCCGCGACGCATATTCGTATACAAGGTGATGTAGAACGCAAAATCTATTTTTCTCTCTTTTTTTAAATGTAATTCCCAATATTTTATTATACCAAAGAATTGCTTCTAATATGCTCTTTCATCTTTGTATAGCACTTGTTATCGCTGCATTCATTACTTTCTGAGATATTTCGATTTTTCTACAAACTCTAAATATACCTTCTATTTGTTTACTAAAATTTAGTTATTTTGAGAGAATACTATTTTATTTTTGCTTAACAAACAACTAAAATATAAGGCCATAGTAGTACTTGATCAAGTCAAAGTCGACGTCATGCATAATTGTCAAGCAGATTTGTCAGGTAGGCGATGAATTATTAAACGACACAGTCCAAATAAAAAGATTCTTCAATCTTTCAAATGTATTGGTTTTAGAGTGCCTCCGTTCTGGATATTGCTGTTCATAGTTGATATATTCTAGAGGCATGTAGGCAATTTGTCAAAGATTCTCCTAAATACCTTCAATGGAAAAAATAATTTTTAAGCTCGTTTTTCACACAGTATGGAATTATTGAGCAGGTTATGAAAACTGCCAATTTTTCAAAGCCTACCTGATAAATCTGCTTGATAATTATGCATCACGCCTACAAAATTGTTTCCTCAGCATACTTTACTTTATTATCTCGATGATTCAGGGTTTTGACTTCAAAATACCTGGCCGTTCGGATCTCCGGGTGCCAGGTGGTCCGGGGCGAACATTAAGCGAAGATTGTTTAAAGAATTGTGCTGCCACTCCTCGTCAAGCTAACAACAGAAGCCGTCTTTCGCAGCAACTTCGCACTGACGACAGGCCCGAAGGCCAGAGAAACTTATTCGGAGCCGACTTTACAAATATACGAGGTCTTGCCTCCAACATAAACTCTGTCCATCAACACCTTCAGGCAGAGAAGCCACACATTCTGGCTCTTACGGAAACTCAAGTCGGCTCTTCAACAATGGATAACTGCTTTAGATATCCCGGATATGACTTATACACCCGATTTAGACGTAGGTTTGGCGTATGCGTGTACGTTAAATCTGGGCTTTCTTGTCATCGAGAAGAAGAGCTCGAACTGGAAGGATTTGACATCATATGGCTCAAAATATCCTTCCAAAATCATCCCAAATTTATATGCTGCATTTATAGGCCACCAAGCAGTAACAACTGCAAAGAGCTCTTCGAGAAGCTTTCAGCCACTGTGGACGCGCTGCAATCAGATCACCCTCATTCAGAAATAGTCTTTCTGGGTGACTTCAACGTTCACGACTCATACTGGCTGAAACACTCAAACAAAACGGACAACAAGGGACGTGAAGCTGAAGCCTTCGCTATCAGCTGCGGCTTGGAGCAGATAGTCAAAGAACCAACAAGGATTCCCAGCCGCCACGGAGATTTTGCTAGTCTGTTGGACGTATATCTCACAACTGCTCCAACGGTCTACACAGTGAAGGTAACCGCCCCACTGGGATCGTCTGACCACAAAACCGTCTCGACGCTATGCAGAATGCATTCTCCAGATCTCTACCATGCAAAGCCTCGTCGGGTTTGGCATTACGGATCAGCCAAGTGGGACGACCTAAGGGAATACTACCAGTCCTTTCCCTGGAACGACGTCTGCTTCAAGTCACGAGACCCATCAGCTTGTGCCCAAGAAATAGCAGAGGTATTAATATCCGGCATGGAAGCCTATATTCCTCATGTCGTCAAGCATCCCTCCAAAAATAAGCCATGGTTCAATAAGCGTTGTAGAGATGCAGTTACCTCTAAAAACCAACATTACAGAGAATGGAGGAAAAATCCAAATGCTGAGAGCTACCGCAGTTTTATCGACGCCAGAAATCACTGTAAATGCGTGATTGACAGCAGCAAGGAGGAACACAACCAAAAAATTAATAACAAGCTCCTCTCATGTCCTAGTTCGTCCAGAACATTCTGGTCTGTAGCTAAAGCTGTTAGTCAGAACTTTTCCTATTCGCTTCTGCTCCTAAAGAAAAAGCAGACATCTTGGGGAAGCTCTTCGCAGCCAATTCTACTGTAGACTTTCAAGGAAGTACTCCGACCACCACCATAAGCATGAACTCGAGAATGGCAGAGGTCAAATTTCAACATCGAGATGTAAAAAGCATCCTCCAAAAACTGAACACCAATAAAGCTACTGGTCCTGACCAAATTCCAGCCATTGTCCTTACACGCTGTGCCGCTGAGCTTGCACCTATTCTTTGCAAGCTCTTCAAACTTTCGTATTAACGAGGCGTGTTTCCCGCTTCGTGGAAGGTTGGCTGCGTACAACACATCCCTAAGAAAGGCAAAAAAAACTGATCCCACCAATTATAGACCTGTGGCTCTTCTCAGCATCACGTCTAAGGTTATGGAGACTGTCATTAACACACAGCTCCTGAAATACCTGGACAACAATAACATCATAAATGATCGCCAGTATGGCTTCCGTAAGCACAGGTCTACAGGTGACCTCCTTGCCTACGTCACTCACTTGTGGAATAGAGCAATAGACAACCACGGCGAATCCCGTGTTGTTGCACTTGATATATCCAAAGCTTTCGACAGAGTATGGCATGACGGACTTCTGGTCAAGCTTGCTGCTTATGGACTACCACCTGGTCTGCTCCAGTGGCTGAATAGCTTTTTGAAAGACCGATCTCTGTTCGTTGTATACGAGGGCTGTTCATCAGACGTATTTTCAATAAACGCCGGTGCTCCTCAGGGATCTGTCCTATCCCCTACACTATTTCTGCTGTACATCAACGAGCTGCTGGGAATAATATCCAATCCAATCTACAGCTTCGCAGATGACAGTACATTAGTGTCGTGCATGGAACCAGGCAAGCCACTATCATCCCAGGTGACGGTACGTCGGCGACAGCAGCATGCCTCACAGATCAACGCAGATATCAAAACAATTGTCGAGTGGGGATTAGCAAATAAAGTACAGTTCAACAAAAAACTCAGGCAACAACACTTATAAAAAAGTCTCCCGATGGCTTACCAACCGTGGAAATGGAGGGTCACCCCATTGTCGAATCACCTTCCGTCAAGCTTTTGGGAATCAACATCAACAATAACATGTCCTGGCACGACCACGTCGTCAGTATTGCTAAAACGGCATCCCAGAAGCTTGGAGTTTTGTTTCGCTGTAGGAAGTTGTATACACCAGAGCAACTGCTGCTCAGGCTCAGATCCGACCATCGCTGGAGTATTGCTCCCATGTGTGGGGGTGCGCTCCGAAGCACTCTCTAAAGCTTCTGGACACTATCCAGAAAAGAGCGATTAGACTAATCGATACGCCTAGCCTCACAAAGGACCTCCACAGCCTGGAACATCGAAGGAGGGTGGCTGACCTATCCCTGTTTTACAGATTCTATCACGGAAGATGTTCGAGTGAGCTCTCTCAGATAATAACACCACAGGCCGTCCGAACCCGGACCACTAGAGAAGCTCTGCGAGCTCATCCTTACCAGGTCGAGGTCCTTACTCCCCGAACCAGTCTCCTCCAGCATTCCTTCTTTTGGAGAACTTTGACGCTGTGGAATCAGCTGCCGGGGAATTTGTTTCCCGACGGCTACAACCTGCAGCGTTTCAAATCTAACGTGAACCGATACTTATCCTCTCGCAGCGCTTCTACAGCGCCATAGGCTTTCAGCCTTTGCGGGAGGCCGACCATAAAAAAAAAAGTCACACACTATCATGACCTTATAATTTAGGTATTCGTTAAAGAAAAAGCAAATTCGATACTACTTTCCCAAAATAAATATATTTCAGTACACAAATAGAATCTATACTTTAAATTTACCGAGAAATCGGAATATCTCGGAAACTGATGGACGTAGGTACAACAAGTGCTATACAAAGACGAAAGAGCATATTAAAGGCAATTTTTTGGTATAATAAAATATTGGGGGTTACATTTAAAAAAAAGAAAATCTGGATTTTGCCTTCTACATCACCCTGTATGCGAATATGCGTAGCGGGCTTTTTTTATAGCCGATTTTAAAACTAGAGGATGTTTTTAGTCTTTCCATGTAAAAAAAATAATTTTTGATTCATTGCTTTTTGATATACAGTACGTTCGTTTGACGGCGATTTGGATATAAAAATGGTCATAACTTTTGAAATACCCTGTATAATGTTATAGTATCTTATATTGCGAGAAGAGAATTTATTAGTAGAATCTAGAAATGGGATAATATATAGGGTGTGTCATTAAAAAAATACATGTTTGCATCACCACGTAGTTATGAATGACCCTGTATAAATCAAAATATTTTCTCAGCAAGGAGTATATCCGTGGCTACAACTTTTATGTACAACTTTTTTTGCTATCTTCTACAATAGCGGAGTTATTGACCAAGCCGGTACTAAAAACTCACCCTATAGGTATAGTTAGTGAAAGAATAGAAACATTGCTCAACTTCGCCCACATACACGATTGGCAAACCGGGAATGTCGATTTGTCGGACACAGATAGCCGATAGCCTTCCTAGAATTGCCAGGTGTGGCGATTTTTGCTAAAGTGGCGATTTCAAAACCGACTTAGAGACCAAAAATCGTAGCTGGAAGATTGGTGACTTTTGGTGGCGCAAAACACACAGTGATTTGGTGACTTTTGGCTGTTTCTAACTTCCATGTCATTGATTTTTCCCTAAAAAATAAGGGCTAGCCGCATGAAGCGGTCATACTGCCAGCTGCTTTACAATTTACGTTTTCGCCATCGTGACTCTTCAAGGAGAGAGAACGGGCAAGTAGAATTAGTCGACCTTCATTATAGTTATTGGAAATAATTTACCTATTTCTTATTACTGCTCATGGTCAATTTAACGATACCCACGAAATTTCTTCCAAAAACGTCTCAATCTCTTAAGACAAATAATATTTGAAAATCTGGAGATGATTTGTAACTAGCAAATAACCTTTAGAAGTTTTAAAATAAATTGGTCTCACGGAAAAGTGGGCAGATAGTTGATGATGGAATATTTTTAAGACGTAAAAAACAAATACGTAGTAATGTGTCCTTATTTCCAATTGTGCACTCATTGCCACCACCCTTTCGTGGCCTGGTACCCAACTGAGATTTACATCATTGCATGAAGCTAGTAACCTAGGAGTATTGAAACAGTCCCATACCGACAGTTTTGATGCAATCTGCTCCAGGAATCCAATGCCTTTTGAGCGGCCTAGGATTCCGAGAGGATGACAATTGCCCTTAATTTCTACAATAAATAGGGCCTTGACCACAGGCTAGTCATAGGTTAATTTCAGTTTGACATATTTTTGCAATTTAGTACGTCACCCAGAAAATATGTCATACTGGGCGTTTCGGTTATGACATTTTTCGCGTTAGTAACAGCGAAGTCGCCATTTCTGACGACTTTCATTCATGCATGCCAAAGATTGGCGATTTTTGGCAAATGTAATGTCAAAAATTGGACACAAGCATACTTACAATCTGGCAACATACGATACTCGCTTTGAGTAAGACATCAACACATTCCATCGAAACATGCGCCCGGCTGTGAATCTAGTAAGAATATTGACGGGCTGTGCCAAGTCAACACCTGAGCTGTTATTATTCTGAATTTAGGAAGCACCGTATAGTAGTACAGCACAGTACAACGCTATAGGTCTTGAAGGTTATAGACTTGTGTTTAGAGTAAGGCCTGAGACCGATATAATGAGGGGACAATAATAACTTTGCTTTGTTTCTAGAGTCGTTTCATTTCTATGGCAAGTCCTGTACACTTAGGCGTCTTGCCAGCGTTGGTGTTTTGGATGTTCAGATGATTGGGAATCGCAATATCTTGGTCACTTTGCTGTGTTTGCCTGGTCTATTGGCTGGGATAGTTTTATCTGTATTTCGATGTCCCAGTATAGTTTGAATGACTACTGAGGTCGGTGTGTAATTATTATAATACGGGTCTTTGTATTCAGTTAGTTTGTTTATTGTGGCTAGTTCTTGGTATATAACTTTGGCTGCAGAGTTATATCTGGCTCTGTACTTGGTTGCAGCGAGGGTTTTGCATGCACTTGTTATGTATTCTATTGCTTCCCTCTGTTGGTGGCATTTTCTGCAATTATCATGGGTGATGGAAGGATTTCTAATTATAGACTTCTTGTAGTTCAATGTCGTAATTACTTGGTCCTGCATAGCAAGCGTGTCTGGAAAGAGCTGGCCATGCTGCAGCCAGGTGAACGACTGCTTTTCATCAAACGCATATGTCCTCATTTCTGTATGTCTGTTGGTTTAAATGTCTGTTGCAATTTTGCCACCCGCATAATTTCAGTACCCGTAATGGCGATTTTGATGAAAGTGGGGAAGCAACAAGTTTCAGAGCCATGGTAGGTAACGCGGTAAAACTTTCTAAAATCCTTAGACTGAAGTAATGTAATGGGGAACATCCCAGTTGCTTGTCGTTTATCTTTCAGACATAGGGTAAGTCTGATTAGGGAGATAGGAAGCATGGAGGATGCTATATTTTATTCCTATTATTTTAAAGACAATTAATATCTTGTTAATTAAATTTACGGCATGATCTTCTTCTACCAATATTAAAAAATATCACGTTGGACGTCAAAGAACTAAGAATAATATGCAACCTGTAATAAAACCAAAAGGCCGACCCTCAGAGTTGATAACCCATTGTGCAAAAATGAAATACCAATCAAAAAACGTGTGAGACAACGCTGTACACTCTGACATTTGGTATTGAATGTATATGTCCTAAAAAATATTTTTCAGTCAGCACTTAAAGATGAAATGAAATGCATCAAAATAAATAGCTTCCCTATAAGTAACTTGAAACAGCTGCTAATACCTCAATAATAGCTACGAAGAAAGTTACATTCTTTGTCAGAGAATATTTCTTTAGAATGAGTATTGAAATCAAAAATATATTCATATTGGTTCATAATATCCTCATCAAGAAACATTTTTCAGAGCGAGAACTGATCTCCTTTTCGCAAGTATATCTTTACAAGAATATCAGAATTCTTGAATTTAGAATCATTTTTTTATCTCTGGTTCTATAGAAAACGGTATTACTGCATGCTATGAATAACTTGAATGGACTCAATTAATTTAACTACATTTTTATTACGCTGCATCACCCACAGTTCCTCTATACCTTGCCTCCACGTCGTGGAGCGTATAATCAAGAACTTTTTTTGGCCATCGTTTATCCGTCATTCTCATAACCTGGCCATACCAGACCAATTGACGTGTATACATCTATCCTATTACTGACAGCAACTTCCATTTTCGAGCGCCTTCTAATCTTTCCGTTACGAATCTGCTCTAACTTCGATATTCTATACGGGATCTTCTTAAATAGTCCATCTCCACAACTTCTATTTGTTTTCTTTACTTATTATTATTCTCACTGATTATTTATAACTATGTATAAACAAAATAACAAAAATCATACCTCCGCCTATGTCGCGAAGAGCCGCGAACCCTCCTTCCCTTTTCCCGTTCCATCCCGCAAACTTCCAGCGAGCTTTCAAAATGGCTTCCATGCAAATTACATAGAAAACTTAAGACAACGCGGATATTGAGTTAACACTACAGCCTGGGATCGTTAGCGGTTCCCGACCATACAACCCGAAGGAAATAAGGGTGAGAATCCCTTACCCTCGGATTCCGTATATTCCTTCTCTGACGGTAATAACGTTGCAAAACTTGTTACTCATCAAGAGTTGTAACGTTAAAATATTAGGGAAAGCTCCGTGCACTGTTTAATGGCGTTAGGAGTTGAGAGAGCGGAGAGTTTCTTTAAAAATGCCGGCCGGGGCTGGAATAAATTAGCAGTGGGAAACAAACCGGCAACTTTAAGCAGAGCTAGGAAAACCCTCATAAATGAAACAGTTGGTCTATCTCGCATGGTTGGATATTTAGAACTTACACTAACGAGCGCTTTTTCGGTGTCAAGTTGGGTTATTTTAACGTTGACTTGTTGATGTTAATATGAGCGTTTCTGTTATGAATTACAGAATAAACGTGCAGCTGTTTCCTATACTCTTCTCCAGCTAAAGTCAGCTCCTTCTCACCTATTTTATGTACAGGGTTGGGATAAAGTATGGAACCAAGCAAATAACTTTGGAACGGAAACAGTGATATTGAGTGATATTGCTGAAAATTTGCAGGCAAGTGTAGTGACGTCTAATGCACCCGAAGACATTATGTTAGCTATTAATGTACTTCCGGTTTAACCGGAAGTACCGTCAACTTTTTTAATTTAAATGGGACACCCTGCATATTTTTTCAGATTTTAATTCATCTTTTTTTTCCGAATACGTCCATAGTGGGTTTAGTATTTGTTTCTTAAAAAATTTGTCTCACAAATTCGTCCGTGGCGGTCCGCGGTCTTCCCGTTTGAAGTAATTTTTTTTTGTTTTTTTTTTTAGTCACCGTCAAACGTGTTATAGGACCCCTGTCGGTACGTAAATCATTAAAAGTTGACACACTTCTTTGTGAGTTCTCCCGCGATCGCCAAAACCGACTTTGAATGACCGGCATTTTAAACACCTGAAATGATAAAGAAGCTTTATCTTTCCCGTTTTTACAGAAACTAATGCTAAACCCACTATGGACGTATTCGGAAAAAAAAGATGAATTAAAATCTGCAAAAATATACAGGGTGTCCCATTTAAATTAAAAAGGTTGACGGTACTTCCGGTTAAACCGGAAGTACATTAATAGCTAACATAATGTCTTCGGATGCATTAGACTTCACTACACTTGCCTGCAAATTTTCAGCAATATCCCTCTTTCCGTTCCAAAGTTATTTGCTTGGTTCCATACTTTATCCCAACCCTGTATATCTGAACCCCACATTTCCAACCATACAGCTAACGTCGTGCAACTGTTTACTGCATGCCACGTGAATCAAGTGAGTGACATTGATCAGAGAGGTTAAAAACGACAATTTTTTCGTTGCAACCCATTATACAGGAAACCTTTTCGAAGAGGGTGATACTGACGATGCATTTGGCCGATTAATCAATACGTTTTCAAGCATCGCGGTGCAATATGTCCTCCAATGTCTAATGAACGAAAGAAGGAGAGAGACTTTCAGATGAATATAACCTCTAGTACGTAGACCTATAATCGGGCCCTTATGCACATCTCCTTACCCGAGTTCCTAAGTCCAACTCTCATCGCAAAGATGAGGATGGCTTTGGGTCCCGCTCATCTTATATCCTCAGGTTCAAAGAGTCTTGAACCTAGTATGGCGTGCCTGTAGTACCCAAGGCTTCACAGCGACATAAAGTAATATGTGCCGCCCAGTGTGCACACGTCGGGTTGCTTGCCACCCCCATTACATACAAGTAACGTCTGAAGGTTTTATGGCCAGATAGGTAACCTTAGCTGGTTTCTGCCCAGTGAGAGACAGAACCACCCCATCTTGGCCAAAGATCGTAAACTGAGTTCTATAGCTTGACAGAGATGTCCAGAGATTGCTCACCATCTCATAAGATGTTGGTTTTGCAACCACATTCCTGTTTTCCTTCTAAGAGTACCTGGTACCACCCCCACAACTGGATCCAGGAAATGGTTTCTTGACCCTCGCCTTACCAGCGCGTCCGCCGTTTCATTACCGCAAACTCCAGCATTACTAGGCACCAATGTAAGTCATACCTGATGTCTTTCCGAAATGATATCGAAGACCTTTCCTACATTGCTTTTGATGCTGTCAGAGCATAGAGTAATCCGCTTCCTAGGCCCCTGAATTTCGTGAATATGAGAGGCAAAAGCTAAAATCGCATACATTTCTGCTTGTAATACCGTAGTATATCCCCCAAGAGAGGGGGGAGCTTTGTTTTTGACCCACAGACCTCAGCGCCGGAGCCTTCGTCGAAAAGTGAGCCGTCTGTACCAGACTGGCCCTGTCCGCTCAAAAGGCCGCCTGCCGCTTGACACCCACTCTTCCCTTGTAGGATACTTCACCGTAGATTTGTAGTCGAAGCAATATGCAGGAGAAGTATATCAGTTAACTTGCAGTTCCGAGAGGATGACAGAGTGCCCCTTCCAGGATTCACAAAGGAGCAACTGCCCTTACTCCACAATCCGAAGGCAGACACTCTTGACTTCCCTTGAACTATCAAGTCACGTACTGCACTTGTTATACTAACACAAGCCATGCGTTGCAATTTAGTAGCAGAGTTTGGGAAGGATCGACTAATTGTAAGATCCGTCAGAAGATATTTCAGTTTGATCCCCCTTCTAAAGGATTCTTCTACAGAAGCTCTACATAGCACACCTGAGGAATGACAAGTGATTTCACACTGCACACCAGCAGAGCTTCAAGGTCTTTTCAAAGACGTACGTATGTTACGTAAAACACAAATATGGTGTTGAAGTTACTTATTTTATTAGAGATCATGTAGAAATTATTATCAACCTGAATGATAGCGACTCATCTGTATCTGATTTTGACTTTTGTTATATTCTCCTTATTTCCTCATTTTTCATTTGTACTCTTAAGCAATATTGTTAAAATGTAAGTTTGAGTACGCGATACATTTTATAAAATCTATTAAGAATCTAAAAGTGGCTCTGGGTGGTTCTGTCCTCAAAATCCGGCACACGATACTGTGCGTTGTATAACACAGTGTGTCCCAGCTAAAATTTGCCACCCAACTTATCTGAAATGATAAAAAAATAAAAAACGCCGTGAAACGACGATTTTTATTTCGACACTTTCACCGAGTACGTCATTATTGTACCATCAACCCCCTCACCCCCAGCAACCACTATTTCAAAATCTTAAATGAGACCACCATACTTGTGATAAATCATTTTGAAGGGGGAATTCATTGACAAATGCAATGTCTAATAAGATTGATTCGCTATTATGGAAGTTAATAAAGAATATGGTGATTGTCAAAATTAAGCATCACTTTCAAAACCTGAAATCTTATTGTACGAAAGGTTCTAAATGGGAGCCATTTTGTTCGATACAGATGTACAGGCGATATTCAGAATGCCTTTAACTTTTCTTATGAGTACATTTGAAACCCAAATGTAATATTACGCAGTCCGGTCCCATAGACGATTTTTTCATTTTTTTGCTTTATTTGTAGCAGTAGGCCATGGTTAATCAACTATAAATAATAAGCATCTAAGCAGTTATTACTCCACAAGAGACATGCTACTCGAACAAACAGAATCAAAATACCTTTTTTTTAAATAATAATGTCACATTCAAGTGGGCTATGACTCATCTATTCAAAACAAAAGAGCAATCTGTAAAAAATTTGCGAGACTGTCAGTTTTTATTTATATTTTTATTAAATATAGCTTTGTTCTTTCTGTGTTTTCATTTTAATTATTGTCAATTTTCTATAATAATGGCAGCTTAGATACCCAGAGAGACAGCAACCGTTTCTAGATATATTTGCTCGTCTAAAAATAAATATAAATAACTTATTTCAAGAAGAATAGGGAGCAAAGTGAAACAACAGTATTAGCTTACATAGAAGCAACGCCTTCATCGTCTTGTAAGCACATAGAAGATGCTGTAGGGGAACCAAAATTAACTGCAAAAAGAATTCTAAAACAAATACAATTACCATCCATACAAGTTTAAGATACTTCAACATGTGCACAGGATCCAAGTTTGGGAATATTTAATCGCCATAACACGAAGGAGACCAATAATTATTTTAAATGCCATTAAAACAATAAGAAATTGTGCCATAGATTTGCATTCGAGAAAATAATCTCCAACTTGAACCAACATCTCTATAAGCTCCTCGATGTTTTTAGTTTTTATTTTGATTCAAATTCAAATCTAATATTGTGTTGATATTCTTCAGATATAATGTCATTTGGTTTTAAGTAATGTAATAATGGACTATAATAGGTAATATTTATTGAACATTATCACAAATAGTAGTTAATAGCGTATAAAATACAATTAAATAATTGAGTTTAAAAGTATTGAGTATCTTGTTTCTTAATAAGTGTTCACTTGGATATTGTTTTTAATAGATTAGTCATTGCCTACTGCTACAAATAAAGTAAAAAAATGGAGTCAAGTTGATTGACTCAGTACTTCCCACACATTACGGTGATACCAGTTTATTATTTTCCCATAGCATAAAGATTTAGTGTGAGATCCCCTTGCAACAAAATCATCGCCAGTACCCCCCCCCCCCCCAAATTATTGTCATATGCCGCTAGGTCTTTCCTGCACAGGTCAATGAACAGCCTATTATCAATAATACAAACTTTTGTATTGAATTTCACCTCTTCAGCTGTGGCAGTTTTGGAAAAATTTAAGCGTTCCGGTACCGTTTACTGAAAAAGCGGTGTTGCCGTATCTCATTAATTAATACAAACAAAATTTTGAAATTGTGAGATCTTACTAAATTCGACATGCGCAATTCATTGCAATAAAAATAAGTAGAGGATTCTATTTAAAATAAATTAAAATCGGGGATACTTGTTTTAAAAATTTGGGAAAATAATTTATGACTTGGCAACCTCGAAAACGCGAAAAAAAATATTACAAGGCGAGATAGAGTATTTGTAGATATTTCGATTTAAAATAAAAAAGACAGGGTGTTACATTTAAAAAAACAAAGTAAAACGACCTTTAAGTTGCCGGAATTTAAAATTCCGCCAAAAACACCCTGTAGATACAAATTACTGGTAGCATCCAGAATAATATCCGCTTAATATTCAAGTAACTCGCTGTGTAATATTATTGAGAAAAGTTAAAGGAATATATCAATTTGAACGTTTTACTTGCGACCTTGCAAATGCGGAAATTAATAGAAAATAAATTATTACTTGGCAACGTCGCAACCGATTCCAAAAATATTTTAGGGTTGGATAGAGATCAATGATGGACACTAGAAGAACTTGAGAGAAAGTTATAGTTCCATATAAAAAAATCAAGTTGATCTCTACCTTACTTTCCCGCAACACCCTGTATATTTCAAAATATTTTTAGGATATGCACCTCAAGTAACCAAATAACTTTTGTATTTGAGATTTTCTTCTATCAGCTATACCTTGCGAGATATCGAAGAATTACACACTAAATGGACAGCCTGTATACATCGGAAAAAATTCTAAGTCCTTTAGTTTCTGTAATAGGCATAAGGCAATGTTCGGATAGACCTAAAAAAGTTATTTATGTCGCTAGGTCTTCCTTCATAGGTCAGTGGGTAGTCTATTATGAATACAACAAATTTTTCAATTTTACAACCCCCCAACCCCCAACCACCCCAATTTCACCCCCACCAAAAAAAAAGTAGAAAATGATCAGGGACCCCTAAAACGCCTAAAAACGAAGTTTCAGCAATATTTAATTTTTTTTGTTTTTTGCTAATTACTCCGCCGCCTATGCACCGATTTTCAAAATTATACGAACATTACCTACTACGACCCCACATCATACCGCTGCCCAAATTTCATCACAATCCATGCAGCGGTTACTGAGATTACGAGGGTAGAAAAACGCGACAGACAGACAGACAGACAGACAGACAGACCGACAGACCGACAGACAGACCGACGGAAATGAGTGACGTGGATTTTCGTTATGTAGGCATCATAAAACGCCCAAAAAACGTATTATCTCAAAATCGAAAATTTTCGCGATCACAATACTCCCCTCACCTATCGGTGTGGGAAGTAAAATGAAAAAATCAAATTTTGAGCGTAATTTTCAAAACAACTTAATACTAGTATACATTTTTGAAAAGCTTGAATTATTTCCGACTGACTTCAAAAATAATATACAGGGTGTTCCATTTAAAAAAATATATATTTGCTTCATAACTGAAAAATGGTTAGAGTAAGAAAAATCAAGCTACACCACTGGATTCTATGAAAAAAATCCTATAAGATTCTTTCTAACTTTTCAATAAGATAAAAGACAACCGAGTTACGAGGGTGGTCCCAAAATCCATAGTTTTCGACTTCACCCTGTATATCAAAAACCAAGAGGACCATGATAATTTTGTTGACGGCGTCTTTAGTTTCACAAGAAAGTAGCAAACTGTAGTGAAAACTGCAACTCTCAATCTTCAAAAATAATCTAGATACCCCCTAAAAGTGCCCAAAATGGGACACCCTGTACTTGTCAATGAATTCCCTTCAAAATGATGTATCACAAGTATAGTGGTCTCATTTGAGATTCTGAAGTACGGTTTGCTGGGGGTGAGGGGGTTGATGGCAGAATAATGTAATAATGTACTAGGTGAAAGAGTTCCCCCTCGAAATAAAAATTCTTTTATTTGTTTTTTATCATTTCAGAGATAAGGTGGGTAGCAATTTCACCTGGGACACATTGGGCCATAAAACTAGTGCCGGGTATAATATTTCGTACGTTTTTACGTATACACTCCGCTTTTCTTGCCGCTTTATATATTAGCATATATATATTATTATGGAATCAAAATCCCCATCTTCTAGACAATTTTGCTACTTTGTACCCTTCCGGGCCAAAACGACTCCCCAAAATATCAAGCAGCTCTCTACGACGACGTTTTCGGCTTCGGGCACGCCCATTAAATTGTCTAAGTGCCCTTATTTAGTGCAGGATGTTTTCATTAATAGCACCAGAGAGTCTTCAAGGCGTAATAGCTCAGTAAATTTAATGGCAGCCTCCACCGTCGATCCACTAACTTAACCTTAGGTAAAATCTTGGATAATTTATAGTTATTCGCCCCTTCTGAGTTAATTGTATCGTTTTATCATTTAAATTGGCGAAGTTCCAGCTGGAAAAAGATGCATCCAGTTGGTCGCCAGAGAACGTTATTGTAATCCACGAAGTATTCCTGGATTAGCGAGCCTTTGGCGGGACAAGTATGGGGGATGCTGAACAATAACTGCGGACCTACCTAATTTTTGGGTTAATTTTGCACCGAAATAGGGAATAGCAGTTACGTAGGCTTTGGTTTGCGATATGTAATTTGTAATGTTTTAACTAAAGGTTTAATGTATTTCCAGCCTTTTAATACTGTCACTACAGCTTTGCAGGCAACTGTTTGTTGGAGTTTTGAGCACAACAAAAATTCAACGGCTTCGGTTTGATTTATTTCAACATCATGGCAATTGTTGAATATTTTTTTGACTGAAATTTCGTGACCTTCTCTGGTTTAAGGAACTGAACCCACCATCAATACTTTTTTTGTGGATTTCTCATAACTTTATGGTCTCCGTTGTACAGAAATCAATTTAGTGAATCTACTTGACATCCTAAATGAAAGCTTATATCATTGTCAGTAAATATTTATTAATCAGTTATGGGAGTGTAGAATTCAATATTGAAGATCGACAAACACGACGTAGCCAAACTATTTTTTTTCAAACGCTTCACGTATTTCATACATGTTAGCATGTTTACGAGAAGATTTGGACTAAATTCTAATTCCTAATTATATTCTCATACCTAACCTGAAGGGTAGAGTCAACCCTGATATGTTCTTCCTAAGAATATATATTGCCTATCGGAGGGTTACGTCAGATAACCACTTAAACTTTAAGAAACTAAAGCGAACAGCAAGGTGTTCTATGCTTTGACGTGTTTAGTATTAATGCTAACTACACGAGGAACTAATTTTGAATCACTTAATGGTTCTACGCCCTCTTTCTTGTATCTTGTATACCCATATTTATTTATCTAATAAGAATGGTAAAACATGACTAAAGGTACGGATCCAGAATGAAACTTTTCCATGAGATTTTTGTGTCAGAAGTCAAAACTTTCAAGTGTCGTAGTGGAATGGGCGTGACAGAAAACAACATCAACATGATATGTGTCACATTTCATGTCAAATGTTTATTTCGTTTGCTGCACGGGAGTAAGTTAACGATGTTGTCTGATGTGATACCAGTGTATTTACCTTCGAGGTTAGATATTGTTTGAAGATAAATGCAATGATTGCACAAAATGCCGTGGCACGAGACATGATACTGAAGTTAATTAAGATAATTATGTGAATCTCATTCTAATTCATGAGATTGCTAATTAGAAGAATATAGAAACAGAAATATGCGATGACACTCCGAAAGCAATTAAAATATCCGCTGAAGATGTGAGTGATAAAGTTAATAACCTTGGATGCCAATTCCACAGAAAATTTAAAAACCAAAAACAGGCAAGCTGCACATAATTGTACTGTACATTTGTAAACAGTTCTTATAACATTCTTGACTGTTTCGGTCTAATTCTTCTATTAATGTTCTCATTATGTTCCTGTTTTATCTCCTTTTAATTTAATACCCTACTCAGTGCTCTGAGACCGTTTTATTTTACTACTACGGCCACCACGCTACAGCCTTTATTCTAGCCCAATCTGTTGACATTTTGTTATAAAATAAGTACAAAAGTTTTTTTCTACTCTGCATTTCATATGGTACTGTGAAAGTGGCACATTCAGAGATGTGTTGCCTCATGAGATGAAAATTTCATTGTTCACGTGATTCACAGAAATATATCATGTTCTGTGAAGACATCTGAAGTATGTTTCTCATGAAACAAATATCTCATGACATTGTCTCGATGTGGTGACGCACGTTAAGAAAAGGATTCTTATTACTCAGTTCAATAACTAAATCGAGCTATATATAATCCAATTACAATGAACAACGCTAATGATATACCATATAGTATTATATAACACTGTAGATCGAATTAATGTATTTCACAAATTGCTTCGCATGCATGTATACGCTGAATTACATAGTTGCAATGAATTAAGATAATTGAATGATATATAACAATGTGTAGGTATGAAACACAGCGAATATATTTTCCAGGATATTGATGCCTAATAATTAAGTTTTATGCTGCATTGTAAATTCGATAGGTTTCTATTTAGTGGTGTTGTTAGCATACGTAGATATGAGCCTTTGGCGGGTACAGGGGGCGCTGGACTAATGTCTGACTTGAAACTTGTCATCTGCAGGACCAGGATTTAGCAAGATCATCTCCCGAACTCGATCTAGCCCAGGTGTCAGGGCTGAAGGTCTGAAATCTTTTTCAAAAACCGCATCAAGGGAATAATGTGGTTTATTATAAAAATGCGTGTAGACAGCAAGTAACACCTTCTGAATACCATTTTTCGTGGAAGTGCCACCATCATGTGTGTTGTCGTCGATAATTTTATAGGGGAGCAAGTGTACATATTTTTATACATATATATTTAAGGTTTCCAATTTTCGGGATCGGATCCTATTTCGAGATCTCGGGATAAAGATATGGATTCCGAACATTTTTACAAAAAAAAAACAAAAAACTGTACCTTAGAAAAGTGAATATCAAACCAAATCAACTTTGGTCAAAAAACATAAAATTAGAAATAGGAACTAGAAACCAAAATAGAAAGAAGAAATACATAAAAATGTGCAATTAAAATAATTTTTTAACCGCCGAAGTTCGCCACTTCGGGAGCAAAGCTAAAATAATACGCGGACAAAGAAAAGGGTCAAAGCAGACTGAAATTTCATCATTTAACAAATCGAGATTATCGGGATCCCGTTTTATTAATACTGAGATTTTTGGGACCAAAGAGTCTTCGGGTCTTCGGGATCTCGGGATTTCTGAATCCGGGATCCCGAATTAGAAATCGTACATATATTATTTTTGTATTGAGTTTGTCGGAAAATGATACTTGAAATGGTTATATCAGTGCCCAGTATGTTAGTAAAAATAGATTTTCAGTATTTTCATCATCGTGTAGAGAGTTCATCAGTATTTGATCAATATGCATTTTTACGGAAAGAAAATTTAGACACACTTTTTCATTTATCAGTTACACGTTTAAGTAGGGCAGAATACCTAGACAACATTTTGAGCCATAGTAGGAAAACAGAATTCTTTACAGGAGGAGTGTTTGCTTTTCTTGGAATCTGTGAATTTTGTGGTTCAATGACATATATATTCTATGGATGTTGTTATGTTCAGAAAATATTCGTTATGATTTATGTTTTGATGTTCAACGAATCTCCGATATAATAGAAATATTTGATATGATACTTATTCTTCTGAGGCTTTCTCGAAAAGACGTTATCTCTTCGATCTTACCAACGATATTTTGAATTTGCTGAGCTGTGCTAAGATGATTTACCACCAAATTGAGCTTATGGGAACTACAATGAAAATATTATGTGGCCAAATGTTACTCATCTGCAATTCTCACGTAACCTTCCTAAGCAAAATTCTATATTTATAGCCATTATTATCGTATGCCTTTATACTACTCTATAGCCATGAAAATGGAATCAAACCTATGATATAGAATTCTAAGAGTACACCTCTCTGTTTATTTGCCATATTCTAGTTATTTATTTTAAGTCCGCAAATAGCGATTCTATGTTTAAACAAATCTGCCCTTCTAACAACTGGTATAACAAGTTGAACTCAAGAATAATAACGGTTACAAGTACCTTGTGCACCACAATGTCGTTCGTTTTCCCTTTCGCATACTAAATTATTTTTTTAATGTACGTGATACGTATATACTGACCACCTGCGCTACAATATTACATGAATCAAACAGGATTTTTGTACCCGATAGCTCACATTTCTAGTCTTGCGACGGTAGACATCATCGTAATCTAGTTTTACTTCTCACGAATTACGATGACCCTTCACTGCTACGGTAACAAATGCCCCTTGACCAGTGGTCATTCTATCAAGGCATTAACCTTCCCAAGAACAGACGCAGAGCAGGTTGTCGTCATCCCTACTTGTAACTTGCTCACCCTCACGAAGGTTTAACAGTAGTTCTCACAATCAGATTCAAAAACCTGTTTAATATATTGTATGTACGATCTCCGGCTTACACCCTTCATAAAACGGCGAACTGACAGAAAGAACTTATGAATTAAGCGCTTGGTTAAAATACCTAGTTTGAGAAATTCTTTATTAACAATTTAAGGAACAAGTTTTGTACATTGTAGATGCCAAAAAATACCATTGTCTAATTATTAATTTTTTTGACTTTTGTTCCTATTTTTCCTTTTTCATTCAGATGCGCTTTCTATTTATGTTTTTTTTTTATTTTTACTTCAACATTTAAGTAATGGATGCCCAAAGTCTTGATCTTCATAGGGCCCTCAGGACACACTCTCTTGAAATATGCTAGATGGCTTGGTTACTAACTCCGCATTCTCGTCAAGGAGATGTTATTTTATACAGTGTGTGTTAAAATTTGGAACTTTTCTTTCCATAAACAATTGCCTTTGAATTGACAAATTATAACGTACGGTGGATCGGGAGCAGAAGAATAAAAAAAATACTGTTCGTTCGCTGCGCAGTTTCAGGTGCGGTCCTGTCACATGAGTCTTATAGATATGGTTCGAAGTTCGCGCCGCGAGACTGAAAAGCGCAAGCGTTTTTCTTCAATTTGTATCATTCGAGGTTATCGAAGACTTCCACTATGATGTGGCTTTTATAAGCTTCCTAAGTCTCTAGTTCTTTACACCAGATAGACAAATCGTCGGGGTGTAGGGTAAATACGGTCAGGGAAACAATCAGCATACACTCGCGAATTCTGAGAAACATTTTGACCACATTCAACATACATTCAACGTACACTAAAATCTGTCCACTAGTTCATTATAGTTATAACGGTTGCACCACCTTTGTTGTTTTCAAAGTCTGATGTAGCACGTCAACAAATCTAGAGACGTCAAACGCACGCTGCTACAAACATCTATGCTCCGTAGTAAACTGCGTCTTTTGTGTCTGTTTTTATCTAATCGCATAGGGACGAAATCAGAAAAATGAGGATTTCATTATCGGTCAGTATCTTGATATCCCTAATCATTTCGTTTATATGTTACTAGGAAAAATCACTCCTTTTGGCGAGTACTAGTCCACTAGTCCGTGAAAGTCCGTGTTGGTTTCTAGTCCTGTTGAGGCTTGCCTATCTTTTAGGGAAAGAATCAAAACCGACAGCTTTTCAAGTACTCACTGCATTGGTTTAACACAGTTCCTGTGCTCTCTCTCTTTCTTTTCTTATTTCCATGCATTTTGTGAGTGTTTTGGAGTCCCTTGGCACTTGCGTTTGTTAAAGTAAATCCAACATCCCTAATACAGGGGGGATCCTAGGTCCTTATTTAGGGGAGCTGCTTCGAAGGACCGTTTGTAATAAGTACTCACAGCACGTGCAGTGGGTTCCTTCTATTCCTTGGTGATATCTTCACGGTCATAGTTGAAACATACAATCAAGAGCTGAGAATGGATCACCGATGTCAGAGAGTGTGCTACCGTTGTAACCGCGTTATCAGCTTTCTGCAAATATGTATCTGTATCTTTGCAAATCGTCAAAAATGACTTACGTTATCACCCCTCCTGTTATTTAGTTGTTTTTAATATAACGTATATTTTAGTACTTATGCATTCAACACGTTTATGCCATTTCTTTAACCCCGACACATGTTAGGTTATGTTAGCATCATCTTCATTATGAAAGATTATACAATATGTGTTATCTTAGATTTATTGTAAGTACAAACTTGCTCTGAAGATTGGACCATAGTTAGCGAAACACGTGTTGGATTTGAAAAGATCTGTTTGGCAATTGGACCACATTAGCAGCACTTGTGCTTTTGGACTGCCTGAATAACTATAATTTTGGCTTACCCCAATCTCTAGTTCCTAGCGTTTCAAAAGCTTTGTCTAACCTGCCAAGTGTACTATCATTAAAATACAAATGGTAATAAAAATTAATTTACTGTTGCCATATATACGATAACGTATTCTCCTACAGCTCACACAAGGCGTAGTTTTCGAGGTGATACATTATATTGAATTACAAATAAATAAATAAAAATTAAACGCTCATTGGATCATCGTATAGCTATTATTAAACAATGTTTTCATTGTGTATCCGTAGTACGCCTAGTTTCAGCCAACACGCCCCCAGAAAACGCGCTAGAATTTATTTTGGCTGAAATCGACAACCTCT
Organism: Callosobruchus maculatus; assembly: GCA_951848785.1. Taxonomy (NCBI): domain Eukaryota; kingdom Metazoa; phylum Arthropoda; class Insecta; order Coleoptera; family Chrysomelidae; genus Callosobruchus; species Callosobruchus maculatus. Next base: position 4,773,901 of record CATOUR010000032.1, read on the forward strand.
GATATCAATGCTACAGATACAGGGTGTACCACGACGATTAAGTCAAGCAATATATCGGAACTGGGCAGAAGTAGCGAATTACAATTTTGAGGGTGTAAATTAGAGCAAATGTAGAATATGTTCCTATAATTATGTCACCCAATGAGGTATTTGTTTTTGATCACGTGACGTCCGATTCAAAAATTTTAATGGGACACCCTGTATATTTGTGACTTTTGTGTTCCTTCCGATAACACATTTCCAACAAACTCACATACTTGGGGTCTAAAGTGATTAATTCAAGAGCTACAGGTACTTACAGGATGGTACCACTACCATTGACTATAGCATGCACCCCTACAGTTAAATTATTTTGGTAGTGTTTCATAATGGTAGTGGTACAATCCTTTAAGTACCTGTAGTTTTTGAAATAATCACTTTATACCCCAAGTGTTGTTGGAATTGTTTTGTCGGGAAGAACTCAAAAAGTGACAAGTATACAGGGTGTCTCATTTAAAATTCCGAATCGGACGTCACGTGACCAAAAACAAATACTTCACTGGTTGACGCAATAATAAGAAAAGATACTATATTTGCTCTAATTTACACCCCTAAAATTATAATTCGCTACTACTGCCCACTTCCGATATATTGCTCGTCTTAATCGTTGTGGGACACCCTGTAGCTGTTGTCGGTAAAAATATTAATTACGGTCGGTCATAGAAATACTGTCCATTGGTCTTATGTATTTATTGTGCTGATCACCAACAAACTTGGGTCCATAAATGGTAATTAATAGATGTACGATCTTTCATTGCATTAAAGAGTCACGTCATGGGGTGCGCAACAGTAATATTCGTTCATTTGAAATACTTCTATCACGTACTTCTTACTAGGCTGCCACATTTAAATATTCTTTAGTACGCACTACGAGTATTCGATCCCTTCAAGTTGTTGGAACATATTCTGCAGGAGCATTTCGAAATGAAAGGTAGCGTGAGTATCTGACAGGTTGATCTAAAATTTGTTTTCCACGTTCGGAAATTCGCAGGATCATAGTATGGTCATTAATATTAAATTATTACAGCGATATCCTTATTAATATGAACCCTACATCATTGATCTCAGACAGGCACAGAGGGAGCCACTTAAACTATTAAGAATTTCCCATTAATCAATAACGGTGGCCGCTTTCAGACCGTCATTGTTTCGGCAAAAGTTCTATATTAATTAAACTATTCGGAATTGTTTTCCCGACTTGGAACGGCCGGAATAGTTTGGGTGGAGGAACAATGGTTTGGAATCGATTCAAAAACAATGAAGGCATCGCAAAAACGCAACGCTAAGAATATTGCTAATGGGCTGGAATGATAAATGATTCTCTAGGGATAATGGTAATAGAGCAATGATAATAATAATTAATATACAATTATATATAATTTGAAATCTTTCCACCCCGTATTTCTCGAAAACCGCCGATTAAAAGAAAAATCGCCGAGACATGTCAAAAGGTTTGTCAAGGGAGACAACTTTTTAACTCAAAGCTACTTCACGCCCTTGTAGCATCTGCCCCCCAGGAACATTAATAATTTTAAATGACAAGGGATATCGAGTAATCCCTTGTTTTAAAGGTATGTCAAAGCAATTTATTTTAACCTTTGATTTTTTTAAATCGGCCTATTTCTGTTCGAGAAAATTGGAATCTTTATGTGTCTTAACTTGTTCAAATAAAATAAAAAAAAATGAAGTCAAGTTGATTGACTCAGTACTTTCCACACATTACGTTGATACCAGTTTATTATTTTCCCATAGCATGAAGAAGCTATAGTCCGAGATCCCTCTGCAACTCAATCATCATTGCGAGCCCCTGCCCCCAACCCCAAATTATGTTATGCCACGGTCTTTCCTTCACGGGGCAATGGACAGCCTATTATCAATACAACAAATTTTTCAGTCATACAACCACTCGCCCGCCACCCCACGAGCACCTCAATTTCACCACCCTCCAAATAAATTGAAACATGATCCGGGACCCCTAAAATACCTAAAAACGAAGTTTGATCTGTTTTTATGTTATTAGTTTTTTTTTATCATTGCAGTGCCACCACTGTCACGATTTCTAAGCATCATACGTTTTTTTCATCCTCGCCAAGGTAATAACACTGTATCGAAATTTCATTAAAATCAATTCGGTCATTTCCAGGTTACACTATACAGAACGATCTATAGCAATACTAGTATGTATGTCCATCAGAAAATTCCCTTAGTTCCTGTAATAGACAAGGAAACATTAGGAAGGACCTAAAATGTGTATTATGCCGCTAGGTCTTCCTTTCACAGGTCAATGGATAGCCTATTATGAATACAAAAAAAATGAATTTTATGACCCAACACCCCCCTCCCCCAACTACCCCAATTTCACCCCCAGCCAAAAAAGTAGAAAATGATCACAAAACCCCTAAAACGCCTAAAAACGAAGTTTTGAGTTAATAATACCACAGTATTATTTCATTTCATTGAAATGAAACCAATAGTTTCCACGTTACACAATACACAACGATCTAAAGTAATATTCGGATCCACCTATACGTCAGAAAATTTTAAGTCCCAATGTTCTTTCTCTCTCGTTCAGAGGTCAATGCCTATTATGAATACAACAAATTTTTCAGTCTTACAATTCCGGGGTGTGAAGTTTTCAAATGAACACCTTGTATAAATAGGATTACATTAGAAATAGCTTACAGTAACACTTACACTAGCCAGAGATTACTATGTTATATGAGATTTTCGAAACAGAGGTAAAATTCAGACATTTGGTTCACAGAAAAATCGGAAAAATGAAGGGTACCGGCTGGATTCGAACCAGCGTCTCCAGCTTTCTAGGCCGACGCGTTACCAACTACACGACGGTTGCCCGTATTGCAGCCGTTATACTGCGTCGAAGACTTGATATCGAATCCGTCGACCCCACCACTCCCCCGTATTTCTCTGCAAACCATGCATTTCAGTCATCCTGAGAGATCTAGTCGGCTATTGGGTGAGTGTGAATCTCTCACCGCTATTTGCTCGACAGCTCTCTTTCTTACTGTCGAGCACACGACAGTACATTTGCTTTCCAAGCTATGATGCTGGACCTTGTATTTTCACACTAAGGTGATCGCTGAAATCTTTGAACTTTATGTAAGTATATTATACAGGATATGTTTTTTACGTTTCAAATTTTGATTATTACAGTTAAGTATTTTAGGCCCTCAACATCGTATATCTCTATCTCTTTATCTCTATCTATCTCTTAGCTGCTTATTCTTGTAGTACTGGTACAACTGAGTAAGTATATTGTATCTAGGCATGTGGTTGTAATGTTCCGGTTTGTTGTTATTCAGTTGCAATTAACAGTTTACCTTTACGAAGCTCGTAGTTTCGGATATGACTATCACTCAGTAAAAACATTTCAAAAATACCGAACAAATGTATAGCTATAGAAATAGAGTATAAATAAAACCTCCTGCCTATTAGTTTGTCTAAAGCAGAAGATGCTGGTATCATTTATTATATCAAAGCTTGAATCTCCCCCAAGTTTCCACGTCTTTCATCCCTATAAATATAAACCAATCCTCTCCCCCTCAAACCAAACCAATAGCGGAGAGAACTTGGACGGAAGTAATTAGAAAACGTCATGTAACGGGGAGCTCGGCAAGGAAGGAGTTTTTCTCCAAAACTCTCGGCACATGACAGACTAAATTAGTAAAGTTTCTAATTAAATTAATTTGTAAGTTGCTCATCCTTTGCGCATCGCACGTTTCGCATCCTTCAACTTATCTCAGTCACAACCTCGCTACATCTACACTCCAACTTGAGCTAACTTGAGCTTGACTCATATTATGATTTCCTAAGATATAAACTATTAACAACCTCATAGCAGTCGATACGAAAAACCGATATACATAAGCAACTTGTTTATTGCGCTTTTCCTTTAGAACAGGTTGGCAAATAAGGGTGTACAAGGGAGTTTCTGTTTTAAGGGGATTAGTACTACGAAGTAGTAATACACTTTATACTCGTAGTATATTATAGTGGCTTACTCGTGCTGCTCGCATATTTATATTTCTTATCATTTACGACAATACTGTGTCCTATTAGTAGATAAAATAAACATACCACTTGCTTGTATAATCTTGCTACTTAAAATGTTGTGAGACTAGAATAATTATTGCATCATTAGATCTTTCTGACAATCATCAAAACCTCTGTGGTGTTTATCAATGTATGTAAAAAATGTTAGACAGAAAATTAGTTTGAAATACGTTACCTTATTTGACAGTTCTGTCAGAAAGATCTTTTATTTCTTTCGAAGTAACGTTCTAATCAAGTCGGTGATTGTGCAACTTTAAAGAACCAAGGGTGTTACACGTTACATTCATCTACTACGTTTACACGTTTGTCTGAAAACGGTTTGATATAAAACACTTTGGTTAAAACGATTTAAGAGTTAACTCAACGCATTTTACAAATGAGATTTAACGTGGCTTAACCGGTTTTACAAGCCGTGTAAACAGAAAACTGTATAGCTTGTTTTAGATGCAGTCCTGCAAAGAACCACTTACAAATTGCAAATCCCTTTTGCGATATTTAAGATTGATATTTCTGATAGCTAACTTTAGCTTTTAATAAATACGATGAGAATAAACTTTAGTGCTTCGAGAATTGAATTTTACACCACAAAACAGGCACGGTTATTTACACTTTCACATGGATAACAGCTTTGTTAAAAATTGAGGTTATTTTTGTTGAGGCATGTTCACTTTGATATTTTTGGCCCAATAAGTGATAGTTGAACCGATTCAAAATAAAAACTGTTTTAGGAGCCGTGTAAACGCAGTAATCGTTGATAAATCCAAAATGAGAGAGTAATAGGTTATCGGTGTATTATAATCACCACAATGCACTGTTTGACTGAACTATAGAGTGGGGAGTAAATGTTCAAATATGTGTCAAGTATCAGAACTTGGACAATTTCTACCCTAATCACATGAATTTTAAAAGCATCATTGCTGATAAACTGTCTAACAGGACTGTCATAGATGGGTAGTAATTCCACAGCTGTCTATCAAAAATGATTTTGACACTTTTTCCTTATAACTCATATGAGTGTATACCTATTCGGGTTTGAAGGGCACTAGTGGTGTCAATCTCCTATGAACACTGGAATAGCATTACAAATCTAAAAAGCTTTTAACTGATACTTTGAATCCACCCACCCAGTGCAGTAAATATGTATATCTAAGTATTACGAAGTCAGCTCAAAGTTTGGCTAAAATCAATTACCAACAGCGGTAGCTGTAAAATCACTTCCAGAGTGAAACTGATGACGCATAAACATCTAGTCGCCCTCCAGTAATCAAACATCAGCAGATGGTCCTTCCTATGAGTAATTAATCGAAGCCTGGGCGAAAAACAAAGCACGCTTAGTCGAACTTTGTCGAAAGCAATTTATAACGAGATCCGAAATAAATCGAAAATAACTATCTTTCCTAATAATTCATAGTGACTAATTTAAAACAAACTTTCCTAATTTGAAGCTGAAGCTGAAATTCCTCGCCAGGGCGAGCCAACGGCGGCTGAGGCAGAACTCTACTGGGCCTCACGGGCGTAGTCATCATTCAATTCTTAAAGGTGCTAGATACTAAAATTTTATGAGATCAACAGTATTGCGTTCTAATCATACAGGAGTATCCCAGATGTCATGAAATATATTTCTTTGTCGCACTGCTACTATACATTGCGCCATCGGACCGGTCGTGTTTAGTGGGGCGAAGCTTTAGCTTCGCAGCCCACCCAAGTTCCGAGCGTCCAACGAATTCGTCGTTGGGAGCTTCAGAGTCGTTGAATTCGTGCACCTCTGTTTTGAAACCTCATCACGACGCGCGATGGCTGATTCAACCGAATAACGTTGGGAGATCAGCTTTGAGCTACATACAAGTTACGAGGTAGAGGCAAAGAGGCTAGGAAGGGGTTCTGAGTTGCGCACTAACCTATTGTATGTTCTGTGCTACGCACCGTAGTATCTAGTTGGAATTGGCACGTCTGAAATCTCCCCTTTCTGAAACTAAGATGGCGCTGGTATGGTCAAATTGCAGCTTAGGGCTCATTTTTATGTGTTAGTGAGGCCGTTAGTCTATTCAGCGTTTTAAAAGTTATCAATTTATCATATGACCATGTAAATTTTGGTACATCGATATGCTTTTCGTACATAAATTTCCCTTCATATGGAAAACTCGCAATTAGCTCATAGGAACACCATCGGAATTTAACACAAAATGAGCTACAACGAAAACCGCTTATAATAGGCAAAGTGAAGCCACCTAGCCTTTTGTCTGCCATCGAGTTCTTGAAATCAGGATAGGTTTGGCAACACTGGCCGTGCGATTAAAACCGCGCTTTGCAAGTGTTGGCTGCATTTAAATTTTAGTTTCTGGATTTCAAAGCCATTTTATTATGATATTAAGGGTTAAAAAAGTAACTGAACGCTCCTTTGCGACTATTTTTGTATAACATACAACGTCCTGCATGTAAAAATGCTACTTTCAACTTTATGATGCTGGTCCATTTTTTATTTTGCATTTTGACAGCATTCATGATATCCAAAAAGCTGTGACAACGACTTTAACAAGATTCCAGTCAGGGCTTTCCAAAGGACTGACCTAGCATGGCAAAGCCGGTGTAAAAAATTCCTTTTGGAGCGCTCTCTGTAAAGTTGTAATACTAATGCTGAAAAACAGGTTTTGGGATCCGTTGCTTCTAGGAATCCGCAGGGCTCGAGTTTTGGTTCCCTTCCCCTTTCTTTCATAACTTAAAGATGTATTTCTCTATATAGTTTCTATAGACTGTGAATTAAAAATGCTAAGAATCGTTAATTCCAAGTACAATTCTCAGTGTAAGCCTTTATTCAGAGCTGTAAGAATTTTGTTTTGTTAAAGTTCACGATCAGTTAAAAAAATTCCAAATTCTAATATCTGAAAAGCATTTTCTAGCTTCAACCTCATCAGTGTACCTTTGCGGTCAAAAATTACAAAACTTAGGTATTTTCTTAGTTTTTATATTTTCTAACTACAAAGGCGCCTGTACCTCGTTCTCATATAAGAGCAACTGTCTCTCGTGACAAGTGACCCTCGTACAGTGACAACCACGTGACAACCTTTATCATTCTCAAGCATACCTTATATAGCAGCATCTATCATTTCAAGACAAAACGTCGTTGATTCTAAGACTGAAGTAAATTCAACCTTGCAGTCATTGAATGAGGATTCTGAAGGCTTCTGTATCTGTAGAGTGGGGAGGGTGAGTATGGGACTACAACTGTGGGACTATGCACTTAGGCCGCAACTGGCCCATTGTGCATCCCTCCCCAAGGAGCTGTTTCCTCAGGTCATCGTCCATCCTGCCAATTTTAAGAAAAACAAGTCGCTAGTGGACATCTCCCTTATGTAGGCAGGTGTAGGCCAAGTACTTCTTGGATATTGCCGTAACCCCTGCAAGGATTTCCTCACCAAATCAGCATCCTTGTAGTTCTTCCCATCGTTTTACCATTAGGGCATGGGAGTGTTTTTTGACTATATCCGCAACTGTGATTGTCGACATTCTAGAAAGGTTACATGGTCCTAAAATACTTTGGTCTGTAGGCTTCCTGGCTAGACCGTACGCTGAAGACTTATTTTGGAAGATCTGCAAGAGACCTCCTTATCTAAGGCGTCTTAAATATCTTCGGGACATCTAGCTTCAATTTTTGTACAACAGCATTTCGATCGTAGGTAGGTCAAGAGTTGCAAAAAAACACCTCTATAGAAGCTTCTCAGTAAAAACTTATCGATAATATTATTTTACAAACACATTCCAAAAGGATTCCTTCTCAAGATTTCAAAAAGGCAATTTAGCAAAAATTACAGTTTCCCGAATGTCAGTCCCTGTCTCAAACAAACTATTTGTAATGGTCATTAAAAAGATTTAGGTTTAAAATGGTCGCTTTGAAAGCTTGACTAAGGACACAAATTATGTATGTCCAAAGGACGTCCGCTATGACTTTTTACTCTACCATAAGTTTGCCAAACACATTCCGATTAGTAACGCCACTTTAGTATTACCTAAAAATATTGTTTTCAGTATTGCACTGCACTGGTCAATGTGCCCTGTCAATTAATTAACTCAGATGATTTTCCCAGTAAACTGTTGCGTTGTGCGAAACTGAAGTAATATAATCATTGCGCCCCTTATCAGACTCGCTTACTACGTCCGTGTTCACAGAACGAAGAGAGAGAAAATCCAAGCTTCTAAAACTAAAACTAGCGCATAAATTTAATCAAAAACAGAACACATATTAGAAATTCAATCTCAGGGAGCGAAACAGCCCTAAAGGATAAGGGAACTACCCTTTCTATATACAGTGACGTAGTAACGATTAGGAGCGTAAGGGATTAGGGTAAGTGCTACCTGAAAGCATGTTTATATCGTGTATCTGAGCTCAATAATTATAACATGCAGCTTGAGCGAAGACTGTTATGTATAGAGGTGTTTCAAAACTTAAGGGTAAATTTCACGTGGTTGATAGTTCCGTACAAGTAGTAAGAGTCCAAAAACGATATTGCAATTCAAATTGAAAGAATACTCCACTCATAACAAAAAAATATATATCACGAAAAGTATCTAAAACTTATGAAAATTAGAAAATTGGTTTGTGTACAACACATGAGTCAGTAGATCTTTCGGTGTGTATCTAAATTATTTTTTGTAACTAGATGTAGTTTTGAAAACAATTTGGTATATTCATCAATTGATACAGCTACTGATGGGTGAGTTTCGGCATTTTTTCAGACTTAAAATACCTGTATACATATAGCTAGTTTTTGCAGTTGATCACTGCTGAAGCAAGAACAAATTAAAAGAGTAACTATTTGAGCCTCTATCATACAGATTTTTACTTTTAAAGGCTTGGAGAATATTCGGCGGTGCAAGAGAAAAGTATAACGATCAGGATAATAAGCAAGTATTCTGCGAGATACATAATAGTCGTTTTCCTTCTTTTATTTGTTGCCTCCTTCAGGGCTACAAAAATGTTCAACAAAATGCTTGAATCAAGTATAGTTAGTGCAGATGCAACGATCATTCTACAGTAGTAGCTTGACATCACAACCATTACAAAGATAAAAGTTAAACATTTGAATTGTTAAACGCAGTAAAAAGTACGAATATAGAAACTTTAAAACTTACGGTAAATATGGTTATGTAAAATATTAAAACTCATAGGACATTAATAACATGCCAGTGGGTCAACGGGTGAAAGAAATGAAAAATACAGAAACAAAGTAACAGTTAATTCGACGATTACAACAGCAGCTGAGCCTTGTTCAGAGCCAGAAAGTACCACTATCCAACCTCCTTACATCCTGACCTGGAGAGTATTACTCACATATCTGGGCAGCTGTAGTCCTTACTACCCTCTTTAAGTGTTTATACTGGGCGCGGTCAAGAGAAGAGCAGTTCAACTAGGTGCTCCACATTGATGCGCTACTTTCAGCTTCTTTGACAACTGACGTGTGGTAAGGCCCATTCTCACCTGGATGGCTTCGCTGATTGGCGTATTTGGGGCTCAGAAAACCTCTGAAATATTAATCAAAAATCAGTTCATACAAAACGTGTTATCTATGCATTGTGTTGTGGAGGAATCATTATACCGTATTTCTTGAAGGTCAGGACGCTAATGCATTAATTGTGAATAAGGCAGTCTTTTGTGCCTTAATTAGCTTTTTTAATATTCGGAATAATCGAGCTCAGTAGCAGCATATCTTAGGCTTACTTTCAAGACAAGTTATATATGTTTAGGATGGTAACTGATCAAACCTGGAATAATATTGATGCAGGTTTTAGAATAATTCTATAAAAGGTGATTGTCCATGAATTTACTTAAAAAAACGCCACATCATTTTTTTATAATTATCTATTAGATAATTAAAAAAATACGTCAAGCGCATTCTAAAATTATTCTTTTTCTTCGTGCTTATTTTATTTTCCGTACACATGTCTCAAATCTAATAGTCAAAAACTGGTACAGCTGAATCATTGCAAACGCCTATAACCCTTTCTTGAGCGCGCTCGTATTGAAATTCCATATAGGTTTATTTTTCTAGTGACCGCGACTATATACTTATTATGGCTGTTTTTCATGGACTTCTGTCAAACATCAAAACTAAAATTTTTCTTCACTACGTTTCGGTTTATTGTACCTAAACCATCTTCAGGTGTCTATAAATGAATTGAAAATTGTGTTTATATAGTAATAAAAAAGAAAAATACCAAAAATAAAATATCAAATCATAAATTGTATATATGAAACTGGGAATATAATAATGCTAACAAACCTACTTACATATATGTACAGGGTTGGGATAAACTATGGAACCAAGCAAATAACTTTGGAACGGAAAGAGTGATATTGCTGAAAATTTGCAGGCAAGTGTAGTGACGTCTAGTGCATCCGAAGTCATTATGTTAGCTATTAATGTACTTCCGGTTTAACAGGAAGTACCGTCAACTTTTTTAATTTAAATGGAACACCCTGTATATTTTTGCAGATTTTAGTTCATCTTTTTTTTTCGAATACGTCCATAGTGGGTTTGGCATTAGTTTCTGTAAAAACGGGAAAGATAAAGCTTCTTTATCATTTCAGGTGTTTAAAATGCCGGTCATTCAAAGTCGGTTTTGGCGATCGCGTGAGAACTCACAAAGAAGTGTGTCAACTTTTATTGATTTACGTCCCGACAGGGGTCCTATAACACGTTTGACGGTGACTAAAAAAAAATACAAAAAAATTACTTCAAACGGGAAGACCGCAGACCGCCACGGACGAATTTGCGAGACAAATTTTTTAAGAAACAAATACAAAACCCACTATGGCCGTATTCGGAAAAAAAAGATGAATTAAAATCTGCAAAAATATAACAGGGTGTCCCATTTAAATTAAAAAAGTTGACGGTATTTCCGGTTAAACCGGAAGTACATTAATAGCTAACATAATGTCTTCGGATGCATTAGACGTCACTACACTTGCCAGCAAATTTTCAGCAATATCACTCTTCCGTTCCAAAGTTATTTGCTTGGTTCCATACTTTATCCCAACCCAGTATATTAGATGTCGATTACATTTCTGTAAAATTTTATTTTTGTGAAGCAGCCTCTAGATACAAGAAACCGAAACGTAGTGAAGAAAGCTGTTAGTTTCAATGTTTGTCCGTAATCCATAAAAAGCATATATAAAATACCTTATAAATATCCAAGAAATATTTTCGTATAACTTTCCCTATGCATCATCTCCATGAACACCTTAGAAACTTGCGAGGGTGCGCTGCTGAGAACCCACCCTATCGGGGCTCAGCAGCTCCTATAGCGGCTGCACCTTATAACCACTCCTTATCCCCACTCCTAGCCCGCCGTCGAGACTTTTTCCCAGAAACACCGACGGCGACGGCGGCGGCGGCGCCCTATCTCGCGCGAATTTCGCCCTTAGCGAGCGGCACCCTTAAGTCATCCCGGCATCGAGACGCTCCGCTCCGCTCGGGAAAAGTTCACCGCCGCCGCCGCGCGAATCTAAGACGCACTATACTTATATCTCATTGGTTAGGGACCGTTACCTAGGTAACCGCGAAATAGGCGGTGCCGGGTGCGACGTGGCTCGATACTCTTAACTTTATCTTAGGAGGCTATGCGAGAGCAAGCACGGGATGAAAATGGGTCGGGATTATTGTCCATTAGGGTTTTTAAAAATGGAAGAAAGGTCCATGACACTAAAAGACGTATGACACGATAATAAATTTGCGAAGAAATTTTTTATGAAATTTCTTAAAGTATCATGCGGGTTTCTGAGCCAATATTTCAGATATCAAATCATTTAGATATCGTTCTAAAAACTAGCAAATTTGATATCAAAACTGTGCGTAAAAATGCGCAGAACAAAAATAATGGAGCTGACATCTGTCAGATTTCGCGTCTAGTCGTAAGCAACAAATCAGGTGCGCTCTTTTTATGGTCAGCCTCCCGCTAAGGCTGAAAGCCTATGGCACTGTAGAAGCGCTGCGAGGGGATAAGTGTCGGTTCACGTTAGATTTGAAATGCTGCAGGTTGTATCCGTTGGGAAACAAATTCCCTGACAGCTGATTCCACAGCGTCGAAGTTCTCCAAAAGGAGGAATGCTGGAGGAGACTGGTTCGGGGAGTAAGGACCTCGACCTGGTAAGGATGAGCTCACAGAGCTTCTCTAGTGTTCCTGGCTCGGACGGCCTTTGGTGTTATTATCTGGGAGAGCTCATCGAACACCTTCCGTGATAGAATCTGTAAAACAGGGATAGGTCAGCCACCCTCCTTCGATGTTCCAGGCTGTGGAGGTCCTTTGTGAGGTTAGGCGTATCGATTAATCTAATTGTTCTTTTCTGGATACTGACCAGAAGCTTTAGAGGGTGTTTGAGAACGCATCCCCACACATGGGAGCAATATTCCAGCGATGGTCGCATCTGTGCCTTGTAGAGCAGCAGTAGTTACTCTGATGTATATAACTTCCTACAGCAGAACAAAACTCCAAGCTTCTGGGATGCCGTCTTAGCAATGCTGACGACGTGGTCGTGCCAGGACATGTTATTGTTGATGTCTGATCCCCAAAAGCTTGATATCTGGGATGATAGTGGCTTGCCTGGTTCCATGCACGACACTAATGTACTGTCATCTGCGAAGCTGTAGATTGCATTATATGTTATTTCCAGCAGCTCGTTGATGTACAGCAGAAACAGTGTAGGGGATAGGACAGATCCCTGAGGAACACCGGCGTTTATTGAAAATACGTCTGATGAACAGCCCTCGACTACAACAAACAGGAATCGGTCGTTCGAAAAGCTATTCAGCCACTGGCGCAGGCCAAGTGGTAGTCCATAAGCAGCAAGCTTGACCAGAAGTCCCTCATGCCACACTCTGTCGAAAGCTTTCGATATGTCAAGTGCAACAACACGGGATTCGCCATGATTTTCTATTGCTCTGTTCCACAAGTGAGTGACGTAGGCAAGGAGGCAAATATATCACTTGATTTCTTGAGATGAAAAACTCAGATCATATTTACATGAAAGAAACAAGTTGGCTCACTTTTTACTCCTCACCACAAAACGCTAACCTTTAAAAGTGTAACATAAATAAATAAAGTGCTAAATAGGTACCGATATGTTTTCGCTGTTTTCAGTAGATGAAAACAGATTATATCTCCGCAATAATAAAAAAGGTAAAGGAGCAGAAAATGTATGGTAATGTGAAAAATATTATTGCTGCTCAAGGCCTCAGATCCAAATTAATACATATGGATCAATTAAGTTTAAAATGCTTTTATGCTTATTTTTCATTCTAAATTCAAATTTGCGCAAATCAAATTGCAATCATATTGCAAGGAACATTGGCGTTTATGCTCCTCTACATTTTGTATTATTGTGGATCTGCTCATGATTTTTTATGGCTGTACGTTCATGTGTCGCCGCTACATTCCTTTGTAATATGGAAAATTTTAATTGCAGTCTTCATATTTATCATGTAAAACGAAAGTTATAACATGGAGTTTGTTTTAGTAAAATAAATAATACATAAGTGGATACAGGATATACAAACCTTAGATAAGGAAAGAGAAGGGATATCGCACGCCCGTTTGATGCTACATGAATTAGCTGTGACCGAAAATGAATAGCTGTCAAAATATTTTTTATGATATTTAGCGTTTTTAAGACCAATCATTGTAATGGTACGGTGTGCAGCTTACGGTTGTAAAGCCACAGCAGCAGGAAGGAGCCAGGAATCACTTATCATAGGTAAATTATGAGTTATGCACACTTTACGAGCTGGACAGTTAAAATTTGAAATTCTGAGTTGAAAGAATATCTGTCTTGTTACATGACTAAAATCACGAAAATTTATAATTAAAAAATTGTAGTCTAGGAAGCTAATGCTGCCCATACAGGCGAGATATACGGCGATTAAGACATGCAATATATCGGAACTGGGCAGTAGTAGAGAACTGTAGTTTTGGGGGTGTAAATAAAATTAGAGCGCATGTTGTATCTTTTCTTCTCAATGAGGTATTTGTCTTTGGTTACGTGCCTTTCTGTGTTCCTCCTGATAAAACAATTCCAACAAACTATACCACACGTGAGGTCTAAAGTGATTAATTCAAGAGCTACAGGTACATAAAAGATTGTACCGCCAGGATTAAGACAAAAAATGAAAGGAAAACTAGCAAAATAATTTAACTTTAGGGGTACGTGTTATAATCAACGTCTCTCGTTTAATTATGTAACTGTTGATTTTTTGACATGCAGTTAAAAAATCAATAATTGAATTCCCTGTAATTTTCGGCAATCTTATAATCGTACGTAATTATTAAAACAAATCAAGATACAAGGTGTCGTGAGAAACTGTTTTCTATCTTTGCTAGCCCTTATACTAATGAAATGTATAGACACATGTCATTGCTCATTGCATATGAAAGGCTGGCGTTAAGGAACACGCAGTCAATCCAGTAGCATAAATAACAGAAGCCAACCATTGTGTCGACATGTCAGCTAGATTGAAAGAGGAGATTTCAAAATGCAGAGCGATAGCCTGATACGTTGTATATGCGGAAGAACAGAGAACATAAAGGGGATAGGCTTTGTAAGAAATGACATGTTCGCTACGTCAGAATGAAATGAGTTATCTAAGTTTTGTTAAGTCTTGTCTGCAGCAACTGATGTTCTTACAGCTACGTTGTGACTGTTTTTAGAAGTGCCACATCGAAAGCGACATGGAAAATAGAATTTATATTTTAGATGATGTGTCTATTCATATATGCCTTTATCTCGCTACTCTAGAAAGGGATGATGAAGATTTTGATTCAAAGATGATTTGTTATTGATAATAATTTTTCATTGCAATTTGCGATCTGTAATGCTTCGAGATTAACAATACCTGAGATCAAGACAGTACAAACAAACACAGGACGTATGGAATTTAAACTGTTTACGATACAACCGTTGATTGAAGAAAATTTCTTCAATCAACGATACAACATTTCACTGTACAGAGTGAGTCAAGCTCAACGCCTCGAACTCTTGTGACCAAACGATACCACTTTTTGGAAAATCAACTTTGTCGGATTATGTAGGTGGAGTTGGACTACATTATAAAAATAATGACTTTTATAGAGGGTGTCTCATAAAAGCGTGGCATACCAAAGTTTTTTTTAAATGGAACACCCTATATATTATTTCATATTTAGATACCCGGGTGAATTTTAGTGTGACTTTATTATCACACATACGACTTTAAGCGAACCATTTTGGTGCAGATCGCAATTTTTGTTAAAAGTAGATGTCAGAAAAAAAATGAATATCTCAGCTATTATAAATCTTAGAGGGCTGTGACTTTGCCGTGTTACTAAGCATACAATGTGTCAGCTTACGTTAGACGGTCGAGTTCGAATTACATTTGTACTTGGAGAAATCGGTAGACCAATTAAGGTAACTTCAATCAAAGGTAACTTGATTTTTTCAAATGGGAATGCCTAATTTTTTTATATGATCAAATGTGCAATTTGATAAGCTTTCTAATGATATATATGGTTGTAAATATCAATCGCTGGTAGTTTTGATTTAATTTCAAATTTTCAATAAAACCGGTGTTTTTCAATTTTTCTACCTATAAGCAACTTAGCACGCCGTGAAATATAAACAAAAAAATGTTCAGATGGAACAAAACAACTAACTTAGCAGACAGTTACGGCCGAACTACAGTAAAGGGACAAAATTATAAAAATGACTTACAACAAATCAATTCCAACCAGAAATAACAAATGTAACACATCTAAGGTCAAAAAGCAGCTGGAGTACGACAGAAATGGGTATTTTTCACAGCATACCGCCTACTACAATATTCTAAAGATTGACAATTCACAAAACGATTATGAATTTTGAAATGAAAGGAAATCTACCACGTAATATTGCTGGCAGTTTAATAGCTTCAGAATAAAATTTCACGTTTAATGATTTAAAAAAGTACCTAGTTCCCGATACCTCTGACTGGAGTTCTGCAAAATCTTCAATACTCATAATCAAGATCGCCGAAAATGAAGAATAAATTAAAAATCTGCTCAAATTATTAAACATAGTTTACCTGGCAGAAAATTTAAGGATAATTTGTCAGTATTCCTTTTTATTTTGCGATCTTGCTAATAGATACTGAAAAATTTGAAGGACGACGGTGAGAGGTATCATTGCTTTTGACTTTGATGGAAATGACTACTGTTTTATACCATTAAATGTGAAACTGTGTTCTGAAGATATTAGACTGAAGGCAACAATCGCTGAAAGTTTTGCTTTCATTTCAAAGTGTTTAGTGGTTTTGGAAATTTTTAATCTCTAGTACTTTGCAGTCGCTGGTAGGCTGTAAAAATTATCCATTTCTGTCGTACTCCAGCTCTTTAACCTTAGGCATGTTACCGCCGTTGTTTCTGGTTAGAGTTAATTTGTTGTAGGGCATTTTTATAATCTTGTCCTTTTACTCTAGTTTTTCTAGATCTTTTTGCTAAGTTAGTTGTTTTCTTCCATCTGAATATGATTTTGTTTAAATTTCATGGCCTGCTGGTTTGTTTATAGGTAGGGAAATTGAAAAACACTGATTTGATTGAAATCTCGAAATTTAATTAAAACTACCATAGATTGATATTCACAACCTGATATCATTAGAAAGCCTTATCGTATAAAAAAATTATGCATTCCCATTCGAAAAAATTAAATTGCCTTTGATTGAAGTTTCCTTAATTGACCTACCGATTTCTCCAAGGACAAATGTAATTCGAACTCGACCGTCTAACGTAAGCTGACACATTTCATGCTTAGTAACACGGCAAAGTGACAGTCCTCTAAGATTTATAATAGCTGCGATACTCAATTTTTTTCTGACATCTACTTATACCCAAAATTGTGATTTGCACCTTAACGGTTCGCTTAAAGTCCCATGTGTGATACATAAAGTCACGCTAAAATCTACCCGGGAATCTAAATATGCAATAATATACAGGGTGTTCCATTTAAAAAAAACATAACTTTGATATGTCACGCTTTTATTAGTATAAAAGTATAAAAGTCATTATTTTTAAAATGTAGTCCAATTCCACTTACATACACTTGCAAAGTCTATTTTTCGAAAAGTGGTATCGTTTGGTCACAAGAGTCCGAGGCGTTGAGCTTGACTCACCCTGTATATCAGACGGTGGTAAAACCAATAATTGTAACTGATAGCCAAAGCCAAGATGGCGACTGTGCAACGCATCGTCTGCTTGGCGATTACTGGTGCCATGTCTTCTACATCAATACTGGCCATGGAGACCCTTCTAAACTTAAGCACTCTACACATTGAGGTAGAAAGAGGAGCCAGGATGGTCACCTATAGACCCGTATCAACTGGCAGACAGGAAAAAATGAATACCATATACTCGGAATGGTCTCGGACTTTATGGCTCCCCAAGTGCGTACAAAGAGATCCTACAACGGTTCGTCTCCCAAGAAGAGACGCATGGAGGAGGAGTGACATTTTCATGTCACCCTCCGATCTTGCGTTATTCACGGATGGCTCCAAGTCAGAATTGAGGACAGTAGCGGGAGTAGCTGTACTAATCCAAGGACTGAAATCTCAGTAAACCTTGGGAGTACACCACTATCTTCCAAGGGGCCGTCCACTAATCACGTGATCTTTTATTTAGAATTTTTTAACCCCCCTCCCATTTGATGATATGTGGTGAGATTTAAGACAACCCCCCTCCCCCATCTAACATCACGTGTATTTCAAGTACCTACAAAGAATCTTAAACTTTTTCGAATATTGTCTTTAAGTACTGGCATAAAGTATAATCTTATTTCATTTTGAAATTAAAGACCATGATAAAAATGTCTAGACCCAAAGGTTGCAGGTCGTTTTTGATTGGCATACAAGTAAGATGGTATTGGTTGACGGATAAATTAATACACGTGGTAGACCCCCCTCCCCCTTGCGATTTTTGACAAGACCCTCCGTCCCCCCCCCTTCCAAGCCTCATGTGATTAATGGACAGCCCCCAAGCAGAAATGATAGCTATAGAGTTGGGGGTCAGGGAGCTGAACGTAAGAGCCCTGACAGACAGATCTATAAATATCTTTTCAAATATCCATGCTACCCTGAAGGCACTGAGCTCCAAACAGGTTGACTCAAGGTTCGTATGGGACTGCATACATCTCCTTAACGGTTCCATCAGGTCATATCGGAGTGGAAGGCAATGTATTGGCCGATACATTCGCAAGAGGGGGAACCGAATCTGTGTGCATAGGACCAGAACCATTCGTGGGCATTGCGATACGCACTGTCAAGAGAACCATCTCAGATCGGGCAGAGAGGAAAGCACTTCTGCACTGGCGAGATACACCAGGGCTACTACAGTCGAAGGTGTTCATGCCATACCCCTCTACTCAGGCCCACCCGAGGATCATAGAATGGAACAGGAATGATCTGCGCATTCTGGTTGGTCTGTTGACGGGACAATGTCATCTAAGGAACCACTTGCGGAAGTTAGGTCCAGAACAAACAACGGACTGTCCTTTCTGCTATGCAGAGGACGAAACAACGGAGCACATATTGTGCTCCTTTCAGATTCAACCCAACTAAGACCTACTGACTTCACCGAACACGACCACCGCCTTCGTCAAGAGGTGTGGATTGTACGGTGAACTCTAAATAGGTGTGAGCTATAACATACACAATAGGGTTGCAGTGGAAGGAGGCATAAATTGCCCCGCTCACCTCCAACCTAACCAAGGCTGTGCACGCAATATATAGCTTATCCTTTTCTAGCGCGCATGTTTAATATATCCTTGAAGTATAAAAAGAACTTAAAAATAGAGAATGGTACTGTCTGTGAAGTCTGTGAAATGACAAATTACCAATTGGTGGGTGATTTTTTAAATATATCTTGTTTTTTTTAGATTTATGGCGCCTAAAGTATTTGAATGATCTTTTTAAACTTTCTATAAAAAATTCCAAATCTTCAGATCCAGATATGGTTGGTGTACCTTTGACTAACATTTCTTTATAATAACTATTTCTGAATCCTGAATCACTAGCCCTGTATCTTGTAAAATGTTCAAGATAAACCTTTTTAACGAAATTTATTTTTATCAATATATAAGAAAAAGTGATCAAGAGGAACGTGTTTGAGCAGGAATGCCAGTGCTGTGGAAGGATACGGTCATAAAGACAAATTTGGATTTTTATTCCAGGGATCTTACACGGCAGTAAGCAGGTCCTTCGAGCTTGAACCGATGTATTATAAACTGGAAGCAGCTAAGGAGTAATACATGAGTTTTAAATAGTGTAAATCTGAAATACTTTCCGAAGCTATATATTCACCGCTTCAGCTAAATTAGTTGCATTATCGTTCCTCCTTATATATGTGAGTTGATGGTTGAGCCTAAGTAGCTACAACAACTTGGCGGGTTTAGTCATTTTACTATTATAGCCTTACGTGTCCTTATGTTTTATTACCTACTTTAATAATCAGTTTACAAATAAGTCCTAAAAGTCATTTTCCATTTATCGTTCATACGAGTAGTTGTTAACCAAGCTACTTGAGTTCTATTTTAACCTCAGCATAGTTAATTATTCAGTTTTTTAAATGTAGAAACATTTTTCATGTACTACCTTATACAGGGTGGTCCAATAAGAGCGCGGTGCTCTCTAGCGGCCATCTCGTTTAAATTAGACGAAATTGTTTTATATAAAAAACGTTTCTTTTTAAATGCCCTACATTCAGAAAATAATTTCAAAGATGGCGGACATCCGGATATACCGGATGTTGGAATCAACTTCCTTATATTAAATACAACACCCTGTATATTATTACGTTTTTGAATTCGGCATCGAATTTTAGGTCCAGTTTGTTAACCATAGTTTATGTCTACGAAGCCTATTTTCGGAGTTATTCAGCCAACTTTACAAAATTTGGCGTTTGTAGTACTTTACAACAAATGTTAATGTCTCGGAAACTAAGTACGACAGAAAGATGCGGTTTTCGGTTTTGGAACAAGCAAGAAACGTAGTTGTGTTTTAGTAAGATCACTGTTCAAACTCATCTTCATTAACTACATGTTTCCTTCTCTCATATTTTACGCCGACGTAAATCCAAATTTTCAGGGGTTTGTTGACAAGCAGCATGGGGTCTAAGTATTTGGGGTGGTATTATTGGAAACCGCATAATAAACTCATATTTTTCAAAATTATCCAAACGAAAATTTGGAAAACCTGTTGGAAAATTTACCACTGGAGTTTTTAATAATAATGTGGTTACAGTTAGATAGAGCGAAAGCACATTTTAGTACTGAAGTAGTAGAGGCCGAAACACTTTGGGTGAAAGGTTTCCTGGCAACTGTTTCGTCTGCGAGCCACGCCACCTACGATTTTTCCATTTCCTACGGCATAATTACAAAACCGTAAATATCTTCAAAAACATCAAAGATAGGACCACATGTACCTAGATGAAAATGGGAGAGAATTTAATTTCGCATCTATTGATGTGAAACTTATTATACCATCCCATTTGAAAAAAAAAGTTTTTAACGTTTTTAACTTTCCAAACTTAAAAATTGCTAGTTTTTTGACTTGCTGTGCTTTTGAAACAATGATCAGACTGAAACACAAGCACGTTTCTTGCTTGTTTCAAAACCGAAAACCACATCTTCATATTGTTCTTAGTTTCCGAGATATAACATTTTTGGTTAACATGGTTAACAAACTGGACCTAAAATTCGATGCTGAATTCAAATACGTAATAATGTACAGGGTGTTCTATTTAAAATAAGGAAGTTGATGCCTACTTCTGATATATCCGGAAGTCCGCCATCTTTGAAATTGTTTTCTAATTGTAGAGCATTTGAAAAGAAAGGTTTTCTGTTTTAAACATTTTCGTCTAATTTAAACGGTTTCGCCGCTAGAGAGCATCGCGCGCTTATTGGACCACCCTGTATATACCACTTTTTGTTTATAAATGATCAATATTTGTATCATCGAAAAGTGGAGATAATCTACTCTTCTACAAGGAAACCAGTCCCAACCAAATAATAGAAGCTTCGTTATAAGAAAAATGTCTGATTAAGTTTTGGCCTACAAAAGTGATAATCATATAATTCTTAAGATATGTACAAAATAAATTTAGGTATAGAACATGTGAACGAATTGTGTTAAGAACTTTCTGTAAAACTCAAATATACTAAAGTATCAAGTGGCATATTTGAAGAAAAGCAAAACTCCTGGTTTCTCTAAAACACCCTGTAGAATGAAGAGTAGCCAAGATGGCCAAGTTGACAGCATTAAAGGTCCTATAACAAGAATACTTTGTATGATTATTAACTGACAAAATTTTGTAGTGCGGTAAAAACGTAGCTAGACTAGAATAATTTGTAGTTAGAATTTTATGGCGAAATAGATCCCAATTTCGCAATAGTTCTCTTAAGCACAAGATAAGCATGGTTTGGCTGATATAGAATATTTTCAGGATCAAACCATTGTACTGCAAGTGAATGTATTCTTTGAAATATTTTGGAGCCTTTTCAGAGTTCCACACCGTTCCCTCACTCCTTCTACCCCTTTTTGAGTTCTAGAAAATTATGAAAAACTGGTGGTTTCATTTCCCTAATGATTCCCAAACTTTGTTATGCTAGGCCATACGAAAACTTCTTGGTTTTTTTTATGTTTGATTCGAAAGTATTCCAATAATTAGTTGGTATCGTTAGCAAGAAGTAACAGGTCAACCTATTCGTAATGGCTCTTTATTTGTTGCATATATCGATAAAGCATTTTCAATATGTTGTATACGAATTCCACCGGAATTTCTATTTTGCAGGCATACGAATTAATTTAACATTGAACCCATATGAAGAATGCAAGGTATTGCAGAGTGGAATCGAAATTTATATTAAACTGTTAATTAAAACGGGGCTACAGATATTGCCCAACAATCAATATGTAAAAATTGCATCCTGTATTGGATCAAAATTTAATTTTACCGACAACAGAATATGGAAAAGTATGTAAGTCAAATATGCAAATAATATTTGTTCAAATATGATATATCGCAGCTGCTTTATATAAACTTTATTAGTACTCAGAGTACGATAACAGAAAAAGTTAAGCACAGGCGAATCGAGTACCAAAGAAAACTAGTCATCAGTGTTATTTCAGAGTCTGTGGCTGTACCTGCATCTGTTGAGTGGGGAGAGAGAGTAGTACCACTGCACTTATTTCAGAACTGGCTCATTGTGCATCCTCCCAGGGAGTTTTTATCTCAGGTCATCGTCCATCCTGCCAATTTTAGAAAGGTGGACGAGTCGCTAGGGAACATCTCCCATATGTGGGCAGATTTGTATTCCAAGACGGGCCGAACGAACAATCTCTAATGGAAGATAACTCCGGGCACTCGCATAAGACGTGTTCCACAGTTTAGTTTTCGCTTTCACACATTTTACATATTGGTGTGATACTTAACCCTACAATGTGAAGGTGTTTCCTTAGTTGACAATGGCCAATCAAGACTTCTACTGTGAGATTTAGGTTTTACCTGGTCATCGCCAAATACTTCTTGCTTCTTGGATATTGATGCCATGCCAAAGCCTGCAGTGGTTTCCTTGGCAAATCAGCATCCTTGTAGTTCTTCCTATCATTTTAATATTTGGTCATGGGAGTGTTTCTTAGCTATTTCCGCAATTGTGTATTCCAGAAAGACCACACATGTTCCGAAGTCTTTGTTTAGTAGCCTTCCTGGTTAGACCATCCGCTATACGGACTTGACGACTGCCTCTGTTGTTGTTGTTGTGCCCGTTAATCCACCTCAGGACAATATTGTTTTTATTTGAAACGTTAGCTAATGATTGATGCCATTACATTGCTAGCCCAGACCCTGATGTGACGCGAGGTCATTTTAGTGTTAAAAGTGCTTATCTGTTGTTGGAGCAGATAGACCAGAGCTTAAAAAAATATTGAAAACAGGAACTACACAAAGAAAATAATTTCAGTTCCTATAACGCTTTCTGCCTACGCTCCAAAAATGTGAAACTAATTGATTCATTAATCTTCTAAGATGTCTTTGTTTGATAAACTGCTGGCTCATGGGACTGTGTTGGGTTCCGCCTTGGTGTCGGCGCGTTTCGCTGCTTGACGTTTCGTCAACCCGAGTGGTTAGCATGCTCAGAAGCTGTTACCTGTTCGGCAAGTTCCGATAAAACTCGTAATCTCAGTGCTGGAAGAAATACATTTCCTTTTCTCATCCAGCCACTGCAAATTTTGGGTTTTTAGATATGTTAATGCACGATAATACGGACGCACCTATGCTGGTATAGAAAATGAGGATACTATGAAAATTTCAAAGGGTTCAAATGTTTTACGTTAAGGTTTTAAGAACAAAAAGTTATATATCAAATCCCCTGCATCCGTAGCCTTCTATGAA
The DNA here is from genome assembly GCA_951848785.1 of Callosobruchus maculatus. Classification (NCBI taxonomy): domain Eukaryota; kingdom Metazoa; phylum Arthropoda; class Insecta; order Coleoptera; family Chrysomelidae; genus Callosobruchus; species Callosobruchus maculatus. The sequence continues at coordinate 4,797,448 of CATOUR010000032.1, forward strand.
TGCGATGGTATTTCGTGGATAAAGATGAAATGACTAATACAACGCATTAGTAGAAACTTCTTGCATTGCATGGTTATTGATCAGCGCTGCAAGTTTAAAGTGGCATTCTTGCATGGTGATACGACAAGAAACAATATAGGGCAATATAAGCAACTATTACTACTAAAAAATATCTTTAAGGATTTGAAAATTCGCAATATATAATTTCGCAAAGCTTTCTGTACCGGTCGGTGGCAAAACTAAACTCATCTCGAGAAATAATGAAATATATAATGGTGGCGTTCACTAGATAGTAGCACTCTAGGATCTTTGATGCCTGTCATAAGTTAATAGTTATCATATGTCTTTAGGTTAGTCAGTTCCATTTGAGGCCTATGATCTGGTTAACCCGTTCGTTCGGAAAGAGATCTAGGAACAGTTCACTCTTCTCCTAAAGTGATCGCGATCGGGATATTCAGTTCAGCAGCTGTTTTTTTAACCATCAATATTTTTATTTGTGCGTTGTTCGTTTGATCCACAGAATCGTAAATCCCAGTATTTAAAACTGATTTTTTGTTACTGTTAAATACTTGTATACTGGAAAATGAGTTTTATGAGTTATACATGTTGGGTATGCTGTCACTTGTCAGTGATCAACTGATCCATCCGTTCGGAAACAGATCAAGATCTAACTAGATAGTTTAGCAGCTGAATAATATATATCCATTGAAACGATCTTAAGAAAAACGAATACCTATAGAGAGCTACTAGAAATAATTAAACAACTAAAGACCAGCTATTTAGGACACGTATACAGGGGTCCAAAATATGAATTATTAAGACTAATAATGAAGGGAAAAGTCGAGGGTAAACGAGGTCAGGGCTGAAGAATGTGAGGGATTGGACTAGTCTGATACTGCTCAGAATTGGGAAAGGCAGAGAATGATTTGCTGAAGCTGTAGCCAAGCTTTTATAGGAAGATGGTATCTTAAGAAAAAGAAGAAACAGCTAATACTGATCGAACTGGATTGAGATCACTATTTCTGTAAAGGCATTTGGTTCCATCCAATTTTATAGTCAATGATATAATTCTTTGCGAGTGCCATAATGACATTTATTGATCACTCCGATAGTGATCCATCAGGAACGCTCCATCTGATATGCGTTCACCAGAAATTGGTGATCGCTCCGGTAGAGCTACTTTCTGGTAAACGCAACCAATATCTTGGCGTCAATATTATTCCAATATTTCTAATATACCATCAGAATCAGAAATTCATATGGAATCGCAGAAAAACAACAAAATCATCCATTGAGTAACTAAAAACTGTAGATTGATAACTCTGTTGTTTTAAGGGGCCTGGATACACACATTTATAAATACGTATTTGCCATGTAAAACACGAACTCACAATTTCTCGCATAACTCACTCTATTTTCAAACTACATAAATAATATTTCAGAAGGCGATAGTTAAGATCTTGATGAATGACAGCTATTTTCGATTTTCTCAAAAAAGTTTTGTGCAAAAAAACTCGTAATGCAAAATCATACATTCTATAAATGCCTGTAATTTAACAACCAAACACGATAACAAAAAAAGGCTAAATAGTTGCACAGTCGCAAGCTTTCTTCTTCATTTTGCTCTTTGAGTCATTACTGTAAGTTTAAAGGTAACGTCAGGAGCTTGAAAATGCGAAATTCGTTTTTATGGTGACCTGCTTTGGACCTTACCTTTGGATTTTTGGACTTATCTCCCCTCATCTTAGACACACACACTGGAAAAAGGGAACAGGCGGCCACGCCTCCTCGCTAACACGGGAATACGTCTTTTCTTGGATTATCAATTTCGCGCGCTATACCCTAGACCCTTAAGGGTGTTTCGTGGAGCCTTAATATACCAAGGTGTTGTTTTTCTTAATGGAACACCCTATATCTTATCTCAAATTTAAATTTCGCTCATTTTTCCTCTTCAGACAGTAAGGGGTTTCACTACGTTCTACGGGGTACTTTTAAAGATATGGCCACTTTTATGTAAAAATTTTAATGTAATCATTACCCTGTATTCAACAGTTTATTTATGTTGCAACAAATCATGCTGTTCTAACGAGTTGTTGTCTTTCAGCTTATATACAAGCTGACCCAAACTAACCACAACTATTTTCTCTGTTATATCAAACAAAACATCCCTGTTTTTTATTGATATTTTCAATTGTAGTTAAAATCATCTTGAGAAACTCCTTATAAAATCTGTCACCTTTGTGTGTAGTAGATCAATTAGAACATAGCGATGTAGAGTGTTCCAATAAAAAAATCATGATCTTGTCATGGTGTAGCTGTATGAAACACATGAAACACCCTGTACATAACGATATATCAGGTTTAGAATGCGGAGTCTCACTCGGTCTATAACTTATTTAGAACTTTTCCAGTATCTCCCAACGAAGCTAACAGGCTTGGAGTATAAGTTGATCACCCTGTATATAAGAACAAACACATTCCGGTACAGGTAGCACATCAGTATCAACCAATATACATGGTGGCCAATCGGGTGACGTTATTCATTTTTTTTTTAGATAGCCCATACCTAGACCTATCCAAAACACCCCCATGTATCTGTAGCGATTATTGATAGTTTTCGAGTTATGACTTTTTTTGAAAAATCTAGAGATTTTCCAGTGTTTTCAAGAAATCGTCAAAAACTAAAACAAAAATGCTTTTTGGCTTTTACTTTTTCTGTAATTATACTCAGTATTAAGTCTATTTTGATATCCAATAGAGAAATCCTGTTCATCCGACCAATAATTAAGTACATTTTGGGCCCAAAGTTTGAAATCACTGTTTTTAGTCAGGAGACAAAAACTTTCAAAATAAAATTGAAAATACGTATGCCTGGTTCTGGAGGTCCTAGCTAATCTTAAAAACTTTGCAAGACATTACACTTTCGAAATAATAATAATGCAAAAATAGCACCTATAGGGGTATTTTGCGCCGTGCGTACTGTTAAAGGAAAAAAGATGATAATTCACGAATTTTCAAAATTATTTACAAAACTATTATTTTACTTTATTATAAAAAGCTCATAATAACTAACAAATCATTGATGTTTTGGTGACTTTTAATAAAAAAAACTAATATTACCCAAATTGTGATTTTTGACGTGGTTTTGCTATGTACTATTGTACTTCTGCTAAATTAAGTTGTATGGAAAGTTAACAGAGGAAAATAATAATAAAACAATAATCTGACTGCAATTCCATTGCAGAATTACCTGGGAAGCGGTGTCGTAGCATACGCGCTACCTTTCTTTCAGAGTAGCTTTTTGTGAGCTGATGTCGGTGAAACGCAGTTGTGTTTTCATGAATTATCTTTTTACATTCCTCTAATTTTTATCTGAGCTCTTCCATGGTGCTACTGTTACGAGCGTAGACGGTTTTCTCGTAGTAGCCCCAGATGAAGAAATCAATGGGATTTAAATCTTGTTTACGAGGGGGGCCAAATGATTGGCCTAGCACGACCAATCCACCGGTTTGGGAAGGTTGTGTCCAAGTAGTTGCGCAGTTCCCTAGTGTAGCGGCATGGAGCGCCATCTTGTTGGAATATTAGATTCCTCCGTATCTCAAGGTTTACGTCTTCTAATGAGTTGGAAAAGTTATTTTGCAGGAAATATAAATAGGTCGGTCCATCCAGCCTAGATAGCAGTCCGACGGGGCCTATTAGTTATCCATTCACTACTCCCGTCCACAAGTTGACACTAAATCTGTTCTGAAAATTCCGTTTTTACCTTTAACAGTCACGTATGGCGCAAAATACCCCCATAGGTGCTATTTTTTCATTATTATTTCGAAAGTGTAATGTCTTGCAAAGTTTTTAAGATTAGCTGGGACCTTCAGAACCAGCCATACGTATTTTTAATTTTATTTTCAAAGTTTTGGTCTCCTGACTAAAAACAGTGATTTCAAACTTTGAGCCCAAAATGTGCTTAATTATTGGTCAGATGTACAACAAACAAATAGACTTAATACTGATTATATAATTACAGAAAAAATCAAACCCAAAAAGCGTTTTGTTCTAGTGTTTAACGATTTCTCGAAAACACTAGAAAATCTCTAAATTTTCCAAAAAAGTCATAACTCGAAAACTATCAATAATCGCTACACATACATGGGGGTGTTTTGGATAGGTCTCGGTACGGGTTATCCAAAAAAAAAAATTAATAACGTCACCCGATTGGCCACCCTGTATAAGCTCAGTATAGTATTTTAGTAGTATGTGTATAGTATGGAAACAACATTAATGAATAAAAAAATGTCGAAACAAAGTTTCAGTCAAGTAAGCTGAAATAACAAACACGAAATTTAAATGTTTTCTTTCTGCAAATGCAGACAGAGAAATGTTTAGTAAAACACGAAGAAATTATAAGTATCGTATTTTTTAGTGTAGTACATAGGTAAGAATTCGTTAGGGCCATAAGTATCATTGGTATTGTTGCTGTTATACTTTTTTGTCGGAAATATTAATATTTTATTTTTATTATCTTGTCTCATGTGTAAATGTGCTGAATATGATGATATGATATCCACGATTCCATCACTTTTTCTCTTGGTGCTTGATATGTTACGTTCAAATATGCTTGCCACTTTCCTACTTTCTTGGCAGCTATTTTTTATACCTTAGCAGTAGCGAAACAAAGCCCTAAATAGTAGTATACCTGGAGATGTATCGTTTAGGGAGTACATTTTGCTTTGAGCATATTAATCTTAACAAACACAAACACTATCTGGTGGCCGACCTCCGGCCAGCGAGTGTTAGTATGAAATTATGAACCAACATTGCAGACCATTTATAATAAAAAATGAAGTCAAGTTGATTGACTCAGTACTTCCCACACATTACGGTGATACCAGCATATTATTTTCCCATAGCATGAAGCTATAGTCTGAGATCCCCTTCCAACCAAATCATCGCCAACCCCCCCCCCCCCCCCCCAAAAAAAGTGTAATGCGCTAGGTTTTTCCTTCACATGTCAATGGACAGCCTATTATCAATACTACCAACTTTTCAGTTTTACAACCTCCCACCCCCAACCCCTCCAATTTCACCTCCATCCAAAAAAAGGTAGAAAATGATCGGGAATCCCTAACACATCTAAAAACGAAGTTTGAGCTATTTTCACATTTTTAGTTTTTTTATTATTGCTACGCTGCCACTGACAGGATTTCTAACAAACATACGCGTTTTCCATCCTCACTACGGTAATAACACTATGCCAAAATTTCATTAGAATTAAGTTAATAGTCTCCACGTTACAAAATACAAAACGATCTAAAGCAATAAAGACTCGTATGTGTATAGAACATCTTCTTTCTTCTTCTTCTTTCACAAGTCAGTGGACAGCCTGTTACGAATATAACAAATTTTTCAGTTATTCAACCCCCCACCCCCCAACCACACCAATTTCACCCCCACCTAAAAAAACGCAGAAAACGATCAGGAACCTCTAATATTTTTGGTTTTTTGTTATGTCTGCGCCGCCACTGGCACGATTTATAAAAACCATACGCATTTTTCATCCTCGCCACGGTAGTAATACTGTGACAGAATTTCATTAAAATCGATTCAACAGTTTCCTCGTTACACAATACAGAACGATCTAAAGCAATACCTTTGGTTTCTGTAATAGGCAAGGCAATGTTCGGATGGGCCTAAAGACGTTATTTATGTCGCTAGGTCTTCCTTCACAGGTCAGTGGACAGTCTATTATGGAAGCAACAAATTTTTCAATTTTACAATCCCCCACCCCCCAACCACCCCAAACTTCATCTCACCCAAAAAAAGTAGAAAATGATCAGGAATATCTAAAACGCCTATAAAAACGAAGTTTGAAGAATATTTGAAATTTTTTGGTTTTTGTCAATTACTCCGCCGCCCATGCACCGATTTTCAAATTTTTTTCAGCGACCCCACAGCATATTGCTGCCCAAATTCATCACAATCCATGCAGCGGTTACTGAGATTACATGATTAGAAAAACACGTACAGACAGACAGACCGGCAGACCGACAGACAGACAGACCGACGGAAATGAGTGACGTGGATTTTCGTTATGTAGACATCACAAATCGCCCAAAAAACGTATTATCTCAAAATCGAAAATTTTCGCGATCACCTATGGGTGATTCTCACCTATGGGTGTGGGAAGTGAAAGGGGAAACTTTTTAATTGATAAATAAGTCTGTTGAGCTGTATATAAGTTTAAGCTTATTGATTTCTATTGTAATGTAAACTAATTTTCCTAGAAAGACTTGGAATCAATAAGCTTAAATTCTAAGGTAACCTCCTCTAGCCTTCATAGTAAAACCAATGTGATACAACTCGACCAGAAACATCAAACTCGCAGCAGTAATAAACAGAAATAATAATAAAGCAACGTATTTTTTGATGACAAACTGCTTTGACACACAGTTACTTTATCAAACAATAAGAAGCTTAGACTACCTTGGGTATTTATATGAAAATAAAAGGGTTAAAGGGAACACTTAGTAAAAGCTTATCCCTTATTCTCTGAAAGGTATCAGAAAAATTTAAAAGCAGTGAATTATTTAAATCTGTTTAATGGTCAAGGAGGTTACCTGAGAATTTAAGCTTATTAATATAAAGTGTATCTAGGAAATTTAATTTAGGATACACAAAAAATCAATGAACTCAAATTATTACCACTGTTAACGTTTTTCTAAGATTACCTTTATTTTCACTTACGGCTCACCAGAATTGTTTACCAATGAATAAATTACTATATAAATGTTCAGCATTACTAGTTAATAATATAATTTTGTTTGCTTTGTTGAACATATCCAGGAAATTTAGAATGCCAGAAATAAAACTTGGGATACCCCGCTACTATTCTCCAGACTAGAAATCTGGACGTGTTTAGATGTGTACAACTGTCCAAGCCGTTTGTAAGAATGACTCATTACAGTTCTTCGTAGTATAGTATTTATCACCACAAGGAGACTGCTATCATCAGAGAAACTGCAGCGCTGATCAGCGGCAGTATCCGAGCCAAGCTGATCCTTGTGGACCACCGCATTGACATTATAATGTGATCTCATGTCAACATAAATATAAATGCTTGTGTACTTTCGTCTGCCTCTCCATGAGTATAGACATGTAATTTATGTGTATCAATGAATATGTTGAAATCTCCATGCACTCTTGATCGCATCGGCTATCCTAGTCCAAATTTTACCGGACTATTGCGCCGATCTCCCCTTCAACTTATTTGAAATAAGAAGCCTAGCACTTCCTATTTGTTTTTGCATTGCCCTGCCATCTAGAGTTTGATAGCTAAATACCAACCGCTCCTCACCCCTTTAATCAAAGGGTTGGATCCTGCATTTTAACCCTTTCGCTCTGGAAGGGTTGGAAAGGGGTACGCTTTGCTTTGACTAGCTTGCGGTAGATGGCAAATTTTAACTCAGTTTGAAGAAAATTTAGGTCTTCAGTTGTTTTTCCCTATACATTGTTTATTTTTTATGATCCACTTGTTTTAAAGCACTTATTTTTCAATGTGGAGTAATTATACAGTTTTTCCTATAGCTAATCTATAGATGGTTTCGTTAATCGAATAGCATATAGCGTTTAACCATGACAAAAGAACTAGGTTCGAATGCATTATTGAGAAACTATGGCAAACATTTTTCAACCCCCGGAAAAAGCGACCACCTTTAAAGATGTTTAGATTTGAATAATCATGGATTCTTTGAATTATACCAAAGTGCGTATTTATTACCACAAATCAACAATCTTCTAAATGACTGAAAGTTATAACCACTACAAAATTATTTTTGGTTGCGCTCATACGAAATTACAAACCTCGAAATTAGAAGTTTGGTAAAATGGATACATCTCTCATATCTCAATATTGTCCGCTATCTTCAAAACATGACTATTCCTGGAAAATGATCGGAACTACGCAAAGCGTTTGCGTTTCTACTACTAAAAAATAACGTACTTGTTTGAACTGTTTAAACTACACTATAACAGCACCCTATCCAGATTTCATTATAATCAGGTTAGGTAGAGTTACATGGTTAGCATTTCGAAGCTCCTGACGTTACCTTTAAAGTGATTCAAAAACCAAATTGAAGAAGAAAGCTTGCGCTTTGTCACTGGTGTGGCCTTTTTTTGATATCGTGTTTGGTTGTTAAATTACAGACATTTGAAGAATGCATGATTTTGCATTGCGAGTTTTTTTGCACACTAAAAAACCTTTTTGATAAAGTTGCTCTTAGATGTCATTCATTAAGGTCTTAACTATCACTTTCTGAAATACTGTGTATATAGTTTAAAAAACAAGTGAGTTCTGTTCGAAATAGGAATCCGAGTTTTACATGGCAAATACATATGCATAACTAACTGTGTGTACCCTGGACCTTAAATAAACACAAATTGGCTTCGCCATCAGATATAAAAAAGTACGTTCTCCATGATTATACTCCTTAAGAATAGGGAGCTAGAGCAAAGTTGCGCTAACTCCAGCTGTTGTTAGCCTATCGTATCAAAGAACTAAAGATCAGATCGCTTGACATCGAGACACAGAAAAAAAGGAAAGCACTGTTACTCGATTGATGGATAAATTAAGAATACGTGTTCGTTACTATGAAAATTGTTAGTCCTAAACCGAGTTTGTAGACTCTTTCTTCAATTATTCTATACGAATATATCATTATTCATAATAGTACTTGGGCACAAACGTCAATTCTTGTCAGCTTTGCACTTTTTCATCTTGCAATCTTGTCTTCATCGTTGAATGAATACATACTATAATCAGCACAAATTGCACACAGGCACTACTGCCTCGGTAAAGCGACAACATAACTGCCACTACACATACATTCTCATTATCATTTTTATATTCGATATTCTTTGTTCACTTGAACATCTAAATGTGTGGCACTAGTGGTTAAGTGTAAGAATAACACTTTGCAAAACTCTGCCACTGATGCATTGTCCATATGTAAGGTCTTTCTCACATGAGCTTTTCTTAATAAAGGCAAGTTATTATTATTTATTATTATTATATTTATTCTATCTATTTGCATTCTTATGTCAAGCTAACTTTTAGCTATGACTGTACTATAAAAACTATCAAAATAATAAAAGAATTGCTGTCAAAGTTTGAGAATTGATATTCAGCCTTTAACAGAAACAAAAAATACATTAAAAGGTTTTGTATCTGCACTTTCATATCAAATAATATTTGATTTGTCTTTGGCTTTCACTCAATTGAAATGAAGAACAAATTTATTTTGGTTCATTATTTCGTTGGTTAAGTTTATTGGTTCATTATAAACTAAGCAACTAGTTTATTTAAAATCAAAATGTCATTGGACGGTTCCAGTTCCAATGACTGAAAATCCAAGAAAAAACAAAGTTTGATCACAAGTAAATAAAATCATATCTGAGAATCCAAGGATCGACTTACAGCCAGTAGTTCTGTACCTAAAACAAAGAAGAAATCAAACAATTATTTTATAAATTCTATGACAGACAACCCTCTATCCACACTATTTAAAAAATCAAATATGGCATGAAATATCATATTTGATTATATAACTAATTTGTTTTTGTCTGATAAATATTGCGGTAGGTCTCTGACTCACGATATATATTATTCGTTATTGTAATTTGTAACTAATAAGTAAGGCATTACATCCATAATAAATATATAAAAATACAAATCCAACATACCTTTATTCTTGGAGATTATGCATTCATTGAATGCAGAAGACCTCCATACATTTTTAAATATACTTACGACTTGCAACAATACCTTTTTGTGATGCATTTTATAAACAGGCTTAAATTCAAAATTACGCTATAAAAAATATTTTACATATTATACTCTGAAAATCACTGAAAATATGTCAAAAAGGGATACTAAATTGAATGCAGTTATATGTAAACAAACAGAAATTTCCCTGTTAATGACGGATGGGCGGAGCTTATGTTCCCATTGTGCAAGTGAAGTGAGATTATATCAAACTAAGATGACATTCCCAATTGAGTAAATATCAGCTCTATAATTTATATATTATAGGCGTTCAAAAAATCTGAGCACAGTTGATCAGAGTATAACCTAAAATTAACAGCTTTCGTTAACGTCAAAGGTGCGAAAGCTGATGTTAGTCTTTAGGTTGTCCAACTGGGGTAAGGAGGAGATAAAAATCTAACTTCAATTGAATTTGGGTAAAAAGAACACGTATTGCACTAATTAAAGCTAAATGAGCTGCAGTGTCCGACCGAACATTCGGTTTCGGTTTCGGCCTAGTTTCGGCCAAAAAACGGGTTTCGGTTTAGTTTCGATTTCGCCTGCCATCCAGCCCAAACTACGGCCGAAACCGAAACTAAATTCGATGAATAACACAAGTTAAGAAGCCTACTTATCGGAGCCAAGCTTTCAAAGAAACGCAGATATTACTCTTACTAGAATTTCAGTCCATTTCTGTCTTTGAGAAAGGTTCCCCTAAAATTCCCGTCTGCCTTACCGACGACTGTTTCCACTGAACAACTACTTAATGCTACTAGTCAAATTTATTCAGATTGAGGAAGCTATTTGCAAAGAAAGTTGATAAATTATTATTTCTCGCTTACAATATTACAATATTAGATTGTTCAGTTATGAATACTAATAGTCATCAACAATAGCTGTAGCTCAATGAAGCTCACAACAGTTTCTTAAATTCAGAGAAAACTCCTTACTTTCAAAAATACTTAGTAGTTGTACTAAGTACAACACGTACGTTGCACGTAGGTGCTTCAGAAATTTAGTTTTAAGGCAGCTAATTGATAATGATAACAGTGTCATAAAGATTGACCAAAGTTTGGAATGTTATTTAGTAGATACAAAATATAATATAAATATAAAATAGTTGATATTTGGTTCAGATTAGCATCTTATTTCAAAAGGTATTAATAATTTATTTGAAATAAGGTGTGATAATGCTGATGAAACGTTATTCATTTTTATATCCACGAAAAAATTACTAACGTTATATTGATATTTCGGTTTCGGTTTCGGCCGAAACAGACGGAGGCCGAAATTCGGTTTCGTTTTCGGCCGTAAAAAGTAGTTTCGGTCGGACACTAATGAGCTGAGACTATCTCAAATTTTGTGTAAAACGAATGCGGCTACTGTCTTGTATAGTCAGTGGCATCTAGTGGTTTGGGGAAAATTAAAATTACTGGTTAAGGTTACTCCATAAGAGTGAACATCTCATGGATATGCGCTTACGCAGAACTAAATAGGAAGATTATTTTTTTAAGTTTAGGGTTAGGTTTAAGATTATCTGGCTATCCTATCAACATCCTTAAGTTGACCTTCTGTGGCTACCATAATGAAACCGATCTAGGGTACACAGGGGCTGTATTGGATGTTAGATGCTGTGAACATGGTTGATTATCCTTCCTTCAATACAAAATACAGGAACCCTCAACATACTTCAGAACCACCTTGTACATTGAAATGCAGATTAAGAGAAACAGCAAAATAATCATATAAAATTCGTCGTAATTTAGGACACCTTATAATGGTAATTTCGTCTCTGCCACAAAACAACCCTTGCGTGAAAATTTCACCCGCGTCCCCAAGCATCCAAAGATTTATTCTCTGATGATGGCACTTTCGCTTTCTCGGACCTGCGAGATAGCAGAAGATATTAAAATCAAACACTGTATATAACTGCACCTCCCCTCGTTCGTTTTAAAATCTCTGAAAATATATTCGAGACAGACGTAGAAAGAGACAATTAGAATTGATAAATGATTTTCTTGTCTCGGGCCAACGCGGAACTGGCTGAAACTGCGCGGGAAGAAAGGGAAAAGGGGGAAAAATTCGGAGGGAGACGCAAAGCTTCAAATAAAAAGGGGAAGGATAATTTTTGTCTGGATTAATCTGCTTGCGCAGAACGTCTTGCACAATCGCTTTGCCCAGTCTTCTGAAGCTTAGAAGCATGATGTACAGTATACATTGAGGCGCAAAATAAACGCAAGTTCGATTATCAACACGATTGCATTTTTTTAAGTTCTTCGCTTGCATGTCTAATTATTCCTACTTGGTTCCTTACATAAGATTAATCTGAACTTTTTCGCATTGCAGTTATTTTAGAAATCTGAAAAAAAAAATATTTTGTCAGCAAATCTTATGCCACTTCATCCAAAATATCTTTTTAAATCCAAATAAAATTTACCTCTTTTTTTAATTTTTTTCGACTTCAAATTTTCAAATTTTTATTTGCCCTGGTTAGTTCCTATATTATCCAAGCTTATTCAAAATAACATGTTTGCTTTTAAGTTCTCATACCCCTAGCTACTATAAGCCTTAGGAAACCTGTTTTGCAACGAAGACCACACTTTTGGGTATAGTGAATTAGAGGTAGAGCATATATTTTAACAAAATCTTATCTTTTCAATGGACAATATGTAGTACTAGAAAAGCATTGTAGTTATACACTCACATATACTCATGAAGTTCCCCAGGGATCAGTCCTGGGAACACTGTATGTCCTAAATCTAAATATGGCACGGTTGAGAGCTCAGTATTTTGCATTCTCCGATGACACCGTTCTTGTGTATGAGGGAGAACATGATTTAGAAATTGTCGTAAATACTGACTTCAACATTTGACTAATAAAAAAATCCTATACGATAGATTCACAAAAAGTGCAATGTTTCGCCCAACTATTCCATCAATTACCATTTTGTGCCCTTCTAGAACATATCAGCTAATCAACCTAATTATACCAAACAAGTGAATATGCGGAGCATTCTTTGTAGATAAATAGCCACAGCGTCTCTTAGTAACCGTGGGATCAAATTGGAGCTCAAGTTATAAATTTTTAGTTATAACGCTTTCAAATTGACCAATAGTTTCCTGGGATATTTAGGTTAAACTGGTTTAATGTATCTATACAAAAGTTTTGCGTCATAAAGGTTCGATGAAATATTAGGGAGTGGTAGCTTTTGCTACCTTTATTTGTTGCAGAAACCTCGTCAAGATACGTATGTTGGAGTAATAAATATCATTATCTGCTTTTTCTAAGAGGTGGGTTCAAGACAACATACAAAATGTGGATAATTCTATTGTTAAGTTCATGACATCTGCTATCGCGTAAAAAATATGCGAAACTTAAAAATTTTGTGACACATATTTTGTATCAATTACTCCGGTGTTTATTAAAAGATATATTCGGCCATATAGTTCCAATAAATCCAAAAATCGTGGTTGTACGTCTTCCTAAATTCCACTTTAGATAATATTATTGAATGTTTAAATATGGTTCAATACAAAAAAACTACAAATTACCAAGCTCATTGCGGTACGCTGACCAAGTCAGTTTACAATTTTATTCACGAAGTCTGGGAATCCCATAACAACTTCCATAAATATCAAATACTTTGGTATGATTTTACATTTGCGTATTCTGTCTGCTACTGACTAATTGTTTAGTAAGGTGAACTGATTGCCATAGAACTGAACTGACTTCTTCTGTTTTATCGATATTTAAGGTTAAAATACAGAGATGTTTTACGTTTGCGTTTCCTATTAGTGTGCCTTGCTTGAGCACTGTATTGATATTACTTTTTTTTTTGTTACAGCTGGTGTTTCGATGAAGTCATTCACCTAGAAAGGAGCTCCATGCTACAGGGGCAACTGCTTTTATGTACAGTCTCTATTATAGAATATGTTTAACATTGTGTTTATCCTCACTGAGCCTAAAATTATCGGTTAAAAGTATTGCTCAACTCTGAATATTTTGCTGTTATTCATATCTTACTAATTTTTTTAAGCAAGCCATTGTAGTCTAAACTTCTGCTTGAGTCAATAGAGTAGATTCCAACTTTCAATTTGTAACACACTTGTTCTAATCCTTACTATCCATTATTTATCATTTATAGTTAGAGTGTTATGGTGAAGCACCGAGCAGAAATGTTTATAAGAAATTCTTCTGGCTTGATGGAACCTCTGAAACACTTGTTTAGCAAGATGTTACAGATAACCACTGTAACTGTAAGGGGCTTCAGATAGGTCGCAAAAAAATATATCATTTTCAGCACATACCCTAAAATAAGCCAAAATCAATTTTTGCTGCAATCGCTTATAAATGTGTAAGTAATACATTTTTGTGAGACACATTATTATCTTTCACAGAACCTGTAGGTTTCATAAAAAAACAATTTAGTTTTATAAAAATCCGTGGTAAGCTTAGGTAATTAGGATTTCTTAGGTAACTAGTTTATTTAAAAGTATTTTCCGCAAATTCCCTGAGGAACATTGTAATATTTTCAGAGATCTTTTCATTTTCACAACGACTATAAGATCCATTATGAGTGGACGTAGTAAAAATATGATTTGCTGATAACTAGGGCCATTGTTTTTCATTCTGGCATCATTATTTAGAAAAGTTTGTTAAAAATGGTGCCTCTCAAATGTATTATGATAAACCTAAACAATAATTTATTGTCACATCTACTGCTTCCTTTTTCCCCACATTTAATAGGAAGTCCTAATGATTCAGCTCTTAACTTTATGGGCAGCCTGACTACAAGGCATTTCAAAACTAATTTCCTTTTCGGGCCTCCGTGGTGCGTACTTAATGAAATATCGAAAAACCAGTATTATAATTACAATTATTTTAGGAATAAAATAGTTTTCCGAACAAAACATCCCTTAAAGGAGGTGTACTTGGAAGTAAACGCTTTCTTTATTGTCATCAATCAGAGGGATTTTCCGGGACCCTTCTGAAAAAAAATTAAACTATAATTATTTAGCTGTCATAATGCTTCCCCGATAATTCTTATTATGTTTATTTTTATTTGTATGGATGAAATATACAGATTTAGTGAACCCATTACATCCAACCTAATAGCGCTTTCTTTGTGGTCGATCATCAATGATGGTATGCTCGATCCTTAATAACAGACTACAAACAAAACTGCTACTGCATATCATGTCATCTTTAGCATGTTCCCACTAGGTATTTAAAAATTATGTAACCGAAATGTTAACGTGCAATTTTCACACTTCGACAAATAAAATGTTAACAAACTACTTTCTGCTGCCCTGAGGCGGCATCATTCAAACTTCAAATAGTACATATGAATTTTATGCGACCATTTTATCCACAGCTATACATATATTAATTATTCCATTGATCTCAAAAAAACGATGGTATTTGAAACTCAATATTCGTTTTACCAAAAAGATTCTTCAGTCATTGTTATAAACGTAATTATCATACGACTTCTGTCCACTAACTAATCTAGCACCTTAAAAGCCATGCTGAGGCATCTCATGAAAAACGTTCTCATTAACACTTTCAATCAAAGGTATTTAGTCCTCAGGGCAATGCGGTTTTGTTAACTTAATAATGATGCGATACAATGCAAAAATGTCCTGCAGAGCTCTGGTCACCGGACATAATACTGCAATTTTTCAAGAACCCTGCGGGTCGGCGTCGATTCTCTAATTACCATGACAAAGGTGAACGCTACGGGCGCGAATATGAGGGGAAATTGGCCCTTTATTCCAGATCCAGTATGATTTTTGACCCTTTGACCGTTGAAGTGCCCTTGTGAGATACTTTGTTCTACGAATGTTGTGAATCCGCATTCGGAATACCCGCGAAAATTTTTTTTCGAAGAATAAAATGATAAACGGGCCTGATATAAGTAATATTAGAGTCAATGTCGTAAAACTATGTTTCATATAAGTTTGATTCCTTGTAGCTCACTTAAACATTATATGGAACACCTTTTTCACTTGCAGCATGCAAGCTGCGGAGTTATGTAGTGAAGATCTCGATAGTTTGTTGGATTCTAATGACATAAATATGAAAATGTTAATACTCAGAATCATCCAAGACAGCAAATCATTTAGGTTAGTTCATACAGTATTCAATATTGCTAAACAAGTCTATAGTAACTAAATTGAAACATAATAAGGATAAGGGTTATTCTCACCAAGTTCAGAATATTATGGTAAGCGAATTATGAAATTTTCAATTTTGCTTTGTGTTATACTTTTTTTCAGAAGGATAGGATTCCAAAAATCGTCGAAATCCAAAATTTTTTTAGAAAACACTGTCATTTTTAGAAAAAAAGATTTGCGGAGTCTACGCATAGACCCTCTGTCTATCTTTGTCTTTTTTTGTTCATCATTGTCTGCTAAACAAAATCTGTGACTTGCCCATTGTATCTGCAGGAAGTAGTTTTTTTTATAATCGCAAAATTAAAAAGTACAAAGTCTCCCCTCCGTTACCTTAAAAGTTAACGGAGGATAGGTTAACGGAGGGGAGAACCTTTTCCTTCGAGGACAAGTCTCACAAAAACAAAACATTTCACCTAACTTAAAATACGTTATTAGAGAGTCCTGATTATCCTTTATAAATTACAAATTTGTCGTTTCGTGATCATTTTGATTGGACCGGCCATTTACACAGGTCAAGCGTTGTACTTGGATTTTCTAGGTCAGTTTGAATAATTATCTTCCAAGCACCGTAAAATCGCCAGAAATCATTCACATGGTAGGCGTCTTAACTCTTGTATTGCTCCGTCAGTTGGCACAGTGGTTGTAAGTGAATTTTATGAATTTATTAGATGCTTTAATAAAAGAGAGATTTTGACGAGGCACAATGCATCTGATAACGAGAAAACCTAATTTTAAATTTTATCAATAATACAGCCAGCCTTAGACAATAATTCAACATCAGAAATATCACATGAAGATATTTCGAAAAGATCGAACAATAATTATTACAGCAAACAAATTATTTATTGTGTTGATCAACAGGTGGGGAGACCGCTAACGGAGGGAAGATTTCACTCTCTTCATTGTTTTTTTTTTACATATTTTCCTAAATGTAATTTTAGCTATATCGGAAACATTTAGAAGGCTAAAAACTCCACGAATCACTCTCGATAATACTTGGCTTTTAGTTTTTTTGTTTATAACACGTATTGATCTACTTTTTATTTTTTGGTAAGAATGACCCATAAAGGTTTCAAAGGGTGCATATATACTTTGCTATGGAAGATTTTAAAAAATTGGCTCATTATTTAATACCCGAAAATACCAGACTACCAAGTTTTAGAAGCTGTGCTTTGATCAACTAGGATCGTAAAGAGTCGTAATTAGCTAGTGCTACATTCTTCGTTTGTTTTTGTTTTTGCTGCGTTATCAGCAAATATGATCAAAAGAAGTAGCCAAGTGTTATAAAGCTGTAAGAAAAGACGCTAAGGTCAAGTGGTATGGAATACAAATCGCTAGCAAAAAAACATACTTTCTAACAACCACAATATTTCAAGCAACTTTAATATTATTTCAGCACCAGTAGGCACCAGGTCAATGTTACCTATGTCCGCTTACAACAAACTGGTATATTGGTTAGAGAGCGATCAAATAATCGCTCAACCTCTTGGTGGAGGTTCTCGTAGGTCACTGCCAGGTGAATCGACATTTGACACTCAAGAACTTTTGTGAAAGACTTCATTTGCTCCAAATGTAGAGATCGAGACGAAACTTCTTTCCACTTCCCGGGCATATACAGGGTGTCCCAGAAGTCAACGTCAAGCCGCAACGGGGTGACAGGATTGGTTGTAGCTATCATGAAAAAAATCAGAAAAAAAATCTATCCCATGTAGTTTGAAAAGTATGGGCGTTTAAGGAAACCTAGAAATTTGGTCAAATTATAACAATTTTTCGGTTCTTGTGGTTAACTTTTATTATTTTTGTTCATTTAAACTTTGGAACCGTAACCCTAAATAACGTTTCTAGAAGCACAGTCAAAAATAATGACACAATGGCCCCAAGTTTTCTAGAATTAAGACTATTTATTAAACTATGAATTTAAAATTTTCATAGTTTGCTGACTTTGAAAGGCCCCCCTTCAAAAAACCTGTACTAAGGTGCATTGGCAAGTGCCATTAAAAGTTGGCGCATTTAACCAGGATTGCAAAATGGTACAATACTTGTTAGTTTCATACTAAAAAAAGACGAGTAAAAAAGGAAAACCTCAAGTAACCCGATTTCTGCTAACCCATTTCACTCAGGTCAGATGTTCTTTATTCACACAAGCTTCTGGTAAGTTCTAAATTTTACGGCAAAATGATTTGAGAGATGGATAATGAACATATTTGCTATGAGGGAGCGAGACAGATAGTGACGCCACTTTTAGCAAAGTCAACAAAAATAAGTAAAATTAATAAAATGATGAAAAATTTTGACCTAGATTAGTTTAGGTTTATCGGAACAAAGGTCAGGCAATAAATATTCAAATTGTTTACCATCAGCCTCAATACATGCCATCTTAAAAAAGATCTACTTATTAGCCAGGCATATCCTCGAGAGTTAATGTCCTCAGCAGATTGAGAAATTCGTTTACGCAGCTCGGCTACGCTCTCAATGGGCTTTGAATAAACTTTTTCTTTGAGAACACCCCGATAACAAAATTCCAGGGGATTTAAATCTGGGGAACGGGCTGGCCACGAGATGGTGCCTGAACGTCCACCTCCACCTCCCGGATATTTTTGGTCAAGGAAACCTCTTACTTGCACTGCGTAATGCGCTCTTGTTGATACCTCATGTGGCGACGATCTGTTAAGCTGTCTATAGACGTTGACGCATGCTGCGGTTCAGGTATCGACTTCTACGTTTCATAACGCAAGTAGCAGCGTGTGTGGTACTGAATCACAAATTTGGTATCAGTTGCGGCTTGCAGCGATGCAGATTCTGGAATCCTATTATGGTCGGTGAGCCATGTCGCAGAGCCGGTGACGATGATGCAGTGATGCAGGTTTCAACGTGTATAGTATTGCGTCGATGCAAAGAAATAAGCCCACTCTACTATTCTTGTATTGCATGAAACGTGCATGAAATAGCAAGTCGATTCAGGCATCGCAATAGGTTTCGATTTGAGTAGGAACTTATGCAACTGATGCATAGTCTCATGAAACCTTGAGTCAATTGAGGGATCGCAGCTGACATCAACATCTGTAGGTCGTTTTAGTGGTACGCCATCTAACAAAGTTGGCAAATTTTATCGTAAAAAATGTAGGTAATTCATGCCATTCAAATTCTCAGGCAGTTCAAAAGGCCCAACAATTTTGTCGTTTAAAATTCCGGTCCACAGGCTCACTTTAAAGCGATACTGGGATCCGTCTTCTCGCATTAAATGTGCGTGGCTAATAAGTAGGTCTTTTCTAAGAAAATGTAGGGCATGTATTGAAGCTGATGGTACACAATTTGAACTTTTATTGTGATAAAATATGTTATTTCCCTATCTGACTTCTAATCCAATAAACCTAAACTAAGCTAGGTCAAGATTTTTCATTATTTTATTAATTTTACTTATTTTTGTTGACTTTGTTAAAAGTGGCGCCACTATCTGTCTTGCTCACTCATGGTAAACATATCCACTATCCACCTCTCGCATCATTTCGCCGTAAAATTAAAAATCTACCAGAAGCTTGTGCGAATAAAGAACATCTGTCCTGAGTGAAATGGGTTAGCAAAAATCGGGTTACTTGAGGTTTTCCTTTTTTTACTCGTCTTTTTTAGTATGAAACTAAGAAATATTATACCATTTTACAATCCTGGTTAAATGCGCCAACTTCTAATGGCACTTGCCAAGTTACTTTGGTACAGTTTTTTTAAAGGAGGGCCTTTCAAAGTCGGCAAACCTTGAAAATTTTAAAATCATAGTTTAATAAATAGTCTTCATTCTAGAAAACTTGGGGAAATTGTGTCATTATTTTTGACTGTGCTTCTAGAAATGTTATTTAGGGTTACGGTTCCAAAGTTTAAATGAACAAAAATAATAAAAGTTAACCACAATAACCGAAAAATTGTTATAATTTGACAAAATTTCTAGGTTTTCTTCAAATGCCCATAATTTTCAAAATGCATGGGATAGATTTTTTTTCTGATTTTTCTCATGATAGTTACAACCAATCCTGTCACCCCGTTGCAGCTTGACGTTGACTTCTGGAACACCCTGTATATTGAGTATTGGGTTTATATTTTTGACACTAGGTAGCTTGAAGGATAATCATACGGTGAACTAGTCGGATGTGTTGACCTGTGCCAGAAGAGCTCGTTGGTTTGACAAAAAGGGGTCATTCAGCATGCCAAAGTGATGAGTGTCGATTGTGTGGGATTGACAAAGTGCCCTACTTGCCTGGCAACATGCCCCCATTATTTCTACTAATATATTCCTATTGTGTCAATCGTAAAAGTATTTTGGTTTTAATAAAAAAAATTGAAATAAAGTTAGGAGGTACAATCTTATTTGTAATGCGTTTTAATCGAACAAGGTTCTAATTAGTTCAATATCTCAGCTATATTTTACAAGTAATTATGTCTTGTTTTGCTTAGCTCCAATAAGTTTGATGCGCAGTGAACGTTTAATTATAATCGGTAGAATTAACTGATATGTTTTTCGTATAAATTAAATTTATTCAATTACGAGAATCTTGTTTAAAAGTATGAAGAATTTGGTATGGGATGTAGTTTTTTAGAGGTACATGTATTACACCTCAGTCTCACCGACTTTTCCTGAACGTGGTAACATAAGTTTCTGAAGGTTTAAAATATAGGCGAAAGTTGATTTGCTTTTGTTTGCCGCCGAAGTGCATTTTAAAAGCTTTTATTTAACTTGCAGTGTATGTATGCATGTATGTTCGGCTGTAATCTTGCTACTCAATTTTGAAGCAGATATCTTCAACCGATTGATCTGAAATTTTGCATACACGTGTAGTTTGGATGACAATACACGTTAAGCTGTGTGACGTCGTTCTAGATCCAATAGTGGAATAGTTATTTGATGCACTTCTACAATATGGGTATCCAATTGATATGATAACGCCTAGTAGATGGTAAGGGGAATGACAATCAGTGAGAGGGATGTCATCACTGACAATAGATTCACTGATGTCATTTTTTCATTTTTAAACGATGAACTTTGTTGTAATAGTTTGGGGAAAATATATTCAAAGTTGGTGAATTGTTTTATCACTGCATGAACCTTACGACCTGAGAGAGTCTTGGCATTGGGCGACCAATTAGAGGCTTACGGTGTGAGCAAGAATCTGGCAGTACGAGTTCCTTAATACAACCTATGCAGTTGTCATCGTTCAGGGGGTACATGAATGACTGTACCGAATACTGGTAAAGAAGCGGTAGACTGCGACGCAGCGTAAGTGGTAAAGATCCGCGGTAAGGATTTTCTTCGTTTTAGAACATTTAAATAAAAGCTTTTTTAAAAAAGTTTTTTTTGTTTTAATTCATTGGGAGTAAGAAAAGTACAGAAATTCGCAGTATGCAGTAATTAACTTTGGTATAGGTAAATAAGTTTATGGAACAGTTGATAGTTGAAATACGAAATTTCGACTACTTATTTGGTGATTTAACTCTCGCATTTATTGGGTCATTTGGAAAACGAGATGAAAGACTCTATCTAAAAGACATTGATATAATGAGAGTGAATGTCTAGAGCGCGCCTCTGCCAGATCTATCCCCGCCACCCCTGTTAATTTTTTGCCCTCTCCCCGACTGCCTCCGCCCAGGACTTTTTCTTATTACCAGGGACTGTCAGCTCCAGGCCGTGAAAAATGAGCGATATTTAAGAATACGGAGGAGGAAATTAAACTGTGATTTTTCATTTCTCTCTTCCCTGCTCTACGCAGAGGGAAAGGTTTCATTCCAGGGATTCGCCTTCGTTATACTTCGTTGATGGAGTTTTTCTTTGAAATAGCCTGGAGAACTTTTATCCCTCACGTGCTATTTGAAAGATATTTTATTTAATAAATATCTAAGGCATAATTATAATAAACTGAGAATTAGAAATATTTATTGAATGGATTATTCTCGGAATGGTATTCAATTCTGACTCTAACTGGAATGACTGTGCAAAACAAACATGCTGTTTACTGGTTAGTGCCTGAAACCGTATACATTGGCATGCAAAGCTTTACTTAACAGATAACTTATTCAACTACAGAAAGTAAAAAGAAATATTTCGAAATAAACTTAAAGTTTTGGCTAACAGAGCAGTTCGGGTTCGGATTAAACTATATTTTGTTTAGAAGTTAAAAACTCTCTAGCTATTGACGTACTTGAACCTATTTTGCAAGTGCACTTTTAATAAATTCAGAATGAAGAAAAACACATTTGATGAAATTTCAAGATGCCGTGTAGCTACTTCTTTAGGCACAGAGGTGGGATTATAAAGTAGCATATATTATAAAAATTTTTTAGATTCAGTTTCCAGTGCAATGTTTTCCAGAACTTAATACCTCTTGCGGTAAAAATCATTATTTTCGGACATCAACTAACTATAAAGGTACGTTTACGTCTGACATTTATTGCATGATATTTATGTCAGATAGTGATATGTGCAAATGTAAACAGGCATGCAATTTATGTCTGAGATATATGTATCACTCTCCGGTAATAAGTGTCGAGAGATCTATACCACTGATGTAAACACCACTGCGTCTGCAAGTCTCAGCTTGTCCGAGAGAAATCGCAGTAGTTGAGTAGTCGTCTACTTTTAAAAAGTGTCGGGAGATTTATAGTGGCATTTGAACAAAATGGGTGATAAAAAGGAATGGTTAAAAAGTGAAGTGGACGAATTAATCATCATGTATCATAATAAACCAGAATTATGGGATGTGAAAAACAAAATTTATAAAAATAGGCTGAAGAAACAAGATCCACTCAGTGAGATTGCAGAAAAATTCGAAACTACGGTTGAAGAGATAACCAGAAAGATCCATTTTTTTTCTTAAAACTGTTCATTAAAATCACAATGGCTGCACATTTTCTCTTTGATACCTTCATTGTACAGATATACTATTCACACAACGAGTACAAATTTATGACTGTGGCTGTCTTTATACTTATATAAGCTATAAATGTCAAGCAATTTCTATAACAAATGTAAACAGTCAATGCTATTTTATGTCAGACATCTGACACTTATGTGTCGACAGAAGTGTCAGATGTAAACGTACCTTAAGACTAAACGAGCGCTCACACTGACGGAATCTTTAGTTAATATTTTCCGCAAAATTATTCAACCCCTTTTGATTCTGGACCACGTTACAAAAATTGTAACATTTTGTGAGGAGTGGACGAAAATTTTCTCAACATTTAGAAAAACTACATTTGCCGTATGGCATTTTTATAATTCGCCACTTTTTTGTATTTAGTTTCCGTTTTAGATCTTGCAATAGTAGCCAAAGCAAATACAACCGAGCATCTAAACTTTGTACATAATTAGTGCTCCCGATGTCGCATATAGGAATATTAAGAATTCGTCTCTTATAATTGTAGTCACACTGAAAAGACGGCATTACACCACTTAACTCAAGTCATGTCAAAGTCCTAGCTTTGTTGAGACATGTTTTAAAGTGGTTTTTCTAGTATGAACGGGCTGGAACTAGGTTTTACGGAAGTAAATGGCTTGTACTGACATCCAGTAAGGTCGGAGTAGATCTGATGGTCTCTATTAAGCATCCACTTCATAATTTCACGCAGGAGTTTACATATATATCATTGTCCCCAAACGGATGATATAAATCAACTGAAAGAGCAAAGATTTTGGGTTCTTTTTAGGGGCCCGCTCCTATAAAAGTTGGCAAGGGAGGAATTAAAACAGACTCTTAAAATAAAAATACCCCACAAAATTTTGACGATCCCTATTGACGTGTTGTTTGATTCATGTTAACCCTCTTTAATTTTTTTGTGTATTACAGACACGTTGTCTGAAGTTTTCACCAGTGCGCCTATAAATTCACCCCCACATTTTTTCCTCCGCGTAAAAAACGTAGGTCGATCTGGACGCTCCGGCAATGAGCGGAAGGGGCCAAAGGGACGCAGAGGGACGAAGTAAGAAGGAGCGTGGTGGTGGGGGTTCATTAGGAGAAGAGGGGCACGCCGGGGATTAAAAAGAAGGGTGAATAAGTGGCCGCGGCACCGACCAGCCAGCCTGTTCCTGTTCGATTACGATGCCCACTTCAACCGTCATCGTTTCGCATCGGACCGAATTTTATTTTTGGGGGGTGTATCGATTTTTAGTTGGCTGTCTCAAGGGGAAAATATCACTATGGCAGCGGACATCTTTTTAACACCAGGGACCGACTTCTCCAAGCATCTGAGTGCCGTATGTCGCGATCAAATTTTGCATAATATTGAACCGTACTTCGCATTTTTACAAATGCAGCCCATTTGATGGACTTTAAAATTAATATTATAAATGCTATAACCTTCTATGCAGCGGAAACATTGCAAGAAGTTGTCTAGCAACCGGTGGCTCAGTTGACTGCCAGAGACCAACTCAGGTGGTGGGGAGTTAAGATCAGTTGTGATTGAGAAATGAAATTGCGAGAGATCGGTTCAACAAAACTTTATTTAAATGAATGAATATGTTCACAAAAGACTTCTGTTCCGCAACTGTGAGTGCTGGCTCCAGGAGTAGAAGTCTATGGACGAAGGGGTTTATCAGGAAATCCGTGGTGGCTCTTACTAGAACTGTGGCTTCATACACGAAGGTAACATTAGAAGGATTCCGTAAAGAAGGTCGTTAATACGTATTCATTCTAGAAACAACTTGCTTTTTTAAGTGAAACAAAATAGCCAGAGCAGATATTTTTCGTAATTATGTTTCGACAGTTGTAGACGCTATGCGTCCAAAATTTTACTTAGAGGGTAGGCCACATGGATCTTTTGTATGGAAATAGTTTGTTTTGAAGGCTTAAAATGTGAGATAATCAAATAATGGTAAACTAAAAAAAAGTACATACACTGAACAGAGTAATATGTATATCCTTAGAAATAATAAAATATACATATGTTCAAAATATTTTTCAGATTATAACGCTATATACAGAATCTTACAAGCCAAAATATGCGAAATTAGTTGAATTCTTCTTTTAAAATTATACAACTTGGACACCGATGATCATGATGTAATAGCCCATTATTCATGTACCCCTAACAAAAATTAGAAATCCGAGATTGAGGCTTTGTACTCTCGGAGATCCATTATGCTTTTAGAGCTTGAATGCAATTTTATTGACTGTGTTTACCACATTTATAAGAAATTGATGGTACCAGTTTATAACTAGAAAGATCGACATGCTTTTATCTTAAAGTTCAAGGTTAATCGTTTGGTGAATTTTTAAAATAAACTAATTCTTTTGTAACGTTTTTTGAATTCACTATTCAGTACATGCTTATTTTGACATTATGTCGCGCAGTGTTAGCTACAAGATCACTTTATTAAAATTTCCAAAATCCGAAAATAAAGTTTTGTTTGCATTTTAATGAAAATCTCTGAAATTCAATCTAACTCGAAAACTATTATCCTCTACCCAAATTAATGTATCAAATTAGCAATCGCCCCGTATACATATAATGATTTTCAAGCTATATGCAAAAAGTTTAAACGAGAACATGGGTTGTTACCTTGTAGTGGCAGTTTTGACAAAATCAGAATGGCAATGGTATGACAAAAATGATTGCCGTATGTTCTTGCATATTCTCTAGTCGAGTAGTTGTTATAGCCTTTTTCATACTCGAAACATTTCGGATAAAAAAATGTAGTCAAGTTGATTTACTCAGTACTTCTCACACATTCCGGTGATACGAGTTTTCATATTTTCCCATAGCATGAAGCTATAGTCTGAGATACCCTTGCAACTAAATCATCGCTCACCCGACCGCAAGAAAAGTGTGTTATTCCACTAGGTACTTCTTTCACAGATCAATGGACTATCTATCATGAATACGACAAATTTTTGAGTTTTACAACCCCCCACCCCGAAGCTCCCTAATTTCGCCCCCACCCAAAAAAAAATGATGAGGAACCAATAAAACGTCTGAAAACGAAGTTTGAGGTGTTTTTATATTTTTAGTTTTTTTATTAGTGCCGCGCCGCCACTGAAACGATTTCTAAAAATCATACGCGTTTTCCATCCTCGCTAAAGTAGTAATTCTGTGCCTAAATTTAATTAACATCAATTCAGTAGTTTCCACATTATAAAATACCGAACGATCTAAAGCAATAATCGTATGTACACATCGAAAAAATCCCTAAGTCCGGAGGAACGGATCAATCAGTCAGATTTTTTAAACCTGGAAAACTAAAGTACCTTTTAAGTGACACAATATCAGAGAAAGATTATTATAAAGCTGGTAGAAGGAATATAATTATATCCAACAAATTAATATTGGGAAAAACTGATCGTAGTCGTAGCTGCATAAGTACTATGGTTTCATAGGATACGATCTTTCAGGAAGTAATTATATTAAATGTCAATATACGTGGTAGTAACTAGAAAATTTGGATGTTGACAAGCACATATTTCATCGACTAGTACACAATAAATCTCATTATTGATCTGTCTTTACTGGCCCATGAATAAAACCACATCTGTTGAAAGATAAACTCTTTACTGACGATTGGAGCACCTCTGTAGCTTTTTTATTAAAAAACAAAATGTTTAAGAGAAAACAGTTTTTTGGAATAAATGCGAATTAACTTGCTAGCTAAGATGGTGGTTCTGTAGTACATAAAAAATACACACTGTGTACTTTGGTGAAGGCTACAGTGGTGGTAGAAACGTTAGTAAAGTGTTTATCTTTCAACCTCAGAATAAGTTTTAGAAATTATATTACACGCCTTATTTCCTTACTAAGTTTTTGAAATCTGATGTGCAACGGAAACGCTTATGTATTACTACTACTGCTACTATTATTACTTACCTATCTAGATCTCAAAAAGGCGTCACTGATATGCAAACAAGATACTACTTCTAAGTACCTATGTATTACAGTGATAATCTCATACTAAAAGCAGCGTTTCAAATACCTTTCAACTGAGATGTAAGCTATTAGCATTTTGCTTCTCTTCTTCTTTTTTATAAATTGTGCTATCGTGAGCTGAGACAAGAAAAAAAATGTGATTACATTTATAATGTACGAGGAATGCAGCAATCAGGAACGTCTTGGTAGCTAAAAACAATGAAAATATAGTGAAGAGAAACAGGTAAGTCTGCGTTGAATAAAACGCTGAATTTCTAAAAGCATTTCCTGCTACTCCTCCCAAGTTTCGCGTTAATGGAAGGAAGATTTTTCCAATATTTTAATTAATCCAGGAATGTTTTTTGTTCGCACCCCATTCGATGAGTTCCACCCTCTTGAAGTATTTTAAATTGAGTTTCCTAATTAAAACTTTTGAAAAGTGCGAGCTAAAAATACGTGAACGGGACGAAATTTATTTTCCAAGGCTTTCCATTATTTCCTTTTCGCGCAATAAAAAGTGAAGATTGCCGTAAATTATAATTAAGGACCGGCAAATTGTGATAAACTTCTAATGATTCGCAGAACTTCCATCTTTCCGATATTAAACAAAGTCCGAAGTTACATTTTTAATTAGAGGGATATCGGTGAAGCGGAGATTTGGTCATATCTCTGTTATTACCAGGATCTTATCTACAGTAGACCATCCTGCATATCGATTATACGGTCCATTTCAAACATAAACATGCCAGTGACGTCGTAGTTACGTAAGTATTCAGTGTACGCAAAATCAGCTGGTCGGCTGTCATGCAAATCCTCGTCAGTTGCGTGGGTTAGATTGGTTTGCAGAACAACGTTCGATAATCATTTGTGAGCGAGTTATCTTGTGCTGCTTGTTTTTGATTTTGTGTGGCTTCACGATTTATCTGAGCCCAATATCTCCGAAGACGTATGTTGTGAAATAAAGTACTTACTTTTTGCAATATACTATAATTCAAATTCGATTTAAGAAAACCATTGTTCGGCCTGAGACAGTTAGCAATGTCACCTGCCATCTTGTCTACGCCGGTACACCATCAATTGTGTGACGTCACTGTTATGTTCTTAAGCAAAATTGACAGTATTTGCATTTTGTGAATACTTTTGTTCATTTCCTAAACCGCGTTTTGATTTCATTAATGCACATAGCATACGCAGAAAAATATTCTGTTTATAAAGTCGATGTATTGTCGTTTTCAACTTTGGGAACATTAATTATTGACGAACTGATGATTGTTACAATAATTTCTTATGGTAGATGAATGACGCGATACATTCGAACAGTGAAGAAACCAGTGTGAAACTGTGAACGCAAAACATGGAGGCTACTAGATTCTCCAATCAATGCATCAATCCTTGGCAATTAGTCAACATCGTCATGTATGCTAAAAAATTAAGTCAAGTTTTGAGTATTTCCCACACATTACAGTAATACCAGTTTATTATTTTCCCATACCCATGAAGCTACAGTCTGAGGTCACCTTGCTACCAAACGATCGCCACCCGCCCGCAAAAAAAAGGATATTATGCCGCTAGGTCTTTCCTCGTCTTTCTTACACAGGTCAATGGATAGCCTATTATGAATACAGCAAATTTTCCAGTCTCACAACCCCCACCCCTCAACCATTCAAATTTCATCGCTACCCAAAGAAAAATATAGAAAATGATCAGGAATCCCTAAAACGCCTAAAAACGAGATTTGTACTGTTTTTATATTTTTAGTATTCTGATTACTGCTGGGCCACCAGTGACACGATTTCTAAAAAAACATACGTATTTTCCATCATTGCCACAGTAATATGATAAATACTGTGTCAAAAGTTCTTTAACATTAATTCAAATCAATTCAACAGTTTCCAAGTTACATAATACAGAATTATCTAAAGCAATACTCGTATGTATCCATCAAAAAATTCCAAGTCCATTGGTTTCTGTAACAGGCAAGCCAATATAGAGATGAACCTAAAAAGTGTATTATGTCGCTAGGTCTTTCCTTCACAGGGCAATGACAGCCTATTATGAATACAAAAATTGTTGAGTTTAACAACCCCTATCCCCCAACCACTCCAATCCCCCCCCCCACCCAAAAAAGTAGAAAATCAATCGGAACTCCTAAAACGCCTAAAAACCAAGTTTGAGGATTATCTAATTCTTTTTGTTTTTTGATAATTATCGATTTCCAAAATTATAGGACCCCACAGAATATCGCTGCTCAAATTCGTGCAACGGTTACTGAGATTACGAGGCTAGAAAAAGGCGAACAGGCAGACAGGCCGACAGACGGATCGACGGAAATGAGTGACGTGGATTTTCGTTACGAAGATATCATAAAACGCCCAAAAAGCGTATTATCTCAAAATCCAAAATCTTAGCTACTTACTACTTCCCTCGCCTATCGGTGTGGGAAATAAAACAATGAATTTTTTGAATTTGATCCACGTGCGGGGAAAATAAAAAAATAATAAACACTATACTTCTTTTATCGGACATCATGACACTGACTTTACGAATCTAATCGTTCAAAAACGTGACAGTCATTGGTGCAAAGTCATAAGTCAATCACCCCTGACATTGATATTACGACCAAAATGATGTCTTTCGTAATATCAATGATGGGCGTTCACAGATTCATAGTCACAGTATTTCGGGTAATGGTGTTAGTTACTTGCAAACCTGAATCCACTGCGCGGAAATCGTATGGCGTCAAGTAACTTAACTCACTCTCACACCTATTGACACTACACTAAGACACTCTGAAATAAACAGTCGAATGTTATTTGGCAAGCCTGCATACCGGAATTTTAAAAACCTTCTGGATCAGCCAGCAAAAGTGAGGCGCTAAATAAGCAGAAAAGTGTAGGTTTTTATGCACACACGGAACGCAGGTCGTTGAAGGAATATGAATTGTAGTATCTTAAACCTCCACATATCGTTCTTCAAAGTTTATATAGGTCTATAAAGTATGGAATATCACCAACGTCATTTTTACGGTAATAGAGAGTCTATTATCTATACAAACCAAAATTTACCCAAGTTTGGAGTTGTTCTGAGAATTTTTGTGTTGCGCTAATGAAAGGCGGCATCCCACATCATCTTACCACATCGCAAATTTCATCAAAATCGGTGCCTCTGTTACTGGGATTTCGAGATTGCAAAAATACAGGACTACTGCAAATGTAACTTGATGGATTAGTTGATGTACGATCATTCATGGTATGGACGACTCGCGTCGTCGGCACAAAATACATGTTAACTGTCGTTGATTTTATGTGCTCATTTATTGATATTGCTCACCTTTTTTATTCACTGGACCATTCCTAGTGTTTTTTTTTATGTTCTTACTTAGATTTCCTGTTCCTCATTAGCATTTTGTAATTTTACAAACTAGGGTACTAGAGAGAATGAATAAAGAAGAGGAACTTTTAACCAAATAAAACGAAGAAAAGCAGCATATTTTGGCCATATTTTTAGAAATAGTAAGTACGAGTTGTTACAAGTGATCGTTGAGGGAAAGATCGAAGGATGACGAGGGATCGGGCGAAAGAAGCTCTCCTGGCTTCGGAACTTACGCCAGTGGTTTAATCTCAGAGAGGCCTGCATAATCATTCGTTTAGCCCAAGACAGGGAAGAGTTCCAAATGATGGTCACCAACCTCCGCTGAGGAGATGGTACTGAAAGAAGAAGAATACTACAAGTGTAGATAAATGTCTAATATTTGAATGGATCCTATAATCAGTTTCACTCCATTCTTGATTTTTTTTGTAGTGATAGGGCTAGAGTTTTGTTATCCTAATAGTTGCCGCTCAGCCTTAAGTTAAGTTCGTCGCGAACCACATTGATCCCCAACTTTTGCAGGTGTGCACTGAACGTCCAATGGCCGGTTATAAATACAACCACCTTTCGTAGTTCCTTCCTGCTCAATCTGAGAGCATCTGCTGTGTTAAAACACAAGGGTTCCCTCAGCATCCTCTTAGATTGAACATTTCCCACCACTCTATCTCAGCGCTTCTGGTGCTAATTTGATACCCAACTGATGTTGTATGATACACCACATGGTGGTTCTGGCCCTATGAGAGGGCCTTCCTTGGCACGCTTGTTGGCTCTCTCATTCCCAACTGCTCCTATATGACTAGGTACCCAAGAAAATGTTACTTTGTTGGTCTCCGTCAGTGTCTCTAGGGTATTATGGCAGTCCCACATTATTTTTGAAGTCCAGTGGCAATCAGAGCCGCCCTGCTGTCTATGTTTACATAGATAGTCTTTTTGCTGTATCCTTTATGTATGCATATTCTGCGGAATTCCATAATTTTGGCTATTTGTGCTTAGAAAGCGATAGCCGGTTTACTTATGGTACGCGCACATAAATCGGTATCGGACGGAAGGTACGGATGGAACGGCCGGTACGGTACGGATTTTTCATTGGGGTATCGCACATATCTGATCGGAAACGACGGAAAAATTGGAAATCAGTTGCAAATATGCAAATGATCTGCAGGCAGTGTTGCCAGGCAGATCAGATTGAAATTCGCTACTGAGCCGCCTTGAATGTCACTAAGTTGTCGCCACACAAAAATAACGTATATTTCAGCCTGCTTAAAACTTTATTCGTGGGGGGGGCGTTGCAATTGATGTTAGGTGTATGTGTAATATAATATAACCTTTCATTCAAAAATAGTGGATTATCCGATACATAGTCTCGACACAGCATAGTAAACAACCAGCAGAATATCTACGAGGATTCCTTATATAAAAATGGTTCTCACAGAATTTGACCTTGGGATGATTTTACGGGTGTGAAATCTGGGTAGAGATGCGAAAATAAAAATATCGATACCGGAAACAATTCGATATTTTTTAGCCAAGTATACACACCAATGGAGGCGCGTTTGGTCGAAATTATTTTCGATACTGATTACGCTACAAAAGTAGCGATACCAGCTTGGAATCGCTCAAAAAGTATCTAAGACAAAAATACCCGATATTATTGCAGAAGTACTGATACATTTCAAGTATCGAAGTATCGTTAGCATCCCTACAAATAATCATCCAAGGGGTGGGATGGGCGTGTAAATGCCGCCAACCTGAGGTATTGTGCTGATTGTTTACTATGCTGTGATCTCGATACCAATACAAGACAGTCTGGGCAAAACCGAAAAGAAGAATAGACAAGCAGTAATCAGTGGCGAAAAAAATATAGTAACAGAATGTTTCAAAAAGTCGCTACAAATCGGTTTATTTTGTTAAATGCCGCTACGTCTCAACGTAATCAAAATTTCGCTACTTTCGCAACAAGTTGCTATGAATGGCAACACAGTCTGTAGGCAGTACAGGTAGAAACTTGGAAAATGCCGACGGTGCCTCGGCAATCGCCGATCAGCATCACACATACGTCGGTATCGGCACGCACGGCACGCATCGGCCGGCTTTATTTCTAGTTGCTATATTTTCGCCGGATTTTGAAAATTCGATGCCTACCGTCCGCACGTATGTGCGATGGTCCATTAAATTTAATATGAATTATTTTTCTCCGATCCGTACCGTCCGTCCGATGCCGATTTATGTGCGCGTACCATTAGGCAGATAATTATGTTCCGAACAACCTATATGCCTCCTGTACCTGATGAGTTCTTGGAGCCACCTGTGTACCAGATGATACCATTCGGCATTATGTCGGGCTTCTCCTAGACCCTTTCCAAGCTGTCACTCAAGTTGATTTTGTATGGGATCTCAGCGTCCACGACTCTTGGTAATCCGTCAGATGGCATCTGAAGTATGTTGCACCGCAGGTTATCAAGTATCAATTCTTGATGATGTTAGCGGATTAAACTGATGCCTACCGGATGGTGTAACCTCCATCTTACAATCTTGCCACTAGCGACTTCTGCTACAATAAAATTGTATTGTACAATCGTTATTAGATATAAAATCAGAGGGAAGGCAAACTGATAGGTTCGAAAGAAATCAGATTATGTTAAGTCTATGACCGGAAACATGTTATAAAAAGCTGATCCATTCTAATTTGATGACATTCAACATGGATGGTTACTCACTCACAACAAAGCGTTATTTTTCGAATGTTCCAGTTATTTATTCAAGGATGGAGCTCTCATTACTAATTAAGGTCAAACACTCAGCTGACAAACTTTAATTGATTAAACAATGCAAGTCTGTTTCTTGGAGAACGTAGAATAAATGGTATTTTCAGGAATAAAGCTCCGACGAAGGATATCCAGTATCAATAATGTATTCCGCCCCCAAGACGGTATTTCAGAAGACAAAAGGGAAGCGAAATGTAAATAGTGTTTTTGTGATATCTTTTTAACGCTCTCCTTATCCCGACATTCATTTATTTCTTTGCTGGAACCGTCCCGTCCGTCTTTTGTTTCGCTCCAGACAAAACACAGCCTTAACTACCTTTTGTCCAAGTGTCACTTTTCTTTTGTTTTCTCCGGGCTGCATGGCGTCGTAAAAGTTTTACGTTGGCTTGGTTTTTATCTTGCTACAAGCGCAATTTCTTTATGTAAATGATTTTCGTTACCTTTTGCCGACTCGATCTGGTGATTTGTCTCTTAGCACAACAGAGTTTCTTCTCTCTTTTTACCTCAAGGTCCAAGGCAAAAGGTCGAGGTGGAAGTTAGATACGAGGGAAACACAAACTTTTATTGTGTGCGCAGATACTGGAACTGAAGTAGAGTAGAACTTATGGACCATTGATTTGGAGTTTCATAGTTGACTTCTCACTTAGGGATGTTAACGATTGATGGGTATGCGACAGGATCCCCGTTATAATGAAAAGATCTATTCTAAGTTGATGACATTTAACGAGCAAGACTATCTATGTTAACACAGACAGCCGGGTGGCTCTGATGATCTTGGCAAGTAACCGGTATAGTTCAAAAATAGTGTGGGACTGCCATAATATCTTAAAGACACATGTAACATTATCTTAGATGCCTAGTCACATAGGAGTGGGTGGTAATGAAAGAGTCAACGGATGTGCTAAGGAAGGCGCAGAACTCCCTCTAATCGGGTTAGAACTAGCATGTGGTATATCATACAACACGGTGAGGACGGCTGTTACCAAATGGGTGTCAAATGAGCACCAGAGGCGCTGGGACAGATTTGTGGGGAACGTTCAGTCTTAGTGGATGCTGAGGCGTCCCTTCTGTTTTAATACCGCAGACGCTCTCAGATTGGGAATGAAGGAACTACGAAAGGTGGTTGGATTTATAACTGGCCATTGGATGTTCAGTGCACACCTGCAAGAGCTAGGGAATGGAGTCGCAAACCCATTATACAGGAAGTGCGGTGAGGCAGAGGAAACAGCTAAGCATGTTATCTTCGACTGTTCTGCCCTGAGTGGAAGCAAAAACTCATATCTGAATATATTCACAGCCCACGATGAAAGATAGGCGAGTATAGTCCAATGCATCTCAAAGTTCGCAACTTAGGATGTTTAATCGCTTTGACTGGGGGTGCACAATAAGCTTTAAGGCTGAGCGGCTATTATGGCATACTGAACCCCAACCCCCTCACTACCAAAAAAGAAAGCTGTGTTACTCTCTCAAAACAAAGCATTTTTTTCCAAGTCCCAGTTATGCAACCACTTTCATAATATATTGTTTTAAAACAAGTTTATAGAAACATATTGTTTTGAAACATGTTACAAAACAAACATGGTTATAAAATACGGAAATTGTTTTAAAACAGATCAGTGTAAAACATTCATGTTAGGATTTACAACTTGTTTCAAAGCACTATTTTAAAACACGTTGTTTTGCTTGTTACATAGTCTAAATGCGCCTTTAGCAGAACTGAGTTTTCTTCTCTCTCATTCTCATTTCCTCAAGACCAAGGCAAAAGATCTAGGCGGAAGTTAGATACGAGGGAAATACAAACTGTTATTGTGTTCACATAGTACTGGAGATAGTCGATTTCTCGCTGTGAATGGCTGAATAAAGTAAATTGGGAATTCACTTAGCCAATCTATTAGGCTATAAGTTATCACGGCATAACGTAAACGTAAAATGTAATAGTAAACGGATAGTACTCACTTTTGATGCTTAGTGGCCACACGGGGACTACCCAGACTACGACTAACAATGCTGGGTATCATTGCAAATATTCCTAGTGTATATGAATTAGTGCAGCATATGAACCTATCGCTGTATGCTTATTTAACTTCCGAGGGCTTTTTTGTTGCCTAATTCGCTCCCAACCGTATTTAAAACTTCAAAAAATAGTTTTTAGTGACTTTCGAATAAAGAAGTCTCATCATCTCAACGCATTGTTGCCATTTTGTCACATAAAATTTCGTTATTTATCATAGTCACTGTTCGCAGATATAGGAGTATAATATTAGAGTGGTGAGCATTCGAGGAATTTGGGATCTCCAATTTTTTTCACTGAGAGTGTTTAGGTCAAGCCAGTTGATATCATCTTCTTATAAAAAATAGTATATCGCATCATTTTATACTAAAAACCGAGCATCGGAGAGCAGAAATACACAAATTTAATTATATGGATTTTTTTTACTTCGACCCTTAAAACTAACCCTCAACTTTTTCCAAAGTAACACCCAATAGTTTTTCACACCAAATATTAAGTCCTTTTTTAATTTAAAATCTAGTAGTTTTATTTTTGCCGTGCAGACATCACGAGACGTTCAAAAACGCTGTTTGCTCTGCCTTCAAAACTATTCACAATCAAAATAATTAATATGTGCAAAAATACTAACTATAGCTATCACAATATTCTATATATCACAGACAATTTCTAGTAGAAACACTAACATTTTTATCATTAATACTAGTTTTATGTACTAATGAATAACAATTTAGCACCATGAAGCAGTAGCTTCATCAAAACGCTGTATTAATGCTACATTCCCCTATTCTGGTCGCTTGAATGGGCTCGATTCACGAAGAGAAATATCATTTTTCGTAATGGATGGGCGCTTTGAATTTAAATCTTTGGAATATTTCTAGCTCCTTGCAAAATGAAATAAAACGGGGACGGCATGACAGAGCGTATTATTAAGAACTCCTCCCTATCTCTCGTAACAAAGGATTAATTACGTAAAGAATATTATAAAAGTTTTTCAGTTCGCTTGAGAAATACTGCAAAATAAGAAAAGCCTTTTTAATATTTGATAGTACAGGAATCATGGTATCAAAAGTGACATCATGATGTATTTTCTCAAATCATCACTACGCAATCTAGTGCGAACAAGTTTCGTCAACCTTGACCTTGACCTTGACAGTTAAGGTCAAATCGATTTTATTAAATGGATACCTCTACTTTTGACTCTGGAAATGAAATTCCCAGAAAATTATACGTCCTGATATGAGCTTGACCTTTTGAAAAATTTTACCTTGATTGATTAATTCAAGGTCAAAATGTGACCAGCAGAATATCTTGGGAAGTATAGATCGCACAATAAAATGGTCGAGAAAAAATCATAAGAACTTTTGACCTTAACTTAATCATCTAAGGTCAAATTTTTCAAAAGGCCAAGCTCATATATGACATGTAATTTTCCCTGCTTTTCATTTCTGGCGTCAGGCATAGGGATTCCATTTAAGAAAATCGATTTGACCTTGGTATGTCCTTGATGTCAAGGTCAAGGTTATCATAAAGGTCACTATCGGATAGCCAGGAAAAGTTTCTCGAAATTTGTCTTGACTATATTTTAGTGCAATCCCTCCTGCTCAAGATATTCAGCTAGTCACATTTTGACGTTGACATAATCGTTCAAGGTCAATATTTTTAAAAGGCTAAGCTCATATCTGGACGTAGAATTTTTCCAGCATTTCATTTTCGGCGTCAAAAGTAGGGTTTCCATTTGAGAAAATCGATTTGACCTTGATTTGACCTTAAAGGTCACCATCGGATAGCCAGACAAATTTCCTACGACTTTTTCTCAACAATTTTTTTATGCGACCCCTACTTCCTTAGTTATTTATTTGGTCCGGTACTTTCTGAACACGGTGTAGTTGAAAGTTGCAGTGTTATTTTTAGTTTATGTGTAGAAAATTCATATAATAGTTTGTATGCACAGTTGTTTCCACTAGCTAGTATAGTGATCATACTAGAAGGTACCGGAATATAGCTTCACAATCTTTGATACAGATCCATTATCTGATTACCGATCAAGCATTCTAATATACAGTATTCAGATGTACCGGGGTACCGATCTCTCCACATCTGCAATGAGGTTCTAAACCTATTCTAGTTTTGTGTGAAGACTTAAGCAATGCTCACCCTTCAGTCTGAAAAGGGTTGACACAAGTGGTCTATTCGTTTCTTAAACCAGGGCGCTGTTCTTATGTTCTGCTGGATATCTTTGAATTTCGCTCAGGATGGATTTCTATGGTTCGCTCCATGTTTCTTTCAGGTTTTTAACATTTGACTTAAAACACTGTAGAGAATTTTGAAATTTCTCAACAGTGTTCCATCTATAGTCGCTATCTTTGTTAGTTAGTCTGTCAACTGTGTCAGTTTGAGGTATACCTGCATGCCCTTTAATCCAAAGCCCAGATACGTCCTGGCCTATAGCAGTATTGCTCACATATCTGAGGAGCTGCATGGTGAGTGACCTTTCAGTTTTACTTCCCACACCGATAGGTGAGGGGAGTATTGGGATCGCGAAAATTTTCGATTTCGAGATAATACGCTTTTTGGGCATGTTATGATATCTACATAACGAAAATCCACGTCACTCATTTCCGTCGGTCTGTCGGTCTGTCGGTCGGTCTGTCTGTCTGTCTGTCTGTCTGTTGGCGTTCTTCTAACGTCGTAATCTCAGTAACCGCTGCATGGATTGTTATGAAATTTGGGCAGCGGTACGCTGTGGGGTCGTAGTAGGTAATGTTCGTATAATTTCGAAAATCGGTGCATAGGCGGCGGAGTAATTAGCAAAAAACAAACAAAATTAAATATTTCTGAAACTTCGTTTTTAGGCGTTTTAGGGGTCCCTGATCATTTTCTACTTTTTTTTTGGTGGGGGTGAAATTGGGGTGGTTGGGGGTTGGGGGGTTGTAAAATTGAAAAGTTTGTTGTATTCATAATAGACTACCCACTGACCTATGAAGGAAGACCTAGCGACATAAATAACTTTTTTAGGTCTATCCGAACATTGCCTTATGCCTATTACAGAAACTAAAGGACTTAGAATTTTTTCCGATGTATACAGGCTGTCCATTTAGTGTGTAATACTTCGATGTTTCGCAAGGTATAGCTGATAGAAGAAAATCTCTAATACAAAAGTTATTTGGTTACTTGAGATGCATATCCTAAAAATATTTTGAAATATACAGGGTGTTGCGGGAAAGTAGGATAGAGATCAACTTGATTTTTTTATATGGAACTATAACTTTCTTTCAAGTTCTTCTAGTGTCCATCGTTGATCTCTATTCAACCCTAAAATATTTTTGGAATCGGTTGCGACGTTGCCAAGTAATAATTTATTTTCTATTAATTTCCGCATTTGCAAGGTCGCAAGTAATACGTTCAAATTGATATAGTCCTTTAACTTTTCTCAATAATATTACACAGCGAGTTACTTGAATACTAAGCGGATATTATTCTGGATGCTACCAGCAATTTGTGTCTTCAGGGTATTTTTGGCAGAATTTTAAATTCCGGCAACTTAAAGGTCGTTTTACATTGTTTTTTTAAATGTAACACCCTGTCTTTTTTATTTTAAATCGAAATATCTACGAATACTCTATTTCGCCTTGTAATATTTTTTTCGCGTTTTCGACGTTGCCAAGTTATAAATTATTTTCCCAAATTTTTAAACAAGTATCCCCGATTTTAATTTATTTTAAATAGAATCCTCTACTTATTTTTATTGCAATGAATTGCGCATGTCGAATTTAGTAAGATCTCACAATTTCAAAATTTTGTTTGTATTAATTAATGAGATATGGCAACACCGCCTTTTCAGTAAACGGTACCGGAACGCTTAAATTTTTCCAAAACTGCCACAGCTAAAGAGGTGAAATTCAATACAAAAGTTTGTATTATTGATAATAGGCTGTTCATTGACCTGTGCAGGAAAGACCTAGCGGCATATGACAATAATTTGGGGGGGGGGGGGGGTACTGGCGATGATTTTGTTGCAAGGGGATCTCAGACTAAATCTTTATGCTATGGGAAAATAATAAACTGGTATCACCGTAATGTGTGGGAAGTACTGAGTCAATCAACTTGACTCCATTTTTTTTACTGGTATTCGGGTCCTACTTCGGAGAGGTACGAGACAACCGATGATATAATGGCACTCGTAGTGTAGACACCTACAGACATCTGAAAATGCATTGTGCCTGCGAAACGTTAAAAAGAAATTCCAACCGACGCGATGTCGCGACGATGACTTAAGAACGCGAACCACACTGTGTTTACTATTTACAAAAAACTTAAAATCTTAAATCAGTGAATAATAAAAAATAACCACACAACTTTTTTTATTTCTTACAACTGGAACAAACATTCCTATAGTATTATAAAATCATGTTCTTCACCTTTGGGATGTACTATCCCTAGTGGCTATACTATGAAGTTGGACGCGTTGTTCGATTTTGCTTTTTTTTTTCAAAAAGATGTGACCAATAACATTCAATAGTATTTTATGTCCTATCAGATAAAATGAAAACAGGGAGATGATTCTTAAGTAGCAGAGTAACTGTTTAAGCGCCTAAGGATACTCGATTCTATGTATGGGGATACTCTCCGAAACACCCTTTAAAGCTTCTGGACCCTATCCAGAAGAGAGCAATTAGACTAGTCGATACGCCTAACCTCGCAAAGGTCCTCCACAGCCTGGAACATCGAAGAAGAGTGATGTTCGAGTGAGCTCTCCTAGATAAAAACACCGAGGGCCGTCCAAACGAGGAACACTAGAGAGGCTCTTCGAGCTCATCCTTAACAGATCGAGGTGCCTCCAGCATTCCTTCTTTTTTTTAGAACGCTGTGGAATGAGCTGCCGGGGAATTTTGTTTCAGCGTTTCAAATCCAACGTGCATCGACACTTATCCTCTCGCGGCACTTCTACAGCGCCATAGGCTTTCAGCCTTTGCAGGAGACTAAAATAAAATTACCAATAATTATTAAATCCATAAAATACATTAAGATAGACCGGAAAGTTCGAGATTACATCTGTAACGATAAATCCGAACAATAATTATTTAACGGTTTTTTAACACGAAATAGGACGACAACTTCCCGGGCTATATTCCTACTGGAATAATTTCCTTCCTCGATTTGGAGGGAACGAAAATCGATAAAAACAAGGATCTCATTAATTTTTTGCAGGAGCTAGAGAAGATTTTTCTTGAAGGCAGCTTTTCGATTACTCCTGTAATAATTAAAAGGCTTCGGTCTAAGACTTCTTCCTTTTTTTGAATCCCCGCAGGGTATCTGAGGACGAGTTTTCTTTTCATTTTGCAGTCCTTAGCAGACGTGGAGCGAATCTTATAATTGGATGCTTCCTGTGGAGACCCAAGATAAAACTTAGCCGCAAAATAGATTGCTTTGATTTTTGGGATTTAGGTTTATTCTCCTATTAGTGATTGATTTTTTCGTTGTATTACAGCCAGCTGTTTTTGATTTTATCCAATACTTTTCTCTAAACAATGTTGAAACACATCTGACATGTTAATCTCTCTCTCTCTCTCTCTTATTCTCTTTCCTCTGTTTCTCTCTCTCTTTCCTCTCTCACTCTCCCTTTCTGTCTCCCTTTCTGTCTCCCTCTCTCTTCCTCACTCTCCCCTTCTCTCTATCCCCCTCCCTCTCTCCCTCTTTCTGTCTCCCTCTCTCTCTTTCTCTCACTATCTCTTTGTCTCTTTCTCTCTCTCTCTTTCTCTCTCTTTCTCTCTCTCTTTCTCACTCTCTTTTTCTCTCTCTTTCTCTCTCTCCCTTTCACTCTGTCTTTCTCTCTCTCTCTCTCTCTCTCTCTCTCTCTCTGTTTTTTACTCTCTCCTCTGTCTCTTTCCCCTTGGCACCTCTTATAACTCGAACAGTCCTATACAGGGTGGGCCAATAGTGCGTGGACGGAGGATTGTGGGCTTACTAAAATATATTTCAAAAATCTGTCACTTGACCGTGGTAGGCACCCTTGAGGGCTATAACCTAAAAATATTTTCACTTAAATTCTGACGTTTATACAGGGTGATTCATATCAAACCTACGTTTTTTTGAATGGAACCCCCTATATATTATTGCATATTTGGATTCCTTGGTCAATTCTAGTGTGACTTTATGTATCACACATGGAACTTTAAACGAACCGTTTAGGCGGAAATCACCATTTTTGGTATAAGTAGGTATCAGAAAAAAATTGAATATCGCAGTGATTATAAAACTTAGAAGGCCGTGACTTTTCGGTACGACTAAGCATGAAATGCGCCACCTAAGGTCAGCCGGCTAAATTTGAATTCTTTTTGTACTTGGAGAAATTGATAGATTAATTAAGGAAACTTCAATTACAGATAACTTGATTTTTTCAAATGGGAATGCCTATTTTGGTTTAAAGAATCAAATGTAAAATTTGATTATCTTTCTAACGATATCGCGGTCTTGATATCAATCTTTCTTGGTTTTCATTTTATTTCAAATTGTTAGTCAAATCGGTGTTTTTCAATTTTCCTGCGTGCAAGCAACCTAGCAGGCCATGAAAAATAAACAAAAGCCCGTTAATATGGAAGAAACCAACTAACTTAGTAGAAAGATGCAAACTAACTAGAACAACGAGGCAATATTATGAAAATTTCTTACAACATATTAGCTCTAACCGGATACAGCAGCGGCAAGATATCTAATGTCAATGAGTAGCTGGGTATGACAGAAGTGTTTGTTTTTCACAGCCTACTAGCTATTGAGATCTACTAGAGCTTGACAACTTTCCAAAACGATTTAAAATTTTGAAACAAAAGGAAAATTACCAGCGATTTTTGCTTACAGTCTAACATGTTTAGAATGAAATTTCACATTTAATGGAATAAAAAAATTAGTCATTTACGTTTAGTTAAGTCAAAAGTGAAGATATCTCCAACTGGAGCATTCTGAACATCTATTGAAATAATTGCTAAAATTTTTTAATTACGCTATGTTGTAATTGCGATTATTTCATGTAGTTTTCTACAAAATAAATTATGTTTTACAATTCAAACAGACTGCAAATCAAGTTTCATTTTCCACGATTTTTCTAATAAGTAGTAGAAGAATTTTAAGGGTTCCAGTCAGAAGTATCATTACTTTTGACTTATGAAAATGGCTACTTTTTCATAGCATTAAATGTGATAATTTATTCAGTAGACATAGATATTCTACTGCCAGCAACAATCACTAGTAGTTTTCCTTTGATTAAATATTTTTTTACTGACTTTGGAAATTGGCTAATAGCTAGTAGGCTGTGAGAAATGAGCGTTCTTGTTACCACTATTGTTTCCGGTTAGAGCTAATATGTTGTAAGGAATTTTGATAATCTTGCCTCGTTGCTCAGGTTAGTTCGCATCTTTCTACTAAATTAGTTGGTTTCTTCCATATTAACGAGCTTTTGTTTATTTTTCATGGCCTGCTAGGTTGCTTGCATGCAGGAAAATTGAAAAACGCCGATTTGACTGAAAATTTGAAATAAAATGAAAACCAAAAAAGATTGATATCAAGAATGCTATACCGTTAGAAAGGTAATCAAATTTTACATTTGATTCTTTAAACCAAAATAGGCATTCCCATTTGAAAAAATCAAGTTATCTGTGATTGAAGTTTCCTTAATTTATCCTCTGATTTCTTTAAGTACAAAAAGAATTCAAATTTAGCCATCTGACTTAAGGTGACGCATTTCATGCTTAGTCGTACTGCAAAGTCAAGGCCCTCTAAGTTTTATAATCGCTGCGATATTCAACTTTTTTCTGATACCTACTTATACCAAAAATGGTGATTTGCGCCTAAACGGTTCGTTTAAAGTCGCATGTGTGATACATAAAGTCACACTATAATTGACCAAGGAATCCAAATATGCAATAATATATAGGGGGTTCTATTCAAAAAAATGTAAGTTTGTAATGAATCACCCTGTATAAACGTCAGAATTTAAGTGAAAATATTTTTACGTAATAGCCCTCAAGGGTCCCTACCATGATCAAGTGACAGATTTTTGGAATATTTTTCAGTAAGCCCACAATCCTCCGTCCACGCACTATTGGCCCACCCTGTATAGTGCCATGTCATTGACATTTTTACAGTGGGTTATTACAATACTACTATGGCAAAGACGAAAAATCATTTAGTTTTTGAGTTTGAATGTTAAGACAAATGTATCAAGGCCATAAAACCTCTACTAGTTCTAAAAAATGGAGTCAAGTTGATTGACTTAGTACTTCCCACACATTACGGTGATACCAGTTTATTATTTTCCCATAGCATAAAGATTTAGTGTGAGATCCCCTTGCAACAAAATCATCGCCAGTACCCCCCCCCCCCCCAAATTATTGTCATATGCCGCTAGGTCTTTCCTGCACAGGTCAATGAACAGCCTATTATCAATAATACAAACTTTTGTATTGAATTTCACCTCTTCAGCTGTGGCAGTTTTGGAAAAATTTAAGCGTTCCGGTACCGTTTACTGAAAAAGCGGTGTTGCCGTATCTCATTAATTAATACAAACAAAATTTTGAAATTGTGAGATCTTACTAAATTCGACATGCGCAATTCATTGCAATAAAAATAAGTAGAGGATTCTATTTAAAATAAATTAAAATCGGGGATACTTGTTTTAAAAATTTGGGAAAATAATTTATGACTTGGCAACGTCGAAAACGCGAAAAAAAATATTACAAGGCGAGATAGAGTATTTGTAGATATTTCGATTTAAAATAAAAAAGACAGGGTGTTACATTTAAAAAAACAAAGTAAAACGACCTTTAAGTTGCCGGAATTTAAAATTCCGCCAAAAACACCCTGTAGATACAAATTACTGGTAGCATCCAGAATAATATCCGCTTAATATTCAAGTAACTCGCTGTGTAATATTATTGAAAAAAGTTAAAGGAATATATCAATTTGAACGTATT
This sequence comes from Callosobruchus maculatus, assembly GCA_951848785.1. Lineage (NCBI taxonomy): Eukaryota > Metazoa > Arthropoda > Insecta > Coleoptera > Chrysomelidae > Callosobruchus > Callosobruchus maculatus. The sequence continues at coordinate 4,841,404 of CATOUR010000032.1, forward strand.
AGTTGCGACCTTGCAAATGCGGAAATTAATAGAAAATAAATTATTACTTGGCAACGTCGCAACCGATTCCAAAAATATTTTAGGGTTGGATAGAGATCAATGATGGACACTAGAAGAACTTGAGAGAAAGTTATAGTTCCATATAAAAAAATCAAGTTGATCTCTACCTTACTTTCTCGCAACACCCTGTATATTTCAAAATATTTTTAGGATATGCATCTCAAGTAACCAAATATCTTTTGTATTTGAGATTTTCTTCTATTAGCTATACCTTGCGAGATATCGAAGAATTACACACTAAATGGACAGCCTGTATACATCGGAAAAAATTCTAAGTCCTTTAGTTTCTGTAATAGGCATAAGGCAATGTTCGGATAGACCTAAAAAAGTTATTTATGTCGCTAGGTCTTCCTTCATAGGTCAGTGGGTAGTCTATTATGAATACAACAAATTTTTCAATTTTACAACCCCCCAACCCCCAACCACCCCAATTTCACCCCCGCCAAAAAAAAAGTAGAAAATGATCAGGGACCCCTAAAACGCCTAAAAACGAAGTTTCAGCAATATTTAATTTTTTTTGTTTTTTGCTAATTACTCCGCCGCCTATGCACCGATTTTCAAAATTATACGAACATTACCTACTACGACCCCACATCATACCGCTGCCCAAATTTCATCACAATCCATGCAGCGGTTACTGAGATTACGAGGGTAGAAAAACGCGACAGACAGACAGACAGACAGACAGACCGACAGACCGACAGACAGACCGACAGACAGACCGACGGAAATGAGTGACGTGGATTTTCGTTATGTAGGCATCATAAAACGCCCAAAAAACGTATTATCTCAAAATCGAAAATTTTCGCGATCACAATACTCCTCTCACCTATCGGTGTGGGAAGTAAAAACGGAAAAAAAATTATTTGGGAAGACGGTAAGGTTATTTACAAAGAACCTCACTGATATCGCCCGGAAATTCAAAGAAGCAGCTTGTCACCAGCAACGTGTACAGCAAGCCTAGTGAAGAAATTAGAATCAATATTGCAGTCACTGATAACAAATCTAGAAAATTAAAATTGGACAGAGCCAACCTGGACACAAACGTGACACGCAGTGACCATCAAACGGCCACGTCAGTAAGAACCGGCGCCACTGAACCAGAATACCACAGCAACCGGTCAGAACAAGCCACGAAAAAACGACACGTCGGTAGGCTAGACAAGATTAAATACCAACAAAAGGAACATATTCGACAGTTCACCTTAAGATGATTGAAGAGGGTAGACATTTTGAAAAATCTGAATTTTCCGCAAACTTCAAACAACACACATATAATCCGTGATCCGGATGGGGTGGATTGAAGAGATTTAATAATACAAAAAGTTTTTGATTTATGATGCATACGATATAACGATTGAAAAATCTTAGCTAAAGAATAAAGATGAATAAAAATAATTGCGTTCTTGGCTCCAAGCTAAGTTGTCTTATGGCGAAAGAGCTTGGGTCCAGAAGTTCCGTGATGATTGAAGGGAATTCTGGTAGAAGTGCGGTCTCCTCCACAATCCAGGGGAGCATAATCCCACATAGCACTGGATATTCTATGAATATTCTTTAAATCTCCTATATGTTCCATGAATATTCAGTAGAATCATAGAACATTCGTTATTTCTCTTGATTATTCTGGATTATTAAAATAATATTCTTTATAGAATTTATTATTTTATCCACTTAGGATAATCAGTGGTTATTCGTTTAATGTCTGAATTATTCCAAAATATACCAGTAATATTCTTCATATAATATTATTCTAATAATCTACTATGAACAAGATGTAGCTATTTTAGGATAAACATTTAGTAATATTTTTAATAGAAATATCTGTATGTAGGCAAATATTCAATATAAGGTATTATTAATTTATATTTGCACGTTTCTTAGTGAATTAAAAAAAACTTCATTCGTTTTGCGTTCATCCCCACATAGCACCGGATGATATGAGAATATTCTGTTCACATTCACTACAGATATTATGAATATTCTGGGAAAATTCCATGGATAATTGGAATATTTACAGAATATTCTGTAAACGTTCGAAATGGGAAAAACACGCTATATTCCTAGAATATTCCGCCGAATATTCCGCACGGATATTACATGAACAATCGTGGTAGAATGTTTTTGAATATTCTAGGAACCTTTTGTCTAAATTACCTCATACACGAGACACTTTTAGGGAATTATGGATACTGTTCCAAAAATAATGGCACCTACTAGTGGCAGATGGTCACAAAGGTTAAGTGGTTAGACATCTCAGTCCAGATGCCTAAATAAAGTGTAAAAATGTAAACTTGTTGCATTTAACCCATTTAACCTCAAAATTCTACTCACATTATGTAATGATCCTTACACACCATAGTAGGTGACCATAATTTGGAACACTGTCACACACTTTATAACAACCAGCAACTTTATTGTACAAAATGGGGTATAAATGCAGGCCTTTCAGGAATAAAACTCGTGAGTTCGTGAATTGCTAAAATGCCGACATCCACATGTTGAAGCACAGAATGACAGAACACTTGAAGCGAGTGACAACCAGACAAGATTGACAACTGACAACACCACATACATATATCAGCATAAGATGCTATCACTTTATCGTCGGTGGATGCCGTATCTGTATTGCTGGCAATGGCTAATGACTAATAAACTTTTGAAAATTGCACATAAGGCTTATTAGGTATATTTAGTATGAACGCAAAACGAATGAAGGTTTTTTAATTCACTAAGAAACGTGCAAATTAAAATTAATAATACCTGATATTGAATATTTGCCTACATACAGATATTTCTAATACAAATATTACTAAATGTTCGTCAGAAAATAGCTACATCTTGTTCTTAGTGGATTATTAAAATAATATTCTATGAAGAATATTACTGGTATGTTCTGGAATAATTCAGACATTAAACGAATAAACACTGATTATCCTAAGTGGATAAAATAATAATATTCTATAAAGAATATTATGTTAATAATCCAGAATAATCAAGAAAAATAACGAATATTCTATGATTCTACTGAATATTCATGGAACATATAAGAGATTTAAAGAATTTTCATAGAATATCCAGTGCTATGTGGGTCCTAAATATACTTAATAAGTATTATGTGCAATTTTCAAAATTTTATTAGTCATTAGCCATTGCCAGCGATACAGATACGGTATCCACCGACGATAAAGTGACAGCATCTTATGCTGATGTATGGTGACTATATGGTGTCGTCAGTTGTCAATCTTGTCTGGTTGTCAGTCTATTCTTCGCCTCAAGTGTTCTGTCATTCTGTGCTTCAACATGTGGATCTCGGCATTTTACCAATTCACGAGTTTTATTCCTGAAACGCCTGCATTTATACCCAATTTTGTACAATAAAGTTGCTGGTTGTTATAATGTGTGTGACAGTGATCCAAATTATGATCACCTACTATGGTGTATGGTTCATTATATAACGTGAGTAGAATTTTGAGGTTAAATGCAACAAGTTTACATTTTTACACTTTAGGCATCTAGACTGAGATGTCTAACCACTTAACTTTTGTGACCATCTGCCACTAGTAGGTGCCATTATTTTTGGAACAGTATCCATAATTCCCTAAAAATGTTTCGTATGTGAGGTAATTTAGACAAAATGTTCCTAGAATATTCAAAAACATTCTACCACGATTGTTCATGTAAGAACCGTGCGCAATATTCGGCGGAATATTCTAGGAATATAGCGTTTTTCCCATTTCGAAGGTTTACCGAATATTCTGTAAATATTCTAATTATCCATGGAATTTTCTCAGAATATTCATAATATCTGTAGTGAATGTGAACAGAATATTCTCATATCATCTAGTGCTATGTGGGATGGTTACATATTAGAACCATCGAAACTGCGCAGCCATTGATTTTGTTATAAACATTTGTAAACCATCGCTTATTATTAAATTATACATTTTCTTTTAGACTTAATAACTACCACAACAAATTCCCGCATATGGTCTATTGAAAGCACAAAATTCCGAGGATTATCAGGATACATCGAGACCGATGCTGTAGAACCCGGGACCTTCCGGTCACGAGCCCTCGACCCTAACCACTGGGCCAACCCACCCCCTGTAACTTCTTTCAAAAGTAGAATTGTATAACAAGCACTATGAGACATGAAAGCCTCATCTTCAATGTACTTTCGCTTAAAAATGCGTTGATTTAACATTTGGCGTTTATTAGAGAGCAATTATCTAAACTTCGATGACAATTTGTCCGCAGTGGAAAGGACTTCGGTCGGACTTGGGTCGGACGTTGCATCATGACAATGCTCCGGCTCAGGCACCTAAAAACAAAGTTTCAGCTGTTTTAATATTCATCGGCGTTTACTACAAGTGATATGGCAACGGCAAGATGCTCGTAATGACTAAACGAGTTAGCAGTTGACGAAAAGGTGTGGAGATCAAATCAAAACGGGTGATGCTTTATGCATGTTCGCGTGCATCAGCATGGTGTATACACAGTGGCCCAGGATGAATCCCGAAAAAAGAAATCGCACTTCCAGGCTCCGAAATATGAAGCAGATATCAAAAGGAATTATTCTTAAATTTGCATTTGTTACAAAGAAATCAATTTTTGAAGTTTTATTGTAAAGATGATTGAAACGTGTGTGGCCCACTTTATTCCACTTTCACTTTCTATCACACTTTCGATTTTACAGCAAAAAAAGAGCGAAGATCATTTAGTACGATTACGCTAACAGGTCTTTTTTAATGTTTTTGTCGATTATTTACCTCAGCTGGTGACGTAGTGACGTACGAATAATAATTAAGGACATTTCAACTTTTTAGATATTAAGAATAAACATGTAATTCAAACATATCATAACATAAGTCAGTGCCAAAAATTGTCCCTTAAAGTTTACGAGATTCGTCCAGAGACATATGGCCTTGAACGCAATTCTCAAACAACTTGAGGCAATTTTTTTTCTTTCAGGTCTTCTCAGTGCAGCATCGCTCATGATGTAAGACATCCAAGGTACACCTTTTTCCTGGAGAATAGAGATAAAAGCATAAAAGATTACCGTCCTTCGCCTCGGCTAAAGACATTAAAACTGTTTACTGAGCGCGAATTTCCCCTTTTAAAAACTGTAATAAATTATAGGCATTCAAAAGATTGTCAAAAGTTATCTGACTCCTTAAATTTTAAAAGGTAGCAATTAGTCGTTAATGGGCTCGAAACAAAGAAAGTCGTTTTTCAAAATTGTTTCTCCTCGAATACACCGTATTCATTAAAAATACAGTCTCCACAACTTGGAGGGTCTCGTCCTCGAGGTGGAGAGAGTCGGCCTACACCCAGCGGCGTGTAGTTTTCAGTGAAGATACTGGCGGTTCAAACCTCTTTTATGTGGGAGAGGTTACCGGTTACCGGTATACCGGGAGAGGTATACACGATATCCGATTTTGATTCGAAGCTAACATTTGTGGATCAAATTCATGCTGAGATGCCAGAATCTATGAGGATATATGGCTTCGTAGTAAGAGATTGTAGGGCTTTTTCAAATCTGGATGATTGTATATATTTCACTAGTAAGATCTCAATTAGAGTACGGTAGTTTAGTCTGGTCTCCTATTTACAATCGTCATGTAAATGATATTGAGAAAGTTAAAAAAGAACATTAAAACTTTTTGCATTTCAAACCGACGGTACATAAATATTCGCAGCGTGGTTTTGATCATATTATCATTTGTAGTCGATTTAGTTATGATGGTTCAGAATTAATACGAAAACTGATTTCTCTTGCATTTTTACATAAATTATTATACAGATTGCATAGAAATTTTGAGTCAAATTAAATTCAACGTACCACGATTAAATTCTAGAAATAGTTAGTTTGTAATTTTGTTTTATCTATGTTGTATGTAGTTTTTACAACTTTTACCTTTTCGGTAAAACGTTTATGACTCTTAACTTACATTGGAATTCTCGTGTAAATGGTATAATCTGTTGAGCAATAAAGCAATTGTTATTAGTATTATTATCCCAGAAAACTCACGCAGTTGAAGTTCGGAGCATGCGCCGTAGACAAATGCTGTATATCAGCAAGTGAGCACAATAGGGTTCTTGTAATCTATAAATTTGGATTAAGAGTATATTTATAGGAAAGAAAAATGTATTCAAAGGCTGTCTAGACCAAAACTTCCACTCTTGCTGTTCTGATGAAGAAATTTGTGGTCATAATTTACGGATTTTTCAAATTTTTCCACGTGACTGAAGACGGCGTCATAAGATAGTCCGATAATCGGCAATCATAGCATTATTATTAAATTGGTCACACATCACCTCTAGCTATAATTTATGACCCTTAAAAGCACAAGGCAGGTAACAAATTCCCGGTCCGCTAAAAACCCCCATAGCTGCGGATTCTATGTGTAATAAATAATCAAATGTTATTGGACAAGTCTGCATACCATTGTATTGTGTATTCTGTATTTATAAGGAGGATGATCTGCCAAGATCGCAGCACTGTAGCCCCTATTGGGCTCCTTTTACATCCTCCAAAGGATTTCTTAGAACTGAGTGTTCAGCTATTCCAGCCTGGCCCAGATTCGCTCGGCTCCCTCAAACGTTGCTACCAAGCCCCCCCCCCCCCCTCCTCCGGGAAGAAACTGACTTTCAATACATTGAATACTGAAAGCAGCAACCCCCCCCCCCCCCCGCCTCCCCGAGTAGTAGGGTTGTTCATCTATTTTTTCATAGCGTGTACAAATAGGACCCACAAAGTCCTTTTTTTGCTAATCAAATCGTTTCGCTGCTCCTCCCGGATATTTAGGAGACGAAAACCTAGAACTGTTTTTTTTCTCTCCAAGAGTTATGATATCTGGCTGTTGTTTGAGAGACGGAGTTGGCCCTTAGGTTGCTTTATCCCACCCCGCTTCCTCCAAATCAGATGGCTAGTGTCGCAAGTGATCCCAGTCTAGTAAGATTGGTGGTGATACAGCTCAAGAGTATATTCATAGGAAAGAAAATTGCGGGACTCACCTTAACCTGGCCATGGAAGGCCAGTCTTGCCCCAGTGGAGTCTTGCATTGCATAGCAGGCATCAACAGTCTCATGCCAGCTTACCATGGTGAACAGTCGCCCACTTAGTTGTTTTTGTTTAAACCTAAAGATATATATCTTGCTCGTGCATGCGCTATAGCCATTTTTACTTCCCACGCCGATAGGTGACGGGAGTATTGTGATCGCGAAAATTTTAGATTTTGAGATAATACACTTTTTGGACATTTTATGATGTCTACATAACGAAAATCCACGTCACTCATTTCCGTCAGTCTGTCTGTCGGTCTGTCTGTATACGCGTCTTTCTAGCCACGTAATCTCAGTAACCGCATGGATTGTGATAAAATTTGGACTGCAGTATGCTGTGGGGTCGTAGTAGGTAATGTTTCTATAATTTTGAAAATCGGTGCATGGGCGTCGGGGTAATTAACAAAAAACAAAAAAATTTAAATATTCCTCAAACTTTGTTTTTAGGTATTTTAGGGGCTGCTGATCATTTTCTACTTTTTGGGGTAGGTTAAATTGGGGTGGTTGGGAGTAAAACTGAAAATCTCGTTGTATTCATAATAGGCTGTCCACTAACCTGTGAAAGAAAGACCTAGCGTCATAATACTCTTTTTTAGGTACAGCCGAGCATTACCTTGCCTATTACAAAAACCAGGGTCTTGGAAACTGTTGAATTGATTTTAATGAAATTTTTACACAGTATTATTACGGCGTCGAGTATGGAAAACGTTTATGATCTTCAGGAATCGTGTCTGTAGCGGCGCAACAATACTAAAAAACTAAAAATATAAAAACAGCTCAAACTTCGTTTTTAGGGGTTCCTGATCATTTTCTACTTTTATTTTGGGTGGGGGTGAAATTAGGGTGGTTGGAGGGGGGGTCGTAAAACACAAAACTTGTTGTATTCATAGTAGGCTATCTATCCATTGACCTGTGAAAGAAAGTCCTAGTGGCATAACACACTTTTTTTGGTTGGGCGGGCGAGGATTTGGTTGCAAGAGGATCTCAGACTATAGCTTCATGCTATGGGAAAATAATAAACTGATATCACCGTAATGTATGGGAAGTACTGAGTCAATCAACTGACTTCTATTTTTTTGATATTTTTTGATGATAGCGTAATAATATTATGCTGGAAGTGTGACTTATTTCAAATAAAAATAATCAGGGAATACGTCTTGGGTGCTGCACATGGCTCTTACTTTGTATCTGAAATATTAATGATCTTCAAATAAACATTTTTTTTGCGATCGATTTTGTGCATTTAACCAGGCTGCCGATACCAGGATTCATTACTTAGACAATCATATCCACAAAGAAATCAGTTTTAGGCGGGGTTTTAAGCTACAGTCTTAATTATTTATTATTTTGCAGCAGTGCTATCAAGCACACCACTGCGTGTGGGTCGTCTCTGCAGATAGATAACTTAGGACATCTTTTAAATAGAAGACTGATAGCGTCCTTAATTTAGAAACTTCAAAGATAAATTACGCTTCCCTGACAATAGCTGGGGCATCTAACGGATACTCCCGAAAATATCGACAGCACCATCGATATTTTTTGAAGCTTTGTATAGTTATGGTTCTTCTTGTAGAATGCTACCAATACTACCCTTTGCTAGATGCAATAAAATAATCTGCTGTAATCTACCTGATTTCGCATCGCTAGTTTGATTGTCAGATATTGAAGAATAATGAAAAAATTATAAAAATTCTAGATGTGTAGTTGTACTGATTTAGAATTATTTGCCCAAAATTCAGATCACAACGAGACCACCAGAATTGTCTATCAATGAAAAAATGACTCTAATGTATTATAAATGGTTAGCATTGCTGGTTCATAATCTGATTTTGTTTGCTTTGTTAAAAATTTGGGGATACGCGAAACTCAACTTTGTATACCTGCTGCTGATATCTGACTCGCGGTGTGGATGAAGATGTGTCTAAATGTTTGCAACTGCCCAAGCATGTCTTGCTGATGAGTCATAACAGTTAGTTATAAAAATTCAAAATGAAGGCAAATTATATCAAAATACATTATTCAAAACTCAACGCCGTATTTCCTTATTTTTCAATGTATGATTGTTAGTGCCAGGACACCTCACTTTTCCTTGATTTACTTGTAACATAAGTCTCAGTTCCCGTCCCAGCCACGTAACTGGTTCAAACGACATAGGAAGAAACAACACGACCAAAAACGATTTTATGTCAACTCTTTGTACTTTGATACAGTCCAAAGAACTGGTCGAAATGTGAGTAATGTCGGTTAGTTTTTAATAAGTGGCCAGTAAAAAACGATCGGATATTGAAATTTTAGCTATTTTATCGTATAGTTTCTCGAAATTGTCACACCTTAGTTTTTCCTGTGCACCTAATAGAGGAAAATCAATTTCCATTTAATATCGCCTAGTAATAACTTAAACTATTACCATTAAAATTCTGCTTCTAAGGCTGATTGCTCCTGAATAGAGATTAAATACTTTCTATACAAGTATAAAATGCTAAGACTCCTTAAAATGAACTTTTTAAACTACTTTCATTGAATAATTTTGACGCTGCATAAAGAAATTGAATTATAAAACCGTTAAAGTTTCCAATAATTGATGAATGTTCAGAAGTTTTTCCTTTCTTTCCATTTGCCGCCAAAGTTTTTAGCTCCGTCGGAGTCCGAGAATGAGGAATAAGAAAATTGTAAAAACCTGCCAGTATCGATCGTCTTCTCAGGAACGGCTTCAGGAAAATGGAAAGAAGAATAGTATTTATAAAATCTAAGTTTTAAGCTCGACTCTAGAAGACCAGTAAGGAGTATAATAGTAATCGCGAAGTGTATCGCTTGAGGTATTAATTTTTTTCTGGTGATAAGAGAAGTTAATAAATTTCTAAACGAGATCAAAACCAATGCATATGGGGTAGACAATATAAACGCAATGTTGCTGAAATACTGTAGTCGATTCATAGATAAATACATTGCACATATTATTAATGTTTGTATTGAAAAAGCATACTTTCCTGCTTTATGGAAAATAGCGATAGGCATACCAATTCCTAAAAAAAACAATCCAACGGAATGTTCAGATTTAAGGCTGATTAGTGTTCTTCCAGCAATATCCAAAATATTCGAAAAATTTCTTTACATGCAGATTTATGACTACTTCATAACTAACAGTATTCTGCCGGACTGTTAATGTGGGTTTAGGCCAGGCTGAAGTACAGTTACATCTCTAGTGTCAGTAACTTCTGATATATTAGCTGCTTATGATGAAGGTTTGTCTAGTGTTTTAGTGCTCCTCGATTTTTCAAAAGCCTTAGATACTATTAGTCACGAGCTTATGTGTTGTAAGTTAAAGTACTATGGTTTCAGCAATTCATCAGTTTATCTAATATGGAGCTATTTATTTGGTCGAAGTCAAAGGGTAAAGGTGAATCAACGTTTTTCTGCTCCTCTAGATATTTTTACAGGTGTGCCTCAAGGTTCAGTTCTTGGCCCCTTACTTTTCATCATCTACACAATAGAAATTTTATCCAATATATATAGCTATAAAGTTCAAGCATATGCTGACGATACACAAATGTATTCTAGTTTTCATGTGAAGGATGCAAAAACTGTTGAAATTAACATTAACAACGAGCTATTTATATTTTTATTATATTATTTATATTTAAATTCCGACAAATGTAAGGTTTCTTATTTTGGTAATAGAAAGGATAAAACGATTTTAAAAGATAATATGATCCTGAAAGTTGATACCACAGTGCTTGAAGTGACTGATTGTGCAAGAAATTTGGGAATTTTGATAGACACAGGCATGCGATTTTCTTCACATGTGCGTAATATCGTTGGAAAAGCGTTTGCGGCGTTGAAGCTTATTTATAGCAATAGAAAAATCCTCGATCAAAGTTTAAAGAGATCCTTATGTGAGTATCTCGTGTTGAGTCACTTTAATTACTGTAATATAGTTTATGGACCATGTCTAACTCAAGTAGATAAGATTCGTATACAAAAGGTACAGAACAGCTGCTGTCGCTTGATATATGGGATTAGAAAATTTGACCGTATTTCACATAAAATTAAAGAATGTAGATGGCTCAACATGGAGAATAGAAGACTCTTACATTTAGCTTCTTTTACACACAAACTAATAAATGATCCAAATTCACCCAATCTTGCCAGCAAATTTATCAAACGTTCGAAAGTTCACCCAAGAAACATCCGCTACAAGTCAACTCTAACCATGCCTCAGTATAAGACAGCAATGTTTCAAATATCATTCATATATAATGCTATTCATTGTTATAATTTACTTCCCAGTGAATTTAAGATTTTTAATATAAATAAATTCAAGTATAAACTGAAAAAACATTTACTAGATTGCCAATAGTGATTTATTTGACCCGATTTGTTATAAGGTACTTTGTTTCGATTATTTCATATAAATTTTATATATGTATATTCAATTATATTTAATAATTAGAAATTTAATGTTTTATTTGCGCAACGCCTACACCTAGTTACTTATTTTTGTTATTTGTTTGCTCTTTGCTTTTGTATAAGTTATAGTTATTGTTTTCTTTTCTCTCTTCGGGCGTGTGCCCACCGGCGGTTGAGTAGAGTAGCTATCAGCTAGACTTCGCCACCGGTCTGCTACATTGATTGTAAACAGTGTATTATTAATAAGAATAGAAGACGGTTTATAAATGCAAACAAAAAAGTGCAGCTCGGGCTCCGACACACCGAGCTGCTGTTCCATTACCCAATGACTACTCCTCACACCGTGAGGTGAGCAATCACTGGGTCCGCGAATCGTGCGCCCTAAGTAGACGAAGGGACCCAAGGATGACTGCCTTCTGCATTCTGGCGGCTAAGATGTGCGCCGCCGCACGGCACACCGGTATTTTGCGCAGTGCAGAGAGCAGCGTATTCCTCATTCCCCCTAGGGATCCAATGACCATAACTAGCAGACTTACAGTGTAGTCTGGCCAGAGCCTGCGAAGTTGTCCGAGCAACTCCTGATATTTGGTCCGCTTTTCCTCCTCCTTAGAGACGATGTTCACTTCGGCAGGCGCCGAAAACTCAATAACGAGCATCGTCTTCTGTTGGTGGTCGAGAAGGACTATGTCGGGCTTGTTTGCCTGTACAAGCTCGAGCGTGGGGAACGAGTAGTTCCAGTAAATCCGGCATCTCTCGTTCTCCACAACGGACTCTATATCCCCTGGAGCGTACGGCAGCACCGGTGTCTCATCGATACCGTATGAGTGCCTTAAATGATAGTAGAGCACTCGTAGAGCCGCGTTGTGCCGATGGACGTAAGCCGTCCCAGCGTACGTCTTACACGCCGACAAGAGATGCATAAGCGTCTCTGGCGCCTGTCGGCAAGCTCTACAATGGGTGTCGGGTACATCTACACCCATAACCCTTTTACGGTATACCAAGGTGTTGAAGACACCGTCTTGGCAAGCCATTATAAAGCCCTCAGTCTCCGACTTCAACCCACTAGACCTTAGGAAAGAGAAGGTCACCTGCTCAGACAAGCCATGCTCTTCTAGATGTTTGTAGAAGATTCCATGCATTGGCTTATCTTTATGAAGTCTTAAGAGGAAGTCGACTTCGGCAGTTTTAATGTGGGCTTCTAATTCTGCGGGAGCAAGTTCCGTAATGGACTGCTGACACCTCCGCTTGAAGTCGAGTGTGAGGCTGAGCTCCTCGGCTGCTCGTTTCGCTGCGCTAAAAAGAAAGGCTCCTTTTCCCGCATTCTCGTGCTCTCGCACGAAGCGGATCAGGGGATCGGTGCTGTTCGTTACATAGCAGGCAGTGGCGAGTACTACTCTGTTGTGCAGACGCTCCAAACTCAATAGTCCACGCCCTCCCAGGTGTCGCGGGAGGTATATTCGCGGGACAGAGGACTTAGGATGCAGGCTTCTCTCCATATTCATCCTTTTGCGGGTCTTCGTGTCGATTTCCTTCAGCTCGTTCACTTTCCAGTGTATAGCACCAAAGGTGTATAATAACAATGGGACCGCAAGCATGTTTGTGGCAGCGACTTTGTTCTTGCCGGACAGTTCTGACGACCAGATCTGCCGGAGTCGGTGCAAATACTTGCGGCGGAGACACTCTTTAACCAATGCTGCCTCTTGGACATGACGCTGCGCCACTCCAAGGTAGGTATAAGTATCTCCGGCATGCAGTTGTCGCAAGATGCTCCCATCAACGAGCTGTTCCTCATCTCCACTATCTCCGCTTCGTCCTTTCTTGAGATGAACCAATGCACATTTGTCTGTCCCGAACTCCATTCCGATAGCATGACTGTACTCCTGCACCACCCTCAGCGATTGTTGTAGTTCGCGTTGGCCGGAGGCATAAAGTTTTAGGTCATCCATATAAAACAGATGGGTGACCTTGTGCCTCCGGTTATTGGGCGTGCCACAGCTGTATCCTTTAGTATTTCTCAGCGCTATGGACAGAGGCAAAAGTGAGATGCAAAAGAGCAAGGGACTCAAGGAGTCTCCTTGGAAGACACCTCTTTTCAATGACACCAACTCTGTCTGACCCCGAGTTTCACCTGATGTTATGGTGAACCGGGTCTTCCAGAGTGGCATCAGTTGTTTGATGCACCCCACTATCTGATTATCCACCGAAAGACATTCCAACAGCCGCACAATGAGCTCATGAGACGTGCTGTCGAATGCCTTGCGATAGTCAATCCAGGCCATAGAAAGGTTTCGCTTGTACTGCACAGACTCCTGCGTGACACATCGGTCAATCAACAGGTTCTCCTTGCAGCCAGCTACTCCTTTCTTTGACCCTCTCTGTTCATACACGTCGAGAAATACAGGATTCACAGCTTGAAGGATACGCATGTACAAGATTCTGGTGAAGAGCTTGTAACACGCGTTCAGACATGTTATTGGCCTGTAGTTTTTGGGATCAGACAAATCTCCGGTCTTCGGGAGAAGCAAGGTTCGACTCTCGACAAACCAAGCCGGAATTGGCTGCTCCTGATTTAGCCACGAGTTAAAAACTCTAGCTAAATGCCGGTGGCAACTGGGGAATTTTTTCCACCAGTAGGTGTTTATGCCATCTGGGCCAGGAGCTGCGAAATTCTTTGCGCCTCATAAGGCGTCAAGAATTTCTTCCGTGTTTATCGGGTGACGCAGTACATTCAAGTTAGGAGTCCTCCTACAAACGGACTCAAACTGCGCCAAGGCCGGAGTGTCTGCTGAGAGAGGTTTGAGTTGTTCGTAAATGTCCCTCCAAAAGGTCTCCACGCGATCAGCAGTTGGCGGCTGCTCTATGGCTGGAGGCGGCTGTTGGAAAAGGCGAGAAGGTCTTTCGTAGAACATTCTGTTCTGCTCCAGACCTCTCGCCCGCGCCACCAACGATCGCTTAGCAGCGATTAGCATCCATATCCTGTCAAGACAGTGTTGCTTGACAACAACCGTAATTTAATGTTTTATTTGCGCAACGCCTACACCTAGTTACTTATTTTTGTTATTTGTTTGCTCTTTGCTTTTGTATAAGTTATAGTTATTGTTTTCTTTTCTCTCTTCGGGCGTGTGCCCACCGGCGGTTGAGTAGAGTAGCTATCAGCTAGACTTCGCCACCGGTCTGCTACATTGATTGTAAACAGTGTATTATTAATAAGAATAGAAGACGGTTTATTATTATTATTTTGATTTTCAAGTTTCTCTCGCATGACTGCGGTAGCAACAAATGTTGACGGGCTGTGCCAAGTCAACACCTGAACTATTACTGATCGGAATTTAAGAAATATCGTACTATATTACAGGTCTTAAGGATTACAGACTTTTGGAATGTTTTGTGTAACTTCTCGTCCAGGCCTAGCTGGTGCAGGTGTGGTGTGAATGTGTTAGGTGTAAGGCCTGATACCGACATAATTAGGGGGACAATAACGACTTTGTCTTGTTTCCAGAGACGTTTTACTTCTATGGCAAGGTCTGTGTATTTAGATATCTTCCCAGCGTAGGTGGTTTGAACATTCGTATCATTAGGGATAGCAATATCTATTAAATAGGTAACTTTGTCTGCCTTCGACTGAAAAACTATATCTGGTCTATTGGCTGGGATAGTTTTATCTGTGTGTATTTCGACGTCCCAGTATAGTTTGTACCGATCGTTTTCGAGTACTGATGTCGGAGTGTAATTGTAGTATGGATCTGTGTTTTCTATCATTTTGTTTACTGTGGCTAGTGCTTGGTGTATGACCTTGGCCGCAGAGTTATGTCTGGCTGTGTATTCGGTACCAGCAAGAGTTTTGCACCCGCTTGTTATGTGATCTATTGTTTCTTTCTGTTGATGACATTTTCTGCAGTTATCTTCTGTTATGGTTGGATCTTTAATTATGTATTTCTTGTAGTTTCTTGTCGCAATAACTTGGTCCTGGATAGCTAGCATAAATCCTTCAGTTTCTGGAAAGAGCTGGCCATCCTGCAGCCAGGTGTATGACTGTTTTTCGTTTATGTGGTCTTGCGTAATTCGGTATCTATGCTTGCCATGGAGTGGTTTCTGCGACCAGGTGTTTATTTTTTCTTGTTGCGATTGTGTGGGATTGTGTGTGTCTGCGGCGTGGTCTGGACATGATAGGTTGAGTGGTGTGTAGTTTTTGTCTGCTTTTACTATTGCTCGATGTAAATTTGTTTGTTTGTTCTGGAAGAAATGTCTGAGTATCTTTATCTGTCTTGTGCGAAGCGACTGTATATCTATAATCCCTCTGCCTCCTTGTTTTCTGTCTATGGTGAGCCTTTCTTTGCATGCGTTTGGATGTGACATTCGGTGTTTCGTGAGTTCTGTCCGTATGAGGATGTGGATGTTTTCTATATCAGTGTGTGACCACTTGATGATGCCGAAGGAGTATGTGAGAACTGGTATCGCAAATGTGTTAATGGCTTTTGTAAGGTTTCTAGAATTCAATTTGGTTTTTAGTAGCTTAATAAGGCGATCTCTGAACTCTTGGGTTAGTTGTGCCTTGACTTTTGTGTGGTCTATTTTAACGTTCTGATTGAAGCCCAGGTACTTGTATGTTTCGTCCTTGTTCATGTTATTTAGTGTTTGGCCAGTAACTGTTTCCTGTTCGGGGTGGTCCTTCCATTGGCCTTTGTTGATGTGGAGGACTTTGCATTTACTCATTCCGAATTCCATTTTGACGTCTGACGAGCAAACTTCTGTTATTCTGATTAACTCCCTCAGTTGTACTTTATTGGCGGCATATTATTATTATTATTATTATTATAATTATGTCCGTCTGTTCTGTCCATCACTCGCGTGTCCCTATATGTGTCTGAGAATATGAGTTCGTTGGTTTGGCGAAAACGAAATAACATCTTGGTTTTGGAAATTTTTCCAATGCCGCTAATAAGGATTAAATGCCCCTAATTTCAGAATATGAGACCATAGTATAGAGGAGAAGGTGCCTGTTAATATGGGACACCTAGATGCGGACGCGTACCTGAGAGGGGGGGTTATCGGGTAAAAACTCCCCCCGAAATTTCAAAAAATGTTAATGGAAAATATCAACGGTTAGAACGCAGTCACACTTTCAATGTAGATAATAACCTTCGATTAAGTATTTGTAACTAAGTATTGGCAAATCACAGCAAAATATCAAACATTTCTAGCGCCAAAACGCCCACAATCATGTGCGTAAGCATGAACCTTATCTAGCCTAGCGGCAGTACGAACAGAACTTACAGTGTAGATACTGGAGGAAAAAATCATTACAACACATGCATTGATACTCTGATTCTTCATTTCATCAAACCAACAAAACAAAAACAAAACAACAACTCAATTTTTCCCAACCTTTTGGCAATAAAACCAAAACATTCAGGCAGACATTTTGCTTTGTTGCTGTTTTCAGCAACTTTTTATTAGTGTTGATATTTTGACCGCGTTTCTGGAAACTCTTTGTCTGATGATGTGTACAAGCTCGGCTAGCTAGAGGAATACAAAATAAATTCCTGGTTCAGTTTGCCCCGTTGATGTGTGCTACGGACTATGTGGTGTGAAAAAATAAAATAGAGTGTTGAACACACTTGCAAACTAAATGAACTTCATACAGAAGTTAGGTTTTTATGTAATCCGATTGTACAATCGCTATAAAAGGTCAGATGCCGTGAAAGAATTAGGAATATTTTGTGATGCTTCTTCAGAGGGTCCGATGTATTTTATTATAATTTCCTTATCAGTACCGACTCTTCGTTTTTATTCAGTGTTTAAAACTAGATCGCATTTCTCTACTAATACCGGCATTACCGGCATCACCTTTTCGTAAATCTTCCAATAATTCCTCAATATAGCTTTTATGTCGGTTCTTTTTAGGCTCGGTCTAACCCAAAGTTTTTTGTCAATAATAGAAAACCCGATTCACAATTTTGAGCAGGCCACGTTTTCTATCGGCGGTCAGACTGATAATTGTTATCTACATATATGTGGACAGCATTTAACAATTTGTAACATTTGGACCATATACTAATTACAATTTTTCGTTTCAGTTGCAATACCTAGAACAAAATCAAAATATACTTCAAAAAACGTAAGGAAGGCTTGGTGTCGAGAGCATAATACGTGTGTCACTTCAAGGATGATACAAAGGGAGAATTATGGGTTCAATCTCTAATGTGCGCAGCATGTGGACAATCAGCAATGTTCTGGAGCAGAAAAGGATACATATGTTTGATTTAGTTATATTTTACTCTGCCTGTGTTTCTTTTAAATATTTTGATTTTTCACTTTATGAATGATATTAGTTATTTCTATTCATGGCCCGTATTCCATGTACCCTGTTCTAGATTGAAAAATTCACAGTTTTACCAATATTTTTCAACACGAAGCTTTTTATTACTTCAAACACAAACCACTTTTGTAAACGTTTTTCAAAGAAATTTTGAATCTTTGTGAGATGAGATTTTAGATCCTCTGTTGAAATGAAGAACTAGTTCTTGCATTGTCATTTATAGTTCGTAAATTTGCATAATTATTTCGGTTATAGTGTTAGTTCATTATCTACTAAAACCAATACCGTAATGCATGAATCTCTTCATTCTACAAATGTCCATTATCGATATTAATATATCTCGCATTATACAATTTCTCTAATTAATTAGATTTGAGGTGCAGGGTTGCCATATTGGGGGATTTTCCGCCAAATTTGGGGCATTTTCGGCCTACTGGGGGTAATTATTTCCTGGGGGATTTTCTGGGGGAGAAAATAAAGCCTTAGGAATTTTTGGGGGTGCTATTTTTCGTTTTTAATAACCCAAAACTGAAATTTTACACTTGCTATTTTTTATTTTGGCACGCCCAACTCTACACTTCCTTCTTAAGCTTAATTCAGATGCACACAACATCCAACGATACAACGAGGTGGGTTGACAGACTTGCGGCAATATTAAGATATACTGAATATACTGAGATTAAAATTGGCTGTGCTAACTTTACACCAAATGAGAAACATGGAGTCAAGTTGATTGGCTAAGTACTTCCCACACATAATAATGATTTCGTTTTATTGTTTTACCATTGCATGAAGCTATAGTCTGAAATCCCCTTGTAACCAAATCATCGCCCACCCTCCCGCAAAAAAACGTCCAACACAAAAACTCTCGTAAATAGTTTCTTGTGTCTCCCTCCTTAGTAACTAGGACGCCACAGTTTTCAGTCTGCATGCTTGAAACTGAACGATGCAAAACGACCAGGAGCCTTTAAACCATCTAAAAGCAAAGTGTGAGCTGGTTTTATATTTTTAGTTTTTTAATTATTGTTGCGCAACCACTGACACGATTTTTCAGACACTGGCGCGTTTTCCACTCTCGCCGCGGAAGTCACTTCTGTGTCAAAATTTCATTAAAATCAATTTAATAATTAATACATTACTTAAAATGTTTATTTTTTTGTTACGAAGATTACATATCAATAATATTAGTCTACGAAAGAATATATTTTTCATGTTTTGTTAAACCACAACCCTAAAAGATATTTGTTAAAATTTATTTCTTTTTTAAGTTTCAACGGATTGTTTTCTCAGTGTATACAAGAATGACAAAAATGCGTTTTCCAGAAGAATATCTTTTATTCGATAATTGAAGTACGAATAAAGAGGCATCATGGTTGCTGAGTCCAATACTGTAACCTTCTTTCCTTCTCCCTCAAACCGTTCTTTTATATCTCTCTCCTCCCAAAGAAATAACAAGTCCCAATTATATACAAAATTAAAATTCATCTCATTGAAAAAGCGAACGAACGAACTCGGTTTCTATTAAAAGTTTTTAAGAGAATTTTCACCCTAAAGAAATGTACGACGAGTTTCATTAAAAACTTAAATTGCACAAAGTGGACGATCGACTTTCATAATTTCAGTTTCCCTCTATCTATTAGTTCCTTAGAATACTTTTTCTTAAATAAAATACCTTCGGTACTCAGCAGTTTAATGCGGAATTCTGAACCTGGCAGTTCTATAAAGCGGAAAAATGGCACGTTAGTAGAATTCAAAAATGGACAACAAAAAATTGATTTTCTCATTTGAAAGTCTACTAACTCTATAGGGCGTAGTCAAAGATATTCCAAAAATATGGTCTTGCTTTTTGTCAAAGTTGTGTTCTTTAATAAAGACTAAAAAGGTGACCGAGAAGTTTGTAAAACATTATCGTTCAACAGGTGTAGATTTATTAGCGTGGAATGTTGTCAGGGGTAATAGTAAATATGTTCAACAAGGCGGTAATGATGGTAGTAACCCCGCAGTTGAAGTTTTCAGCACAGGCGTAGGAGAGTGCTGTAAAGTTATTACCATTACCGCGAGTTGAATACTGTACTTTATTTACGACTAAAGCAATTAGTGGTACGACTTAAATACAATAGTTACAAGTTATTGACAACTGAGCGCCGGTGCACACTTGCGGCTGTTTACCGTCCGGTGCCGCAACGGCACCGGAATTGCGGTCTGAGGTACTAAGCGATAGATTGAAAGATGCACATTGGTGTCCGGCGCCGCTGCGGTGCCGTACGATCGCGGTGCGGCTGTTTCTCCGGGTCTACAGTACTGCACGATGGCCTGTGAAGACAATCTGGATGTAGAACTGCTTAAAGACAGTATTAAGAATTATCCAGAAATATGGAATATTGCCTCCGAAACGTACCACGACCACGTAAAAAAGAAGAGCGCATGGATCAAGATTTGCGAAACGTTCTCGGAGGCCTTTGACGAAAGGAATCCTGGGATCGTATCTCACACGAAATTTTCACTGTCCATCAAATGAAGCAATGCTCATTCGAAAGTAATAAACAAATGTATCCGGATGTGCTTAAATCCCAAAAGGATGTAACAAATCTTCCTCCAGTAAGTCTTAACTCCATAAACGGATGTACCCAATATCTTCAGTTACTTTTCAAAATAAAATGTTGGTACACTAGGCAAGCAAAAATCGCACGCCTTCTTCTATGTGTTTTATGTTTACGTCTCAAGCGACACGGATTCATGCGGTGCCGTTGCAAAGCCGCAGGTAGTGTGCAGCCAAACTCGCGGTGCCGCAACGGCATCGCAACGACGCCGGACGGTAAACAGCCGCAAGTGTGCACCGGCGCTTAACTTGATTTGTGTAAAATAAATAATAGACACCGTCGAATAAGCGTTTGATGTCTCATGGCATGGCAACATTTGCAGTTATTGTAGTGTGCATTCAATCATACGCGTTTCCAAGGGATCGGTACTGGTATCTAGTAGGTGTCTAGTCTAGTCACGGCTCGAGCGTGAGTTATGAAAAATAATTTACGCTTGTAAGGGTTTTTGACCGTGATGAACTTCAGTTATTTTTTGTAGGATAAGGTCATTAAAACAGTATCTCCTTGTTTTCCTATCTGCGACGTTTCGACTTATATTAAGTCATCCTCAGGCAACAGAAAAACTAAGTTTTCATCGTTGGTATGGCAATAATCATCAGAGTTTATCTAGATAAAAGTACTGGAAAATACGACACTGCCAACGGCTTTAAAATATAGCATCACACAACACGCACAAACTTCGTTTTTCTGTTGCCTGAGGATGACTCAATATAAGTCGAAACGTCGCAGATAGGAAAATAAGGAGATTTTGTTTTAAGTACCTTATCCTATAAAAAATAACTGAAATAATTTACTCTGTTTGTTTATAGGTAGGATTACCTGTTCAAAAATAGCTTGGTAATCGCTGTATAACTTAATGGGAGTAGATAAATTAATTTCCTCAATTTTCTTGAGTTTTCAGTAATCTTTGGCAGTAGTCAAACAAGCCTGCCTAAGATAAGGTTTTCATTACCTACGTAATCTATAACCATTAAGTAAAAATGGCCCTCGAAAGCTAGGTGTTTGGGCGGTTTAGGGGATCCTGATCTTTTTCCTGTTTTCTTTCAGGTCTGAGGAGGTAGATGAGCTGATTTTTTTTATATTTATAGAGATCTTTTCATTGCTCTGAAGGTATCCGGTACTTTTCAGACCTACGGGAACATTGCATTTAGGCTTTTTGCCAATAGCGACGGAGTAAAGTCAACAAAAAAAAAAACGGGAAACATAAAACAGCTCAAATTTTACGTGTTGGTCTTTTAAAAGGTCATTAGTTATTTTATACCTTCTACCCTCGCAATCTCAGTATAATCATGGATTGTGATGAAATTGGGGTAGCGATATGCTGAGGTAGTAGGTAATACTGCTATAATTTTGAAAATTGGTGCATGGGCGGTAGCGTAATTACCAAAAAATAAAAAATTTATTCCTCAAACTTTGGTTTCAGGCATTTTAAGGGTTCCTGGCCATTTTCTACGTTTGTTTGAGATGGGGGTGATATTGGGGTAGTTGGGGGTGTGGGTTGTAAAACAAAAAAAATCATTGTACTTATAATAGACTGCCCATTGACCTGTGAAAGACAGGCCTAGCCGCATAATATGCTTTTTAGGTCCATCCGAACATTGCCCTGCCTATTACAAAGACCATGAGACTTTGTATACATATGCTTTAGACCGTTCTGTATTGTATAACCTGGCAATTGTTAACTGATTTTAATGAAATTCTGATCATATGGCGAGGATGGAAAACGTGTATTACTTTTAGAAATCGTGTCAGTGGTGGCGCAGCAATGGTCAAAAGGTGGGCGTTTTCTAGCCTGGCAATCTTAGTAGCCGCTGCATGGTAGCGATATGGTGAACAGTCATAGCAGGAAGTGCTGCTATAATTTTGGAAATCTGAAATCGGTAATCAGCAAAATACAAAAAAATTCAAATATTCATCAATCTTCGTTTTTAGACCTTTGAGTGCTTGCCTATGATTTTCTACTTCTTTCGGATAGGGGTGAAATTAGGCTTGGGGGTGGCGGTTGTAAAATAGAAAAAATTGTTGGACTCATAATAGGCTGGCCATTGACCTGTGGAAGAAAGACCTAGCGGCATAATACACTTTTTTAAGTCCATCCAAACATTGCTTTACCTGTTACAGAAACCAAAGGACTAAGAATTTTCTGATACGAGTATTGCTTTAGATCATTCTGTATTGTGTAACCTGGTAATTATTGATTTGGTTTTAATGAACTTTTGACACAGTATTACTACCGGGGCAAGGATTAAAAATAGTTATGGTTTTTAAAAATCACGTCAGTGGCAGCGTAAAAAACCAAGAACATAAAAACAGCTCAAACTCCATTTTTAGGCGATTTGGGGATTTCTGACCATTTTACAAGTTTTTTAGAGTAGGTAAAATTGGCGTAGGTAATTTGGGGGTGGGGGGTTTTTAAAGTGAAAAAATTATTGTATTGATAGTGGGCTCTTCGTTGCTCTGTAAAGGAACTACATAACAGGTTTATCCGAATGCTAACCTCGAATGCTACCGAGTGCTGGCCTTCCTTCCGTTGGTCTGTCTGTCAGTTTGTTTGTCTATTGACTTTTTTTTGGAGGCGTAATCTCAATAACCGCTGCTTGAATTTTTATGGGATTTGGGTAGCGATATGCTGTGGGGTCGTAGTAGCTAACGCTACTATAATTTTGATAATGGTGATCAAACTGATCTTATCGTATTTAAAAGACCCTTTATGCGGAACACAACTCTTTCGAGCTGCTCTGACAAGCATTGACGAATTCGACGGAACAGGAAGGTTGAAATTTACCACCACTAGAGCCATGCGACCTTTTGAAATGGCACGCTATCTACGTGATAGCATTGTCTGCAATTAGCATTCAAACTAAATTAAATTCTAAAAACAAAATAAATATCTTGGTACCGTGAAAGTTGAAGGCAATGTAAATTTGTGTTTAAATATTCTGTTTTAAATTTCTTGCAATAAAGACGGCTATTTCATTTTAATTTTTCATTTTAATTCAGTTTCGGCTCGGAGTCTCGCTATTGGTCGAAAGAACAAAAAGAACCGAGAAAGCGGAGAGAGGAGCGCTTAAAAGAAAGGCAGCCCGAGTTTTTATCAGCGCTCTGCGCCGGCAGAGACGAATAATGAAAAAAGATATTCTCGTGGAGCACTGGGGCTGTTCTCTGTCTTCTTTCTATTGCCTTAAAGCGTTCTGTTCTACAGGATGTACAACTCGCTCCGAACGCTTCGTCCGATTTACTGTCAATCGATTTTTATAGAAAACCGCTCAAAGACAAAGATCCTATCGCATCTCGGAAGCATTGGAGAAGAGTCTATCCTAACTTTTAGCTATGAATAGTAGCTCAAACCTTTTGGATCTTCTTCTTCTCATTTGGGTGCCATACGCTTTGCAGCTTGTAGGCGGTTATCTGCTTTTGTGACAGACGATGTGTAGGGTAACACCTTCTGCTCTTCTCATTATTGTTGAGCTGTCGTTGACGTCACACCAGTTTCTGATATCTCGGTGTCATGAATATTGCTTGCGACCTGGACCTCTCCTTCCTTCTATCCACTAAAATCTCTTTCTATGCCTATGTATGGGGCTTCTAAGCATGTGACCTAAGTAAACTACTTTGCGTTTTTTTTTACGGTTTCCAGTAACTCTCCTTCAGTGGAGGCTCTATCCAATACATAGGCGACTTTGAAATACTGAAGATGCTATCCACTCGTGGTGGCGAAACGTCAAGCCTCAACGCTTAACGAAGCCGGCCTAAAAAACCCATGAACCACAAATTAATTTCAAAGTATCCTGTGGTTATTTCTGTTATCAATCACACTTTAGCGGTCCATCTATAGAACCACAAATTCTGGAAAGTAAACGTCTTACTGTCGTATCGTCCATCTTTTATCAAAGTACGAAGTACTTAACAAAAAAAGTTACATTTCTGCAATATGGGTATCAAATTAAAGGGCTTGTTGAGAGTGTCTCGAGAAATAATGAGACATCAATCTAAATCCAATATTCCGGAACAACCAAGATGACGGAGTAGTTATTTCTTTGCACTTCTACAATATGTATATCAAATGAAGGGACCTGTTGAGAGTAACTCGAAAAATAATATAACGTCATTCTAAATCCAATTGGCGGACCATTCAAAATGACGTTATAGTTATTTTTATGCATTTCTACAATAAAGACTTTTCGCGAGATCTCGGTGACGACGTGTTCCCTCCCTAAGACAGTTCTAGTTCCCGTAAGGGAATCGCCTCCTTTTGACTGTCACCCGCCAGTACCTCACCTACGTCTGGCGGTTAGGAATGGTTAGGAATTCAATTCCCGATATCACGTGACCTTTTCATATCCAAATGACGTCACACCTCTCTTCCCCTATCCTGGTTTGACGCGAAAATTTCCAGTTCTGTTCCCTGTAGTACACAGTGTTGGACCGAGATCTCGCGAAAAAATCTTTTTTTTTTTTTTTTATGGACAGCCTCCCGCAAAGGCTAAAAGCCTATGTCGCTGTAGAAGCGCTGCGAGAGGATAAGTGTCGGTGCACGTTAGATTTGAAGCGCTGCAGGTTGTAGCCGGCGGGAAACAAATTCCCTGGCAGCTCGTTCCACAGCGTCGAAGTTCTCCAAAAGAAGGAATGCTGGAGGAGACTGGTTCGTGGAGTAGGGACCTCGACCTGGTAAGGGTGAGCTCGCAGAGCCTCTCTAGTGTTCCTCGTTCGGGCGGCCTTTGCTGTTATTACCTGGGAGAGCTCACTCGAACATCTTCCGTGATAGAATCTGTAGAACAGGGATAGATCAGCCACCCTTCTTCGATGTTCCAGGCTATGGAGGTCTTTTGTGAGGTTAGGCGTATCGATTAGTCTAATTGCTCTCTTCTGGATGGTATCCAGAAGCTTTAGAGAGTGCTTGGGAGCGCATCCCCACACATGGGAGCAATACTCCAGCGGTGGTCGGATCTGTGCCTTGTAGAGCAGCAGCAGCTGCTCTGGTGTGTACAGCTTCCTACAGCGGAACAAAACTCCAAGCTTCTGGGATGCCGCTTTAGCAATACTGACGACGTGGTCGTGCCAAGACATGTTGTTGTTGATGTTGACCCCCAAAAGCTTGACGGAAGGTGACTCGTCTATGGGGTGACCCTCCATTTCCAATGTTGGTAAGCCAGCGTGAGACTTCTTTGTGAGTGTTGTTGCTTGGGTTTTCTGTACGTTGAACTGTACTTTATTTACTAATCCCCACTCGACAATTTTTTTGATATCTGCGTTGATCTGTGAGGCATGCTGCTGTCGCCGACGTACCGTCTCCTGGGATGATAGTGGCTTGCCTGGTTCCATGCACGATATCAATGTACTGTCGTCTGCGAAGCTGTAGATTGGATTGGATGTTATTTCCAGCAGCTCGTTGATGTACAGCAGGAACAGTGTAGGGGATAAAACAGATCCCTGAGGAACACCGGCGTTTATTGAAAATACGTCTGATGAACAGCCTTCGACTACAACGAACAGAGATCGGTCGTTCAAAAAGCTGTTCAGCCACTGGCGCAGACCAGGTGGTAGTCCATAAGCAGCAAGCTTGACTAGAAGTCCCTCATGCCACACTCTGTCGAAGGCTTTCGATATGTCAAGCGCAACAACACGGGATTCGCCATGGTTTTCAATGGCTCTATTCCACAAGTGAGTGACATACGCCAGAAGGTCACCCGTAGACCTGTGCTTACGGAAGCCATACTGGCGATCATTTATGATGTTATTATTGTCCAGGTATTTCAGGATCTGTGTGTTAATGACAGTCTCCATAACCTTGGACATGATGCTGAGAAGAGCCACAGGTCTATAGTTTGTGGGATCGGTTTTTTTGCCTTTCTTAGGGATGGGTTGTACGCAGCCAATTTTCCATGAAGCGGGAAACACGCCTTGCTGATATGATAGTTTGAAGAGCTTGCAAAGAATAGGTGCAAGCTCAGCGGCACAGCGTTTAAGGACAATCGCTGGAATTTGGTCGGGACCAGTAGCTTTCTTCGTGTTTAGCTTCTGGAGGATGCTTTTTACATCTCGATGTTGAAATTTGACCTCTGCCATTCTCGAGTTTACGTTTATGTTGGTGGTCGGATTGCTTCCTTGGAAGTCTACAGTAGAATTGGCTGCGAAAAGCCTCCCTAAGATGTCTGCTTTTTCTTTAGGAGCAGAAGCGATGGACTTGTCCTCTCTGGTCAAGTGTGGTATTGAGGAATAGGAAAAGTTCTGACTAACAGCCTTAGCTACAGACCAGAATGTTCTGGACGAACTAGGACATGAGAGGAGCTTGTTCTTAATTTTTTGGTTGTGTTCCTCTTTGCAGTTGTCAATCACGCGTTTACAGTGGCTTCTAGCGTCGATAAAACTGCGGTGGTTCTCGGCGTTTGGATTTTTCCTCCATTCCTTGTAATGTTGGTTTTTGGAGGTAACTGCATCTCTACAACGCTGATTAAACCATGGCTTGTTTTTGGAGGGACGCTTGACGACATGTGGAATATAGGCCTCCATGCCGGACATTATTACATCTGTTATTTCTTGGGCGCAAGCTGATGGGTCTCGTGACTTGAAGCAGACGTCGTGCCAGGGAAAGGACTGGTAGTATTCCCTTAGGTCGTCCCACTTTGCTGATCCGTAATGCCAGACACGGCGAGGCATTGTATGGTGGGGATCTGGAGAATCCATCCTGCATAGTGTTGAGACGGTGTTATGGTCAGACGATCCTAGTGGAGCGGTTACTTCCACTGTGTAAATTGTTGGGGTAGTTGTTAGGTATAGGTCCAGCAGACTGGCAAAATCTCCGTGGCGGCTGGGGATTCTTGTTGGTTCTTTAACTATCTGCTCCAAGCCGCAGCTAATAGCAAAGGCTTCAGCTTCACGTCCCTCGTCGTCCGTTTTGTTTGAGTATTTGAGCCAGTATGAGTTGTGAACGTTGAAGTCGCCCAGAAAGCTTCTCGAAGAGCTCTTTGCAGTTGTTACTACTTGGTGGCCTATAGATGCAGCATATGAATTTGGAATGATTTTGGAAGGATATTTTAAGCCATATGATGTCAAATCCTTCCAGTTCGAGCTCTTCCTCTCGATGACAAGAAAGTCCAGATTTAACGTACACGCATACGCCAAACCTACGTCTAAATCGGGTGTATAAGTCATAGCCAGGATATCTGAAGCAATTATCCATTGTTGAAGAGCCGACTTGAGTTTCCGTAAGAGCCAGAATGTGTGGCTTCTCTGTCTGAAGATGTTGATGGACAGAGTTTATGTTGGAGGCAAGACCTCGTATATTTGTAAAATCGGCTCTGAACACGTTTCTCTGGCCTTCGGGCCTGTCGTCAGTGCGAAGTTGCTGCGAAGGACGGCTTGTGTTGATAGCCTGATGAGGAGTGGCAGCGAAATTTTTTACACGAACTTCGCTTAATGTTCCCCCCGGACCACCTGGCACCCGGAGATCCGAACGGCCAGGTATTTTACCTCCGGAATCTTTTGATCCTGGAAGAGCCATTGAGCATTTTTTACTTCTAATTAATCCAATTTGTCACTTATGAGAAACCGGGAGCATCGGCCCAGCGACGGAACATGAACCATAAGGCCATTTGGCGCCGCCTATTTTCGGGAACCTATTTCTAGTTTCCCGGAAATATTCCGATGTGGGGGTGATTGCACCGCGGGCGAAGCTAAGTGACTCCACTTCTCCCCCCTTTGGCTGATTGCAGAGCTAATAGTACACGATGCACCATCGTTGGTGCGAGGTGTACCATCACCTCTGGGCGATGGGGTCGCCACATCCCTACGCCCAAATCCTTAGTATGGGCCTTAGAATTATTAAATTAACAAACTTGTTGCGAGTCACTCAAAAAATATTGTAGCATCATTATAAATTCGAGATGGCGGAATAGTTATTTGTATGCACTTCTACAATATGGGTATAAAAAGGGCTTGTTGGGGGTAGCTCAAAAATAATGTGACGGCATTCTAGATCCAAATGAAAGAGCTTGCCGAGAATAATTAGAAAAATATTTAGGCATCACTCTGAATCCAATATGGCGGACTTTTGAAGTTTTTTATGCTTTCCTATAGTATGGGTATTGAATGAAAAGGTTCGCTGAGAATAAAAATGCAGAACTCAAAATGCCGCCAATTTTATTATGCTGGTACAGTACACAAAATTCAAGATAGTACTGTCGACCACGTTGTTGTTTACTTATGCTCGAAGCTCTTTGCTGCTGGTCAAGCATACGTGGCCTTAAGCAGAGTAGAAGCATTAGAAGGTCTCCTTAATGAAAAGTTCTCAAAATTAACCTTGCAACAATGATGCGTTGAATAAAATGAACAGCCCCCATAACTAAAAAATCAAAAAGTAAAAACTTAATCAAAGGCAAAAAACCTTTTTAAGAAAAATCTTTTATCTAAATGCTCTAAAAGGAAAAAATAAAATTTTCCTTTGAAGTTTTAACAACCAACTTATAGTCTCATTATACACAATTTTTTATGACCACAAAAGCTTGTCGCGAGGCGTGCATAAATACCTATAGGTATTTAATTAAACTAACATTTAAAAAAAATAACCTCAGCAGATTGAGTTGCTCAATTAAGTGGGTACTAGTTTATCCACACAACTAAATCGCGCGACAAGCTTTTATGATCATATAAATTTTGTAAAGTTGATAGTTAAAATTTTGAAGCAAAATTTTAGAGCTTTTAAAAAAAAGCTTTTTTTAAAACTGTTTTTGCTGTTAAATTATTAATATTATTGTTGCTCCTGCATGTGATTTAATGCCGTTACGTTGGACCTGTCCAGAAACAATATTAATTTGTACAAACTTGTATGGAACATTGCGAATAAAACTGATGAAGAAAATAATCTGAATAATGTTTAAGGGATACAGTTTACTATGCTTTATACTGCTAAGGATGCCAAGACCTATTAGCTTTTACCTTTAACAACGTTAGTTGTTAGACTAATAATGATAGATATACATGATTATTTTTAATTCTAGCAGTTCTAAGATGATCAATATATTGATGAGCAATTTATAAGTAAGTACTTCCTGAATCGCACCTTGAGTAAACATCTCCATGTACGCTACTGATTTGGTGCAACATTTTCAAATAGGAAGCGATCATTACAGCTTCCACTCCAATCTGGCGTACTCATTCACAGCAACTCATCTGAATTTTAAATTCCTTAATAACCTGGCCGCCTTCTAGATCAAAGAAACTCAATTTTTCCTTCCAAAAAATAAATAAAAAGGACAGCCGAGCCGAGAGGGTGGCTCCCCTCCAATCCGTGATTTAAAGTACATAATCTAATATCTCGTATTTTCTTATAAGCCGTCCAACCCCCTTGCAATCTGGAATGTCGGCGAGGAAAAACTCTTTCGCTTTCCTTGATGCCGTTGCTACACCAAATCCGAAATGATTAGAAGTATTATCTAGCGGATACATTTTATCTTGAATTCTTATCGTTCTTTGCAATTGCATTCCACCCTAGTTTAACGAGATCGACAGTAGCGTCGTTTCTAAAAAAAATTTATTCTAGTATGATGCAAGCCAAGATCACTAACACCATAGGTGACAGGAGTATTGTAAATTCCAGAGGTTACCACAGATTTTGAAATTAGGCCTAGACATTTTAAACCCCTCGATCTGTCTTTTGTCAACGTTGTCGCCGCATGTCCTTAGTAATCGCTGCACCGATTTGAATAGAATTCGGGATGCGATATACGGTCAAGTCATAATAATGCTGCTAGACTTTTGGAAATAAGTGCAGTGGCGGCGGAGTAATTAGCAAACAACTAACATTCTTAGGACAGCTCTAGACTTTATTTTTATAGGCTCTAAGAATTCATGACCATTTTTTAGAAGGGGTGAATTTGGGTTGGTAGGTGTGTTAGTGTGGGATTTAAAGATTTTTTTTGTATTCGTGAAGGATGTGCCATTACCTAAAAAAATTACCTTGGTGACATTATGTGCTTTATTTTCATCAAACCACAAATGGGTTCTAGAAGTCAACATCGACAAGACCGAGTATATACAGGGTGTCCCACGACGATTAAGACAAGCAATATATCGGAACTGGGCGGTAGTACAGAATTATAATTTTGAGGATGTAAATTAGAGCAAATATATTTTCTTATCATTGTGTCACCCAATAAGGTATGGGTATGGGTATGGGTATGGGACACCCTGTATATTTGTGACTTTTGTGTTCCTCTCGATAAGACCATTCCAACAAACTAGCACACTTTGGGTCTAAAGTAATTATTTCGAGAGCTACAAGTACTTATATATACTTATATAGGATTATAACACATGTAGGTACCCCTACAGTTATTACTTTGGTAATGTTTCATAATGGTAGTGGTACAGTCCTCTAAGTACCTGTAGCTCTTGAAGTAATCCCTTTAGACCCCAAGTGTGCTAGTTTGTTGGAATGGTCTTATCGAGAGGAACACAAACAGTCACAAATATACCCTCATTAAAAATTTTGAATCGGACGTCACGTGACCAAAAACAAATACCTCATTGGGCGACACAATGATAAGAAAAGACGAAGCATTTGCTCTAATTTACACCCTCGAAATTATAATTCGCTACTGCCGCCCAGTTCCGATATATTGCTTGTCTTAATCGTCGTGGGACACCCTGTATGTGTTGGGGGGTAACAACAGGAGCTACAACTTGCAACGGGACAAATCATTAAGCATTGCAGGGTATACAGATATCTAGGAATGAAAATCTCGGACGGAACACTGGACGAAGCGATATCTGAGGGGAACGTTCAAGGAAGAAGATCAATTTCCATGCTACACAGTATCTTATGGGATAGAAACATACACTTAAATAATAAAAAAAAAGAATTTATAGCTCTATGGTGAAAAGCATAATAACTTAGTGCTGAAATATGGCCTCCAAAAGAAAGAACACAAACAATCGATAAAGATACTGTGTAAGGCTTTCGCGGCCATCGTCCAATGAATTTGTGGTTCTTGGGTTTTTAGGCCGGCGTCGTTTAGCGTTAAAGCTTGACGTTTCGCCACCACGAGTGGATAGCATCTTCAGAAGCTATTTCACTTCGGCGACTTCCAAAGTACTTTGGAAGTCGCCGAAGTGAAATAGCTTCTGAAGATGCTATCCACTCGTGGTGGCGAAACGTCAAGCTTTAACGCTAAACGACGCCGGCCTAAAAACCCAAGAACCACAAATTCAATCGATAAAGAAGTGCGGTAAATAGGACTGGAGGAAGATAGGGAGGAGTGGAGGAGTGGGGATTAGGAATCGAAAGACGTCGAACGTTATATACAGGGTGTCCCACGACGACTAAGACAAGCAATATATCGGAACTGGGTAGTAGTAGCGAATTATAACTTTTGGGAGTGTAAATTAGAACAAATATAGTACCTTTTCTTATTATTGTGTTACCCAATGAGGTGTTTGTTTTTGGTCACGTGACGTCCAATTCAAAATATTTAATGGGACATCCTGTATATTTGTAACTTTTTGTGTTTCTCCCGATAAAGCAATTCGAACAAACTAGCACACTTAGGGTCTAAAGTGACTAATTCAAGAGCTACAGGTATTTAAACGACTGTACCGCTACCATTATGAAACACTACCAAAATAATTTAACTGTAGAGGTACATGTTATAACCAATGGTAGTGGTACCATCCTTTAAGTACCTGTAGCTCTTGAACTAATCACCATAGACCCCAAGTGTGCTAGTTTGTTGAAATTGTTTCATCGGAGGGAACACAAAAAGTCACAAATATCCAGGGTGTCGCATTAAAAATTTTGCATCGGACGTCACGTGATCAAAAACGAATACCTCATAGGGTGACACGATAATAAGAAAAGATACTATATTTGGTCTAATTTACACCCTCAAAATTATAATTTGCTACTAGTGCTCCGATATATTGCTTGTCTTAATCGTCTTGAGACACCCTGTATGAATAATGCCATCCCTTTTTCTGTACCCAAAAAGCATATACACTATACCTTGTTACCACAATTGTTGGCACCAACGGCATGCAGACTTTTAATTGGTTTGGACACTAGATGAACCATTAGAGACACAAATTCACAGCTTATGCGTACATTGATTTTAATACAATTCGCGAACTTGTAGTATATTTGTTATAAGGACCCGCGACAACTTTTAATATGCTAAGCTTGCATTAATTTGGTGCCACCAGCTGTGATGACAAGGTATAGATTGGTGATCCTTATATCATGTCATCTAACGATTCTGTTCCGTATGTATACTAGAATCTATAGAAATATTTAGCACTCACAGGCAAGTAATAAGATATTTTATTTTATAGTACCCATCCTGATGGCCCCACTCTACGAAAAGTCAGCTACACAAAGCATTAAACGGGTAAATGTAGTACTTATTTCAATAAACGTTTTATAAATGTAATAATATTTTTAAATACATTCCGATTAGCCCCACGGATGAGCATCATTATTTTTTAAAGCAGCGCTAGCTGTAGCTATTATGTATTGCAGGAAGCTATTATTCTATTGCAAATATAGCTATACAATTTACTACTGACTTATTGACTCTATTTATATGCATGAGCCTTGTAAGGCACCGATAGTACTCGATTCCGATTCAAGTAAATAGCTGGAAACAAGAATGCGCCTGAGAGAGCTAAATAACAGAATAATATAATGCTGTACAAAAAAATACCTGGTTCTAATATTACCCGCAAAATATGGACTATGGGACTAACTTCAACTAAATGCCAACCTGGCAGATGCGCGGACTCCCTCATCTAATGGTTAAAATACTGTCTCATCAGAAATAATGTGGGACCAACAACCAAACTGTCCACCACATTATAAAATAGTGAGTTCTGAGGGTCTATGATGAATGCCCCAACGACGTCCTCTATGCGACTCTTGCAGGCATTGGATATGTAGGTATATTGTTTGAACATTCGTTTGTTATTAGTTTGTCTAAAACAAAAATTAAATCGAAATATTAAAATAAAAGGCATATTGAAATGAAGGAAATTAAATAACACCAAAAAATATATATGAAGTATCCATATCATAAATAAATAGTTATGATAAGTTAAGGGCCTAGGGTATAGCGCGCGAAATTGAGAATCCAATAAAAGACGTATTCCGTGTGAGCGAAGAGGCGTGGCCGCCTGTTCCCTTTCTCCAGTGTGTGTGCCTAAGATGAGGAGAGATAAGTCCAAAAATCCAAAAGGTAAAGTCAAAAGGTCCAAAGGTAAGGTCCAAAGGTCACCATAATAATGAATTTCGCATTTCCAAGCTCCTGACGTTACCTTTAAACTTAAACTTAAACTTTAAACAGTAATAACTCAAAGAGCAAATTGAAGAAGAAAGCTTGCGCTTGTGCAACTATTTAGCCTTTTCTTGATATCGTGTTTGGTTGTTAAATTACAGGTATTTATAGAATGTATGATTTTATATTGCGAGTTTTTTTGCACATTAAAAACTTCTTTT
Organism: Callosobruchus maculatus; assembly: GCA_951848785.1. Taxonomy (NCBI): domain Eukaryota; kingdom Metazoa; phylum Arthropoda; class Insecta; order Coleoptera; family Chrysomelidae; genus Callosobruchus; species Callosobruchus maculatus. Next base: position 4,875,338 of record CATOUR010000032.1, read on the forward strand.
AAGAAAATCGAAAATAGTTGTCATTCATTGAGGTCTTAACTATCGCCTTCTGAAATATTATATTTGTAGTTTGAAAATACAGTGAGTTATGCGAGAAATTGTGAGTCCGTGTTTTACATGGCAAATACGTATGTATAAATGTGTGTATCCAGGCCCCTTAACGTCCTGTATTGTATTTGGACTAGGTGATGATTGTAAATAGCAAACCGATTTTTGCTGTTTGTAAACTAAAAGACATCCGCAGGGCTGCAGCATATATCAGTCTGAAACTTTTCATAGGCAACAATAATATTACTTTTTTGAGATCGTTGTACATTACCTAGATCAGAAGTCTGTAAAAATGACGTCACAGACATGCAAAACACATTGTAAAAGGCTCGGGTTATTATTCTACCTATGGTAAATTCATTAGCTTCAATAATTTCATATTTTTTATTTAATACTTTGCATTTTGACGCAACGTGTGTGTTCTTATTTGAATAGATAAACATTGTATCGAAACTTCTATTGTACAACCTGCTCAAGCCAAAATCCAAAATTCACTCGAAAATCGCCCAATACAAAAGAGGCGATCAAACCAAAACAAAGCGCTGCCACTATATATTGTTTGTACCTGTTACCAAGGTCTTTGGTCATTCAATGCGACGTTGTCACGTCTTGGGAAGAATAATTGTTTATACTTGACCACGGCCCCAATAATTCTTGAAATTTTTAAATGGCGCATGGTAGCACGTTCTGATCCGATTAATAACAGCTTTTTTCAATTCTCAATATAATTGATCAGTATGTTCCTTTGAGGCTAGGTATAGATATAGGATATAGTATAGGTTATTTTGCTCACATGTTTTTTAAGCTGTTTTAGTATTACTACAATGACTGCAATATATCGTCAAGCCAGCTTGGATATTTATATTATAGACTAGTCTATAAGGAAGATTCAATGACTTCACCCAGAGAAGGTCTGGCATCATCCTGTGCTACCTTCCACCATCATTAAGCAGAGTGGTTCAAACAAACAAAATTTTGTTTACTTCTTTTAACCTATTCGAATTCGTTCGTGTGAATATAATACTTTGGACGCCACTGGTCCAAGTGTCCTTTTTCGTTTCATCTGGGCTGAGGAAAGATCCCGAGGAGCCTGAAGAAAAGGACAAGGGGATGTAAATTAGCCATTTTCATTTATTTCGCCCTCGTTTTAACTTTGTTTTTTATGTCGTTGTTTTCTTTCTATCCTTTCAAGACTAATGGCATGCTATTTCAGAGGAATAATGTATCTCTAAGTGCAATTTGTATCTTGAAGTTGCTATTTAGATAGAATGTTCCGTGTTTTCGATGCTCGATTGTTTACTTAGAGGCTGAAGGATTCATAATGAAGTGATTGATAGTGGTGAGTTTAAGTGCAGTGAGGGAACATTTTTGCATACGTCATGAGCTTTTAGTTTATACTGCTTTATTATGAGATGGATGAGATGGTCGTTGAATTAGTTTTTGATGGTACGACAAAGCAATGATATCCAAAATCAATTTCACTTAGTTATCGCTAAAGGATGAACCATTACCTTATTGCACGAAGACGTGACATGTTTAGTCGGCATAACTCAAAAATCATACTGTGTCTTTCTCCACGAATAATTAAAAGGCACTTCAACATATCTGGTCGAAAGTACAGAGCGTGTTCCCAAATTTATCTCGAAATTTATAAACAGAAGTCATGGTGCAAAGGGGCAGTTGTTCCTCTTTCTGGAAGATACCGAAAGCAGGTTTGCTTCCTCGTCATTTTCAACTTTAGTCTATCACTATTTTCGAAACAAAAAGATGACAGCTTGAAGAGGGTCAGAACTTTCGATCAGCTGATACGTACAGCCTAGTTAGTTTTCTACCTTCAATAGAAACATTAGGGGTTTCAAGAAATTAGTGAACCAACAGAAACAATAACTCCAAAGGCAAATATCACTACCGGCATTGAATTACACTATTCGTTCGAGTGCTCCCTTTGGACAAACATGAACAAAATTATTTCCACCTTACCCAAAGAGCGCTCAAGGATATAACAATCCTTATTTGGAAAATGTCCTGACGAGTCCAAGTTTTATCTGGGGGCACCGTACGGATGCCAACGCGTTAGACGACGCCAAGGTAAACGACGTGATCTCCATTTTGCTGTTGAACGATGAGGTTCCTACAGGAAGCTGAGGTCAGGGTACTCCCCTGGCCTCCACGATCACCGGATTTATGACCAATTGAAAAAATACGGGATGGGATTAGTCGCTGCGTTCGCGATTTACCCAATCCTCTGGCCACGCCGGATAAACTGGAACATGCTGTGAGTGCAGTTTTGGAGGCTGTACCTCTAGAGTTGAGTAACAACCAGATTTCGGGCAAGCCGCGTAGGCTAGAGGAGTGCATTCGTGAACATGGAGGGCCCACCCATTATTGACCTGTTGTATTTTTTTATAAACTAATTATGACAAATGGGTTCGTTTTTGTTGTATACTGCCCGTGTGGGGGCTTAGAATATCTCCGTATATCATGCGTGTCGTAAAAGGCGACTAAAAGGAACACCGAACTACTGTCGGTATAAGCAGTAACCTCTTCTCAACCAACAGCTTCGGGTGGACGAGTTGAGAAGAGTCAGGACACCTTCTTGTCCTTGGGGCGAGAAATTGCCCCTAAAGGCGGACGAACCAGTAGATACCATCTGGTCAACGGCATGAGGATGCAGAAAGCAAATGGGAAACTACTGCATTAAAGACCTTAGATATCCCAAGAGAAATTCGTAAAATGTGTAAATGCATTTTACGAGTTCACAACATGTCTGTTAAGACATTGTGACTATGATAATGATTATTGTATACTGTCTTGTCACATTTCATAGACCGCATCTCTTTTTTTCCAGTGTTAAGCATCGAGATGATAGACCAAAAGGTAATCATATAGGCAATACAGTTATTTCTACATGGTAATAATGGTTACCATTAGAAATTTGCTACTACCATTCTGTTTTATTTAAAGTTCATTTTTCGATTTTTGTCTAGATTACTTACTTCTAAGGCTTCTGGATTTGGACATTTCACGTATTTCAGAGCTTTCTGCTGATGAGAACGCATTTTATAGAATACAAAGCATGTTAAGGTACAAGAAGAAATCACCTTGATATAGGGCTTGCAACTTCAAGTCTCTTCACTGAGGGCTTTACTGACCTCTAAAATGAACTGATGAAGGAACGGAGACCTTCAGAAGTATATTGGGTTCCTCAGGGCTGGTTCCTGATAAGTGTCAGATAGCCTATCTGTCAGATAACGAGATATAAATAATATAGGCCTATCGGACAGATAGGCTATCTGACACTAATCAGGGACCGGTGAAAGCGGCCCTAACAGCAGCCCTCATTTCTTATATTCCTTTAATCTAATTTTTCACTGTTCCTTAGCAAGTTATTATGTTCCCCGGCACTGACCCCTTTTGTAATATACTTCCAAGTCCGTCTAGAAAAGGCTTTTTAATTTTCTCCATCTGGCTATCCTGGACGGATATAAATGACTGTTTTGTCTTCTCCACAAACAAAATACTCTTGATATTACTTTATTCGGTTTGGAAACTCAAAATCCGTTTATTAATTCTCCTTGTAGAGAAGATGGGGTAATGGCTTTTTTGTTGATGTATTTTCCTAACGGCGTTGCTTGTTTACTCTTACGACTTTAATAGATAGAAGGGTTGTTGTAGCTTCAGAGCTATCAACCTGTTTTAGATCTATTCTACAACTGATTGTTTGAGCATTTACCATTTTGTTTCTATACATCAATGGCTCAGTTGGGTGGAGGGTTAGGGGTTATATCTCCCTGATTCACAGCCTAAGTAAATTTAACTTAAAAAATGGTAATCTTACTAGATTCAGTTTTACTCCCCATACTACTAGGGCAGTAATTGGTGGGAGCATTGCAGTCTCGTAATCTATCAAATTTCATATACTACATTTATTTGATTTAGGTTAGGCTTTCAAGTCGTTTTATGATAATATCATGGAGATATTATCTCCATCGTCCTGACAAACTGTGCGTCAATTCTTGATCACTCTTCGAATAGGAAACGTGCTGATCTCACCATAAATAAGGCACGAAGTGCGCGAAAAAACGAGAAAGGGTTTAATTTTAGAAAATACGTCCAATGTCTATCAAAAAAACCTTCGTACGTTGACCTTCCGTAATTCGGTAAGAACTAGATCGTGAAACCTTTTCAGTTCTTTCATACGGTAACGAAGGATAAATCAATAAATATAGAAAATTATCTAATCTCGTTTTAGTTGTAGTTAAGCTATGAAGAGGATTCTAAATTGTTTTCATATTTTAAAGGGTAAATATAAACATAAGGGAAAAACCTAACCGTAAAGTAGATAAACAATCATCAAAACGGGATACAGAATAAATTTTAACATATCCAAAGTTCATTATTTTGGAGAGCTCCTCAAACTTTTTTCCGAGTTTCCTGAGTTATATACTTTTGCCAAGTGAAAGTGACATTTTTGGATGAGTTTAAAATAGATTATACATTTTCCACTTGTTAAACTACGTGTAGCCAAATATTTATGCAAGAATGGTTTCTTTGTTAATATTTCTTTGTTGCTTTATTATCCTACATTTTTCTTCGTTAACCAGGCTTTCAAGTTATGAAGAAGATTTTGCAAGCGTAATTTGAAAATGCATTAGAAATGCCGAATAACTTATGGGTATTCTTTTATACAATCCTTATCTACCGAATTTTGAATGCTGTAATTCTGCTTTATTTTTTTAAATGGGTGCATTGGTGCTGAAGTGCTGAGCAGGAAACGATCCTGAACTTTATTATTGTATTTTTTAAGTTAAAAACAATTTCTGGAGTAGAATGTATGATTGTAATTGTGTGATAAATTAAAAAGAACTTAGATCTCTCGAAACTTAAAATATCCCTTTTCTGGAGGAAATATCTAAAACATAAAATGCCTTTACTAAGGATAGATACTAATTGAATTCAACAACCATTATAAGAGTTGTAACACATTTTGTGTAACTTTGGCTGCCTTTAGAATGAACTGAAAATATGCTTAATTAAAATAAGCAAACAATTAGCTTTGGTGAAATATTAGTTCTAATGTATTTCAAATTCATGTCTGAAAATTCAGTTGCATTTCTTCGCAGTAAATAAAGGTAACGGCACTTCAGGGTATACGATTAGGTATTTATTGCTAACATGTACACGTATCATTATTCTTCCTGTTTATTTTTGCATAAATCCCTGTATATACGACTTTAGAGGCCCTTCATATCTGACTAGGAATGAGATAAGTTTTTTTATGACTTCCGAGAGAGTGTCCAAATCTCCGTAGAGATAAAAGCTTATTTAAGTATGTCACCCTTTCTTGAACGTATTCCTGTAGTTTTATTGCAGAAATCTACTTTTCGAGAAAGTTTTCAAGTCACTCAAGCCAAACTTTATAACACAACAGTTTAAACATCGCATTTTCACTACCGTGCTTTTTCAGCGGCATCATAAAACTTCATGCAAACGAACTTTACCTTCGGATATATTCATATGAATAAATATTTGAGAAATACTAATTGTGAATTCCATCTTGGGCTGTTCCGCCGGCTTCGACACGCTCCGTTACTTTGGCGCCTTCGTACTCCGCTGCTTAACGTCTGACCAACACGAGTGGTTGGCATCGTCAGAAGCTGTAACCTGTTCGGCGTGTTCCGAGAAACTCGGTTGATAGGTAGCATCTTCTAAGGATGCCAACTACTCGCGTCGTCAAACGTCAAGCAGCAAAGTGCGCCGACGCCAAGCGGAGCATATCGATGCTGACCGAACAGCCCAAGAATCAACAGTTCATCGAACCATGGCCATGAAAGCCTTACACAATACATAAATTTGAATGATCGGTAACTCAGAAAGCTATACCGACAAGTAGTATTATAGTATTAGAACTTCTTAAAAAGTAACGCTATTAAGAAGGGAGCGGATTCAAATTTCGATTAGGCATTCTGAAACTATTTGCACTGCGCGATCATGAGTGGAAAGCAAAATCCGTCGCAAACTGTTTTTCTAATCTCACTATTATCTTGAAGACGCTGGTTGACGACAGTTTGTAGATGAATTTTTTGCAGTTGTGATAAGTTTAATCACACTCCAAAATTCGAAACTTCTTGTAGATTATTAAGTATCAGAATCTTAACTTGAGCCTTTATGACAGAAAGTTATTAACGTTATTATTAAGTATCAGTATCTTGACTTGAGCCTTTATGACAGCGTTTTTTATGAACAGGTAGAATAAATATATTTTCAGACTAGATACAACAGTAAATAATGTTTAAAAATATACTTTGGAGGATTTAGTTTATATTATTGCATTAAAAAAATAGGACTGACGACTGTAGTTAAAACTGTTTCGGAAATTAAGAGACCATATTGAAAACTGGCAACTCCGCGCTGTTTACAAATCCACAGCCTTCCCTATCTCCACAAAAAGCTATAGTGAGAGTGAGGAAAGTGCGCAGTGTTCGTCGCTTAGATCAGGTTGCTTTGTTGATTATCATTGACATCTAAGATGAGGAACGCGCAGTTGGCAAATTGATTAAGTAATTACAATGGAGTCAAATAATAACTAATTTAGATTAACTTTTATCTTAAAACATAGACCTTATGAATGTCTTGATCTTGATATAAAAAGAAATTATAAATAATTGCAAGAATACTAATATACTTTACTACTTTGGGGAAATCAAATGAAATAATCGTCTAAACTGCTATAGATCCTCATAGTTACGTTAGGAAGTAACAGATAGTCTCATATCTATTATAGTAACTGTACCCGATCACTCGATCCATTCAACGAGTTCCCATCAATCTCCATTCAAAAAAGGGCCCGTAACAGATTCCGCCACCTTTCAATCTCCAGCCCTTTCTGCATACTTCCAGTGACCAAACAATTTGTAAAAAAATCGCCTATTCTCCCTACAGCAATGCGGAGCAGATGTCTGGCCTGCGGCCCTTTTTTGATAAGTGACCTTTTCTACGGCCAATTTACATACCGGTCTGACCAGTCTTCACGGCGCCCTATTGTTTCTGGGTTGACCCTTTGAACGTTCTCGCTTCTGTCCTCAAATGACCGGATATGTTTCCGACCTGGAGCTAGATGCAATGAGCCTCAGTTACCGTGAACAAGGATGTGTGTTAGGTTCTGTTTCAGTGCTGCACTTTAGTGATTTAATTTTATTTTTGGAACATAAAATGTTCCCCAAGCATCTCAATAACTGGTATGTATGAAATTTTGGATGTAGGTAGCTAAACATTTACGCTTAATTTGAAAAAAGTAAATGTGCCAGGTACTGAACCGGATTATGAAAAAATGGTTCAATAATCTTTTTACAATTTTTTCAAATATAATGGATAGAAAAAAAGTGTTTAAAAAATATTATAGCTCTTGATTTTTGCAATAAAATTTATATAACTACTTTATTGATATTTAGATGCTTTAACGATACATAACTACTACTAGGCGTGCATGTACCTATAACATGCGAGGTTTTACTCGTTTAATTAATCAATAACTTTGACCAACTCTTTAACTTTCAAGTGAATTGTTTAACGTAAAAAAAAATACGTGAATTCATATTCTAGCAACTTTTTTTTGACCCGAGTAAACATTTTCAAAATCGTTATAATAAAAATTCCTTCAAGATTTTTAGCAGTTTATTTTATTCATTTGTTATTTTTTGCATTATTTCAGTTTATTTGTAAACCAAAATATCGGAATATATTTTCCCGTATCTAGAATGGATATGGAGGCAAATTCTCGAAAATATACTCAAAGAATCTAGAGATGTTCATCTTATTTGTATAACAGTTGTGATATAAAGCATTCGATGTAAGTTGTTTATGCTTAAAAACGAAACAAAAATGCCTTCTATCCTCCTCAATAGTATTTGATGAATTATTCAAATTACTGAATAGTCAACCCTATGCAACTAATTGATAGCTAAACTCTTGAGCTACAGTATCTTACAGAAGATATGTATCTTATAGAAGATATCATATATATCTTATAGAAGATATTGTAGCTCATGATCTCGTGATTTGATTCGCGACATTTGAAGATAATGTTGAAAACATGTGCTATTTTTCTAACACTTTTTTTAGTCCTACGTCCGTAATATCCGGAACTTTTTGTTCAGATAAACCAAACATTATTAGCTTCCTGGATCCAATTTTTCATGCATACCATGGTAGCGCCTAATAGTCTCTTGATGTAGGCAAACTGGTGAAACTTAATGGAATCGTGGAAGTAATGTCGCTATATCTTTGAAAATTGGTTATTCGATCCAAGCTTAAATGGTAAACGATCTACATACTAGGTTTATGGGGAGAGAGGACCTTTAGGAAGCTCTATTTTTTCTATACATATGTATAACTTGGGAACTACGAGCTACTAACATTGATGTAATGGTATTTTGATGATTAAGTTCGAGTCGTAAGGCTATTTAAAATCGTTCAGCAATCAAAAAACGGAAACACATCAAATTATGTTTGTCGCTAACTTTGTTTTGGACTTGTTCATGTGGATTGCCGAATTTTTGGAGGTAAGGGTAGTCTGGGAGGTTGAAATGACTCCGAAATGTTTAGTGTTGGTAAAGCACAAACTATTGAAGTGAAAATATTTCAACCTGTGTTTTTGATACCTATTCGAAAAACCAGACGCGCTCATAATTATCTTGCTAGATTTTGAAGAGTAAAAACTATTAGATTCGTAGTACGCTTGATAATCCAAAATTGAAAGATATTGCGGTGAAATTAGGATTTTAATGCATTGTTAATATAATGCCGAAGAAAGAAGTAATTCATGTTTTTTCATAGATTTGTGTCTGGGGTGATGAAGTAATCATCAAATACCAAATTTACCAAAAAGCAGTTAGTTTATACACCTCTCCAGGACATTACATAACGACGTGAAAATCGACCAGACAAAAAATATGGGAGGTCAAATGTAAATGCTGAATTGAATTTTCATTTAGCTATGAAATGCAACCACTATACGTATTATGTCATGAAAAAATTAAGTCAAATTGATTGACTCAGTAATTTCCATGGATTAAGGTGATACCATTTTACTATTTTTCCATTGTATGAAATTTTATTATATTCTGAGATCCCCTTGCAGCCTTGCAACCAAGACATCGCCCGCCCTGCCCGCAAAAAAATTCTAACAAAAACACCCTCGTAAATAGATCCTTGCATCGCTCTCCGTAGAAACTAGAACGACACAGTTTTTATTCTGCAATCTTCAACTGATATCCTAATCACATGGCACGCCCATTTTCCAATATTTAAAAACAGTTTTATCATTATCAATCTTCCAAGGGGAATGAAAAGTATTCCGGGGTTTTCCAACCCTCCAAAAAAAAAAAGTAGAAAACGATTACAGATCCTTAGAATACCCAAAAATAGAGTTTGAACGGCTATTATATTGTAGTGTTTTTAATTTAGTTTCACCGCTACTGACATAATTTTAAAAAACCATAAACTTTATCGATCTCTACCACGCCCCACTGTATGGTTTAGAAATTTAATTGCTATCAGTTTATAATGATGAGCTACAAACATTACAACATTATGTCAAAAATTATTTTTTTTCTACGGTAGGGCAGCATTCGGATTAAGCTGAAATGTGTATTATGCCATTCCCTTACAGGGGAATAAATTAGAGCCTACTACGAACACATCACACTTTTCAGTTTCACAACCCCCACCCCTGAACTACCCAATTTTACCTCCTGTAAAAGAGATGTGAAGAATGATCAGGTACCCCTAAAACGCCTTAAAACGAAGTTTGAGTTGTTTGCATATTTTTGCTTCTTTATTATTGCTGCGCCGCCACTGACACGATTTTTAAAAACTATACGTGTTTTTCATCCAGCCAGGGTAATAATACTGTGTCAAAATTTCATTAAAATCAATTCAAACATTTACATATCAGAAAACTCTATTGGTTTCTTTAATAGGCAAGCCAATGTTCCGATGGACCTAAAAAAGTGTATTATGACGCTAGGTCAGTGGATAGCCTAATTATGAATACAATAATTTAGTTTTACAACCCTTCACCCCCAACCACCCCAATTTCACCCCCACTCAAGTTTTGTAGAAAAAATGAGGAACCCTTAAAACGCCCCTCTTCACTCCGCCGTCTAGGTCATTTTTTCAACGCAATGTAGAAATAGCAGTTTTACGACGTTTTTCTGCAAGACGTGGAATTCCAGCAAAAATATATTCAAATTACACAACCACGTTCACTGGTGCACAGAAAGAGTTAAAACTATTTTCTGCATTTTTGTCTCTCTATTACAAATTACAGTGCCAACGAAGGTATTGCATGGAGCTTTATTCCACCACATTCTCCGAATTTTGGCGGATTGTGGGAATCTAACATTAAAAAGGTAAAATATCACTTGATACGTGTCATTGGACAAACTATTCTTACGAAGAACTGACAACACTCCTTGTACAGGTAGAGGGAACACTTACCAGACCATTGTATCCATTGTCCAACGATCCTAATGGTTTTGAACCATTAACACCCTCCCATTTTTTAATTGGACGACCTCTAATGTTGGTTCCTGAACCCGAATTTGAAAACAATGTACGAATACGTTCCCAAGGTACCAATTGCTTCAACACATGCATCAATATTTTTGGAAGCAGTGATCTAAACTATACTTGAATCGACTTCAAGAACGACATAAGTGGAAGCAACCTATTAAGAATCTCCTGATTGGATAATTAGTTATTATAAAGGTTGATAATTTACCACCAACTAAATGGCAGTTAGGCCGCATAGTCCAACTACATCCTGGGATAGACCAAGTTGTACGAGTTGTTGCTGTTAAAACATCATCCGGAGTCCAGAAGAGAACCATCTCCAGTTATCCATGTAGAGCAGCCATCGACAGCTCAACGAAGGGGAGTATGGTCAAGAAACTTAAGTTCTCAACGGCATCGTTAGTGTACTGAGCAACGCCCTGTGCACTTGAGTAGAAGAACGCGCTCCGAATAGTAGGCTAGCGTACATATATGAAGACAACAAATATGTGAGTTTTCAAATCCCCCACAGTTCCCACTACCCCAATTTCAGCCCCTCCAAAAACAAAAGTGATTCTGATAATTTTTTGTTTTACCAATTTCTCTACCGGCAACGCACCGATTTTCAAAATTATAGCAGCATTGCCTTCTACCGCCCCACAGTATATCGCTACCCAAATGTCATCACAATCGATGCAGCGGTTACTGCGATTGCGAGGCTAAAAAACGCCAACAGTCGGACAGGGCGACAAACAGACAGATCGAAGTCGAAATGACACACATTTTAAGTCACCACATTCCCACATGATGGTTGAACTTTACTATAATGAGTAAATCCTGCAAACATCAGTTTACAGCTATCATCGCAACGTTGGATATACATATACATAAATTGATGAGCATGCGTATCAGTTAAAAAAAAATAAAAAATTACTTATTGTGAGCTACCAAAGTGTGCAGCAACCAATCACAGGATATAACAGAGATGTTATTTTTCAGTACCTCCAGAGAAGTACCTCGAAGTATTACAGTCACTGCAGTAACCAACCCTTTGCGCCGCAGGTACGATACTCTAGCTTCTAGCCTCGCGTCTACATCGCTTCTCTTTGAGAAATAATGCATGTCAACCTGCAGCGCCCTTCAAATGCTTCAACGAGTAAGCTCAGTTTCTCATAAAATTATTTTCCTCTAAGAATTATCTTAGATATAATGCAACGACCAACCAAAAGGCGAGGAAATAATTATAGCATTTCTTCTAGGAAAAACGGAGCGTTCTTTATACTCTGGCGTATTTACAAAGAAGGGTCCGCATTCAGCCATTTTAAAATGTAAATTTAAAATGAACCCGTGGAGCATAATGCTTTTTCCAGGTCTCCACTTCCAGTACTTTGCTAATAAAGAATAGTTTCAAAGCTGGAGCATTTTAAAAGATTTTCTTTGAAGCTAGAATATCTATACTTCTCTTTTCTTACTTGGAAAGGGACACACTCCAGTTGGCAATTTTCCGGAAAAATATCGCCTTTTAACTTGAATGGTTCTGCTTGTCTTTGACAGTAGCATTTCATTTTGTAAATAGCGGTGCAAACTATAGTCTAAGAGGCAACATCAGCTATAGGACAATGCACCAGGCGGAGTTTGATATTACTACATTATTATGAGTTAAAATGGAATATTGAGAATAAATGCTGAGAGAAGTATTTGTAATAAAATTATGTATCTACCGATTAATACAGCCACATAAAAAAAGTGGTCGAATATTTTGCTGTGGTTTGGTTATGCATGTGTGGCAAAATAATGCGAACAGTAAAAATAACATATCTTTATTGCATCGTGAAACCTCCACCATCGCTGCTATGCAGCAGAGTCACAATTAGGTAAAATACTAAAGCAAGAAACCTGGGATTTTAGTAGTAGTAGTGATGGAGAGACGAAGCCAGGCAAGTAATAAGCCACCTCTGGCCTTGTTTGCCAACTCCACTCAACCAACACTGAAAACACTAAAGCCTACGTCCTAGAAAGCTCCTTGTCAAACCTACCAGACCTCTTTACGAAAGTCAGTATGTACGGCCATCTTTAAATACTTTGTCCACTAGTACATTCTAGGAATAATAGAGGTATAAGATATCATAGCAGCCTTAAGTTTTGCTCAAACAATATGTGGTATCAGTGTACTGTTGTGAGAATGGCCATACGGATAGATTTTGTTGTTTATGTCAACCATTCCTATATCTTTTAACTTTAGCAGTTTTTTGCCAGGAACGAGGTACAACAGACATCTGTATGTGATTCAATGTACGACATCTTTAGCTCAATTTGCATGAACACGCATCAGATAATGAATACTACAAAAATCAAGTAATACCCTTGGCGGTCGATACCTCTACTGCTTAATGCTACTTTCTACTGTATATTGTAACCTCATAAAGCTGTAGCATGCTGAGAAAAATATTTCTTATACGATTTTTTCACTGGTTTTTGAGCTATACGTGATTGTATATTTATTTTTTCAGCAAAAACTATACATTTTATCAAAAATTATAGTTCACACAGACGATAGCTTGTTTATGTAGGCCCAACGCAAACGCATGATAGTAGGACATAAAAACAATTTGGATTACTTAAAATTGAGTGACAGCAAAATGGTTAATTCTGCAAGGAAACGCATAGCTGATACTTCTTTTAAAGTTTCCAAAACACATTCAGATAATACCTTGTAGGACTCTGTTGCATATAGTAAGCCGGTTAGAGTTTCTTCTATGTTATTATTTAAATTAAATAATATTAAGCAACATCGTACTCGAAATAGTACTCGCAATTTTTTTTCATCCTGTATCTTTGAACTGAATCATCGAAGAACAAAATATTCTTAGAACAGTTCAAAAAATACCCCTTTAAATTTTGGCCGCATGTTTAACAAACACACATAAACTAAGGAAGTTATGGTGAAAATAGGGACGAGTCCTCCTGTTCTTTTCGAATAAAATACATCAATCCGCTCTATTTACTTTATTTAGACCAAGGCCGTTAATATTATGTGATTCAGAAGTTAGAATGCTTGATTTAAAAAAATCGTTACAGTGAAAAATGCATCTTCTAATTTATTTGATGTCTCTAAAAATATATTTTATCAAAATAACTGAAAAAAATCTACATAATGTAAAAACTACCAGAGATTATAAGGCTAATATTTTTACGCAATATTTAGATTTTTACAATCGTAGCTTAGAAATTAACCAAGTTATGGCCTTTTAAAGTTTATATCAACTGGTATTGTTGATACCTTAAAGTCACGAGTTTTCTTATAATTGATTTTTTGGTCGTCTGCTTAGTTTAAAAATTAAAGGAGGTGTTATAAGGTAATCAGACACCTTTTTATCAAAATAACTGAAAAAAATCTAGGATATGTAAAAATTACCAGAGATTATAAGGCTGATATTTTTACGCAATATTCAGATTTTTACCATCGTAGCTTAAAAATTAACCAAGTTATGGCCTTTCAAAGATTTTATCAAATAGTACATATTACATAACTACATATACAGGGTTATTCACGTTATTCGACACGGAGCATTATGGCTAAAGTATCTAATGAAAATGAAAATAATAATTTCGGATGGATAGGGACCCATTAAGGTTACATTTTAAAAATATTTTCACAGGGTGTGCCCATAACACGAAACGTATCAAAGTAATGTTTTTTTAAATGGAACACCCCGTATATTATTGCATATTCGGATTCCGTAGTAAATTCTAGTGTGCCTTTATTTATCATACATGGGATCTAAGGCAAACCTTTTAGGTGTTAAATCGCCATTTTCGGTATAAGTAGATGTCAGAAAAAAATTGAATATCACAGAGATTATGAAACTTGGAAGGCTCTACCTTTGCCGTATTACAAAGCATGAAATGCGTCAGCCAAGGTTAGACGGTCAAATTTGAACTACGTTTATGCTTGGAGAAATCTGTCGATTAATTAAGGAAACTTCCATCAGAGATAACTTGATTTTTTCGAATGGGAATGCCTAATTTTCTTTATACGGTTAAATGTAGAATTTGATGGCCTTTCTAATGATATAAGCTTGTGAATGTCAATCTCTGGTAGCTTTTATTTTTTTTTAATTTCAAATTTTTAACCAAATCTGTGTTTCTCGATTTTCCAACCTATAAGCAATCTAGAAGACCATGAAATTTAAACAAAAACCTGTTCAGGTAGAAGAAAACAACTAACTTTGCAGAAAAATTCACACGAACTAGACAAAAGGGACAAGAATATAAAAATTACTCACAACAAACAAACTCTAACCAGAAATAACATATCTTTGGTTAAAGAGAAGCTGGAGTATGACAGAAATGGATCTTTTTCACGGCCTACCGGCTACTGCAATGTACTAGAGATTGGCAATTTCCAAAACCATTAAACATTTTGAAATGAAACGAAAACTACTAGAGAATGTTGTAGGCAGATCATTATTTTCATAATAAAATTTCACATTTCACATAAAAAATATGCAACTCTGTCAAAAGTCAAGTCAAATGTACCTCTGACTGGAGTTCTGAAAATTTTTCAGTACCTATTAGCAAGATCGCAGGAAATGAAGTCTGAATTAAAATTTGTTCATATTATAAAACATAACTTAAATGGCAGAAAATTTAAATCTGATTTGCCGGTATTCCTTTTTTTTGCAATACTGCTAAGAGGTATTGAAAAAATAGAAGGGTTCAAGTCAGAGGTATCGTTCATTCGATGCAAATTACTACTTTTTACAGCATTACATGTGATTGATAATTGCGTGCTGGAGCAACAATCGCTGGTGGTTTTTGTTTCATTTCAGGGTTTTTAATTGTCTTGGAATTTTTTACCTCTAATAAATTGCGGTAACCAGTAGACTGTGAAAAATATCTATTACTGTCATACTCCAGCTTCTCTTTGACCTTAGAGATGTTATCGCCATTGTTTCTGGAAGAGTTGGTTTGTTGTAAGGAATTTTTATAAACTTATTCTAAGTCCTCTGTATCTTTTTTTCTAAGATACTTGTTTTTTTCCATCTGAACATGTTTTTGTATATATTTTATGGCCTGCTACGTTGCTTATAGGTAGGAAAATTGCAAAACGCCGATTTGTTCGAAAATTTAAAATTAAATGAAAACTACCAGAGATTGATATTCACAACCTTATATCATTAGAAAGGTTATCGAATCCTACGTTTAACCGTATAAAAAGAATTAGGCATTCCCATTTGAAAAAATCAAGTTATCGCTGATCGAAGTTTCCTTAATTAATCGACCGATTTCTCCAAGCAGTAATACGGCAACGTCACAGCCTTCCAAATTTTATAATCTCTGCGATATTCAATTTTTTCCTGATATATACTTATACCGAAAATGGCGATTTACGCCTAAACGGTTCGCTTTAAGTTCATTGTGTGATACATAAAGTCACACTAGAATTCGCCAAGGAACCTAAATATGCAATAATATATGGGATTTTCCATTAAAAAAAAATACAACTTTGATACGTTTTGTGTTTTGGGGACACCCTGTATAACATGAAAATATTTTTAGAATGTAGCCTTAATGGGTCTCTATCCATCCGAAATTATTCTTTTTCTTTTTTATCAAATACTTTAGCCATAATGCTCCGTGTCGCATAACGTGAATAACCCTGTATACCTACATATTCAAATGGTAAAATCATAAAGCAAAGTCTTAAAGCATAAAGTAAACCTTCATTCAAACTCCATAAACGTTTTACATACTCCAATTTTTACTTTACTGTTTTTTGCAATAATGGGTAACCTTCTCCAATTATATTATTAGTACATAGTGGTAGATGATAGGACATATTTTGAAATATGAGGCAACTAGGGTGTAAGGTCAAAATTTCACGGAAATTGATACGTGTTGATGGAACTCTTGAGTTAACATAGTTTTACGGTAGTATACTAAAACTAGACTAATATTTCAGAATTAACACACAAATAATAAATAGCGCAGATTAAAATTATTGTGCTTGGCATGAGCACTGCCCGACATTAAAAAGCAAAAAGAAAACATAACCGTAAAATTTTTAACTGGCAGCGTTCCCTAATGGCCAACTCCGCGGCAAGAGCCAATAATAAAGAAGTAAGATGGCCGACGATGAGTGCGGGGGAAAGCAATCAACTCTTTCCGATGTAGATTCACCCCCTTTTTTCCGCCCCGTCCACCCGCGTTTATGCCCCTCTTTTATTCTTTCACCCTACTTTTACACTTCTGCAAAGGGTCGACAGTGCGGAGGCGAGCGATAAGTGGAAAAAGGATGCAGCGATAGACCGTTGTGTAGGCGGAAGGGAGAGAGGGAATCCGGCCGTCTTAATGTCCGATTGTAGGAGGTACGGGGGAATTTTAAAGTTTCCTTGTATTCTTCAGTTTTATTGATTTGTTTTAGGGATGGAAATTTTTATTCGGAGGGGGAGACGATGGAGTCTCAGGCTCTTGCCGTTTCTTTGTTCACGCGGAATAAGAGTTTGCGTTGGAACTTGGATGGAGATAAAGCGGGTTCAAGGTTGAAGTACACTTTTATTTTTTGTTGATTTCCACGTACACAGTTTCAAATATATAAATAGGTGGCTAAGCTACAAGATAAATTAAGCCAAGTTGAACCATAAGAGCGAAGACACAATGAAAAGTTACAGATGACAAGATACTAAATTCCATTCCATGACATCAAATGCTGTAACTTTTTGTGACATTCATGAGATACAGTTACAAGTTACTACAAACAATAATTTGGAAATGTGAACGTCTGTTTCTTGTAACCTGTAGTTGACCAATCACAAGCCGAACGCAATGTCATGATTGACAATTGATCAACAATACCTGCTTTTAGCTTTCTAATCTTTCGTGTTTTGTTAATTTGATATACGGATAACCTATATTGGTTAAATTATAATTCCTAAATAAGAAATGGAATTGAGCATAGCGTATGGTGAGGGTACATAGATCTGCAGTCTAAAGCTAAATTCAGATGCACACGACATCCGACATACGACACACGACGAACTGATTCTGTCGTATAATCTAAAATGTATCCATTCACATAATGAGTCGGAAATTTTCGTACGAAATTTGGTTACAAACTTGGGGAATTTGTATTTTCATAGTTGGTACCTATTAAAGTTAAAGCAAGTCTGAAGAAATAGGTTCGCGAACACAATAAATTCTACTGAGCCGTGGACCAATAATTTAAAGCAAAGATTTGAATGCATTAGTTGACATTCGCAAATAATTAAAATATTTTTCTGTGTCAGTTAGCTTCAACTTATCCGACCGTCGTATAAAAGTTAAAATCATCGAACATTTAGTTTGGCGCCAATCCATTTTGAATATTTCAACCAATCGGAGCAGTTTCGTACCGTCGTACCGTCGGATGTCGTGTGCATTTCAATTAAGTTTTAAACAGGGGATGAGTTATTAATAGAGTTAGTTAGAACTTATTATCTGTAGTAAGTGGACTATTTGTAAAATTTCTTATATCTGACATTCTGTGATCTGATTGGATTAAATCGTCTATCTGTCATTCTATTGTGTGTTGGCTTTTGTATGGTTAGTATTTTGTTCCTCGTTGCTTGTAAAGATGCTTGTAATTTTCCATTCTGTCTTCACCGTAACTAATGCGCATGACTTTCTCACTTTGAGCTCAAGTTTGCTTAATGCAGCTACCTTTTAACAAGGATTAGCTGCATTGAGATGGACTCAATATGATTCTTCCGGTTCTTGACGGTGGTTTTCTGTAAGTTCGGTGACCTTTGTTCCGACGAGCTCTGTCACAGGACTTTTCAAACCAGCCTTTGGATCCTGGCTTGGAGGTTTTGATTGTATGCGGGATGTACGCTTCCATGCTGACATGTATAATCGATCAATCAATATATTTATTTTTTGACTATACAAATAAATATTAGTCATAGTTCGCAGAAAGCTAGGCTTTGTGCGCGAATACCGACTAGTAGATACAGACTAAAATATTTCATAACCTCGATATAAAGACATGATTTCCGAGCAGATCCAGATTTTGCGGCTTAACCTTTAGCTACACACGCCTTGTTTTGTAACTTAAGTACATGCGTGGTGTATTATGTACACCACCTACATATATATTATATCTTAGCTAATAAAAGCCAACAAAGTAATTGCAAAATTAGTATTACCATTATTAACGATTTTATTACAAAAATCACTCATACCTTATCCCTGGGAAAAACTTCAACGTAGTGAATATTATACAGGGTGGGCCAATATTGCGTGGACGGAGGATTGTGGGCTTACTAAGAAATATTTCAAAAATCTGTCACTTGATCATGGTTGGGACCCTTGAGGGCTATAACCTAAAAATATTTTCACTTAAATTTTGACGTTTATACAGGGTGATTCATATCAAACTTACATTTTTTTGAATGGAACCCTCTATACATTATTACATATTTGGATTCCTTGGTCAATTCTAGTGTGACTTTATGTATCATACATGGAACTTTAAATGAACCGTTTAGGCGCAAATCACCATTCTTGGTATAAGTAGGTATCAGAAAAAAATTGAATATCACAGCGATTATAAAACTTAGAAGGCCGTGACTTTGCGATACGACTAAGCATGAAATGCGTCACCTTAGGTCAGACGGCTAAATTTGAATTCTTTTTGTACTTGGAGAAATCAGAGGATAAATTAATGAAACTTCAATCACAGATAACTTGATTTTTTCAAATGGGAATGTCTATTTTGGTTTAAAGAATCAAATGTAAAATTTGATTACCTTTCTAACGATATAGCATTCTTGATATCAGTCTATTTTGGTTTTCATTTTATTTCAAATTTTCAGTAAAATCGGTGTTTTTCAATTTTCCTGCGTGCAAGCAACTTAGCAGGCCATGAAAAATAAACAGAAGCCCGTTAATATGGAAGAAACCAACTAACTTAGTAGAAAGATGCAAATTAACTAGATTAACGAGGCAAGATTATGAAAATTCCTTACAACACATCAACTCTAACCGGATACAACAGCGGCAAGATATCTAATGTCAATGAGTAGCTGGGGTATAACAGAAGTGTTTGTTTTTCACAGCCTACTAGCTATTGAGGTCTACTAGAGCTTGACAACCTTCCAAAACGATTAAAAATTTTGAAACAAAAGGAAAACTACCAGCGATTTTTGCTTACAGTCTAACACGTTTAGAATGAAATTTCACATTTAATGGGTTAAGAAAAATAGTCATTTCCGTTTAGTTAAGTCAAAAGTAAAGATATCTCCAACTGGAGCATTCTGAACATCTATTGAAATAATTGCTAGAATTTTTTAATTACGCTATGTTGTAATTGTGATTATTTCATGTAGTTTTCTGCAAACTAATTTATGTTTTGCAATTCAAACAGACTGCAATTCAAGTTTCATTTTCCGCGGTTTTTGCTAATAAGTAGAAGTACCTACTAAAGAATTTGAAGAGTTCCAGGTATCATTACTTTTGACTTACGGAAATAGCTACTTTTTTATAGCATTAAATGTGAAAATTCATTCAAATTTATTCAGAAGACATAGATATTCTACTACCAGCAACAATCACTAGTAGTTTTCCTTTGATTAGATATTTTTTTACTGACTTTGGAAATTGGCTAATAGCTAGTAGGCTGTGAAAAATGAGCGTTCTTGTTACCGCTATTGTTTCTGGTTAGAGCTAATACGTTGTAAGGAATTTCCTTAATCTTGCATCGCTGCTCTAGTTTGTTTGCATTTTTCTACTAAGTCAGTTGCTTTCTTCCATATTAATGAGCTTTTGTTTATTTTTCATGGCCTGCTAGGTTGCTTGCATGCAGGAAAGTTGAAAAACACCGATTTGACTGAAAATTTGAAATAAAATGAAAACCAAAAAAAATTGATATCGAGAATGCTATATCGTTAGAAAGGTAATCAAATTTTACATTTGATTCTTTAAACCAAAATAGGCATTCCCATTTGAAAAAATCAAGTTATCTGTGATTGAAGTTTCCTTAATTTATCCTCTGATTTCTCCAAGTACAAACAGAAGTCAAATTTAGCCGTCTGACCTAAGGTGACGCATTTCATGCTTAGTCGTACCGTAAAGTCACGGCCTTCTAAGTTTTATAATCGCTGCGATAATCAATTTTTTTCTGATACCTACTTATACCAAAAATAGTGATTTGCGCCTAAACGATTCGTTTAAAGTGCCATGTGTGATACATAAAGTCACACTAGAATTGATCAAGGAATCCAAATATGCAATAATATATAGGGCGTTCCATTCAAAAAAATGTAAGTTTGATATGAATCACCCTGTATAAAAGTCAAAATGTAAGTGAAAATATTTTTACGTTATAGCCCTCAAGGGTCCCTACCATGATCAAGTGATAGATTTTTGAAATATTTTTTATTAAGCCCGTGACCCTCCGTCCAAGCATTATTGGCCCACCCTGTATATCGAAATAAATACCTATCTGTTTCACTAGTATACGCGTGGTATATTCTATGCACCAGACGAAGCACCATTAGCTAAAATATTGTCACCATTACATTTATATCGCTTTTTTATTGAAAGGGGTTGCAGGTATCAAAAAAGGATATTTATAAAAAACCCAAAACAACTGAATAAGTTTGTTAAATAACAATAATAATATACTTTTTACACTACTACAAGCGCGGTGTATTCTAGGCACCAGAGGGACTAGCGGTAAACATTTCCTTGCTCTGCAAAGTACCCCAGACAACTGACGACAGACGACGAAGCAAGTTTTAAGTAAATACCATCTTTGAGGGTTAGGTAGAACGGTAGAGGCGACACCTTACATCTTTCAGGAAAATTGGTGCTTAAAACCGATGATGTACCCAGTACACCAGCACCAGCGCTTGTAGTTAAAGGTTGTCAGTTTGAATGAATCATACGAATACGTTTATTCACACATTTCATGTTTCATGAATACATCTGGTCACTTTGACTGAAAGTACAAACCCACTGATCAGTCTTAATGAAAATATGTTCTCACGTTCATTTTGTGTACAGTATCACTGATCAGTCAAAGTGCTTCAGCAGAACTGAACAGTGGAACGCGCCTTTAAAACTGATCAGTGGATTTCGGTGGGTTTGTACTTTGAGTCAAAGTGAAAACCAGTCCTACTTTTCTTCCATTTTGGCTGATAAGTATTAAAAAATGAATACAAACTGAAGTGTGAGAACCCTTTCTGTTCAGTAGGTAAGTTGTTCAGTTTTGACACTTTGAGGTAGACTATTCATTATTTATGTGTACAGATCGTACAAAATAGTTTTTCGATGGCGTTATGAACAAACTGATGCATTTTTGGAGAACTGTAGGGAATATGAGTGCCTATTTTCAGAAGCCCATTCTTTCAGTATGTTTGCATTAGCACGCCATTTATTTAGGCGTAATATCCATTGTCTGACCCAACATCTACTACGTTTTCTTCGTTTCATTTTGAATGAAAGAGTTTGCAATTCGCTTGATATTACCAAACATACTCCGCGAACAATGGGTTCTAATTTTCTTTTACTAATAATTTTGTTTCTACCTTCGAGATTAGTGATACAATGATCCAGACCAGCTGATGTATTCAGTAATTCTGAATCAGTTAAAATGATTCGTTTAAAGTGAATAGTGAGAACCTCTGAATATTAATATTTGAAGGTGAGAACTCGCCTTTAGGTAAACTTCCGCTGACACGTCTGTCACCGAAGGCACTTTACTTCGACTGTAGACCACTTTACATGGTCAAGAAATCGATCAAATTTATAACCTTGGAGAAATAATTGAAGAGGTTGACAAATTAAAACATGTTCTAATTTATTGAAATTTTTTGGGGTATTCTAAGGATATTTGGGTCTGCCGACAACACCAACTTCGTAATGACAGATCTTGATTTGCGTCATGTTGTAGTAATCAGATTAGCAATGAACAGTAACAGTTGGCATTATTCTAAATTCCCTACACAGTATGTTGGTGGAACTTTATAGTTAAAATGACAAAAAATATTGCATTCTCCAAATTTCAGTGACTTCATGTATGATGAAGAAGAAACAAATTAAACCTAGCACCAACTTAACAATAACTTAACAATAACTTAACTATGACCATATGAAAAAATTAGGTAATGATTTAGTTAATCGGTGCTGTAAGCAACGGCGATCCAAAGGAGAGCGAAAACAGCTAGGAAGTATATAAGTGGCAGGCACAACAGGATCAGCATAAGTTGAATGAATAAAACATTTTAACTTTGATACCAAATACCTCATAAAATGTTTGACCTTCGAGATGGTTATATTTGTATGGACACAGTACAAATGAATAATTAAAAATAAATGAATTGTTCCATTTTATCCATCATCCATACATCCATCTTATAAATATCGTTGAGTACCTACGAATTTTCCTCACCTTAGCTAGATGTAAATATGTCTATGGACCTTGAACATAAACTACGGAACTATGGACGACTATACGAAATGCAGATTATATTATAACTCTTTCAACTGACATAAGTAGTTGTGCACAGTATGATTTTTTTGTAGATGTTTTCACAGTACAAAACTCATTTTTGTCTTGCCATGAATCTGTCTTCTATAAGGACACGCAGACTACCCCCTCAGGTCATTATAAGAATTTGTTAGGGTAGCTTAGACGCTGGAGTGTGCCGCTTCACTAACCATCAACAGCGGCAAGCGGCATCGGCAGCACTTTTACAAAGTCAAAGAACCAGGCAGACATCAATTAGATATTATTAACGACTTTGTATCTCGCGATAGACAAAACGCCAACAAACATACACCGTCTGTAACCTCCGCTCATGCAAAAATAATTTGCGCTCCTCTCAGTGCCGGACTTGCACACGTCCTCCTCCTCCTGCTTAGCTCTGCAGTAGGAGGAGAAGGTATTGCCATCGCAAACATTTCTATTCTTGACATAATAGGTTTTTATCCACCTCGCATTACTCGCCCATCATCTGCTGTAAGATGCTCATTTTGTTGGCGTTGAGGCCACTTCCGTGGAATTTATCAAAAAGCAAAATACTTGACAGAATATAATTCGGAATAAGTGATATAATAATAAATAAAATAACTGCTTATTCTTCAAACATAGTGTCAAGGGAGTATCCAGACATCAGTCTTGGGGAGGGGGGTAGCAGGGAATGAGGTTTGTATATGCTTTCAACATTTTCTGTAATACCTTCGTTGAGGCAATTAAGACAGCAGAAAGGAATATGAAAATAGTATTATACAAGTACGTATCCAGGTACTAGCAGAGATGGGGCAGCTGCCTCCCCTCCCCCCCCCTGACCACATGCTACGCGTCCGATCGAACCGAAAAATGTAGCTAGGAGTTCCATAGCCAACATACAGTTAAGAGGAGGTGGTTGATTAACCTTGCACGTGAATTCATTATATGCCAAAGATGCAGGTATATTGAAACATTTTGCTAATGCTTTATACTCAAAGACGAGCAACATTGACAAATGCATAAATCATTTCAAAAGAATAACGGCTATTATTAGAATAGAATCCTCGTTGCAACAGGACAGGGAATTCCAAATTGTTTTAAGTAGCTGGGCCAGAACTACAGCTCTAAGAGATTTTTGGAAACGATCGATTTTCTTCTTAGATTCTTTTATATCTTATATCCACACTGTTACAGCGTTATGCTAATAAAACTTTGTATGCTTTTCGTTTGATGTCACTACATCCCAGAGTAATGTTGAATATATAACTGATTGATATATTAAATAAAAGTCACAAATTAGCTGAACTATGGTGTAACCTGTGGCTGGACAAGGGTATGTCAATAGAAAACTTTAGGATCGCATTAATAATTGATACTTAAGAGTCCCTTAATACTTGAGTGTGGTTTTGTGTTTCGAGAGCTACTTGAGCGTCCCTCAGGTAATGCTCACTTGAGCAATAGTAATACTCAAGTAACGAAATGTCAACATGACAAGGCGATTTTTTAGGTTAATTTTGGAGCAAGGTGCTGCCAGTTTCTGTCACATCCGGAAAAATGTCCATCAAAAAACACGAAATACTGGCATAAAATAAAAAGAGATAACAGAAAACATCAAAATTCGTAGGCATAGGCATACAAGATTGACTTCTATTTGAAATATGACAACAACGTCGTCAAATGTTTTCCCGCCGTCTCGTATATGTTGTCTAGGAAACAGATCCGCAAAGAAGGACACGTTTCAGTATTACTCAAGTAGACCTTGAGTATCACTCAAGAGACGACTATGAATACGGACCTTAGGGAACTAAACCTGAAGGGAAGCAGACATATTTTTTCCTGCAACAAAAAAATGCAATACCAATTTCCTTGGCACATCCTTGCACAACAAGTATGCATCTCTCTCTACGCTTTTCCGTGTACACAGAAAGATGGTACACAAAAGTGGAGATAATATTGCAAGTGAACCATTTAAACGGTTTTGCTGAGAACCTGAAAGATTTCTGCTAATATATTTTCCATAAACTTTGGACTGAGTTGTCAACACTTTTGAACAGCAAATTAAAAAGGGTATTTCAATAAAAAGAACGTTGCCTTTGTCAATCTGCCAATTTCAACTGTTACTGACATTAACTTACACACTTATTTAAAAAATAAAGTGTCAAAGAATGTCCTCACAGGCTCTGACTCCCCAACCCCCCCCCCCCCTTCACCACGCGCCAAAAGTAATACGTTATACAATGCTTTTAGTCCCAATTACGTTATGGAATTTCGGCAGAATTTTATTTTGAATTCAGTGATACTTGACCCATATTATTTTATTTTGAAAATGAGAGTTGTTGAGAAATACGAAGGAAATGAAAATTACTAAATAGAATATGCTAAAATATAAATACATTATGCAATATGCATTGATCTTTTACTTTTATTTGAAGCGCAAGGTATATGAATAGGTACCGAATCCAGCAAAACATTTTTATGAAGATTACGTAACTCAAATTTAGATATGAACCATTCATTTCTTGGAAAAAAACAATGAAATCGTCGTCAAAAGTCTTGGGGCGGGGTAGTCACCCCTGTTAACCCCCTTGTATACGCCTGTGCATACTGTTGGTTAGTTTCAAGGAAGACAAATGATCATTTACATGAGGATGCTCATAATAACAATCATTGGGTTCACAGACATTATTATGACATTCCTCAAAAGTGTTGACGCTATAAAGCTCAACCCTAACTCTCTCTCCCAAGGATAATTCATGGTTACCTCTATGCTTAGGGAATAAAGACTTGTAATCATGCCAAAAAGTCGAAAAACTTGTATAGCAATCTGAAAAACATAGAGATAATGCACTTAGACCTTGTTAATCTTATCAGGATACGCTGGGGCTATAATAAATGAGTAAGGGAAGTCAGAATTTCTTGTATTCATAAGGCTCATTCAATTCAATATTATCTATATTACTGTCGTTGGATGAAAGCAAGTACTATAGGTAAATGTAAAAAGCAAATATAATCCTATTATATTGTGCCAGTCCGGCCCTGGACGTCCGTCCATATACGTGAAGTCTAGAAAAATTCCTTCTCGTACAATCGGTAATGATCGCGAGCTGTCGCGAACGTTCCAGAGATGGCGCCGCCTAGGATAAAAGCGCCGTCGCACGAGAGACGAAAACAGTGCAAGCGAGCAGTCGAATACGCGACGTTCCAGTGGCGCGCGTGGAATAAATGAACTGTGACATAGATTAGTGAAGTTAAGGACCAATATAAATTAGTGTAGTGACTTTAGATAAATTAGACTGTTAAGTATTAGGCTAGGCGTAGTGTACATAGTTAGTGAAAATAAATAGTGAAATCCGTACCAACTGTTTCCTTGCCCAATCGGACTAAAGACTTGTAACAATATGTATAAAATTGCCCATGATGTATCACCGGAGCACTTCAATTGATTTATGGTTAAATGATTTCATAAGCTATGCTATCATATAATATTAGGTACATAGAAAAATTACGCACCTTTAAATATATTTCAAGGCCCGTGAATGTATTTGTCAATATTGTTATAACGCTAGCAAAGATATGTAAACAAAATTCATTCATGCATCAAATACTGACTTAGTCAAAGATAAAGATAAGAACCAATGTCTACGTATAGTCTACTTCAAAAATGAAAAATTGTTCTATTCGAAATTATGTGGTCCTATCCGAAATACGACAGTTTGCGTGTTGCTTATGGTTATTGAAAGATTTTTCAATATGTAAACAATATTTCAACAAATGACAACACCCAAATGTCTACAAGGACTATCAAAACTATCAAAGTTTGATAGTCTCTACGAGTGTGGTCTGTTGTTGCAACTGACATCTGATTTAATCACAGCCTACTTCGATAAAAAAATTACATTTGGATATTTGACTGTGTACTAATTAATGGATGAGCATATATCTGGGAAACGGTTGCTCGGAGCGTCGTTTACCAAGTAATTTTTTTCAAATTTACACTAATATGCAGTAACATAAAAAAGTTACATCATTTTAAAGAAGCTTAATGCATGATGAGTGGCGCCTTCTGCAAGTAGCATCCAAACTAGGAACGGTTTTGAATTTCTTGCCTCAAAAATAAACCACCGACTTCCTGATTTCGTGCCGTTGCGTAATCCTGTTGGTGACTAATTTTAAGTAAGAACGAAATGATAATTACTACTTTGACACCCTGTTTTTCGGTTGTTATCAACTTTTGCATTGAGGTAAGTTTCATTAAATCTCAATATTTTTACCCAAAAAATCTGCATTTTTGTTGTGTACCATTAATTATCGGATAGAAAGCTATATTTATTTCAAAACAAATGTATTCATAAAAACAAATTTAAAACAAGTCAAAGGAGTAGTAACTAAGCTAGTAGTCCTACATTAAATACGCTTTACTACCAACAACTATGGATTACATTCTGTAACTCTATTTTGTAATTTGATAATTTATAGCAAATTAATGATCACTCACCCCAAAATATTATAGCATAGTTTAGCTGACAATAAAAATGTCTCCATTGTCTGAAAAATGTCTCCATTTTCTTTAAGGCATCGTTTTACGCTTTTTAACAAAAGTCGCTTCCAAATTTCGCTGTCAAACACAACAAGCACGTGTCAGTCATATGTTTAGGAGCCAGGTAACGTGATGACTGACACAATCTCAGCGCCCTCTTATTAGCTTGTTCGACCTTGGCCATTTGTCAGAATTCACATTGTCTGTGGCAGATCTAGGGGCTGATCTACAGTCCGACTCTGAACCTGCCACTCGTCAAAGCAGCGACCCCCGAATTATTATTTAAAATGCTTATTCTGTAAGAAATGCCTACCCAGAGCTTGGCGTCTCTTCTCGCCCCCTGCTACCCCCCAAGTGATTGATAAGGGAGGCGATATGATGCTGGCCGGGGAGAAAAGAGGAAAGTCATCAGGAGCGATCAAGGATGGTGTTTAAAAGGCACTTTCAATTTAATCTGTTAAAATTGGATCTTATAGGCCTAAATATTCAGTTTCGTGGTTGAGGCTGCTTTTTGTAACCAAATAATGCAAATGTAAAATAAATCCTTACTAGGGATGTTAGCGGTAAAATAAATATATTTTTGGTGGCAGCACATATTTTCGAATTTTGGCAAAATTTAAGGTTTCTAAAGAGCCATATAACATATAACCCATTTGCATTCGGCTTGCCAGTCAGTCTGTTTTTTTTTGCTATTGTTATCACTGTACACTTAGTAAATGCTATTTAAGAGAACTTTTGTATGTCTGTTGGTATGTTTCGTGGGTTTCTGATCATCATCGCAATGATAATGTTCGTGTTAACCAGTAAGATGTGGTATATCAGCACTGTAGGTGCATAAATTAGTTACAAACTGTAATTTAAAATTAATTTATTGACTATTACCACTGATTAACGTACTAACAATACGTTAATCAATGCTATTACCCAAACAGTAGAAATACTTCCCAATGCGTATTATGCTAGCAGTCTTGTTTTGCTCAATTTTAGTTATGTAACATACCTTTAAGGGACCCAAATATGAAGAATAGATAAGCAACATATAAATGAAAAATTTTCATTTATCCTGGGTGAACAAACCTAATTCCGTCTTTTTATCCGATTGGGCAGTAGGTAGACAGAGACCGAAAAAATGGCTATTCTAGGCCTACTAGATCTCATGAGCATAGGCAAGATTTGAAGTGGTATGCAATGAACGTATTCGAAACATCATTTTATGGCCAGGTACTAGTTTAAGCAATATTTTAGATATAAGTCTTCTCAAACTCGTTAACCCTATGAAAATAAGCTTAGTTCAGTTGAAGCTCAATATAAACAGTTGTTCTTGAAGCCTGAAGAATTATGGACAGCTAAAATTCAGCATTTACCCAAACATTTTTTACAAGTCTTGGAAAAGTCGTTTTATGACGTAAATGTGAAGACTAAGCCGGATATAAAATAACGTTTTTGTTCGAAATCTTCGTCGAGTCGTTTTTGAATTTCTTGGACAAAAGCTGTAATATGTCTTAGAGACGTATTAGCATTAATGAAGGCATGTTCTTTTAAGTGTTGACAAGTACGTACTTATTTACGTTTCTGTCTTTTGGTCTTATACAAAAACATATAATGCCTTTGTTGGCTATTTGTAATATAGGTATATGCGCAGTTACTCAGGATTTATGCTTAAAACACTGTTGCACGGAAACGAAAACGAACCCATTCTTAAGTTGAAATAGAGAACCATTTCGGATAGAGTTCTAGAATGACGTCTCTAAAACATCTGTCCAAAGTTCAAACCTTCCGATTAACAAGTCCGATCTGATGCCAAAAGAGTACTTGGCCAAAAAACTTGTAAGAAAAGGTTCGCAATCAGAGTGGGTCCTTCATATGTACTGGCAGTAATATGTTGATGTGTTACCAACATCTCATCCTCCCACTCCAATTTGGCCCCTCCAAAAAAGATAATGACCAAGCACACCGAAAAACGAAATTTGGCCGGTCTATAGAGATTTTCAGTTTCCATCAATGTATGTTGTAGAAATATTATTCAAACCAAGTTAGTAGTTTTCAAAAGGTCCCCAGGTATGACTTCCAAGGCAACATTCGGATTGTTTGGGTAGGTGTGAATAGTATAGGATATAAGCGGGTTCAGTTGTAACCAGGACAATATAAAGTCGTTAAAGAATACGAAAAACGAGGCCACAGAACACGAGCACCATAATGTCTAAAAACTAGATTTGAGTTCAATTTTTGTTCTTTGCCTCCAATGGACTGCTTAGAACAATGTAGCAGTATCGTCTACTAAAATCTCGTTAGAAGTAAAAATATGTTTTAATGATAATTTCCACATACATAGTTGCAAAGTTGCATGTGTCAAATGTTAACCGTAGAAAACACTGCATGATTATTACTAGCCTCAGCAGCAGTGATAGCGATAGTAACAGTCCTCTGCTCTCAGTTATAAGAAACGCACAATGTCCTTCCTTGTAATAATACACCATTCTCGGTCCTTAGAGTTCACCCCTTTTACCTTCGTATCTTATACCCTGGCAAGCTCGGCGACTTTATATATTATTAGGGTGCTAACACAAACAATTGTTTTTCTACCTACTGACCTGCATGGAACATCGCAACACAAAGAGATGCTCTGGTCTCCCTTCGGATGACCGATGAAAATAAAAATCGCTCCTAACCGGTTTGACCGATTTCACAAAGAAAGGGGTAAAAAATATAAAAATATTGACCCTTCATTTGCATACTGGCCTGACCAGTGTGGGAAAAGTGTAATCTGCAGAGTGCATACAATGCCGAACGGAATTGCTATAGGGATAGGGTATGATGGTCATTACGACAACTCGGCCTAACGGTTAACGGTTTTTTGAAACTAGGTAAGTATACAGGCCCGCAGCTGTAGCTAAAATGATTGGTTTTAAGGATGGACGATATCAGTTTTTACAGCGGGCTACAATCAAATACATAAGTTAGGGTACAACAAAACGCGACAGTTTTGAATGTAATATTGACTTTGCCCAAATTATATTTTTGATATATAAACAATTCGTAGACGACCAACTGATCGAGCGAGTAGATAAATTCAAATATCTGAGTTCAACATTAAAGATGGACTGTGACGATTAAAACAAAGTACGTATTGCGCTGTAGCGTGCCAAGGTCTTGGGGGCTCCCCTGCAATTTTTTTCACGGGGCCCCCCTCTATATAAAAAAATATTTCAAATCGCTCTTTATATTTTGATTCTTTTCTTTCGAGTTTTTGAAGAATAAGATTTCATAGACCTTAGGTACAATAATATAATTATACATCGATTAATCACATTAATGTAACAACCTCCATCTATATTATATGGCCACTATGAGTTTTAGGTTTAGAAAACTACAAAATTTGGGACTTTATTTAATAAACATTACTGAAACACAACACAAAACTATAACAAAGTAAAAAATAAAACATTTATAACACACAAGAGCTATAATTTTCTGAAGAGCAAAAAAGGCTCTCAAACCAACTATTCATATAAATATTCCGTGTTTCCATTATACTTTTCATTACAGGTCTGAGGGCGGGGGGGGGGGGGGGGGGAGAGGCACGGACCAGGACTGCCGCGGTCTAAAAACACCTTAACTTTTGGTATTTATACAGGGTGTCCCACGGCGATTAAGACAAGCAATATATCGGAACTGGGCAGTAGTAGCGAATTATAATTTAGAGCAAATATAGTATCTTTTCTTATATTGTGTCACCCCTGAAGTATTTGTTTTTGGTTACGTGACGTCCGATTCAAAATGTTTAATGGGGGACCCTGTATATTATTTGTGACTTTTTGTGTTCCTCCCGATAAAACAAGTCCAACAAACTAGCACACTCTGGGTCTAAAGTGATTAATTCAAGAGCTACACGTACTTAAAGGACTGTACCACTACCATTATGAAACACTACCAAAGTAATTAATTTAACTGTAGGGGTACATGTTATAATCAATGGTAGTGGTACCATTCTTTAAGTACCTGTAGCTCTTGAATTAATCACTTTAGACCCCAAGTGTGCAGTTTGTTGGAAATGTTTTATCGAGAGCAACACAAAAAGTCACAAACATACAGGGTGTCCCATTAAAAATTTGGAATCGAACGTCACGTGATCAAAAACAAATACCTCATTGGGTGATACAGTAATAAGAAAAGAGACTATATTTGCTCTAATTTAAACCCCCAAAATTATAATTCGCTGCTACTACTACCCAGTTCCGATATATTGCTTGTCTTAATCATCGTGGGACACCCTGTACATATATATAATATATAAATATAATATGCTTCCGTAGAGCTCTAGCGGGGGGGCGTACGCCCCCTCTAAATCCGCCACTGGTACTAGAGATTAAAAATATCCGATTATGGTACATAATGTGACTAAATTTTGAAAAACGTTTTTCTTTCAAATTTTGGGTGAAAGCGCTCACAAAGATATGTATGTGCTTTCACCACAATTTCGAATAAGAAACTTATGGCCATCTGATTCGATGTATAAACATGTTTGTGAGTACATAATCATATTGACTACATGAATTATCATTTAGTAAAAGGTCTCATTCTAGTCTGAAAGAGAAAACTTCCTATTAAGAGATGATAAATAGACACAAACGGAAAATACGTGCACAAACTCAAAAATTCTTTTAATTCTTTTAATATTCAACTATACTCGTTTTGTACAAAAAAATATCATCTTTATTGATGTTACCTACAAACGGCAAGTTTAGCTTAAACCTGTCATGTTTGCCAATAGCTGGCGACAACTCTCGCTTAAACTGCCTCAATTTAAAATTTGCTATTGCATGATACAGTTATCGAGTTATCATTACGATATTATTTCTTGCACAAATCATCATCTAACTACAAAAGGTTTTCTATGCCTTATTAATTTTACCCTTTTGAAGTCGATTACCATTTTTTTTGTAGTGCTAGTTTCTCATACTTCAAGGCCATTTCCTATTTAATTTTAAATGTGTTTTAAATAGAGTTTTAAAGATGTAATTTAAAAGTTAAAATCAAATTGTTATTAATGTATCTTATCTAATTCTGTAACAAAGTTCTGTCATTTTGAGGCTATTAACCAATTAATATATCATTTTTTCAAGTCCTGTCAAAAAGTGTGTAGCATAGAAATAGCTCGCAGGGGCTGACATAAGAAAAATGGTGTTATTGATTGGGCAATAAAATGCACTTATTGGCTTTTAAACAGGTTTTAATTTACAAAAGAAATGATTGTACTTAGATTTATTTGCTATTTTTCTTAAAAGTGTTAATAAAATATATTAGTTTTATGTCGATACTGTCATCTTTTGACTAATGCAATGTATTAGCTAGTTTGAACAAGAAGATCGCCAATTTAAAAACGTTTTCGCTACCCACCACTTGTATAACGTGGAGCCACATTCCAGATGCTGAATATTTGAAAATCGATAATTTCGTCTCTGTGCCCTGTGGGATTTTCACCATTCGACGATCGACAAAGAGAGCGCGAGAAAGAGAGAAAGGTGGAGAGAGAGGGAGACGAGAGACACACAGACAAAGGCGGGGAGATACATAGAGAGAGAGGGGGGGAGAGAGAGAGAGAGAGAGAGAGAGACAGAGAGAGAGAGACAGAGAGAGAGACAGAGAGAGAGACAGAGAGAGGGACAGAGAGAGGGACAGAGAGAGGGACAGAGAGAGAGACAGAGAGAGAGAGACAGAGAGAGAGACAGGGAGAGAGACAGAGAGAGAGAGACAGACAGAGAGAGAAACAGAGAGAGAGAGAGAGCTGTCCTGTTTATTACAGAAGCATTCTGTTGTGCGACTTCACCAACGTTCACATCTACTTTATTCCTAATACCTACTGTGATAGTCAAAACACATCATGTTTAATCTACGAAGTCTCAAACACCGTAAATATATTACTTGTCAAGAACCCCATATTGTATATCCAGCCGCCGATGGTCTTGCGCTATACCTACCTACGTAAACCTGAATTTCTACCCTGATGAATACGGCATATGAGGCTAAAGTTGCCAATATTTTTTGTTGAAGACGAGTATAATCAGAGAACGAGCAAGGGACCCTGCGACCACTGATAAGCAAATACCTAAGGTATTTACCCTGTAGATACCCAATGTGTAAATACCATATTGGTATTTGGGTAAATCCCGAGTATATTCCCAAGTGCATTGCCTTTGATCGTTGAAGACACTCTAACAAATAGTTATTAGAATGTATCATTATAAACGCGAAAATAAAACAAAATTTACTTTTCTACCCGTTACGTTGCGCATTTACCCCCGCCCATTACTACTGGTCACAACATAGCCACAAAATTGTAAATCCTGTGGGCATATACCGGGTATACAGCAGGGGCGTGCGGTTCATAGAAGCAATGGAAGCACTGCTTCCACTGATTACAAATAAAATTGCAATTTTTTCCTCCAGGTTGTAAATTAATATCTGTTTGTTTTTATTTGCGAGCTAATTGTAATATACAGGGTGAGTCAAGCTCAACGCCTCGGAGCCTCGGACACTTGTGACCAAACGATACCACTTTTTGGAAAATTAACTTTGCGGGTGTATGTAGGTGGTGTTGGACTACATTTTAAAAATAATGACTTTTATACAGGGTGTCTAATAAAAGCGTGACATATCAAAGTTGTGTTTTTTAAATGGAACACCCTGTATATTATTGCATATTTGGATTCCCGGGTGAATTTTAGTGTAACTTTATGTATCACACATGGCACTTTAAGCGAACCGTTTAGGTGCAAATCACAATTTTTGGTATAAGTAGATATATAGTAATAAAATAATATATAGTATATAAGTAGATATAATAATAATAATAAGTGGCGCCTCCCCAAGGTGGCGGATAGGGGAACGCCTCCCAGATATGGGTGGTACCGGGGAAATCAAATACCCCGGGCGGACCAAAACTAGCACGGTGGAATAGCGTCTGCATCCAGAGGATCGGCTATTCCTCAATAACTAGGACACGACGGATCTCCATGTGAGGAGCGGTACTCCGACAGCGTCTGACTCCATGTTAAGGGCGGCTGATAATACACCCGCAGGAAGCCACCCAACATCAGTAGGCTATCCGGTGCGTGGCGACACCGCAGGGTATACCGAAGACCAAGGATGTAATCCAGCCGGCAACCTTCGCAGGTGCATCCTCAGGAGGCAATTTAGACGGCTGCGAAATGTCGTCTGGGGGCCCTAAGGCCAACCACCTGACGGGCCCTATCTTCGGGTTCGACCACCCCGGAAGAAAAGCACCCACACCGAGCCGGTTTCGGAAGCCGGCGTTGGGCAAGGTGGCGGTGCTTCGAGTTGCCTTGTTGACGACCCCCGCAATGACATGGACCGTTTTAGGTGGACGACGGAGCTCAAGGATGACCTGCTGAGCTGCTACGAGAGCAGTCGCCCGCGCCGTAGGGGATACATGTCCCGCATGTATGAGAGGTGGTGTGAAATGCACCCAGAGCATAGCATGCTTACCTCTCAGAATTTGCGAGATTATGTATCGTACCTCCGGAGGCAGGGATATGTTCGTGCTGCAGCTCAGCCTGCCCCTTCGGCGGACGGGAGGCCTGTTAACCAGGCTGAAAGTTCGCCGGTAAGGCCCGCTGAGAGGGAAATCGACCAAGTCGTCTCACCTGGGGATTTCGGAGACCGAAGGGCCTTGCATAACCTTGCCTTGCACATCAATTGCGAAATTTACGCTGCGGCTCTGAGGCTAGCTAGACAGGGGAGAGTGAGAGACTCTCCTGTTGAGAGAGCACAGAGACGGGTGCGCCAAATGGAAGCGAAAATCCAGTTGGCTCGCCAGGAAGCATCCCGTATCCAGTGTGTGATGGAATATAGAGCGGCTGGGAAGCCTTTTACGCGCCGAGTGCGCCAGATAGCCTACGGGTTGAGGCGCGACCATCATACACTCAGTCAAGCGGTACTGGTTGTTGTCAAGCAACACTGTCTTGACAGGATACGGATGCTAATCGCTGCTAAGCGATCGTTGGTGGCGCGGGCGAGAGGTCTGGAGCAGAACAGAATGTTCTACGAAAGACCTTCTCGCCTTTTCCAACAGCCGCCTCCAGCCATAGAGCAGCCGCCAACTGCTGATCGCGTGGAGGCCTTTTGGAGGGACATTTACGAACAACTCAAACCTCTCTCAGCAGGCACCCCGGCCTTGGCGCAGTTCGAGTCCGTTTGTAGGAGGACTCCTAACTCGAATGTACTGCGTCACCCGATAAACACGGAAGAAATTCTTGACGCCTTACGAGGCGCAAAGAATTTCGCAGCTCCTGGCCCGGATGGCATAAACACCTACTGGTGGAAAAAATTCCCCAGTTGCCACCGGCATTTAG
The DNA here is from genome assembly GCA_951848785.1 of Callosobruchus maculatus. Lineage (NCBI taxonomy): Eukaryota > Metazoa > Arthropoda > Insecta > Coleoptera > Chrysomelidae > Callosobruchus > Callosobruchus maculatus. Next base: position 4,911,342 of record CATOUR010000032.1, read on the forward strand.
CTAGAGTTTTTAACTCGTGGCTAAATCAGGAGCAGCCAATTCCGGCTTGGTTTGTCGAGGGTCGAACCGTGCTTCTCCCGAAGACCGGAAATTTGTCTGATCCCAAAAACTACAGGCCAATAACATGTCTGAACGCATGTTACAAGCTCTTCACCAGAATCTTGTACATGCGTATCCTTCAAGCTGTGAATCCTGTATTTCTCGACGTGTATGAACAGAGAGGGTCAAAGAAAGGAGTAGCTGGCTGCAAGGAGAACCTGTTGATTGACCGATGTGTCACGCAGGACTCCGTGCAGTACAAGCGAAACCTTTCTATGGCCTGGATTGACTATCGCAAGGCATTCGACAGCACGTCTCATGAGCTCATTGTGCGGCTGTTGGAATGTCTTTCGGTGGATAATCAGATAGTGGGATGCATCAAACAACTGATGCCACTCTGGAAGACCCGGTTCACTATAACATCAGGTGAAACTCGGGTTCGGACAGAAATGGTGTCATTGAAAAGAGGTGTCTTCCAAGGAGACGCCTTGAGTCCCTGGCTCTTTTGCATCTCACTTTTGCCTCTGTCCATAGCGCTGAGAAATACTAAAGGATACAGCTGTGGCACGCCCAATAACCAGAGGCACAAAGTCACCCATCTGTTTTATATGGATGACCTAAAACTTTATGCCTCCGGCCAACGCGAACTACAACAATCGCTGAAGGTGGTGCAGGAGTACAGTCATGCTATCGGAATGGAGTTCGGGACAGACAAATGTGCATTGGTTCATCTCAAGAAAGGACGAAGCGGAGATGAGGAACAGCTCATTGATGGGAGCATTTTGCGACAACTGCATGCCGGAGATAACTATACCTACCTTGGAGTGGCGCAGCGTCATATCCAAGAGGCAGAATTGGTCAAAGAGTGTCTCCGCCGCAAGTATTTGGACAGACTCCGGCAGATCTGGTCATCAGAACTGTCCGGCAAGAACAAAGTCGCTGCCACAAACATGCTTGCGGTCCCATTGTTATTATACACCTTTGGTGCTATACACTGGAAAGTGAACGAGCTGAAAGAAATCGACACGAAGACCCGCAAAAGGACGGATATGGAGAGAAGTCTGCATCCTAAGTCCTCTGTCCAGCGAATATATCTCCCGCGACACCTGGGAGGGCGTGGACTATTGAGTTTGGAGCGTCTGCACAACAGGGTAGTATTGGCCACTGCCTGCTATGTAACGAACAGCACCGATCCCCTGATCCGCTTTGTGCGAGATCACGAGAATGCGGGTAAAGGAGCCTTTCTTTTTAGCGCAGCGAAACGAGCAGCCGAGGAGCTCAGCCTCACACTCGACTTCAAGCGGAGGTGTCAGCAGTCCATTACGGAACTTGCTCCCGCAGAATTAAAATCCCACATTAAAACTGCCGAAGTCGACTTCCTTTTAAGACTTCGTAAAGATAAGCCAATGCATGGAATCTTCTACAAACATCTGGAAGAGCACGGCTTGTCTGAGCAGTTGACCTTCCCTTTCCTAAGGTCTAGTAGGTTGAAGTCGGAGACTGAGGGCTTCATAATGACTTGCCAAGACGGTGTCTTCAACACCTTGGTGTACCGTAAAAGGGTTATGGGTGTAGATGTACCCGACACCCGTTGTAGAGCTTGCCGACAGGCGCCAGAGACGCTTATGCATCTCTTGTCGGCATGTAAGACGTACGCTGGGACGGCTTAAGTCCATCGACACAACGCGGCTCTACGAGTGCTCTACTATCACTTAAGGCACTCATAATACGGTATCGATGAGACACCGGTGCTGCCTTACGCTCCAGGGGATATAGAGTCCGTTGTGGAGAACGAGAGATGCCGGATTTACTGGAACTACTCGTTCCCCACGCTCGAGCTTGTACAGACAAACAAGCCCGACATAGTCCTTCTCGACCACCAACAGAAGACGATGTTCGTTATAGAGTTTTCGGCGCCTGCCGACGTGAACATCGTCTCTAAGGAGGAGGAAAAGCGGACCAAATATCAGGAGTTGCTCGGACAACTTTGCAGGGTCTGGCCAAACTACACTGTAAGTCTGCTGGTTATGGTCATTTCCCTAGGTGGAATGAGGAATACGCTGCTCTCTGCACTGTGCAAAATACCGGTGTGTCGTGCGGCGGCGCACATCTTAGCCGCCAGAATGCAGAAGGCAGTCATCCTTGGGATCCCTTCGTCTACTTAGGGCGCACGATTCGCGGACCCAGTGATTGCTCACCTCACGGTGTGAGGAGTAGTCATTAGGTAATGGAACAGCAGCTCGGTGTGTCGGAGCCCGGGCTGCACTTTCTGTTTTTTGAAATAATAATATTAGAAGAAACCACTCCATGGATGGCCAGCTTTTTCCAGAAACTGAAGGATTTATGATTGCTATCCAGGACCAAGTTATTGCGACAAGAAACTACAAGAAATACATAATTAAAGATCCATCCATAACAGAAGATAACTGCAGAAAATGCCACCAGCAAAAAGAAACAATAGATCACTTAACAAGCGGATGCAAAGTTCTTGCCGGTACCGAATACATAGCCAGACATAAATCTGCGGCCAAGGTCATACACCCAGCACTAGCCACAGCAAACAAACTGATAGAAAACACAGATCCATACTACAATTACACTCCGACATCAGTACTCGAAAACGATCGGTACAAACTATACTGGGACGTTGAAATACATACAGACAAGACTATCCCAGCCAATAGACCAGATATAGTTTTCCAGTCGAAGGCAGACAAAGTTACCTATTTAATAGATATCGCTATTCCCAACGATGTGAATATTCAAAACACCTACGCTGGGAAGATATCCAAATACACGGACCTTGCCATGGAAATAAAACGACTTTGGAAACAAAACAAAGTCACAATTGTCCCCCTCATTATGTCTGTCTCAGGCCTTACACCAAACACGTTTACACAACACCTTCAACAGTTGGGCCTGGACAAAAAGTTACACAAAGTATTTCAAAAGTCTGTAATCCTGAAGACCTGTAATATTGTGCGATACTTCCTAAATTCCGATCAATAATAGTTCGGGTGTTGACTTGGCACAGCCCGTCAACACTTGTTGCTACCGCAATTATGCGAGAGAAACTTAGAAAGTCAAATAATAATATTTATTCACCATAATTACAGTGTAGTAAATATAAATAAATCCACAGTAGGCGTTGCCTGTGCGTGGATATACAATATGATATAAAAATTTAAATGTTTTCAAATATACATATCTCAATATTACTAGGACAATTTTTATTGATTAATAATATTATGTATAATCATTCGCTCTACAGAGTAAATCCATTCCTTTAGTTTTTGTTTAAAATGTTTGCCAAATTTGAGGGACTTTATGGTTGATAGTACTGCACAATACAATTTCGGAGCTAGGTACATAAATGATCGTTGGAATATTGTTGTTGTGTGGTCGAGCTAAGTTTGATGACCATATTTTGTGCCTCGTGCTATATACATGTATATGCTTATGTTTCATTTCATCAACACAGATTTTGTGGAATAAATTGCTGATATGTAAGAAATAAAGTTGCCTAGTATCGAGTATCTTTGTTTCTTGGTATAAATCGTTTGACGGATAGAGCTTAGATTTATGAAATATAGATTTCAGCACATATTTTTGTAATATATCCAATTCAGAAATATATGTCTTGCAGGCAGATCCCCAAGCTGGTAATCCATATGTTAGATGTGTTTCAATTAAAGCATGATATAATAATTTAATGAAATTATCTGTTAGAATATTGGATAGAATTTTTAGTTTATATGCTACACATCAGATTTTTTTCATCAGAAAAAAAATTGAATATCGCAGTTATCATAAATCTTAGAGGGCTGTGACTTTGCCGTGTTGCTAAGCATGAAATGTGTCAGCTTACTTTAGACGGTCGAGTTCGAATTTGTACTTGGGAGGAATCGGTAGATCAATTAAGGAAACTTCAATCAAAAGTAACTTGATTTTTTCAAATGGGAATGCTTAATTCTTTTTATACGATCAAATGTGCAATTTGATAGGCTTTCTAATGATATGCGGTTGTAAATATCAATCTCTGGTAGTTTTGATTTAATTTTAAATGTTCAATGAAACCGATGTTTTTCAATTTTCCTACCTATAAGCAACTTAGCAGGCCATGAAATATAAACAAAACACCCTTCAGATGGAACAAAACAACTAACTTAGTAGATAGATACGGACGAACTATAGTAAAGCGACAAAATTATAAATTTGACTTACAACAAAAAGACATAACACATCTAAGGTCAAAAAGCAGCTGGAGTACGACAGAAATGGGTATTTTTCACAGCATACCGGCTACTACAATATTCTGAAGACTGACATTTCACAAAACAATTATGAATTTTGAAATGAAAGGAAACCTACCACGTAATGTTGCTGGCAGTTTAATAAGTTCAGAATAAAGTTCCATATTTAATCATTTAAAAAAGTAGTAACCGATACCTCTGACTGGAGTTCTGCAAATTCTTCAATACTCATAAGCAAGATCGCCGAAAATGAAAAATAAATTAGAAATCTGCTCAAATTAATTAACGTAATTTACCTGGCGAAAATTAAAATATGATTTGTCAGTATTCCTTTTTTCGCGATCTTGCTAATAGATACTAAAAAATTCAAATAGTAACAATACTTCCGTATTGTTACTTTTGACTTTGACGGAAATAACTACTGTTTTTGTACCATTAAATGTGAAATTGCGTTCTGAAGATCTTAGACTGAAGGCAACAATCGCTAAAAGTTTTGCTTTCATTTCAAAGTGTTTAGTGATTTTGGAAATTTTTAATCTCTACTACATTGCAGTCGCTAGTAAGCTGTAAAAATTATCGATTTCTGTCGTACTCCAGCTTCTCTTTAACTTCAGACATGTTACCGCCGTTGTTTCTGGTTAGACTTGATTTTTGTAGGGAATTTTTATAATCTTGTCCTTTTACTCTAGTTCTTCTGAATGTTTTTCCTAAGTTAGTTGTTTTCTTCCATCTAAATACGATTTTGTTTATATTTCATGGCCTGCTAGTTTATTTATAGGTAGGGAAATTGAAAAACACCGATTTGATTGAATTCTCAAAATTTAATGAAAACTACCATCGATGGATATTCACAACCTGATATCATTGGAAAGCCTACCAAATTGCACATTTGAACGTACAAAAAAAATTATGCATTCCCATTTGAAAAAATCAAGTTACCTTTGATTGAAGTTTCTTTAATTGATCTACCGTTTTCTCCAAGTACAAATGTAATTCGAACTCGACCGTCTAACGTAAGCTGACATATTTCATGCATAGTAACGCGGCAAAGTCACAGCCCTCTAAGATTTATAATAGCTGCGATATTCAATTTTTTTCTGATATCTACTTATACCCAAAATTGTGATTTGCACCTAAACGGTTCGCTGAAAGTCCCATGTGTGATACATAAAGTCACACTAAAATTCTCCCGGGAATCTAAATATGCAATAATATACAGGGTGTTCCATTTAAAAAAAAACTTGGATATGTCACGCTTTTATTAGACACCCTGTATAAAAGTTTTTGAAATGTAGTCCAACTCGACCTACATACACTTGCAAAGTCGATTTTTCGAAAAGTGGTATCGTTTGGTCCCAAGAGTCCGAGGCGTTGAGCTTGACTCACCCTGTATATTTTATTCATGGAGCGCGTCCAAAAAACGAGATCGGGACGTGACGCCTAAAATACGGCAACCAACTCAGCCGTTAGTAATCCATAGGAGGGGATCGCCTTATTTCCTACGAGCACTTGTTGCGTTGCAAGATCGAAGGCCATTGTTCTATACGTGCATTCCCATAGCTGCCGAAAGAGATTTAAATTGTGCTTCCCAGTATTGTTCTGAGGGTGCGACTTGGATGCGGCTGCTGAAGGAGCGGGCGTATCGTCCAGCGACGGGCCCATAGAGGGCCGTCCTCGTGACTGTATTATATGTTCTTTTAAAAGTAAAAAAAATTCTGTGGTACATTTATAGAAAAACAGTCAATTTTGAAAGATGGTCGACCTACTCCAACTAACGACATTACTAAAGACATGAAGACCCACAAAAGGCATTTCAGTTTTTGTGTATATAACACGGATGAGCGGTTAACAGGGTGTGGAAATTTTGGAAAATTGTTCTGCTAGCCATGTCTGCTTTTTTCGACTGTGAAAAAAAATGTGTGGTATACTTCAGAATTTTCCGATTTAAACAATCTGCATAAAATGATGGAAAGACATTGTAACGGTCATTTGGAAATGTTTTTTAAACTTAAAAGTTGAAACGAATTTCTTTGAAAAAATCGGGAGATTGTTAAAAGGTTAGTTGATGTTATTGAGGGAGCATGTGCTTAGATTTAGAGGTCATAGTGAATAAGGAGCTAGTATTAATTGTTGAAATTAGGTAGGTTAGTTGAGTTAGCTACATATTGCTTCCACCATTGATTAACTTATTTATAAGTTAATCAATGCTTCCACTAAATGTAAAGTGACAGCAAGTGAAAACTAAAATTACAAAAATACAATTTCCGATTAATAAAACAAAAAGGATCCATTAAACGTTAGCATTAGAAACAATTTTATGAAGCTGTTGTCAGGTGTAAGTGGCATTGTGTTCACTAGTTAGTCTTTATCGTCATGATATGGCTGGTTCTTGCAATGTAATTGGCACAGTACATTTGGCATTACAAAATATTGATAAATATCAGGTATCTTGGAATAAAGTATCAAAGGGTAAGAAGTGCCAGGGCAATCTACTTAGCCGAGGTTAATTTTACTACAATACATATTTTGTACCACCAGTTCTGATGAATAAAGAATATGGAACCTAAAGAATCCCCTTCAAATACCCTAACCCTAGTTAGTGAGATCAGAAGTAGAGGGTAATGCAAATGGATAAGAGAATTTTCCTTCAGCTTGCACTATAACATGTAGCAATGCTTCCCATACTATGACTAGGCAATTCCTTCACCTTAGAGACATATGGCTAACATCCCATCCATGCAATAAAAAATATAGTTCATGAACATGGAGATATTTTGATACACTCTATTAAATCATATTACCATGTTACATTTTTTTTTATTCACCATCATTGAGCAAAAATAATAACAAAAGTCCTAATCACTGAAATTATCTCCTTCCTTTGCCTTTGCCTTTACCCTTGTTACTACTACTGGATTGCTGACTTTGTTCACCTCCACCTTTATTTTGTCTGGTCTTTAATTTTGGAATCATATCACCAAGATGATACATGACACTATCTCTTGTTGGAAAATCAGGGAGACAGGGGCTGCCATCATCGTTTTTCAACTGTAACCTTATCCTACCCCTATATAACATCTCCTTGCTTCTTTCTCGGCTGTATAACTTATTTTCTACCCCAACTTTAAAACCAGCTGCAACAAGAACATCCCTGATTTCCTGATGGGTGGGATTCTCAACACATTTGGATTTTGCAATTCTTCGCCCTTCTGCGATAGTCTTTTTGCTATTGATGTATGCTGGGTAGATACAAATCCATCTGGAAAAAATGCATGCTCATCCAAAGGTTACAGAAAAATAAAAGCTTTTATTACCTTTCTTTTTCACTATAACTTTTGTCTGGACTCCACTGGAGAACAGGAGCCTGCATACCGTCGTTAATTAGAGGTGAAATTGTGGCTTAAAGTTAATAATATGGAGTTTTCAAAATACTGTACCACTTTGTAAATAGTAGTAAATACTAAATAGTAAGGTTACTATAAAACGTCATCAAACTTCGAACATCAAACCACACTCCACACTTCCACAGACACCACAGCATCAAACTATCAAGTCAAAAGTGTGAAAAAGTGACAAATGACAAGTACATTACAAAAAATTCATGCTCTGTGATGTTAGCACCTCGATTTGACAGAAAACTTCACTGGCAGTGACTGACGTACTGACGTTTCGTGCTTTCGTTTTGCCTGTGTGATAGGCAACACTTCATACAACGGATAGGCGAAATTTAAAATTTGTTTTTACGGTGGTTTTTACAATATTTGTCTTTTGCATCGAATTTCTATATCACTTCTGATTTAATTGCTATCCATTCATTGAATTGCCCGTAAATTTAGTATTAGTGACTTTTAATAAAATTATTTTAATGCTGTTCTATTCGCCAATCAACAGGTGGCTCTGTATCGTTTTCCAGTAAATTCATTAAATATGCATTGCATAAAATGGCTTCTTGTTTCTTGTAGTTCGCCGAAGGAAGAGAAAGTAATAATTATTTTAATTTATTAATTGCTGGTCAATTATTATACCCACACTAGTGCGCTGGTTAAATTGTGCCAATATAACCTAGAAGACTGTGTACATTTTTTATAGACGGTGATATCGTGAAATGGCATATCAAAAATGTTTAGATTTCTGAGTGGACGAAGACCGAGAAATTCTTCATCAAATGATGCCAAATCAAATAAATCTGCAGCTAATAAAAATTTGATACAATGCAGAGTGATTCTCTTGGATGGCACAGACTTATCTGTCGAGTTATCGGTAAGGTGTAAACAATGTTCTAATTTAAAATACATAGAATATGGTAAACAGTCGTTTGTGTGGGCGTTTAGTTTTTATAGTTCTGCAAGCTGCATTATCTCTGCTCCATCCTTTCATTACTATTCTAAGGCCATTCATTGCAAAATACAGGTCCAAGCTATTATCCTATTTTTAATTTTTTATGAACTGTCTCAGCCTATAAAATCCAACTTTTATTTTTATTTACAGCTATTTAACTTTTTGCAACATTTAATCATTCAGATTTATGCATGAAGCATTTGCTGTGCTGTTTAAAATGTATATACAGTACAGTTATACCAAGGCAAGCATATTTTCAGCTATTTGATTGGAATCTGTGGTATAACATTTACCTACATTTTTTTTCAAATGCAGTTCACCACAAGGTAGCACAAACAATAAGTATAAATTATGGGAAAATCAAAAGAATGATGAAACTGAATGTTTTGTAATAATTGCCACAATACTTACCTCATTAGTTGTGTGAAGAATTGGAATATTTTAATATTCTTACCATCATGTTGAATTCCAGCAACCAATGGTGTGTGATAGTATATAGAAAAATATTACATTCTTTTTTTGCATTAGTCAAAAAGCTAACAGGTACTAACTAACAAAATTGAAAATCTATAGAGATATCTGGTGTATAAGAAATGTTGTATCACTCATCCTTTTTTTTTTAATTTGTCTTTGTTAGAATGTGTAATATTCATACTAACTAATGAATTTCTATTGTAGTTGCACAAAATATTTTGAAATATACTTTTCTAAAATGTTATTAAATACACCCTGACAAATTATTAACTCATTTTCACTGACTATCTAGTGATCCCAGGTTGGCTTTTTAACCCTTTCAATTTTACCAACCCAATATCAAGAAACATTTCAAAAATTATCCATTTTTGCTTTTTGGTGGTTAAGGTTTCATTGATTGAAAATAGGAAATTAAGATAAGGGTTTAAGTTTGACCTTCATGTGTGGATAATTTGTTGCTGGAAAGACAAGTAACTTGAATTTAGTGAAATTTTAAAGGAGACAAGATATGTTTGTATTGCACTAATAAGAAGGAGATTCATTCACATACTGATGTACCATGCTGCATTAACTATAAAAGGGTCATAGCGATAGCATTTGGCCTTCCCAGCGACAAATTGCATCTTCATTTCCTAAAAACCTTTACATTTGTTGTAATTAAATTTTAACACTATACACTATAGCTTGTATGAACAAAGTCTGTTTCTGAGTTACACCTAATATATTATCATACAGACGATGCCCCCCCCCCCAAAGATACTTCCCAGGGCTCCTGCAAGAAATTTTCTGTGACTTCTTTTTTCATAATATATTATGTGTATATACAGGTGAGTTCTAAATTCAGCCTTTTTTTAGCTGTGTATTATAGATAAAATAAACAACTTTTCCATATAACTTTTTTCCGAAAACTAAAAAATAAGGGAAATACATAATCAAAAAGAGAAGTCTGGTCATGTGTATTAAGACATATTTACCTATTTAGTCAGTTTTTTGCTCCAATTTTTGACTTATAATCATGCATTGTACCTATCAATTAGTACACTAGTCACTTTTAGTTTATCTTAGTTAATTCTAAATTAGTAAATCTTTTAGGATTTGCCAATTTAAAATTATCAAAGATAAACAGGATGTGACTACTGCTACACTATCTGATAGTTGCAATGCCTAATCAATAAGAGAAAAATATGAGCAAAAAACTAAACATAAACAGACTAGGTACGTCTTGGTACACAATCCCAGATTTACATTTTTTATTTTGTATCTTGCTAATTTTTTAGTTTTCTGTTAAAAAAGTTATTTGAAAAAGTAGTTTGTATCAACAACTTCTGTACACAATTAAAAGAAGTATCAACTTAGGACTCACCCTGTGTGTATTAAAGAAAAAATCTTGGGGTTGTGGCCAGAATTTTGTAAAGAAACACAGGTCACTGAATAAAGGACTCTATGGTGTTAACTAACAAGTCTACTGCAATGTTTATTGCTACCTTAAGGGCTTTAACGTTGAAGTTTGCTCACAAAAAACAGCAATGTGCATTGAGTCACAGACTTTCAAATGCAATTCTCAACCAAAAAATGTCAAACAATTTTTGGCTAATTTAACTCGGTCTCTTCCACAACACAGGTCATACGAACAACCAACATATATTTGCAAAATACAATCTAAACAACAACCTCTACATGTTTAAATCATCTGAAAAATTACAAAATTTGTGGTTTGAAAACAGAGAAGATCGTTGTTTAATTTGTATTTTACACCAGTTTGTGTGACCTTTGTTGTGGAAAACACTGAGTTAAATTAGCCAAAAATATTTTGACTTGCTGTATTTTTCCATTTCCTACGGATACTGTGCCGATTTTTTGGGTTTTAGTTCAAAATGCACTACTGTCCCGCTTTTTCAACGATAGGTATGTTTCATGGGGTTCATAGGTTGAAGTATTATTTGTAAAGCACTAATATACTAGAAAAGCGACCTTTTATTTAGTACTTTTTTGTTGCACAAACGATGGCGCGTGAGGACCCTGGGCCTTCAAGACTTTAGGGCCCACAAAACCACAGGGCCTCCCCGCAACTGCGGCCCTGCGGGCACTTAGTTACACCACTGCACAGGATGACAAAGTTGATGATCACCTAAAGAATTTCTTCAATAAGCAGGGGATACCTTACTTCAATTCTGCTACTTTAAAGATTGAGGAATTCGCCAAAATGAGCACTTGGCTAAGACTGGCACTGGTGCTATCAAAGTATATTCAAACTTTTTTTCTCCTATCAATCTTCATTATTGAAACCTATCCACTGTTCAGATTCACTCACATTTTGAAATCTTTCTATAAAAAAACGTCAAAATAACTGTCACATTCAATGACGGTTATTCGATCAGATTTCCGAAATTTTTAGTTTTAACAGCACAATTACTTATGAAAACATTATTGGTATTATCTGCTACCAATATTTGGTTGCCTCAAGTAAACCAGTTCGCAGAAAGTCCAATGAAGCATACAGAAAGACAACTATCGCAAGATATCAGTCGTCACAATCCAGTTCTGGTATGAAACGATGAGATGCTAATTCTGTTGGATAACCACTGGCTTTAGAAAATGGTACCGTAAAATTTTTTGTGTTGTATTATAATTATCTTACTATGTATGCCTATACCCCACCACAAGGCTCAGCCTTCGAGGGGTGGCATTATTTGTAGTTTTATTGCAAATAAAATGAATGAATGAATACATGCTCTTTCTTGCTCTTGGTGTATAGAATATTTTTGAGAGTAACATGAGAATGTGTGGGATGTCCCTGGGCAAACTATATGATGCCTTTTTTATAGACTGAGTACTTCAATAGAAATTAGAGACATATTTTGACTAATAGTTTAACTTCTAAAGTAGAAATTTTAAGCTGATTTGAACAAACTACTAAAAAAAATAGTAGGACCAGTGTTCTACTGTAAATAATTGTGCATAAATGATTTTGAGCTATTGTAAAAGAAAAATGTATCAAGTTGATGACAGTGGCGTAACTAAGGGCCCGCAGCTGCAGGGGCCCCATAGTCCTCGAGGCCCAGACTCCTCAAGCACCATCGTTTGTGCAACAAAAAGTACTAAATTAAAAGGTCACTTTCTTTGTATGTTAGCATGTTTTACAAATAATACTTCAACCTATGAACTCCAAGATGCATACCCATGAGTGAAAAAGTGAGACAGTATTGATTTTTAAACTAAACCCTAAAAATCGGCCGTGAATCCGCAGTAAATGGAAAAATACCGGCAGACAGCATACGTCTAAAAATTTTTGGCTAATTTAATTTGGTGTCTTCCACAGCACAGGTCACACAAACAAGTAACCCGTAGGAGTCAAATACAAACTAGACAACGATCTTCTAAAAAAAATTAAATCGAAAAATGTGTATTTTCGTACCACAAATTCTGTATTTTTTCGGGTGATTAAAACATAAACCTATATAATATGTATTGGTTGTTTGTGTGACGTGTGTTGTGGAAGACACCGAGTTAAATTAGCCAAGATTTGACGGTTTTGTGAGCAAACCCCAACGTTAAAGCCCTGAAGCTGGCGGTAGAAATTGCCGAAGGCTTGGCAGTTAATGCTGTAGTCTCCTTTATCACAACCCCAATATTTTCTCTTTAATATGTACAGTGTGTGTCCTAAGTTGATAACTTTTTTAACTGTTCATAGAAGTCATTGAAATAAACTACTTTTTCAAATAACTTCAGAAAACTGAAAAATAAACGAGATACAAAATAAAAAATGTAAATCTGGGCTTGTGGATCAAGAAACCTAGTCTGTTTATGTTTATTTTTTTTTGCTCCGCTATTTATCTTATCGATTAGACATTGCACCTGTCGATAGTGCAGTAGTCACTTTCTGTTCATCTTTGTTGATTTTAAATTGGTAAATCCTAAAAGCGGCACATTATTAGGAATGCAACTTTTAGGATTTATCAACTTAGAATTAACTACGATAAACTGAATGTGACTAGTGCATTAATTGCCTGACGATAAGACAAAAAATTTAGTAAAAAACTAAACATAAACAGACATAAAAACTAAACATAAACAGACTTGGTGATTTGATTCTGTATCTCGCTTATTTTTGAGTTTTCAGAAAAAAAAGTAATTCAAGAAAGATGTTTACTTTAACTTCGGGCTCACATATAATATATTATGAAAAGAAAAACCACGGAAAATTTCTTGCGGGGGGGCCCCGGGAAGTATCTTGCGAGGGGGCCCCGAATTTGAAGTTACGCCACTGGTTGATGAATGAATCAAATGTATGTTATACCTTTTAATTCTGGCTTCAAGTTGAACGCCTACAAATTTGTTTCCAGGTATTTATATCTAGAAATCTTATAATAATGTTTCTTCCAGAAAAAAGCAAAGGCTAGAGACCTTTATGAACAAGTATTTTATTCACTGGATCTGATTGAGAAGGATTATTTTGGATTACAATTTACTGATGCCAATCATGTCAAGCATTGGCTTGATCCGACAAAATCCATTAAGAAGCAGATAAAAAGTAAGTTTTTATACTACATTTTATTTTTTATAGGACATAAGATCTGTTAAAGCTTCATACACCAACAAAATTTCTTAAATTACCTTAATAAATAACTTCTTGATAACTTTTTTAGTTGGACCACCATATACATTGAGACTGAAAGTGAAGTTTTATTCCTCAGAACCTAATAACTTAAGAGAAGAGCTTACTCGGTATCAGTTTTTCTTACAGTTAAAACAAGACATTCTAGAAGGTAGGCTAGATTGTCCATATGAGACTGCTGTAAAACTTGCTGCTTATGCTTTACAATGTAAGTATTTTATAACTATTCAGAAGTGATGCTAAACTCTGAATATTTTCATTTTGATATTCAGTAACCGGCAAAACATAATTTCGTCGTTCATAATTATTGAATAGTTTCATTTATACAGCCAGCTTAGGAATGACGTATCTGTATACCTTCTTATACCACAATTGTTCATCCTGTTAGGGCTAATATTTCTGTTTAAAATCAGTAAATTACTAATTTCTGAAGTTAATTTGCATGGATCTGCCAATGCAATTTTAATTCATCTTTTGTGTAGCCGAACTAGGAGATTATGATGAAACCCAACATACTCCTGCAACAGTCTCTGAGTTTAGATTTGTTCCAAATCAAACTGAACAGATGGAAATTGATATATTGGAAGAGTTTAAAAAGGTTAAAGGGCTTTCACCAGCTCATGCTGAACAGAGTTACCTGAATGAAGTGAAGTGGTTGGAGATGTATGGTGTAGATATGCATACAGTATTGGTAAGAATTGTGCAATACAAACTTGACAAAATACAAAATTAATAGTATATAAAAAAAATTATGAGACCACACTTTTGAACATTTTTAGGGAAAGGACAATATGGAATACAAATTGGGCCTGACACCAACTGGAATATTGGTATTTGAGGAGCCTAATCAAAAAATTGGTTTGTTCTTTTGGCCTAAAATTGGGAAATTGAACTTTAGAAAGAAAAAGCTAACTCTTGTGGTGGTAGAAGATGATGATCAAGGAAGAGAACAGGAACATACCTTTGTTTTCAGGTGTGGAGCTATCTACTCTGAAATATATTCCCAGAATTTAAAAATTATCAATAAATTTTTTCTTTTTTTAATAATATATTACAGCTAGCTTCTTGATAAATAATATTTTTTTAAATATCATCAAGCTTCTATAGCAACACTTTTTTTTTTTGAAGTAAAAAAATATCTATAGAACTTAGTTTAGACAGCCTATGTTGTTTTCATGCAGTTTTTTACCAGAGAATTGAGATAAATATATATTATTCCAGATTACACAATGAAAAAGCTTGTAAACATTTATGGAAATGTGCTGTGGAACATCATGGATTCTTCCGGTTGAGAGCTCCTGTTAAAGGGCCATCAGCAAGGCAGAACTTCTTCAGGATGGGTTCCAGATTCAGGTACTCAGGTCGAACAGAGTATCAGAGTACTTACCAGAATAGAGCTAGGAGGACAGTGCAACTTGAGAGAAAACCTAGTCAAAGGTAACTTATAAATATTACATGATCCATATCTCAAGCTTTCTGGATTTGGTGCAGACATTCAGGTTACAGTCAACTGCATTTTTTCAGGTATGGGCGGAGACAAAGTCATGTCTTGAGAGAACGGGAAAGAGAAACACAACGTCAACAAGTTTCATCCACAAGTAGCGATAAGTCTACAACTACTGCCAGTGAACCTATTTATTGTACTGTCAAAGATGAAATTAAGAGTACTACGCCTACACCTTCTACACCAACTCCAACAGGTAATTAATGGGCACAGTATTAAGACAGGGGGGAAAGAAATATATCAGTATATTTGATATTTATCATTTAAACCTGTGAAGGGGCGCATTTAGTAAGATTTATAATACTAGTAAGCAATATATTGTTTAGGATAACATCCTTTTAGTAGTAGTGAAGATGTGATTTGCATACAATATTTTTTCTAGTACTGCAAATATCATCCAGTAAGACTTCAAATAGAAAAATAACTTTACAGGTAGTTTTATAGAAAAATTAATTTTTTCTTTCAAAGTTTTTTTAATCATAGCGTCCCAGGACGAACCCCAAAAAGAGAAATCGCACTTAGGTTTCGGATTTATTCTGAAATTCGCATTTGTTTCAGAGAAATCAACCTTTGAAGTTTTGTTGTAAAGATCATTAAAACGTTTGTGGCCCACTTTATTTCGGAAATTCCTTGCATGAACGGAGAAGGTCGGATTACGCTAACGGGTATTTTGAATGTTTTTTGTCGATTATTTGCAGCAAATATCATAGTTATAATGTATTGCTTGTACGGTACGAAGATGATAAAGAGGCCCACACATTAACCAATTCGCGATCTAGTTAAGGGAATTTCAACTTTTTTGCTATCAAGAATAAACATATAATTTAATCATATTATATCATAAGTCGGTGCCAGAAATCATCCCTTAAAGTTTTCGGGATTCGTCCTGCGACACGGTGTATATAAGCTAAAAAAGATGTATTGTGTGTAGTATTTAATCACACTTATTTGGTGGAAATAGCGAAGTAGCTATTTTTAAAATGGGAATTTATTTTAGGACCAGGATCTATAGGTATTGTTAGTCAAAGTAGCTTCAGTAAGGCTTCAATTGGACAAAATAGCTTTGGCAAAGCATCCGTCACGTCGTTTGGAAAAACATCAACAAATGGAAATAATTCCTTTGGTAAAGGATCTGTTTGTAGTGGTTCAACACATAGGTAAGTTTACCAGTCTTTCCGGCTTTTAGAACAAACCATGAAATATTTTTTTTAAAGCCTATTACTACTACTGTACGTGTTAAAGAATTGAAATCATGACTTTCCAAGTTAAAAAGCCAAGTATTACCTAACACACAGGCACACTGACAAAAATATTTTTGTGCTTTTTATGTAGATGCAGATCACTGAGGTCAAAATATATTTACAATCTAAAAATGTTTCAAGTCCTTGCTTTTCAACTTTTTTAATTGTTTTTTTGTGCTTGTCAGTTATTTATACTTCAGTAGTTGAGTGTACTGGTAATCCCGTGAGCAACAAAAAATATATAATAATATTTATTAAATTTCAGTCCTGTTCTGTCACTGAGTAGTAAGAGTGGTACTTTGCCCAGAAACAAACCTACCACACCAACTAGTCCAACTCCTTCAAATGCAGATAGTCAATTAGACTTTCTATTCAAAAGTCTGGTCAAGGAGTCATTCAATGGAATCTCTAGGGATGATAAAAGGAATGAAAATACAAGAGGAGATGGTAAGTTATAATTGGTACAAATCTTTATACCCATTTCACATGTATGACGTTGAATAAATGAAATAATCACTGCCAGTGGTATTCCAAATTTATGTCTTTTGTTAATCAATTTATGTTTTGTACCCTGCTGCAAAGGTATCTTAAAATATAGTGCACATTATTGAAAATAAAAAAAAATCGTATTTATTAGCCAGTAAGACTGTCTTTTTTTCAGATAACGAATCTGACTGTGGTTCAAAGTCTCTTCCTGCTGAAATTCCAAATAATATTACAAAGGCCTCAGGTATCCAAAAACCGTTACCTCCAGGTCAAATTAAGTGCAACATTCTAAAAGGTAAGTTTTTTGTGACAAAAAAATATAATAAAAGAAGAGGAATAAATAAAATTCAGGGTGTCTGGTTAAAAGTCATAATCATTTTAATGGATTATAATAAGAGATATATTTCACAGGAGTAAGTTCCATGAGTATTTAAATTGTGGTGATTCTAATGTTTGAAAACAAATCAAAAATGGTGTCGAATTAGAGATGATTAAAAAAATGGATTCATGTATTTTTTCTTGTAAACATTTTGAAGGTTAAATACTAGTATCGTAAACAGTATTTTTTATCAATATGCTAAAAGGCTGTTTGACTACTAAATCTCAGCTATAGCCCCATAAAAAGTTTGTGAGTTACCCTATATACATACGTGCTTAAATTTTTGCAGCTAAAGTTGAAGAAGAACTGCAGAATCAGAAATTAACAAATCAGATGTTTGTTAAAGCAAAAGAAGACGAAACGTCTTTGAATGCTGCTACCTTTATATCAGTGGTGAGTAATGTATTGCTTAATTTATGTTTAACATTCGTTTTGTATTGTGTTTGTGATGTTTCAATTAATCAAATGGTTGGAATGCACTTGTTTTATATATGCAGAATAATACATCTCTTAAAAGTTGACATAAGGTATGCTATATTAATTCTTTATGGTTCAAGTAAAAACAGTCATGGCTCATGATTGGTTATTCTAATTATTTATGAAATATGTAAGTTCTATAAAAATATGTAGGCTTTAAAATACGTTCTGCTGTAATCTGAAAATGTTCCGGATAATAGCATAATTATGTAAACTTATCCAGTGGTTATCTATCTTGATTCATCGCGCTTTACTAGCCGATAATTAAATCGCTATTTGGCTTGACTAATGGTTCGGTCGTCTCTATAGCCATCACACATTCAACAAAAATAATGTAGCTACTTTTTGGGCACTAACCTCCTAGGTAATGATTATGAAACCATAAAGAACGCATAAGATTACATCTACATTGTTGATGGACCCAAAATAAGAAGCAATAATGCATCAATATGTCTTAGAGCCCCGTGAGTCTAGTGTAAAAATGTATAACTTATCTGTGACTAACTAGAATACAGAATACAAAATCCTTTATTTCACAAGAATCTATAAAATTTACAAAGTAAAAACTACAGGTATGGTGAAATTGCGTCAATTAAAATGTGTTCTTATAGATCTTTTATGTTTGTTTAGAAACAAGATCAATAAATTTATAAATTTCCCACACAATGATTAAAACATTTAAAATTAATCACATACCTAAATAGGTACCTAGAAAACATTACACAAACACATTAAAACAAAGAGCATTTACCTAGACAAGTATTTTGACATTTCAATTCCTACTGTTCAAGAACTCCTCGGTTGAGTATGGCTCAATTTCCTTAATTAAATCAAAAATTTTTATTTTAAATCTAGATAAGCTTTTCTCAGTTTTTATATGTTGCGGTAGCATATTAAAGAATCTCAAACAGGCATATGTTGGTATCTTTTCAGTAAGTGAAAGTCTATGTTTAGGCAATTCATAGTTGAGATTTCTTAGATTATATTTGGATTCAATCAGGTATTTTATAAACTTGTCTTTATTTCTGAACAAAAACAGTAGACACTCATAAATATATAGGCCAGGTGCAGTTAAAATTCTCAGCTGTTTAAATTTTCCCCTACAGGATTCGGTAGCTTTTAGATTCAATAACAGGCGAATAACTCTTTTTTGAGATTTCAAAATTAGGTCCTTTGTTTCCACTGCCCCACCCCAAAAAATAATTCCATATTGAAGGTGTGATTGATAATTAGCAAAGTAGACAGTTTTCAGATGTGTTAGATCCAAATACTTTTTCACGACTCTTATAGAAAAACAGGCTTTGTTCAATTTCTTACTGAGTTCAGAAATATGGTGACTCCAGTCCAGATTCTGATTTATGTGAATGCCCAAGAATTTTGATGTGTTTGATACTTCCACTTCTAAAGAGTCTAAGACTACGGTTTTTATTGGAAGCAGCAGTTCGAAAGATCATGAATTGATTTTTGTCTTTACTGACAATCAGTTTGTTTTTGATGCACCAATTTTGTGCGTTATTTAGAGTTTTTCCAGCAACTTCCACTAAACCAGCAAATTCATCCGCTGACACATGTACATTAGAGTCATCGGCAAAATTTACTAGTTCAGTGTTATCACTGTCAATTTCCATAGAGAAATCATTAATATAAAATACAAAAAGGAGAGGGCCTAGCACACTTCCCTGGGCATTACCCCTGGGGTTGTGTGCTGGCTCTGAAAAATATTTTTTACTGTCCTTCTCAACAACGACAACCTGCTCTCTTCCAGACATAAACTTCCTTATCCAGTCTAGAGTTTTGGCACGTAAGACACATAATTCAAGCTTCTCTAGCAAGATGGCGTGGTCCAGACTATCGAAAGCTCGGGTAAAATCTAAAAACATTCCCATAGAAAACCTTTTTTTCTCTAAACATTCTCCTATTCTGTCAACGAACTCATAGGCCGCAGTCAGCACATTTTTTCCCTTTAGAAAACCGTGCTGTGATCTGCTAAATAATTTGTACCTATCTACCTAGTCTTGGGAGTAGTGTTTGATTCCAAATCATCATCAAACCTGAAGCTTATTAATAAATTAGGTGTTATTAAAAGATGCACTGGGTCAGTAAATATTTGTCCAATAATAAGCGAGTTTTGCCTGGAAAGTTTAATTAGGGTTTCGAATGCGTGAATTTATAGGCTAATACGTATCATATGTTCACCTTGCAAACATGCTATGTTCATGGATTGTTCTTAGATCCTGCATGAGATGCGGTCTTGTCCCATCTAAAGATTGCACCGTTGTGTGTCACATTCACTCATATGACAAAACTGCATTAACCAATCGAGGCCTTATTTTTCGAACATCAGATCTAATATGTCGAGTAAGTACGGGGAGTACCAGAACTGCCAGAGCAACGCAAACCAAACGCGGATCCACGGAGGGCGGGATTGGGGGCCAATTATACGTACAACCCACGTTAATCCGAGATTCTACTGTACCTTGTGATTTGTTATCAACAGACTTTTGCAAAATTCAATTTTAATACAAGTATAGTAAGATTTATTTTCAGCACGCTAATATCGCACCCCTTATCAAAATTATCTCAATGGACTGCTTTCGTGTGTTTTGTGGCGTTGAAATAGATTTCAAGAGTTAAAATAATAAAGATCTATGTTGCGTGATTATAAAAAAAAACTTGAAAAGAAGGGAACCTTGTGGGACGCCTATTAAACTGAACTAAGATCTGATGAATAGCCTAAATATTTAGAAGACTTAACTCTGTTGGACAAGTCTCTTCAAATCCATAAATAAACCGAGCCAGATATATCTAACTTATTAAATATTTTATTTTGTATTCCATTTAATGGTGAACTTTTTAACTTGAATTAAAGTGCATTCCATACTATGTGTCGAACAGTGTTTGTCTTTAAATCACCTTGTGCTTGCTTTCCCACCACCTTGCTCTAGGGCGGCGATAAACTAACATTGTCAGTTAGTGGACCTCCCAGCTTACCACCGATTATAACAAACTCGATTCTGAAGACTCCCAAAATTATGGAAAAAGACTCTAGCGAGGAAACGAAAAATAAAAACGAAGAGAAGGACTTGAAACGGTGCCCGACCCCAGTGACGGTGACATTCTTCGGGCAGAACGACGGAAAGTTGGAGATATGTCAAGTGGAAGACGAAAAAGTGAATTTAAATCCGTTTGCCGATTATCTGACTGACAACAACGCGAATCCGTTCCATATTGTGAATCCATTTCATAGCAATAATCCATTCTGTGACGATAACGAGAAGGAGGACTCTTCGGAGGTCGATACGAAAGATTCAGAAGACGAGGTTAGTTATGCATGCTTTGTAAGTGCTTTTTCTTCCTGGTACTAACGTGTGTGCGTTTAATTGAGCTAATGTTGTTCTGACAACTATTGTCTAATCATTTGGTTACATTATAATTTATGAGTCTATAGCATATAGTATGAGTTTTTAAGCACTAGAAATTGACGTACTTGTTTGATTACTGTGAGGACTTTGCCTTCCTTCATACATCACGAATGAATGAAAGAGGGAGAGAGGCTTTCTGGTGACCAGAACCACCAGTGCATAGGCCTCCAAACCAGCCCTTATGTACCTCTCCTTACCCTAGTTCTCAAGTCCAGCCCTCATCACAAAGGTGAGGATGGCCTTGGATCCTGCCGATCTTACATCCTCAGGTTCAAGAACCCTTGAACCCAGTGTGGTCTGCCTGTGATACCCAAGTGCTTTACAACGACATAGAATGTGTGCCAAGGACTCTCCCTCCTCGCCGCAGTGTGTACACGTCGGGCCACTAGCCACCCCCATCACATACAAGTGACATTTGAAGGTGTTATGGCCGGACAGCAGGCCGACAAGTAACCTTAGCCGGCTTTTGTCCAGTCAGAGTCAGTACGGCCCCACCTTGACCAGAGGTCCTAAAATAAGTTCTCTAGCTTGACGATGATGTCCAGAGATTCCTCTCCATCTCATAAGATGCTGATTTTGCAACCACATCTCGCGTTTTTCTTCTAATGGTACCTGCAGCCAGCACAGACTTCTGTCGGACGTCCGAAACAGATCCCAAATAGGTATGTACGGCTGGGACATAAACTGGACGTCCGTCAGACTTCCTTCACTGGACCACTTTTGTACTTAAAGTTTAGGCTTCCATCGGAGATCCGAAATAAGTCCCAAATAGGAACGTACTAGCAAGTCCCAAAAGTGACGTCGTTTAGACATCCGTTGCTGGACTTCTTATGTACTTCCAAACTCAGACTGGATTGAGAAGTACGAAAATTTTTTTTCTCTTCATCTCTAAATAATAATAATTATCTAACATCGTCTCAAGTTTTTTGTTATTATATGGTAACCATCTTACGGGCAGTTTACGAAAAATATAATTGTACTATTTAGAAGATATATGACTATCATGCTGAATCAATAAAAATACAGTTATATACAGAAATTTACCCGGTAAAATTTGCCAATCTCTCAACCTTCGATCATTGACTTCTACTACTTATGACGTTTGAAATTCGCGGGCTCGCGACCAACTTGCATAGTTGTCGGGCGCATGCGTATGCACCGTTTAGCATTGTCAGATTGTCAGGGCTAGTACCATTTATGCTAATCTACCACACAATTTTTTGACTTCTCACTTCTGGAAACGTTTTCGATTCATGTATTCATATAAGCGATAAACTGACAGACAAGCATAGCAAGCTAAAAGTTAAAAATTTTGTTTCACTACATTTATTGAATAGTAAATCAGCATTGATGATATTAGTGCGATTCCTTTATGGTACAGTTCCAACTCAAATCGTGAGTTAATATGGCAACATTGCTTTCGTCACAGGTTGGTTTCATGTCCATGCCAATCATGCCATGCCGAGGCCGACTTTGCCGTTTGTTTGTGTTCGACTGTTCGCCATTCTGTGGTTCGCCATTGAAATTTTTCAAGGATTACAGTATTTTTAGCATTTATGTGATCTATTTTTCGTTAGTTGTTTAAAGTCGATCAGGAGAGTAGTCAATTCTGTGGTTGTGAACTCGTGCAATATTACAGTGAATACAGTGATTTCAAGGTGTTAGAGAAACGTTTTTATTCAATACCGCCATCATCTCAAATGTTTTTTTAGAATAGATATTTAAAAATACAGCGTTCCTTGATATGAGGTGCTGAGAAAACTTCAAGAGAAATTCGTATAGAACAAAAATATATGTGCAAATACCGTTTTTTATATAATTTTTGTTGAATACACACCCTAATATATAATATACAGAAGTATTGATTTAAACCTCCTGCTGATGAGTATGGTAGCCTTCATTGCCTGGTATCATACAGAACTACAGAAGTACTATTTAGAAACAAGAGGCTCTATATTTAGGTACAAGGGAAGCCATATTTAGGTAAAAGGGAGGCTCTGTTTAGGTAAAAGGGAGGACCTATTTAGGTACGAGGGAGCACCTATTTGGGTACGAGGGAGGCTCTATGTAGGTACAAGGCAGGCCCTATTTAGGTACCAAGGCAGGCCCTATTTAGGTACAAGGGAGGTACGATTCAGATACAAAAAACCTATATCGGACGTCCCTCGGACCAATAATTTGGTAACATCGGACTTCCCACAGACGGCCGAGGAACGTCGAACGACTTATTCAGGACGTCCTACAGACGTGTGAAAGTCCAAGCCGGACTTCCTTAGAACGTCTGTCGGACGTCTGTGTGCTGTCATAGTTTTTCTTCGAATAAAACTGCATGTAATTAATTCATCCGAATCTTACTATAAATCTAAAGGCAAACAGACCAACAAACATTTTTCAGTGTTCTTGGTTGAATAAAATTCAGTACAAAGTTAAAAATTGACGAGTTTTATATTCACTTTCTTATTTCAATGTACCGCATTAAACTAATTTTTCAGGATAAAAAAATAATAAGCAACATTCTTATCTTTTACTGCTTCACCAAACTGACAAATGTTTCACCTTGTTTTAGGAACTACAACAGATTTCAGTAATTATTGCATCATAATTATTGACATTTTTTAATAGGTGGTTCATACTTTCGATGGCATTAATAAAAATTAGTGTACAAATTAATTAGCTAGCTAGTTTTTTTTTAGAATTTATAATTACATCGACCTCCCACTCCACTAATTGAAAGCACTGAATCGTGTTGATTTCAATATACAATGTATCCGGTCATCGGTGTCGGAGCCTTTAGGGGGTTAAAATACGTTAATTTTTATCGACAAATCACCCCTCAAAAGTGGTTTTTCTCCTACCATATTGGAATGACAGTCATTTTGCTTAATTGATGCACGAGTATTGTACTAATTTAGTCATAGTTACCTATGTAGAGGTCCTAGAAACACAAAATATAAAGTCTCATTCGATAGCGATCGTACATGGTATTTCCTAAAAAATAAAGCTATACATCTTAGCCCTAAGTAAAGTAGTTTAGCAGCTATGATGGTTTGAATATGACCCTTTATTGCCTAATCCGGCAGTTGAGAAGGCAATAAAAACCAAATACTTAGTGGTCACGTCATTTATTTTGGGAGAAAAAGAACAAATGTTACAACCCTTGTTCCAAATGTCCTCCTTGGAGTTGCAGACATGCTGTTGCTCTTGCAGACACCTGATCATCGCTTCGTCATTCCATAATTCATTTCAGACTTGAATAATTTTGCAAGTAAGCTCCTCGAGTGTATTTGGCACGTCGACATAAACTTTCTGTTTCATTGTACCCCGCAAGAAAAAATCAAATGGGATCAAGTCCGGTAAACGCGGTGGTCAAGCGATTGTTCCACCGCGTCCAATCCACAGCGAATATCGTACATTTAAATGGCTTCATACATTTGCAGCGAATTCTCGGTAAATGTTGGACAGGAATGATTGATGATATTTTAATTGACCCACTCATATTGTCAGCCACGAGACTGGCCCCAGATTTCTCAAGTTCTTGGAAACCGACTGGGATGCCATTATGGAAATATCACTGGCCTATAGATTAAGGATTATTCTCCAACTGGGCGGAGCTCCGGCACAACATGTGTCAGTAAGAACAACAGCATGTCCTCAACACCAAGGAGGACATTTCTAACAAATGGTTGTAACATTTGTTTTTTTTTTCAAAATAAATGTCGTGACCACAAGTATTTTGTTTTATTGCCTTCTCAACTGCCGGATTAGACAATAGAGGGTCATATTCAAACCGTCATATCTTGTAAACTACCTTACTTATTGATATCCTTTGTATAATAAAATGTTTAGTTTCAGTAGACATTAACTGACTATGGATCCTGTAGTTAATGCCGGCACTTCACTTGGCGTAGCGTATTCGTGTAACGTCATCGCTGTAGTAGCCAAAATATTTGATATACTCGCGCAAATATGACAAATATTTGGGCAAATAACGCAAATCCCAAATAGCTTTTGCACACATTGTTGTTTTTTTTTGCAAATCAAACAAATAGACGAATACACTACGCCAAGTGAAGTGTCGGCATAAGAATCAGGATAAAAAAAGTTGGAACAAAATTAGTACTTCGACATGAAGTTCACCTATTTAGGTAGTGCCTAAAATGTTTATAGTGGAGGAACGTTATCATATTCCAGGTATTAGCTACATATTTATTATGTATTATAGAGGGTGAGTCAAGCTCAACGCCTCGGACTCTTGTGACCAAACGATACCACTTTTCGAAAAATCGACTTTGCGAGTGTATGTAGGTCGAGTTGGGCTACATTTTAAAAATTATGACTTTTATACAGGGTGTCTAATAAAAGCGTTACATATCAAAGTTATGTTTTTTTTTAAATAGAATACCATATATTTTATTGCATATTTAGATTCCCAGGTGCACTGTAGTGTGACTCTATGTATCACACATGGGACTTTAAGTGAACCATTTAGGTGCAAATCACAATTTTGGGTATAGGTAGATGTCAGAAAAAAATTGAATATCGCAGCTATTATAAATATTAGAGGGCTGTGACTTTGCCGTGTTACTAAGCATGAAATTTGTTAGCTTACTTTAGACGGTCGGGTTCGAATTACATTTGTACTTATCGGTAGATCAATTAAGGAAACTTTAATCAAAGGTAACTTGATTTTTTCAAATAGGAATGCACAATTTTTTTTATACGATCAAATGTATAATTTGATAACCTTTCTAGTGATATGCAGTTGTAAATATCAATCTCTGGTAGTTTTGATTTAATTTCAAATTTTCAGTAAAACCGGTGTTTTTCAATTTTCCTACCTATAAGCAACTTAGCAGGCCATGAAATATAAACAAAAAACTGTTCAGATGGAGCAAAACAACTAACTTAGCAGATAGTTACGGACAAAGTTATAAAAATGATTTACAACATATCAATTCTAACCAGAAATAGCAGACATAACACATCTTAGGTCAAAAAGCAGCTGAAGTACGACAGAAATGGGTATTTTTCACAGCATACCGGCTACTACAATATTCTAAAGATTGACGATTCACAAAACCATTGTGAATTTTGAAATGAAAGGAAATCTACCACGTAATGTTGCTGGCAGTTTAATAGCTTCAGAATAAAATTTCACATTTCGTGACTTAAAAAAATAGTAACCGATACCTCTGACTGGAGTTCTGCAAATTCTTCAATACTCATAAGCAAGACCGCCGAAAATGAAGAATAAATTAAAAATCTGCTCAAATTATTAAACATAATTTACCTGGCAGAAAATTAAAATATGATTTGTCAGTATTCCTTTTTTTGCGACCTTTCTAATAGATAGGTACTGAAAAATTTAAAGGACGACAGTGAGAGGTATCATTACTTTTGACTTTGACGGAAATGACTACTGTTTTATACCATTAAATGTGAAATTGCGTTCTGAAGATATTAGACTGACGGCAACGATCGCTGAAAGTTTTGCTTTCATTTCAAGGTGTTTAGTGATTTTGGAAATTTTGAATCTCTAGTACATTGCAGTCGCTAGTAGGCTGTAAAAATTATTCATTTCTGTCGTACTCCAGCTTCTCTTTAACCTTAGACATGTTACCGCCGTTGTTTCTGGTTAGAGTTGATTTGTTGTAGGGAATTTTTATAATCTTGTTCTTTTATAATATAATAATAATAATAATAATAATAATATTTATTGGTGTTGGTCATGCAATGCATTTACACAAGTCAAAAAAAAAGTTCTGGACATAAACTACTGGCTTATGCTAGTAGCGCCTCTGTCAATATACAGAAGTTCCTATAGAACACATATAAAAGCAATCAATATAAAATCAATATAAAACACAAAAAACATACAAAGAAAAAAAATTAATTACAATATTAAAACAGGTCACTAAAATCATTGTTGACAAAATCACAAATAGAATAAAACGCTTTTTGTTTGAGGTAAACTATAAGTTTCCTTTTAAAATTCTCTAGTCTACTCTAGTTCTGCTGGATCTTTTTGCTAAGTTAGTTGTTTCCTTCCATCTGAATACGATTTTGTTTATATTTCATGGCCTGCTAGTTTGTTTATAGGTAGGGAAATTGAAAAACAGTGATTTGACTGAAATCTCGAAAATTATTAAAAACCACCATAGACTGATATTCACAACCTAATATAATTAGAAAGCCTATCAAATTGCACATTTGATCGTATAAAAAAAATTATGCATTCCCATTTGAAAAAATCAGGTTATCTTTGATTCAAGTTTCCTTAATTGATCTACCGATTTCTCACAGTACAAATGTAATTCGAACTTAGTAACACGGCAAAGTCACAGCCCTCTAAGATTTATAATAGCTGCGATATTCAATTTTTTTCTGACATCTACCTATACCCAAAATTGTGATTTGCGCCTAAACGGTTCGCTTAAGTCCCATGTGTGATACATAAAGTCACACTAATATGCACCCAGGAATCTAGATATGCAATAATATATAGGGTGTTCTATTTAAGAAAACATAACTTTGATATGTCACGCTTTTATTAGACACCCTGTATAAAAGTTATTAATTTTAAAATGTAGCCCAATTCGACCTAGATACACTTGCAAAGTCGATTTTTCGAAAAGTGGTATCGTTTGGTCGCAAGAGTCCGAGGCGTTGAGCTTGACTCACCCTGTATTAGAGAGGGCGTAGGAAATCATTAATGAATTTGCTATAAGGGAGTCACTATGTGTAACTGCCTGAAGTGTGTTTTTGGCATTAAAATGAAATGTTATCATGTTGAAATTTCGAACAGGACAAAACACA
This sequence comes from Callosobruchus maculatus, assembly GCA_951848785.1. NCBI lineage: Eukaryota > Metazoa > Arthropoda > Insecta > Coleoptera > Chrysomelidae > Callosobruchus > Callosobruchus maculatus. The sequence continues at coordinate 4,939,386 of CATOUR010000032.1, forward strand.
AGATGAACCAGACAAGAAAATGTCTACCCCGCTAAGTCCAACATTGAGTAAAGTGTCTCCATGGCTGGTATCATCAGAGGTTGTTTCTTCTCCTGTTTCAAAAGTTAACACAACGGAAACAACGATTATAAGAAAGTCTGTGATCACTACGCAACTTTAAACGAATGAAGAGTTACTATTATTATAAATAACTAAAAATGGAGAATATAAGTGGCCTTATTACGGTGCTTAATTTTATTGTTAAATAGCTGTTTCTCATCGTTTTGGGTGTCCTAAAACTATGGAAATGACCTTAAATATCTCTAGGATCGGCGAAATATGTGTATTCTTTTACGCTAAAATGCGCGTTTTTAGAGAATCTCATGTAGGTTCAGTAGCTAAATAAAGATATTCGTATTTTCCTTTCCCCGATTCAACGAGCCGTTTTCGAGATACACAACCTGTTTCATGGTTTTTGGACTCCCTGTTAGGCAATGTGTATATGATTCAAAGCATATGTACCTGAGCAGTGTTTGACTTCCAATTTGTATCATTTCATTTGCTTGAAAATATGAAATAGACAATTATTTCTCTTACAATTTGATGCCTGTCTATCAACTATTAAAGGACCTTGTTTTGTCAAAAGAGAAAAGAGAGAGACAAAGTTGTTGAACATAAAACAATTTTAAAATCCCAACTCAGACTGCTGCCACAGATAAAGGTATTTTTACTGAGGTATTCCATTGCTATGAGTATGTTCTAATGATTATTTTATTGAATCATATGCGCATTCCATCGAAATGATCTGATGTGACGAATTAGATTATTATTCCAATGTTATTATGCTAGAAGGTAAATGTTTAATAAAGTCGTATTTTTCATACTTCACTGATATATTTAAGACATTAACTTAGGTATGATTTTACCTATTCCCATCGCATTATCGACAGAAAATGTTGAAATATTTTTATAAACAATGAATATATATATGAAGCAAACGTGTATTTACATACTCATTTGTAGGTACATATTTTATAACGTACATCTTAAATAATTGATTTATTGTTGTTAGGCCATACTTTATATTATATTTTATCTGTAGATATAAGTAGCATTTTTCAGAGCTCTGCCTTTCGGACTGTTTAGGCTCGACTGCCTCTTTGTTGGGTGGTATATGCAATCCGATTAGTAGCTGACCCAACCAAAACCGCTGATTTGCTATTCTGGCTGCCAGATAATGCTAGGATTTTATGAATTTTGGTCCAATGCCTCTGTCATAAGAACTTCAGCGACTATACGTGGCCTCTGTGCTGCGACATGCGTGGTAGGTGATGATGGCTAGATAAGTGTTTATATATTCTATTTGCAATGCGGACTAGCTAGAACGAAACGTGGAACTCTGACATACAATAGCTAACAATGCTGAGTTTGTTAACTACTACTGAAAATACAAAATTCTACTTAAACCAAGAACAAAATCTAGATCTAGAACACTTGACTTCGATCACTGCAGTGTACGTCTATGTTCGATGCTACTACAGAAAAATGCATGATGCAATGATTTTGCCACGCCTGATTTCCGTAACTGCTGCTTGGTTTTCTATAAAAATCCGGATATGATAGTGAGTCCGGAGTAGAACAAAGCTTTTGCAGCAAATTAGTTGTAAATAAATATGAAAATACTCAACCTTCGTTTCTTCAACTTTTTTCGGGGAGTTCATTATTTTACAGGTTTCTGAGGTGAACTAAGTTTTATTTTCGACTCATTCTCTTGTGAATTGACCAGGATTCTTTTAAAAATGATTTGTTCCGCTCATCTGTCAGTATTTTTTATTTTCGCATAAAATTCTAACCATTGCATGGATTTTCATAAAATTTGGAGAGGGTTATGCTACTCACCTATAGTAGAAATGCTACTTTGTTTCAAAATAAAGTGCATTTTCAATGGAGTAATATGCAAAAAAATCATGTATGGAAAAATCTCAAAACTTCTTTTGTATGCTCCTTATTTATTGGAAAACTTCAAACATTTCCGTAAGAATAAATTAATGTTTACGTACTGTCTAGATTCCTGATTATTTCACGCGCAGATAAAAAAAATACGAGGGAATCCAACAAATCTAAATTTCCAATTTCTACTATCTGATGTTTAGATAACAAACTCAGACCTTATTAGCTCATCAATAATTCTGTTATGTCTGTGGTAGATATTAAGAGCTTATTGATTTTTTCAATTTTATTTTCCATTATTATCGTTGATGTATTATTTTTGTGATAAAATGAAAAAAGTATAAGAAGGGGCATGTAAACATTTAATATTGCTGATTGTATGGAATAAAATTATAATGTTCAAATATACGTGCTATGATATGAAACAGTACTTAAAATTTTATAAATGGAATATAAGAATGTGCCATGACCTAGTTGGCAAAAACTAAATGCATCTCATATACTGTGTAAGGCTTTCGCGGCCATCGTCCAATGAATTTGTGGTTCTTGGGTTTTTAGGCCGGCGTCGTTTAGCGTTAAAGCGACGCCGGCCTAAAAAACCCAATAACCACAAATTCATTAAATGCATCTCACTTGATACGAGGAGGCTTGATTTTTTAATTATAATAATTCCGAATGTAAAGTCCAGTCGGTTTTTGTCGAATTGAAGAAAAATATGGTGATATACGATTAATAATGCATAAAATCAAACATGAATCTCATACTGTTAGTTTTTGCCAATAATCAATTTCTTTGCCTATAAGTATTCTTTCACATGTCAGATTTTTATCCGTCCATAAATGTTCATGACCAAACTGAAAATAAAACGAATCTTTATATATCCAACGACTTTTATTCCCTTACATTATTACAGTATTTTTTCCTTATTTCTAATGCAGCATTGTACAGTTGTTTATTGATAACTCTTAATCTAGTATTTTCTTTCTTTATACTTTCCCTAATTTTTTGTTTGTCTAACGCATTTTCGTCGTCACTTAATTCTATATCGTCAAGTTGTATTTGAGCAATTTTAAAATCGCTACCAAAATCAGTATTCCTTTCTAAAGTATTAATAACAGTCTTCGGTTTCACGACGTCAGCGAAAAAGTTCTCATATGCCATTACAAACTTTATATTCGTTATAGGCGCCTTGTGTTCGATTTTCTTTAATATCTGCCTACTTTTGATATCCCAAGTGAAAACAAAGTTATCGTCACTTCCAGTCGCAAGCACAGTATTCGATGAATTTAAATCCAAACATGTGACCTTTTTTGTATGCCCTTCAAAAGTCAGGCTTGTCTTCTTGTCAACATGGTGAGTCACTGACCGTGGAGGTTGCTGCAAACTGAAAGTTCTCACTACGCCACTAGCCCCTCCTACATATAGCTGCCAACAACATGCATCAAATATAACACTAAATAGGGGCTCGTCAAAGACAAGCGTCAACAAGTTCTCTCCTGTCAGCAAATTGTAAAGGCGGCAAGTTTGGTCGCTTGATACTGTTGCAAACCGTGATTTCTTCCCAAAGGTTCCTAAAAATTGTTTTACATTATTGGTAGGGCATAATCATCAAAGTCATATCTTCAGGTCGAGCATCAGTATCAATAAAGATTGCATACAAGCATTAATGTGAGGTTTATTAAATGATCTTGCACATGATCATAATAATACACCTCTTTAGTATTTAAACTGAACATGATGGCGACGTTTAGCATGAGCTACTCTGACATCTAACCACCAAAGTATGTTGTGTGAACTATTGTCTGTACTCTGTATACATAAACAGTTTAAGTGAAATAGAATTCAAGAGTTTGTATTGCTAAAGAGCAAATCACGAGTTACGTTACAAACAAAAATAATATAAAGGATTCTATATCAAATATTTCATAATCTGAATAATTAATATTACAATTCACATTGAAGCCTATTTTTGACATGAATGTGAGAGTGTGACAAATACTTTTTGTATATGTTGTCTACAAAGTCTACCTTGTCCCAGGAAGAATCCCTTATATTATAATACGTTCAAATTATATGTTTATTCTTGATAGCCAAAAAGATGAAATGTCCTTAATCAGATCGCGAAATGGCTAATGTGTGGCCGTCCTTATCATATTTGTACCTTACTATGTCACTACCATGTAGTGGAGATAAAGAATCCACAAAAACATTGAAAAAGACCTGTTAGGTCTTCTTAGCCTTTTAACGTCCCACACCGGTAGGTGAGGGGAGTATTGTGATCGCGAAAATTTTCGATTTTGAGATAACACGCTTTTTGGGCGTTTTATGATGTCTACATAACGAAAACCCACGTCACTCATTTCCGTCGGTCTGTCTGTCGGTCTGTCTGACTGAATGTCTGTGCGTCTGTCTGTCTGTTGGCGTTTTTCTAACGTCGTAATCTCAGTAACCGCTGCATGGATTGTGATGAGATTTGGGCAGCGATATGCTGTGGGATAGTAGGTAATGTTCTTATAATTTTGAAAATCGGTGCAGGGGCGGCGGAGTAATTAGCAAAAAACAAAAAAAATTAAATATTCCTCAAACTTCGTTTTTAAGTGTTTTAGGGGTTCCCGATCATTTTCTACTTTTTTTTGGGTGGGGGTGAAATTAGGGTGGTTGGGGGGTGGGGGGTTGTAAATCTCAAAAATGTGTTGTACTCATCATAGGCTATCCACTGACCTGTAAAAGAAAGACCTAGCGGCATAATACCTTTTTTAGGCCCATCCGAACATTGCCTAGCCTATTCCAGAAACGAAAGGACTTTTAGATCGTTCTGTATTGAGTAACGTAAAAGTTATCGAATGGATTTTAATGAAACTTTGTCACAGTATTACTACCGCGGCGAGGATGGAAAACGTGTATGTTTTGGAAAAATCGCGTCAGTGGCGGCGCAGCAATAATAAAAAATAAAAAAAAATAAAAACGCCTCAAACTTTGTTTTTAGGCGTTTTAGGGGTTCCTGATCATTTTCTACTTTTTTTGGGTAGGGGTGAATTTGGGGTGGTTGGGGGGTGGGGGGTTGGAAAACTGAAAAATTTGTTATATTCATAATGGGCTGTCCATTGACCTGTGAATGAAAAACCTAGCGGCATAATACCCCTTGTTAGGCCCATCCGAACATTTCCTTGCCTATTACAGAAACTAAGGGACTTACAGTTTTGTGATGTATACATATACGAGTATTGCTTAATTTCGTTCTATGTATATTGCGTAAAGCAAAAATTATTAAATTGATTTTAATGAAATTTCGACAAAGGATTGACTATCGCGGCGAGAGTGGAAAACGCGCCAGTGTCTGAAAAATCGTGTGGCGCAACAATAATTAAAAAACTAAAAATATGAAAACAGCTCATACTTCGCTTTTAAACGGTTTAGAGGGCTCCTGATCGTCTTACATCGTTCAGTTGAAGCATGCAGAATGAAAACTGTGGTGTCCTAGTTTCTAAGGAGGGCGACGCAAGAAACTATCTATGAAAGTTTTGTGTTGTACAATATGTTTTTTCGCGGGAGGGTGGGTGATGATTTGGTTGTAAGGGGATTTCAGACTATAGCCTCATGTAATGGGAAAACGATAAAATGATATCATTATGTGTGGGAAGTACTGAGTAAATCAACTTGATTCCATTTTTTGCTGTAATCGTAATCTTTACAACAAAACTTCAAATGTTCATTACTCTTTAACAAATGCGAATTTAAGAATAGGTAATTCCTTTTGATACCGCCTTCACATTCTGAAACCTAGTAGTAGTAGTAGCATAGTGATGGAGAGGTGAAGCCAGCCAAGTAGGCCACCTTGGCCCTTTTTGCCAACCCCACTGAACCAAACACTGAAAACACTAAAATTCTACACCCTAGAAAGCTCCTTGTCAAACCTGCAGACCTCCTGACGAAAGTTCGACCACCTCGCTGAATATAGTGACTCCTCCCTGAACTCTGTCATGCCGAATATCTGAACCCTAAGGTTGCTGTACACTGCACATCTGCCCAGGAATTGGAACACTGCCTCGTCTCCTTCCAGCATCTAGAGCAATTTGAGTCCCCTACTCCCCTACCACTCTCATGAGTGATAAATGTCTATTCAGCCAGCAATGGCCAGTGAGAAGGTTTATCATCTCTCTGCCCTTATTCAGAAGCCATAGTGTTCAGCCCTTATCAAGGCCTGCTACGAGTCTTTCGGCTTGCCTGCAGTCATCTCTCTTTAACCCGGCTTTCGCCAGTTCATTGTAGGCTCAGTTGTACAGAGAGACATTGACCTGGAGCCTGCTAATTCCCTGCATACGTTCTGGGCCAAAGTAGGGGCCCCTATCCTAGCTAATCAGTCTGCTCTCTTGTTATCCAGTATACCAATGTATCCAGGTAGCCACTGTAGGGTCACCATGTTAAGGCTTGCTAATTTCTGAAGGGTGGCAAAGCATTCTTGAGCCAGAACTGATCTGGCCTGATCTCGGAGCTGCCACCACTTTTAGAGCTGCTTGGCTGTCAAAGCATATATGTATGCTTTGTTCAGAACACTGTTTGACTATGGCATACCCCTCAGCCTAGAAGAGTCCTGCAGGTACCAAGAACAAAGCTTCGCTGCACTTCTTTCCCCTCCAGGCAGAAACCTGCTCCTCTGGACCCTGAATTCTTTAAGAGCAATCCATCAGTGAAGCACACCAGACAATAGGGCAAAAATTCCTCTTAAGGTGTCTGGCTTTTTCCACCCTGAATATATATTCTGAAACCTAAGTGCAATTTCTTTTTTTGGGATTTGACCTAGGATAAGATGTATAGGGCAGCAGCATTACAATTATAAAAAAAAATATGCTTAATCAAAGTTTTATAATTCCTGTGTTTCCTTGATCTCTCATTTCCCTGTTGTGGATATCATTATTAAAAATATGGTTTTCTCATGAATAGACGGGACAGTAATTTGAGGACAAAGAAGAAGTGATGGTTAACTAGTTTTGGAAATTTCAGCCATTTGGATAAAACTTGAGTAAAGCGAGTATTATGGAATTCACAAGTTTTAGGTGTAATTTGAGGTCACAACATCCTGCTCATAACAGCAATATTCATAATTTTTTATATTATTTCCAACAGCTGTGTACAAAGACTATTAATCTTGAGCCTGATTGACCATATCATATGATATTAAAATGTAAATTACTTCCTGTCTCTAACTATAAGCTCCACTAATTGCAACTACAGATTCTTCGGTTTTCAACTTTAAATACAATTATTATATCAAAGCCTAAATTATAGTTTTCTCAACATTTATAATAAGAAACTAATACTTACCAATATGCAGGTCTGTGATGGGTAGGGAATGATCGCTTTTTACATATATAGGTTCGACTTGACCTATATCAGTCTGTGCTAGATAATTGTTACTTAAAGCAACTAAATCACATAAATTATAAACAACTAACATCCCATCTTGTCCACCAACCAATACAAATTCTCCATCAGAAGAAAACTTTATACATGTTATTGGCTGATAATTTTTCTGCTGTACAGACAATAATTTTCCTGATGATATGTGCCAAACATATAGCTTACAAGTCATTCCCACTGCAAGGTAAACTTGTTTTGGACAAACTGCTATACATGCTGCTGGTTCAGGCAAAATTAATCTGAAAAATATGAATTATGATTCATGAATATGAATTCATAATATATACCACTGCAAATATTAATTTAATAATACCTTCTAACTTGAAATTACTAATTGCTAAGAAGCAAAGTTAAGAAAATTAAATGTTTAACCCTAAATATGAAAGCATGAAGGTAAGTGCCATCAAAGTAAGAATATAAAACTATGCAGTCTTGACTAAATCTATTTCTCAGGCACACCATATTCAGATGCTTAAATTATAAATCTGATATGATGCTTATAACTTATAAGTTCTGCATTTACCCTATCTAAACTACCCTGCCACTTGTATGACTTAGTTAATGCTTATCTATTTCATATGATAAGGATCTAATTATGCTGGAGGGTGGTAACATATGGAAGTTCATGTTGGTATATAGCAGTGAGCAGACTTAGGACAAGAAATTTAGTAGTAAAGGACTAAATTTTCTTGTAGTTCTACTTGAACTTATGCATCAAACCATTTGCAAAAACACCATGGTAAAGCCAAACTAGATTAGCAGCTTCTAGTATCTTCACTAAATTTGTGCAATGTGTGCTATAATCAGCTATCAGCAAGCAACTTACCTGATGTTTTTAGAGACGTCTTGATTATTCAAAAGCCATACATGTAAGAGTGGTTTTGCCAGTTCTGCAGTTAAAATAAAATCTTCACCGATTAGTTCTAAACACTTAGATGCTGTTGTTCCTCCATTTCTGTACAATTTCATTACATTCAATGTATTGTAATCCCATAGACATGCTGAAAACTGTTGAGAATACTGTGAAGATGTTAACAAATAATCTTTGGCATCCATACTATTCACATTTGCCGAATTAACATTTAAAATAGATTTTATGTTTGTAGCATGCTAGTTTTCGTTAGAAAGTGAGGTTAACCGGCATGACATAGAACAAAAACAAATTGAACCCACAATCCCACAAAACAGGTACGTAACGCAACCACAGACCACTAGCACGCACAGCATACCAAACAATCTGCAGAATATCTGAGGTTGGCGAGAATCATACGCGCATCCCGCCATTTTGGGTTGGGTCATGGCCGACTCTACACTAGGCCGGAGCCTTAGATTTGGCAACGTGGCTTAGCTGTCAAATAGTGGTCTGGTTACCGTAAATTGTTTTATAGTTTCAGAATAATAATTATTACATTTTATATGTATTAAGAGTTCCTCTCAGTTGATAAATTAAGAAAAATACTTTTTAGAACTACTACTACTAATACCACTTACATCTGATGTCAGGTTCATCGCAGTCAAACACTACAAAATAAAAATAAACGCAACCTGTTTCCTGCTGCCACTTCCACTTAAATGAACACTCGAATTACTTTGTAAATTGTCACTTGAGCTAGAAAAATTCACTATTAGGTCACTGTGAAGCCATTCTTGCTGGTCTTGATTCCCTTTCACTATCAAATCTTTTCGTAGGTATGCCCAGATGCATGCCCAGATGAGTTCTATTAACTGTATTTTTCTGTGATATTTGGGAGGTCCAGAAAACATTGTAGGTACCACATTGTGCAAAATACTTTTTAGAACTACTACTACTAATACCACTTACATCTGATTTCTGGTTCATCGTAGTCAAACACTACAAAATAAAAATAAACGCAACCTGTTTCCTGCTGCCACTTCCACTTAAATGAACACTCAATTTACTTTGTAAATTGGTACTTGAGCTAGAAAAATTCACTATTAGGTCACTTTGAAGCCATTCTTGCTGGTCTTGATTCCCTTTCACTATTCAATCTTTTCGTAGGTATGCCCAGATGCATGCCCAGATGAGTTCTATTAACTGTCTTTTTCTGTGATATTTGGGAGGTTCAGAAAACATTCTAGGTACCACATTGTGCTTTAAAATAGGTCTTATACTTTGAAATGTTAGTAAAGTATTGTCTTTATTCTTATAAATATAACCAGCCCATACGAGGAATACCGTTCACCCACTTCTGTTTATGTCTTTTATTGGAAGCACAATTGCTAGTGCAACCTGGTACTACACACTTTGCAGGCATCTGTTTATCTTTATAGTTTCGTTTGTGCAGGTAAATAATTAGAAACACATTAAAAATCACCTTCCACTCTTCTTGTTTACTCTGGAATATTATGGTTGGTATGTCCTTTATTGGAAGCACAATTGCAAGTGCAACCTGGTACTACACACTTTGCAGGCATCTTTTTATCTTTATAGTTTCGTTTGTGCAGGTAAATAATTAGAAACACATTAAAAATCACCTTCCAATCTCCTTTTTTGCTCTGGAAGATTACACTAATGACTTAACAACAAATAAAAGCTCGGTCCCCGATTCAGTGTTGCCATATTTCAATGGTCCGGCCTAGTGAGTAGAGTCGGCCATGCTTTATAGTTTCGTTTGTGCAGTTCGTTCTGTTGTCAAAGTCATGTCATTGTCAATCAATGCTGTTTGTCATTTTTTTGATTATGTGTTTTGTGTTGTGATTTTTGAAAAGTTTGAGATTCGTTTATATTTCGTATCTTTATTTTATTGTACTGGACTGGACTGGACACGAGTAATCAGTAATCCCTGCATTTTAGAAAACAAGATAGTCGACAATGGCCTCTGCCAAAATTATCGAGTTAACCGAAACCAATACATGTAAAATGTAAGTTGCTTTATGAACCTTTATAATTCATTTTCAAAAATATATACTATTTTTTAGCTGTGACAATGCTCTGGCTAAATATTCCTGCCCAAAGTGCAACATTTTATATTGCTCCTTGAGCTGCTATCAATCTCCCACACATCTTGAATGCAGTGAAAGCTTTTACAAAGACCATGTTATGTCCGAACTTGATCTCAACAAGGGTGATGAAGAAGCCAAAGCAAAGATGCTGGAGATATTGCAAAGAACTCACGAGAATAATAGAATTTCCTTCAGTGATGATGCCGAATCATTGGAAGGGGCAGAGTATTCTTTTTTTGATTTTATAAATGGTACTGAGGGTTCTGAAGAGCATGATTCAGATGATGAAGAGGTACTGGATATTGGTGAGAGACTCAATGGTATCAATTTGGATGATGCAGATCAGGTTTGGGATAAACTTACAGAAGATGAAAGACAAGAATTTGTTGCCTTCTTGAAGTGAGTATTGTTATCAGCATGTTATATGCAAATATAATTTATATGCTGGTAAAGCGATTCTGACCTAGTGAGGTATCTGTTGTCACTGTTGTGGTATTTTTTTAGGGTTAGATCAATTAAAAACAAAAAGTTCTTGTTACTCTTTATGCAATAATGCATAATTTATATCTCATGTTATTTATTATTGGAACTTTTATGAGTTTTATGTATGAAGTGTGAATCATAAACACAGTACTTTTTATAATTATTATTGAGATTATTATATTGAATGTTTATGTATGTGTAAAAAATGTGATAACAGTGAGGAAGTTAAATGTAACTATTTGTAACGATTATGTGCTGGTTAAAATATCTAGAAGGAATGTGCTTAGGTCCACCTTTAGGTAATAATAACATTGATAACATTTATTTATTACTGCATAATATAAAATGCTAAATAAGATGTTATTACAAACCTGACTGGTGCATTTTGACTGTGATTAGGTCTATTAAATATCTCATAAAGGATTACAGCATAGTTTGTTGACTTTTGATAACAAGTGAAATATTATTAAAAATGTTTATGAAATTTATTGAAATATATAGTACAGTAGAGTGAAATATATATATATAGTGCTATAGGCTATTGGAGCATTGTTCTTTATAACTTCGTTGTGTTTCTCAATTAGGTGTTTATTACTTACAGTAGCATACTCAGAAGATCTGTGGTAGTAGAGTGATCCAGGTCCATATTAGTAGTAGTTTTTTTGTTTATTTTAGTATTTTACTGAACTATTATTATTAGTTTGCATCACTCATTTCACTAGTTTTGAGCTATGCAATATGCAAATATTGCTGCTGCTACTGCTGCTGCTGCTTGGTGTAGTTCTAGCCTAAAACTATTGTATCTTATGATCTGTGGGGATGTTCAGGCCTCTTTTTTTTATTTTTATTTTTTTATTTAATGCTTTATTGCCCAACAGAATACATTCCATTTACAGGACAATTACTAGAAATACTAATAGATAATATAATCATATACAATGAGCTTATAATAAGAATAAGTTTAAACTATAGCAACCATAGCAACAACAGTCAAAAGTTCAGCCTAAAAATAATTTATGTTCAGGTTAATGTGCGAAATAATGACACAAATGAACTCCTTATTTCCTTAAGACTAGAAAAGTTGATGTCACATTGATCAGCAATCATGTTGAAGTTTGAGCACATACTATACAGGGTGGGCCAATAGTACGTGGACGGAGGATTGTGGGCTTACTAAAAAATATTTCAAAAATCTGTCACTTGATCATGGTAGGGACCCTTAAGGGCTATAATGTAAAAATATTTTCACTCAAATTTTGACGTTCATACAGGGTGATTCATATCAAACTTGCATTTTTTTTAATGGAACCCCTTATATATTATTGCATATTTGGATTTGGTTAATTCTAGTGTGACTTTATGTATCACACATGGAACTTTAGACGAACCGTTTAGGCGCAAATCACCATTATTTTTGGTATAAGTAGGTATCAGAAAAAAATTGAATATCGCAGCGATTATAAAACTTAGAAGGCTGTGACTTTGCGGTATGACTAAGCATGGAATGCGTCACCTTAGGTCAGAGGGCTAAATTTGAATTATTTTTGCACTTGGAGAAATCAGTAGATTAATTAAGAAAACTTCAATCACGGATAACTTGATTTTTTCAAATGGGAATACCTATTTTGGTTTAAAGGATCAAATGTAAAATTTGATTACCTTTCTAACGATATAGCATTCTCGATATCAGTCTTTTTTGGTTTTCATTTTGTTTCAAATTTTCTGTCAAATCGGTGTTTTTCAATTTTCCGGCGTGCAAGCAGCCTAGGAGGCCATGAAAAATAAACAAAAGCTCGTCAATATGGAAGAAACCAACTAACTTAGTAGAAAGATGCAAACTAACTAGAGCAACGAGGCAAGATTATGAAAATTCCTTACAATGAATTAGCTCAAACCGGATACAACAGCCGCAAGATATCTAATGTCAATCAGTAGCTGGGCTATGACAGAAGTGTTTGTTTTCCACAGCATACTAGCTATTGATGTCTACAAGAGCTAGACAACCTTCCAAAATGATTAAACATTTTGAAACGAAAGGAAAACTACCAGCGATTTTTGCTTACAGTCTAACATCTTTAGAATGAAATTTCACATTTAATGGGATAAAAAAATTAGTCATTTCCGTTTAGTTAAGACAAAAGTGAAGATATCTCCAACTGGAGCATTCTGAACATCTATTGAAATAATGCTAGAATTTTTTAATTACGCTATGTTGTAATTGTGTTTTTTTCAAGTAGTTTTCTGCGAACTAAATTATATTTTACAATTCAAACAGACTGCAAATCAAGTTTCACTTTCCGCGATTTTGCTAATAAGTAGAAGTACCTACTGAACAATTTGAAGGGTTCCAGTCAGAGGTATCATTACTTTTGACTTACGGAAATGGCTACTTTTTTATAGCATTAAATGTGAAAATTTATTCAAAAGACATAAATATTCTACTGCCAGCAAGAATCAGTAGTAGTTTTCCTTTGATTAAATATTTTTTTACTGACTTTGGAAATTGGCTAATAGCTAGTAGGCTGTGAAAAATGAGCGTTCTTGTTACCGCTATTGTTTCTGGTTAGAGCTAATATGTTGTAAGGAATTTTCATAATCTTGCCTCGTTGCTCTAGTTAGTTTGCATCTTTCTACTAAGTTAGTTGGTTTCTTCCATATTAACGAGCTTTTGTTTATTTTTCATGGCCTGCTAGGTTGCTTGCATGCAGCAAAATTGAAAAACACCGATTTGACTGAAAATTTGAAATAAAATGAAAACTAAAAAAGATTGATATCGAGAATGCTATATCGTTAGAAAGGTAATCAAATTTTACATTTGATTCTTTAAACCAAAATAGGCATTCCCATTTGAAAAAATCAAGTTATCTGTGATTGAAGTTTCCTTAATTAATCTGATTTCTCCAAGTGCAAAAAGAATTCAAATTTATTCTTCTGAACTCAGGTGACGCATTTCATGCTTAGTCGTACCGCAAAGTCACGGCCTTCTAAGTTTTATAATCGCTGCGATATTCAATTTTTTTCTGATACCTACTTATACCAAAAATGGTGATTTGCGTCTAAACGGTTCATTTAAAGTTCCATGTGTGATACATAAGGTCACACTAGAATTGACCAAGGAATCCAAATATGCAATAATATATAGGGGGTTCCATTCAAAAAAATGTAACTTTGATATGAATCACCCTGTATAAACGTCAAAATTTAAGTGAAAATACTTTTACGTTATAGCCCTTAAGGGTCCCTACCATGACCAAGTGACAGATTTTTGAAATATTTTTCAGCAAGCCCACAATCCTCCGTCCACGCACTATTGGTCAACCCTGTATAAAGGGGAATCAATCAATAAGCTTGTCTTAGCAGCAGTTATGAGGAAAGTGATGTTTTGTCTTGATGGTCTCGTAGGAAGGCGAAAATTTAGTTCATATTATAAATTTGGCGAGTCTATAACATTATTTACTAATTTATGTAGAAACGTCAGGGCACTATTGATTCTCCTTAATTCTAATAGTTCTATTTCAAATCTTGCTTGTAAAGCTAAATGGTCACAACTGCGCATTGGATAGACTCCATCTGTTTTGAAAGACAAATACTTCAGAAATTTGCATTGAACATTCTCAATCTGATGGGTATGAGTTGGATAGTATTTCCATATTACTGAAGTGTATTCGAGCTTTGAGAGAACCATAGAAAAATGCAGGGATTTCAGTGCAGATATGTTAAAGCAGTACTTGCAGTTCCTAACCATGAAGCCATAACTTCTGATGGCAGAGAGTGCTGCATTTTGGATATGAGAGATGAAATTCAGTTTGGAATCAAATAATATGCCCAGCGTCGGTACTCTCTAACTTAAGAGATAGAAACATGTTTCTATCACCATGATGACCATGACGATCGGGCAGTGTCGGGTGCCTATCACGTGTCTACTACGTTGTCACGACACGCTGTCATATTTACGTGGCCACTCAATCCTATAGTACATAGTGCAGAGAAACCGGCGCAGGTCTTTTACTTCACCAACTCTGTCTAGGGCAGTAAGCTATAAACAATATTGAAAATCTATGAATGTAACTTTATGTGTGAATGTACAAACTTTGCATTTTTAATCTTGGCAACTAGGCAACTCAAAAAATATATATTATATATATATATACAGGGTTACTGGTAACTCGACCACTTTCCTGCAAGAGATGATTGAGGGACTCAAATGTAATAGATTTAACCCCCCATATGTAATTCCGAAAACCAATAGTTTTCGAGATAATTAGCATTTAATGTTTTTCATCCAAATGTTCAAATTTCCACACCAGATCCTAAAGTAAGAAAAAAACCTGTTGTTGATTCTGATAATTTTTATTTTAGTATTTAACTAACACGTACACAAAGCTAACTTAGTATTAAAATGTTTCAAAATACTAAACAGTACCAAACTAGACACAAATATTTAAAAAATACTCAACAAAATTTTTACATTCACCGTGAAAGAAAATTATCTAGACCAAAAAAATTTCAAACTTTTGAGCAAATCACTAAAAAAACATTCCTACCTAATAACCTTTTCTGAAAGATTATAAACAGCAATGAATAAAAATCACCTATTCAAAAAGAACCAATTACAGTACAATCATTATTGATAACTCAGACACATACTAGAATGTTTGCAAATGCGGTCGATGATTTTATCCAAGTAAAACAAATTAAATCCACTCAAAGTTTCTAGAGATCTTGCTCAATGTGTTGCCCTTGATTTCGGATGCAAGTACGCTTCCTCACTTCGGTTTTTGTAACTCGTGTTGAAAAAGTTCGTCTCATCTCCTCAGCCGCATTGATAACTTTTTGCCTTAGTTCGTCAGCAGTATTCTCGTAAACCAATGCCTTCATGTGATCTCAGACGTAAAAATCAAGAGGTGTCAGATCTGGGCTCCGCGCAGGCCATGGGATGGATTCACCCATTCCTATCCATTTGTTCGGGTATGTGTTGTCCAACAACTGCCGAATTGTGATACGGTAATGTGCTGGACAGCCATCATGCTGGAATATCAGGTTGTTGATGATTCTGTATTATGTTGATAAATTTTGTTAAATAGTTACTTGTGGTTGTGCTGTCATTCTTGTCCTTGGAATAGGCCATCAGATAAGGAAGTTTTTAAAATAATTTATTTGACCGGTTGTCTTTTTTGAGCTAGACAATTTTCTTTCGGCGGTGGATGTAAAAATTTTGTTCTTTATTTTTTAAATAATTGTATGTAGTTTGAAACTGTTTAGTATTTTTACACATTGAAACACTAAATTAGATTTGCGCATGTGTCAGTAAAGAACTAAATTGGAAATTACTAAAATCGACAGCAGGGTTTTTTCTAAATTTGGGATGTAGTGTGGAAATCTGGACATATCGTTGAAAAACATTAAATGTTAATTATCTCGAAAACTATCGGTTTTCGGAATTACATATGGGGGGTTAAATCTATTGCATTTGAGTCCCTCTATCACTTCCTGCAGGAAAGTGGTCGAGTTACCAGTAACCCTGTATATAGAAACTAGTGCTAGTAGTTTTGTATTAAATTCAAATTTTAACTTGCTTTTAAGTTACATAATTAATTAAATTTCTTTTTTTATCAAAGCAAAGGTATGCTAATATTTTAAAAAGTTATCTTATAAAATCATTATATGACAAATAAAGGCACTGGCCTTCTCCTTAAAAAAGTGATGATAATAAAATGATACCAGAATTAGCTTTTACCTTTCAATTCCTGGTATGTTATATTAACTATCTTTTGTTTTGTTGTGACATGAGATAACAAATTTTGTTAGTTTATAAATCATCTTTAAAATAAAATCTATAACAAATTAGGTAGGTATGTGAACAGCATAATATACTAGGTTGATTATACACATTTTCACTCTAGCAAAAAAAGAGACACTGATGATTGTAAAAAAGATGCTTTGTTTCAAATATACAGGGTGTTTCCTAATTGAATGTCAATATTTATGGGGGTAATTTTTGGGTCCATTTTAAGAAGAAAACTTCATATGAACGTATGTTCTAAACGTCTTACCTTTTGAGATACAGGGTGGTGAAGTTTTCAAAAATAAAAATAATTTATTATTATAATATCTACAATACCACTTCAGATATTTTAAGGAAATTCATCATACATGTACTATGATCAGGAGGCATTTTTTAATGTATCACTTTTTGTTAAATTTCCACCAGGGGCGTTCGTACATAATTTGACCTCTGTATTTTGGCAGACATTGATGGAACACCACTGATTTCTCCTAAAATAAAGATTATGTTTGAAATCCCCACTCATTTCTAACCAAAGTTGAACACTTGATTTTTTTCAATCTGATGCACGGTTTTACACGTAGATTTTATTTTTTCATATGAAACCCGTGCGTCGGTCTAAAAAAATTCAAGAGATCAAATCTGCTCATAATTGAATACAGATTTAAAAAGTCCACTTCAGAGTTTATGTACTTCGGATTTTGGAAGTTTTTCAATAAAACATGGAAAAAATTACATAAGTAAGAAAGAATTATTACTTATCGTATTAGGCTTATTTCATATAGTCATATTTTTGTGATTAAGACAAGCCCATCGAACTGCAAGAACTCCAGAAATTGAAGAAGCAGTTTTAAATTCGATTGATGAAAATCCTGAACTTAGTACTCGAAAAATTGGAAATAATCTGAATATCTCGCGTCCTGGTTTGGAAAATTTTGCACGATTTTCTATTGTTTCTATATGATATTCAACGGGTCAAAGTGTTACTTCCTCGAGACTTTCCCTTGCGCGTTAATTTTTGTCAATGGTTTTTGGACAAAATTGCGCATGACCCATGGCAGACCACAACCATGGCCCCCTAGGTCCCCAGGTTTAAATAGTTTGGACTTTTTGTTATGGGTGTATCTTAAGAGTCTGGTTTACCGCACCCCTGTTAACACATTTTAGAAGAGCTGAAGGATCGTATAAAGAGCCTCCTGCGATTTAATAAGAAATACCGAAGGTATACTTCGAAGAGTGCGCGACAGTATAAGGAAAAGAGCTGAAGCGTGTATCCTTCAAGGTGGGGGGCATTTTCAACAACTTATCTAGTTTCTATGTTCTATTTTTTTCAGAACTTCATTTAATAGCGGATTCATGTATAATTTTCTTAAAATGATTAATAGTAAGTATTGTTTTTTTAAATAAGATTCGTTTATTAGTTATCTTGTTTTAGTTGTTGTTGTTAGAGAATGTTATGTTATTTCATTAAAAGTGTAAATTAGAATTATTTAAAAAAGAACAGTCTTCTAACAACATTATTTACATCATGTGATTGTGGCCACTGATTGATAACTGAAGACTAGATTTTTTGACATCTTTCACAAAAAACTCTCGATTTTAACCAGTGCCGACCCAATTAACATAGTCCCAAATGTTATTCAGACAGTCAGTGGCAATGCACTGACTTTTCTTAAAATAAAAAAAAAATGAAATCTGTATTCAATTATGAGCAGATTAGTTATCTTGAATTTTTTTAGTCCGACGCACGGGTTTCATCTAAAAAAATAAAATCTACGTATGTCTCTGCATGGTGATATAGTCATATTAACGATATTGTGCGACCATGCAGAGAAACTGTTTTTATTTTTTTAAGCGAAAACCGTGCAACGGATTGAAAAAATCAAGAGTTCAACTTTGGTTAGAAATGAGTAGGGATTTCAAAAATAATCTTTATTTTAGGAGAAATCAGTGGCGTACCATCAATTTCTGCCAAAATAGGCAGATCAAATTACGTGCGAACGCCACTGGTGGAAATTTAAGAAAAAGTGATACATTAAAAAGTGCCTCTTGATTCATAGTACATGTATGACGAATTTCATTAAAATATCTGAAGTGGTATTGTAGATATTAATAATAAATTATTTATTTTTGAAAACTTTACCACCCTGTATCTCAAAAGGTAAGACGTTTAGGACATACGTTCATATGAAGTTTTCTTCTCAAAGTGGACCCAGAAATCACCCCCATAAATGATTCATTCAATTGGGAAACACCCAGTATAACTTAGATATGAACTGCAAGCCACATTTGCTTTGGGATAAACAATGTATAAACATTTCAGATCTGAAGATGTTTCCAAACTTATACCATCTTGGCAACCATGGTGGCTTTACCATGATAATAGTATGGTAGAGGAGTTGGACAAGCAAAAGGAATATAAAGAGAATTGTCCAAAAATTTGTGATGATATAAAGGACTTTGCACAAATCACGGTAACATTATTGATAATACTGTAGAGAAAGTTGTTAAAAAGACAGAGTTAATCAGCTGGTTGGTTTTTTAAATTTATTTCGGTTTAATCTTGGAGCAGGTAGATAAAATTAGATTTACTGGTTTGTCAAATTTCATCAAAATGACGTCGGCAGGTCTTGAGGTATTATAAATTGTTTTTCTGGGTAAGATTTGGATGTACATACTTTTTTATATCTTTTAGCAGATGTTGACTTTTCTCATTTCTATATAGCTGAATAATAGATATGATATTATGCCATGGTATCATAATGATCTTGGGTTTAACCACCAAATGTATAAAAATACTAGCACAAAGATTAGGCAAATATACCCTAGTCCTAGCTCATTAAGCTTATCCATTCTTCCCAAACTGAAAGGTGTAGTAATTGAAATTTATAAACTAATAAATACTCCAATCTATTTTTTTCAAGATCTTATTTATCAAAGGTGAAGAGATTTAGTTGTACAATTTGCTGCAGTGGGAAACAGTTTTGACAAAACAAATTATTAAAAAATGACAAAATATCTAAAAAAATCTATATTCAGTTAATAAGTTTAATCAAGTAAAATTAACCAAAAAAAGAGACGCCTCATTTGAATATAATTTTAGACCAAGCAGCCAGCAGAAAGTGTCAAATACAATCTTGTGAACATATTGTGTGCTTATGCATTCACTGCCAGATTTTTTAATGGAGATCTGGAAGATTTTGCTCCAGAAGCTGTGGCTTGCACTGTTGCTGTATCTTTAACACTAAGAGATGCACAGAATTTTGACAATTTTGATATGGCTGTGAAATCTGTGGAACAGGAATGTATAAATGTAAGTAGAATTTGGATCTTCCTGCATAAGACTGTTATGTAAAATACAGGGTGTCCATTTAGTGTGTAATCCTTCGATATCCCGCAAGATATATCTCATAGAAGAAAATGTCAAATATAAAAGTTATTTGGTTGTTCAAGACGCATATCCTAAAATTATTTTGAAATATACAGGATGTTGCGGGAAAGCAGGATAATGATCAACTTGATTTTTTTAAATGGAATCATTATCTTTTTTTAATCTCATTTAGTTTCCATCATTTATCTCTATTTAACCCTAACATATTTCTGGGATTGGTTGCGACGTTGCCAAGTTATCATTTATTTCCAGTAAATTTTTGAATTTGCAAGGTCGCAAGTAACACGTCCAAATTGATGTACTGCTTTAACATCTCTCCATACTATTATGCACATAGTTACTTGAATGTCAATTAATATGATTTTGGATGTTACTAACTATGTGTGTATGAATATGATGACTAAAGTCAATGATAATTTGAAAGTCATTTTACTGTGTTTTTTTGTCAATGTAACACCCTAAACGTTTTATTTAAAATCAAAGTATCTACTAATACCAAATCTCGCCCCGCAATATGTTTTTTTGGCTTTGCGGCGTTGCCAAGTTATTCATTAATTTCTTTAAACAAATTTCTGGTTTATTTTTAATAATGGTAATAATGATATTTATTTATCTCACAAATATGCATAACAAAGAATTATTAAATATGGTATCTCACTAAGGGAAGACCTTGAGTGAGGGTGTGAAAACTCAAAATCGAAATTTTCCTACCACTATCTTTTTACAGACATATAGTTTACCACATAGTGATATTATGCGAGTTATTGCGATTTGTGTATAGCTATTATTTATCTTAGGCTGATTTAGTTTATGACTAACTTAGTCCGTTATAAAGTGGTAGAATAAGTAAAAAAATGTATGTTTTTAAATTTATTTTACATTATTTCTAAGGATGAATCATTTCTAACTCAAATTCAAACGGAATTGTAGTTATTCAAAAAATAATAAACAAAAAAATCAGGAATAATAGCAACTATGAATAACAATAAGGTAATTTTGATTAAAGAAATTGTTCAAAGTGTCTTCCACCCTGGTTTACGCACTCTTGAATCCAAATATTAAAGTTTTTTCTGGCGCGATATAAAACGTATGCTGTTACGCTTTGAACCGCCTCTCTAATTTAAAGTGTGTGCGGGTGTGTGTGTGTGTGTGTGTGTGTTATATGACCATACAGAAAGCAATCCAAACAAGGTAGATCTGGAAAACTAGGGGAACATGCTGCTGGACCTCCACAACCTATTTATTTTTCTTCAAACTGTACAGGGTGTCCCATTTTGGGCACTTTTAAGGGGTATCTCGGTTTTTTTAGAAGATAGAGAGTTGCGGTTTTCGTCTTACGTGAAACTAAAGATGTTGTCCACAAAACTATCGTGGCCCTCTTGGTTTTTGAGATACAGGGTGAAATCGAAAACTATCGATTTTGGGATTACCCACGTATCTCGGCTGTCTTTCATCTTATTGAAAAGTTTAAAAAAGGATCTCATAGAATTTTTTCTGTAGAATCCAGTGGTGTAGTTTGATTTTTTCTTACTCTAACCATTGTTCAGTTATGAAGCTACCATATATTTTTTAAATGGAATACCGAGTATATTATTTTTCACGTCAATCAATCAATCAAGCTTTTTAAAAATATATATTATGAATTTTTTCTGAAAACTAAGTTCAAAATTTAATTTTTCACTTTATTTGCAGCACTAGGCCATGACTAATCTATTAAAAACAATATCCGAGTACACAATTATTACATACAAGATACCCAATGCTTTTAAACTCAATTATTTAATTGTATTTTATATGCTATTAACTACTATTTGTGATAATGTTCAGTAAATATTACTTATTGTATTACATTACTTAAAACCAAACAAAATTATATCTGAAGAATATGAACACACTATTAAATTTGAATTTGAATCAAAATAAAAACTAAAAACATCAAGTGCTTTTAGAGATGTTGGTTTCAAGTTGGAGATTACTTTCTTGAATGCAAATTTGGCACAATTTATTCTTTTAATGGCCTTTAAAAGAATTATTGGTCTCCTTCGTGTTATGGCGATTAAAAATTCCCAAACTTGGATCATGTGCAAATGTTGAAGTATCTTAAACTTGTATGGATGGTAAATGTATTTTTTTAGAATTATTTCTGCAGTTGATTTTTGTACCCCTACAGCTTCTTCCTTGTGCTTACAAGATGATGAATGCGTTGCTTCTATGTAACCTAATACGTTTGTTTCCCTTTGCTCCTTATTCTCCTTGAAATAAGTTTTAGGACGTGGTTGAATACAGGATCCGTACCTAACTATATTTTTAGACGAGCAAATATATCTGAAACGGTTGCTACCTCTCTGGGTAAGCTGCCATTATGATAGAAAATTGACAATAATTAAAATGAAAACACAGAAAGAACAAAGCTATGTTTAATAAAAATATAATTAATAGCTGACCGTCTCGCAAAGTTTGCTTTTTTGTTTTTAATAGTTGAGTCATAGTCCACTATCTACTCAATATTATAATAACACAATATTCATCATTTTAATGAGACACTACTATTTAAAAAAAATGAATTTTGATTCTGTTTTTTCGAATTTGAGTAGGAAGACTCTCGTAGAGTGATAACTGCTTAGATGCTTATTATTTATAGTTGATTAACCTTGGCCTACTGCTACAAATAAAGTAAAAATAGGTTAAAATCAAATTTTGAGCGTAATTTTTAAAACAACTTAATACTAATATATATTTTTGAAAAGCTTGAGTTATTTCCGATTGACTTCAAAAATAATATACAGGGTGTTACATTTAAAAAAAAGCATGTGTTTGCTTCATAACTGAAAAATGGTTAGACTAAGAAAAAATCAAACTACACCACTGGATTCTACAGAAAAAATTCTATAGTTTTCGATTTCACCCTGTATCTTAAAAACTAAGAGGGCCATGATAATTTTGTTGATGGCATGTCTAGTTTCACAAAAAAGTAGCACACTGTCGCGAAAACCGCAACTCTCTATCTTCAAAAATAAGCGAGATACCCGTAAAAGTGCCCAAAATGGGACACCCTGTACATCTGTACGTGAGTTAGCACGAACATTTTTGTGAAAATGCCGCCCCATTAAACCATAAACATTTTACAATCTACTACATAGTAACCAAACAATATGACACTCGCTTGCTAGATCTGTTTTTGGATTTATTAGATCAATCATATTATGCAATAAACATAAACGAAATAGATAGCATATGAGCGCGGAAAAAGGTTTTATTATTTTAGGAAAATTATTTAAACCATTACTAGCGAGTACTTCCATGTTAAATAACATATACAGTGCATTCTATTAATAAAAGACAAGGATATTATTCTTGTTTGATATTTTGGAAAAATAATTTATAACTTGGCAACGCCGAAACTCGAAAAAAAATATTGCGGGCGAGCTAAATAAAACATACAGGGTGTTATATTTAATAAACAAAGTAAAATGACATTCAAATTGTCATAATTTAAAATTCTTCAGAAAAAACGCTGTAGATGCACATAATTAGTAACATCCAAAACAATATTCACTTGACATTCAGGTATGTATCTGTATAATAATATCGAGAAGTTTTAAAGAAATACATCAGTTTGGACGTGTTATACTTGCGACCTTGCAAATCCAAAAATTTGCTGAAAATAAATTACAACTTAGCAACGTCGCAACCGCACCCAGAGATATGTTAGGGTTAAATGGAGATCAGTAAGGGTAACTGAACGAGGTTAGAAAAGAATAATGGTTCCATTGAAAAAAATCAAGTTGATCATTATTCTGCTTTCCCGCAACACCCTGTATATTTCAAAATAATTTTAAGATATTCGTCTTAAACAACCAAATAAATTTGTATTTAACATTTTCTTTTACCAGGTATACCTTGCGAGATAATGAAGAATTACACACTAAATGGACACCCTGCATAAATTTGATTAAACCAAACAATCTCAATATTGAAAAATTATAATCGTTTGGAGGTTTATTGAAATACTGGTTCAGTTACATGAGGAGAATATTGAAATTGTAAAAATGTTTGTAAGATCGTTTCTGAGCGTTTTCATGGGCACCGTTCAGGTGGGACAAAAGGGGGCTCTTGCTCCCCCTGAAAAATTTCACAATGCGTTTTTCCATGCTGTTGCTGTATTTCAGTATTTATAAAAACATTTAAAGCTATTTTTGGCACTTCCACCATCTGCTTGTTCAACTGAACCATCCTTAGCACTTTAAGATGGGTGAAAACATAGTTTCGGTCAATAGTAAGTGAAAACAGGTTGACTGTATGATTAATCAACATCGTAAAATGGTAGGAAATAACAAAGATCATTCCTTTGATTACAGCCGACCTTGGTTCAGAGAGGCAAAATTTATAACGTGATTAATTTTCGTAAAATACGTGTGTCCCGAAAATAATTATTGGGTCTTAATAATTTTTTGTTACAATAATATTTGAACCAATGTAAGCAAGCATTTTCGCTCTAAGATATGTTTCTATTTTGGTTCCTATATTAAATGTTATTTTTATTTTTTAACGAATAGCATCTATCTTATCATATTTTATTTCAAGTTGTTATGCTTTTAAATATCATTCAACATTATCTACACTTTATAAATATCTTTAGTCAGTAGTTTTTTTTGTTAAACTATTTAGTACAGATAATGTACTAGGATATTCGAAATCATATGCATATCTGTGTCCTTGCCCCTCCCTGAGAAATTCAGGAACGACGCCCATGAGCGTTTTAGTAGTTTTTTGATAATTTTCCGTTGTTTGAGTGAGTGTGAAATTGTAGTGGCGGGGACGTAAAACTGGAGTAGTTTTTTATACATATACTATATTACATCAGTTGGTAATCATATGTCCTGTAACTTGAAAACTAACTTGATTGTAAATTGTGATCAACTTTAATGAACAATAGGGTACTTGCAGTGCAGTAAAGCGTAAAGAAAACCATATTAAGAAGCAGTAGGAAACAAAAAACATGATTTTACTGACGGCCAAAAAAAGATATTTGCAAAATAAAATAAGGATATATTCAAATTTTTCCACGTGACTTAAAACAAGGGCTGACGTCACAGATATCCTATCGATATCGACAATCGATACTGCTACAGCGCAGGTCAGTAAGATTCAACTGCAAACTAGAGATGATCTCAATTCTTTAACAATGCGACTCAATTTATTGATACTTAAACATATTTGAAACAGGCAATTAACCCACTAGCATTTTCGTTGCAATGCATTTTTATATCTAATAGGTATCACAGTTCATCCTGTTTGTGACCGAGATTCGCAACTAATCGAAGCCATCATTTTATTTCGGCGCATCCCATTATGAATGAATCCAAAGGTAGAATCTAATTCAAGCCCATCCCTACAAAGTGAATTAGTAATCTAGCCTAACTTTTATTCTTTTGACTTTTGTACTGTTGTGTGTGACTGTGTGTTGTGGTTATAATTATCAATGTCAAATTGTTAGGTTAGCACCGGCTATCGATATCGAATATCAATACTTTACATCCCATCACAATACGATATCACTAACGTCAGAGGTTGTTTGCATTTTCCGGCATTTGAAATAATTTTTGGAATATCTCTCACAGCCGATTCCAAAAAACCAAACGAGCGATTTTGTCATGTTTACTAGGCTGTAAGGAACGCGTAAACGACATAATATTTTTTTCTGCAAGTACCCTATTCTGAATAAGCTTGAGGTGCATGCAATACAACATCATCCTTGCTAAGTATAAATTATTTGAATGTAATCGCGAATATGTTCAATTCTGAGATATATTGCAACTCCAAAATTTTTGATGTTGCCTAGAATGTGTGGGAACTACTGCATCAAATCAGAGACTGCCACTTTTTCATAACATATGTGGCTGGCAGTTAAAGCGAGGGATTATTATTAAATAGAAATACACTGCACAATGTTATTAAACATGCAGTAGAAGTTACACTGCCAGATTTTTTGATTCGGATTTAATATATAAAATAAATATGTAAATATATAAATGTTTGATTCGGATTTAATATATAAATGTTTATCTTCAGGGATGTATCGATTTTAATTCAATTGTATTCGTTTAGAGTGACTGGATAGTGTGTGACACTGAAAACCTTCAAGTAATGAGGGAAGATTTGGACAGGATTCTGGGAGGACCCAATAAATTTGATCGAAATTACTATGTGCTGAGCGCTCTGTCACACCTCCGTGAGTTAATGAAGAAGGCTATGGAGCCTAGTACAGACACTGCTGGTGCTTTTAGTAAAATATTTCCAAATAACCATTTCCCGTCTGTGAAACGGGAGACTCCTGAAAACATTGCCAAAAACTATATCAAAAAGGTTCAGTACTACCTGTCTTATACTAAATATAAATTTGCTGACCATTTTCTGTCATGAACATAACATATTTGTATAAAATACGTATCTAATAAATGTAATCATATATATTTTTACTTGATGTTTCACTTAAACCTTGTCCTGTTTATACCTAAGCGGTTTCACTGAATAATAGATACGTTATGAAGGATAACTTGATGGCTGTCCTTTGATGTAGGTCCCATAGACTCTCCCTCTCTCTCTCGGAGGATACACCACGGTATTCCATATATATGCGATTTTAGCTTGTGTTTTCGGTATTCACGAAATTCAGTGGCCTAGGAGGCGGATTTACGATCTGCTGTGACAGCCAGCTAGCATTAAAGGCATTGAGCACTTGTAGGTTCACATCAAGGATCGTTCTGCAATATACTGGATGTTATTTGGATTGGATGACATTTCAGCAAGACATCAGGTGTTACTTATTTGTGTGCCAAGTCATGCTGGAGTTTGCAATAATGAAACGGCGGACGCGCTCGCAAGGCGAGTGTCTAGGAACAATTTCCTGTGTCCTGAGCCGGCTGTGGGGGCTGGCACCAGCATCTTATGAGATGGAGAGGAATCTCTGGACATCTTCGTTAGACTAGAGAACTTATTTTAGGACCTCTGGCCAAGGTGGGGCCGTTCTGTCTCTCACTGGACAGAAGCTCGCATCACTTGGATGTGATGGGAGTGGCAAGTGACCCGACGTGTACGCGCTGTGTTGAGGAGGAAGAGTCCTCGTCACACATTCTATGTCGCTGTGAAACCCTCGGGTATCATAGGCAGACCATACTAGGTTCAAGAGTTCTTGAACCTGAGTATATAAAACAGGTAGGACTCAAGACCATCCTCACCTTTGCGACGAGGTCTGGACTTGGGAACGAGGGTGAGGAGAGGTGCATAAGGGTCCGTTTGTAGGCCTATCTACTGGTGCTTCTGGTCACCAGAAAGCCCCTCCCTCTTTCATTCATTCTGGTCCAACAGAGGCATTCTCAATTATCCAGTCATTACCACCGATCAGGTGCCGTCTCGTTTATTTACAGGAGCGTTCTATTGTGTGTGTTGTGTCACGTCGACGAGTCCAACATTAATGTAGGAAGTTCGCACACTTCGTTTAATATTTTAATTGGTATTTTTCAAAAACCCCGATATATCCAGCCGCCTATGGTTTAGCTCGATACGTAGTTCTGTACGTCTACCCATATTATACTGCAAGGGAGCTGAGATTTGCTGAGAAAGAGTACCATCAGAGAGCGGGTGAGAAACCAGCAGTAAGCTTAGAGTGCCTTAAAAAAGAGTTTTAATGCTAATGTAACCTGATTGCCATAAACGGGTTGGGTTAATGGGAGCAGATCAACGTGAGCAGACTTGAAACAACGATTAAGTTAATTGCCATAACGTCCACTTCTATGCCTTATTATCACAACTAATGTTAACAAAGCAATGCAACCTGAGCAAAAGCAATGCTGTCACGTGCCATTCTACAAATCTACTACAAGTCTCAAATTGTAACAAGATCAGTTGATGCATAAGCTGTGCATGAATGCCTATAATCCATCCAGTGCCAGTTAGATATCCCATATACCATTGGTGCCATCAATTGTGGTAACAAGGTATAGATGTATGAAGGATGAGCGCTGATAAGTAAGAGTTTATTGGCTGCATCTAACATATAAAGCAGTAGAATAATAATTGGAGAGACCTTAGTGTAGTGTCGAGGTCACCTACCACCCGCGGATGGGAGAGTGAGATGGCTGAGATGGAGGTGGCCTGTCAGGGCAGTGTACCCGGTAAGCCGAACTGCGCTTCTGTAAATCCAAAGTTTTACTGGCTATTAAAAGTGAGTATGTAGCTGTGCTTATGCTGAAATTGACATCCATTTTTCTTTAGTGCGAATGACGCGTGCGATTCCGTTCAACAGGAAGTAAACTTATGTTTTGTTGCAGAGTCGGAATTTTTAAAAAAATCCTAAAAAATGCAATGAAAGAAAAATGTTGATGACCAACACTGGGTCACCTACTGACGAATTATAAATAAATAAAGATTTAACCTTGTCTATAACTTTCTCTGATCACCATTATTATCTTCGTGTGATCAGGCACGAAGTTAGAGAGGGTCCAGGGGGTCCGGACCCCCCCCCCCCGAAACGTTATAATGCCGTCTGAAAGATGGAATCCACAAATTTTTGAGCCCCCCCCTCCCCCCCCTTGACGAGAGCAAATTTAAGGTGACTACTCTAATCTGCCCCCCCTTCCCCCCGAAAGGGACAGCTATAATCTGGACCCCCCCCCAAAACCAAATCCTGGACACGTGCCTGTGTGTGATAATGGCTATAAAATAATTGTAAAGGAATCTACACACTAAAATATGCATAAGAAAAGTGACATCTCAAATTATGCTCTATTTCAGGAAAGTCATTTAAAGAATGTCTGTTTCTCCTCACCAATGAAAGAGGTTTAATAATTTGAAATTATATCAACAAAAAATGTTTCGTTTCCGCTTACGATAACTCTATCTATATTTTCAGAATAATAATAATATATAATAATTTATCAACTTTCTTTGCAAATTGCTTCCTCAGTCTGAATAAATTTGACTAGTAGCATTAAGTAGTTGTTCAGTGGCAACAGTCGTCGGTAAGGAAGACGTGAATTTTAGGAGAACCTTTCTCAAAGACAGAATTGGGCTGAAGTTGAGAGTAATATCTGCGTTTCTTTACAAGCTTGGCTCCGATAAAGTAGGCTTCTTAACTTGTGATAAGTTATTACCATCATCTACCCAGCAAAATGACACTTCCTCGCTTGAAGAATAGTTCTCCGAGGGCGTCCGATCGCAGCGCCAAATCCATCGAATTTAGTTTCGGTTTCGGCCGTAGTTTCGGCTGGATGGCAGCCGAAACCGAAACTAAACCGAAACCCGTTTTTTGGCCGAAACTAGGCCGAAACCGAACCCGAATGCTCGGTCGGACACTACCTAGGAGTCATTTTTCTAGACAATTGCTAATAATTGTATACAATGTACGTATCACCATTGATATATCACTCAATCCAAAAAGTGTCACTTTTTTAAAGAATGCCTCTAATAACCCAAAAATGCATAATGATAGCTTCATATATAGGAATTGCCGGCCAATGGAAAAACGACAATAGTGACAATTTTTCTGGTGAAACATGAAACTAAACCTAAAAGCCTACCTGACCTCAAAAACACGTATTTTTGAGTTGTGTCACTTTTCTGGTGCATCAACGACATATAAAGCTTAATTATGACTGTATGATTAATTCGTCAGTAGATTGTGTCCCACTGTGGTTGGATGTGCTGGTGAACAGCATCTGTCAGTGTTTTCTAGACCAAAGAGTAGGCCATAAGCTTTTCGAGGTATTATTAGTGTTTGTTCTTAGATCTTGAATAAGATGAGTTTTTGTCTCGTCTAAAGGTTACAGATTATTGTTAATAAAAATCTCAGTGCGAAAGTAAGGAAATCTGAGGACCAATCTGCTGCAGCAGATTTTCAAGGTCAGAAGGTATTCTAGTAAAATTGTTACATTGACCACTTATTCCTTGCGACTTCAAGTCCATCATAAGTTCGGTACCATTTCTTTTTATGGGTTAGTGCGCCACTTTGTTCCTTTTTCTTTTTGCCCAAACTTGCCATTGACAAGAAAGCTCCACTCGTCACCAGAATGGCATATTCGTCGCGCGACAGCTACATAAACATACGTCTGCAGATTATCTGTCTGCGCATACGAGGCTACTGAAATATTCGCGTGTTTTCTACGGATCGCATCATCATCATCATAGTCACAATGTCTTAACAGACATGTTGTGACCTCGTAAAATGCTAGAGCTAGAGTGTTGCCGACACGAATATTATCAATAGTTTTGAGAACTGCAGCTCGCCATCGTTCGCGATTTACTGTCAGTTCAGTGGCGCTCTTGATACTCATATCTAGCAACTGTTTCGTCGTATCCACGCAGCGTGTAGGGGAACGGCCACGGCGCCGCCCATTCGGGGCGTGACCCTGAACTACAAGTTTCTCCATATTATCGCTTCTGTGAATATGTCCGAAGAATGTAAGCATTCTCGTCGACACAATGGAGTATAGTCTCTTTGGATTACCGAGCTCATCCAGTATGGAAACATTAGTTCGATGGGCGGTATAAGGAATTCTCAGCATTCTCCTCCACGTCCACATTTCAAAAGCATCTATGCGAGCTCGATCTGCCTTTTTAACAGTCCAAGTTTCCGAGGCATACAAAAATATGGAGGATACAAGAGACTGAACCACTGACATTTTGGTAGCTTTAGTGCTGTTATGGTCACGCCATATTTTAGTAAGCTTTGTCATGGCCACCCGTACCTTCAAAATGGAAAATTACAACGAACACCTGACGCGCAACGGACCTAGACACCGACGCGTGACGCAGTAATAAATGTCAAGTGTTCGAAACCATTTTTTGTCAAACGTTTTATACTTCAAGAAAGAGGTAGCCGAAGCTTTGATCAACTGTTGCGGTTTTATTTATGAAACAATGTATTAGCAATGGAATAGAAACAATCACTGGATAAGTTTCAGAAATCGCATCTGTACAGGGTGGTCCACAAGATGACATTTTCACGAAAAGTTACGAAACTATTTAAAGCATTTTAATTTCTAGTTTACTAGATAAATCTTCGCTTCCGGATGGCACCTATATCTTGCGCGTAACG
The DNA here is from genome assembly GCA_951848785.1 of Callosobruchus maculatus. Classification (NCBI taxonomy): domain Eukaryota; kingdom Metazoa; phylum Arthropoda; class Insecta; order Coleoptera; family Chrysomelidae; genus Callosobruchus; species Callosobruchus maculatus. The sequence goes on from CATOUR010000032.1 coordinate 4,970,451, forward strand.
TAAATCATATGTGAATTGATTCAGCATTTGCCAAACATTCTTGGTACAGCCAAAAATTTGGAGTTGACTGTCCATTAAGCCTGTGGAAGAAAGACCTAGCTGCATAATAGGTCCATCCGAGGGTCCATCCGAACTTTGCCTTGCCCATAACAGAAACCAATGGACTTTTAGTTTCGTGATGTATATCTACATACGAGTATTGCTTTAAATATGTCTGTGTTATGTGACGGTGAAATTATGGAATTAATTTTAATGAAATTTTGAGACAGTAGTACTACCGTGGCGAAAATGGAAAACGGGTATGGTTTTTAGAAATCGTGTCAGTGGCGGCGCAGCGATAGTCAAAAGACTAATAATATAAAAACAGCTCAAACTTCATCTTTAGGTGATTTGTAGGTTCTTAATCGTTTTACTTCCCACACCAAAAGAGGTTACAATTTTAAGGTAATACGCTTTTTGGCCGTTATATGATATACACCAAAAATGGACGTCACTCATATCTGTCGATAATGTGTGGGAAGTCAAGAGACTTGACGTCATTTTTTTTGGTCGGGGGCGAAATTGTAGTTGTTGGGGGCGGAGGGTTATGAAACTGGAAAAATTGTAATATTCATAATAGGCTGGAAACATGTCTGGAAAAATAATAAACTGGTATCACTATAATGTGCGGGAAGTACCTACTTAGTCAAACAACTTGACTTCATTTTTTTGCATCTTTTGCGAAATTTCTCACTCCGTAAACAAATTTTTATATAGATAGGTATACTTGATTTTTCCTCACAATTCTCGAAATTTTTGTATGAGTCTCTTTACATGTGGGTTTCCTTGACGGATCGCGCACTTGTTACACGATAACAATTTAATTAGATCATCCCAGAATACCTTCCTGGGATTTTTTTAGGTCCTATTTTTAACTGTTTATTCTAATCGTTTGTACTTAGCTCATGCAGTTCATTATCTAATGCGACGACAGATTGGTCGTTGCACTCTAATTCAGATACCTATACCCGTGCTCGCAAATCTAGTTCGGAAAAATGTCCGAAATAAAGGAATTTGAAAGTGTAGATTCGGCTTTACACCAGCTACCAAAAGATGACTACGAGCGCGTTAAAAAAATCTTATATGGAAGCGATACACAGTAAGTATGGATTATTTTGCAAATTATATATCATAATTTATGAACACTTTTTTCTTGTACTTTGGAATTGCTTACACAGTATCTCGTATTTAAAACAATCTGTCCCCAATTTGGTTAGTTCAAAGCAAACTTATCAACAGGGTGGGTTAAAGGGGCTTATACCCTGTAAAATGTTGAGTGTTACAATTATGTAGCAGGGACTTGGACACACTAAAAGCCCTCAGTTTTTTAAAAGGGAATGACACATTTTTAAATTCCTCTTGACACGACTAGCTAATAATTGCCAGGTGGGGGTGAATTACTTTTACATAAGGCGAAAAAACAATCTGATTCTTCAAAAATGTGTTTCTACACTTAAATGAAAAAAATAGATAATAGTTTTCTTTATACTTCACGATTGAGTACAAAAAATGTAGTTTAGTTTAAATGTAAGTTTTTATACATTTCTATATTTAATAAAAATCAGTTATAAGGTTTGGAGTGGGCAACTACTCATCCCTCTGTCTCGCCTCTGAGCAGCGCCAAGGAATGCACAAAAGAAAAAAAACATTCTTCTCGTTTTCGCCGGTCTATCTGCTCAGAGTCCTGTGATCATTTCTATGATTTGTACTATCTAAATATACGTTTCGTAAACTCTTATAGTTAAGCATTGCTGCGACTCAGTTGAAAGAGGCATTAATTGTGAGAACATTATTGGTTTCTGGGTAAGGTTTTTTGCAAATTTCCGATGACATAAGTTAGACTTGTCTAAAAGCTATTGCACAAAATCACCTTAAGTTTGAATTAGATGTAAGGCAATAAATAAATAATCATTTAAAAAACTAAAAACATGCTTTATTTTATAGCTGATCAAACTAAAAGTAAGGCAATGATTTTATATCATAACGTTTTGTAATGTTATGACCAAAAAAACGTCTTATAAAAATTGGTGGGTTCTTTGTTATAGTTCTATACTGATTCTACTTTAATAACTGGCTACTTACGGAATATCTAGAACAATCTGTTTATAATGTTTTTATCATTTAACGTTTTACAAGATCCTGTTGATTAAAATTACTATTTGTTTCTCTTTACTTCGATCTGCTTTATCAGCTTGTATTCTATGAAACTATTATTTATTTTTGATTTCGTAAATTTAATAGTAACTTGAAGTTTCAAATTAATGGTGAATGTGCCCACTATCTGCCTTACGTTTTGAGAAATGGTGAATATACAAGGTGGCGCAAAATAAAGGCTACGGCTATATATTGTCTCTGGGCCGTATGTGCTGTGGCACCATATTGTTGATATCAAAAAAATATCTCCATTAACTGTAATGATGGTTCTTCCCCGATCGTCCTCAAAAAAGTAAAGCCCAAAAATTTTGTTACCGCTAACGCCACATCACATGGTCACTTTTGGCTGGTGTAACGGTTGCTGGTGAATAATTTATGGATTCTCACTAACCCAGGAGTGATGGTTCACAGGTCCTTTCAAACAAAAACGAGCTTCGTCGCTCATTATAATATTGTTCTAAAAATCCTCAATTTCGTTTTCAAGGTTTACGATAGCATTACAATATTGAAGCTGTTTTTCGATGTCTAAAGACAGAATATTATGGGCCAACTGTATTTTGTAGGGGAACAATTGCAAATTTTACACCAATGTTGCAATGAAAGTCGGGTAATGTTCAATTATGAAGATCGTTTTCTTGTTGATGGGCTATGCCTTTTCATCACACCACTACGTACGCAGTCTACAATAATATATTCCTTGAACGAGCTGAACGAGGTCTGTCCGCATGCGGTTTATCAGATGTAGATCCAAGTTTGTTCAAAATTTGTCGCAAATCGCCGAAATGTCTTTGCAGTTGGAACTACCACGTCATCCAAAGTTTCTACGGTATTCTCGTTGAGCTAGGATTCTTGGCTAGGATAATTGACAAATTATTGTGATGATGACAATTTAATCTATCTACTTTACGACTAACAGGAAAACTCGAACAGATGACAACTTAAAACGAAACCATGACACCATTTCATAGGGTACTTTATGTTGCGCCACTTTGTATTTAAGGAATGGTGAATGTATTTAAATTGATTAAACCTGATGATGCCAGTTGAAATTTGGAACAACCTCATGAGATTATTGTATTGTCATCGATTCCTAATCCGTTTCCAAATTATTTGTTCAATCGGAGGCTTCAAAATGTGCGAAAAGTCATATTCAAGAATTGGGTTGATTGATAAGTATATTATACATATTTAAAGGTTAATCTAAAAAAGCCTGAACGATTTTCAGGTTTCTACTTGACGCCCAAAAAGGTTAGTGTTATAAGCCATTATTGAGTTTTCTCAGATTAAATGACTTTTTAATGTAAACAGGTTGAGACTCTACGTTGTATACAACTACATATACTGACCCTACACTTGTACAGTCGTGAAACATGAAAATTATATTTCTAGCGAAATCTCTGTTCCTGAAGAGAGCAAAGAAATGGCTTCTAAATACAATATAGAACTAATTTCTTGTGGCTTCAACTGTAAGGAAGAACAACTCAGAAGTCCGAAAGTAGTGAGAATCGGGTTGTTCCAGCACAAACTTGTGCCGTTTCCTACTACCACGCCTATCCAAGAAATGAAATATGCCCTATTTAAGTTTGCTAACAAAGCTATAAGAATAGCTGCAAGAGCTGGTGTTAATATATTCTGCTTCCCTGAAACCTGGAGTAAGTAAATTTTTGGAGAAATAAATATATATTTGCTCAACTTGTTGATTTAAAAATCATTTCACTTTTTTTCCGTAATTTTCATTGTTTTCAATATTATATTTCATTTTTATAATTTTGAAAAATCGGGTAGTGGTCTCCATGATAGACCTTCGGAACACAATCTCCTGTAATTTGGAGGGCTGTTTAGGTGTTGCCTCTGGAGTCACACTGACGAGATCGTATTATACCCTCCTCAATGAAGAAGTTCACACTTGTTCTGTTGGGTTTTAATTATTTTTAAATACAGGAAATACACATGATCAGGAAGAAAACCATCAGTAAGCCATTCTACATTTCTTGTGGTTTATGGTGAACATTAAATTAATATCAAATTGTGATCAAATTGTGGAGGCAACCGGGTAATATTGTGAAGATATCATGAAATAGTTATATAAACAACCTTTACTAAATGTCTGTATATCTTTCAGATATGCACTTTACTAAAGCGCACATTCACGAAAGAGAAAGTGAAATATAGAGCCTGGGTAACTTTATTTTCGTTATCAGGGTTACTGAACAGAGAGGAGTATGCGTACAACATCTGTACAAAAACATGATAGTTAATTAACTTTTTAACGTAATGTCATTATTTCTTGTTGATACTTGCAGATATGCCCTACGCATTTTGTACCCGTGAAAAAACGCCCTGGTGTGAATATGCAGAAAACGCACAGTTTGGGCCTACTACAAAAATGCTACAGGAGGTAATTCTACGTGTGCTTGTTTAAACATTAAATACTTAGACAGTACTTTTTCGAATAACCAAATTATTAACATAGCTTTTTTAGTTGAATATATATTTCCTTTTGTGAAAATGTCATTTGTAAGAACCGTAAGAACGCATAGAGAATTTACTAGCCTTCTATAAGGGCATACAAAATTGGAAAGTCAAAATATTTTAACATGCATTACGTAGCATCTTGATTTAATAAATTTATTAAGCAATCAACCTACAGCGCCCCGAGATCTGTGTATAACCTGTTCTTTGGAGGAAAATCAAAGCATCATAAAATGTTTTCCAATTGACGAAAGTCGCACGAAGGTACACTGAGAGAAAACTTTAATCGCTACGATTTTAATCACCGCAATTAAATTTTGCATCAAAATGCGTGACAATTAAACTGTTTAATTGGTGCAATTGAATACATCAGTGGTTGTCAGAAACAGAAACAGAAACATGTCACTGTGACTGTAGCTTAGTTTAATAGTTACAATTAAACCACGTCTCTAAGGTTATTAATTGTTTAATACCCTCAACTAAACAGGATTACTTATTATGGTTAACTTATTTATTTGTATCATTTTCTTTTTGTCATTGTACTACAGATAATGAATTAATCTGCTATAATGAAAAACTAACACCAATACTGATTTTTGTCTTAATTGAATACGGATAATTCCTATACTCAATTAAAGGGATTAAAAAAAGCAAACAGATTCAAAATAATCTTTATTCGTGGTAAAATAATAATCATTATAACAAAAATTAAAATCTTGAGTTCATCGTAACAAAAAAGTTATTATTGCACTAAAAACGTCTATCACCTACACATAATGTCATTGGGAACTTGTTACATCATATTTTGATCTTACAGCAAAGTTACCGGAAATGTACGACTCGTGTACTCCAAGCCCATATTTCACCATGTAGGTACCTATTCTGTTTCACAGACACGCATAAAACTTATAGGAACACAAGGTAGTACTTATGTGATAGCATTGATTAATATATTAATCAATGGTCATAGTAAAACCAAACAGCGAATGCACCTCACACCTGATGTAACCGCGCTGTAACCGCTAATGAGTCACGACTAGCTGAATTGTAAAACAACATTGCAGAGCATCTATCTCTATCGCACTCGCTCGCCCTCTAGAAGAAAAGATATGGAGCATGGTAAAAACATCCCCCACCTCGGGAAACGACCGTTATGTGTATTTCATGACTTATGGCAGCTGTAATATCATTTAACTCTAAAAATTAAAATGTTCAATTGCAAATTGCAGTACTTCAACCAGTTTAATTGTCATTGTAACCTGAAGTGTCTACGATAGGAATGCTCATAACGACAGTTTCTGATTCATTATTATAGTAACTCTCGTTAATCATTACTATTAAAATGTTTAATTGAAAGTAGTAGTACTTGAACCAGTTTAATTGTTACAATAATATGCGTTTTCTGTGACAAAATCGAAGTATTAGAATTCAGTTTTTATGACTGACTATGAAGCTACATTTCAGAAATAGCATGAAACTTTAATATAGGCTATTAAAAATGTACCAGTTAAACACTTTAACAGGGCTGATTTCCTCAGTGTAGACCTTCTGAAATGTTTTTTATGAAATTCGAGCCCAAAAACCGAATTCTTTACATTACAACTAGCGATTTGTGTTTTTTCTGGGAGAGTGATCAGTAATATGAAATAGTAGTTTTCGGTGGGTGTCCTACCCAGTGGCGTATATAAGGGGGGGGGGGCGGCCCCCCCCGAAACCAGCCACGCATTCAGTTTTGACGTCTGGAAAAGGCTGAAGTTAGGATTATAATACGCCAATATTATAACGTATGAAAATTTTTCCGATGCCCCCCCCCCGAAATCGATTTCTATATACGCCACTGGTCCTACCCTTATATATGGACGGACACATTTGCATTAAATAATAATAAGTGACTCAGATATTCGTTTTTCGTCGTATTCGACAGTCTGTTAAAATTATTTGATGAAATGCATAGATATTTCTGGGGTTGGACACATAAACTAGCGGTTTTGATAGCTTCTCGTCTTCATTTTTTCATTATTAATCTCCTTTGAAGCCTGCAATACGAGAGACATTGATCACCAGGGGCATTACAAATATCTTCGTAGGTCTACTAGCTGTAACATGTTCAAATGGTGACTAGATACTCCAACTTTTTGTTTTTCACAATTTTGGTTTTTGTCTTTAAAAACTTATTGCCTCAAACTTGATAGATCGCTTTTATGTAACTGACACTTCTTATTAGGAGCTGATTTGTGACAATTTTGTTTTTTGTCTCCAAATTTCTGTAGCTTAATACTCGTACATATTGAAATCCTGGAAACTAGGGGTAGATTCAAATATAATTCGATTTTACAGACGCACGATGTATTTTATAAACAATAATATATTATAATTCTATGATTTCTAGTAAAACTGTATCTCTTTTAGCTCGCGACCATACACAATATGGTGATTATTTCACCGATACTAGAAAGAGATGAAATACACAACGACTCGATCTGGAACACCGCTGTGGTCATAGACAATCATGGAGATTATTTAGGAAAACATCGTAAAAATCACATCCCAAGAACTGCAGACTTCAGTGAGCCAGTTTATTATGCAGAAGGGAATACTGGTCATCCGGTTTTTGAGGTATTGCGATTATCGCCCATTACTCGATAGGTTAATGCGTAATGAAAAAACAGCCCTATTAAAAGTTTTTATTCAACACAACTTTCTTTAATAAACAAAGCATGCTGACACCGAACATAGACTTAGCAAATATGGTCACTGGCCGTTGGTCCTATATTAGGAATCATTAAAACTTCGTATGTTTCAAGTATTCACTGTTGTTCTGACGACCTCTGTAGTGTTGCCAAAAAATCAATTTAGAGTAATTTTTTGTAAAACATTTTGTACGTATATTGATAAGCTCTACAGGGGTCGCCGAAACGCTATTCAACATATGTAGTTTTAATTATGGGATCAAACGTTATGAGCTAAATGAAATACACTGCTCAAAAAATTAACGGAATACCTCTTTGTGCACTTGTAACTTTCAAAGTGTTAATTACATTTAAATGAAGCATACATATTCGAAAATTAAACACATTTGCTCAGAATAAATTGAAGAATATAACATTTAATAATCATTTTTTTTGTAAGAAAAAACACAAAAAACAAAGCAGCTATAGGTAGTGTCTGGTTATTTGATTTTTATAAGGCGTGTCCTTTTGCAGCTCGAATTACTTCTCGGCATGTTCAATCAGACTGGTCGCGGCTCAACGCTGGCCAATTCATTTTACGAATTTGATGGTCTCGAACAAAATTCATAGTTATGGTAGCAGTATGCAGCCTAGCATTACCTTGCATGAAAAGAAATCGAGGACCAATACCATATGTTGCAGGAATATTATGATCTGAAAGAATCAGATCAACATATATTGCAGCTGCAAGGGTTTCCGGTATCACTACAAAATCCGTTTTTTTTCCAAACTCATTCCACCCCAGACCATTACCGAACCATCTCCATATCTAGATACTTCCTATACAGTGGTAGCGGAATAACGGTTATTAGGACGTCTATTGTACACAGGTACCCGACCAGTACAAAGGGTTAAACGGAATCTTGATCCGTCTGTGAAGAGTACAGGTTTCCAATGTCTGAGCTGAGCTGAGAAGTTTAGTCGAGAAGTTTTATGAGCTCGAGTTAAAGCCGGTTTTCGTACTGGTCGTCTTGGTCTTGAATCAGCCTCCCGTAATCTCTGTTTCTGTCTGGTCAGAAATCATTACTTGATGAGCCGCCCTGAGAGCATTTTGGAGGTCTTAGGCTGTAGATGTTGGTTTACGCAAAAAAAACTACTAAACATACCGTTCTTGACCTCGATTACTGAACGACTGCAATTGAAATTTCTTGCTACTTGTCGAATTTTAACATCATTTTCAATTAACCTACACTACAAGTTACTTTTATCTCGCTAAGATATATCATTGAGACAAACAATGAGTTCAACAATATACCAAAGCATATTAAATAAAACCGTCATGCCGTTGCCTAGTGGAGCTGTCAGTCCACTACAATATAAAATCTGAATGTGGATATTATTTATGGTACTGGATTTGAAACCGTAAATGTATCTTCAATAGCGCGCACAAATTAATACGGATTATTTCTGTGAAGTTGGTGGAATAAATTATGTAACTATTATGAAAATATCATTTTCACCTCCACAAAACACCAAGTTAACATTTTACAAATATTTTGAAATGTGTTCCGTAAATTATTTTGAGCAGTGTTTGCATGGACTAGGAACTAGTTATATCCTCCCGCAAGGGTATAAATTACATCTGGCAGTTTGAATTTAGAACTGATGCTTTAGAAATGCAATTTGATGCTTTGGAAACTACAGCTGGAAAAGGCATAGTAATAATAATAATAATAATTTATTCACCAACAGTACAGAGGGTAAATAAATTGTTTAACCCACAGAGGGTGTTGACCTTGTACGTGGGTTACATTGCAATACATACATATACTTTACAAATACATACAGGGTGTTTACGATCTTAAAGCCGTTATATAAAGTACGAATATTACACATCATTGTAATGCTTGTAACACAAATATAATACGAATATCCCAAATTTGAAGTTTAAAAAAAATCCCAACATTTTCTGATAACACAGAATATGCGGCAACAGGGCTAGAGACAATAACATTTGTTTACATAGTGAATGTCTCCAAAAACACCTGACAGAAGCTAGGGCGAATACTGGGCAATTTTGTCGGATTGTGATTTTGCAGGCATACCTTTTTAATTTTTTTCTGTTTAACTATGCGTTAACTAGTGAAATAGTACTGAGGTTTCAGGTTCGAAATATCATGATCTATCGTTTCTCTAAATTAATGCACTAAGATCTTAAACATCCTGTATATTAAAACTAATACTAACTATATTAAAAACTTGTAAGTGTGTCAGTTCAAAATCCTGTTAAAAACATTTGAAAAAATATCTCTGGGTGTGTCCATTATCCATTTTTTGACTTTTTTTTGTATACAATATGAGATTATATGGATTTCAGTACACATAAATATTACATTTTTGGACTATAAGTGCGCTTTTAGCAAGCTACTATATGCTGAGCTCGTCGTGCGTCGTTAGCTTAAATCACTTGAGAGCCAGTAGTGGATTCTGATATTATTGCCTGTAACGTTCAAGTAGACAATTACTTTGAAAAAAAAGAAGATTTGAGTAATTATTCAATGTCAAGATATAACACTTATGCCTGGAGGTTTCTCGCATTTTGAGCGGTGGCAAAATGAAGCTTTGGGCTGAAATACGCACCTACATTTAAACCTTCGTAGATTATTAATTATGTAAGATAAGACTAAGCGGTTACTACACGCTATCTGTAAAAACCTATAGTTACAAAATGAACGTCACAGATTCCTTTACACTTCTGTTATTTACAGACTGAATTTGGTAAAATAGCTGTTTGCTTTGGACGTCATCATCCTTTGGATTGGCTTGTTTTTGGTTTGAATGGAGCCGAACTCGTTTTTTGTCCAGCTGCTGCCGTAAGTATTGACAAAATCACATCTTGGGTACGTCACTGAAAAATATTGAAGTTTCATGGTCACATCGTATTCAGGTTCGGTGTTATAATAATTTTTGTTGCTCCTAGAGTCTAGTGTTGGTGTTTGAGAATATATAAGATTTGCTACTTGACAATTTTACGAAAAACATCTTTGATTTGAAGCCGAGCTTTGAAATAGGCCATACTATCATTGTATTACGATCTTTATAATATAGTAAAGAGTATTTTATTTCTAATACCGGTTTTCCCTTAAAGGCACAAAACCATAACAAAACACAAACTCCTATCGAGAAAAAAAAACTGCAACATTCGCAAACTTTTCGAAAACTGACATATTTTGCGCCAGTTGACAAGTGAAATCATGTTGACAGTGATTTATGAATACAAAATATTTCCAGTTTCCAACACCCGACTTTTCTCATACCCCAATTTTATCTTTTCCATAAGATTCAGTTCAGTTTGGTTGCCTTCTAAAACGCAAAACCTTTCTATTATATATTTAGTTTCTGCTGAAGTGGAAACCTATACCAGTGAAAAGTCATTTAAACCATATTAACTAATTTCCGAGTTGAAAAGTGCCAATGAGTACAGTTTTTATTATTGCTCTACCACCACTGGATAAAAGTAATTGTAGTATATTTCCTTAGTAAGAGTGGCAGATTTGTATTGATCTCAGAGTTTTAGAGTAATCTGAACAAAACAACTAATGCAGCTTTCTTCTCTCAATAACTGAATACTTCTGCGGCCCAAGTTGCAGAAAGCCTTGAAGCGTAACGTGTATCTTTTTAGGGGGGCGTAGCCAGCGAACCACTGTGGAGCATTGAATCGAGAAATGCGGCCATAACCAACAACTACTTCACTTGTGCTGTTAATAGGGTTGGAACGGAGATCTTTGAGAATGAGTTCAGCTCTGGAGACGGAAAGCAGCCTCATAGAGATAGCGAATATTTTTATGGATCTAGCTTTGTTACTGCGCCAAATGGAACACGGTCACCTGTAAGTATGAATTCAGCTGCGAGTATAGTGGACATAAATTGCATGAAATGGAGTAAGCGACTTACCTATCAAACAGATTCTGTTTCGTCCTTTTATCATATCGATAAGATCTCACAATGTAGCACAACTGTAAGTTATTTTCTACTCACATAGGCCATAAAACGCTATATATGTGATAACTATCGAAGAAAACACTCTCTTTCGGAATACAAAAATATTCAACAAACTACTTTTCGAAGAGGTATGATATTGGAGTTGGTCCTGACGAGTATGTTGAAAGATCAGCAACATTAGTTAAATGTTCCTGACTAAATCCTAATTATAAATTTGTTCAACTAAGCGCATTACGGTTACGATGCAGATCTTCTAAAATTTAAACACATGCAAGCAGGGTGAGTTTGTAGTGCCGGCTCGGTCGATAACTCCACTTCTGTAGAAGATAGCGAAAAAAGTTGTATACGAAAGTTGTAGCCAGGGATATGCGCCTTGCTCAGAAAATATTTAGATTTATACAGGGTGATCCATAACTACGTGGTGGTGCAAACATGCATTTTTTTAAATGAGACACCCTATATATTATTCCTTATTCAAATTTTACTAATGATTTCCGTTCTTTCAATATTGGATATTGTTACATTATTCAGGGTATTTCAAAAGTTATGACCATTTTTATATCCAAATCGCTGTCAAATGAACGTATATCAAAAAGTGATGAATCAAAAATCACTTTTTTTACACGGATGGATAAAAAATATCCTCTAGTTTTAAAATCGGCTATAAAAGACGCCCGCGACGCATATTGGTGTACAGGGTGATGTAGAATGCAAAATCTAGATTTACTCTCTTTTTTTAAATGTAACTCCCAATATTTTATTATACCAAAAAATTGCTATTAATATGCTCTTTCATCTTTGTATAGCACTTGTTATTGCTGCATTCATTAGTTTCTGAGATATTTCGATTTTTCTACAAATTTCAAATATGCCTTCTATTTGTTTACTAAAATTTATTTATTTTGAGAAAATACTATCAAATTTTATTTTTGCTTAACAAACAACTAAAATATAAGGCCATAATAGTACTTGATCAAGTCAAAACACTGAATTAACGAGATAATATAGGTCAGGTGTGCTGAGGAAACAATTTTATAGAGGTCATGCATAATCATCAAGCAGATCTATCAGGTAGGCTATGAAATATTAAACGACACAGTCCAAATAAAACAATTCTTAAATCTATAAAACGCATTAGTTTTAGAGTGCCTCCGTTCTGGATATTGCTGTTCATAGTTGATATATTCTAGAGTCAAGTATAGGCAATTTCTCAAAGATTCCCCTAAATACACTCAATGGAAAAATTAATTTTTAAAGCTGGTTTTCCACACAGTACGGAATTATTGAGCAGGTTATGAAAACTGTCAATTTTTCAAAGCTTACCTGATAAATCTGCTTGATAATGATGCATCACGCCTACAAAAATGTCTCCTCAGCATACTTGATTTCATTCTCTCGATGATTTTGGGTTTTGAATTCATTAAATACTATCATGACCTTATAATTTAGTTGTTCGTTAAATAAAAAACAAATTCGATATACTTTGTCAAAAAAATGAATTTCAGTACACAGAAGCTATATTTTAAATTTACCGAAAAATCGAAATATCTCGGAAACTGATGGACCTAGGTACAACAAGTGCTATACAAAGATGAAAGAGAATATTGAAAGCAATTATTTGGTATAATAAAATATTGGGGGTTACATTAAAAAAAAGAGAGAAAATCTGGATTTTGCATTCTACATCACCCTGTATACTAATATGCGTCGCGGGCTTTTTTATTGCCGATTTTAAACCTAAAGGATATTTTTAATCTTTCCATGTAAACAAAATAATTTTTGAGATTCGTTACTTTTTGATATACAGTATGTTTGTTTGACAGCGATTTGGTTATAAAAATGGTCATAACTTTTGAAATACCCTGTATAATGTTATAATACCTTATATTGTGAGAAGAAAAATTATTAGCAGAATCTAAAAATGGAATAATATGTAGGGTGTCTCATTTAAAAAAATACATGTTTGCATCACCACGTAGTTATGGATTACCCTGTATAAATCAAAATAATTTCTAAGCAAGGAGCATATCCGTGGCTACAGCTTTTATGTACAACTTTTTTCGCTATCTTCTACAGTAGTGGAGTTATCGACCAAGCCGGTACTAAAAACTCACCCTGTATATGTTTCGATGCATACAGATTTCTGAATTCCAACTTCTCAGATGCTGACTCAATAGTAACACCAGACAGGATATGTTATGGTTGCCGTTATCCTAATTACTTTGAGCGTTTTACTGAACTCTATTTGAGGATGCTTCCTTACCAATTATTTCAATGTCTTCCTTGACCTAGATGTGTTCTTCTAACTTCTGAAAATGTAGCTATGTTTTGTGGTGTAATAAACAAATATCATGTTTTATATGAAAACCGGATTTTACTTAAAATTTGAATTTTTTCAGGGATTGTCAAGAACCAAGAATGGCTTACTAATCGCAGAGATGGATTTGAATCTGTGTAGGCAGGTCAAAGATCAATGGGGTTTCCAAGTAAGTTTTCTTATTCTAAAGTAACAACAATCGTGAAATTAAGTTACCTACCATGATGTTTTTCAATGAGCGGTTAAAAATGCCAGATGTTCCCCAAGCTCTTTCTACTAAATCTGAGCTATTAGTTGTTAACTAAGGTTCTCTGAAAACTAGGCATGCTCAGCAGCTTTGACTAAATCTGAGCTATTATTTTTTTATGGTCAGCTTCCCGCAAAGGCTGAAAGCCTATGGCGCTGTAGAAGCGCTGCGAGAGGATAAGTGTCAGTTCACGTTAGATTTGAAACGCTGCAGGTTGTAGCCCTCGGGAAACAATTCCCCCGGCAGCTGATTCCACAGCGTCGAAGTTCTCCAGAAGAAGGAATGCTGGAGGAGACTGGTTCGGGGAGTAAGGACCTCGACCTGGTAAGGATGAGCTCGCAGAGCTTCTCTAGCGTTCCTGGTTCGAACGGCCTTTGGTGTTATTACCTGGGAGAGCTCACTCGAACATCTTCCGTGATAGAATCTGTAAAACAGAGATAGGTCAGCCACCCTCCTTCGATGTTCCAGGCTGTGGAAGTCCTTTGTGAGGTTAGGCGATTCGATTAATCTGATTGCACTTTTCTGGATAGTGTCCAGAAGCTTTAGAGAGTATTTCGGAGCACATCCGCACACATGGGAGCAATACTCCAGCGATGGTCGGACCTGTGCCTTGTAAAGCAGCAGCAGTTGCTCTGGTGTATACAACTTCCTACAGCGGAACAAAACCCCAAGCTTCTGGGACGCCGTTTCAGCAATACTGACGACGTGGTCATGCCAGGACATGTTATTGTTGATGTTGATCCTTAAAAGCTTGACGGAAGGTGATTCGACTATGGGGTGGCCCTCCATTTCCACGGTTGGTAAGCCATCGTGAGACTTCTTTGTAAGTGTTGTTGCCTGAGTTTTTTGTACGTTGAACTGTACTTCATTTGCTAATCCCCACTCGACAATTGTTTTGATATCTGCGTTGATCTGTGAGGCATGCTGCTGTCGCCGACGTATAGTCTCCTGGGATGATAGTGGCTTGCCTGGTTCCATGCACGACACTAATGTACTGTCATCTGCAAAGCTGTAAATTGGATTGGATGTTATTTCCAGCAGCTCGTTGATGTACAGCAGAAACAGTGTAGGGGATAGGACAGATCCCTGAGGAACACCGGCGTTTATTGAAAATACGTCTGATGAACAGCCCTCGATTACAACAAACAGAGATCGGTCGTTCAAAAAGCTATTCAGCCACTGGCGCAGGCCAGGTGGTAGTCCATAAGCAGCAAGCTTGACCAGAAGTCCCTCATGCCACACTCTGTCGAAACCTTTCGATATGTCAAGTGCAACAACACGGGATTCGCCATGATTTTCTATTGCTCCGTTTCACAATTGCTCCGTTTCACAAGTGAGTGTCGTAGGCAAGGAGGTCACCTGTAGACATGTGCTTACGGAAGCCATACTGGCGATCATTTATGATGTTATTGTTGTCCAGGTATTTCAGGAGCTGTGTGCTTATGACAGTCTCCATAACCTTAGACATGATGCTGAGCCACAGGTCTATAATTGGTGGGATCAGTTTTTTTGCGTTTCTTGAGGATGGGTTGTAGGCAGCCAATCTTCCACGAAGCGGGAAGCACGCCTCGTTGATACGAAAGTTTGAAGAGCTTGCAAAGATTAGGTGCAAGCTCAGCGGCACAGCGTTTAAGGACAAAGACTGGAATTTGGTCAGGACCAGTAGCTTTATTCGTGTTCTGTTTTTGGAGGATGTTTTTAACATCCCGGTGTTGAAATTTGACCTCTGCCATTCTCGAGTTCACGCTTATGGTGGTGGTTGGAGTACTACCTTGAAAGTCTACAGTAGAATTTGGCTGCGAAGAGCTTCCCCAAGATGTCTGCTTTTTCTTTAGGAGCAGAAGCGATGGGCTTGTCATCTCTGGTCAAGGGTGGTATTGACGAATAGGAAAAGTTCTGACTAACAGCCTTAGCTACAGACCAGAATGTTCTGGACGAACTAGGACATGAGAGGAGCTTGCCTTAATTTTTTGGTTGTGTTCCTCCTTGCTGCTGTCAATCACGCGTTTACTATGATTTCTGGCGTCGATAAAGCTGCGGTGGTTCTCGGCATTTGGATTTTCCTCCATTCTTTGTAATGTTGGTTTTTAGAGGTAACTGCATCTTTACAACGCTGATTGAACCATGGCTTGTTTTTGGAGGGATGCTTGACGACATGAGGAATATAATGTCAAAATACTAGATTTTAAAGCTGATCTCCTTCAAACTTGAATGGCGACTCTGATATTTTTTGTATGTGATAACCTTCTATAACCCTATAATTTATCTTCAAAGATAAACATTGATTCAGTAGCTACAGCATAGCAACTTCTTATCCATGAGAATCTTAAAGTTTCATTTACTACACCAATAACAGTAAACTATATTAGTTTTCAAAAGTTTCGCAGGTACCTGTCAATTAGTTCACTGGTCAATTTTAGTTTATCATAGTTTATTTAGATTGGTAAATCCTAAAAGTTGCTAACAATTTAAAATTAACAACAATAAGCAGAAAGTGACTACTGCACTATCTGACAAGTAAAATGCCTAATCAATAAAATAAAAATCCGAGCAAAAACTAAACATAAACAGACTACGTACGTCTTAAAGTGTTAATACACAAGCCCAGATTTATTTTTTTATTCTGTATCTCGCTATTTTTCGGATTTCTGAAAAAAGATATTTGAAAAAGTTGTTTATTTTAAGCAAGCTCTGTCACATAAATGTTATTGCCATGATAAAATTGACGAACCGCTTTGGGAAAACGCCCTACCATTGATTAACGTATTTACGCGTTAATCAATGGCTCTACTGAAGCTTAAATTACTGCTCTATATAACCGTTATTTTATTATGTTGTTTCAGTTGGCGCAAAGACTGGAAATATATGCCGAATGCTTGTCGAAAGCCACCAAACATGACTTTGTTCCCCACGTTATTCGAAAAGCATGTAGGCCATCGTCAACCTTGTAGCTGAGATGATTTCAGTTATTGTACATAATTGTGTTATTCATAAGTACTTAATTATTTGTTTACATTACATCTTCACATGTTTTCTTTCATATCAACTTAAACTTAATTCTCATGCATTAGTTAATATTCAGATTATTGTACGATCCTATTCTTCATAAATACTCAATTATCAGTTTACATTATATATGTGTTGATGTTTCTGTCTGAAATATTACCGATTTACACTTATTTCACGAGTTTCATTTTTTTATGGTCAGCCTCCCGCAAAGCACTGCGAGAGGTCTGTGCACATAATATTTGAAACGCTGCAGGTTGTAGCCGTCGGGAAACAAATTCCTCGGCAGCTCGTACCATAGCGTCGAAGTTTTCCAAAGAAAGCAATGCTGGGGAGAATGGTTCGGGGAGAAGGTTTGACCTAGTAAGTAAGTTCGCAGAGCCTCTCTAGTGTTCCTCGCTCGGACAGCCTTCGGTGTTATTATCTGGGAGAGCCCACCCAAACGGCTTCAAACAGCTTCAAACAGTGATAGAATATGTAAAACAGGGAGAGGTCAGCCATCCTTCTTCGATGTTGCAGGCTGTGGAGATCCTTTGCCAGGTTAGGCGCATCGATTAGTCTAATTGCTTTCTTCTGGATAGTGTCCAGCAATGAAGATTGTTGTAAATAATGCTGCTCCATTTTTGTGATGGTGTAAAGAACGAAGAATAGATAAATGAATATTTCATGTTATTATATTTATTATAAAAATATAATTGACAATTTTAATTTAAATGCTCAATATTTTGTAAGTATTTGCCTTTTGTATGAATTGGTCGCTTCCTTTATGATATTGCTGTACAATTCAGGTCTTTCGAATGCCTGGAAAAGAAAATGATAAATTGAACTATTGGATTAACAGTGTTGTACTTAGGTCGCCATCAAAGGGTAATTAAATTTGTGTTATAAACACAATTTTATTTTTTTGCCTTTGATGATAACACATTTTAATGTTGTGTTACTGTTTACCCCGTATCCTCTGTCATCCTTGATCTGTCTGCACATATTGAGGTCCACGTCGCATACTAAAAGCCCATTTTTTGTTCTTGATAAGCCCTATAATGAAAATCATATGTAAGTTAGTATTTAGACGCAGTATATTCGATGCACATATCCAACAAGCGCATAACTGAAAAATCCCATATAATATCGACATTGAATTTCCTCCATCCTCTAATCCGATAGTTAAGCGTAGTGGCTAGCTAAGATCAAGTTTGTAAAATTATGTCTAACTTCCATTAAACTTAGTCGTACGATGCGTAATAGTTTATTTTGGTTCAGTGATAGGTGATAGAATGACATTTTTATTAACAATCTACCCATAGAGCTTTATCGAAAAAACAGAGATCTTCTTACAGTTATATATTAGTTGCTAGTAAATCATGTGATAAGTCTTTGTTAACCTAAGGGGCCTGGATACACACATTTATACGCAACTATATATTTACCATGTAAAACATGGATTCGCAAGTACACGCAATGGCACAACTCACTTGCTTTTCAAACTACATACATACATATTTCAAAAGGTGATAGTTAGGACCTTAATGAAGTTTTTATTGATTAATAAGCGACAAAAATGAGCCTTTACCTTTAAGTATCTATAAAACCTTGAATCAAATATTAAAAAGTAGTAACCAAAGAATCAAGGTACCTACTATGAAGAATTTTGCTGACATTTCTGAAATTACCTTTTGAAGTTTAGTCAAACCCATGTCTCTTAAGATTTTCTTTAGTATTCCTCCCTTGAGTACTTAAAAAGTAAGTATTCACGAGGAAGGGCTAAATCAGATTTTTTTTTAGAGAGCAAAATACCTATCTAAACATAAAGTAGTAAAAAGCTGCTTCCAAATTTGACGTTCAAAATAGCTGTTCCTTATATGGTACACATAATATTATCTCCAGTTCTGATTGGAGCGCAATTATCAAACTAAACATTGCCAGAAGATGCCCGTTCGACCGAATTAACAAATGATTTGCATTGGCAGTATACTATTCGAACTTACATTTATATGTTTATGACAGTAAAAGGCTTATGAAAAGTCATTTAACTACTTACTGCCGATCTGGCTCCATTTGGTGCTGCAATGTAGCTGGATCCAAAGAAGCTTCCGGAATCTTTATGAAGAACTACACCCTCATCAGTTTCAAATTCTTGTTCGTATATTTCAGTGCCAACTCTGTTTATGGCACATACGTAGTATCCGTTTGCTATAGCTGCATTTCTTGCTTCTATCGGCCACAGTGTTTCCATTTGGTCTCCTATCTATGAAAAAAAGTACAAAATGATCAGGAACCCCTGAAACGCCTAAAAACAAAGTTTGAGATGTTTTTGTATTTTTAGATATTTGATTATTGCTGTGCCGTCACTGAAACGATTTCTAAAAGTCATGCTCGTTTTCCATCATCGCCAAGGTAATAACACTGTATCGAAATTTCATTAAAATCAATTCAATAGGTTCCACGTTACACAATTCAGAACGACCTAAAGTAATACTCGTATACAGGGTGAGTCAAGCTCAACGCCTCGGACTCTTAAGACCAAAAGATACCACTTTTCGAAAAATCGACTTTGCGAGTGTATGTAGGTCGAGTTGGACTACATTTTAAAAATAATGACTTTTATACAGGGTGTCTAATAAAAGCGTAACATATCAAAGTTATGTTTTTTAATCGAATACCCTGTATATTATTGCATATTTAGATTTCCGGGTGCATTTTAGAGTAACTTTATGTATCACACATGGAACTTTAAGCGAACCGTTTAGGTCCAAATCACAATTTTGGGTATAGGTAGATGTCAGAAAAAAATTGAATATCGCAGCTATTTTAAATCTTAGAGGGCTGTGACTTTGCCGTGTTACTAAGCATGAAATGTGTCAGCTTACGTTAGACGGTCGGGTTCGAATTACATTTGTACTTGGAGAAATCGGTAGATCAATTAAGGAAACTTCAATCAAAGGTAACTTGATTTTTTCAAATGGGAATGCATAATTTTTTTTATATGATCAAATGTGCAATTTGATAAGCTTTCTAATGATATGCGGCTGTAAATATTAATCTCTGGTAGTTTTGATTTAATTTCAAATTTTCAGTAAAACCGGTGTTTTTCAATTTTCCTACCTATAAGCGACTTAGCAGGCCATGAAATATAAACAAAAAACTGTTGATACGGAACAAAACAACTAACTTAGCAGATAGTTACGGACGAACTAGAGTAGAGGGACAAAGTTATAAAAATGACTTACAACAAATCAATTCTAACCAGAAATAGCAGACATAACACATCTAAGGTCAAAAAGCAGCTGGAGTACGACAGAAATGGGTATTTTTCACAGCATACCGGCTACTACAATATATTCTAAAGATTGACGATTCACAAAACCATTGTGAATTTTGAAATGAAAGGAAATTTACCACGTAATGTTTAATAGCTTCAGAATAAAATTTCACATTTTATGATTTAAAAAAATAGTAACCGATACCTCTGACTGGAGTTCTGCAAATTCTTCAATACTCATAAGCAAGATCGCCGAAAATGAAGAATGAATTAAAAATGTGCTCAAATTATTAAACATAATTTACCTGGCAGAAAATCAAAAAGTGATTTGTCAGTATTCCTTTTTTGCGATCTTGATAATAGATACTGAAAAATTTAAAGGACGACAGTGAGAGGTATCACTACTTTTGACTTTAACAGAAATAACTACTGTTTTATACCATTAAATGTGAAATTAATTGCATTCTGAAGATATTAGACTGACGGCAGCGATTGCTGAAAGTTTTGCTTTAATTTAAAGTATTTAGTGATTTTGGAAATTTTTAATCTCTAGTACATTGCAGTCGCTAGTAGGCTGTAAAAATTATCAATTTCTGTCGTACTCCAGCTTCTTTTTAACCTTAGACATGTTACCGCCGTTGTTTCTGGTTAGAGTTGATTTGTTGTAGGGAATTTTTATAATCTTGTTCTTTTACTCTAGTTCTGCTGGATCTGTTTACTAAGTTAGTTGTTTTCTTCCATCTGAATACGATTTTGTTTATATTTCATGGCCTGCTATTTTGTTTATAGGTAGGGAAATTGAAAAACACTGATTTCATTGAAATCTCGAAATTTAATAAAAACTACCATAGATTGATATTCACAACCTGATATATTTAGAAAGCCTATAAAATTGCATATTTGATCATATACCTAAAAGAAATTATGCATTCCCATTTGAAAAAATCAAGTTACCTTTGATTGAAGTTTCCTTAATTGATCTGCCGATTTCTCCAAGTACAAATGTTTCGAACTCGACCGTCTAACGTAAGCTGACACATTTCATGCTTAGTAACACGGAAAAGTCACAGCCCTCTAAGATTTATAATAGCTGCGATATTCAATTTTTTTCTGACGTCTACCTATACCCAAAATTGTGATTTGCACCTAAACGGTTCGCTTAAAGTCCCATGTGTGATACATAAAGTCACACTAAAATGCACCCAGGAATATATAGAAATATGCAATAATATACATTTAAAAAACATAACTTTGATATGTCGCGCTTTTATTAGACACCCTGTATAAAAGTAATTATTTTTAAAATGTAGCCCAACTCGACCTACATAAACTTGCAAAGTCGATTTTTCGAAAAGTGGTATCGTTTGGTCACAAGAGTCCGAGGCGTTGAGCTTGACTCACCCTGTATCAAAAATTCGTATCAAAAAATTCTAAGTTTCGTGGTTTCTATAGTAGGCATGGCCATATTTGGATGGACCAAAAAAGTGTATTATGCCACTAGATCTTTAGGGTTAATGCACAGTTTATGATGAATACAATTTTTTTTTAGTTTTATAACTTCCCGTCCCCCAACCACCCCAATTTCACCTTACTCAAAAAAAGCAGAAGATGATCAGGAACCCATAAAACACCTAAAAATGAAGTTTGAGGAATATTTTAAATTTTTTGTTTATTGCTAATTACTCCGCCACCCATACACCCATGGTACTACGACACTGACAGATATGATCACTTGGCGGACAGATTTCGAACCGGTCTGCGCATGACGTCACCGTGTGACAAAAATGTACAAGCACATGGCGCCAAAGCATTGATTTTTGAAAGTTTTATTCCGTTTCCTGTTATAGCTGTCTTAGATATTCAATATTCATACAAAATGAAAATAGCTCTTGCACAGTATAATATAAACGATACATATTGCTCTGTATCTGAATAAAAAATTGGTGAAATAGTTATACAGAGAATTGATATTAATCGACGCCTGACCCGTTTGCAGTAGTGCCAAGCGTTCTGAATTTCAGATACAAAAATTTGAATCTATGTACTCAAAACAAAATTACATTGTGGAAAAAGAACAGAGCCAGAGCGGTCTGGACGTATTTTTCTGAAGTCTCATATAAGAGGTTGATTCCTAGTGAAACCATCTTTTTGTGGGAAAATTTCTCGGGTAAAAGGGTGGAATTTTTATATACTCCATTCAGGAGCTTTTGATTACCGTTCTTATTTTTTATATATAGATTATGATTTTGCGTCACCAGCTCTTCAAGCCAATTTGCATATGTATTTACTGTCTGATTCTCTTAATAAAAGGTAGACAAGAAATAAATAACATGATTTTGTCATTAGAGATTTTTAAAAATCATGAACAAGCATAATGGCATTATGTTTATGGCGAATGCATAATGACTTACATTAAATACATTACCAAATTTTCTTATTTTTTATTAATTTATTCAAATATATGTCACAACCGCGTATATGTTAAACATAAAATAAAAACATATCACAATACAACAATACCATATCTTTCTGGGCATTGTATTTAGCTAGTACAGGTGAATTCTCGTATACTAAAGATTCCTAGTAACAGGTATTTCATCAATTCTTTTCAAAATGTTTTCACACGATGTATCTGTTTAATAATATGTTTGAATTAAAAAGTTTGATCCACTTGTAGTGTAGTTTCTGATGGCCTGGGTATAGGGCACATTATTTGCTGCTCTCTTGTGTTGTAGTTAGGTATTGATTCTTTATATATGAGTCTATGGAGAAATATATTTTGGACAGACAATAAGAACTGAAAAAGGGGTGAATAAGAGCATATAGAACTAGCCTTTCTCTATATGGATTGAAAATGAAATATCAAAATACGTTATGCAACCTGTAAATCTCCAATCATGTTTTAGCGCATTTTTATTTTATGTAGATTTTTTTATTCCAAATAGGAACGGCGCTAGGAAAGCTGAATACACCGTCGCAGGAACCTGTATACTTATTACTTTATACTATTTTACAATGTTAGTGAATTTCAGTTTTCTAATATTCGAGGTCTCTCTAATTCCCCTATCAAGAATTCGTATTCTGAAATACATTTTGCATCTAGAAAACAAGCTCATCTTTGCTTCATCAGTCACATATACATTCTCTGATAATTTGTTTAAATTCGCAAGAGAGTTTTTTTTTCAATTTTCAAAGAGTTTCCATTATAGTTGGAAAATATATGGCCGAGCTCATTACATTTTGCCAAGAACTCATCTGTATGTTTTTGTAGTCCACCTTCTGTTAACTGGTTGACCCAACTGAGAGAAGTATCTGTGCAATCTGGGATATAACCCAGTTTCTCCTTATTTTTCAACTTAAATGCAATGAAACCTGCCAAATTTTCCAAACCATCCCAAGTAGCGGTAGTGTGACGAATAGTTTTTACTTTTTTATTATTACATCCCACAACCACACAATAAACCATTGTCCAAATATGTGTTAAACTCCAGAATCGCAAATAATTAATGTTTTATCAAACTTTACTACGGTAAACGAGTAAACTCAAGAAAATAAACTGAAAATGTTCGGCTATAACCTGTAACTAAACGAGTGAACAAACCCCGTTTGTCACACGCTGACGTCACAGGTGGAAGCGAGACGGAAAACATCATGCGCGTGAGCATACCTTCTAAAGTCGTAGTATCATGCCATACACCGATTTTCAAAATTATTGCAGCATTACCTACTACGACACCACAGCATATCTCTACCCAAATTTCATCACAATCCATGCAGCGGTTACTGAGATTACAAGACTAGAAGATCGTCAGCAGACAGACAGACACACAGATAGGAAATGAGTGATGTGAATTTTCAAATCATAAAATGTCCAAAAGGCGTATTATCTCGAAATCAAATTACCTTACCCATCGGTGTGGAAAGTAAAATATGATCCTTCAGTGTAGAATTTGATATGGTAATAATAACTTCGATATAGTAACTCAGCGTCTTCATATCTGGTGTTCTTTGCTCTTTATACCTTATTTCGAGCCCGCTTACAACAAACTGCAGTGCAAAGTACTGCATAAACTGAACAACATTTTTTTAATGCTGACTTTAAGCCCAAATTTATATAACTGGTATCGTAAATAAACGAAAATGACTAGAAATCAAAGCAAAATAAATTAGGAAAATTTATGAATGCTTTTTGATTTTACAAGAGTTAAAATTGGAAAGTTGAGTTGGCTGTGTTATAGTACTGGAATAACTTAAGAATTCTCACGTTATTTTGAAAAGTATGTTGTTTTAGAACAAATCCAAATTATATATTTCAAATGCTTCTAAGAATACGTTTCGAAATGTTCCTAAACGTCTTCAATTTTGCCCATAAAATCGAAAAATCAATTTGAACTCCAGAAAGCATTCCCTTGCCCCCTTCAATCGTACTAACATGGCATTCCCTTCGTTCGTATCCAAATACACTATTTTTTATGCTATGAAAATGTAGCTTTGTTGCATGGAAAACCGAAAAAGACACAATATGAAGCCACATCATCAATATAAAATCGTACCGCCCCGCCCAGATTTGCAGTTGTTTTTTATTTTTTATTTGTTTTTTGAAAATTTACGAAGATTGTTTCATGCAAATAAGAAGCCGTTTCGATTTTTACTCGTGTTACTTCTTAACTCAATTCAACTTACCGCCGCACATGGATTGAATACAATTTGTGCCCCATTTAACGCATATCCAAGCCAGTTTAGAGGAAAGTGTCTCTCATAACATATGCTCACACCGATTCTGCCATAGTCTGTCTGCAAATAAAATAACTCCATCACCTTCACGTCAACTTATGTCTCATGTTTATTTCTGAATTATGTTTCTGGTAACCAGTTTTATTTATTAAATCTTACTTGAAATACAGGATGATCTGCATTTCCTTCACAATAATATGTGGGTTCGTTGGGGTTTTCAATTTTTGGTATATGATTTCGCCGATGTTTTCCTAAGTAGTTGCCATGATTATCTATCACAACTGCTGTGTTCCATATTCTATCCTCGAGATTCTCGTCTCTTTCTAAGATCGTGGAAATTATTACCATTTTGTTTTCTTCAGCTAACTAAAACAAAAAACAACACTAAAACAAAACTGTGACTGTAAATTTGTAGACTGCCCCAAAGGACTAAAAAAATGAACTATAAACTATCCTAAGCAAAATTTGGTTAACGTAGTTAGGAATTGCTGCTCCGCAAGTGATAACTTAATATATTTCCAATCGTCATTTATACTCATTCGTTCGAATGGGCGAAATCCACTCCTGTAAACTAAAAATTCGGAAAAGAACTATTGCATTCCTTCAGTTACAAAGAATTTGAATGAAATCAGGCGCAAGGTAACGCAGTAATCTACATAATTAGAAGAAAGAAGAATACATGGGAAAGAAGCTAAAGAGTTTTAAGTAAAGTTGATTATCAAGTACCAACTCAATATATCTAGGGTGTCTCTAAATGGATGCGAAAAATTTCAAGGCTTGTGTCCTTGTTGAAATTTAACCTACAACAAATTTTTGTTTAAAACCCATTCCTGTCCAAATTGAGTCTTTGACATTGGCAAAAAAGCTTCTACTAAATATATCCTCTATGTAATAATAATTTCCAGGGATGACGTTTTGCAGAGGTGTTTTAAACCCTCTGCAAAATTTGAAAAAACTACATTTTTGTCTGAATTCCAGAAGGGAATTTTCCGGATGAATACAAGTACACTCTGAATACATCCATCAGTCATTTTTATTTTTCAGATTAATTCCATCTGGGATGTGAAATACATTAATGTCATTAAAATGTCTTTACAATTTAAGTTTTTATGCTTCTATCAAGAACAATCTTGCTTTTTCGGCAAACTTATGAGCAAGTGCATAGGCGTAGGTTATATTTTATTACTTCCTGTTTTTGAGGCTTAAAAACTGTTAGTATTGTTTAGCTGGCTTAGCTTTTTGTACAGAGAGAATAATAAATGGTAAGCATACCGCTTGTAGGATTCTAGTTGTTGGTCCATCTTCAGCACGTTCAGCATAGTCACTCCAGGGCATATGCTCTCCAGAACAAAATGCATATGGCATGTCTAAATAGAACAAGCACACATATATTTAATAGAATAAATAAACATATCTTTTAGATAGATTTAAAAAAAATCACAACCAGGTATCTAAATCAGTTTTGCCGGCTTCTAGATGATATGATTACCAAAGTATGTAATATATATTCCAAATAATGTCCACAGCTACTGAACATCTACATCTATCAAATTCTTCTTTGGAGGCACATGAGACCATGATCGGCTAGTTTTAGAAAGTAGTGACTAGTATCAAGGCAGTAGAAAGCCCATGTATTCTTCTACTTTTGTTTATATTATTAGGGCAATGAAAATGAAAAGTGTTTTGCAGCATTCGGCTGTCTGGACAACTGTTTAAATAAAACATGTTAGGGTTTAAACAACCTCTTTGCCTTCTTTCTCTCAAACTGTAGAACTTAAAGACGAAGTTTTTGTGGCATTCCTTAAATTTTTTCCTATTTCATTGTTTTCCAAGTGAAAGGCGCTAAGGAATGCCTGTTATTTGATTGTTACTTGGTCGCCATTGGATGTCCTTTAGAAAAATGTTTTGCCCTTGCCATACTGAGAATCGATTGCCTTACCTCAGAATTTCCGGCGTACCTATAGGGACATACCGACGGAAAATAAATGGCATAGTTTTTCGTGAAGTAATTTTCATAATACATATATCATAATAGAAATGTTCTGCAATTACTGTACTTCCCCGGCCTATTGACCTTATAAACATATTATACCATACCTGACCACCAAGAATTAGAATACAAGAAATTACTTTCTACTTGTTGGGAGACTTTCTCAAAAATTTGTAAAAACTTTAAAGACAACGTTTGCCTTCTTTCCCGCTAAAACTAAGACTAAATCGCCTTTTGCCAGTTAGTTTATACATATTTCACAATTTATTACTAGTTTAGTAAAGAATATCGTTTATTAGTTTTAGTTCAGTTCAAATGTTGCGCCTTTTGTGAAAATCATTATGGAAACTGAAATATGCTTTATGTTGATTATTTATTAATGAAAACGCGATAAAAATTATTATTATTTTTATATTAGTAAAATTGTACACTTAGACCTCAGTCTGGTAATATTATACAGGGTGTCTCACGACGATTAAGACAAGCAATATATCGGAACTGAGTGTAGTAGAGAATTATAATTTTGGAGGTGTAAAATAGAGCAAATGTTCTATCTTCTTTTATTATTGTGTTACCCAATGAAGAATGAAGTATTCGTTTGTGGTGTAGTGACGTCCGATTCAAAATTATTAATGGGATACCCTGTATATTTGTCTCTTTCTGTGTTCCTCCCAATAAAACAATTCCAACAAACTAGCACACTTGGGGTCTAAAGTGATTAATTCAAGAGCTACAGGTACCTAAAGAATTGTACCAGTACCATTATGAAACACTAGCAAAATCATTTAACTGTAGGGGTACATGTTTTTTTTAACTTATGTTATCAATCGTAGTATTACAATCCTTTCAGCAGTTGTAGCTCTTGAATGAATCACTTTAGATCCCAATTATGCTAGTTTGTTGGAATTGTTTTGTCGGGAGGAGCACAGAAGGGTACAAATACACATAATTTTGAATCGCACGTCACGTGGCCAAATACAAATACCTCATTGAGTAACATAATGACAAGAAAAGACACAACATTTGCTCTAATTTACACCCCCAAAATTATAATTCTATACTACTGCCCAGTTCCGATACATTGCTTGTCTTAATCGTCGTGGGACACCCTGTATTTTGGGTTAAGGGTTAGTACCACTATTGTCTGTAACGAATATACAAAGAACAACAATTTAGTTGATTCCCATAACTCACTCCAAGCCTGCTGCAAGCAAAATACGTTAACCCCTCCTTTAGCAGCAATTTTAATAGCGTCAGTAGCTAATGTATACATTTCTATCTTGATTTTTCGTATAGGATATGACAGCGGCACCGATAACTTCTGTTGGAACAATCCGATTCTCACCATTCTTGTGGACCTCATTTGTTCTTCCCTAAGGTTGGTGAATGTGCATGATAGCAGCTGTACTTTGTATTTAGCCGCTAACTTTTTGCATTTCTCAGATAGTTCCAAGTCGCTGAAATAAAATTTCTTGAATGTATACATAAGCCACAGCCACACTACCCAAAGTTAATCAAGTACGAGTGTAGGAGCGAGTACTGTGATGACCCTTCCCGTATTCGACTCATTTCGATGAGGTACTTTGACCAGGAATTTCTTGAGC
Source organism: Callosobruchus maculatus (assembly GCA_951848785.1). NCBI lineage: Eukaryota > Metazoa > Arthropoda > Insecta > Coleoptera > Chrysomelidae > Callosobruchus > Callosobruchus maculatus. The sequence goes on from CATOUR010000032.1 coordinate 4,998,944, forward strand.
AGTGTGTCATCATCATAGTCACAATGTCTTAACAGACACGTTATGAACTCAATGAATTTGTGGTTCTTGAGTTTTTAGGCCGGCGTCGTTTAGCGTTAAAGCTTGACGTTTCGCCACCACGAGTGGATGGCATCTTCAGAAGCTATTTCACTTCGGCGAGTTCCAAAATATTAGAGTATTAAATTATCAGAGTATTTTGAAAGTCGCCGAAGTGAAATAGCTTCTGAAGATGCCATCCATTCGTGGTGGCGAAACGTCAAGCTTTAACCCTAAACGACGCCGGCCTAAAAACCCAAGAACCACAAATTCATTGGACGATGGCCGCGAGAGCCTTACACAGTACGTTATGAACTCGTAAAATGCATTAAGTCGGAGCTAGAGTACTGCCGACACGAATATTATGAATAGTTTTGAGAACTGTAGCTCACTGTCGTTCGCGATTTACCGTCAGTTCAGTGGCGCTCTTGATATTCATATCCAGCAACTTTTTTGTCGTATTCACCCAGCGTGTAGGGGAACGGCCGCGGCGCCACGCGCCGCCCACTCGGGGCGTGACTCTGAACTACAGGTTTCTCCATATCATCGCTTCTGTGAATATGTCCGAAGAATGTAAGCATTGTTGTCGACACAATGGAGGATAGTCTCTTCCGATTACCGAGCTCATCCAGTATGGAAACATTAGTTCGATGGGCGGTATAAGGGCCTCTCAGCATTTTCCTCCACGTCCACATTTCAAAAGCGTCTATGCGAGCTCGATCTGGCTGTTTAACAGTCCATGTTTCCGAGGTATAAAAAAATATGGAGAACACAAGAGACTGAACCAGCGTGTGTGGATGAGCCTTAATAGCCACAGTCACAGCCACACCACCCGTAAAGTTACCCAACGTTAGTTCAAGTGGATGGTCACTTTGTACTACTTCGCTCTGCTTCGAGCCACTTTCAGTCGTTGTCGGTCTCTGTGTCGAGGCAAAGGGTCGTAAGTTGATTGCACAGACCGTTGCGAGGCACAGTGACCGTCTAGACTTACTCTCGAAAGAAAATGTTCTGTCCGTTTGTTTTGTGGTGAAAATGAGGCATATAATTGAAATATATCAGAGTGCACAATGTAAGTGCAGCTGTCTCTTGCATACTATCCACTTCGCCGGTGTCAGCTGACTTGGCAAAACAAGGTTAAGTTCTTGTCTGATGATCAGAGTTCCTCTTTAAAGTACTGGGTGCGGCAAAACAAACAGTGCAGTTGCGTTGGGCCGCTACACCCACTGTAGTGGGGATGGTAACCTAGGAGGGGTCTCATTGTATCCGGTAACTCAAACCATTTTCAGTCGTAGCAACTGGTTCAACAAAAAGGTATGGGAAGACCCAAAACAGTGAGAACTCCCGAAAATGTTACTGTAGTGAGAGCAGCTGTTGAACAATCGCCAACACGCTCAGCCCGGAAACATGCAACTGCATTAAACATGTCCGACCGCTCCATAAGGAGAATCTTGCATAAAGATTTACTCTTCCATCCCTACAATATTATGGTGGTTCAAGAGGTGATGCCTCCAGACTTTGAGAACCGTGTGAATCGCGCCCAAGAGATGTTAGACCGTAGACGCAACTGAAAGTTTCAGAAATCGCCTACATCAGTGCATCGCTGTCGGAGGACATCATGTTGCTGATGTGGTATTTAAAACTTGAGTGAAAAAATGGGGTGTAGTACTGACATGAGCAGAATAAATCACTTGTTCATAAGTTGTGCCAATTTTTTTTAATAATCCTTCAAAACTGCACTGTTTGATTTGCCGCACCCATAAGCGATTAGTATGTTAACCCTCCTCATACTCGACTTACTTCGACAGCAGTGTGGCTAAAGCTTATAATGTTCACTAGAAAAGTATGAATGATAAGCATTGCAGTAACCAGAGCAGTGGCGCCTCCTAAATTTTTGAAAGGGGGACGTACAGAATTTCAAATAGAAATCGAAAATCCTACCAGAGATTGTTGAGGCTGCAGCTGCACCCTGCACATAATAAGAGTTTTCATTTTCCACAAACAGCTGTTACTTAAACTTTTTTTCCAGCTAGTATCATAAAAAGTCAGTTCTTAAAAGTGTTTTACTCATCACTCATCACAAAATATTATTAAGAGTTTTTTTATTATCATCCCGCCTATTCAAGAAAAAAAATTGTCTAGCTTGGGAAACGAACTCGCAACCCTTATGTTGAAACACCAAGCAGCTGTCTGCTTCATTTTGTCACAAAATTTTACATTATTAGTACCTACTTTCATCTTTGTAATGGTATATATGTATAATTTCCTTAATTTTTATTCTATCCTCTGAGGAAAATTGGCTAAAGTTCATCTTAAGCGTCGCCTTCACCCGATTATCCATGTTAAATAATAGGTTAGTAGACTAAAATAGCTGCTGTGAACAACGTGTCGTGACTCGAACAAGAGAAGATGACTGAGGCACATCAACAGAAATGGCTTCTGTTCAAATATTACCCAACATATCACCTGTAACCCTTTGGTTTTCATTGGTCATTCTCATAGTACAGTGTACTTGCACTGCATACAGACCGACTAAAAACTCTTTTTTCCCTACCGCCCCTGAACTAAAGTATGGATCGACAGAATCCAAGATAGTTTTGAGCAGCTCTGATAGAAGATAAGTAACGGAATCGGGAGAACTGGCTTCTCACACTTTTTTTGAAATACATACACTTTAAAAATCATTTTCCAAAATGTTATTCCTGTGCCAAGGGAGTTCGGAAAATTTCAGAATGATTGAGCAAACTCTATTTATTTCTACAACCCAAGCCAGTACAAATTTATTAAACGAAGAATGGCATATTTTAAAATTTAGAATTTCCCAAAAAAATAATACTAAAGATGTAAGGGATCGTCAAACTATAGGAGAGTTTTTGATATCTCCTTATTCAATCAATTAGTCTATATCTAGATACGTTTTTATAGATGGGTGGAGTATTGAAATGTCAATGAACCTAACTGAAAATTTTGTGAAAAAAGCTACAAATCGTAGACTGACGAGTTTTTGAAATTTTAGGGGACGCAATCAAACAGGAATTTATATAATAAAATAGCTCACAAGATACCAACTGCAAAGGAGTTGAGAATCGCATACATTTATTGTTATTGACCATTATAATGGTAAACATTTTTTTACCATGGATTTTATTGCCCTCTACATTTTTTTAGACATTTTTTTCTATCTCAAATAGGGAAGCAGCTATAGTCTCTCAAAACCTAAGCTCACGGAGCCGCGTCAGCTAAAAATCGTTTTCTTCATTTTGATACGGAAAACTAATTGACAAGAAACTCTAAATTCTCCGTACAATGACGCAAAACAAAAAAAAACCGAAATAATAATAATACATGATTCGTATTGATGAATGTTCCTTGGATGTTATTTACTTATTTAATAATTAGAGACTTTTGAAGTTAGGGTATAGGGCACGATTCATTAAGGTTCGAGATATGTAGCTTGTAAGACATTTGCTGCACCGAGAATCAAAATAAGGAACCAAAAAACCAATAAAAATACCATTGTTTGACAATTACTCAACAAACAGGAACATATGTACATTTCATTTTGTTAGGTGATTAACACAACATAAAGTATACTCACAATGTGCCATCGCCGTATAAAATCCTCCAAACTTGCCTGAAATCCTTTTGTGGTAAAGTAGCAAGAACGGACTCGACACTATCAAGCTCTTTTTCTTTTTCCTGTGACATATCTGTACAACTGTTAGCAAGCTTCGGAGTGTGTTACAATAAACTCTTCCTCATTACAAGTCTGATTAGAAATGCTGAGGACGAAAATACTCAATTAAAAATAACCACTAGATTCTAGGTCGGATTTCGTTCAATCCAAGGGTGCGTATGAATAGGTAGCTATGCTGGATTTGGCTTGGCAATGACGCAGTGGTGTATTATTAATCTGTACATAAGTGACCGTACAATAATTATACTTGATACCCGCGCTTCGGCATGTTTGACTAAGCAGAATGGAATGAAATGTCTGTGGTATTATTTTATACTTTACAGACCTATCCAAAATTGTTTTTGTTCCCACACCGCTAGGTGAGAGGAGTATAGTTATCGCAAAAATTTTGGATTTGCAGGTAATACGCTTTTTGGGCTCTTTATGATATCTACGTAACAATCCACATCATCATGTCCGTCGACCTGTCTGTCGGTCTCTCAGTCGGGATTTTAAACACAAATCTTGGACTGTTAAAAATCCTGAGGGGCAGCTAATTGCCAACATGGGGTTATTGAGGTATGGCGAAATTATTTGGAAAGTCTGAACCATGAGGATGGCCTTCAGGCCCTCTCATTGGATTTTGAACATGAACCGAATATTCTGCTTCAGTTTGAAATGGAACATGCCCTCAACAGCTTAAAAACTAGTAAAGCTAAAAGCATCGATGCTATTTCTACCGAAACGTTAAAATGGTTGGGCGTTGATGGCATCTCTCTTTTATATAATATTTGTAAGAGGGTCTGGTCCTCCGGTGTTTGGCCAGATGAATGGTGTATATCCATTTTTGTTCATTAACAGGGATCTCCAACAAATCCAGACAATTATCGCCTGCTTTCGTTAATCTCTGATGCAAGCAAGGTTCTACTATATATTTTACAATTTCGTTTGGAGGGTTTTATTGGCTGTCAAATTTCTCAGGCGCAGGCAGGTTTCGTAAAAGGACGCGGTACGCGTGAACAGACCTTGAACTTAAGACAAGTTATTGAAAAAGCCAGAGAGCATTCTTTTCCAGTTTTTATCTGCTTTGTGGACTATTCTAAGGCGTTTGATAACGTAACGTGGCCTAAACTATGGGAAAACCTTATCTCTATAGGAGTTCCTTACCGCTTAGTATTTCTCATACAGCAACTCTAGCTCGGCTCGTGTAACATGTCTAGTCAAACAGCAATCAGAAAAGGAATTCATCAGAGATGTGTATTATCTCCGATGTTATTTAACATTTACTCTTGAGATGAGACAGGTATTGAATAACTGGAATGGCGGTATAACTATTGGCGGAAGCAAAATATCCAACTTAAGATGGCTGCTTCTCAAGAAGAACTAGTAGCTCTATTAAACATCTTAGAACAACACAGTGCATCATACGGCCTTGGTATCAACTACAACAAGACCAAGGTTATGATCATGGATAGAGAGCACGATAATAATCGAGAAATATAGTCAGTAGGCCGTTTTGAAGTAGTTCAATCTTTTGTATGCAGCATCGGTTCTTTGATCGACAAATCGGTTAGCTGTGGAAATGAGATTCGACGGCGCATTCAACAGGCACGTGTGGCCATGACAAAGCTTACTAAAATATGGCGTGACCATAACATCACTAAAGCTACCAAAATGTCGGTGATTCAGTCACTTATGTTCTCCATATTTTTGTATGCCTCGGAAACTTGGACTGTTAAAAAGGCAGATCGAGCTCGCAAAGATGCTTTTGAAATGTGGACGTGAAGGAGAATGCTGGAAGTTCCTTATACCGCCCATCGAATTAACGTATCCATATTGGATGAGCTCGGTAATCCAAAGGCTATCCTCCATTATGCTGACGAGAACACTTACATTCTTCGAACATATTCATAGAAGCGATAATATGAAGAAACTTATAGTTCAAGGTCATGCCCCGAGTGGGCGGCACCGTGGCCATTCCCATACACGCTGGGTGGATGCGAAGAAACAGTTGCTGGATATGAGTATCAAGAGCGCCACTGAAGTGACAGTAAACCGCGAACGATGGCGAGCTACAGTTCTCAAAACAATTGATAATATTCGTGTCGGCAATACTCTAGCTCCGACTTAATGCATTTTAAGAGTTCACAACATGTCTGTTAAGACAATGTGACTACGATGATGAGCTGAGTTTTGTGGACAAATCACTACAGCCATTGATGATAATACCATTTATGTAAAGAATATCTGCTTGACGAATGCAAATTTTATCCTACTAGCTTTGTTAATTAGCATAACTGCTGGTATTGCAGCAATGAAAATCCTCATGCTTTTGTCAAAGGACATATTCAGTACCACCAAAAAATTAATGAATGGGCAGGCATTTTAAGACACAAAGTGGTTAGGCCATTGTTTATTAATGGAAATACCATCAATCTGCTTATTACTGAAACCATTGAAATCCAAATCGAAGAGGATGATAACCTTATACTTGATGAGGCTGAAATGTATTTCCTGCTAGACGGCGCTCCACCTAACTATGACCTATTCCTGATTGGTTTCTCTATAGAGCCATTTAACATCTGTCGTATCTACTCCCCAACCTGAAAGTTTGAATGGCCTTCGTTGAAGCATCATAGAAAGCTGTCATGACATCCCATAGTATGTTTTTGCAACTGTCCGTCAGGAATTTAAACATCTGCTATATCAACACTTATTGCAATAAAAAGTGATATTTTCGTGTGTTTTTGTTTTCTATCTAAGCTACTCAAGATACATAAAGATTTCTCTAATTTTCTCGAAAATGAGTCGACCGATTTTAAAAAAATCAAACGTCAAAACGAAGGACTTCGACATGTAAAAACAAAAAACAAGGCATTACTGTCTTTGCCATTACCTCTTGTCATTTAAAATTTTAAAGGGGGTACCCTATGTGGCAGAGGATGCAAAGCCAAGAAGTAGTTTTTGGTTAAAAAGTTGTTCCCCATGACAAGTGGAGTTTTGTTTTAATCAGTGGTTATCGATAAATCCGTGGTGGGCAGTTTTCAAATGGTATACAGACTTTTAGGTGTTATATCCATATGCAGAACCGTGTAGGTACGTTTCCAAATTTGAAGAAAATAAATAATTTGATGCTAGTTTTACGATATGCCTCGCCTTCTAAAATGAACTGCGTTCTTCATATGCAGTACTTGACTAGATCTGCATCAGAAATGTTTATTTATGCGTACCACGGGTCGGTTTCATGGATAGTATGAAATCTGGGAAAGAATATTAGCGATGTAATAGCATCGAGCTTCCTTTTCATCAGCAGACCATGCTTGTGCAATTACTGTCAAATTATCTGTTGTTCGTAACATACACCAAATTGTTTTACCAATTTCACATATGACCTCTCTTGTCACTGACTTCTGTTGTGTAAATTACGTATAAATACCCAATGCAAACCTCTGAATTTAGTTTACTTCCGCTCCACATGCTAAAGCAATGATGTCTAGAAAATTCATTTGCCAAAAGATCTGCGTGTTTATGTTTGTGATAAGTGTGTGTAGAAGTGATAATAATAATATGCGTTTGAAAGATGTGTTATGGGATCCGTCTAGATACAACAATAACAATGACAACAGAACAGATGGGAACGGAGATAATTTTGACGAAAACGATTTCAAAGGTATAAAAATACTACTCTGAGTCATATTCTGTATTTTTTATAATATTACGTAATCATGTTCATACTGGCTTAGATTCCCTAGAAAATAATAAGAATAAGGGTAAGCTCTAAACGACAAACTCAAGGCACTGATTTTTGCTAATTGTTAGTGGAGTTTTTGAGTTTTCCAACAAATCAACATTAATGCTTGTTCAATTTTTTTAACTACAGGAATAACTTGGAAAGCGGTTATAAACATCTAAGCTTAGAAATAAGGACGATATGTTTATCTAACGTTATATGATACGAACCTGTGTATGTCATGAAATTTCTTGCTACGCTAATTTCATTGTGGTATATGCTTAGACCAATTTTTTAAACCAATTTGCTTATATTCCTGCCTAGAAAACGTTAGATCTGTCTTAGTGGAAGTCATTAACGTAGGAACATGGAGACTAAGGGCTGGGCATTTAATGCTCCGAACCTTCTCACATAAATCAAAAAAAACATACTGCATTAAAGGTTCAAGTCCATTATTAAAGATATAGCTGAAAACATTGACGTCAAGAAAAGGTTCCAACAATTTCAGTAATCCTCAGTTTTTGTTTTTATTTTTAGTCGCTGATCGCATATCGCTCTCATGAAAAATATTATAAGGGAGAGTTGTACTTACAGCTTGTTCACACGATGCGGTCAAATCATCGTTTGGGTAATTTTAACCAATCGGCGCAAACCGAATGATATGTTCACACAGAAAATGGTTGTACACAGATTTTCAGCGGATCCCGGGTTTTCGGTTCATTTTTGAATAGTTTTCTTGGGAATGGACGTATATGGGTCATTCTACCGGAACAGGACAAATTATATAAAAAAACATTTTATTTATTAAAACTGCTTATTACATGAAATAATCTTAAAATAGTTTTTAGTAAACATTCAGAAAGTAAATCGATAATATGGCAGAGAGCAAGAAGGTTTGTTTTACGAAATTTGACAGAAAATTGAAATGGCACTGCCTCGGTGGTGAATTTTGTTCTACGGAAATTGAGATTGCAATTGTATAAGCAAAACAATTTTGAAAACAAAGATGAATTTGTACAAAAAATATATTCCTTGAAAATAATTCAACTTTTCCTGAAAAAATAAGTACCTAAATTGAAAATCTCTGTGCTTCGGAGTAAATATTTCCTAATAATTAATTATGCTTGCATATATAATGTTAGTTAAGGGTAAGCTAAATAAAATTACAGTCATTTTAGAAATTGCTTATTATTTAACGTAAAACCGTAGAAAGGTATTGCTTTTGATTAGTTAGGGTAATTTCTGTTTTTCTCTTTCACTTCTCTTCATCAGATTTTCTTTTTGCCATCTTTACTTTGGAATACTTCTGTAAAAAATAAATATTATATATATTTTATACATAATAAATAATTCACAACCATTCTAGTCAACTCTGACGCACCTTTGTCAACACCGAGGCACAAAAAGGCTTCGGTGTTGAGTGCCTCGGAGTTGATAAGTTGGATTACATTGTTTAAATGACAAGCAAATATTCAAATGATTTGACTAATAATTATCAGATGGGAGCCTCGTATCTAAACTACTTCTATGACATAGAAAACATTTAAAAAAATATGTATGTACGTATTTATAAACAAGACTCGGTGTTGATATATTAAAAACCTACGCTTACCTTGTGCGCACAACTATCCCATAAAGATGGCCGCAATGCTCGAATATACGCTGGAGAGGAAAGCCGGATGCATAACACTGAAAATTGGCGGGATTTTTTGTGCCTCGGTGTTGAGATCCAACGTTGGTGACAGTTTTTTATCTATAGGTAGTAGTGTTTTTTTATAATGATGAATAATCGACATTTAAAGTAATATAAAATATCATTCCTTTCGTGCCTGACCAATCAGAATATACAGGGTGGCCAATTGGGTGACGATAATAATTTTTTTTAGATAGCGCGTACCGAGACCTGTCCAAAACACCCCCATGTATATGTACCGATTATTGATAGTTTTCGAGTTATGATTTTTTTTTGAAAACTTAGAGATTTTCCAGTTTTTCCAAGAAATCGTCGAAGACAAAAACAAGAATGCTTTTGGAAATTCGTGAATTATTACCTTTTTACCTTTAACAGTCACGTACGGCGCAAAATGCCCCCATAAGTGCTATTTTTTCATTATTATTTCGAAATTGCAATGTCTTGCAAAGTTTTTGAGATCAGTTTGAAGCTCCAAAACCAGGCATAAGTATTTTTAATTTTATTTTGAAGGTTTTGGTCTCCTGACTAAAAACAGATTTCAAACTTAGGGTCCAAACTGTACTTAATTATTGTTCGGATGTACAGGTTCTCTTTATTGGATAATAAAATAGGCTTAATACTGAGTATAATTGCAGAAAAAAATAAAAGCCAAAAAGTATTCTTGTTTTTGTTTTTGACGATTTCTTGGAAAAACTGGAAAATCTCTAAGTTTTCAAAAAAAAAATCATAACTCGAAAACTATCAATAATCGGTGCACATACATGGGGGTGTTTTGGATAGGTCTCGGTACGGGCTATCAAAAGAAAAATTATTATCGTCACCCGATTGGCCACCCTGTATACCAACAGTAATCAATTTCTTTATAAATAGTGGCCACTTAAATATATTTTTTTGAATTTGGATGAAAGACTGGCAAATTAATCAAATTCATAATTTTGTATTGGTATGTTTGTTGTAGTCGAGGGCTGTTCATCAGACGTATTTCCAATAAACGCCGGTGTTCCTCAGGGATCTGTCTTATTCCCTACACTGTTTCTGCTGTACATCAACGAGCTGCTGGAAATAACATCCAATCCAGTCTACAGCTTCGCAGATGACAGTGCATTAGTGTCGTGCGTGGAACCAGGCGGGCCACTATCATCCCAGGAGACGTACAAAAAACTCAGGCAACAACATTTACAAGGAAGTCTCATGATGGCTTACCAACTGTGGAAATGGAGGGCCACCCCATAGTCGAATCGCCTTCCGTCAAGCTCTTGGGAATCAACATCAACAATAACATGTCCTGGCACGACCACGTCGTCAGTATTGCTAAAACGGCATCCCAGAAGCTTGGAGTTTTGTTCCGCTGTAGGAAGCTGTATACACTAAAGCTACTAATGCTCTTCTACAAGGCACAGATCCGACCATCGCTGGAGTATTGCTCCCATGTGCGGGGATGCGCTCCGAAGCACTCTCTAAAGCTTCTGGACACTATCCAGAAAAGAGCGATTAGACTAATCGATACGCCTAACCTGACAAAGGACCTCCACAGCCTGGAACATCGAAGGAGGGTTGCTGACCTATCCCTGTTTTACAGATTCTATCACGGAAGATGTTCGAGTGCGCTCTCTGAGATAACAACACCACAGGCCGTCCGAACCAGGAACACTAGAGAAGCTCTGCGAGCTCATCCTTACCAGGTCGAGGTTCTTACTCCCCGAACCAGTCTCCTCCAGCATTCCTTCTTTTGGAGAACTCCGACGCTGTGGAATCAGCTGCCGGGGAATTTGTTTCCCGACGGCTCCAACCTGCAGCGTTTCAAACCTAACGTGAACCGATACTTGTCCTCTCGCAGCGCTTCTACAGCGCCATAGGCTTTCAGCCTTTGCGGGAGGCCGACCATAAAAAAAAAGAAAATCGTCGATGAAGGCGTAGAAAACTTTGGATTGACCATATTTTAAGTCAAGTCTGATTTGGGTGCTTACCATCGATTAGGTTTTGTTTCCGAATCAGCTATTCGATTTTCGGTAACAACACGCGACTGAAACGACGAAATTGCCGTAGGCGTTTCGTAGGCTCACCGTGTGAAAAATTACCGAAATGGAGATTTGACCGCATCGTGTGAACGGACTGTTACGTGCCCACCAGTTTCATTTTGTTATAGTCCGGAATATTTCGACCGAACTTCGCGAAGCCTGCAAAGTAATCACAGAGTATTTAAATGGAAAAAGATAAAAAAGTACATATAACTAAAGTGCTACCAAAGCGAAAGGTCGCGTTCTGGTTCAGGATTAATTGTCGACCTACTTTGTGTCCTTCTGGACAACTAAACGAGATCTCTCAGCAAAAGATTCTATATGCTACAAGAACTATCTTAGAATGACAAAACAGCATTTTCATATCCTTTTAGATTGTGTGACGCCACGTATTAAAAAACTGATACCCGCACGAGAGACGCTTTAACACCCCTATTAAAATTGGAAGTGAAATTAATATATTTTGCAACTGGAGATTCTTTAGCTTCATTGCAATACGTATACAGTGTACCAAAGAGCGTTCGTAGCTCCACCTTAAACAAAAATTAAACTAAAAGCTGGCGAGCCGACGTTTACGTACTTCTTCAGACAAGCAGATTGAAAAACCTTATGTTTTTGCGTGGGTTTGTATCACCACTGGGGCCAGTTATTTCAGGAGGCAGAATTGCTCGGTATATGCATCCAAAGATTCAGCTTGTATGCAAGTTGACGTTTACACGTGCTAATTTAATTTATTGGTGCGCCACTGAATCTTTGCATGTGTAAACCCGCCTTTATAACATCAAATAAGGTACATACGGGCAAAGGGATCAGTCACAAAAAACACCTAATCCCTCGTACATCCTACATTCTCACTAAGAAAGCAGTTTGGGTGGAGCGCATTGATGTCTCAAGCGGCCTACAGACGTTGATGTATGCTGCGATTCTTGAATCGACTCAAAGTTTCATAAAACTTGCATCAGTTGCATAAGTTCCTACTGAGATCGAAACCTGTTGCGATGCCTGAATGGACTTGATATTTATGCACGTTTAATGCAATACAAGAATAGTAGAGTGGAGTTATCTTTAAAACTATTTCGATTTGTACATTTTTCCTTGCATTTTTTACAAGTTCTTCGTATGCTTGGTTTCTTAAGTTTTATCTGAATATTCCAAAGACACGTATGCAGATGATAAATGTTTATAAAATCTTCCCAAAATTGTCGATCACTTTCCATCATGTAATTTACGCACACACAAATAAATGACAAAAAGGACGCGAGAAAATAGATATCGTCTGTGCATCGACGCAATGAAACGTGCATCAGCGTCACCGACTCGGCGTCATGATTTACCGACCAAATTGGGATTCCAGACTCTGCATCGCTGCAAACCGCAACTGATGCCAAATATGTGATTCAATACTACACATTCTGCTACTTCATCATGAAACGTAGCCTGCATCGCAGTATGCATCAACGTCTGTAGGCCGCTTTAATCAAAGCTTTTGGCATGAAAATAGCCAGAAATCGCCAATATTTGGCATGCATGAATGAAAATCGCCAGAAATGGCAAATTCGCGATTCTGAATGTAAAAATCATCCAAACTAAAACGCGCAGTATGACATTTTGTGATGCTCTCGGACTCTCAGGTCGCTTACTAACGCCTTGGACTCCTGGAGGATATTACACCAAAACTGGTATAGGACTGTTTCAACACTCTCTAACTTACTAGCAGTTGGGTAGGTGCCGCCAAGAAGGTATTGGTGGAACCGAGTGTACAGTTAAAAATACATAAATATGACTACGCGTTTGCTTTTTTTACTGCAATAAATAAGATTTCATTATTAACTCTCTGCCTATCTGACTGGAATTGTAACAACTTCCCAGTGAGATGAATTTATTTTCAAAATTCTAAGGGTCATTTGCTAATTGTGAATCAACTCCAGCTTTTCAAATAATGTTTATTTTGAGACATTGGGGTGTCTTTGGGCCACCAGAAATAACAAACTTCGTGACTATCTTTATTTTGAACATGCGTAGTAATGAGAAATAGTTAAATGATCCCTAATAACGATAGCGAAGGTCGACCAATTTGAGTTGCCTGCTCTCTCTCTCTCTCTCTCTCTCTCTCTCTCTCTCTCTCTCTCGGGCAAAGTGCCAATTGTAAAACAACTGGCCATATTGCCGCTTCATGCGGCTAGCCCCTATTTTTGAGTGAAGAACCAATGAAAGGGAAATTAGATATAGCCAAAATTCGCCAACTCACTATGTGTTTTGAGCCACCAAAAGTCGCCAATAGCCCAGCTACGATTTTAGGTCCGCAACGCGGTTCAGAAATCGCCACACGACCCTTATTCTTGAAATGCGGGGAGTAGAACAACTAAGAGAAAGTGGGCGTGTCCGCTGGGGTGTTAAGTAAAACTGTATTCTTGAAATGAATGACAGGTGGACAGTAGTCCCCAGGGAGTCAGTAATACATCTCTCACAATTTGCAATAGAACGAAATGAGGAAGGCATATGATTGGCTCCCTTCCACTCGTGTTTAGTAAAATGACATGGTCTGTTGGTTTGTTATTTCCAATTCCAAGTGATGTTTTGTAATGGATTAGCGCAAAGTCGCAAATAGTTGAACGTTGAAGGTATTTGTATTTTCTCATTTTTAAACCTGGACATGCAAATGCAAAAATTGGGGACCAAATAAATGAAGACATTCTCGATGCTGAAGAACGACTGAATGTTGGCGTGGATGTACTACATAAAGAAGACCCATATGAGGTGTCTGATAAAAAATTCATTAAAATGTTTTGGCCAACAGATTAACAGAAACATAACACTTCAACCGTAACGAAAGAAGAAGCTCGCATACACAAAACACACGTTATTCCAAGCTAGGGTATATTCTGTGTTGCAAGTGTCAAATAATAATCGTTTCTAATTGGCTGTTACATTTGGCAACACCGCATAACGAGGAGATATCATTTTGCTCCCTCCTTTCTGCTCAAGAATACCAACGTCTCGTTTTGAAACGTTGGAGTATAAACAAATGAGGGAACGCTCCCCAGGGAGCGTTCTACTCTATCGAACTCAAGAATCGAGGGCCTGGGCTTGTATTCTTGAAACGGGAACAGCGTTCACGGGCGAACGACAAGGGTAACTGATATGTGGCGTTGCCAGGTCGAATTTTAAAAAAGCGGTAGGTTATAGATAAAAAAAGTAGTAGATTTGGCAAAAAAACAGTAGATTTTTTTTGTAAATAAACAGTGTAACATCGAACCTCAAACAAAAAAACTTAGCACACTTTTTATTAAAAAACCACAAAAAACGTAATTGCTCGAGTAAAACATAATCCTAATAAAACTACAAAAAATGATAACTTTTTACAGCACGGAAACTCTTAATATGGCTTACCTAATAAAACTAAAAATAATGAACAACAATACACGCCTTCATTGATCTAGATCTGAATCTGACGAGTCTGCACTTCTTTGGTACATAGTACATTATATTGTTATGTAGTTTAATACAATTATTTAAATCCACATCAAAGCAACTTTGGGCTTCTCGTTTTCATTTTGTATGCAAAATGCCACATCACATACACTTGACGTGGATAGACGATAGCGTGGGTATATGCATTTGTTTTTGAAGATTAGCATCTAAGAAAATTCTTTCCACGTTTGCAGATGAATGTGGCAAAACTTGCGTATTCAACATAAATTCGGATAATATAAAAAACATGGCACTATCATCTCCAAAAGAGACGTCTTTTCTACTTTTATCCAAAACTCAGTCACACTTTCGCTTTGATTTCACGTGAGGTCAGTATTTCGTAGAAGTCGCCTCTCATTATCGAGCTATCGAAGTTGATTAGGATTGACTGAATTTGGAAAATGTTTGGCAAGTGGCATCACTCAAGGATACTGACCGTCCAAAGCTGCTGAGGCTTAACCAATAATACATTTTTCAGAACATCGCTTTGGAAATCAAACCTGTTATAGCTTATACATTTTCTTGAAATAAAGAAACATTATTCCTTAAAAACCGATAAAAATCAGTAGATTCCGCCGCAAAAACAGTATCCAGTAGACAAAGACCCAAAAGCAGTAGATCTACTGAAAAATCAGTAGACCTGGCAACCTTGCTGATATGTACGTTCTCTCGTGAACGTCGTTCCCCGTTTCAAGAATACGGGCCCTGGCAATATTGCGGAACTCGTGCTAAAAAGAATGAGTGGCAGTGGGAGGTAGGGGATATTGTGTTCTCTCTTCTCCTGTTAAAGTCTATCGGCTATCTGTGTCCACTACGTTTATATCGGCATTCTAGATCCCAGCTTACCAGTTGTATTTTGTATCTACCAAAACTTAAGGCGTCTTCGTCGAACAGTGAAATCAGTATCTTTATAGGTGCCACAAATAAAATGATGGACAGGTGCTCATCCAACAGCAAGTCAGACAATAACAAGAATGGAAACAACGGGGATAATAACAACTATAGAGGAAGGTACCGTGTCAAAAGAGAATCCTCTGAGATTTTTAAAAGGTATAATGAAAGTAACAACTTTTATAGGAACTACGGATTCGACAGTGACCGAAATAACGAATACTCTGACAATAATTATAGATACAATAACGGAAACAGCTACAATGGAAATAGTGGCAACAGCGATGGTCAAAATAACAATGACAGGTACGACTTTATATTATAATCTAAGCACAAACATATTTGGTACTTGTGATACAATTATGTAACCCTTGAGATGTAACAGGCTAAGCACAAATGGTGTAGTAGTAGAGTAGTTTTTTAATTATAGAGGGTTTATGAAATCGGCTTGATCGCAGGGACAAAAGCTCTCGCACACCAGAAGGTGCGGAAGTCTGCCCGCCCGACCCTGAACCAGCTTGAGTCCTCTGATCGCATGTCCAACGGACGCGAACGCGTCCATCTCGCATGCCACCACGGCCCGACCGGCTAAAACCCGTTCTCTCTTTTCATACCTTTAAGCCCTCCTACGACTCACAGAACCTTCGTCGAACGACATAACAACATGAATGTAGGGCTGGTCCGAGATCTCTGATCTTGTTGTTTAATCACCACTTCTGCGTTCCTCGCTTTCTTTGGCGCTCAGAATTTTCCTCACCATGCACTGGATGGTCTTCTCATAGACTTTATGGGAGATCATCGGTCTCACCATGTTATCTGCCTTCAGATATTCAGGTAGGTTTGCACAGGCTTCCTGTCTGTATGTGAGCCACCTCTCACACTCGAAAAGCGTACGTCACCACTTGCAAGGCCTTGCTGGATACTATACGGTAGGTACTAGCTACCCTTAGCAGTGACTTTCTCTGGAGCCTGTCTAGCTCCTGCTGATGTTTTATTCCTTTTGAGTGCCCTATGCCAAACTGGTGCTCCGTAAAGGACAATCGACTGGACGATTCCGTTTAGGAGTGCCCGTTTTCTACTGCTGGGTCCCCCAATATTCGGCATCAATCTAGAGAGCATTGCTATTCTAGCTTCTGCCTTCTGGGTTGACTTCTTTTTGTGGTCTGAGAAGCACCTCTCGTTGTCTATATCGACTCCCAAGTACCTCACAGACTTACTGGGGATTATCGTTTTGCCTCTAAGCTGGAAGTTCACGTCCTTCCGCTTTATTCTATATCCTTGTAGTATAACTGCCTCAGTCTTTTCTGGAGCCAAATCTAGGTGATGGTCACCTATCCAGTCGTCAATCTTTTGAAAAAGTAGTAGCGCAGTAGTAGCTGTGGGGAAGCCACGCCTGACAAGTAGGCCCCAGTAGGCCTTTTGTCAGCCCCGAATATCACCCCTCAGCCACCACTTCCTGCTGCCCCCTCCCTGCCGAACCTTTTCGACCTTTTATCGGTTCCAAAGTGTTAGTAAATGGTAGGCCGTTTCATCGGCCTCTCTACAGCCCATACTTAGGAAGTCTTTTTCAATGCGTAATAGCGATAGATGCTGCCTGAGCCTGCAGTGCCCCGTCAGAACACCCACAAGAATTCTGATTGCCCTTCTGCCTTGCTTCCGTAGTCATGCTGATCTAGATATGTGTTTGCATCCCTCACTTCGCCTCTAATATTTAGAAAAGTGCTGACGTTACCTGCTACCTACTTAATCCTATAATGGGTTCCGGATCAACAAACTGTTCCCTGGCGCCGAGACTGGCCAGCCTATCAGCTTCCTTGTTACCAAAAACCCCCTATGAGCCAGGACCCACGTCAAGATAACTTCCTTCAGTCTCGCCAGCTCTTCCTGAACCAGGGGTACCCTGTATAAGCTCTTTCATACATGGTAACTCTACTTTATCTACAAAAATGGAACAGCTTGAAGACCTTTCCAAAAAGGAATATTATAAAACGTGTCATGAACTGTGAAAAGTTGAACAGTAAAATTTAACAGCATCGGACAAAGCTACATATTAGCTATAGTATACCTTCATATTTAAAAACATTTGTACTTACTTACATTCCTTGGTTTTTTTACAAATGCTCTTCATGTCTACGTTAGTCCTATTTATGTGCTCATCACGTTTCTTTCGAGGTCACCGTAAAAATATATGACCATGAGAGCTCCTTATGAAAATTAAACTATAAAAATGTATAACAGGAACGGCTATATAGCATCAAAGTTTACGGAATACATATAAGTTGGATCACTCCGCAAAAATATCAAAACGGCCTGCCCCTTGCCCCGTCACCCCGGTACACCGGTAGCAGTGTACCGACGTCAGCCGGGAGATACGGGCGGCGCAAAGTAGAGGTTGAACGTGTTTAACGCGAAGTCTATACAGTGTCTCAAAAATATCCGATTTTGTTATCTTGGATTTGTTTGCAGGAAATGGATAATCTGTTTAGAAGTTTGAGAGTAATCAATTTCGCGAGAAAAGACATTACCAATAAATTTGAATTTATTAAAGGATGGAGAATGACAATCAGATCCATCCTTATCTTGTCGTAAACCTTGAAATGTAAGGGATATAAAAACAGGGTATCCCACGACGATTAAGACAAGAAATATGTCGGACCTGGGCAGTAGTAGAGAATTATAATTTGTTGCATGTAAATTAGAGCAGATGTTGTGTCTTTTTTTGTCATTGTGCTACGACCCAACGAGGTATTTGTTTTTGGTCACGTAACATTCGATTCAAAATTATTAATGGGACACCCTGTATATTTGTGCCTGTGTTCCTCCCGATAAAACAATTCCAACAAACTAGCACACTTGGGGTCTAAAGTGATTAGTTCAAGAGCTACAGGTACGTAAAGGATTGTATCACGCTGAAACCGTATAGTGAGACAAAATATTCATTCGGTGGTCTTACCATACCACCCAGGGACATTGTAAATTATATTTTAGAGCTCGAAAATATTTTTATTGATAACTTTAACAATTTAGTTTCTGCAGTAGCAATTGGAATGACACTAAAAAGCAAAATGTCAGAAATAATTTATTCATATCGATGTAAAGCATTTCCACACGATTATCTTTCAAAATTGTACATAAGAGTTCGTATATACTATACCATAAAATGTATAAACTGTGATCTCAAAAATAAGCCGAATAAACAAAACATTAAGGTAAAAATACTACAGCACCTTTGAACCAACAGTTTTTACTTATCTACGAAATAGCTACAATATATGAAATCATTTGAGATTCATTAGTAATAGTTTTACTAGGCTTTATTTTTGATATCCATTTATGTAACTTAGTGCATTAGCAAAATAAACGTAATATTTGTATTTGTACGTCTAAATCGGCCGTCAATACATAGTTTTTCAATGAGCCTCGTATATATGTACAACCCAGGCGTTAGCAAGTCCCCGCTAAAAGACCCTCGTACTTGAGCAAAAACCAACGCAAAAACTAACTGGCCCGTGCGGCCGCGGCATCGCTTTCATGTGAGTTCTTCAAAGTGCCGACGGAGAGTGATCAAACTTATATGTTTGCCGTAAACTTTGATAGCACTGTGGTAGAATGGTTTCCAAAGCTATAGTTGATGACGGGGACCCACGTGGCTGCGCGATGATCAGCGTCTGCCTTCGATATTGGGGCAGCAGCAGCCTTGTGCGCGGTTAGCGCTTGGGTGGGTGACTGAATATATACTGGGCATCCAGTTTCGACCGGCTGTCGGTGTCGCCCACACGAGCGCTGAGCGGAGCACCTTGCGCGGCCGCAGTAAGATGACGGGTGATCTCCGTCGGACCATCCGGGATGATGGTGTATCATTCCAACGGTGCTGGCCATGCACCGTCCCCCCTCTAGTAGTTAGAACAATAGGCCTTAAATATAGGCCTCAGTCCTGACGGCTCCCAGGGGAAAAAAGTCCAGGAATGGTTTCCAAAGCTTATAGTTGATGACGTCTTCGTTACTATCATTATCTGACCTAGTTAGGAACATGTGCTAGAATTCAGTTCTGGCATTTCGCGGAAACACGCACTGAAGGTTTGGCATCTTTAAGTGAATAATACAGTAGTTTAGTTCAATAAACTGTGTATAACATAAAAAAATAGGGGATACATTTTTGCGATCGAACCCATATCCTTTCTAGGCCAACGCGCTCTGGGTGGAGAGAGGTAAATAATAACTTACGGGTCCTATTTGCTACATTATATGTAAATCACGAGTATGACGATTTTACACTTTTTTGCAGGTACTATGGTAGAGAATACAATAGTTACGGAGGTTCGTATGGCGATAATAACAGAGATAATAGAGATAGAAAAAATTGCGATACGTCCTATAATGGTGGAGGTAATGACAGATCATCGGGTGGGTATGGATACTCCGATTATGGTAGAGACTATTCCAATGATAATAATCAAGGGATGAATAGCTATGATAGCAGGAATCGGGATTCTTCTAGCAGATCCAATGGATACGATAATGGTTATGGAGCATCTACGACGAATTATCAACGTAGTAAGTGCAAGGTCGATTTGGTTACGTATATGAGGGGGGCTATAAGGGTTCCATAACCCCCTGTAGTCCGCGCAAAAATGCGAATATCTAGCGAATAGCAATATTGTTTGTTGCCTTTGTGCTAGTTCGGCTGTCGATGGCACTAGAAACTCATTCAATATTGTGGCTACTGCTAAAATATCGAAATCTTGATAGAAAAGTTTATTTGACATAAAAAATACGCTATAATTACTGAAACTTCAGCTAATAATATGTCAAAACAGGAAAGATCAAATATGCTTTAACGTGAATTTTATTAAATTTTGAGAAACTATTTCAAATAAATTTGTATGGTGCTAAGAAGCTTACCGAACATATATTTAGATAAACAAAATGTGAGCCATAAGTTTTATCAGGTTTTCTTCTGGTCTATCCTTAGAACCCGTTTGAGAGGTGTTTTTCGTCTCATCATAATATGCTCTGTTATGTGTTTACATTACTGCTGACAAGACTACATCGTAATTGTGTGACCCCGATACATTACTAGTTCTTATTTCTGATTCATCAAACATGCAGAGCAACTAATCAATCAATAAATGTCACTTATTCGAAATTATTTACTGCCAAACCGTTTGTACTTTCAGAAAGGCTACAAAAGTAGTCAGAGCGTTAGTAGTCTATTTATTTCAAGGGATATGGTTTATTTATGGACCTGAGAATACCCATTAGGTATGAGTGTGTATTTATAGATCGTTTGATAAGCCCAACAATTTTGTGAATAAATACAATATTAATGTAATTTCACCCTCATCAAGACCACTAGTGAAATGTACAGGGTGACCTAATAAGAATGGACGCCGGCAATATCTCGGTAACCGTTAATCGCATAACTTCGAGCAAAAAATATTATTAGGTAAATCGGCTAAGAGAAATCGCTAGAAATTATTTTCAAGTTCGCAAGTAGCCGCTAGGGGGCGTAACTGTTACGGTCAATCAGAAAAAAGGCTTATTATAGGTATAGGTATATTATAAATTCTACCGTCATGTAGACTGAGCAATTCTCGATTTTTTTTGTTAATCGTTTTTTGATCTATCTTGTAAGATGTAGTGGTGGGGAATGTCATACAGCTTATTATTTAAATGGCCATAACTTTGGTATAAGTTAAAAGAATTAAACAAGCTAGGTCTTGTTTGAAAGAGCTGTTCTTACCTAATAATCTGTTATATGAAAATTGTCCAAGTTTGTCTTGACTTAGTGGCTACAAGGCGATATTTGACGTAATAACAATTATCACGCATTATTACGAAAAATTTAAACGGTATGCTATATATCTTTTAACACAGGTATATAGAGGATAAAATTCTTAAAAAATCAGCAAAAGATTCAACCTCCTAGCTATTTTCAAACCGGAGTTATCAGTAAAACAAGAATTCTGACAAGTGTGCTGTGAGTTTCAGAAACAATTGCCGCCCTGTAGGGATATAGCCTCGGTTTAATCGTTTTAGTAACCATTTTATAGATAATACTCAAGTAAAAACACTAAATATCATATTTTGACTTTCTGAAACAACCACCACGTGGCGTAGTAGGCGCCAATAAGGGCTGTATGCAATTTTCATGACAATGGAACTTCTAAAAGTAACAAACAAAAATAAATTACAGTATAAAATTGATTATTAGTTTAGTCTTCATTATAAGTCAATTTGAGCTGTCCACAAAGTATTTATTATATGAACTCAACAAGCAAGATTACTAAGAAAAAATCAATGTGAATAGATCTTAAAAATTAAGACCAATTAACAGCAAAATACAGCAAAATAAGGTGGCATAATAACAAGGATAACAAACAAATCATACACAAACGTAATTCACATGCGCATACCATACCTATTGTCAGAGTTGCCAGTGTCCGATGGCGTCTATCGTGTTAGACATGCATTCATGCATCCATTCTAGCGTAGATAAACCTGCCAGTTTTAGGCATATAGAGGAACACTGAAAATGGGTATGGTACATGCATGTGATTTAGGTTTATGTATTTTATCTATTAAAATGGGCCTATACCACATTTTTGGTAGATGCCATAAATAATTTTACAAAATTTTTCTATCGTATTTATAACCGAAAAAATTGCTCTAAATATTGAATTTTTTGAATCCATACACTTCCCACCCAGGTCGTGACGTCACCTGTAGGGAACCAATAAGAGCTCACTGATACAAAACAATAGCATCCGCTCGTAGTCATCGGACCACGAAAGGACGCTTCTCATTGGTTCCCTACAGGTGACGTCATCATCGGCTATTTCAAATTACAGTACAATTTTCTTTTTAGTGTTATTCTCATTTCGATCAAGTTTTCTGCTGACTTTTTACAGTAAACGGTCCTATGTATCATCAAAAATAATACCGCAATAAATAAATTGATCAATTTGAGATGACGGTATAGGCCCATTGTAGTTGTACCACGTTATTTTGCTTTATTTTGCTGTTAATTACCCTTAATTTTTCGAATCTATTCACATTGATTTTTTCTTACTATCTTTGCTATCGAATTCATATAATATCTTGTGATCAGCTCAAATTGACGTTTAATAATGATAAAAACAATAATGAATTTTATACTGTAATTTGTTTTTGATTGCTTCTTCAAAAAGTTCCATTATTATGAAAATTGAATACAGCAGCTATTGACGCCTACTACGCTACCTGGTGGCTGTTTCAGAAAGTCAAAATATGATTGGTAGTGTTTTTACTTGAGTATTATCTATAAAATGACTACTAATACGATTATACGGAGGCTATATCCCTATAGGGCGGCAATTGTTTCTGAAACTCACAGCACACTTGTCATAATACTTGTTTTACTGATATCTCCGGTTTGAAAATAGCTAGGAGGTTGAATCTTTCGCAGTCTTTTTAGGAATTTTGTCCTATATATACCTATGTTAAAAGAGATATAGCATACCATTTAAAATTTTCGTAATAATGCCTAATAATTGTAATTATGTCAAATATCGCCCTGTAGCTACTAAGTCAAGATAAACTTGGACAATTTGTATACAACAGATTATTAGGTAAGAACAGCTCTTTCAAACGAGACCTAGCTTGTTTAATTCCGTTAACTTATACCAAAGTTACGGCCATTTAAATAAAAAGCTTTATTACATTCCCCCACCACTACGTCTTACAAGATAGAGCAAAAAACAATTAACAAAAAAAACCGAGAATTGTTCAGTCCACATAACAAAAGAATTTGTAGTATACCTTTATTTGGACATTTTTGGAGAAAAAGCCGTTTTTCTGATAGACCGTAACAGTTACGCCCCCTAGCGGCTACTTGCGGAACTTGAAAATAATTTCCAGCAATTTCTCTTAGCCGATTTACTTGATAATATTTTTTGCTTGAAGTTATAAGATTAACGGTTACCGAGATATTGCCGGCGTCCATTCTTATTAGGTCACCCTGTACAATATCTGTGATAAATAAAAATTTATATTTTTGTTTACCTTTATCGACCCTTGTGATAAGATGGTCATATTAATTTTTCTAAAACAGACGTAATCATTTTCTACAAATACTTTAAATAATATAAGTGAGAATGGGAACAAACATAATTTTAATTCATATACAATATTTGTTTTATTTTTTTTTCACTTTTTAATATTTACTGTTTTATAGGTAACTACAATAGCAGATCAAATACTGGGTATTTTGTTAAAAGAGACCTCAACAGCAAGATAAGGCCAAAGCGATACAATAAAAGAGACAATGACAATCAGGTTAGGATTTAGTAATAAAGCTATCTAGAATACTCATTTTATTTTCTGTTATATTCCAGTGCATCAGCCAGTGCATTTTTGGTTACATGGAATTGGTACGTACCATGCAAATCATCGAGTTCCTAATATGACAAATAAATCGCAAATCTATACTTTTGAGTCTTCAATGATGTGTCACTATAGTTATTTTTCTATTAGAAATGGTAGTTCATTATTAATACCTACGGCTTATTTGTCAACTTAGAATTCAAATATGAATTTAAAAGAATGAAGCTTATCTATGCCATTACTTTATGAGCACCTGTATACACCGTGTCCCATGATGAATCTTGAAAAAGGAAATCGCACGTAGGTTTCGGAATGTGCATAGGCGTAGTTAAGTCCCTAAATCTGGGGGGCTCAAGTTCCCGCCCTAGATACAAGGATTTAACAGAACGAATTATTTTAGGATTTTTGGGAGCTAATTTCATTCTTGGGGGGCCAAGCCCCCCGAGCCCCCCCCCCCCCTAACTACGCCAATGGGAATGTGAAGCCGATATCAAAAGGAATTATTTTTAAATTCGCATTTGTTACAGAGAAATCAACGTTTGAAGGTTTGTTGTAAAGATGATTGAAACGTGTGTGGCCCAACTTATTTTTACAGCAAAAAAGGGCCAAGGTCGTTTAGTGCGGTTACGCTAACACATCTTTTTTATTGTTTTTGTTGATTGTTCACTTCAGCTGGTGACCTAGTAACGTACGAGTATAAGGGTAGCCACACGTTAACCATTTCGCGATCTAATTAAGGGCGTTTCAACTTTTTAGCTATTGAGAATAAACATATAATTTAAACATATTTTCACGACGGCCTCTTTTTCTTCACACCTGGAATCAAACAGGACGTAACTTTCACCGTTTTACTTTACAACTCGATACAATGGCCCGAATGAATAAAAATGAGCAAAACCTTCTACTTGCAAAACTTGAAGCATATGCTATATAATTTATGAATAACAATGTAAGTAAAACGTTTTGCTCAAACTTGTATTAGAAGCATGAGCATCTACTCACATTTAAGTATCAGCTCAACTTGTTATGAATAAAAGGCATGGTTTGCTTACTTAGTTAAGGATTTGCTCCAAAATGCATGCATCTCGTTAGTAGGAGATGCACCTTGCAATAAGCTGGTCATAATATGGCAGAATTCGTGAATTTACGTGCACAGAAGCAATACAAAGTGCGAAGGGAAGCTGATTGGCGAGACAAAATCTCGCCAATCAGAAATCTCTTTACAGATTTCAAGAAGAAAATGTAAATTGGATGGCAACGTTTTGGAGAAAATCTTGAAAGAAGGGTAGACGCTCTCACTTCAAATCATAAAATGAAGGTTTTCTTGCAATATATGGCCAATCCTGGATTCAGATTTATTGCCAGTTTTGTTCTTGTCGACCTTCTTTTTTAGTCTCGTCTTAATGTTGATTACCTTTTTCAATAGTTGTGAAACGGTTAATGGCTTTCCTATTTTTCATTCTATTTCTGTGGCAAGTTTTAAGGCCACGTTTTTTCTATTTTTTATATGTGGAATTTGTGATTTGGTGAGGATTTCAGGTCTTTCTTGCAACTGCATTGGTACTAGCAGATTGATACCTTTTTCTTTCTCATTCCCCTCGTCTAAACACATTTTACTTACACTTAACATCAAAACACGGTCAGAAGATTCCTAAAAAATAAAATTTGGAAAATTCATTATTATCTGATAGACTATTTCTTCACTTGAAGAATGTCGAAAAAATCATCTGAATATTCCAAAAAACGGCATAGTTATTGAATTTTATATTTGCGTGTAGCGACCGCGGTGGTGAATTGTCGTATGACGTCACATCACATGAATCGTTCGCTGCAGCCACAGTCGGGAGCCGGGATTCCGCTATGCATACGCTGTGCGGTACGGTGTGCGACATTTAGACTTTAGTGGAACAGCGGAGTGTTTCTTGTAACGGGCAGATGCCAGTACATTTTTGAAGTATGGAGGAAGGTTACGTTCGTGGTGATTCTAGTAATCCTCCTAAAGTGGATCTCGACATAATTATGAACTAAATAACGGAAATCCACACAACTCATTTCCGTCGGTCTATCTGTCTGTCGGTCTGTCTGTGCGCGTTTTTCTAGCCACGTAATCTCAGTAACCGCTGCATGGTCTGTTATGAAATTTGGGCAGCGATATGCTGTGGGGTTAGTAGTAGGCAATGTGCCTATAAGTTTGAAAATCGGTGCATGGGCGGTGGAGTAATTAGCAAAAAACCAAAAATTTTGAATATTCCTCAAACTTTGTTTTTAGGCGTTTTAGAGGTTCCTGATTATTTTCTACTTTTTTTAGGTGTAGAGGTGATATTGGGGTGGTTGGGGGTGGGGGGTTGTAAAACAGCAAAATTATTGTATTCATAACAGGCCGTCCACTAACCTGTGAAAGAAGGGCCTAGCGTCATAATACACTTTTTTAGGTGCATCCGAACATTACCTTGGCTATTACGGAAACCAAGGACTTTTCTGGATTTTTTGGAATTTTCTGATGTATACATGCGAGAGTATTGCTTCTGATCATTCTGTATGGTGTAACTAGGAAACCATTAGATTGATTTCAATAAAATTTTCACACAGTATTACTACCGCTGCGAGGATGGAAAATATTTATGATTTTTGAAAATCGTGTCAGCGGCAGCGCAGCAATAATAGAAAACCTAAAAATATAGAAACAGCTCAAACTTCGTTTTTAGGCGTTTTAGGGATTTCGTGATCATTTTCTACTTTTTTGGGTGGGGGTGGAATTGGGGTAGTTGGGGGGGTGGGGGGTCATAAAACTCAATTTTTTGTATTAATAATGAATAGGCTATCCATTGAAATATTTGTTTGGTGTTTTTATGGTGGTGTTAGTACACCTGAGTACAATGCAATCTTTATAGTTTCTCGGTCTGCTAGACATATTCTAATAATACGAGTACCATAAACTGCAGTGTATCGTTTTGTCACCGTCAGCGTCGCCTACACTGAAAACAAGGAATAAACAACATGAACGAGGAGGCCGGCGACGGCGCGGTGGCTTGCGGGAGCAGCATCCTCGACAGGGCATACACAGGCTTGCGTTGCGTCGTGTGACGTCACAGCGGCATCGCGCGGAGGATACGGCAATTCAAACTTTGGAGGACTATAACTTTCTATTAATGGAGATAATTACAAAATTTTTTCGCCGTTGTTCTCTAACTCTTTAGGACTATCTGATTAAATAAATTTTGAAAAATTGGAAACTTCCTCATTAATGCAGACGTAACTCGAGTGAACGTTAATTTTTGCGAGCTTCGACAGGAATGACTAGGCGCAAATGCGCGTTTTATTGAAGCAAATGCTCTTGAGTATAAGCACATCATTATTCATATCAACACGAGTAGATGCTTATACTCCGACCTTTTACTCTAAGCTCTTGCTTGGAGCGTTTGATTACACTCATGAGCATTTGCTTTCTTTTTATTCATACGGGCCAATATCTCTTAACCTCATCTCAGTTACAACTCAACTGAACTACTGCCACGCTACTTCTGGCGCCTTATATAATTCATCGAACCATCTAGAAAATTCGCGACATTCAGATGACACTCTAGAGTTTCTAGAGTGCCCATCCGTCAGTCTCGAAAATTCCAGATGATTCGATGACGTTTACACATCAAAAATCTAACCTAACATTTTGAACGAAACATCAACAACAATACAAATAAGCAATGCTATATACAGGATATTACAATATTATAACATAAGTCGGTGGCAGAAATTATCCCTTAAAGTTTTCAGAATTCGTTCTGGGACACGGTGTATAATAAATCTTTTGACCGCTGAGTGAGCACTTTTACTAATACCATCCAATACTTTTGTTATAACTTTTTGCTGAAACACATATTTTATTTGATATTATTGCTTCCAAACTTTATTCATCAGATTTGTAACCCGATAACTCGGAAACAGATGAATTTAGGCAGGTTATGCTTTTCGCATAGTTTTTGCTTAACTTTAAAGGCAAAATTGCATATCTAATAATGTACGAGGTAATCCGTCAGATATAAAACTTTGAAACAATGATACATATTATTGTAGCTTGATGACGATCAAGTTCCATCAGAAACATCTGTCATAAAATGGGTACAAGATCATATAGCAGACGACGATTTGAAGAGGATTAAAACATTACGAGAAATAAGAAAGTGTTTCGGACGTTTGTCAACCAACGGTAAGCAAACATGCAACCTGTTATTCCACTAGGAGGACGATATACAGGGTGTCCCACGACGACTAAGACAAGCAATATATCGGAACTGGGCAGTAGTAGCGAATTATAATGTGTGGGTGTGAATTAGAGCAAATATAGTATATTTTCTTATTATTGTGTCACCCAATGAGTTATTTGTTTTTGGTCACGTGACGTCCGATTACAATTTTTTAATGGGACACCCTGTATATTTGTCACTTTTTGTATTCCTATCGATAAAACATTTCCAACAAACTAGCATACTTGGGGTCTAAAGTGATTAATTCAAGAGCTACATGTACATAAAGGACTGTACCACTACCATTATGAAACACTACCAAAGTTACCAAAGTAATTTAACTGTAGGGATACATGTTATAATCATTGGTAATGGTACCATCCTTTAAGTACCTGTAGCTCCTGAATTAATCATTTTAGACCCCAAGGGTGATATTTTGTTGGAATTGTTTTATAGGGAGGAACATGAAAAGTCACAAATATACAGGGTGTCCCATTAAAAATTTTAAATCGGACGTCACGTGATCAAAAGTAAATACCCCATTGGGTAACACAATAATAGGAACAGATACTAAATTTGCTCTAATTTACACCCCCAAAATTATAATTCTCTACTATTGGCCAGTTCCGATATACTGCTTGTCTTAGTCATCTGTATCTAGTCACCTCATTCCATTGAGATACATAGGGCCTCTACAAACTGACGCCAGTCTGATCTATTCTTCGCAAGCGCTTTTATCTCTCTCCATGTCTTGCCCATTCTTCTTGGGTCGTCTTCAACCGTTCTTCTCCAGGTCACTTTGTATCTTCCTATGTGTCTGCTACGTTGGGGGTTCCAGTCTAATGCCGTTCTAGCTAACGATTCTTCTGTTCCTCTTCGCAAAATGTGTGACCACTTTCTCTGCCTGAATTCCGTCCCAACTTTCTTCACCCCTGATATTTTCCACAAATCTTTATTCGATATTGTTCTTAGCCAAAAAATCCGTTAGACTCTCTATAGACATCTATTAGTGAAGGCCTGGAGTTTTTGCTCATTGGGTTTTGTACTTTTCCATTTTTATTCAGTTCTTTTTGAGGTATGTATAGTTTTGGTCTGTCTGGTACTTTTCTCGCTTGTAGATGTTTCTTTGATGAGTCGGTTTGATGTGAGGAAGTAATCAGTCCCTGAATCCGAGAGTTTCCTCAATTCCGTTCCATCCATGTTGACATTTTCTTCTTGACCCTTCATTCCCCCGTTTGTCCTGTTTGATAGCCTTATAATAGTAGTGCCAAGAGCAACTATATTTATAATTGCTTCAATTTTATCTTCATCTACAAGGTAGATGTTTCAAAACGTCTATTTCGAACTTCTGTTATCTGTAAAAAATGTTCAGTAATACAATTTTTCGATTGATTTACTATCTTTAATCGGTTTCAGGTGATAACTGGCGAACATGTTAGATTCATGTCTATTTATTCACATGTCGTTCTTTCTTGCTATTGGTTCAGTGGCGCCGGTTCTTGCTGACATGGTCGTTACAATGACTAATACTTGCCACATATGTGTTCAAATTTGGCCTATCGAGTTGTAGTCTTAGAATCAAAATGGTTTGATTTCCACGCTAGATTTGTCATATATGTTTTTGTTGCTGGTGATATACGCTGCTTCTGTAAATTTTCGGTGATACCAGTGACCATGTTTCGTTAGAACTAAAAAACCTTATAGCTTAAATTTAAACAATTTGGGTAACTGTCTCAGTATATGCCATTAAGACCTCGAGTAAAGAGTCTGAAACCACTTCGATTGAAAATTTCCCTTTTACGTAAGGATTCGATGGTTTTATCCTAATTACACAGTACAGAATAGATTCTGTGTCTTATTTTTTCGAGCTCTAACATTGATAAATACTTAAAGCTTATGTTAGCTTACTATACCACCGACCGTTGTTTTAATAGTCATTGTATTATGCCCATCTTGGTTCTGGCGTTCCTTTAACTTTTGGCGTCACAGATTTGCCCAGTAATATTTTATGTTATACAAATGTATCCTGTTTATTTTAGGTATTTATCACATTTTGCGCTTTGTTGTAGATATCCAGGACGGATGCGAATATTCCAAGGAGCTATCTAGATGCCTGAATCTTGAGTTAGAGTGATCAGTAATCCCATCAGAACTATAATATTCGTTATAAATAAATTATTTAAACACATTTATTTTGTATCGCTTATTACACCCAATTTATATCCATATACAGTGAACGTTAAGTGTGGAACGCCTTAATTATCTGGGAAACAGTTTGCACGATTTTGGTTAATTTTGGAGTGTGAGGATTTTGCACCGTTTTTTCGGTAAATATAATAAACTTTGTTATTTCAAATGGATCATCCGACATATTTCTTGCTTTTTGAATTCCTTGAAAAATCGTGAATATTTTTTGTATAACAATGTATAAATAATTAGCAGTATTCAGGACTTAAAAGTAAATTAAAAGAATATACAGGATGATCCATTTGAAATAACAGAATTCATTATATTGTCACGACGGCCTCTTTTTCTTCACCAAAGAATCAAACTGGACGTAACTTTCACCGTTTTACTTCACAACTCAATACAATATCTCTTAACCTTATTTCAACTAGAACTCAACTCAACTGAACTGAACTAAACTACTGCCACGCTACTCGTGGCGCCTTATATACTTCATCTAGAAAACTCGCGACATTCAGATGACATCTCTAGAATGCCCATCCGTCAGTCCCGAAAATTCCAGATGATTCGATGACGTCTACACATCAAAAATCTAACCTAACGTCTTGAACGAAACATCAACAACAATACAAATAAGCAATGCTATATACAGGGTGTTACATTCTTTCCCCCTTAGCGTTCGGCATCCTCGACGAACAGTTCGCTTCGATCCTTGTATGGACGACCTTCGGTTTTTCACTACCCATACGTATCCTGTAGACTACGTCGTTGAGGCGCTTCATCACCACGTAGGTTCCCTCTAGCAGACTCATGGATATCCCAGAGCGTTTCCTGAAGCTCGCTCACCCATTCGCATGGAAGATGGCGTTCCGTTTCTGGGGGTGGACCAAGAGCTAAGTCCAGAGGTAGCCGCAGTTGTCGACCAAAAATTATCCTCGCTGGACTCAACCGAGTTGACTCGTTAACTGATCTGTAGGCCAACATTCCCAGAGGAATCTTCGTATCCCAATCAGACTGATGTTCGTTAACGAATTTTGACAGGTAATCCAGGATTGTCTTGTTGAAGCGTTCCACCATACCGTCGGACTGAGGATGAAGAGCAGTTGTTCTAGTCTTCCGAATTCCGAGATTTCTCATCAGTTGTATAAAGACTTCTGATTCAAAGTTGCGTCCCTGGTCTGAATGTAGTTCATTAGGAACTCCGAATCTGGACACAACGTGTTCTAAAAGAGCCTGTACAAGTGTGCCTGCTTCTTGATTGGGCACAGGAATTGCTTCTGGCCATTTAGAAAAATAATCCATCACAACCAGCAAATACCTGAGCCAACATTGTACTGTTGCATGTGTGATCGTTTACGAGTACTTGGACCTTTTCTTGAGTTGCAGATATCGCATGTGGAACTGTAATTTTCAACATCTACGCGACAGCCAACCCAGTAAAATCTCTCCTTGATTCTTTCCAAGGTCTTCCTGATGCCTCCACTGCTACTATCATGTAATTGCTCCATAATGGAGAAGTCTCATGATACTCATAATGAAATAAGCAGTTACGTACTCGTAAAATATAGACGAAAAGTAATTAGTCAGTGAAAAGATTTTTGAAATCCGTCAATAAATGGCAGAGAAATCAATAATTAAAGTTTGCATATTTAGCGCAAAATAGTTGCCGCCTTCAATTTGGCTGTGACGTCACGTCTCCGCAATCCGCACAGCCGTCTGTGCCGCGCGCTGCCGTAGATCTGTGTATCGTGGAAGCTGTAGAGTGTATTGTATGTACAGCTTGTGCAAAACGCATTAGAGCTCAACGCATCAGACGTAATTTATTTTTGATTTTTAAATAAGTGTTTTTTAGTTTTTGGCCATAACGGAAGAAGGACTTGTAAAAGGACAAAGTGATATTAAAATATCTCTTATTGATCTAGAAACGCTTCAAGATAATAGTTTCGCGAGGACATAAACGTCTTCCGGGAAACGCAAATAAAAACCAGCATTTGTTGATATTTTTGTTATTGTCTCTTTGCAATACTGAGGGATGACTGTTGTATTTAAAGTATAACTAACTGAATTGTAGCAACTGTTAGAAGATACTGATTCTTTTGAAGGAGAACTCTCGGGTGATTGGGGGATGGTCATCAGACACTTATATTCTGTACTGTATCGTTCGTTTTTTTCCTTCTCATGATTGTTTGCACTTTTTGATCTTTTTATTTAACTTTGATGTCAACTTGCACTTTGTTTAAATTTTGTTGGGATTATCTGATACATTCACTGTGCAGTTCCTTAGATAGTGCATTTTCTAGTACATCCGGCTCTTTGTATATTGAATCACACTGAATTACTTCGAAAGGTTGCCAACTTGAGGTCGATGAAGCATCGTTCTGCAATAAATTTTCTAAACATTCTGCGCGTCGCCTTTTTCCATATGCTTCGTGTTTTCTCCTAGGATGAACAACTTTTTGACAGTCAAACTTATGAGGGAAGCCTTCAGTTTTCAGCTTTAATGTACCACCAACTACTTTATATTTGATTAGATTTTCAGTATCATGTTCAAGATGTAACAACAAAAACATCAGTTACGAATCCGCAAATATAGAAATATATAACACAATAAAGTAATTCAGAATATATATATATATATATATATATATATATATATATATATATATATATATATATATATATATTACATTATAAATGTAACTAACTAATTTACTATTAGGTAAAGTAATCTTTAACAACCAGTGAAGCTATCTATATTGTATAGTTGATAATTAATACTTATCAATAGAAGATAAATACAATAGTATACTCACATCAAAATAATCCTCACAAACATATTAATTTATACTTTTTGTATTATTAAATCCCGTTTCATCACTTTGCACCACTTCTTTTGCATGCAAAGGTAGGGTAAAGTCGGGTAAATTGTACCACATTGCACACTACCAAATATCTCGCTATTGACTTGATTTGAATTCAACTAAACTATAAATTAGAGTTACTTAACACTTAACATATTCCCATCAAATTGCATAATAGAAAAGTTACATAAAGACTGACAGTTTGACATAACAAATGTTTTTTTAAAATGTTGCAAACGGTACAATCTACTCAACTGGTTCGTTAAATTGTACCACCCGGTTCGGTATACTATACCATGGCAAAATGCATTAGATGATCGTTGTTGATAGAACAACAGATTTATAATATAATACATTGCAATGAATTAAACTTTGTATTTATAAAACTTAAACACATAAATCACAAATTAGGAACCTATTGGGTAAAACAAAATATTGTCGTAGCAAATAACTAATACTCAATACTTATTTAACTCAAACACAAAAGTCACAAATATAGTCCAATCGACTGGGAAACGAAGCACAGCTTTCATGCACCTAATTTGCACAAAATGTCCAGTTTTATATTTTCTTATTGCTGCCTTTATATCTTGCTCTGACCATTGGCAGTATTTATTTGTACCCTTGCGGGGCATAACTGAAAAAAATACTGGAATTTGGTTAATTGTACCGGTACGATTTAACAAACTAGGTGTGGGCCCGAATTAGCAAACCGATATTATTGACACAAATTGATTTATTTCTTTTAAAAAAGTGAAGCTAGGGTAAATATAAACTGCCTAAACTATTTCCAAATGTCCAATAATTACGAAGAACGCCACTCCAACTACCAAAAACTGATCATTCGGATACAAAGGCTTATCTAAAGTTGTATAATACTTACTGCGTAAAATCGAAAAACACAAATTTTCAGGAGAGACCGCCGTTTACGCGTCCTGGTAACTAATGTTTTGACAACAAGAGGTATCAAAAGGGCAAACTAGATGACGCTAGAGGCTTATAATTTAATAAATATTGAGGTGGTACAATTTAACAACTGGTACAATATACCCGACTTTACCCTACGTGGGAAAAAACTTTATTAGGTGTTTTAATCATTGTGCTCACACACTTTGGAACAATGCAATATTTTTTATAACTTTTTTTGTCACTTATCATAGCAATATTATTTGATATGCACTAAACTAGAAAACAAATGAGACGATTGGTTGCTCAGCTCACGTCACCACCACGCTGTGCCTGATACGTGCGTCGCGTCGTGTGGCTCAGCGGCAGCGGCCGCCCGCGCTGGCTACGGAGACATGACGTCACACCACTCGGTCAGTCGTGCCAAAAATATTTCTGCGGAGCGCGACTTTGAAACATTATAACTTTTTTGTCTTTAGAGATATATTCATATTTCTTTCACGCTTTTCTTTTATTTTTCTTATATTTTCTTTTGAATCGATAAAAAAATTTAGTAAACTTCTCCATTGCTTTCCGTAATTTCCTTGGTACTACAAGTTTTTCTTTAGCTTATCTGCCATCAGTGTCCTCCCAGATTCGATACAAAAGGTTACCCCTGATCTTTAGTGAGTCCCATTGTGCGAGATAGGCTTTAGTGATGGGACTCATAGCACTTATTTCCTGTTGATTAGGCTTGTTTCCATTTAATAGCAAATGAATAACTAACCCTAACTCAGCGTCTTGTGACGAGCTTGCTTGAAAGTCTCTAGTGAAATCTTGGTCCCTCCCAACTCAAATTCTTCTATTCCTAACATGTTTACGTCGAATTCTCGTTGTTTTTCTTTGGAACAGTGTCTACAGTCTTCACCACAGGGCCTACGTGACATAGAATCGGCATTTCCGTGTTGCTTCCCTGGACGATGACGAATTTCAAAGTTGTAGCTTTGGAGGT
This sequence comes from Callosobruchus maculatus, assembly GCA_951848785.1. Taxonomy (NCBI): domain Eukaryota; kingdom Metazoa; phylum Arthropoda; class Insecta; order Coleoptera; family Chrysomelidae; genus Callosobruchus; species Callosobruchus maculatus. The sequence continues at coordinate 5,034,006 of CATOUR010000032.1, forward strand.
CTTCAATCCATTGAGCAAGCTGGCCTTCTGGATTCTTGAACTTCATTAACCACTGCAAAGCTGAATGATCGGTTCTCACGACAAATCTTCCGTACAATAAGTGGTGGAAACTTCCGATCCCTTTCACCACACTGTACAACTCTTTTCGTGTCACACACCAGTTTTTCTGCGTTTTGTGCAAAGTTTTACTGTAGTATCCAATTACTTTTTCGATGCCATCTTGTTCTTGAGATAAGACAGCTCCAACAGCATAGTGGCTAGCAGCTGTGTCCAAGTAGAAAGTTCCATCCCTTGTAGGATGAGCTAGTATCGGTGAGGAGGTCAAAGCTGTTTTCAATGCGTCGAAGGCTTCTTGGCAAATGGAGTCCCAATAAAACTTATTACCATTTTCAGTTAAGGCAAATAGTGGTTTGGCGATGGTAGAGGAAGTCTTTTACAAATCTGCGATAATAACTGCACAGTTCCAAAAAACTTCGTACCTCATGAGTGTTGGACGGTACTTTCCATTCCTTCACAGCCTGCACCTTTTCTGGATCTGTCCGGATTCCGTCTTTGGTTAACAGATGTCTGAGGTATTTTACTTCCCTTTTAAAAAAATGGCATTTCTTAGGGTTTAGCTTCAAGTTCGCTTCCTTAAGCCACTGGAAAACTTGTCTTAGTCGGAATAGCTCTTCTTCAAAATCCTTTCCAAGCACAATGACGTCATCGAGATATATCAGTGCTGTCTTCCAAGATAAACCTTGTCGTACAACATCCATTAGTCTTTCGAAGGTAGTGGGTGCATTGCATAGACCGAAAGGCATTACTATAAACTGCCATAGCCCAGCACACGATGTAAATGCCGTTTTCTCTTTATCTTTTTTATCCATTTCAACCTACCAGTATCCACTTTGCGGGTCCAAGGTGGAGAACCATGAAGAATTTCCAACTGCATCCAAAGTATCGTCGATTCTTGGTAAAGGGTATGAATCCTTTTTGGTCAAATCGCCGCCTGTAATCCACACAAAACCTCGTTGATCCGTCCTTCTTTCTAAAAAGAACTATCGGGGAGGCCCAAGGGCTAGATGATGGCTCGATCACTCCTCGTTTCTGCATATCTTTTACCATATTCTGTACTTCATCAATCCTAGATAATAGAGTTCTTCTTGGGGGCTGCTTGACTGGCTGGACATCTCCTACATTAATTTTATGACGTACCAGATGGGTTCGTCCTAGGTCATCATTATTTTTAGCGAAAATCGAATGAAATTCTCCTAGTAGCTTCATGACCTTCCGCTGCTGCTCGGGTCGCAAATTCTCACAGCTTCTATCATACAAATTTCGAAGATTATCTGAGATCTCAGTGAAGTCATCGTCATCCTCTTCTTCCGTGCCATCCAACCTTCGGATCCATGCTATTGGTTCTAGTCTACCCAGTGGCGTACCTTTCTTGATTTGTATTGAATTCCTGGATACATTCACGGTCCTTATTAACATACTTGAAGAATCCGTTATTGTTCTGGTTCAAAAATGCATAGGGTAAGGTTATGTTCAAGAGCCTTATGTGGGTGTATAGGTATAACAATCTCTTTTTGGAGTTTAAGAATACAAAAGATAACGGACGGTCGTGTCTACCTGTGCGGTGATGAAAAGTGCTGTTTCATCGGAAACGATACAGATAAGTGATAATATAATCAATCTTTAACAATCCTTATTAATAACTAACTAACAGTAGAATATATTGTAAACATGGACATTGATTCGGGCGGCGTACAGCCGCCCCAAACAGATAATTCCATTGTAACACAAAATACCGAACATCAGATATATGATTTGGAAAACAAATATTCAGATAGTGACATCGGGGCATATTTTGTATTTCTAGAACATAAAGAAAAGAATGTCGGACGTCTATTCCCCATCAGGGTAGGACACTTTTTACAGAGCGTAGAATCATTTAAAAACAATATATTGGATATTAAGGCAGTGGGAATTAACAGAGTGAAAGTGATATTTAAATCTCATCAGATAGCAAATTCCTTGATTAACCATGAGGTTGTAGTAAATAATAACTTATTAGCTTACATTCCGAAATATTTCAATCATAAAAAAGGTGTCATAAAAATGGTTGATACCTTCTTTACAAAGGAATATCTCATGGCAGCGATCGAAAGTGGTATCAAAGTTGCGGATCTTAAAAGAATGCAAAGAAGAGTTTATGATGCTAGTACCAAAGAAACTACTTATGTAGATCGTCAAATGGTGGTATTAACTTTTGTAGGAAACAAAGTACCAGGTTGTGTAAAAATTAATATGGTAAATTTTCCCGTAGAGCCCTATTTCTATCCAGTAGTCCAGTGTTTTAAATGTTTGCGATATGGACACACCAGCAAACAATGTAGAGGAAAAAACAAGTGTCAAAACTGTGCAAATGAGGAGTGCTCTGATCAAAAATGCAATCTTGAGGAAAGGATTTGTGTTTGCTGCGAGAGTAGAGAACATAAATCTATATCCAGAGATTGTCCAGTATACAAAAAACAGTATAACATTAAAAAAATAATGGCATTAGAAAATGTTAGCTTCAAGGAGGCAGGGTTCATTGTGGATAATCCCACATACGCTAAGGTATCTACACAAAATAGGTTCTCTCTCCTAAACAATTTAGAAAATTTTCCAGAATTACCCGAGCCAAGATCCCCAAATAACTCATTTTTTGCTAGAAAGCCTCAGCCTACAAATGTACGCAATTCCAATACAAGTGCAGTTAGGTCATATAAACGTAAAAAGGTTTCTGATACATCCCCTTCTAGAATCCCACCACAACCTATAAACCGCCCCACCCAATCCATCTTACCTAACCCACATAGAGAAGATTTCATTCAACATAAAGAGAAAATAGTTTGTCAAATGGTAAATCTTATATACGACGTAGCCCAAAATAAATTAAATTTCAATGAAAATAACATTAGAGATGTCATTTCCCAAATTTTAGATTTAAAAAGTAAATCTAATGATGTGATGCATACACAAAATGATCCTATCCTTATAGATGATGACAATGAATCATACTAAACCAAATTGAATATACTTCAGTGGAATATAAAATCTGTTAATGCCAGGAAAGTACATCTAATCAACCTGATAAATAACTGGGATATTGATATCATAGTATTGTCCGAAGTTTGGTTGAAACAAAATCAGAATATACAAATTAAAGGATTTAACTGTGTTTCGAACCCGAGAGCTGATGGTTTTGGTGAGGTAGCAATTTTAATACCACAAATGATTGACTATAAAAGAATTGACATTAAATCTACTTACAACACTGGTATTGAGGTATGTGCAGTACAAATTTACAACAGTAACTTCAATTTAGTGTCAACCTACAAACCTCCTAATGTTAACGTAAAAAAACAGGATTGGATAAATATATTTAAACAATTTGATAACAGAACCATATATTGCGGAGATTACAATTGTCATCACATATTGTGGGGATGTTAAGAAAATTCATCTCAAGGGAACATTTTGGTCGATGCTATCGATGAATATGATATTATTTGCATTAATGATGGATCCCCTACCCGAACCTCTCTCCCTGGTCAAAAAATTTCAGCTTTGGACCTAACAATGGCATCACCTTTTTTTGTCGATAGGTTGAGCTGGGAAGTTGCAGATGATAATTTTTGTTCTGATCATTATCCCATTCGCTTGTGTGTCAATGCTGATTTTGAAGCCAAAAAAATTATACCTTCTACTAAATGGAACGATTCTCGAGTTGACTGGACTAGTTTTCAGCAACACATTGAAACATCTCTAATAAATCTAAACTCCTTAAATGTGTCAATTCCCAATAAAGCACACGCATTATTTCAGGCCATAAGTGAAGCAGCTAATAATACAATGAAAGTCAAAAAACCTTTCAAACCAACCGCAGTTAGACCTGTATGGTTTGATGGTGAGTGTTATATGCTAATTGAGAAACGAAAAAAAGCTTTACAGGATTATAAACGTCTTTCAAATTGGGATAACTATATAAAGTACCAGAACGCGTCCGCATCAGTCAAACTTCAAATAAAACAAAAACAGAGGGATAGTTGGCAAAAGTATATCAATAAACTTAATAAAAGTACATCAGTCTCGGAAATTTGGAAAATAGTAAAATCGATTAGTGGCAAACGCAGATTTCAGAGTAGAGTACAGATATCCGATGAACTTATTTATTCAATACTAGATTATTATGCACCACCTACAACCATAAGAAAACCAACTGAAGTCAACGACTTGTCTGTTCATCATAGAGATGAGCTGGCAGACCCCTTCTCTATCGATGAATTAACTTCAGCTCTTAAAAATACTAAAAATACGTCACCAGGTATTGATGGCTTTACCTACAAAATATTATACAACTTACCTGGCACTGCAAAACTATTACTTTTAGAAATCTATAATAGGTGGTGGATAAATCAGGAAGTTATTGAAGAACTAAAGAAAACAGTTATTCTTCTCATACACAAACAAGGGAAGAACCCAGCACTACCTTCGTCCTACCGACCTATTTCGCTTATGTCTTGTGTTCTCAAGACATTCGAGCGAATGATCAAAGTCCGCCTAGAATTTTACTTAGAATCGAACAACATTCTACCTAGAACACAATATGGTTTTAGAAGGGGAATGGGTACAGTAGATGCTTTAGCACAACTAGTCACCGATGTACAAATCACTTTGTCAGCACATGAATACTGTCTCTGCTTATTTTTAGACATCCAAGGGGCATATGATTCAGTAGATCTGGAAATTTTATACGAACAAATGCTAAAGATTGGTATAAACAGTAAAGTTTCCTATAACATTTTCAAAATATTCAGTGGGAGAGAAATTTATCTTAGAAACCATCGCAATGAGTTGTACGGACCTAGGATCACATATAAAGGCCTACCATAGGGATCAGTACTCAGCCCCACCCTTTTCAATATATACACGCTAGACTTGCATGGAATAACTGAGACGCAGACAAAAATTGTACAGTATGCGGATGACATGTGTATATACGTATCCAGTGATACTTACGGAAAATGTTTGAATGACTTAGAAAAGGCAGTGCTGGATATAAAAAAAAATACTGAACAGATTAGGATTCGATATGTCTCCGGAAAAGTCAGCCATAATGTGTTTCACACGGCGTAGGCTACAATTACCAGAACATGAGCATGTTGCTGGAATATCGTTTCCCATAGTTCAGAAATATAAATACCTCGGTATGATATTGGATCCTAAGCTGCTCTGGACTTCTCATATTGAACGATTGAAAGGGCAGTGTGAGAAAGGAATGAATATTCTCAAATGTGTTACCAGAAAAGCTTGGGGTTCAGATCCAGCTACTGCACTAACCTTCTATAGATCATTCGTCAGATCCATCATTGATTATGGCTGTATGTTTTATGGCTCATCATCTAATACAAATTTAATGAAAGTCGATCGCATACAGTACAAAGCTGTCAAAAGATGCCTAGGGGCCTTCGTCTCTTCTCCAAGCCCTGCAATTCTGGCGGAAGCCAAGGAACCTCCCCTTCAGTTGAGAAGGAAATTACTAACAAATAAGTTTATATAACTAAAGTGCGGGCGTACAACCCACTGCTATTGTCTAAGATAAACAAATTAAACCAAGAAAACTTAACAAACCGTTATTGGGCTAATAAAAACTCACCTCTTTTAACAGAGGCTTTTATCCATACTAGCCATTACAGTGACCTTATCACAGAAAAAAACTTATTTCCAATTTTTACATTTAAACTTCAGTGTTTCATTTCCAGACCCACCGTTATCTTCCCTAGATACTCAGAATTCCCCTCCTACAATCAACAGGTCATCTCGTCAATCTTGAATAAATTTAGTACTGAAACATCAATTTACTGCGATGGATCTAAAAATTCGGAGGGCGTAGGTAGTGCATTTGTTATACAATCGCCTAATATAATTAAAAAATACCGGCTTCCTGATGTATGCAGCATCTATACTGCGGAAGCAGTGGCTATTGAGAAAGCACTTAGATGGTGCAGTCACAATAATTCCAAAAACGTAGCCATTCTATCAGATTCCAAATCCGTCCTAAAAACTATATCTAGCTCGGATAAGGGTTATTATAAGGAGCACGTTTTATGTGAAATACAAAGTCTTGTTCATAGCTTACATTCAAAACATGGACAGGTCATCTTTATTTGGGTCAAAGGACATATAGGCATACGTGGTAATGATGTCGCTGATGCGGCTGCAAAATCAGCTATCACTTCTGGTGATTTAGAAAAACCCCCAATTTATGAGGACGTTATTAGTATATATAAAAGGGACATAATTTCGGAATGGAAATCTATATGGTCTAACATATGTAATACAAATACTAGCAACTACTTCCTCCTACATAAGATCCTTCCAGTTAGTACTACTCATGCTTTTAACTTCTTTGCCAGCAGAAAATACTCGACTACTATCATCAGATTGAGACTGAATCACGGTAACTTTCCAGCTCATTTATATATGATAGGTCTGAAAGAATCACCTTTGTGTGAGGAAGATAATGAAATAGCCGATATTAATCATCTTTTTTTTGCATGCAGCAGGTACACCAATGTACGGAATAAGTTTATAGCAGAATTAATTCGTTTAGGCTATCATTTACCCATAAACATGAATACTTTGATGGCGTCTGAGAGAGGAGACGTGTATGATAGTATTATAGAATTTTGTAAAGATGCTGGACTCTGGATTTGAATGAAATTTTATATTATTTTGTGGCAAAAAGACTAATGTCTGATGCCAACCCTTCAGGAAAAAAAAATCTCTTTTTGCGGTGACACAACGTTCATTTCCTCTAGCTGAACAGTTCGGCAGCTAAATAAAATCTCTTCTGAGTCTCCAATGCTTAAGGTATTACCGGTGAAGTTTATTACGCAGCCAGAACTCTGCAGAAACTCAGCACCAAGGATGCAATCATTTGTGACTGAAGCGACTAAAATGGGATGCTTCTTAACGAAACTGCCGATGCGAATCTCTAATACTTCAACACCCAGTACTGGTATACGGTCTCCATTAGCGGTCTTCAGCAACATTCTATCTGTTTGTTTGGTTCTGCTTGGCGACTTCCTTCGAATTTCTTGGTATATGTTAGGGCTTATTATAGTCACATTTGCTCCGGTATCGACTAACATCTTGCATGGAATATTTTCTATGTAACCTTCAACTACTGGACTCTTCTCAATTTTATTTACCTCAATTTCGATGACCACGGGGCTTTCGTCATGATTGCCAGACAGTTTTTGCCCCCTAAAACTGGCCGGCTTTAGTTTTACGACTCATTGTCAGTATTAGTACTAGCCTCTCTTGACTTCTTTGTCGCCTGCATGCGACAGCCTACTCTAAGGTACCCCTTCTGCCCACATCTCCAGCACGTAAACTTCTCAGGTTCTTCAAGATTTCTTCCAACTGGGTTCCTTTGGAAGGTACCACCTCTTCTTCTTGGAACGAACGAGGTGGCCCTGACTTCTGCTTCACCATCTTGTTCTACAGAGCGCACCCTCCGTGTCATTCGCGTGGCTTTTGTGGCAGCTTCAATTTCTAAGGATTTGACCAAAGCGTCTTGTAAGGTTCTGGGACTGGATCGTCTTACGATTCGCTGAACGTCCAGATCCGCAATGCCTTCAACAAACTGACGAGCAGCGACGTATTCCTGTGTTTCGATGGGGCTGTTGACGAATGCTCGTTCAGCTAAGCTTTGGACTTCATGTGTAAACGTGGTCAGATCCTCCTTGGCTTGCTGTGTCCGGTTGTGCAGTTGACCATGTAATAGCTCTGTTAAGTGCGCGTCTCCAAAGCGTAACTTTAGTGCAGACGTTATCTTGTCATAGTCACGTAGATCTGAGGAGCAGAGATTTTCCAAAATAGCTGCTGCAGAGGCTCTGAGCATCGATGTCAGCACACACGCTTTCTCTTCATTCGACCAGTTATTCATACGTGCGATGTTTTCAAATTGCGTGTAATAAATGTCCCATGACGATTTGCCATTGTATGGATAGGGCTTTGCTACTACGCCACTGTGTCTATCAGGAAAAGCGGGTGGTACAGCTGTTAAACAACGCTCACCTGCACCAAGTTCTCGCAGCTCCTCTCTGACGATTTCCTTGACACGATCTTCCACTTGCTATAGTTTTTCACGCTCACCTCCACTAAGTTCTCGCATTTCATCTCTCACGATTTCTTTAACACGATCTTCCACCTGCTGTAGCTGTTTCTCGACGCGTGTCTCTATTGCATTAATACGCTGGTCTTGATTTTCTAATGCCTGACTTACGGCTTGGTTCTGCTCCTCCAGCCTAGCTATCACCAGTTCCTGTCCACTTTTCAAGTCATTCTTCAAGCCTGCAACTGCCTCATCCTGGTGTTGTTTTAGTTTTTCGTCAAGGTTCACGACGGTCGCTTGCACAACAGCTACCTGGTTGTCTTAGCTACTTTGAAGATTTCTCATTTCTGCCCTCGTTTCCCTCGTTTCGACTGCACTTTGTTCTAAACGGGCTCGCATTCCTTGTATCATATTCATCAATGCACTCATTTCGGACGCCATAGCTCTGGTTACTGGCATTGACTAAAGCTGTATTCACTTCTTGTTTCCTTTTGGGCTTGATTCGATGGATTATCCCACACTTCTGACACCAGTTGTCATGACGGCCTCTTTTTCTTCACCAAAGAATCAAACTGGACGTAACTTTCACCGTTTTACTTCACAACTCAATACAATATCTCTTAACCTTATCTCAACTAGAACTGAACTGAACTGAACTGAACTGAACTACTGCCACGCTACTCGTGGCGCCTTATATACTTCACCGAACCATCTAGAAAATTCGCGACATTCAGATGACATCTCTAGAGTGCCCATCCGTCAGTCAGTAACATCTTGAACGAAACATCAACAACAATACAAATAAGCAATGCTATATATACACGGTGTTACAATATTTTCAGAAAAATGGAATGTATGACAACAATGTAAATACTGCCAAAAAATCGGCCGTATTGCAAAATACCCATATCCCAGAATTCATGAAAATTGAGCCAACCGTTTCCCAGATAATTGAGGCGTTCCGTACTTAATACTCACTCTCTATATTATTGATATAAAGAAAATTTGAGTGCCACTGCCACGAGAGGATCCAGAGTTATGTACCATTTCACAGAATCCGACAACAATGGTACGACATCATACGAAGCAAGCAAACAGATTTTTTGATCACAGCATTGAAGAAGCTGGTGCTTATTTCCCACACCACAAGTTAAAGTACTGTCACAGTATATCCAATCATACAGTAGCGCAACTCCCTAGAAATCATGCAGACAATTTGTCTCCGAAAAACTGGCCTCTCATAACCCCACGCCGGCTCCTCAACACGAGCCGCGAGTATTGCCGTTTACATTTTCAGCACAGGATCGGCTTAGCAATAGCGAGTTGAGAAGCGTAATTGTGATGCAATAACTTTAATGGACGTGATATATAACGTAAATAGAGTAAATTTTGAAAGCAGTGTAATAATGTTGTGATATTCATCGAGATTAGGAATTCTGAATTACAATTTGTAAGTTATATCCATGCATTCGCATTTATTGTACGTGAAAATGTGTTGTACTAATTCTTCCAATTCATCATGGATTCTTTGCATATAATTAGGGTGTAAACATTTTTTTTAGAAGCAACACAAGAAATAGTCGGTGTATGAAAGAAAATTGTTAACTCCGAGAAAATAGGTGGCTTTATTGTTTGTAAGTTACAAAAATGCGAGATTTATTCATCTTTATTTTATCTTATCTTACTTAACCTTAAACATTTAAATAAATATAAATACTTTATAATATCTTATATTATTCAAATATGGGTATATGTAACGACGTAGCGTCCAAAATAACATTTATGTCTAGTTATCCCACAACCTTTAAATTTATCTTCATCAATCATCATAGAAAAACGTTTAGGTACGAAAACGTGGCAAACAGCAAAACCGATGGAAACTTGTTAGGTGTGTACATAAAAAATAATGATCAATATATTTATAACAACGATAAAATACACTAAACTAGTCTTTATTCACTAAAAACATCGCAAAACTGTTTTTTATCTAGTTTAGCAAGACTACCCCTCCTTCTGTATTTGTATATATATTACATATGAATAGGCATATTGTAGAAAAGAATCCATGTTTATAGAGGAAAATTATATATTTTTGAAACAATTGTCATATTTCATGGCAACTAGATCTATAGAAAAATATTGAATTCTTTAATAATTACCTTAGTTTTCTCGGACAACGTACAAGAGTTTTTATTTTTTTACTCAATAACGGCGCATGGGAGGAAATTAACTCAAGAGAGCTGTTATTTTCCGAATTAAATGGGAAATTCAAAGAGAATTTTTATTTCGGAAAAAACCATTGGCGTATCATTTTTTTCCTCAAAAATATCAAAGTTGTACGCACGCCACTACTGAAACTGAAAATTATTTATGTACTGGAAAATGTGCACTTCTGTTTACTATTACTATGTACCAAATATCATTAAAAGCGGTTTTAAAAATATTAATTAATTTCCATTTTTTTCCTTAAACTTTAACACCCTGTATTTTCGTAACGGTACATTTTTGGACCATACTTTATAAAGCAAACTATCATTAATTTTTCATGTAGATTTACTCCCATGAATATTCGCATATCATTAAGGAACACCCTGTATGTATATGTCGTGAAAGATCTTTTGAACGTTGTGGTGCTGTGAGGAAACAGTGAGAAATTCTTAGGAAAGCTAATAATAAGTGGTTGTATGTCATGTTATGTATACTATTCGAAAACATATGATTTTCAGAATGCAATCCACACAGTCTGTGTGATAGTTTGTACAGATCATCTTTTTCTAGATGCCATAATCCAAATTCTTGCCCTGTAAGGTCAAAATGGTACCAATAAGAAACATTAATACATAGACTAGAACAGATTCAGCTGGCTGACGCAATGCTTAGTTGTAGAAAATAAATAGTTCATGAAATTAGCTTTTAGAATAGGTCTACCATTTATTTTAGGTTCATAATCAAAGACCGAAAACACAAAAATTCATGCATGTTAAAGACATTTTATTTTTCTCTTCCAGCACGTTGAATCGGTGAACACAACGTGGCTAAATCCGCTATATCGGATGTCCCATTTCGAATTTTGTGATTCTGACTTTAGGCTCATAATTAAAGAACGTAATACCCGACAGACTTTTTTAGAGACAGATGGGGCTATGCTATCATACTTTAATATTATTAGGTAATAAAGGAGCATATTAAACATTGGAGGAATCACTTACCTGGCAGCATCTTGAGGAAACTTAAAAAACGATAGGCACAGTTTTTGGAATTGTTAATACAGCCTACAGCGGCGCAATATTTGACTCCACGCGTCCCGATATCCATATGAGCGTATCACCAAATTCCTTAATCCGGTTCTGTCAAAGACACTACCTTCACTCTCATAGACTGAACACGACTCAGGCGATCGCCGTGCTAAACATCCTGCGAACGATGCGCGGGATGCTATGCGCGAACCACCAAAATAATGGAGAGTCGCGCTACTGTATAATTTAATATACTGTGTGTTCACCACCAACTAAGCATTCTGTATATTCGGTAATTTCGTCAATCTGATGTGGAAACCCTAGTAGAGACCCATCTTAGTATTATCTGTGTAAGGTTCGCTTTATGATATTGTATTTGTTGCGAAAGACCTGCTTTTTGTCAGGATGTTCCTACTCCTCACAAATGTTTCCATTAATTCAGCTGATAACTAGAAAGAAATGGAAAGATATTGTCTATGCTGTCGGCGTGCAGTCTGTGGCATGGTCTCATGGTTTGTGCAGTCGTCCTGATCTTTGTTTCATGGGACGTTTCTTCGTTACAATTAGAAGTATTAGACTAAAAAGCGGGTAAAATTACAATGCTACATAACTTAATATCCGTTATGGCAATGCAATGTCTTCGGTTCGTAATCAAAGTTAGTAGTAATAGTCGTCGTGATTTCGTAGTTAACTTTGTATTTTCAGAAAAACCGCGCGAAAATTCCAGATACTTTGTGATGAACATTTTAGTGGTGATTGAGGAACTTGATCTTATTCAGTAGACGATGGACGATGATGGTAAGTTATAGTTAGTAACTAATAGAAAGGCGCCATAAATTTAAAAGGGTTATTTGAACAGTGTTAAATGTATCAATCCGTGTACAATAGGCTTTGATCAGGATTAGTCGTTCTGAAACAGTAGTGTAAGGTTATTTCAATTGCGCTTCTTGCATTCAAATTATTTTTTAAGCTTGATTGTTTTTAATTCTATGCCTTGGCCACAACACACCTTTTACTTAGTCTGTATATTTGTTATCACAATCGATGGCACCAAGTGAGTTCAAACTGAGCAAAAGCAATATTGTCAGGCGCCCCTCTACCAAACCTACTACAATCATAAACAAACAAACTCAAAGGCAGCATAGTAATACTGAGAAACAAAGGAAATCATTCAACCTCATCCTAAGAAAATGTTTCATTTAGATAAGTTTTTTGGGCGCTTTATGGCACTGCGGAATGATGAGGAACCATAGTATATGCATAGTAGCAAAAAAATCCAAAGATTTATTTTTGAGTGTTTTCATACTTTTATATGTTTTCATAGGGATGGAAGAATTCCAAAGTATTTTGTATCCATTATTTCAATTACCTAAAAAATGGCCTTGGTGATATTCTGTACTTTACGGAACTATTCCAAAATGGTATATCTTTTGACTTTTTATACATATTACTAAAACTCCTAACCTCGAAACCCGGAATATTTATATAAATATTGGTATGAGAGCTTTTTTTTACTCTTCACAAAATTACAGCGCCCCAATTGCATGTGGGCAGCACTGCTTCGCGCCGCCTCTAAAGGCAACCCTAAATCCGCCCCTGCTTCGTTGTAATGAAATTTGCGCATCATACTTTTTTCAAAATCGTCCAATTGGCGACGGACTAAATATCTAAAAATGAGGAACATTAAAACCACAAATTTTTGGAGTTTATGTTTTCAAAATGCACGTTTTACTTCCCACACCGATAGGTGAGGGCAGTATTGTGATCGCGAAAATTTTCGATTTCGAGATAATACGCTTGTTGGGCATTTTATGATGACTACATAACGGAAATCCACGTCACTTATTTCCTTCGGCCTGTTTGTCTCTCGGTCTGACTGTCTGGTCGCGTTTTTATACCCTCGTAATCTCAGTAAGCGCGATAATATTACGATGAAATTTGGATACCGATATGCTGTGGTGTTCTAGTAGGTAATGCTGCTAACGTTTTGAAAATCGGTGCAGGTGCGGCGGAGTAATTAGCAAAAAACAAAACATTTAAAAATTCCTTAAACTTCGTTTTTAGACGTTTTAGGGGTTCCTGATCATTTTCTACTTTTATTGGGTGGAGGTGAAATTGGGTAGGTTAGGGGGTGGGGGGTTGTAAAACTCAAAATTTTTTTGTTTTGATAATAGGCTCTCCACTGACCTGTAAAAGAAAGACCTAGCAGCATAATACCCTTTTTTAGGTCCATCCGAAAATTGCCTTCCCCGTTACAGAAACCTAAGGACAGAATTTTCTGATGTACGTACGAAGACTGTTCTGTATTCAGTGATGTGGGAATTATGGAATTGATTTTAATGAAACTTTGACACACTATGACCAGGATGGAAAACACGTATATCGTTTTTAGAAATCGTGTCAGTGGTGACTCAGCAACAATAAAAAAACGAAAAATATAAAAACAGCCCAAACTTCGTTTTTACGCGTTTCAGGGGTTGTTGATCATTTTCTGCTTTTTTGGGTGAATTGAGGAAGTGAAGGCCTGTAAAAGTGAAAAAGTTTTTGTATTCACAATAGGCTCTCCATTGATCTACGAAAGAAGAACATTTAGGCATAATAGACTTTTTTAGGTCGCTTGGCTTGCATATTACAGAAACTAAGGGAATTTTATGATGTATACCTACGAGTATTGCTTTAGATCATCCTGTATTGTGTAACCTGGAATTTATTAAAATGAAATTTCGACACAGTATTATTACCGTGGCGAGGATGAAAAATTCTTATGGTTCTTAGAGATCGTATGAGTGGCAGTGCAGAAAAATAAAAAACTGAAAATATAAAAATAGCTGAGTCTTCGTTTTAGGCGATTCCGACTGTTTCGTTTCATCCAGTTGAAGCTTGCAGAATAAAAACTGTATCATCTGAGTTTTTATGGAGAGATGCAAGAAACTATTTAGGAGAGTTTTTATGTTGATATTTTTTTGAGGGCGGGCGGGGGATGATTAGGTTGCAAGGGAATCTCAGATTATAGCTTCATGCAATGGGCAAATAATAAACAACAACAATCAACTTGACTCTATTTTTTTTACTTTGTTGAGAAGATCTACCCGTGTGGGGGCGGATTAGAATATCTCCCATCGAATATCCTGCGTGTCGTAAAAGGCGACTAAAAGGAACCAAGCTACTGTCGGTATAAGCAGTAACCTCTTCTCAACCAACAGCTTTGGGTGGACGAGTTGAGAAGAGTCAGGACAAGTTCTTGTCCTTGGGGTGAGAAATTGCCCCTAAAGGCGGATGAACCAGTAGGTACCATCTGGTCAACGGCATGAGGATGCAGAAAGCAAATGGGAAACTACTGCATTAAAGATCTTAAAGATATCCCAAGAGAAGCTCGTAAAATGAGTACATTTTTCGAGTTCACAACATATCTGTTAAGACATTGTGACTATGATGATGAGAAGGATCAGATTGACGTAAGGAGAAGGAAAGTAAGTTGGGAGAACGCTGATGTTTGTTGACTTATTATTACGCGCACTCATATTATATCTATTATCCTTGCAACTTTGAAATTTCTTATTTATTGTAATAAAATGTTGTTGCCTTGTTAGTGCCGAGAATTTTGAAGTATTTGTAAACAAAACCAAACAGCTACCTATAAATTTTAGATACATTTACTTGGTAAATTTCATCGTATCCAGTAAAAAAATATTACTTAACATTTCACAATAAACTTAAAAAAAGAAAGTTTATCGCGGCTCAAATTTGGAGTTGTGAAAGTTGTAGCTACACTACAGTTTTTAAACCAATGACAGCAATTATGTTTTTGAATTTAGCTTGATGTACAAAAATGTATATATTCAAGCCGTCACATCTAGACAGAATAAGAATAGGCGGTAACAGAGTAGAGTCAGAATTCAACAATATTTTTTGCAAAAACCTCCTTTCCATATGCGAAGCTTCCGTTCTTTGCGCTTGTTATTGGTCGACATATAATAATTTTTATCATGGAATTCATAATCAGCTTGCTAAGGTGACGTCGTAAGGTACTAATATTATTAAGGAGCTTGCAATTTCCCAGGTTTAAAGTTGTCGAGAGTAATGGTTATAAAAACATTTCTAGAATCATAGATTGCTAAAATGGCTTTTTCAAACTGACTTAGCACATGTTGGTCAAGTGCGATGAGATTTCACCGTGATCAAATGTCTCTAGGCATAGATGTTTATAAACTCAAAAAGTTTTGGAATCCTCAACACTGTCGGCCCCACTGCACTGCATCCAAACTGAAACTTCTCCCGTTATGGTTATAAAATTTGAAATACTGACTTGTAAGGTTCCTAGTACCTATCTATTGTTTATTAATTTGTCTATCGCCAATGAAATAGTTTTAAAAAATATAGATGTTCAACCTTTACGATGACAAAAACGTCAAGTAACAAGGCATACCAGCCGTAAATATTAAGCGACATACATTTTCGTGAGCAGTATTTGCGTCATCCAGGTATCAATTTACCTACAGAACTATTACTGTTACGATATATTTAATAACATATACTAAAAAAACAAGAAGGCAGAATTTTGTGAATCACATTAGTAACATTTTTTGCGCCACAGTTTAAAATATTATTCTGTTATTTCCTGTAGGTTTCTTTACCTAGGTGAGGCCTCTGGAAATAATAACAATTTAATGGATGATTCGTTCTATGGTGCTTCTGCTGTATTATAAATTATTATGATCAAATTTTCCTACTAATTGACTATTATCGAACCATGGACAAAAAAGCAATACATTTTGTAAGACCTCCCAATACCAGTTTTAGAGCCTCTTAACATTTTCTAAAATTTTTATACAACACAGTTATTGATCCGCCGAAACAATATTTGTCTGGTCAATATCTATGTCTTGCTGACATGTTATCTCAAGTTGAAAGCTTCAATGACCACCAGAAAACTTCGACAAGGCCTGACTGTTATCGTAGGGTTGAACTCTTTGGCATATCTATATTGAATTAAATGTCTGGACGTAAAGTAATTCATTATCTAGGTATATTTAATGAGTCGACATAATTGGCATATATTTATGGAAAAAATTAATACTAAATATCTGACGGGCAGCTTGAAGCCATAAGATTAATAAAATGAGAAGCCGCATTAACTATACAAGTATTAGAATTTGTCATTTTTAGTAATTTTTCAAATAAATCAACATGCATTAAGCCTTTATTATACTTTTCCCCACTTTGGTAAACCAGTTTATATGGAAAACTGTTTTCGCGTTTTTCTCAATATAGCTTTATCATAAGATTACGTCCTATAGTTTGAAGGCAATTATGCTAAATATGTTCACCAAGCATGCACATGCTAATGCAAATTTGAAATTTATCCTGTGGTTGTCTCTGTGTTCCATCGCGCTTCACTGGCATATTATGAAAGTACACATATAACATCCGTGTCAGCTAGCTTCAGATTTTTTGACAACTAACTTCCTAAAGAATTTCTGAAAAAAAGGGAGACTGAGGCTTTCTGGTGACCAGAAGCACCAGTGCGTAGGCCTAAAAGCGGACTCTTATGAAACTCTCCTTACCATAGTCCTCAAGTCCAGTCCTCATCGCAAAGGTGACGATGGTCTTGGGTCCTGCCCGTTTTATGTCTTCAAGTTCAAGGACTCTTGAACCTAGTATAGTCTGCCTGTAATACCCAAGTGCTCTGTGCCAAGGGCTTCACAGCGACATACATTATGTACCGAGCACACTTCTTCCTCGCCAGAGCGTGCACACGTCAGGTCGCTTGTCACTCCCATCACATACAAGTGACATCTGCAGGTGTTGTGGCCGAATACCAGGCCATAGTACCAGGCCCACAAGTAACCTTAGCCGGCTCCTGTCCAGTGAGAGACAGAGTCGCCTCACCTTGCCTAGAGGTCTTAAAATAAGTTATCTAGCTTGACGGAGAGGTCCAGAGATTCGTCTCCATCTCATAAGATGTTGGCTTTGCAACCATACTTCTGTTTTTCTTCTGATACTATCTGCTGCCAGTTCCACAGACGGTTCAGGACCCAGAAAATTATTCCTTGACCCTCTCCTTGCGAGCGCGTCCGCCGTTTCATTACCGCAAACTCCACCATGACTTTGTACTCACATAAGTAACACCCGATGTTCCATGCTTTTAATGCTACCTGGCTATCAGACCAGATAGTAATCCACACCCTAGAAACCTAAATTTCAAGAATACGAGAGGCACAAGCTAAAATAGCATGTCTGCTTGGAATCCCGTAGTGCATCTCCCAAGCGAAAGGTTGATCTTTGTTTTTGGCCCATGGACTCCTGCCCGGAGCCTTCGTCGGTGAGTGAGCCGTCTGTGTACCAGACTGGCCTCTCTCCCTTGTAGGATATTTCACCGTAAATTTGTTTTCAAAGCAATTTGTAGGAGAAATTATATCACTCCTCATATGTAGGTTAGGGTGATTCCTTTGCAGTTCCGAGATAGATAACTGAATGTCCTCTGACAGGACTCACTAAGAACCAACTGCCCTAACTACACAATCCGAACGCAGACGCCCTTGCCTCCCGTTGAACATTACTCACTCTGAAGATATAAGATCGTAATAATAAGACTATCATAGACTGATGTTAGTCAGGAACTTATTCCCCAAACAATAAAAGCTGTTTGCTGGTGCAGCTTTCAAATAATTTCCCATATTCAAAATTCATTTTTTACCAAATTTTGTGCCACGATAAAGGCCATAGAGGTGGACGAAGCGTCAATAAAGTTTATGTTCCAGTATACATATATGCATACATAAAAATATATTCTTGAAAGAATGTATTATACTTTCATTCAAGTATACCATATCTTTCTATATGCGCAAAACTGTAAGAATAGGGCTGCAACTGGACCCTTTGGCACACAAGACACCTTTAGATTTCAGTGCCCTCCTTATCTACCTAAAAGTTACAATAATATTAGATTTAACATTCTTAAAAGACACGATAGTACATAATAAGTAGTAGCAGTAGTAGTAGTAGTAGCGGTGGGGCGGCCGCGCCTGGCAAGTAGGCCCCATTAGGCCCTTTTCCTCATCCCCGAATATAACCTCTCAGCCAGCACTATCTGCCTACCCCTCCCTGCCACACCTTCTCGACTTTTTAACACAGGACAGTATGTCGGCCTAGCTAAGAGAGGGTAATTCCTCTGACTGAAGTCAATCGGAGTCAAATTTCGTGGTAGGCCGTTTCATCAGCCTCTCCACAGCCCATACATAGGGAGTCATCTTCAATTTCTAATAGTGATAGATAACGCCTGAGTCTGCAGTGCCCCGTCAGAACACGCACGACGTTTCTGATCGCCCATCTGCCTTGGTTCCGTAGCCATGCTGATCTAGATGTTTTCAGCCCGGCTATAAAAGCCTTGGCTTGTTTGCACCCCTCACTTTGCCTCGACAGTTTATCTATGGTACCGTTTACCCTCCTTTTGAGGGCTGACGTTACCTGCTGCCTATTTAATCGTATAGCGGGCTCCGAGCCAACAAACGGTATCAACGGTACTAAGCCTGGTCAGCCTATCGGCTTCCTCATTACCAAGAATGCTCGTATGACCCGGGGCCATATCAAGATGGTAACTTCCTTCAGTCTCGCCAGCTCTTCCAGTCTCTCCGCCCATTCCTGAACCAGGAGTGCCCTAGTTTTGGGCACACAGATGACTTTCAGTGCCGCCTGACTGTCAGAGCGGATGTACACCTTTCGATCTGTGCCCTTTCTCACCTCCTCATTGCATGCAGAAAGAGAATCCATTATCTTCGTCTTTTGCTTCATAGAAAAATAACCTTTTAATTTTGATCGTGCCCTTATAGTATACTTAGTTTGTCCCAAACTTCCTATTCTTTTCGGCGTCCTTTTCGCCATAGCGCTTGGGGATCACGTCCCCTTCGCCCCCTCCTAGTTGCAGCCCTGTGTAAGAATCTAAACCAAGAACGTGATATTTTTGATCATATAGGGTTATATCAAGCCAATATTTCCCACTCAAAACTGGGAAAGTCTTGGAAGTGAGAATACCGAAATTTTAAATCAATGACATGATAATCTTGAAAACAAAACAACGAATAGATCACATGTAAGAATACATTGACTGAAGCATTTCATAATCTTGACGCAAATAGCTCAAGATTTTGGTCTTCTTGGAAGAAGCATCGAAGAGCATCTGTATATTTTACATTAGAGAGTATTTTCGAACTACATGTTGAAAAATATCAATAACCACAGAATATAAAAAACACGTACTTGTACCTCTGAACTAGAAGGATATGTTACGCCCTCCAGTCAGCCATTATTTATATTCTATTCACAACTACTTACATAAATATATTGCACATCACATCACCTACTTAGTACTTACATACGAACGCCTGTATGATATCACCACCAATCACCCAATCAACAGGTAAAATTATGGATTATCAACAAATGACTATGAGATCTGTCAATGTGTATAAACCAAGATTAGCATATTCTCAATGGTGGTGCTCTACAATTCTCAAACTGTTTGTGTTCTTGATCAAGATAATAGGAGCTCAGTATGATATCCTCGCTAAAACAGTATGAAATACTTGCTGGAAGAGTATTGTAATTTTAGTTATGAAGAAAATTATATTCTTGATCAGAGAGTACATATTTCTTTAGACAGAATGAGTATTGGAATCAAAAATTTCTTTTTCTTGATCCCAATTAATCATCAAGAAAATTTTCTCAGGGCGAGAACAGATGCCCTTATGTCAACTATGTATATCTTTGCAGGATTATAAGAATTATTGAATTTAGAATATCTTTTTATGTGTGTGGGCCAGTGACCTATATTCGATATTCGTTCTAGTTTAAGTGATAGAGACAACTGTGGGAGGGTGACGGACAGAAAAATACATGTATATGATTTATTTAAAACTCAAATCTACAGTGCATTAAACTGAATACAAACTATAGCGTAGGATGTCAGTGTAGAAAAAAATGTAGACAGAAACATTTGATTGATAGTGAAAAATCCAGCAGCTGAGAATTTCGGGCCAATTTTCTGTGATATGACAGCTAAGTTCTTGTACTCTTTTTTCAATTTTTCGTTAGTTTCCCTAATATAAGTTGTGAAACATAAATTCGTAAACCTTTCACCTTCCTTTCCTGTAGCATCACAGGACAGTGCTATGATGATTATAAAAGCCTAAAATAAATAAGTATAATTAGTTTCTGCATTATGTTATCAAATGTTTCGATATTGTAGTGCGGAGTTGGAACGATTCTGCTTGCACTCGATGCACAAAACTACAATCATGTCTTAAGGCGTGTTTAGCAAACATTTAGTTGCGTCCGTGGGAACTGGCCCTTGTCTGGCAATAACAAAATCGACACTTTTCTCTAGTCATACTTCTCTTATTCGCTAACAAAATTACGTACTCCAGACTGAAGACTCCAGGGCGGTATGTACTGTCCAGTGCCTTAAAGCGATTGAAAAAAATGGAGTCAAGTTGATTGATTCAGTACCTCCCACACATAATGATAATACCATTTTATTATTTTCCCATTGCATGAAACCCCCTTGCAACAAAATCATCGCCCACCCGCACGCAAAAAAACAACCAACACAAAGACTCGCGTAAAAATTTTCTTGCGTCTGCCTCCTTATGTCGGCTACACACGTTCCGGCAGGCCTGTCAGTTCAAACTGAACGGTCTGCCTGAAGACCGGTCGCCTCGCCTCCACACGTTCCGGCAGGCCTGTCAGTTCGAACTGAACAAGGCCGCCTAAAGACCGGTCGCGTCTGATTGGCTGACGGCCCTCCACACGTTCAGGCGAATGTGAAATATATCAGCTGCTACGTTTCCACGGGCTTTTAAAACTTTTTTGTGTGTAATTTCTCGATATCTGGCAAGGTATACCTGATAGAAGAAAGTCAAGTACAAAGGTTATTTGGTTACTTAAGACGCATATCCTAAAAATATTTTGAAATATATAGGGTGTTGCGGGAAAGTATTGTATAGTGATCAACTTGTTTTTTATATATAGCACTATAACTTTTTTTAAATTCTTCTAGTTACCATCATTGATTTCTATTCAACCCTAAAATATTTTTGGGATCCGTTGCGACGTTGCCAAGTTATTATTTATTTTCTATTAATTTCCGGATTTGCAAGGTCGCAAGTAATACGTCCAAATTGATATATTCCTTCACCTTTTCTCAATATTATTATACAGCGAGTTACTTGAATATTAAATGAATATTATTTTGGATGTTATCAGCAATGTGCATCTACAGGGTGGTTTTGGCAGAATTTTAAATTACGGCAATTTGATGGTCATTTTACTTTGTTTTTTTAAATGTAACAATGTATATTTTATTTTAAATCAAAATACCCACGAACAACCTATCTCGCCTTGTAATATTTTTTTCGTGTTTGCGACGTTGCCAAGTTATAAATTATTTTTCCAAATTTTCAAACAAATATCTCCGATTTTTATTAATAGAACACACTGTATATTTATTTAACATAGAAGTACTCCCTAGTAATGGTCTATAGCGTGAACAAGTTTTAACTGGTGTTCCTAAAATAATAAAACCGTTTTCCTTGCACATACTGCTATTTCGAATACCAGGTCAGTAAAAGGTACAGGAACGCTTAAATATCTTCAAAACTTGCACAGCTGGAACGAGAAAATCAATAACTGCAGGTTTTTGAACATGCAGAATTAAGAAATTCCATCAGCAGCGTTGCCAGATTTTATCCTCTACTTATCTTTATTGCAATGAATTGCGTATGTCGAATTTAGTAAAGTCTCACAATTTCAAAATTTTGATTCTATTAATTACTGAGATACGGCAACACTGCTTTTTCAGTAAACAGTACCGGAACGCTTGAATATTTCCAAAACTGCCACAGCTGGAGCGCTGAAATTCAATACGTAGGGGTTTTTGAACATACAGAATTCAAAAATGCTAACATCGGCGTTGTCAGATTTTCCAATTTTACGTTTCACGTCATTACTTTGAATGAAATGCCCTATTTATGAAGTCTAACGTAAAAGTGGTAAATCTGACAACACTGATGTTAGCATTTTTGAATTTTGCTGTAAAAAAACTCTTCGATATTGATAATTTTCGCTTCAGCGGTGGCAGTTTTGGATATTCAAGCGTTCCGGTACTTTTTACTGAAAAAGTGGTGTTGCCGTATCTTTAGGAACTAGGATGCCACAGTTTCTTTCTGCATACTTCAACTGGGCGAGGCGGATCGACCAGGACCCTCCGCCCCCCCCCCCCCCCCCAAATCGTCTAAAATGAAGTTTGAGCTGTTTTATATTTTTAGTTTCTCGCCGCGGCAGTAAGTTCTGTGTCGAAATTTCATTAAAATCAATTCAATAATTTTCGCATTTCGCAATACACATAGAACGAAATAAAGCAAAACTTGTATGAGTACATAACAAAATTGGTTTCTGTAATAGGCAAGCAATGTTCAGATGGACTTAAAAAAGTGTAATATGCTGCTAGACGTTCCGTCCACAGATCAATGGACAAACTATTATAGATTCAACAAATCTTGTCTTACAACCCCCACACCCCCAAGCGCTCCAATTTCACCCCCACTCAAAAAAAGTAGAAAAAGTCCTTTGGTTTCTATAATAAGCAAGGAAATGTTCAGATGGACCTGAAAAAGTGTATAATGCCGCTAGGTCCTTTATTCACAGAGCAATGGACAGCCCATTAAGAATACAAAACATTTTTCATTTTTAAACCCCCCACCCCCCAACCACCCCAAATTTACCCCCGCCCAAAAAAGTAGAAAACGGTCGGGAACCCCTAAACCGCTTAAAAACGAAGTTTGAGCAGTTTTTATATTTTTCGTTTTTTTTATTGTTGCTGCGCCGCCACTGACACGATTTCTGAAAATGATACGTGTCTTTTATCCTTCGCACGGTAATAATACTGTGGCAAAATTTCATTAAAATCAATTCCATAATTTCCATGTTACACAATACCGAACAGTCTAAGGCAATATTCGTATGTATTTATACATATCAGAAAATTCTTGGTTTCTATAGTAGGCAAGGCAATGATCGAATGGACCTAAAAAAGGGTATTATGCCGCTGAGATTCTCTTTCACAGGTCAATTTTTGAGTTCTACAACCCCCACCCCCCAACCACACCAATTTCGCCCCCACCGGAAAAAAGTAGAAAATGATCAGGAACTCCTAAAATGCCTAAAAACAAAGTTTGAGGTATATTTTTTTGTTTTTTGTTAATTACCCGCCACCAATGCACCAATTTTCAAAATTTTAGCAGCATTACCTATTAGGACCCCACAGCATACCGTACCCAAATCTCATCATAATCCATGCAGCGGTTACTGAGATCACGAGGGTAGAGAAACGCGACAGACAGACAGGCAGACAGACAGGCAGACAGACAGACCGACAGACAGACCGACGGAAATGGGTGACGTGGATTTTCGTTATGTAGACATCATAAAATGCCCAAAAAGCGTATCATCTCAAAATCTCTCTCTCTCTCTCTCTCTCTCTCTCTCTCTCAAAAAATTTTCCCGATCACAATACTCCCCTCACCTATCGGCACAGCATAGTAAACAACCAGCACAATAACTCAAGTTGGCGGAAATTACACGCGCATCCCCACTTTTGGATGATTTTTTGTAGGGATGGTAACGGTACTTCGGTACTTGTACTTCTGCACTAATATCGACTATTTTTTATCTTAGATACTTTTGTAGGGGTATCGGTAATATAATTATTGAGGGGTGTAATCAATTCCACAAAATTCTCTGTACGAACCAAACGCGTCTATTTGGCTAAAAATGTCGAGTTGGTACCGGTATCGATATTTTCATTTTCGCATCTCTACCCAAACTTCACAGCCGTAAAATCATCCATAAACCCTCCCAAGGTCAAATTTTGTGGGAACCATTTTTATATAGGAAATCCTCTCCTCAGAGATATTATGCTGGTTGTTTATTATGCTGTGCTATCGGTGTGGGAAGTAAAATGGTTGAATGAGACATGGAATATGCACATCCACCATTATTGGTATTTGATTTTTACGACCGCATTTATTTTGCCTTAGCTCCTCCGCACTCGGGTGGATTGCCGATGTGGTCAACGCGATTGCCGACGCACGTCCACTCGGCGTCTCATACAAACTATTGGAGCGCCACTAACGGGTTGTTTGATAGCCGACTTGAGACGTGCATTTTCAATTTCAATCTCCTCGTTTTCAATCGCATGCGATCAGAATGGAAGTGCAGTTTGAGTGGTTGGTGCGCCTTGCGCGTCCGATGCCGGTAAATATTTGAGTTTATACTGTCAAAAGTAATATGAGGACATAACAAGCTTCTGGGATCCAGGTTTTCCACGAGTAATCGTTAAATAAAATACAAATCCAGGGTAAACTGAAAGTTATGAATTAGTAATCCACCGGTGTGCGACTATAAACGCATTGACCACACTGCCGATTGACCTGCGTGCGAATGGCAGACGCGCAAGAGATATATTATCCCAAATTCATATTCTACTAATGATTCCCCTTCTGACAATATGCGATATTGTAACATTATACAGGGTATTTCAAAAGTTATGACCATTTTCGTATCAAAATCACTGTCAAATGAACGTACTGTATATCAAAAATTAAGGGATCAAAATTATTTTTTGTACATGCCAAGATAAAAAATATCCTCTTATTTTAATGTTGGCTGCAAAAAGGTTGACGACGCTTATTTTGAGCTAGAATGCAGAATCTGGATTATGTCTATTTTTTTTTAAATTTAACTTTCCATGCTTTATTTTAACAAAAACTAGCCTTTATTATAATCGCTACTTTTTCTATAGCATTTCCTATAGCTACATTTATCAGCTTCCGAGATATTTCACTTTTTTGCAAATTTGAGGGATACCTTATGTTTGTGTACTGAAATCTATTTGTTTTGAGAAAATACTATGGAATTTTATTTTTATTTAATGAACAACTATATTTAGTATAAATCAATTATGCTGAGGTAATAATTTTATAGACGCGATGCATAATTATCAAGCAGATTTTTCAGGTAGGCTTTGAAAATAGTATTGACTGATCCAATACGAATAAAACGATACTCCAATCCTTTAGGGTGCGTCCGTTCTGGCTATCGCTGTGGATATATTCTAGAGGCAAGTAGGCAATCCCGCAAAGATTCTCTTAATATCCAAATCATATCCTATTTGTTGTTCCATAGAAAAATCAATTTTCAAAGCTCGGTTTTCACTCAGTACGAAATTATTGAGAAGGTTGACAGTTTTGCATGACGTCTTTAAAATCATTTCCTCGCCATACTTGACTTATATTATCTTAATAATTTGGAGTTTTGACTTCATCAAATATTATTATGGACTTACATTCTAGTCGCTCATCAAATAAAAATAAAATTCCGTAGTATTTTATCAAAATAGATAACTTTTACTACACAAATAGAAGGTATATTTAAAATATGCAGAAAAATCGAAATATCTCTGAAACTGTTAATGAATATGCGCCGCCGGCTTTTTTTACAGCTGGCTTTATAACTAGAGGATATTTTTTATCTAGCGATGTAAATAACATAATTTTTGATCAATTACTTCTTGATATACAGTACCTACCTTCATTTGACAGCGATTTGGATATAAAAAAGGTCATAACTTTTGAAATACCCTATATAATGTCACAATACCTGATATTGTTAGAACGAAAATCATTAGTAGATTCTAAATATGAGATAATATACAGGGTGGGCCAATAATGCGTGGACGGAGGATTGTGGGCTTACTAAAAAATATTTCAAAAATCTGTCACTTGATCATGGTATGTCATTTACTAACACATGTTTCACATGTTTTGTTAACCTGTCGACCTATGGCGCACTGATGATCGCAAATAAGCGTGAAACAGCTGTCTGCGTACTGGTGGATTGACGGAGGTATAGAGCAACCCTCGTACATGGTAGGGACCGTTGAGGGCTATAACGTAAAAATATTTTCAGTTAAATTTTAACGTTTATACAGGGTGATTTATATCAAACTTACATTTTTTGAATGGAACCCCCTACATATTATTGCATATTTGGATTCCTTGGTCAATTCTAGTATAGTGTAATGAGTTTATGTATCACACATGGACCTTTAAACGAACCGTTTAGGCGCAAATCATCCCTTTTGGTATAAGTAGGTATATCAGAAAAAAATTTAATATCGCGGTGATTATAAAACTGAGAAGGCCGTGACTTTGCGGTAGGACTAAGCATGAAATGTGTCACCTTAAGTCAGACGGCTAAATTAGAACTCTTTTTGTAGTTGGAGAAATCAGTAGATCAATTAAGGAAACTTCAATCACAGATAACTTGATTTTTTCAAATGCGAATGCCTACTTTGGTTTAAAGAATCAAATGTAAAATGTGATTACCGTTCTAACGATATGGCATTCTCGATATCGATCTTGTTTGGTTTTCATTTTATTTCAAATTTTCAGTCAAATCGGTGTTTTTCAGTTTTCCTGTGTGCAAGTAACCTAGCAGGCCAAAATAAACAAAAGCCCGTTAATATGGAAGAAACCAACTAACTTAGTAGGTAGATGCAAACTAACTAGAGTAACAAAGCAAGATTATGAAAATTCCTTACAACATATTAGCTCTAACCAGAAACAATAGCGGTAACAAGCACACGTTCATTTTTCACACTAGCCTACTAGCTATTAGCCAATTTCCAAAGTTAGTAAAAAATATTTAATCAAAGGAAAACTACTAGTGATTGCTGCTGGCAGTAGAATATCTATGTCTTCTGAATAAATTTTCACATTTAATATGCCATAAAAAAGTAGCCATTTCGGTAATTCAAAGGTAATGATCCCTCTGACTGGCACCCTTAAAATTCTTCAGTAGGTACTTCTACTTATTAGCAAAATCGCGTAAAATGAATTATAAAACATAATTTAGTTTGCCGAAAACTACATGATATAAACACAATTACAGCATAGCGTAATTAAAAAATTCAAGAAATTATTTCAATACATGTTCAGAATGCTCCAGTTAGAGATATCTTCATACTTTTGACTTAACTAAACTGAAATGACTAATTTTATTATCCCCTTAAATGTGAAATTTCATTCTAAACATGTTAGACTGTAAGCAAAAATCGCTGGTAGTTTTCCTTTTGTTTCAAAATTTTTAATCATTTTGGAAAGTTGTCAAGCTCTAGTAGACCTCAATAGCTAGTAGGCTGTGAAAAACAAACACTTCTGTCATACCCCAGCTACTCATTGACATTAGATATCTTGCCGCTGTTGTATCTGGTTAGAGCTACTATGTTGTGAGGAATTTTCATAATCTTGCCTCGTTACTCTAGTTAGTTTGCATCTTTCTATTAAGTTAGTTGGTTTCTTCCATATTAACGGGCTTTTGTTTATTTTTCATTGCCTGCTAGGTTGCTTGCACGACCACAACTACATCACTTTTAACATAAATAGCAGCAAGGTAATGTCTCAACCAGCTTCAAGTCATAGCGGGTGGCATGTGAAAAAGCTAAACACTGAACGAGTTCAGCGGGCATTGTCCGATATTGGGAACAATATCGAGCAAACTGCCAGCGGATTCTCCAGTCTCTTATGCAAAATATGCGATGTAGGAATGCCCCGAAAGAGGACAACCAAAAGCAGGCGACCGGTCTATTGGTGGAGCACAAATATTTCGGAACTCAGAAGAGAGTTTGATGGGTACTGCCAATACCGGACTACAACAAATAGTGCATTGGATGGAAGGGAAGCGGTTGTGTCTGGCACCACAGAAGACAGAAGCGGTCCTTTTAACTACTAAAAGGAAAATTGCACCTATCCAGTTTAAGGTACAAGACACTGTGATAAAGCCAGCAAAAGCGGTCAAGTATCTGGGGGTCTGGCTTGACTGTAAGTTAATTTTTGCCGAACATGTCACAAGAACGATCAGTAAAGCCGAAAAGACTGTGACAGCTCTGTCACGTCTTATGCCAAATGTAGGCGGACCCAGATCCTCGAAAAGGAGGGTACTAGGCAGTGTCGTCCACTCGGTACTCCTGTATGGTGCACCTATCTGGGAGGCAGTAACACGAAACAAGAAGCTTATCAGAAAACTGACCAGCTTGCAACGTACCATGTCCATCAGAATATGTAGTGCGTATAGGACGATCTCGGGAGATGCTGTAAGAGTAATTGCGGGCGTACCACCTATTGATCTACAAATAAAAGAACGAGCCGAGACATATGGTGGATCCGATCGAAGCACAGCCAGAGAAACTCTTATGGGCCGATGGCAGGAGGCATGGGAGAGAGGGATACATGGTAGATGGACATATTCCCTGATCCCAAAATTGAGGAGTGGCTCAATAGGCCCGCCGGGGAGGTAGACTACTTTCTGACCCAGGCATTGTCGGGGCACGGTTGTTTCAGAAAGTATCTGTTTCTGAGGAATAGAGCTGCATCCAGTCAATGTAACTACTGTGGCCTAGATGACGACGCTCAACACACCTTGTTTGAGTGTCCTAGATGGGAGGACAGTCGCAGCCAATTTTGGAGAACAACTGGGAAGGTCTTCAACAGCTCAAACATGATGTCATGTCTCTTAAATTCACTTGAGTCTTGGAATTAGACATATATCACCATCCGAAACATCATAGAGACCAAGGAAAAGGAATCCCGATTAGGCTAGAGATGGAGTAGCAGTAGAGACTGCCTATAGGACATACATATACACTGAGCTGTAGGACCTTCCCGTACCGAAGTAATGCGCAAGCGGATGCCAGTGCTGGGAGGTTGAAAGAAGAGCAAGGGGTTTTAGTCGGAGTGGCGCCCGACACTGTTGGATGCATTTGAAGCAAAAATGCCAGCATCCTTCGCCAAGCGGTTTCCCCTTGAAGAAAAAAAAAAAGGTTGCTTGCACGCAGGAAAATTGAAAAACACCGATTTGACTGAAAATTTGAAATAAAATGAAAACCAAAAAAGATTGATATCGAGAATGCTATATCGTTAGAAAGGTTAATCAAATTCTACATTTGATTCTGTAAACAAAAATAGGCATTTCCATTTGAAAAAATCAAGTTATCTGTGATTGAAGTTTCCTTAATAATCTACTGATTGCTCCAAGTACAAAAAGAATTCAAATTTAGCCGTCTGAACTAAGGTGACGCATTTCATGCTTAGTCGTACCGCAAAGTCACGGCTTTCTAAGTTTTATAATCGCTGAGATATTCAATTTTTTTCTGATACCTACTTATACCAAAAATGGCGAATTGCGCCTAAACGGTTCCTTTGAAGGTCCATATGTGATACATAAGGTCACACTAGAATTGACCAAGGAATCCAAATATGCAATAATATATAGGGTGTTCCATTCTAAAAAATGTAAGTTTGATATGGATCACCCTGTATAAACGTCAAAATTTAAGTAAAATTATTTTTATGTTATAGCTCTCAAGGTTCCCTATCATGATCAAGTGACGGGCTTCTAAAATTTATTTTAGTAAGCCCACAATCTTCCGTTCACGCACTATTGGCCCACCTTGTATAGGATGCCTTATTTAAAAAAATGTATGCTTGCATCATCACGTAACTATGAATCATCCTCTATAAATAAAAAGGAGCAAGGAGCACATCTTTGCCTACAACTTTTATATACAGCTTTTTTCGCTTTCTTCTACAGTAGTAGAATTAAGGATGGATCCGTTACAAAAAGCTCTCCCTGTGTATGGCTGATACTCACCAGATAAACAAAAACAAAAAACAGCATACAAACTAGATCATCCGCTGCAAGTGAATGTGACGGTGCCGTACTGGTAATGGATTGATTATTGGTATTAATTTCAAAAAGCCATAGCAGACAGTTCAGTAGGGTAAACGAAGTGGTCACTGACATCCAAAAAACCATCCACCCGAATATATCGTTGAATGCTTCCACCATCAAATAACATTTTTTCAGCAAAGCTTTTAAAAGCTTTATTTCCTTCATGCTCGTCTTTTCATCTTCTATCATAGTCCTGCTGGATACAAATAACAGCTTGCTTAACACGTTGTACCGTCGCTTTACCACAACCATCGTGCGATGTATTGTAACGGTTCACCCGTTTTCAAAATTATTTTTACATTATTTACTTGGCTACCATATACAAATAGTTTACAACTTCCATTTTTAGCTACTGCTTCCTCATTATACTAGTACATTTTTATAACTATTTTGCTTCTCACCTCTACCTTTTTCCCATCTCTACTCCCTTGAGCTGCAAATATTGTTAATTGTACACACTGCGCAAGTGCGCACAAATTTTGGCTAACATCTGATGAGTGGGGAATATGCCCTCTCTCTCTCACTACCGACATTAACCTCTATAAAAATGGGTAGCGATAAATCACTCATCCTTTTTAAAATAAACAGTTAACAGCTAATGTAATTATGTCTCTCTAAGACAATCTTTTGTGTCTGTGCCATTATGTCTTAATCAAGGTAATCATAACGATTTAATTGCTAAGCTTTCCCACATTTTCATTGCTTCTGCATATTTATCTTATCTTATCTTGTGTAGGAATGTGATTTTTCTGATTTATACAGTTCTTTTCATGAACATGTGATGGCGAACATTTTAATCTTTAAATATCAAGTCAATCATACACTGTATATTTATTAATTACCTAACAAAAGATTCGCTGAACACTACTCTTTGTTTCTAGCCATATATTTTTGTGTTAAGATGCCTTATCTTGTGTGTATTTAATGTTTCACATTTTTTTATGACATTCCTTACGTAAAAATACCTATCACTCAGATTTGCTAATTGAGAACGCAATGAAAAGATCTTTTGGACATTTTTGTAATTTTGTTTTACAAGGCGTGAGGAGAAAGTTTGTAAATTTTTGAACATACTTTGTACGTTTATTTTATTTATCACTATATATCTGAAAAGATCCCGTAGGACTGAAAATACAAAGCATTTAAGAATCTTTTTTTTTACTATTGTTCCATCTATTCGCTCTTGTATATATCTATATATATATTTTTTTAATCTATACCATGTGAACATTTGAAAGTTATCTGCTTTTTGGCTTTTTATTCCCCCATGCTACTTCATAGATTTGTTTCTGAAGTATATGAATGCAGTTTATCAAAATGTAAGAACGCATGAAGATCCATACTTCAGAAACAGATCGTGAAGTCCTGTGAACTTCTCCACAAGGTGCTAATACCAGCCATAACTCTTTCACAGGAGAACCACCCTTTTTCTCCGGGTACCACCAAGACCATCTTTTTGTCCGGGTGCCACCATGCAGACCTAACTTTTTTGGCGGGGTGCCTCAATGAAGACCACTTTTCTTGGTCGGGGTGCCACCATGAAGACACCACACCTTTGGGGCACAACCTGAACTCCTGAAGAAAACTTTTCTTTGGGGACACCACACCTTTGGGGCACCACCTGAACTCCTCAAAAAGCCAGCCTTCTCTGGAGCACCACCTTCCTTTCGGAAGGGCACTACTACGAGGACTTCCTTCTGAAGCTAAGTTCTTTTTTAAAAAAAAAATTAAATGTACTGCATTCGTATACATACTAAAATAAATCTTTATTAAACCATTGTTGTCCTAGTTTTCATTTCTTGGCGGCTAACGAGACTCACACATTCACGCACACACGCACGCACCTACATACCCTAGTCTTATGCAATCCTACTGAGCTACTGGTTGCTATGTGTAATGAAAGTGTTGGCTGGTCATTCATGACCAAGCAACATTTTTATTGTTACAAATTGGCGCCCAACGTGGGGCCAGACATGGGTATGTCTGATGTTGTGCGGTGTGAGTCTTGGAGCTGTCTTGAAGTGAAAATTGGACAACTTTTTTCAAAATTCCATTTCGGCTCATTGACTCAAAATTCCATTTAATAATTTTTTTCGGGTGCAGTACTTTCATTTGGCATATATATTTTATTATTTAATTTTCTTTAACTATTATCAGCTTATATTTTCTTGTAGTTTTCAGGGTGATTGTTGGTCCAAATTTTCTATTTTCAAATTTTTTTTTTCTATTGAGGTATATTTGAAGTTATTTAAATTTTTCTATTGATTTTTGTCTATTAGTATATTTTATTTATGACTGAGATTTGATTTCCTAATGCGTTATTTTTTGTACTGTCTTGAGACATTTCGCGTATGCGTTAATTTATAAATCTGAGCGTATGTTGTAAATGCTTCTCTAAGATATCTGGCGTTTGGATATTATTCACAGGTCATAAACACATACCTACAGTTTTTTGTATGGTTTGCTCTTTTTTGTAGCTATACATTTTGTGTGGTATTTGGACAACAATTCACTAATTTTTCTTTGGTAATTTGTCATTTAGGTACACTTATTTAGTAACTCATTTATAGTTGAAATTTTCATAAGCTGACTTTAGTTTTTTGCTATTTATAGAAGGGTGGTTATATATGTGCAATTATATACTTGCATATATATTTAATTTCCTAGATTAACACATAAATTGAGGCACACACACATATAAAGTATATTAATACTTAAAAAAAAAAATTTTTTTTTGATTTTTCATTAAGCAAATACTAGTCCTTGATTTTTTTTTGTTATGATTGTTTACATTCTGGGGTTTATCTATATATAGTTGTTTTATCTGGCAAATAGTTTTGATATTAGTTAGAGCATTCTAGTCTCTATTTTGTTTTGTTTGAATGACTGATAAGGACAGTCATATTTGTTGGGGCCAGATAAATAATTTTAAAGTTTTGAGTATTACTCCAGAATAGCTCTTCAAGTATGTACCTGCTCGAGTGTCTTTTTGTCTTTTAATGAAGTTTTTATATCTTTAGTCTTGTCAGGTTTTGTCTCTCGCTTTTCTAGTTGAAGTATTATTTAGAGGTAACCATGCGTAAACTAGTTCTGATTCAGATAGTGATCAGTCCTTTTGTTTGTTTCATGTATAGTTTTTGTCTATGAGTCCCAGTTACAAAATTTCATACGCCCTGCTGTACTGGGCGCGGACGCTTAATGTTTGGAGGGAAAATGTACCACCATTCTCACTTCAAGCATTAGTATCCAAAAAGAATTAGCCAGCGCCGCTCAAAAATTCTAGGCAGCAGTAAGAGTCTGCTAATAGACCTCTTAGGACACTTAAAACCGTTGTTATGCAACTTTATGAACTACCATAGTCCCAAAAATTCATGCGCCCTGCTGTACTGGGCGAAGATGCGAGACGTCTGAAAGGAAAATGCGCTGTTATCCTCCCTTCAAGCGTCAGTGTCAAAGGAAGAATTAGCCAGCGCCCCTTAAAAATTCTAGGCGGCAGTAAGAGTCTGCCAATAGATCCCCTTAGGACATTTAAGACCGTTGCTTGCGACCTTCTGAAAAGTTATAGTCCAAAATTTTTGATATACATACTATTGTGACAATTATACTTTAACATCGATTTCCAAATTCTGAGCAAATTTAAATTTAACCTTACTGAACATTTGTGAGCACACTTAAATTTTCACTGATATTTTTGATAGTTTTTACAATTTTGATTAATTGGTTTAATTCATAGTATGATTTTATTGAATTTTGTAGTATATTGTAACATGTTTTCAGAAATATTATCTGTTATGGAATTTTTTTTTCCAAATTTTGTGTTATAGAGACTGATGTAAGTCCTATGACATTTCTTGGATCGAAAGCGCTTTTCTTGTATGCATTTTCTGTTCACTTGTCTGTCGTAATAGGCATACTTATAAATCTGGCGTATTTCGGGCAGGTCCTGAAACCTCTGGCGTAGAAGAAACACTTTTGATATGGTACATTGTAATGTACTTTGTTTGTTGGTAGATTTCTGAAATCCTATGTTCATTTATGCCATGTCATGTCATTTGAACTTTATGTAAATTTTTAAATTTTTACTTATGAATAAGATCATCCCTGATTGTTGCTGTCCTCTTTAGTTATCCTGGTATGCGTTTCTATAAATCTGCAGCGTACTTGAAATAGCTTTTGTAGGTTTGCGATTTTCATGTGTGATTTGTTTTCATGGTACTTGTTCAATGTTCATTATAGTAGATTTCTTGTGACTATAAAATCACTTTAAGATTTACGGCTTTAAAAAAAATTCACTTAGCTCTCATGAACGAAATTACCCCTGATTGTCTCTATCCTCTTTAGTTATCCTGGTATGCGTTTCTATAAATCTGCAGCGTACTTGGAATGACTTTTGTAGGCCTGAGATTTTCATGTTTAGTTTCCTTCATATGATCTGTTTATCACAGTTTAGTTTTTTTAAATCACTTTGAATTTATAACTTTACGATTCTCGCTTTGCACTCATAACTTGATGTGAGTTTGTTACAGTTTTAGTAATCTGATATTTGATGGATTAAAATCTTGGTAACATTTCTTGCAATTTTGCATTTAATCTTCGTTTTTTAGCTTACTTGAACCTTATAATTTTTAATCGACTAAGATCCTTGTGCTTACATGCTCACAAATAGTTCAAGCTTTTGATTATTGTTATTGTATTGGCTTATGCAATCTTTAAAAGATTTTTCTTGATTAGATCTTAAACTTACACTGATGTTTGAATTTTTTTTGGAATCAATTTATTAATGAACATTAGATTTGTGGTAGTTATTTCACTTAAATAATTTTGCCTACTTTAAATTGTCACATGATGTATGAATTTTTCCTTGGATGTACTTTTCTGAATTCAATATGATGTATAATTTTCCCTAAATTTATTTTTGAATCCAATTTGAGGCATAAACTTTTCCTGAATTTTCTTTTCAAGTTTAATATGATGTATAAATTTTCCCTGAATTGATTTTTGAAATTTAATGTTGATAAGCCTTTGTGAATTCGTTCTTTTGAATCTAATATGACACAGAACTTCTTTGAATTTACTTCGTTGTTTATTATTTGAAAAATTTCATGTAGGTATTTGACTTGATATCACTCAAGCACTTAAGATGTTTGATTACATTTTTCTTTGTAGTCTTATTTTAGACTGCTGGCGCCCAACTTTTTTTTTTGTTGATCACTGAATCATAATGCTCTTTATCGAATCAGAACATTACTGGATTTTAGCAAGATCTTTTATCGAATCAGAACATCACTGGATTGCAAATTTTTTTTATTAAATCAGAACATTACTGAATAATAGTTAGTACTTAGAAAATATTTTGATCAAAATTAAAATTTTTTTTTGGGTTTTCATAGAAGCACGTATGGTGTTACAATTTTTTTTTATTTAATATTTCATAAATGGAAATAGTTTGGTCTTATACTTATGCTTTAGAGATCTGAATTTTCTCTTAAGTCTGTTTAGTGGAATATTTTACAATCTTTTGTTGAGAATATTAAGGTTATCTCTATTTTGTTTGAGTATTACTCATGGTTATTTAGGGTATTTAGATTTTGTATAGGTATCGATCTTGTAGTTATTTTAGTGAGTCTTGAAACTCTTTGTCTTTGTCAAAGTTTTGATGAGTTTTTTTTTCCTTTAGATCTTAAGTATATTAGGGTTTGATATGTTGCGTACATTTGTTTTTTTTTACTTCACAATTTATTACCTTCATTGTGTAGTACATATTCAGTGCAGCTTCACTGTACTTTTAAGCGAGTTGGTGCTATAACCATCCCTCTTGTTTGGTAGACTTGAGGCTATCTCTTTTTCTTCCCATTTCTCTTCCAACATTTTTGTTTTCTACCTGCGCCTTCTTGCTCTTTCATGCACCTTGATAGACTTTGTAGGTTGTAGATTACTACAAATTCTTGAGATTTGCATGGGGAGCACGAAAACATAATCTGACTTTATTATCAGGACAAATGGTTGATTTTGATCCCTCAGTGATAACTTTAACTTTACTTTCCTTTAAAAAAAAATTCTCGAATGCTTCTCAAATTTTTTTTTTCGTTAAGTGGGGCCGAGTGTAACGGTTCACCCGTTTTCAAAATTATTTTTACATTATTTACTTGGCTACCATATACAAATAGTTTACAACTTCCATTTTTAGCTACTGCTTCCTCATTATACTAGTACATTTTTATAACTATTTTGCTTCTCACCTCTACCTTTTTCCCATCTCTACTCCCTTGAGCTGCAAATATTGTTAATTGTACACACTGCGCAAGTGCGCACAAATTTTGGCTAACATCTGATGAGTGGGGAATATGCCCTCTCTCTCTCACTACCGACATTAACCTCTATAAAAATGGGTAGCGATAAATCACTCATCCTTTTTAAAATAAACAGTTAACAGCTAATGTAATTATGTCTCTCTAAGACAATCTTTTGTGTCTGTGCCATTATGTCTTAATCAAGGTAATCATAACGATTTAATTGCTAAGCTTTCCCACATTTTCATTGCTTCTGCATATTTATCTTATCTTATCTTGTGTAGGAATGTGATTTTTCTGATTTATACAGTTCTTTTCATGAACATGTGATGGCGAACATTTTAATCTTTAAATATCAAGTCAATCATACACTGTATATTTATTAATTACCTAACAAAAGATTCGCTGAACACTACTCTTTGTTTCTAGC
The DNA here is from genome assembly GCA_951848785.1 of Callosobruchus maculatus. NCBI lineage: Eukaryota > Metazoa > Arthropoda > Insecta > Coleoptera > Chrysomelidae > Callosobruchus > Callosobruchus maculatus. Next base: position 5,070,957 of record CATOUR010000032.1, read on the forward strand.
CATATATTTTTGTGTTAAGATGCCTTATCTTGTGTGTATTTAATGTTTCACATTTTTTTATGACATTCCTTACGTAAAAATACCTATCACTCAGATTTGCTAATTGAGAACGCAATGAAAAGATCTTTTGGACATTTTTGTAATTTTGTTTTACAAGGCGTGAGGAGAAAGTTTGTAAATTTTTGAACATACTTTGTACGTTTATTTTATTTATCACTATATATCTGAAAAGATCCCGTAGGACTGAAAATACAAAGCATTTAAGAATCTTTTTTTTTACTATTGTTCCATCTATTCGCTCTTGTATATATCTATATATATATTTTTTTAATCTATACCATGTGAACATTTGAAAGTTATCTGCTTTTTGGCTTTTTATTCCCCCATGCTACTTCATAGATTTGTTTCTGAAGTATATGAATGCAGTTTATCAAAATGTAAGAACGCATGAAGATCCATACTTCAGAAACAGATCGTGAAGTCCTGTGAACTTCTCCACAAGGTGCTAATACCAGCCATAACTCTTTCACAGGAGAACCACCCTTTTTCTCCGGGTACCACCAAGACCATCTTTTTGTCCGGGTGCCACCATGCAGACCTAACTTTTTTGGCGGGGTGCCTCAATGAAGACCACTTTTCTTGGTCGGGGTGCCACCATGAAGACACCACACCTTTGGGGCACAACCTGAACTCCTGAAGAAAACTTTTCTTTGGGGACACCACACCTTTGGGGCACCACCTGAACTCCTCAAAAAGCCAGCCTTCTCTGGAGCACCACCTTCCTTTCGGAAGGGCACTACTACGAGGACTTCCTTCTGAAGCTAAGTTCTTTTTTAAAAAAAAATTTAAATGTACTGCATTCGTATACATACTAAAATAAATCTTTATTAAACCATTGTTGTCCTAGTTTTCATTTCTTGGCGGCTAACGAGACTCACACATTCACGCACACACGCACGCACCTACATACCCTAGTCTTATGCAATCCTACTGAGCTACTGGTTGCTATGTGTAATGAAAGTGTTGGCTGGTCATTCATGACCAAGCAACATTTTTATTGTTACAGTATCAACACAGCAGGCAATAGCTGGTTCAGCAAGAAAAACCTGAACATTAAGCTTGCAAGAATATCTTCGGCCATATCTCTATAAATGTTCCATGTATTTAGAAAGAGGTAAAATAATAGTAACGAAGTTACTTTGAAAGTGCGCCACATGCTTTTTTCGATACAGATATGCTTTTGTCCTGCATTATTTAGTAGTTTCCTGAACTCTCTTAGTTCTTCAAAGAAGCTTTGCCATCTGTTGGCGTATACAGTTGTTACTATATACGTGCTGGCCACCAAAACAAACTCTGCAACACACTGCAAAAAATTACGTAATCAACAAATTTTCTTTATCTCTGCATCCTGGATCGGTATACATGCTATAATGTATAGTGACAGACTTTTAATTTCGTTACAACAAAATTGGTACAAAAATGTCCACACCTTTACTCAGCAGTTTTTTCAATTTAAAACCAAAATTTAATTGTTGTTGTACAATTTATAGGTGAATAAACCATGTAATAGGATATCAAAACGAACTTGGCTTTGCTTACAGAATACGTGAAAATTTATTATCTTTTTCTGAAGGTATCATCAAGCCTCACCTTGAGTAGGTACTGTTTTTTGTGTAACAGCACTGAGGATGCAGTTGCTAGAAGACAAATGCATGAGGTTTTTACTGGATTGTAGTATATACACCAATTTTACGAGAATACAACAGATGGAAGTCTGTGGAGGAGTGCGAACACTTACATTCATATACAAAATAGTTAACAACCTAATTCCAAATTATTTATCAGCACCTATATATTTGAAATACATACCTAGTTACAATACTCGTCAAAAAACTATGTACATACATATGAAACCCGCAAAACTAAAAATAAGCAAAAGCAGTTTTTTTTGACGAAGGTATGACAATACAATATACTTCCTATATAGGTATGTTGCGTTCCACATCTGTGATTAAAAGCTACTTTTAAAAAACATGTCAATGTCAAACTTTATTCCTCATTATAGCCTTAAAGCTAGTGGAGTACGTTTAAAAAACATGTCAATGTCAAACTTTACCCCTCATTATAGCCTTAAAGCTAGTGGAGTACGTTTTGCTTACATTATTTGTGTTTATTTATCATTTTAATCAATTGCGTAACCCTGCAGACATTTTATACCGGGTTATTCACATTATTCGACAAAAAGAAAATAATAATTTAGGATGGATTGGGACCCGTGAAGGCTACATTTTGAAAATATTTTCGTGGCACGAAACGTATCATAGTTATATTTTTCAAATATAACAACCTTTATATTACTGCATATTCAGATTCCTTGGTAAATTTTTCTGTGATTTTAGATTTTTTACTTCCCACACCGATAGGTGAGGGGAGTACTGTGATCGCGAAAATTTTCGATTTTGAGATAATATACTTTTTGAGCGTTTTATGATGTCTACATAACGAAAATCCACGTCACTCATTTCCGACGGTCTGTCGGTCTGTCGGTCTGTCGGTCTGTCGGTCTGTCGGTCTGTCGGTCTGTCGGTCTGTCGGTCTGTCGGTCTGTCGGTCTGTCGGTCTGTCGGTCTGTCGGTCTGTCGGTCTGTCGGTCTGTCGGTCTGTCGGTCTGTCGGTCTGTCGGTCTGTCGGTCTGTCGGTCTGTCGGTCTGTCGGTCTGTCGGTCTGTCGGTCTGTCGGTCTGTCGGTCTGTCGGTCTGTCGGTCTGTCGGTCTGTCGGTCTGTCGGTCTGTCGGTCTGTCGGTCTGTCGGTCTGTCGGTCTGTCGGTCTGTCGGTCTGTCGGTCTGTCGGTCTGTCGGTCTGTCGGTCTGTCGGTCTGTCGGTCTGTCGGTCTGTCGGTCTGTCGGTCTGTCGGTCTGTCGGTCTGTCGGTCTGTCGGTCTGTCGGTCTGTCGGTCTGTCGGTCTGTCGGTCTGTCGGTCTGTCGGTCTGTCGGTCTGTCGGTCTGTCGGTCTGTCGGTCTGTCGGTCTGTCGGTCTGTCGGTCTGTCGGTCTGTCGGTCTGTCGGTCTGTCGGTCTGTCGGTCTGTCGGTCTGTCGGTCTGTCGGTCTGTCGGTCTGTCGGTCTGTCGGCCTGTCGGCCTGTCGGCCTGTCGGCCTGTCGGCCTGTCGGCCTGTCGGCCTGTCGGCCTGTCGGCCTGTCGGCCTGTCGGCCTGTCGGCCTGTCGGCCTGTCGGCCTGTCGGCCTGTCGGCCTGTCGGTCTGTCGGTCTGTCGGTCTGTCGGTCTGTCGGTCTGTCGGTCTGTCGGTCTGTCGGTCTGTCGGTCTGTCGGTCTGTCGGTCTGTCGGTCTGTCGGTCTGTCGGTCTGTCGGTCTGTCGGTCTGTCGGTCTGTCGGTCTGTCGGTCTGTCGGTCTGTCGGTCTGTCGGTCTGTCGGTCTGTCGGTCTGTCGGTCTGTCGGTCTGTCGGTCTGTCGGTCTGTCGGTCTGTCGGTCTGTCGGTCTGTCGGTCTGTCGGTCTGTCGGTCTGTCGGTCTGTCGGTCTGTCGGTCTGTCGGTCTGTCGGTCTGTCGGTCTGTCGGTCTGTCGGTCTGTCGGTCTGTCGGTCTGTCGGTCTGTCGGTCTGTCGGTCTGTCGGTCTGTCGGTCTGTCGGTCTGTCGGTCTGTCGGTCTGTCGGTCTGTCGGTCTGTCGGTCTGTCGGTCTGTCGGTCTGTCGGTCTGTCGGTCTGTCGGTCTGTCGGTCTGTCGGTCTGTCGGTCTGTCGGTCTGTCGGTCTGTCGGTCTGTCGGTCTGTCGGTCTGTCGGTCTGTCGGTCTGTCGGTCTGTCGGTCTGTCGGTCTGTCGGTCTGTCGGTCTGTCGGTCTGTCGGTCTGTCGGTCTGTCGGTCTGTCGGTCTGTCGGTCTGTCGGTCTGTCGGTCTGTCGGTCTGTCGGTCTGTCGGTCTGTCGGTCTGTCGGTCTGTCGGTCTGTCGGTCTGTCGGTCTGTCGGTCTGTCGGTCTGTCGGTCTGTCGGTCTGTCGGTCTGTCGGTCTGTCGGTCTGTCGGTCTGTCGGTCTGTCGGTCTGTCGGTCTGTCGGTCTGTCGGTCTGTCGGTCTGTCGGTCTGTCGGTCTGTCGGTCTGTCGGTCTGTCGGTCTGTCGGTCTGTCGGTCTGTCGGTCTGTCGGTCTGTCGGTCTGTCGGTCTGTCGGTCTGTCGGTCTGTCGGTCTGTCGGTCTGTCGGTCTGTCGGTCTGTCGGTCTGTCGGTCTGTCGGTCTGTCGGTCTGTCGGTCTGTCGGTCTGTCGGTCTGTCGGTCTGTCGGTCTGTCGGTCTGTCGGTCTGTCGGTCTGTCGGTCTGTCGGTCTGTCGGTCTGTCGGTCTGTCGGTCTGTCGGTCTGTCGGTCTGTCGGTCTGTCGGTCTGTCGGTCTGTCGGTCTGTCGGTCTGTCGGTCTGTCGGTCTGTCGGTCTGTCGGTCTGTCGGTCTGTCGGTCTGTCGGTCTGTCGGTCTGTCTGTCTGTCGGTCTGTCGGTCTGTCGGTCTGTCTGTCTGTCGGTCTGTCGGTCTGTCGGTCTGTCGGTCTGTCGGTCTGTCGGTCTGTCGGTCTGTCGGTCTGTCGGTCTGTCGGTCTGTCGGTCTGTCGGTCTGTCGGTCTGTCGGTCTGTCGGTCTGTCGGTCTGTCGGTCTGTCGGTCTGTCGGTCTGTCGGTCTGTCGGTCTGTCGGTCTGTCGGTCTGTCGGTCTGTCGGTCTGTCGGTCTGTCTGTCTGTCGCGTTTTTCTACCCTCGTAATCTCAGTAACCGCTGCATGGATTGTGATGAAATTTGGGTAGCGATATGGGGTGGTGTCGTAGTAGGTAATGTTGCTACAATTTTGAAAATCGGTGCATGGGTGGCAAAAAACGAAAAATTTCAAATATTCCTCAAACTTCGTTTTTAGGCGTTTTAGGGGTTCCTGATCATTTTCTACTTTTCTTGGGTGAGGGTCAAATTGGGGTGGTTGGGGGGTGGGGGGTTGTAAAGCTGAAAAATTTGTAATCATAATAGGCTGTCCACTGACCTGAGAAGGAAAGACCTAGCGGTATAATACACTTGTTTAGGGTCATTCGAACATTGCCTTGTCTACTACAGGAACCAAGGGACTTCCGATGTATACATACGAGTCTAGTATTGCTTTAGATCTTTCTGTATTTTATAGTGCGGAAACTACTGCATTGATGTTCATGAAATGTCGGCACAGTATTACAACTTTGGCGAGAACGGAAAATGCGTCTGATTTTTAGAAATCGTCTCAGTGGCGGCGCAGCAATATTAAAACAACCAAAAATATGAAAACAGCTCAAACTTCGTTTTTAGGCGTTTTAGGGGTTCCTGATCATTTTATGCTTTTTTGTTGGATGGGGGTGAAGTTGGAGTGATTCGGGGGTGGGGGGTTGTAAAACTCAAAAATTGGTTGTATTTATGATAGATTGACCTGTGAAAGAAGCACCTAGTAGTATAAAACATTTTTTTGCGATCGAGCGGGGGATGATTTGGTTGCAAGGGCATCTAGACTATAGCTTCATGCTATGGGAAAATAATAAAACTGGTATCATCAGAATGTGTGGGAAGTACTGAGTCAATCAACTTGACTCCATTTTTTTGATAACCGCTCAGATTTTAAATCAGAACTTCACACTTGATTTGGCTGATACATCCCCTCCTCCGTATCGAAAGATGTGTGACCTTCTGGAATTCTATACTCCACCAGTAGTCTTTTATACGACTATTTAAAACCTGATTGTTGTTTAACATAAGTACAAGAATTTCAAAAGTCTGCAATATTGGATTAAGAGTGATGTCAGGATATTTTTCTAAATATGGTCGGCAGTCCCTTTCATTTGATACACATATGGCAGATGTGCATAAAAAATAACTATTTCGTCATCTGAGATGGTCCGCAATATTGGATTTAGAATGACGTCACTTTATTTTTCGAGCTACTCTCAACATGCCCTTTCGTTTGTTACCCATATTGTAGAAATTTGTTAACAATAACTATTCCGCCATCTTGGATTTGGATGGCTCGCCATATTGTATTTAGAAGGACGTCACACTGCTTATTGTGTATTGTCATCCAAACTAAACTTGTATGTTAACCTTCTGAATATGCTTCCGATATAGCTAGAAGTGCATTATCATCATAGTCACAATGTCTTAACAGACATGTTGTGAACTCGTAAAATGCATTAAGTCGGAGCTAGAGTATTGCCGACATGAATATTATCAATAGTTTTGAGAACTGTAGCTCGCCATCGTTCGCGATTTCCTGTCAGTTCAGTGGCGCTCTTGATACTCATATCTAGCAACTGTTTCGTCACATCCACCCAGCGCCAGCGTGTAGGGGAACGACCACGGCGCGCGGCGCCGCCCACTCGGGGCGTGACCCTGAACTTCTCCATATTATTGCTTCTGTGAACATGTCCGAAGAATGCAAGTATTCTAGTCGACACAATGGAGGATAGTCTCTTTGGATTACCGAGCTCATCCAGTATGGAAACGTTAGTTCGATGGGCGGTATAAGGAATTCTCAGCATTCTCCTCCACGTCCATATTTCAAAAGCATCTATGCGAGCTCGATCTGCCTTTTTAACAGTCCAAGTTTCCGAGACATATTAAAATATGGAGAACACAAGAGACTGAACCAGCGACATTTTGGTAGCTTTAGTGATGTTATGGTTACGCCATATTTTAGTAAGCTTTGTCATGGCCACCCGTGCCTGTTGAATGCGCCGTCGAATCTCATTCTCACAGCTACCCGAATTGTCGATCAAAGAACCGAGGTACACAAAACTTTGAAGTACCTCACAACTACCTATTGACTTTATTTCTAGATGATTGTCATTCTCTCTATCTACGATCATGACCTTGGTCTTGTTGTAGTTAATACCAAGACCATATGCTGCACTGTGTTGTTCTAAAATGTTTAATAGAGCTAGTAGTTCTTCCTGAGAAGCAGCAATAAGGGTTGTATCGTCAGCAAATCTTAAGTTAGATATTTTGCTTCCGCCAATAGTTATACCGCCATTCCAGTTATCCAACACCTGTCTCATCACAAATCCATAGTAAATGTTAAATAACATCGGAGATAATACACATCCCTGACGAACTCCTTTTCTGGTTTCTGTTTGACCAGACAAGTTACCATCAATTCTTAAACGAGCCGAGCTAGACTCATAGAGTTGCTGTATGAGAAATACTAAGTGGTAAGGGACTCCCATAGAAATAAGGATTTCCCACAGCTTAGGCCACTTTACGTCATCAAACGCCTTAGAATAGTCCACAAAGCAGAAAAAACTGGAAAATAATGCTCTCTAGCTTTTTCAATAATCTGACTTAAGTTTAAGATCTGTTCACGCGTACCGCGTCCCTTTACGAAGCCTGCCTACGCCTGAGAAATTTGCCAGCCAATAAAACCCTACAAACGAGACTGTAAAATATACAGTAGAACCTTGCTTGCATGAGAGATTAACGAAAGCAGGCGATAATAATTGTCTGGATTTGTTAGAGATCATTTTTTATGAAGTGGAACAAAAATGGATGTGCACCATTCATCTGGCCAAACACCGGCGGACCAGACCCTTTTACAAATATTATATAAAAGAAAGATGCCGTCTTCACCCAAGCATTTTAGCGTTTTGGCAGAAATAACATCAGTGCCTGTAGCTCTATAAGTTTTTAACTTGTTGAGGGCATGTTCCACTTCAGAGAAAAGAACATCCGGTTCAAGATCCAATGAGAGGACCTGAGTGCCATCCTTATGGTACAGATTTTCGCAATAATTTCGCCATACCTCAATAACCTCATGCAAGTTGGTAATTAGCTAGAAGAACATCGAGGAAAATCTGTGAAAAAAAACAATAAAGGGAGTAACCTCCGTTAGCTTTCTCCCCACCTGTTGTTCCACACAATGAAGAATTTGTTCGCTGTTTTTGTTGTACGTTGTTTCTGAATCAACTTCATGCTATATCCTTGATGTGTAATTATTGTCTACTGTTGGCTATATTATTAATAAAATTTGAAACTAGTTTTTCCCAGTACCAAATGTACTGCCTCTCGTCAGAATCTCTCTTCCTTTAACGCATTTAATAAATTCATAAAATTCGCTTGTATTATTATTTCTTGTAATTTATTGCAATCTTACATTGTTTGGAAGACAACTATTGCAAATTTACCTAGAAAATGTGAGTTAAACTACATCTGTACAGCATACTACTCTCCACCGTTAACCTGTATAAATGGTCCAATTAAAATAATCACGAACAGATATAATTTGTAATTTATAAAGGATAATCGGAACTCTCTAACAACGTATTTGAAGTGAGGACAAATGTTTTGGTTTACACAGAATTGTCCACGAATGAAAAAGTCTCCCCACCGTTGACCTATTCTCCGTTAACTTTTCAGCTAACTTTGCAGTTACCGTAGTGATACTTGGTACAAAAGCTTTTAATAGTGCGATAATAAAAAAATTATTTCCTGTAGATATGATGAGCAAGTCACGGATTATAAAGCAGTATGGACAGAGGCTATGCGCAAACTACGTGAAAAATGTTTTTTGAAAATGTCACCACTTTTTAAAAAAGTTATTTTCGAGCTCGATGACTTTTCAAATCCTATAAGTTGCCACCTTCGTGGTTTTCGTTATGCGCCCTACATGATTGCAGAAAGCATATTTTGGTCAAAAATGGCGACATTCGATGTTGACCATAAGGTTTTGTTTCCACCAGAGATGTGCTAGGAAATTGAGCGCAGCGAGGATGTGTAGCGGAGCTGTGAAACGGTGTGGGTGTTTCCACCAAAGACACATGCTAGGAAGATGAGCTGTACGAAGATGTGTGGCAGAGCAATGAAACGGTGTGCAGATGAGCGTTACGAGGATGTGTAGCGGGCTCTTTTCAGAGTTCCTGCGAGCGAGGTGCATGTGCCCGTTGTTGGCGTCTTAGTTAATGTTGTTAATGTCTACCGTTTCACAGTATATCTGCCGTTTTCAGTCCTCTGGGCACCGTTCTATCCAGGGGCGGCGCGTGCCTCGAAAATTTGGGGGGGCCAAAAAACAACCAATATACCAGATGTGTTTGTCAAATTAGAAAGTGGGGGGAGAGAGATCGGTATTTTAGCTATAATTTTTTCCGATCACAATTTTCAATTCAGACTTACGATAAAGCGTTAGATAAGATGTTTTGAAGATATTTTTAATGTTTTATAGTCCTGGGGTCCCAGATGACATAAACGGATTAAAAAATAAACTTAAATTTAAAAAAATATATCACTATAAATAGAAGTGTACAATATATTTCTACCTATACATACAATACAATCCTAAAAAACTAAACATTAAATTGAGTAAAAAATTATTCAATTTAAAATACGTTCCAGATTTTTAAAACGGCTTGAAAATAAAATACCTATATACTAAAAACATTTAAACTTTCATATAAGTGAAATCTATTTTCTAATAAAATAACATCCGCCTGTTCTTTTTATTAGCGGACGTAGTGACAAGCGTCTCGAGTCCATCTTGACTCATCAGCTTTGAGGTACTTTGCTTCTCTATGGCCATTAAAGCCAAGCCGGATAACCTCTCTTGACCCATGGTATTCCTTAAGTAGGTCTTGAGCCTTTTTAGAGAAGAAAAATACCTCTCAGCTGATGCTGTACTTACAGGACATGTAAAAATTATTTCGAACATCAGCCAAACCAAAGGCAGCATTGACTTTAATTCATTTTTTAAGAAAAAACTTATATAATCTTCAATACAATTTGAGCTAATAGCATTAACATAATTTCTGTAAATTTCTATTTCCCTATATAATTGATTAACGTCATCTGTAAATTTATAAAAGTGGTTTAGAGCTTCTGCTTCTTCTTCACAATAATTGTTTTTATTCGTTAAAAGGCAATTTTCAATTTTTAGAATTAATTCATAATCGTTTTTAGAAAACCGCAGTTTCAAGTTTTCAATTAAAAGGTCCAGAGGAACCAAAAAAAGAGTTTACCCGTAAAAAATCTTCAATCCCACTAAAATTAAAAACTGTATTTGCCATTGGATCTAGCCTTTTGGGAATCTTTTTTTGTCGTGGTAAAGAGACCTCTTTAATTTCAAACCCTAAATCTTTTTTTTTGCCAGTGTTTTCATTTTTTCGAAAATTTTACAGAAATATTCTGCAGTTCTGTAACCTTGCAAAGTAGCAATGGTTGCATTTATTTTAGGAAGAACAAGAGATATAGTAATTTCGGCAGATTGCAAATGTTTTTGTAAATATGTCAGCGTAGTAGGCCCGAGTAGGCACGTTGTGGTAGGCACCCAAAACTGCCCGATCGTCATGGTCGTCATGGTGATAGAAACACGTTTCTATCTCTAAAGTTATAGAGTACCCGCGAAGGTATAGGAATATGTGGACTACCCTGTACCTATGCTTTTCATTTTCAAATAAATTTCAAAAACAATTAGTACTAGATATAGCTACATTGGTCTTACCTATAAATTAAATCGACGACAAGCTGCAATGTTTACTGCAACTAATTCACACTAACTTATATTTTGAGTGCAATGTTTACTGCAATTTAGTCACACTAACATATATTTTGAGTGCACAATTACAGTTAAAACCAAATTGAACCTGAAACTTGAATCCGTGTAAGCGTGTATTCAAGATTTGTATCGAGTATCGATCATTTGATCTACTATTTCAAGTTACATTGGATCTACTGGATTCACCAATAAGACAAAACCCGCTCTGCTCTCTGTGAGGCAATTTCTGAAACTTAATATATCTCTGTAGTTTTCTGTATCGAAGAGAGACGAAGCTGGTTAGTAGCTTAGCATATTCGTGACAGATGTCTCTGGTTTTCTTATTTACACAGAAAGTGACTTTATACTAAAGCCACTGTATTTAATTTATAGCGAATTCGCGGCAAATCTGTGCGCAGCCTGCAGATGTGCAATTCATTGTGCACTTCTTTGAAATCTATAGCATTCTACACAATTGTGTAGCTTAGAACAACCCTGCAGCCGAAAATTTGGTACAATCAGTATAATTATTGCAACTCAATTTGAAACAAAAAAGCAAGCCAAAAAACGAAAACATCCCGGCACTCGACGCATGACCGCGAAGATTTGGAGGGATTGCGTATGACAGGGTACGTTTCCGCGTGCGTGTGTGATTTGTATGGGCCAAAGCCAAACCTTTGACCATACTGCATGGTATGATTTTCAAATAGAGAAAGGAGAGAGAGCTGAGCAGAGAGAGTCAAATGATAAGAATAAAAAAAGCAGAGTGCTTGAAATTGGGAAATAGTGCAGTATCGGTATTATAGTTATAATCTACTTTGTAATAATAAAAAATATATATGTACGTATACGATAAAATTTAATAATATATATAATAATATAATGTACCTACAGCATATAATAGTATAATATAAAGTTAAAAAATGGACACGTAAAAAATAATTTTCTATTAATTTTTTTAACTCCTCAAAAAAATTTGGGGGGGCCCGGCCCCCCCCATGCCCCCCCGACGCGCCGCCAGTGGTTCTATCTCAAACACACGTAAATCTATGGCTATGATCTGTCTTGTGTTTCAAGGAACGTGCGAGATGCGACTGAGGAATGCTTTTTTGTCCTAACTCGGTTCCTCAGTATTATATGATAATAGTGTGTAGTGTAGTGTGATTAAGACAAGCAATATATCGGAACTGGGCAGTAGCAGCAAACTATAATTTTGGGGATGTAAATTAGAGCAAATATAGTATCTTTTCTTATTATTGTGTCACCCAATGAGATATTTGTTTTTGGTCACGTGACGTCTGATTTAAAATTTTCAGTGGGACACCCTGTATATTTGATAAAACAATTCCAACACACTAGCACACTTGAGGTCTAAAGTGATTAATTCAAGAGCTACAGATACTTAAAGCTGGTACCACTACCATTGATTATAACATCTACCCCTACAGTTAAATTATGTGCTAATGTTTCATAATGGTAGTGGTCTAGTCCTTTAAGTATCTATAGCTCTTGAACTAATCACTTTAGGCCCCAAGAGTGCTAGTTTGTTGGAATTGTTTTATCGGGAGGAACAAAAAAAACACAAATATACAGGGTGTCTCATTAAAAATTTTGAATCGGGCGTCACGTGATCAAAAACAAATATCTCATTCGGTGACACAATAATAAGAAAAGATACTACATTTGCTCCAATTTACACCCCCGAAGGTCATAATTCGCTACTACTGCCCAGTTCCGATATATTGCTTGTCTTAATCGTCGTGGGACACCTTGTATGTATATATTTTATAAGGGGTGGAATAACCGAGATCGATATAGGACATACAAATATAGTTACGTTTGTTACGGTTAGTTTATAATATACATTGATGCCAAGGAATATAGTATATATCTCAGTAAATGATGATTGTATAACTTTTTTCAGTATTTCCCACGATACGACAGTATTCAGTTGTTTTTGTTTAAAAAAACAAAAGAGGCTCATTTGACGGAGATTTTTTTCTCTTGTGATTATTCAGGCATAAAGTATGATTATTTGTGTTTTACATTTTATTTGTTATTATTTGTTGTACCTGTGTGTTACTTTTCTCCTTTTCTAAAAAATAAATTTTTACGTTAGTTTTATTTGACTAACCCTTCTGAAATTTATGGAGTATTGAATTGGTCTACTGAAGTCTACTGCATTATTAATTAGGTAAATATTTATTGAAGAGATTAAAATCGAACTGGCAACCCTGATACCTCACATTCCTCGCCAACATGCCTTGATGTTTTGCATGTACAAAAACGTCGCTCCTCTAAGCCGTTTGTTACGTTTAGTTTATGATATACATTGATGTCCTTATGTATGGAATATAGTATATATCTCAGTAAATAATAATTGTATAATTTTTTTCAGTGTTGCCCACGATACGACAATATTCAGTTGTTTTTGTTTAAAAAAAAGAGGCTCATTTGACGGAGATTTTTTCTCTTGCGATTATTAAGGCATAAAGTATGATTATTTGTGTTTTACATTTTATTTGTTACTATTTGTTGTACATGTGTTACTTTTCTCCATTTCTAAAATATAATTTTTTTCGTTAGTTTTATTTGACTAACCTGAAATTTATGAAGTATTGAATTGGTCTACTGAAATCTACTGCATTATTGACTAGGTACATTTTTACTGAAGAGATTAAAATCGAACTGGCGACCCTGATACCTCGCCCACATTTCTAGCGCACATCTCTCGAAACACATTCCTAGCACACATTCCTCGCCAACATGCCTTGTTTCGCATGTACAAAAATCTCGCTCTGCTAAGCCATTTCCACCAGAGCTGTGCTGAGCAAGGTAATTCGAGCAATTCTATTGTTTCATTAAAAACGCATTCGTCACAACACATCCTCGCACCTCTCTGGTGGAAACGCAGCTCAAACATTGATATTCATGACTACGTCTTTGATAAATACAATACAATGTAGTAACTGTTGTAACTGTACTTACCTGCAAGCATCCTGTTGTCTTTGACCAGTATATGCTTGCCCTGATTCTGAATTGTATTTCCCACCCTGATACTACCATTAGAAAACAAATACGAATTACAAAAATCACGTAAGAAATGATCCTATTTTTCGCCTTTCCATTTATGCATGCTGGTGCGATGCCGAAAAAGGAACACACTTTGCAATAGGTCAGTAAGACGCGGACATCTTTATCCTGCGGAAAAATATCCATGTTTCGTTTTGTAAACTAAGCATTGAACATGTTCTGCTAGCAATTAAGAGATATTTGTATCTTTCAGTCAGCTGTTGACTCCTTATACGAATCATTGCGTCGCTGACTGATGGGCTTTTATCGATTTATTAGAGTTTTTATCCAAATAAAGGAAGGTTTTAATTGGAAAGTAATCGCTCCAGGGCGGGGCGCAGGATTTACTCATGAAAGGGGTTCAAGAAAAAGTTTTATTGAATATACCTTGATTATACCATGATTATTATTATTCATTCTTATAATTTTGGTTCTTTAAGGCTCTTTCAATAGCGCAATTCGTCGAGGCACAAAATAAAATTGGCTGTACTTGAACTGCCGTTCAACGGCAGCCTAATGGAATGCCGTTAACAGATGTGACGTCACTGAAGTGACGTATTTGGCGGCTTTGTAATCGGCGTACTTAAACTACCGTCAAACGGTACCCGTGCGGTACCCCACCGACAAGACGTTCCAACAGCTTCATCAGTATTATGCCCGTTATATTAAAGGTTCTGCTATGAGGAGCAGAATTTAAAAATGCATTTTGTCTAAACTTTAAATATTTGAGATAGAGGCGGCGCTGTATTCCTATGATCAAACAATAAGACAGACAAAATGCATTTGGACTTCGTGTTATTCGGTAGGAAATCATACTTGGACAAACAAACTGATTTAAGTCCATGGATGAATAGCCTTTTGATTGCGATTTTATTTTTGTATATTGTTGGTTCTGGAGCTGAAATAATAGAAACACTGAGAAATATGTGCCATACTAGTGATGTATAGTACTGGAATAGAACTAGATGTTTTTGAATGCGCTGAGATTAATCAAAATGGTTTTATTGAAAAAAATGTATCGTCTACACATACTATTATATTTTGTTGTTTCATTTTAATATGCTGCAAATATTTTCCAATTTTTTTTTGCTACTTAACATTGAAACTCAAATTTCTTTCTTTCATTTGATTGTATTATCCCAAATCTTTTTTTCTCTATGATTTGGTTTCTCTGTAGGTACTGGTTTTTTGCTTCTCCTGAAAATTTGTAATATTTAACAAAATGCAATTTGAAAGTCTGCTCCTCTATTTGTCAATAAAATTTAAAATTTTGTGTTCGATTCTAGACTTTTATTGAAAACTACCCAGAAAAACACATCATGCAACATTATGGGATCTTTTCACAGATGTTACAGTACTTCTTTTCGTTTTATATGATAATCTTCTTGTCTTGTCGTTTTGGACGACCTCGTTTTTTGATTGAAACAGGCATCTTCATTGTCGGCCATGTGATATCACTGACTTCAACTTTTCAATAAGATTATTGCTGAAGTGCTGACGTCATTTGGAACTCATTCACTGATATAAGCTTCCTCAACTTCAACTGGATCAGATATGATATCATCCTCTGCAATTTCACATGGTCTTAGAGATGAGGGATTTCTGTTGTCCTTTAGCATAATTGCCTTGTCACCAGGCGCATATGATTCTACAGATAACTGAAAGGCTTTATTCGGACTGCTTTGGCCTGGAAGAACACCTGGTCAATACGCCAGATTATTCAACAGAAACTTGATTTTTACTTTCGAATACAATTTCATCATTGCTTACAATAAAAAACTGGTCTGATTTTCGCCGCTATTGTTTACATTTATAATTGCAGCATCAGTATCAGTAGCCCACAGCGTTTAGTCCTTGCTCAAACAACATATATGTCTGTCAGTTGAGCTACTAAAAACTAATCGGAAAACTTGCCCCAGTCAATTCCAATAATATCCAGATTCCCATAATTCAGCAAAAATTGTCACAATTTTAATGCAAACAAGTCGAAAACAATATAACCGATAATGCAAAATAGCAATTTTTACAAGAAATCCTATTAGCAGCATTTTAGTGGGCTACCGCTTGACGGCAGTTTAAGTACAGCGATTACAAAGCCGTAGAATACGTCACTTCAGTGACGTCACATTTTAGTAGGCTGCCGTTGAACGGCAGTTTAAGTACAGAGAATGAAACTCGTTCAATATTGAATTAATCTACGCTTCAGATTTTGATGAATATTCAAAGATCAAGCCCATTTAAGCGGCCTACTTTCATTGTAGGCCTCAGATATGTTTCAAGTGAGGTAGAAAAGTAGAAAACGATATTTCGTTTGCTGATGTTGGAGGAGGCAAAACAGCCATGATGCGTAACGCTTGATGAATATTTGGGAATGCAACCAGATCATAAATATCAAGAGCTTCTAGCGAATTCCGAATTTCCAATTTTTCGATTAGTTTTCTCCCGAACCTCACGTGTCCATTTTTCAAGGAATGGATCAGGCAAAATTCCATCCTCTTAAAAATTTTAAATAACAAAGGGTATCGAATAATATCTCGTTCCAAAGGTATGTCCAGGATCTTTATTCTGCCACTTGCTTTTTTTAAAATCGGTCGATTCCTTTTCGAGAAAATTAGAAAAATCGTTATGTATCTTAATATGTTCAAACAGAAAGACACGAAAATATCACTTTTTAATACAATAAGTATTCAAAATGCTGCGCATTATTGCCCAAATGATGTAGGCGAGGTTTACATTCCTGACGGCCAGTTGCAAGAACATGTTATGGGATATTATGGCTACTTTCGATGGTGCGTTGACGAATGTCATCCAATCATCCAGGTTGGGACTAAACACAACAGGTTCTAAATGGTCCCATAGAAAAAAGTCCAATGGCGTCAAATCAGGATATCTAGCAGGCCATTCTATAGACCCTCTTCAGACCAATACATTGATCTGGAGACGCGTCGTCTAGCCATTGCTGAACAGGAAGAACATCGTGAGCAGGAGCGCCGTCTTGCTGGAAATAGGTTTCAGCTTCATAAAGTATAGGGTTTCCATCCTTTTTGATTTGGTTTTCATTGGTTTCGGTGACAAGCGGATTGATAGTATTTCTCGACGTACCCGCATAAATGTCCTAATTTAAATTTCCTTTAATCAACAATGACCCAATCACTTTGTTTCTTAAAATGCCTGCCGTACATTAGTTTTTTGGGGCTTCTGGGTATGTCCTTCTACAAAATTATGACGATTTTCGTTGCTCCAATACATACAGTTACGTTTATTAACAAATCCAGTTAGATAAAATGTTCATTCATCAGTGAGGCAGATACTCCTTACATGAATGGTATTACCATTAATCGCTGTAGTCATTTGTTCACAAAACAAAGCTCAACTCTCCGATCATAATCATCTTCGGTTAACTCTTGCAGTGTTTTCATTTTGAATTGATAAAATTTAAAGAGTTAAGTAACTATGTGTATAGAGCCAAATGAAATGTCAGTTGGATCGACAATTCTGTGTAATGAAGCATTAGGATTGATGCCAAAATGACCCAAAACTTCAACTTGAGCGGCTTCATCCAGAACTTTCCGTTTTTTATATGCAACAGATCCAGTTTGAGTAAATTTCGTAATAAGGTCCAAAATATACCTATGCGAAGTTACTTTCCCCGGATGCCAGATATTAAACGGAACAGCAGTTTGCCGAGGACATTGACTGGAATCATTTCCACTGTTTTGGCAACTGTCCGTCAGGAAGTTGAACATCGCCTATATCATTGTTTGGCCAATAACGGGCAACATTTTGAACATTTATAGCAATAAAAGTTGTATTTTCGTGAGTCTTTGATTCCTATCTAAACAAATTAAGACATAAAGACTTTTCTAATTTTGTCGAAAACAAATCGACCCATTTGAAAAAATCAAACGTCAAAATAAAGGACTTTGTCATACCCTTGAAACGAGATATTACTCGCAGACGGTACAAGGGGGAGCAAGTAGTTTTTGGTTAAAAAGTTGTCCCTCTTGACACATATTTTGGCATGTCTCGGCGTTTTTTCACCACAAGAAATCCGTGGTTGAAAATTTTCAAATGAATGTGTCTTAAGACACAAGATCGTAAGCACAAGACTATCATAAGATGATCATAACATGGTGATGTTAGTCAGAGGTCCACAAAAAACAGCTGTTTCCTGGTGCAGATTTCAAATAATTTCACATACTGAAAAATCATTTTTAACTTCCCCATCAAAGGAGAGGTAAGTTACTGGAATCGGCCCTTTTTCGCAAATTTTACCGTAATCAACATGCGAGGTGCCATTTCTAAGGTAAAATCAGCTCCTGACTCATTTTCTGGAAAAAAATGCTATTTTATATTATTATTTTTCCGAGTAACCCCTATCACCTCCCACCATTAAATCATAGGTTTGCACCAAAAGTAGATCAAAAGGTAGGGAACAAAAACCTCGACAGTAATGTTTGAAATTATTTATATCATTTTTGTGACAGTTACTGCCATTTTAAAATTCGAAAATTTGCTACTTTTTATAAATTTTTATTTCGCCATTTCGAAAGTTTTGCGGCATGCGTGGTAGCGTTTTCGACATAACAAAGCATGCTCTTTATTGTGGTAGCATTAGAACTTCACATTATGACATTATTTTTTGAGTTACCCCCACCCCCACCCCTTTTTTATCATCGCAGCGGGACTAAAAACTAGATTCTTGTTTCTAATCGTAACCTTGTTATAGTCTTATAGTCTGTACATCCGCGACGCCTCAAGCTATTGCTCCCAAATTTGACCAACTTGAAAAAGTCCTTTCGAGTTGAAAAGGTTTTGGTGCCAATCGAACAATGGGGGGTCAAAAAGTGTGGGGAGTGCACAAAAAATGTGATACAACATATAAATTTGATAGCACCAGTTGAAGGAGACTGTGTGTTTATGTCTAAAACGATATATCACATGTTATTTTTTCTGAAATGTAGACTAGAAAAATTAAATGAATTGAGATACTCAAATGTATGAATAACAACCACTTGAGTTGGGAAAGTTCCTGGAACTAAGTCTACCTCATTCAACGTCCGCATTTTTTATCAAATTTTGTGCTACGATAACGACCGAAATGTACCTACGTAAAGTTTATATTCCAGCATATATGCTTTTAATTGATGGGCCAGTTAAGTAGATGCGATATTCATTCTAGCTTAGTAAACAGATGATTCTAAGTAGTAATAGAGACGCCTGCTGGAAAGTGACGGACAGAAAAATACAAGCTATGTATATGCTTTATTTGAACAAAATCTACAGTGTACTAAACTGAATACAAACTATAGCGTAAGATGTCAGTGTAGAAAAAAATGTAGACAGAAACATCTGATTGATAGTGAAAAATCCAGCAGCTGAGAATTTCGGGCCAATTTTCTGTGATATGACAGCCAAGTTCTTGTACTGAATTTTCAAATTTTTGTTAGTTTCCTTAATATAAGTTGTGATACATAAATTGGTAAACCTTTCACCTTCCTTTTCTGTAGCATCACAGGATTGTGTTATGGTGATTATAAAGGCCTAAAATGAACAAGTATAATTAGTTTTTGTATTATGTTTGCAAATGCTTCAATATTGTTAGACTGAGAGCCAGTGGTCGGCAAACTTACGGTATTTTAGGAAACTTCGTATTGAAGCTAGGTATATTATTACACCTGCTGTAGGTCAAATAAGAATTCACTATCTCCGGCGACTGTTCCTTTGGGTGTGGGGCAGTCCAAAAACATCAAAAATAACTTTTAATGCGTAATTTTAGCAAGTCTGTCTTTTTAATATATTGAGGTTTATACCATTTCCAACCAACGAGCCTTGTCGTTCCACCAAGGAGAGTTTACTGCTGCTAGTAGCGTTTCTCTCTTTGGTTGCCGTCACCTTCGGGTACTAGATGGCGCACCGGCAGAATTCCTTCTGTCTTACTCGATGATGATAATGTTTCCAGTTCTGGCTCAAGTGGCCCAGGCCAAAGTGTGAACTGCGAGGCTACGGTTGAAGAAGCGGAAAATCAACCAAAAAAGGGAAAGAAGAGAACACGCAATCAAGAGAAGTGGAAAAATAGAGAAGTGAAGCGTTTGAGAAATTCCGGAAAAGCATATATTTCATCATCTAAGTCCAGAAAACTTATTTCTGAAAGAAAAGTCCGTCCTCCCTGTGGCGAAAGATGTAGATTGGAATGCGGTAAGAAGATAGATGACGCAGGTAGGCAACACATTTTCGAAAGTTATTGGGGTTTATCGGATTTGCAAAGACAACGGGAGTTCATTGCTCCACATACAAGCAATCAAGCCAAAGTATCGTTATAGTAGTACTCAGAACTACCGGCGCCTTAACTCAGCGTTTTACTTCGAAATAAATCATGAACGCATCAGAGTCTGTAAGAAATTTTTCAAGGCTACTCTCGACATCAACGACCGACCAATTAGCACAGCTTTAATGAAAAGAAATGAGCTTGGAATTGTTGAGAGCGATATGAGGGGTAGACATGGAAATCAACCAACTGTTGATCCAGAAATCAAAGACAGTGTGAGAAACTTCATAAGAGCTATTCCTAAGATAGAATCGCATTATTTAAGAGCACAAACCACACGTGAGTATATCGAATGTGGGAAAAGCTTAGCGGATTTGTATCGCGATTACAAGGAACAGCGGGAGAAAGAGCAACTACCGTTCGCAAATTCTGTTATGTTCAACAGAATATTCAATGGTGAGTTCAACATATCATTTTATGTGCCAAAAAAGAACCAGTGCGACTTTTGTGAGTCTTTCAACAATGCGGACGATGATCGCAAACGAGATTTGCTTGGTTCTTACAATAGGCACATAAAAGAAAAAGAGCTGTCTAGAAAAGAAAAACAAGCAGATAAAGAAAAAACAAATGATACACATACTGCTGTTTATGATTTACAGGCAGTCATGCAGCTCCCAAAATCACTTACCTCTAAGTTTTATTACTCAAGCAGGCTGAATTGTTTCAACTTCACTATAAGTGATCTCCACGCAAGAAACGTTGAATGCTACTTTTGGAATGAGACAGAAGGAAATCGTGGCTCGGTTGAAATAGGTACCTGCGTGATTGACTACATAAAATCGGTGACAGAAATGGCTGATAATGAGGATCTAGACATCATCTTCTACTCTGACAATTGTTGTGGACAACAAAAAAATAAGTTTGTGCTATCTGCTTATGCGTATGCCGTGAAAACTGCGTAGTATCACTCATAAATTCCTGATACAAGGTCATTCCCAAAATGAAGGTGATAATGTACACAGCGTGATCGAGAAACAAATCAAAAGGCACCTCAAATGCAATCCCATTTTTATACCAGAACAATATGTTACATTAATAAGGATGGCTAAAAAGACAGGCCCTACATATAATGTCCACCAACTTAGTTATGAAGACTTTTATGATTTGAAAACTCTGCAAGAGGAATGGGGCAAAAATTTCAGAACTAACACCGAAGGGTCTGTTGTAAAATGGAATGACATTAAGGTGCTTAAAGTTGAAAAAACTGACCCTACCTCATTTTACTATAAAACTTCATTTGAAGAGAGTGAACTAAAAAAAGTAAATGTATGTGGAGTTAGGCAGAAAAACAAATCAGCTGACTACGTACTAGTGCGTGCGTATTCAAAAAGAATACCTTTGAGCAACAAGAAGAAGGAGTCCTTAGAAGCTCTACTCACCCAAGATTCTATTAGAAAGCCGTACGATACCTACTACAGGAACATTTTAGCCTTGAAGTGAATCGCCATTTTAATTACATGTTTCTTGTCCATTTTAGTAAATAAAGTGAATTATTTCAGCGTTTAAATCACTCATTTATCATCCTCTACTAAACAGTGAGCATATCAGTTGTGCTTTCTTGTCTATGTGTAAAGTGACACAACTCAAGATAAAACAAAGCACTTGAAGCAAGGTTCAGAAGAAAAGTGACATAACTTGAAAACTGCATTTTTTTTAATTCCAAATAAAAATTATACGTTTGACTGTTGAATTTTTGCATGTAACTAATCTGCTTATACAGGGTGAGTCAAGCTCAACGCCTCGGACTCTTGTGACCAAACGATACCACTTTTCGAAAAATCGACTTTACGAGTGTATGTAGGTCGAATTGGACTACATTTTAAAAATAATAACTTTTATACAGGGTGTCTAATAAAAGCGTGACATATCAAAGTTATGTTTTTTTAAATGGAATACCCTATATATTATTGCATATTTAGATTCTCGGGTGCATTTTAGTGTGACTTTATGTATCACACATGGGACTTTAAGCGAACCGTTTAGGTGCAAATCACAATTTTGGGTATAGGTAGATGTCAGAAAAAAATTGAATATCGCAGCTATTATGAATCTTAGAGGGCTGTGACTTTGCCATGTTACTAAGCATGAAATGTGTCAATTTACTTTAGACGGTCGAGTTTGAATTACAGTTGTCCTTGGAGAAACCGGTAGATCAATTAAGGAAACTTCAATCAAAGGTAACTTGATTTTTTCAAATGGGAATGCATGATTTTTTTATACGATCAAATGTGCAATTTGATAAGCTTTCTAATGATATGCAGTTGTGAATATCGATCTCTCGTAGTTTTGATTTAATTTAAAATTTTCAGTAAAACCGGTGTTTTTCAATTTTCCTACCTATAAGCAACTTAGCAGGCCATGAAATATAAACAAAAGACTGTTCAGATGGAGCAAAACAACTAACTTAGCAGATAGTTACGGACGAACTAGAGTAAAGGGACAAAGTTACGAAAATGACTTACAACAAATCAATTCTAACCAGAAATAACAGACATTACACATCTAAGGTCAAAAAGCAGCTGGAGTACGACAGAAATGGATATTTTTCACAGCATACCGGCTACTACAATATTCTGAAGATTGAAGATTCAAAAAACCATTGTGAATTTTGAAATGAAAGGAAATCTACCACTAATGTTGCTGGCAGTTTAATAGCTTCAGAATAAAATTTCACATTTCATGATTTAGAAAAATAGTAACCGATACCTCTTTTCTCCAGTATTCCTTTTTTTGCGACCTTGCTAATAGATGCTGAAAAATTTAGGACAACAGTGAGAGGTATCATTACTTTTGACTTTGACGGAAATGACTACCGTTTTATACCATTAAATGTGAAATTGCGTTCTGAAGATATTAGACTAACGGCAACGATCGCAGAAAGATTTGCTTTCATTTCAAAGTGTTTAGTGATTTTGGAAATTTTTAATCTCTAGTACATTGCAGTCGCTAGTAGGCTGTGAAAATTATCCATTTCTATCGTACTCCAGCTTCTCTTTAATATTAGACATGTTACCGCCGTTGTTTCTGGTTAGAGTTGATTTGTTGTAGGGAATTTTGATAATCTTGTTCTTTTACTCTAGTTCTGCTGGATCTTTTTGCTAAGTTAGTTGTTTTCTTCTATCTAAATAAGATTTTGTTTATATTTCATGGCCTGCTAGTTTGTTTATAGGTAGGGAAATTGAAAAACACTGATTTGATTGAAATCTTGAAATTTAATAAAAACTACCATAGATTGATATTCACTACCTGATATAATTAGAAAGCCTATCAAATTGCACATTTGATCGTATAAAAAAAATTCTGCATTCCTATTTGAAAAAATCAAGTTACCTTTGATTGAAGCTTCCTTAAATTGATCTACCGATTTCTCCAAGTACAAATGTAATTCGAACTCGACCGTCTAATGTAAGGTGACACATTTCATGCTTAGTAACACGGCAAAGTCACAGCCCTCTAAGATTGATAATAGCTGCGATATTCAATTTTTTTTCTGACATCTGCCTATACCCAAAATTGCGATTTGCACCTAAACGGTTCGCTTAAAGTCCCATGTGTAATACATAAAGTCACACTAAAATGCCCCCGGGAATCTAAATATGCAATAATATACAGGGTGTTCCATTTAAAAAATCATAACTTTGATATGTCAAGCTTTTATTAGACACCCTGTATAAAAGTCACTATTTTTAAAATGTAGTCCAATTCGACCTACATACACTTGCAAAGTCGATATTTCGAAGAGTGGTATCGTTTAGTCACAAGAGTCCGAGGCGTTGAGCTTGACTCACCCTGTATACATACTTGTTTAAAACATGTTACTTAAATTCAAAAGCTCCTAGTAGTTTTTTGCGTTTCCTCTAAAAGTTGTTTTTTTGACTTGTGTCACTTTTATAGCAAGTGTGCGATATATACAGGGTGGGCCAATAGTGCGTGGGCGGAAGATTGTGGGCTTACTAAAAAATATTTCAAAAATCTGTCACTTGATTATGGTAGGGATCCTTGAGGGCTATAATGTAAAAATATTTTCACTTAAATTTTGGCGTTTATACAGGGTGATTCATATCAAACTTACATTTTTTTGAATGGAACTCCCTATATATTATTGCATATTTTGATTTCTTGGTCAATTCTAGTGTGACTTTATGTGTTATACATACATGGAACTTCAAACGAACCGTTTAGGCACAAATCACCATTTTTGGTATAAGTAGGTCACTTGCACGCAGGAAAATTGAAAAACACCGATTTAACTGAAAATTTGAAATAGAACGAAAACCAAAAAAGATTGATATCGAGAATGCTATATCTTTGGAAAGGTAATCAAATTTTACATTTGATTTTATAAACCAAAATAGGCAGTCCCATTTGAAAAAATCAAGTTATCTGTGACTGAAGTTTCCTTAATTAATCTACTGATTTCTCCAAGTACAAAAATAATTCAAATTTAGCCGTCTGACCTAAGGTGACGCATTTCATGCGTAGTTGTACCACAAAGTCACGGCCTTTTAACTTTTATAATCGCTGCGATATTCAATTTTTTTCTGATACCTACTTATACCAAAAATGGTGATTTGCGCCTAAACGGTTCGTTTGAAGTTCCATGTATGATACATAAAGTCACACTAGAATTCATCAAGAAATCCAAATATGCAACAATATATAGGGGGTTCCATTCAAAAAAATGTAAGTTTGATATGAAGCACCCTGTATAAACGTCAAAATTTAAGTCAAAATATTTTTACGTTATAGCCCTCAAGGGTGCCTGCCATGATCAAGTGACAGATTTTTTAAATATTTTTTAGTAAAATAAGTAAGTAAGTATTTTTTAGTAAGCCCACAAGCTTCCGTCCACGCACTATTGGCGCACCCTGTATACAGAGTGAGTCCTAAGTTAATTATTATTTCTAACTGTGCATAGAAATCGTTAAAATAAACAACTTTTTCAAATAGCTTTTATCCGAAAACTGAAAAATTAGCGAGATTATGTATAATCAAAAAAACTCTGGGCCCTGGTCTGGATTTGTGTATTAAGACGTGCCTATAGCCTCTTTATGTTAGGTTTTTGCTCGAATTTTTGTCTTATCATCAGGCATTGTACCCGATTGTACCTGTCAATTAGTGCACTAGTTACTTTCAGCTTATCGTAGTTAATTCTAAATTAGTAAATTCTAAAGTTGTGTTCATAATAATGTGCCGCTTTTAGGAATTACCAATTTAAAATTAACAAAGATAAACAAAAAGTGACTACTGCACTATCTGACAGGTGCAATGCCTAATCGATAAGATAAAAATCCTAACAGACTAGGTACGTATGTCTTGATACACAAGCCTGGATTTACATTTTTTATTTTGGATCACGCTTATTTTTCAGTATTTAAAAAAAATTATTTGAAAAATTTGTTTATTTCAACAATTTCTATACACAGTTAAAAAAGTATCAATTTAGAACTCACCTTGTGTATATTAAAGAGAAAGTCTTGGGGTGGTGGCCAAAATTTTGACAAGAAGCACAGGTCACTGCATGAAGGAGACTGCCAAGCTTTTGGTAATGTTTATTGCCATCATCAGGGCTTTAACGTTGAGGTTTGCTCACAAAACTCGACTCTTTGTAAACATCGACTCTTTATGAACATTTCAAGATTGCGAAGGAAAAAAAACAAAATGTACAAATTAAAAAAGGTAAACTACTGGTAAACGGAGACGAATATACAGTTCAGCAGCTAGAACAAGAATCAGAAGACACCAGCGGGCTGGAAGCGGTGGAAGTATTAAGAAATAGGACAAAGAAGATACTGAGAACAGTGTGATAACCGGTGAGAACAGAGGCGCGTCTAATACTAACTCTATTTTCTGTTCTGGCTCAGCCATTAATACAAGAGCAAATTCAAAAAATAAAACTTGCGGCTCAGGAAAGATAGACACTCCACCAGCAAAAAAAATTAGAAAATAAAAATTTCAAATAAATTTGTGAAATTTTTTTCTTTTGTGTTATATAGTATTTGTGTTTGAATTATTTTACATTTTGATATACCGACATTTTACTGGATTTTAACTTAGCCTCAGGCATTTCTAATCACGTTGATTCATTTATTCTGTTTTACTAAAAAAATACATTCCTAAGTATAAGATACAAGCATTTAATAAAATTATGGAAACCTATATAAGAGACTTTGAAATACAAACAGCTAAGACAAATATAACCGACGAGATTTCGCATCTTTCACGTCAACATAAGAAACGCAAGTAAAAACCTAGATTATTTGAACATTTTTCTACAGCAGACGGGACATGATTTCGATTTTATTGTATTAACAGAATGTTGGCATATAAAAGATTTATCCTTATTGGGTATACGAAACTATAGTCTTTTATATAACCATGGGACCTTAAATCAAAACGACGGAGTGCTTGTATATGTTAAAAAAGATGTTCCTTACCATTATAAAATTGTGGATTTATCTGGCATCAAAATAATTGAGATCAAAACAAATTTCATAGACAAGAATGTAGCTATAACGGCTGTGTATCGTTCGCCCTCAACATGTCCTAAAACGTTCGTCAATGATCTTTATAATTACCTGGACCAAACCAGAACCAATGTTCAGGTACTAGTTGGAGATATGAATATAGATATATCAAGTAATTCTGAGGTTTCGAGCTATTACTTAAATGTCTTAGGGTCGTTAGGATTTGAACCTTACATAAATAGTTATACGCGTGTACAAGGGGAAACAAAATCTTGTATCGACCACATATTCGTAAAAGATCTTAGTTTGTCGCTTCAATATGTCCCTATTATAATGCATTACGATATCTCCGATCACTATCCCATCATTGTGCAAATTTTATCATCAGAAAAAAATCCACATAATAACAACAGTCCAAAGTTTAAACATTACCTCGATAGAAGTAAGCTATTATCAAATACGTCACTAGAGAAATGGACAGAAGTATATACGTCTGACACATTGGAATCAGCAACAAATATATTTGTGGAAAAAATTAAAACATTGATCCAAATAAGTACAAATAAAGTCAAACTGAAACGTAGCGAAATTAAAGGAAGTCCATGGTTAACAAACAAAATTTTGAAAATGATCGAAGAAAAAAGCAAAATGTATAAAATTATGAAGCGGAACCCTACCGCTGAAAACAACAAAAATTACAAACAAATAAAAAATAAAGTAGAACATTTCATCAAGGCTGCTAAAAGACAATATTGTGAAGAAGAAATAAATAAAAATGGTGGTGATAGTTCCACGCTATGGAGAACTATCAAACGAATTACAAACTCGGAAAACAAAGGTAACTCTATAAAAGAAATAAAATCATTACAAGGTGACCTGACAATTAATATACATGAAATAGTCAATAACTTCGCAGAATTCTATAGCAGCGTCGGTGAGGATCTTGCTAATAGTATAAAAAATAAACAACCTTCTACGAAATTTGATAAAATTATGTCATGCAATTCTTTCTTTCTCGAAGAAACAAATGAGACAGAGATAATATCAACTATTTTATCACTCAAAAACAAAAAATCGCCAGGAACTGATGGAATTCGGGCTGAAGTGCTAAAAATAATAACGCAACAAATAGCTAGACCGCTTTGTTATTTGATTAATCGGTGTTTTATGGAAGGATACGTTCCATCAATACTTAAGCTCAGTTCCGTTTCACCAATATATAAAGGGGGGGACAAACTACACCTATCCAATTACAGACCCATATCTCTTGTTTCATCGTTGTCAAAAATCTTCGAGAAGGTACTAAAAAAAAGAATAGTTGGCTACCTAGAAACTAATAAAATTTTATCTGAAACACAGTTTGGATTCATAACAGGAAAATCAACTCAGGATGCAATAGAACACGTATTGAGCAAAATAACCAAGCATACAGATGAAAGCTCTCCATGTATATGTACCTTCATTGATTTAGCAAAGGCGTTTGACACCGTGGACCATAAACTTCTGCTGGATGTGCTAGGTAATATTGGATTCAGAGGTAACGAATTTAACCTAATGTCCAGTTACCTTACTGACAGATTTCAGCGTGTAAAAATTGATGACAGTGTAAGCAACTATAAAATAATTAAATACGGGATTCCTCAGGGTACCGTTCTGGGCCCAATACTATTTAATATCTATCTAGCAGATCTTTATAAACAAAAAACAAAGGGGATTATAACTAGTTTTGCTGACGACACTGTCATCATAAATACCTCAAATACTTGGGAAAGCCTTAAGAAGGAATCTGAACATGACATAAGTCACATCAAATTATGGTTTGACCATAGATCATTAACAATAAATTTCAATAAGACTTTCTTCATCCCATTTTCTAGCAGTATAAACTCTTTACCAAATTATAACACACTTTTGATAGAATCTGAAAACGATGAACAATTAGTGGTAAATTCCACAGAAAACCTTAAATACCTGGGACTGTACGTAGATCGCCACTTGAGATGGTATATACACATACAACACACAGTAAAGAAGCTAAGATCAATTCTTCCTAAAATCAGGTACCTTAAATCATTTTTGAGCATTAAATCTTTAGAAATTATATACAGCCTGCTGATAGAGAGTCATATTAACTATGGTATCACTGCTTGGGGAGGGGCTAATCCTACGCATATGAAATTATTAGAGACTACCCAAAAAATTATTTTAAAAACAATATATAATAAGCCCTCACGCTACCCATCAATAGATCTTTTCAAGGAAGTGAAATTCTTTGACATAAGGCAACAGTACTTTTATAAGATAATAGTCTCTTAATATAAAAATAAAAACAATGAAAACTATGTTCAGCACAATTACAGCACACGTAACAAAAATATAATGTAGGTACCAAAGCCAGAGAAAAACGTGATGCAGAGATCATTCGTATTCCTTGGACCTCGATCTTATAACTTAATACCAGAAGAACTTAAAAAACTCCATTCAATAACTCTATTTAAAAAAAGGCTTAAGAATTGGATAGCCAACTTACCAAGGCAGACGATTCACCAATATGTCGACAAAAAAAAACATTTATTATAATAATGAAATTGCGTAACCTTCGAGATCTCTAGGACCTTTATTACAAGAAGTATTCAACTTGATGAACATCTATTTTGTGAAAATACTAAGTATTACTTAGCTCTTATATAGGTATTTTATAGATATTTTATAGATTATATAAGCTAGTGACCAAGCGTCAGAATTCATTTACACTGCATATTAATGTATGGACTGTAGTCAATTGTATGTGTATGTGTATAGACATTGTGGCCGTTAATGTAAACATTTTTTTTTAATATTACATATGTGTGTGTGTTGTGTGTATTTGAGAATGTGTGGGCACATGTGTAAAGCTACAGTTTGATTCATTTTTTTTTACAATTAGTTTAGATGTAAACTCACGCACAAGCTCTTTGCTTTCTGTGAGTTAGTCATATTTATTTGCGAATTATTTGTTTTACCTAAGATTATATTTATATTTGAAAAATGCAAATAAATGTTATTATTATTATTAATCTACGCTGAGTCACAGACTTTGAAGTGCAATTCTCAAACAAAAAACGTCAAACAATTTTTGGCTAATTTAACTTGGTGTCTTCCATAACCCAGGGCACACATACAACCAAACCATAGGTATAAAATACAAACTAAACAACGACATTTAGATATTTAAAACACCCGATAAATTAAAAAATACGTGGTTTGAAGACACTCGTACATTTTTCGATTTACATTTTTTAGAAGGTCGTTGTTTATTTTATGTTTTACACCTATGTGTTAGTTGTTCGTGTGACCTGTATTGTGGAAGACGTTGAGTTAAATTATAGCCAAAAAATTTTTGACGTATGCTGTCTTGCCGTATTTTTCCATTTAGTGCGGATACTGCGCCAATATTTAGGGTGTAGTTGAAAATGCCAGGACCGTATATAAGCGGGGGGGAGTTGGGGGGTTCAACCCCCCCATGAGTATTCCTATGAATGAAAAAACTACTGAAATAATACAAAATAAAAATAATCAAGGATGCTTTCTCCAAGCTTAGTGATTTATTCTACTACTAACCAATTCTTCGGCACTCATGACACATTAGCAGCGATATAATCTATACAGATTTTAAGCAAATTAAGACATTAAATATTCTTTTATACATGAAGGTCACCATGAACCCCTCCATGGTCAACGCCTAGCTACGGCCCTGAAAAATGCAATAGGTATTACTGTCCTACCTTTTCAATGATAGGATTGATAGGTATGTATCATGGGGTTCATAGGTATTATTTGTCAAAGTACTAACATAAACAAGGAAACGATGGCACTTGAGGATACTGGCCCTCCAAGGCTGCAGGGTCCCCAAAACCACGGGGCCCCCCGCAGCTGCGGGCCCTGCGGGCCCTTATTTACGCCACTGAGGAAAAGGTATATACATCAGTATATTAAAAAGGCAGACTTGCTAAAATCACGTTTTAAGAGTAGGTAACTTTTGGCGCTTTTGGACTTCCGGACACGCCCAACGCAACCGTCGCCGTCGCCGGGGATAGTGAATCCCCATTTCACCTATATGCATGCTAGTATACCTAGCTTCAATATGAAGTTCGCTAAAATACCGTAAGTCTGCCGATCATTGGACCTTAGACTATATAGTCTGCGGACTTGGAACGTTTGTGCTTGCATTTTCCACTTTCTATACTTTATATTGGAGCAAATGGTATTTATAAGATACCGTCACCCTGGCTTATTTGGTCTTTTATTCACCTTCCCAAAGGCTTTTCAGAACTGGGTGTTCAACCATCCCACCTTTGTGGTGTCACATTATTACAGCTCTGAGAATCCTTTAATCTGTGTATGAAAGACCAGTACTCACCAGAATGTACTCTTGCATTGATAGGAAAGCTGGACAGACCCAGAGTCTCATCTGCGTATCCACGTCATGTGTAGAGAGTGCATATGCGGGTTTTTCCTTAGCTGGCATTATCCAGTCACAGTACCGGTCACAAAGACAATGTGTCTGGCCTTTAGCTTTACTACTACAGTAGCACAGCGTTCCTTTATCAGATGAACAGCTCGAAATGCCATTCCATGGGGTCCTAAACACTTTATGCGTACGCTCATTTAATAATGTTGTCTGGAGGGCTAAACACAGAGAAGTTCTTTTCCCGGAATTGATTTCAGGAGCCCTTTTTGGCAAACAGTACGGTGTGGTATTGGCGGTGACGTTTCACCCAGTCAACCACTATGTTGTTGCAGGTAGATGCACCCATTTGAAAGTCATTATCACCTGCCTTTTTGTCTGTACAGATTTTGATAGTTGTACCTGTGGATACTTGATCTGTAGAGACTTCTGTTATACACCAACTTATTTTGCCATACTCCAGATGTAATCTTTACAGACCCTGTACTTTTTTCTAGATTGTACGTCATCAGACCCATTATTACTGGTATATTTCTAGTGGTTGCAAGTTTAGAATCACCTCCATTGCCCTGTTGGTCTGGTTCATTTATACTGAGGCAAGCTGCCCGTTGGCAACAAAACGTGTTCAAACGGAAACTGAGTGGAATGTTTAAAAGTACTACAGTGTCTATCATACCATGCTTTCAAAACACTTTTTTTGTACTTCAACCCTTAAAACTCATCCCCAACTTTGTTTTCTCAAATAGCACCTAATAGTTTGTCATACACAAATGAGGACCTTATTTTATTTAAAATCTTGTAGTACCTTGTATTTTATAGAAAAACACATTTTTTCGTAAAGTCATAAGCATAAGGTAAATAAAATAAATAAAACGAGGATCTCTTTGAGACGTAACATTTTAGTAAGAAAAACAAATAAAAAAGAAAACTAAGTGGGTCTTTCAAGGCTACCGAATGACCTATCATACCATATGCTTTTGGTATTAATATTTTTTTACTTCAACCGCTAAAACTTACTCCCTACCTTTTTGCCAAATAGCAACCCACAGCTTTTCTTACATTAATGAGGTGTTTATTTTATTTAATATCTTGTAGTGCCTTTGACTTTATACAGAAACCAATTGTTTAAGGTAAATAAATTGAGCATTTGTTTGAGGCATAATATTTACGTAATAAAAAAGCATAAAAAAGTTTTTTTTTGAAAGCATGTATTATAAGTCATTCATTCAGTAGTCTTAAAAACCCAATTTGTTTTATTTTTATCCGTTTCTTTCCGTAAAGCAAATTCTTATTTTATTTATGTTATACTTTTTTACGAAAAATAATTTTGCGTATAAAATCAAAGGTACTGCAAGATTTTGAATAATATAAGGACTTAATGTGTATAGAAGAAACTATTTGGTGCTGTTTGAAAAACAAAAGTTGAGGATGAGTTTTAAGGGTTGAAGTACAAAAGAAATGTGCGCGACGTACAAATGTGCACAACGATATATTAAAAAACCTTTCGCAGTGATATAACTACGACAACTGGATTATTTGGCATTTGGAACATGAGAAGGAAGGCAATAAAACTATTTTCCCAGTTAAGCTTCAGTGTAAGGGACTTCTAAGCAAGGATTTTCAAATGGTGAGATGTAGGATGATACGCATACCCATTTATCAACACAGATTGTGTTTGGCAATAAAAAAATTGCAGTTTTATGTACCTAATCACACTTCACACAGGATATAAAAATTATTAGGCCTATCGTACCTATAATATTTCTATGGAACTCTCAAACGCGTAAACCTTTATGCACTCAAAATAGTAAGGTGTATGGCCAGAGTGTTGAAAAACGATAGGACGTAACTCGAGATCTAGTCATGCCTCGCTAATTCAACTAAGTAAA
Organism: Callosobruchus maculatus; assembly: GCA_951848785.1. Taxonomy (NCBI): domain Eukaryota; kingdom Metazoa; phylum Arthropoda; class Insecta; order Coleoptera; family Chrysomelidae; genus Callosobruchus; species Callosobruchus maculatus. The sequence continues at coordinate 5,103,686 of CATOUR010000032.1, forward strand.
AAAATTACGTACTCCAGACTGAAGACTCCAGAGAAGTACTGTCATGAGTGTCATGTGAAAAAATGGTGAATGAGACATGGATTATGCACATCCACCATTATTGGCATTTGATTTATGCGACCTCGTTTACCTAGCGCCTCCACACACAGGTCGATTGCCGATGTGGTCGACGCGATTACCGACGCACGTCTACTTAGCTTCCAACGCAAAATATTGGAGCGCCCCTAACGGGTCGTTTGATGGTCGACTTGAGACGTGCATTTTCAATATCAATCTCCTTGTTTTCAATCGCATGCGGTAGAATGGAAGTGCAGTTTGTGTGGTTGGTGCGTCTTGCGCGTCCGATGGCAGTAAATATTGAGATTATACTGTCAAATCAGTATTGATTTTATAATTATCTGTAGTAATGTAAGGACATGGAAAGCTTCTGGGATCCAGGGGTGTTCGACGAGTAATCATTAAATAAAGTACAGATCCAGGGTAAACTGAAAGTTATGAATTATTAATCCACCGGTGTGCGACTATAAACACATGGACCACATACATTGATGATTAACCCGCGTGCGAATGGCAGACACGCCGGTAAAGTGGCGGCCAATGCTTTGCATGAGAAGCCGTCGTCCACATGGCCAATCGACCTGTGTACAGAGGCGCTTAGAGTATGTTGGAAATAAAAAACAGATTTCTCTTGCAAATCAAAAATCATACTGTCAATTTTTCAGATTCTCATTACTAATAGCGAAAAATTATTTCTTCACAATCAGGTGGCTTCTCAGAAGTGCGCCGATTGACCAGAAAAAGGATTTTGCACTAACTAGCGTACCTGTTAGAATTAAAAACAAGTGGCAAAATATGTTTCTCTTTGCAATACAAAAATTAATTGATTTTGAACAAGTGATTGAGATACACCTTCAATTCACAAATCTAGTTCTGAAAATTGCACGCAAACGCTCAAGTGCATAGCTGACAGTTTGGTCGGTAAACTATTAGAATAATGAAAATTGTTATCACTTCAAAGGCTTATCCTATAGTTACTTTTCTCTTTGAGCTTTATTGGTCCAACGAAAACAGTACAGTTTTTACTGACGCCTTTTTCAAGATAAAAAATTGCATTTGAAGCAACAGGGATATTTCATTGTTTGATTATCTATCTGATTTTGGTATGATAACTATTCCTCCTTAATGAGTCTATGAGTATGAATTCTGAAAACCAGAATATTATTATCTAAATTGTTAAATGACTCTTAAATGTGAACCAGAAATACATAGAAGTGCAAAGTTTTCTGTCTTGAAAGAATAGTAGGTATATAACATATTCAAGACACATCATATTCAGAATCTATAAACAAATCATAACCTGAAAAATCCATAGATCTTCTCGGGTTTATAGGCCGCCGTCCGTTGGAACTTCTTCCTAACGTTTCGCTAGCACGAGTGGCTAGCATCTTCAGGGGTCGGTGTTTTCGGATCGAAATCTACCTGACAACTCGATCCGAAAACACCGACCTCTGAAGATGCTAGCCACTCGTGCTAGCGAAACGTTAGGAAGAAGTTCCAACGGACGACGGCCTAAAAACCCGAGAAGATCTATGGATTTTTCAGTTGACGACGGCCGCGAAAGCCTCAACACTTACAAATCATAACATGATCCTGATCCTAAACCTGACAAAAAGTTGTAGTTCTCTCTTTGTTGTTGGTTGCCATATTTATAGATCTATATTGTGCAAATCCACAAGAAAAATCGGGGATACTTGGAACCTCTAGTAGTTGTCTAAATGCGAAACCCGACATGTCACACATTATTCAATATAGAACTTTATAAAGCATTTTGTTGATTATCTGAAGTGCTACCATTGTCTATATTATTCGCTTACAAAGCCCGACATTAGTGAAGAAAATTAAGCTCAGATGCAGATACCGAATGTTCCAAGCGATATTTAAATTCAAACACCGACATATCCACTCAACGGGAGCAAGTCACTTGTCGATGATAGGAGGTTATTCTGGCCGTTGCGTGTTTTATCCTTCGTTGAGAATACCGTGTAGTGAACTCACTTTTTTCAGTTAGGTTTGATTTATGCTGTATTGATAAATTATTTATCAATTTGAGAACTATAGGTGACCAAGGTAATACAGCCAGTGGCGGCTGGTGAGGTAGTTCCACAGTGCCATGGCACTACCTTAATTTTCGACAAAAACATATTTATCTATCTCTTAAACTTTTCTTATTCTATGTTAGTTTCCAACGACTTTTTCTGTTTTATATGAAGTGGCAATAGCGACTCAGCGCATAAATTCTTGCACCAGCTGACGACGGACGCAACAAAACGGCGAGATGGCAACAGCCTACCGTGCCGTTTCTTACAAGGCACAAACAGAGTGAGAGAAGTCTTATCACAAACGCTTACGAGTGACAGAGAGAACGCTATGCTGGACGTTTGTATAGATTTTAAATATGAAAATCCGAAGTAGATCGTGCCAGGCACATTCATTACCCATATTTTCATTCATGGTTCACTATTTTTGTTTTGTTTCAGCAGTTTCGATTTGTTTATGTTTGACGCTGATGTCGGCTTTGCTCGTTAAAGGTTTGAAATTTAGATCTTATTAGTTTGAGTGTGTTGTGCGCTGTTTTCGGATCGGTATCTCTTATGTGTTTAAAGTATATCATTGGAGCGAAAATGAATAAAATTGGCGCATTAATAAACTCATTTGGTAATCTTCCGCTGGAAAAAAAAATGAAAAACTTATTGGTAGTGGACAGAAATCGCGTTGTCGTAAATTTAATAAAACTATTTATGATGAAAACAATTGGATAAGTGACTGTAAAGAAGTTGACAAACCGTTTTGTGTGTGTTCTATTTAGAGGCGATGACACTTGGGCGAAAAAAGGCACGGATGATCTTATTCATATATGGGAGAAAATGAAGACCCATGAAAAATCTAAAGTGCATATGAATAATGTTTTCATTTTATCGATGCTTGTGTAGAAACGACGTATGTATGTATGATGTCAAAATAATAGAATAGAATAATAAAATATACAGTAAAAGTCCAACGTAACACCCTGTACCATAAAATTTGTTTTACGAGGGTGATACGAAAAGAACCCTGATACACTCGAATAGTCAGGAATTGAAAGAACCACTTACTTGATACAAAGACGACAGGAAAGATCTACCGGTCAAGAGGTGACGGAAACAGTCGGAGACGGGCCTGTATTTTGAAAACGCTCATGAGTAACTTCCACATTCAACCGCCACATTACATGCACTATAATACTGTTATGTTCTGCCGCTGTAATACTGATATTATCTCCCAATCAATGCCGATAGACCCAGGATGCTCTCGAACTACATCAAAGGCTCCAAACATAGCTTGAGGATGATCTCAGTATATTTTCAAAGATATCAGGCGCAATCCCTTAGTACCGCCCGCGTGGTACTCGTCCGTTATCTGTGCACACCAAGGAAGGCGACACCCAAGGTGCCACACGAACGGCAAAAAGCGCTGTCATGGCTTCACAAATGACTAGCACCCGCCAACATCCGCTTTACGGTCCCACCTACGAATGTTGACTCGCAACCCATGGCTATTCGATAGATCTATCTAGGTACGTACCTCAACACCGTGTGAAGACTTTGACGTGGCGACACATGCCTTCAAAACCAGACAGAGGTGGAATGCGTACATTCCACCTCCCATACCGTGGGGAACGGCAGCTTCCTACCGCATGGGAGTCAGCCCATGATATGAATCCAATTGGCTGATGCAGACTAGTACCCACATGCTGTCCACACAGATGATGCAGATTACTAACTACATTCTATCCACATGGGTGATGCAGATTCTTAACTACATTCTGTCCACATGGGTGATGCAGGGTTTCACCTACATGCTGTTCGCATGGGTGATGCAGATTACCATCCGCATCCTGTCCGCATGGATTGTCCAACAACCAAACTGTGTCCCAGGCCGTGTTTGGACTAGAGGCAATGGTAGTGCTATTACCTCCCAGGATCCCGCTATCCTCCAACGGTGTCCCACCAACACAGAAAGAGGGGCGTTCTCCTGCCTCCAGGGTGCAATAGGTTCGACGGACGACCCACCGTCTCCCCATCGAACCTCCCAGAGTGCCCTGCACTTCGAATCAAGTGCTGTAAAGTGGGCTGGTGTACGGACAGGTACGCCAATGCTTTGATTACTGCGGGACGGTGTACATTATACCTCCACCTCCCCAATAATCGCATGCTCTGTACCATACTGTGTAACACAGTACCCCAGGTCTACTTAGGGGCGTCCCACCTGCAGAGATTATTAGTTGGCTACCCTTTATCTTTATCTGTAAGTGACTGTCAGATTCCAAGCTAGTTAATAGCTTTATCAATGCGGCTTATATCAATAATTATTATAATTAGCTTATCAAACTCAATAACACTATTGTAATGGTTAACAGACATGCATGCAATGATATACGGACAAATGCAGAAATATACTCTGTGAACAACTCACCAAATTGCAACCACAAGCAAAACTCACTGAACCGCGCGTCACGAGGATAAGAGGGACACTGTGTTTACTTTTTCTTTTTCATATTTTCTCACAGGCAACAGACATAGGGCTCTTAAATCAAGATCTTCCACAAACTCTCGGTCCTATATCTTTTGTTAAGTGCCATAATAATAAACACATGGCCAAACCCTCGTAAACATAGGCGGGTACTTACAGGGTGAGTGGTATGCAAAATCATGGTTAAAATAAAGTGTGCTTACATTCGGCCATCCGACATTCACCTCGCCCCGAGGTGGTTAGTCGCTATCCCGCGACTCCGGAAGAGGAACTCCGTCGTCACCACTCTCACTGCCTGAATCGTCAGAAATACCTCCTGGTGAGCACCAAGGTTTCATCCTGTCTACCGCTACAGTCCTTTCATAATTCGTCCTCTTTTCGGCTCGGTACGATCCTGTCATATCCGTAACCACATACCGATCATTTGGTAAAGCCACCTTTACCACCAGCGGACCACTATAAGGGTTTTGTAACTTTCGACTTGCCCCCGTAGCTGGATGTTGTTTTTCAACAAGGACTAAATCGCCTGGCCTATATTTTCGCGGGACCTTACGCTTCTTGTCGAAACCGCGTTTCTGATTTTGTTGCGCTGCCTCTATTTTCCTAGCTGCTTGCTCTCTTGCGGTAACTAGGTTTTCGAGGAGCATGATAATTTGACCAACCTCGTCATTTAGTGACATGTCAATTCCTCTTCGAGGACCATACCCTCTACGTACTCCAAACGTTGCTGACAATGACTTTAAATGAGCTATCACGAACCTAGTTTTTGTTGATTTCACAGCCTTTGATGCAACAAACCTCGTGAAACCATCAATCACTACCAACACATTTGCATTTCCTTTCTTGCCTTTCGACAATAATCCTAGGTGACAGCTTGCCACCCCAGGAAAACAATAATGTTCGGTCAATTGACGCAGTGTTTGGTACACTGCGAAGTGATCAAACTCATCATGTGCAGCCTTGGCAACTTGATGACTCGTTACATGTGGTACCACCCACTGTATTCATGAACCAAGCTTCGATAGACTCGACCATCCCTCAAAGCATAGTTCCTATAAACTTGCCTTTCCGCATCTGTCGATGATCTTCTGAACAACATCTCATCAATTTTTCTGATCTTTACATAAGTAACTTGACCAGATAACACCCAATCGGCTTGCTCTATCCGAAATACAGTCTCTGGATCTGCAGACTCGTCAGGACCATCGACTGGATTCCTGCTCAGGCAATCAACATGTGCCATTCGAGCTCCAGGTCTGTATTCTGTATTTCACTTCAAAAGTAAACTCTTGAAGCTGTAACCACCACCTGGAAATTCTAGGTATTACCTGCTTCTTTACACTGGTAGCTGTCAAGGCATTACAATCAGTTACCACGGTAAAGTTAATACCTAGCGAATATACCCGGAATTTTTTTCAAACTCTCGACCACTGCCAGAGTTTCTAACTCATAAGAGTGATATTTTTGCTCACCATCATTAGTTTGTCTGCTAATGCTAAAGTACGCCACTGGTTGTCACCGTTCATCGGGTTGAACTTGTAACAGTATGCCACCTAATTCCAGCATACTTGCATCAGTGTGTACTTCAGTCATTGCAGTGAGACTGTACAACGCCAAAACCGGTCGATTGACTAAGTTGTCCTGCAACTTCTTGAACGACCCTTCCTCTTTCTCTGTCCATCTCCAAGACACACTCTTTTTGAGAAGATTCGTGAGAGCTTTAGCAACGAAAGCATAATCCTTCACAAAGTGCCGAAAGTAACCAGTCAAACCTAGGAATTGTCGAACCTGTTGAACTGTCCTTGGTGGCTGAAAGTTAGCCACCGCTTAGGTCTTCTCCTCACCAGGTTTTACCTTCCATTATTCAATTTGAAATCCAAGAAATGTGACTGACTTCATCAGAAAAACACACTTCCTGGGATTGAAGAAGAGACCTTCGATCCTAAATATTTCCAACAACTTATAATTCAAAAGCCACACTTCATACAGATCTCGTGTGCCTACTTGATGTTTTTTAGCTACTGGTTTACCTAATCTATGAGACTAACGATTTGAAACCGTTACTCGAGAGCCAAGATACCAAAAACCCGGCTAACAACCAACGATGACTTGATCTCCCACAATCAGAGTTCAGGACTGTTCGATTAGAGATTGTCCAATAAATAAGAGCATATTGCGAACATAGATCGTGAGCATAAGTGCATCAAATTTGCACCTGCTCTTACACCATCAACAACAATGTTGAATGGACAAGACCCCAACGACTTTGTCAGAGTATTATTATAGTCCCTCAGAGTGGCCATCTCTGAAGAGCCATAAACAATATCCAACCCTTTTCACCTCGTTTAAAGTGATAGTCCTGTAGGCCCTGTCTAAATCCAAACAAGGTGTTAATGTGTAACGATTTTTCCAGACAGACTCATAAAATATAACCGGCGCCAGGTCATGCCTTAAGCTGACACATTTTGACCTGAAATTCATAAGTGTGTAAACGACATTTATCGCCCACACTGAATTACATGCTTTTTTAAAATCACAGCGGCGACCCTACTTCGCACTTAAAACAACATGGTTTCTTACGCACATCTGTTTCTACTCTTCGAGATTTACCAAGAACTCTACCTGCATCCCTTAACGCAAATTGCATCTTGCGCTTTCGTTTACCCGGCAAATGGTTTTCTGTTTTCGATGTTTTAAGTACCATCGACAGTTATCAGTACAATGCTGTAGGTATACTATAATCACCTGATTTTTTTACCCATCTCCACAACCAATACCTGAGGAATTTAATAACATGCTTTCTTATAGATATTGAGGATGTTGACTTTCCATTCTTTCGATGTAAACCTAAACGTCGGCACCCCTTTTTACTAAATGGCTGCTAGCCCTTCTAATTTAGAAGGGGCAGAGTGTATCGTGGCATCTTCAGACCAACGGAAGATGTCACGTAATTCGTCAATTTGATGACACCACTTCACAGACAATGAGACGACGGCCCTCGATCGTCTGGGTTTAAACCAGGGACGGCATCACCCTTTTGCGCTATAGATAGCTTTGTCGCAACTTTAACCAAATTTTCCATAACCGAAGCTAGTTTATTGAAGGTGTGACCTTCATTATGGGAGGTCGTGAGAGAGAGGATCGCATCATCTGAGGTGTCCAAAGAATCAGGGACCTTTAGAACATAATGTCCAGGTTGGTGAGACATGTTCGATGAAACCCTGTTCTACCACAGCTGTAAGAGAAAATGACAATGATTCTCGGAATATGCAACAAGACACAAAGGTGGGTCTCAACATATGTGACAGGACACACCGGTGTCAAATCTCAGAATATGTGGCAGGACACACAGGTGTCAGATTCCAAAATATGTAGCAGGACACACCAGTGTCAAATCTCAGAATATGTGGCAGGACACACAGGTGTCAGGTCTCAAAATAGGGGGAGAAAGGACGCACAAGCTCAGACCTCGAAGTAGAGGTGAAAAAGCTCAGATCTCGAAGTAAAGGTGAAGGACACACAAGCTCAGATCTCGAAGTAGAGGTGAAGGACACACAAGCTCAGATCTCGAAGTAAAGGTGAAGGACACACAAGCTCAGATCTCGAAGTAAAGGTGAAGGAGACACAAGCTCAGATCTCGAAGTAGAGGTGAAGGACCCAAAAGCTCAGATCTCGAAGTAAAGGTGAAGGACACACAAGCTCAGATCTCGAAGTAGAGGTGAAGGACACACAAGCTCAGATCTCGAAGTAGAGGTGAAGGACACACAAGCTCAGATCCCACTTCTGATATGTAGAAACGACGTATGTATGTATGATGTCAAAATAATAGAATAGAATAATAAAATATACAGTAAAAGTCCAACGTAACACCCTGTACCATAAAATTTGTTTTACGAGGGTGATACGAAAAGAACCCTGATACACTCGAATAGTCAGGAATTGAAAGAACCACTTACTTGATACAAAGACGACAGGAAAGATCTACCGGTCAAGAGGTGACGGAAACAGTCGGAGACGGGCCTGTATTTTGAAAACGCTCATGAGTAACTTCCACATTCAACCGCCACATTACATGCACTATAATACTGTTATGTTCTGCCGCTGTAATACTGATATTATCTCCCAATCAATGCCGATAGACCCAGGATGCTCTCGAACTACATCAAAGGCTCCAAACATAGCTTGAGGATGATCTCAGTATATTTTCAAAGATATCAGGCGCAATCCCTTAGTACCGCCCGCGTGGTACTCGTCCGTTATCTGTGCACACCAAGGAAGGCGACACCCAAGGTGCCACACGAACGGCAAAAAGCGCTGTCATGGCTTCACAAATGACTAGCACCCGCCAACATCCGCTTTACGGTCCCACCTACGAATGTTGACTCGCAACCCATGGCTATTCGATAGATCTATCTAGGTACGTACCTCAACACCGTGTGAAGACTTTGACGTGGCGACACATGCCTTCAAAACCAGACAGAGGTGGAATGCGTACATTCCACCTCCCATACCGTGGGGAACGGCAGCTTCCTACCGCATGGGAGTCAGCCCATGATATGAATCCAATTGGCTGATGCAGACTAGTACCCACATGCTGTCCACACAGATGATGCAGATTACTAACTACATTCTATCCACATGGGTGATGCAGATTCTTAACTACATTCTGTCCACATGGGTGATGCAGGGTTTCACCTACATGCTGTTCGCATGGGTGATGCAGATTACCATCCGCATCCTGTCCGCATGGATTGTCCAACAACCAAACTGTGTCCCAGGCCGTGTTTGGACTAGAGGCAATGGTAGTGCTATTACCTCCCAGGATCCCGCTATCCTCCAACGGTGTCCCACCAACACAGAAAGAGGGGCGTTCTCCTGCCTCCAGGGTGCAATAGGTTCGACGGACGACCCACCGTCTCCCCATCGAACCTCCCAGAGTGCCCTGCACTTCGAATCAAGTGCTGTAAAGTGGGCTGGTGTACGGACAGGTACGCCAATGCTTTGATTACTGCGGGACGGTGTACATTATACCTCCACCTCCCCAATAATCGCATGCTCTGTACCATACTGTGTAACACAGTACCCCAGGTCTACTTAGGGGCGTCCCACCTGCAGAGATTATTAGTTGGCTACCCTTTATCTTTATCTGTAAGTGACTGTCAGATTCCAAGCTAGTTAATAGCTTTATCAATGCGGCTTATATCAATAATTATTATAATTAGCTTATCAAACTCAATAACACTATTGTAATGGTTAACAGACATGCATGCAATGATATACGGACAAATGCAGAAATATACTCTGTGAACAACTCACCAAATTGCAACCACAAGCAAAACTCACTGAACCGCGCGTCACGAGGATAAGAGGGACACTGTGTTTACTTTTTCTTTTTCATATTTTCTCACAGGCAACAGACATAGGGCTCTTAAATCAAGATCTTCCACAAACTCTCGGTCCTATATCTTTTGTTAAGTGCCATAATAATAAACACATGGCCAAACCCTCGTAAACATAGGCGGGTACTTACAGGGTGAGTGGTATGCAAAATCATGGTTAAAATAAAGTGTGCTTACACTTGGTAAGTCGAACATAAAGACTCAGTTAAATTCGGCTTATCGTCTAGTTATAAGTATTTTTTTCAATTTTATATCGGTTTGGAACGTTGGCTGTCATTCTGGCGCTACCTCTCTAACTTGGCACAAGCAGAGACTGAATACAGCTCGAAAGTAGATTAAGATCCCGTCTAAGCTAATTGTGAAAACGCGGTTGCTAGTTCTAAAGAATTTTGTCAGAAAATTTGGATTTTGAGATTTGAACCTTGTAAGCCTCAAAACGTATCCTCTTTAATATCTAGCATTATGTTTATAGCTTCAGTTGTTGGGCTTAGTGTTTGATTATCTTTCTTTATATGGAGTAAAAAAGTTCGAAGTGATCAGTGTCTCATTGATTTTAAACCAATTGCACAATCCACAACAATAGCTCTCATAACACGACATTTCACAGTTCCTGACATCCAAAACCCGACGTGTCCATATTTAAAATCTAAAAAACTATCTGTCCTAGATTTGATTGCGTTAAGACCGAACATCCTAAACCATCGTAGATTATCATACTCTTATTTTAGTATCATTTTTACTCATAATAAGGCTATAGCTATATTCGGCTTTGATTTTCTGTGAAATTTGTATCCGTGGACTTGTCGGGTTTTGCGTTTAGACGATTGATGTATGGCTGATACTCACCAAATAAACAAAAACAAAAAACAGCACACAAACCAGATCATCTGCTTCAAGTGAAGGTAGTAGTGCCATACTGGTAGTGGATTGATCATTGGTATTAATCTCAAAAAGCCATAGCAGACAGTTCAGTAGGGTGAACGAAGTAGCCACTGACATCCAAAAAACCATCCACCCGAATATATCGTTAAATGCTTCCACCATGAAATAACATTTTTTCAACAAAGCTTTTAAAAGCTTTATTTCCTTGATGGTCGTCTTTTCATCTTCTATCATAGTCCTGCTGGATTCAAATAACAGCTTGTTTAACACGTTGTACCGTCGCTTTATTACAACCAGCGTGCGATGTATCAACACAGCAGGCAATAGCTGGTTCAGCAAGAAAAACCTGAAGGTTATGTTTATAAGAATATCTTCCTCCATATCTTTGTAAATGTGCCATGTATTTAAAAATAGGTAAAATACTACTAACGAAGTTACTTTGAAATTGCGACACTTGCTCTTTTCGATACAGATATGCTTTTGTCCTGCATTATTTAGTAGTTTCCTGAACTCTCTTAGTTCTTCAAAGAAGCTGTGCCATCTGTTGGCGTATACAGTTGTTACTATATACGTGCTGGCCACCAAAGCAAATTCTGCAACAGACTGCAAAAAATTACGTAATCAACAAATTTTCTTTATCTGCATCCTCGCGCAGCATACCGGTGCCGTAAAGTGATTCAAAGCCAAACTTTAATTGCCGTTGAAGAAGTTACAGAGGAATAAACAATTTATATACCACACTTGCGCGGTTATACGATAAATACAAATAAGTTTTATAAACGTTTATTAGAATCAATGTAGCAGTTACCTAGTTATATGCGTCAAAAGTCCTCAAGTATGTATCCGAAGGCAATATTCAGATAAGCTGAAAGATGCAGGATGTAACCAAGTGTATAAGAAATGATATGATGATAATACGACGTAGACATAGATAGAATAGAATTCCAACGTAATGCCATAAAACATAAAATTCGTTTACGAGGGCAATACATAAAGAAACTCGGATACTGAAAAAAACAGTTACTTGGTGAAAAGGCGACAGGAAAGATCGGCCGGACAAGAAGTGACGGAATCAGTCAGAGACGGGCCTGTATTTTGAAAACGCTCATGAGTACCTTCCATATTCAATCGCTGCATTACATGCACAATATTACTGTTATGTTAGTCTGCTATGATATTGATATTAAGTCCGAATCAATACTGACAGGCCCAGGATGCTTTCGAACTACATCAGAGGCACCGAACATAGCTTGAGGATGATCTCAGTACATTTTGAAAGATACCTATCAAGCGCAATCCCTTAGTACCGCCCGAATGATACTCGTCCGTTATCTGTGACACCAATGAAAGGCGAAACCCAAGGTGTCACACGAACGGCAAAAAGCACTGTCATGGCTTCACATATGACTAGCACCCGCCAACAACAACAATATAGTCTAACTCAACACACAAAGACTCACATAGCTATTATGGCGAACAGAGATATCGTTTGATCACAGTCCGAGGCGTTTAGCATGATTCATCCTGTATGTCATTTTGATCAGTTAAGGATGTTAGGTAACCGCTTAATCATGTGAAATCACCAAAACAAAAAGACGTCAAATATTAAACAGTGTGTAGCAGCTCTGTTTGGCGTTCTCTATCAGAAAGAAAAAGGTTGGGAAATTCTGGTCTACGAAGTAGTGATGAACTTTCATTGTTATTATTCCTTGCATAAAAGACACTTTTATATCATAAAATCTTTTAGGGGGGAGGGCGAGGAGACACACTGAACAAATGGCGGTGATCGTTTTGATTTCGCATGACACCTGGTGCAGGAGAGAATAAATGTATATAAACCCCCGCAAAACTGTTCTTGTTCGGTTTACCAAAGACGAAAATTAGAATAGCGGGAAAGTCAATCTAGTTTGCGTAGGAGGTGAAGTATCTGGGCCTTGTACTGAACAAATATCACCCTCCAATTTTGTGATATTCACGGATGGCTGCAGGTCATAACTGGGGCAAGAGCGGCAGTAATTGGCACTAATCCAAGAGTTGAAATTTAAGTAAACCTTGTGAGGCATACAAAAATCTTCCAAGCAAAAATGATAGCCATAGAGGTACACATATCGATCTGCATACATCTACTCAGTGAACTTGAACAAACATTGGTTTGAGATCCAGGCCATAGCGGAGTGGAAGACAATGTATTGGCCGACCCTCGGAAGAGGAAGAACCGTGTCTGTGTTCATAGGACCAGAATCATTTGCGGAGAGGCACACATTCTGGTCGATCTGTTCTGTTATTGACAGGACATTGTCCACTGACAATAGATCCACATCTGAGAAACTATTTGCGGAAGATAGGTTTGGAACAAACAACGGACTGTCGTTTTAAACATCGGAGCAGATATTGTGGTTCTAACCAGTAAGTACTGGAAGGAGCTAGGTTACAGACTTTCAGATTCACCCATCCGAAACCTACTGACCTCAAGGGAGTTTCACTCAACACAACCATCACCTTCGTCATGTGGTGTGGATTGTATGGAGAACTCTAAATAGGTATGAGCCACAATAGACACAATAGGGTCGCAGTGGAAGGAGATATAATCACCTATAATCAACCTAAGCTATCTCATTACGCCTCCTGATGTGTCAATACCAGGGGCGTAGCCACATGGGGGTTGTGGGTCAAATCCCTGCCCATGGAGAGAACTTTTGTCATATCTTTAAAATAAGTACAGAAACCTTTTTCTCCTCTTCAAAACTGGCGATGATCCCCTAAACTCCCTGGGATATTTCATGGCTACGCCATAGTCAATACGATACAATGTGTGTATTATTTGTTTATCAGAATCGACTAAATGTGACAGCTCACGATGGCTGACCACTCATTTCGCACCCAGACGTATTAACGCTGGCCCGGTGGGCAACAGAATGAACTTGGTGACAATCGGTAGACACTCCTTATAAACGCATTACGAACATAGTCAAGTTGGTCCCAACGTTGGCCCCAATATTGGAACCAATGTGTAAAGCCGGCGTTAACTGTACTTACCTGCAAGCATCCTGTTATTGTAGCCACCTTTGTCAAGTATGTCTTGATTCTGAATTGTATTTCCGACCCTGACATCACCGTTAGAAAACAAATACGAATTACGAAAATCGCGTAAGATATGAGGTTCTTTTTCGCCTTTCCATTTATGTTTGCTGGCGCTATGCCGAAAAAAGAACACACCTTGCAATAGGCCAGTAGGACTCTGACATCTTTATCCTGCGGGAAAAGATCCATGTTTCGTTTTATAAACTGGGCATTGAACATATTTCTGCTAGCAATTATGAGATATTTGTATATTTCAACAAACTGTTGACTCCCTACGATTCATTGCGTTTCTGACTGATGGACTTTTATCTAATTATTAGAGTTTTTATCCAAGTAAGGGAAGGTTTTAATAAGAAAGTAATCGCTCTTATCGTAATGGATTAGAATCATGTTAAACAACTTCACATTTTACGTGATGATGACGAATGATTATGTTCTGGAAGAGCACACTCATCCCCGCATCTCCGCTATTCTTAAATGTGTACTGTTGAATTAAAGGGAGTTGACAATATTCTTATCGGCTGGTACTTTTTTCATTAAAGAGGGTTTAGGAAATCGGCTTGATCGTAACGACAGAAGCACTTGCACACCCGAATTCAACCTTGTAGTTACTCCTTGCAGTAGAAAGTATATCTTACATTTTTTTACCAGCAAAGGCAGAAGTCAGTCCACTACACATATTTTTCTTCAAATTACACATACCTACCTACCTACCTACAATAAAGCAAGATATACTTCTTTGTTTAGGAGGAACAAAATGCAATATTAATGGAGACAGTTTTGTTGAACGATTTCTCGGGAAAGCTATTATTCCTTGTTATAGAAGTAGTTATTTGACTAGCTGTTTCTTGTTCTTTGCGAGAATAAGTATCTGTGAACGTTAGATTTGAAATACTGGGTTGTAGCCGTCGGGAAACATTCTCCAGTAGCTCATTCCACCGCGTCGAGGTTGTCCAAAAGAACGAATGCTGGAGGAGACTGGTACGGGTAGTAGGGATCTCGACCTGGCAAGGATGAGCCCGCAGAGCCTCTCTAGTGTTCTCGTTCGGACCACCTCCGGTATTATTATGTGAGAGAGCTCACTCGAACATCTTCCGTGATAGAATTTGTTAAACAGGGACAGATCAGCAGCCACCCTTCTGCCACATTCCAGGCTGTGGAGGTCCTGTGTGAGGTTAGGCGTATCGATTAGTCTAATTGCTCTCGTCTAAATAGTGTCCAGAAGCTTTAGAGAGTGTTTCGAAGTGCATCCCCACACATGGGAGCAATACTCCAAACGGGTCTGTGCCTTGTAGAGCAGTAGTGGTTGCTCTGGTATATACAGCTTCGCTTCCTACAGCGGAACAGAACTCCAAGATTCTGGGATGTCGTTTTAGCAATACTGACGACGTGGTCATGTCAGGACATGTTATTGTTGATGCTCATCCCCAAAAGCTTGACGGAAGGTGACTCGACTATTGGGTAACCCTCCATTTCCACAGTTGGTAATCCAACGTGACACTTCTTTGCCAGTGCTGTTGCCTGAGTTTTCTGTACATTAAACTGTACTTTAAAAACTAATCCCCACTCGACAATTGTTTTGATATCTACGTTGATCTGTGAGGCATGTTGCTGTCGCCGACGTACCGTCTCCTGGGATGATAGTGGCTTGCCTGGTTCCATGCACGATATTAATGTACTGTCGTCTGCGAAGTTAGATGGTCTTCCAATGAACTGAATTGTAGATCGTCAGTTTCACCATGTTATCTGCCTTCAGGTCTTCAGGTAGATTTGCGCTTCTTGTATGCGAGCCACCTCCCAAACTCAAAGAGCGTATGTTCCGCCATGTCTAGCTATTCGCAATGGTGGCACTCGTCGGTTAGCTCTTCCTACCCTTTTCCGATAGACGCGGAACGGGCCATGTGCCGTTAAAGCCTGCGTCAAGAAAAGCAAGTAGTCGTGTGTTCGCAGTTCACCCATTCTCCTACTAACGGTATGCGTCTTTTTGTCCACTGAGCAACTTCGGTCGTTTGAGACCATCTGCTGCCACATCTCTATGGTCCGTTGTCTTTCGGCCTTGTCTCTGTGTCCGTTTGTGAGAGTAGATTTGTCTTCTCTCTTCAGCCAGCAGATGCTGGAGTGGTATCCCCTCAGCAGTGACTTCCCTTGTAGCCTGTCCAGCTCCTTTTGAGAGCCCTGTGCCAAACTGGCGCTCCGTAAGGGACTGGACGATTACATTCAGGAATGCTCCTTTCTACTGCTGGCATCTAGAGAGCATTGCTATTCTAGCTTCTGTCTTCTGGGTTGACTTTTTAATGTGGTATGAGAGGCACCTTTCGTTATCTATATAGTAATAAAACACAAATTTGCTTTTCCTAGGATGTTTCGTCTAGGTACCTAGACTTCATCAGCAATTATATTTGTAACATTTTTTTTAAATCCACCGCCCCCCCCCCCATGTCCAAAGGTTAAAAATATAATTCCTGATGAAGTCTAGGTACCTAGATGAAACATTCTAAGAAGAGCAAATTTGTGTTTTATTTCACAATTCAACCAGAAGAAGGAATAACCAAGAAACAACCCATAAGTTGCCTATATAGACAACCAATCACGGACTTACTGGGGACTATCATCCTGCTTCCTTTTTATCATATATCCTCGTAATATCACTGCCTCAGTCTTTTCTGGAGCTAAGTCTAGGTGATGATCCCTTATCCACTTATCCAGTCGTCAATTTTCTGCAAGGCCTGGTTTACCTTGTATTAGAAGGATACCTCGTCCTTTACCGATTAAGGCTAAGTCATCTGCGAAGCCTCTCGTTCTAACGCTACCGTCTAGCGTTGGCTTCAATAATTCATCGTACAGGATATTCCAGAGGATGGGCCTAGTGCCGACCATTTTGGCATTGGCAGATCTACATTGGATGTAGATATCGTCCTCTCCTGGAAATAACTGCTTATTATATTACGAAGGTATTTCAAGATGCCGCGACTTCGCAATGATGAGAATTATGATGCCCCAGGTAATGGCATCCTTTACACACACACATGATGCCCCAGGAGACAGTATTAAAAGCATTCCTAACGTTAAGGGTAACTAGTCGGCTGGTATTAGTAAAATACCACCAGCTAATTGGTATTTATACTAGTGATGCCTACATGCTAATATTAGTATGCGAGTACTAGTGTGTTGTGAATTGTTCGCTATGAAAATAGATTTTAAAAATGTTATTTTATTTTAAATTAAAAAATAATACTTTATTTGACCCAGTATGACTATAGAAATATAAAAATAATAAATATAAAGTATGACAGGTAGGTACATATAATACACAGATCACAATTTTTGTTGAGACAAACATTACATGTAAAAACTATTTTATTTGATGGCTGCGGCTAAATTCAAAGTATTCCTTGATACTATAAATCCAGCTCTCAACAATAAAACTTTTAAGGTTCTTCCAAAAACAGAGATTGGGTACTTCATTTCTTATAGCAGCCGGCAAAGAATTGTAAAGTTTTGTAACCATTATTAGGACTTCTTTCGACTAAAGATGTGTAGTGCTTATCACAACGTAACAGATTGCTAGTTATGGTGACCGCTATTTTCTCTGCCAAGCGCAGATTGGATTTTATATACATGATGGATTGATAGATGTGAATTCACGGGACTGGCATTATTTTGTACTTATGTACTGGCGGCATGACTTCCAAAATGATAAACTGAACATCACCCTAAGAGCCCTTTTTTGAGCTACAAATACCCTATCGGCACTTGGCGAAGCTCCCTATAAAACCTACTACATTATGATTATATGACAGGTATGAATGTATTATAGCGTAATATACATTTATTATTTGGTTCAAGTTTAGTTTAGTAGCTTCGATTAAAATTCTTGCAGACGTTAGAGATGTTTTTTGTCCATCTCAGGTCCCTATCAATGGTGGTACCAAGAAACTCAGCATCAGTAATTTCATCGGTTGCAATACCGTCAATCAGAACACTGATTAGCCATCACAGTTTTATCCGGAGTAATAACAAGATAATATTTCGCACACCATTGAGGAAATTCGGAGGCTATCATGTTTAGCTTTTGCTGTAGATCAGCTAGGGTATCTTGCAGATACAAGGCCTGTGGTGTCATCTGCTTATAGTATTGTATTATTACTTGATACATGTTGCGGCATGTCGTTAATGCATAAAAGAGACCTAAAATTGAGCCTTGGGCACACTAAGGTCTGAAGTAAAGACTGTGGATTCAGAGTCATTCATTTTAATGATGAACCTACGTTCATTTATGTGTCAACCTTGTGGTGGGGGTTCTCGCTGACCATTGCCGGCTGAATAGACATTTGTCACTCATGAGAGAGGTAGGGGCCCCATCTGCTCCAGATGTTGGGAGGAAGACGAGACAGCATTCCTTCCTGGGCAGATATGCAACCGCAACCTTAGGGTTCAGATACTCGGCACAAGGGAGTTTGGGGAGGAGTCACTATACTCAGCGAGGTGATCGGACATACTGACTTTCATCAGGAGGTCTGGTAAGTTCTACAAGGACGTAGAATTTTAGTGTTTTTAGTGTTGGTTCAGTGGGATGGGCAGAAAGTGCCAAAGGTGGCCTAATTGCCTGGCTTCGCTTCCCCATATTCCCCATCATTACTACGTTCATTTATGAAAATCAGCCAACATATTTGACATGAGAAAAAATGTTTTGGCTTAGACAATAATTGTCCGAAAACGAATACATTCTTCCCTCCGTTAGCTTTTCAGGTAACGGAGGAGTACAACAGTGTTTGATAATTTGATTATAAAAAGCTATTTCCTACAGATATGATGGGCGAGTCACAGATTAAGGGAGACAATGATAAACAAAATAAAAAAGACGTTTTCAAGAAATGTCTATTTTCTAAAAAAAAAGATGTTGGTGCCCAACGACTTTACAAATTCTAAAAATTGCATAAGGTCAAATCAGCTGACCAAAAAGTCACTACTACGTTCATTTATGAAAATCGGCCAACATATTTAGATATATTTAACAAACATGCTCCTCAAAACAGTTAAGGTATCAAGGAATAAAGCACCTTGGGTGAATAGCGAAATGAAGCAGATGATGGCTGATAGAGACAAGATCAAGGCAAAGCTCAGGAAAAACCGTTCTACTCAAAACTGGCAGGAATATAAACGCATTAAGAATTCAATAAATCATAAGATTTCGCAGCTGAAACAGTTATATTTTGATAGGTTATCTAATGGTAAAAATAGCAAAGACTTGTGGAGGGAATTGAAATCACTAAACATCAAGAATAAAACAAACAGTAGCATTGCTTCCTTGTTTAGTGACCCAGATTCGATAAACAACTACTTTGTGGATAGTGTCCCGCAGCAAAACTGTATAAATACTGTTGATGATTATTATAATACTAACAGAATATGTGATAATGAGTTTCGTTTTGATCTTGTATCTCCAGTAACAATATTTAATGTCCTTTGCACTATGAGAAATACCTCTCCAGGTGCTGATGGATTAAGCATCTCTATGATCAAAATGTGTTGTCCCTACATAATACCCTTTTTGCAAAACATCATTAACAGTATAGTTGTCACTAAAACTTTTCCCTCTATATGGAAAGTTTCTCATGTTACGCCCGTTCCCAAAACTAGTAACCTGAAATATTACTCTGATTTAAGGCCTATAAGTATTTTATGTGCACTGTCTAAGTTAACTGAAAAAATTTTGTGGAAGCAACTATCTGATTATCTAGAGAGTAACAATATTTTGCCATCTTCGGGTACTAGATGGCGCACCGGCAGAATTCCTTCTGTCTTACTCGTACATCTTTCACATGTTTATTAAACATGGAAAAATTGATGCTCTCTACTTTCGTCAATCGACCTATGGCGCACTGATGATCGCTAATAAGCGTGAAACAGCTGTCTGCGTACTGGTGGATTGACGGAGGTATAGAGCAACCCTCGTATTTTGCCATCTGTACAATCGGGCTTTCGGGCTGGCCACAGCTGTACTTCTGCCTTACTTTGTGTTACAGATGACATAATCAAAGAGTTAGATAATGATAAATGTACTTTGTTGGTGATGTTGGATTATAGTAAGGCGTTCGATACCATCAATCACAAGACACTGCTAGCAATTCTTAAATCCTGCGGAATGTGTGTTGAGCCTTTAAATTTATTAGCGTCATATTTAACGAATCGGACTCAAGTTGTCAATCTAGAAGGCAAGGTATCTCAGTCAAGAATACTGTCATCCGGTATACCTCAAGGGTCGGATTTGGGGCCTTTGCTTTTTTCTGTATACACCAGTCAACTCACAAAGTCGATTAAGTACTGCTCAACGCACATGTATGCGGATGATACCCAAATGTATCATTCGTTTGCAGCAGATGCAGCCAAAAGAGCAGTCGAAAAAATCGATTATGATATAAAACAGATATCTACACAATCTGAAATGCATTCACTGGTGTTAAATCCGAAAAAGACTACTATTTTGCTTTTTTTTGAAGAAATCCCTTAAACCTGTTTTACAATCCCAGCTTCAAATTAAAGTCAAATATGATAGCATAAGTACTGTTGATAAGGCAAAAAATTTAGGTTTGATCATAGATGACGGCTTCAGATTCCGTGAACATATTTCTGTCAGCATTCAGAGAGCATATGCAGCCCTTAGATTACTCTATCCCCATAGAGAATATTTATCTATACCAACAAAGAAATCCTTATGTCAGTCGTTGGTTTTATCACAGTTCAACTTTTGTTCTACTCTATATGCACCATGTTTAGATAGGGAATGCTTGGACCGCATACAACGAGTTCAAAATTCTTGTATTCGTTTTATTTATGGAATCAGGAAGTATGACCACGTTTCTCATAAGTTAAGAGAATTAAGATGGCTGTCAATGGCAAATAGATTTAAGTATTTCTCACTGTGCATGTTCCATAAAATCCTGTTGTCGAAGACCCCCCACTATCTGTATAACAAAATATCTTTCAATTCCAATGTACACTGTCTCAATACCAGGAACAAAGATTTAATTGCAGCTCCACGCCACAAGACAGCGTTGTTCGAAAGATGTTTTACCTTTTGCATATATTCCCTTTATAATTCTGTCCCTCCTAGATTTAAGAGTTATAGTGTACCTAGATTTAAGAAATATGTATTTGATTATCTTCTGACCCTACAACCTTAGAATGATTTGTGCAGTAATTAGCAATAGTTAGCAATAGTTAGCAGTAGTTAGGAATAGTTATTCGGTGACCCACCGTCTCGTCTTTAGTCTGTAGGTTAGGTTAAGTGATAATGTCATACTCTTTGTTTACTTTTTAATGTTTAGCAAGGGTGAGTGGATGAGCACCTCGTTGTGAACTCACGCTTGAGGTTTTTCCTGTGCTTCTAATAAGCCATCTTAAACTGTTTTACTTGTTCTTTGCAGGAAAAATAAATCATTATTATTATTATTATATTTGACATGAGCAAAAATGTTTTGGCTTGGACAATAATTGTCCTCGAACGAAAAGATTATCCCCTCCGTTAGCCTATCCTCTGTTAACTTTTCACGTAACGGAGGAGGAAACTGCTTAACGGAGTCATACTTGATAATGTGATTATAAAAGAAACTATTTCCTGCAGATATGATGGGCAAATAACAGATTAAGGGAGACAATGATAATCAAAATCAAAAAAAAGTTTTCTAAAAATGTCTATTTTCTAAAAAAAGATTTTGGTGCCCGGACGACTTTTCAAATTCTAAAGATTGCGTCAGGCCAAATCAGCTGACCAAAAAGTATGACACAAAAAAATGTTTATAATTCGCTTACAATAATATTCAGAATTTGAAGAGAATGACCAAAGTATGTAAGAGTTGCCACCTGCTCGGTTTTCGTTGCTAGCCCTACATGATACAGAAAGCTTATTTTGCTCAAAAGTGGCGACACTCCTGGCTACGCATTTGATCTATACAATACAACGTCGTATTGTGTAACTGTATTTACCTGCAAGCATCCTGTTGTGGTAGCCACCTTTGACCAGTACAAGCTTGTCTTGATTCTGAATTGTATTTCCCACCCTGTCACGACCGTTAGAAGACAAATACGAATTACGAAAACTACGTAAGATATGAGCCTCTTTTTCGCCTTTCCATTTATGGATGCTGGTGCGCTGCCGAAAAAAGAACACACCTTGCAATAGGTCAGTAGGACTCTGACATCTTTATCCTGAGGAAAAAGATCCATGTTTCGTTTTATAAACTGGGCATTGAACATATTCTGCAAGCAGTTATAATATATTTGTATATTTCACTGAGCTGTTGACGATTCATTGCGTTTCTGATTGATGGGCTTTTATCGTATTATTAGAGTTTTTATCTAAATAAGGGAAGGAAGGGAAGAGGGTAATCGCTCTTATCGTAATGGAATAGAATCATGTCAAACAACTTCACATTTTACGTGCGATGACGCAACTGTTCTGAACATGTATACTGATGGAATAATGGGAATTAACACTATCCCTGTCGGCTAATAGTAGTTTTTTTTACTATGGAAGGTTTAAAAAAATCGGCTCGATCGCAAGGGCAGAAGAACTCGCACACCCAAAAGTGTGAGAGAGAGTCTGCCCGCCCGACGCTGAACCAGCTTGAATTCTCCGATCACATGTTCGTCGGGGTTTTAAACCCAAATCTTGGGCTGTTAAAAATCCTGAGGGACAGCTAATTACCACTTGCATGAGGTTATTGAGATATGGCGAAATTATTGCGAAAATCTGTGCCATGAGGATGGCCTTCAGGCCCTCTCATTGGATTTTGAACACGAACCGGATATACTTTTGTCTGAAGTGGAACATCCCTTCAACAAGTTAAAAACTAATAAAGCTATAGGCATTGATGCTATTTCTGCCGAAACGTTAAAATGCTTGGGTGTCGACGGCATCTCTCTTTTACATAATATTTGTAAGAATGTCTGGTCCTTCAGTGTTTGGCCACATGAATGGTGCACATCAATTTTTGTTTCATTTCATAAAAAAAGGGATCTCCAACAAATCCAGACAACTATCGCCTACTTTCGTTGATCTCTCATGTAAGTAAGATTCTACTATATATTTTACAATCTCGTGTGGAGGGTTTTATTGGCTGGCAAATTTCTCAGGCGCAGGCAGGTTTCGTGAAAGGACGCGGTACGCGTGAACAGATCTTAAACTTAAGACAAATTATTGAAAAAGCCATAGAGCATTATTTTCCAGTTTTTATCTGCTTTGTGGAATATTCTAAGGTGTTTGATAACGTAAACTGGCTTAAACTGTGGGAAATCCTCATCTTTATGGGAGTTCCTTATCACCTAGTGTTTCTCATACAGCAACTCTACGAGTCTAATTCGCCTTGTGTAAGAATTGATGGTAACCTCTCTGGTCAAACTGCAACCAGAAAAGGAGTTCATCAGGGATGTGTATTATTTCCGATGTTATTTAACATTCACTCCGAATTTGTAATAAGACGGGTATTAGACAACTGGAATGGCGGTATAACTATTGGCGGAAGCAAAATATCCAACTTGAGATTTGCTGACAATACAACCCTTATTGCTGTTTCTCAGGAAGGACTAGTAGCTCTATTAAACATCTTAGAACAACATAGTGCAGTGTATGGTCTTGGTATTAACTACAATAAGACCAAGGTTATGATCGTAGATAGAGAGCATGGTAATAATCGAGAAATAAAGTCAATAGGCCGTTGTGAAGTAGTTCAAAGTTTTGTGTACCTCGGTTCTTTGATCGACAATTCGGGTAGCTGTAAAAATGAGATTCGACGGCGCATTCAACAGGCTCGTGCTGCCATGACAAGGCTTACTAAAATATGGCGTGACCATAAAATCAGTCTCTTGTGTTCCCCATATTTTTGTATGCCTCGGAAACTTGGACTGTTAAAAAGGCAGATCGAGCTCGCATAGATGCTTTTGAAATGTGGACGTGGAGGAGAATGCTGAGAGTTCCTTATACCGCCCATCGAACTAACGTTTCCATACTGGATGAGCTAGGTAATCCAAAGAGACTATCCTTCATTGTGTCAACGAGAATGCTTACATTCTTCGGACATATACACAGAAGCGATAATATGGAGAAACTTGTAGTTCAGGGTCATGCCCCGAGTGGGCGGCGCCGTGGCCGTCCCCTTGACGCTGGGTGGATACGACGAAATAGTTGCCGGATATGAGTATCAAGAGCGCCACTGAACTGACAGTAAGTCACGAACAATGGCGAGCTACAGTTCTCAAAACTATTGATAATATTCGTGTCGGCAATACTCTAGCTCCGACTTAATGCATTTTACGAGTTCACAACATGTCTGTTAAGACATTGTGACTATGATGATGATATTCGTCGGACACAAACGCGTTCCCTCTTTCTTACCTCTGCTCTATCTCCATCTTAACCGGACATCATCGTGAACTATATTCTTCGCAGTGTAAGATGAGGTCATTATTATGCCATTTAGTAATATCTTCTGATCTCCATTTAATCTTGCAGTTGTTCCTTTTTCTCCTTAGCAGAGAACGTTTTCTTCACCATTCGATGTGATGATGTTCCATGCCTCTACGCTGGACAACATCAGTGGGACTATAGTCTCTAGGGTTAGCTCACCTTCCAGTTTTTGACTTGCCTCCTGTCTGTATGGCCTCCATCTATCGCAGAGAAACAGGGCTTCCGCCTCGCAGTGCAGGCATCTCTCGTCCATCACCCGCTCTATACTTTTCCTATACACACGATAAGGCCCATGCCCCGACAGTGCCTGCGTAAAGAAGTAGGACGTCTGTCGATGACTGCATTCCGCCCATTTTTATCGACAGTACTAATACCATCCGTTTCGTTCACAGTGCGACATCAATGGTCTCGTTCCATAGGCTTCGCCACTTACTTGCTGTCAGTCCCTAAGCTTCAGCCCCCCCTCTCTTTTTTTCATCGCAGCGGGACCAAAAACTAGATTTTTGTTTCTAACGATAAGCTTTTTATAGTGACCAAGTTTGAAGAAAATCGGCACACTTTGATTTTTTGATGTCCGTCTGTGTGTGTGTCTCTGTCTGTACGTCCGCGATTTCGTTCTAAAACGATTACCGAAAAACGCCCCAAGCGATTGTTTCCAAATTTAGCCAACTGGAATTAATAAGAACCTTTATTAATTATTCGAGTTGAAAAGGCTTTGGGGCCGATCGGACAATGTGGGGTGGGAAAAGATGCACAAAAAATTTAATACAACATAAAACTTGATAGCACCAGTTGAAAGATAATGTGTCTTTATGACTAAAACGATATATCACATGTTAATATTCTCTGAAATTGAGACTAAATAAATTGAAATACTCAAATGTCATTAACTGTTGTATTTGTACAGTGAATTGTTTGATATTAGGCAGTCGTAAATAACTTAATGTTGTCTACGTCAAATAATCCTATTATTCGATTGAATGGGTTAAAGGAAGTGGGGGTTGCACAAAAAAATTGTCATAATTATAGTACATCCGATCCGACCAGTCAAAAGACGACGTACTAGAAATGATAATCACATGTCGCTTTTTTCTCAAAATAGCAGCTAAAAAAATGAAATAGGATGAAATGGCCAAATGTCAAAAACTGCTGCAAACTCGTACTAAATCATTTGCCATTAAGAATAAATAACTGAGCGCTACTCATCTCAATGTAATTTTTGAGTTTAAAGGCTGGTTTATCTAGGACAGGGGATGAACAACCGCCACTTGAGTCGGGGAAATTCCTAGAACGAGGCCTACCCCGTTCAACGTCCACATTTTTTTAATAATTATGAATTACACATATAATATCTTGAATTACATTTAAATATGTGCTGTTAATTGGTGAAGCCTTGAATAAATAAATTAAAAATGAAGTCAAGTTGATTGACTCAGTACTTCCCACACATTACTGTGATACCAGTTTATTATTTTCCCATAGCATGAAGCTTTAGTCTGAGATCCCCTTGCAACCATATCATCGGCAGCCCTCCCCCTTCCCTCCCTTGTCTTATGCCTTATGTCTTTCCTTCACAGGTCAATGGACAGCCTATCATCAGTACTACAGACTTTTCAGTTTTACAACCCCCCACCCCCCAACCACCCGAATTAAATCCCCACCCAAAAAAGGTAGAACATGATCGGGAACATCTAAAACATCTAAAAACGAAGTTTGAGCTGTTTTCGTATTTTTCGTTTTTTGATTATTGCTACGCCGCCACTGGCACGATTTATAAAAACCATACGCTCTTTCCATCCTCGCGACGATGGTAACACTGTGTCAAAATTCTATTACAATCAATTCAACCGTTTCCTCGTTACACAATATAGAACGATCTAAAGCAATACTCGTATGTTTACACCAGTCCTTTGGTTTCTGTAATAGGTAAGGCAATGTTCGGATGGTTATTTATGTCAATAAGTCCTTCACAGGTCAGTGGACAGTCTATTATGAAAGCAACAGATTTTTCAATTTTACAACCCCCCCCCCCCCCAACCACCCCAATTTCATCCCTATCCAAAAAAGTAGAAAATGATCAGGAACCCCTAAAACGCCTAGAAACGAAGTTTGAGCAATGTTTAACTTTTTTGTTTTTTGCTAATTACTCCGCCGCCCATGCACCGATTTTCAAAATTATACGAGCATTACCTACTACGACCCCACAGCATATCGCTGCCCAAATTTCTTCACAATCCATGCAGCGATTACCGAGATTAGGTAGCTAGAAGAACGCGTACAGACAGACCGACAGACAGACAGACCGACGGAAATGAGTGACGTGGATTTTCGTTATGTAGACATCATAAAACGCCCAAAAAGTGTATTATCTCAAAATCGAAAATTTTCGCGATCACAATACTGCCCTCACCTATCGGTGTGGGAAGTAATAGTACGATTAAATTAGTTTAAGCTTTGCGATGCCAAAGTAAATGTTACAGGTGTTGATGCTGTCCAGGTTGATGTGTGAGCATGGTATCAGGAGAAATGAAAAACAAATACTTTTTATGTCAAAATACATAACAGGTTTATTTTTTTGGGGCGCTATAATAACGTGATGGAACAAAAGGCACCTTTGACACAATAGCGTCGTACAGCTTATTTCTGATTTGCAGTTTTAATTTTGTTCCAACTTTGCTGTGACTAGTAGGGACATATCCCATAGCAATATTTTTACTAATACTTGGAGATGGGCAACCAGATGTTATTTTCCCTAGTTCCTTCTCATCTTCTGATAGGATGACAGCTCCTTGCCTTGCTGGTGGGCCGGACTCGGAAATTATGCCTAAAATAATATCGAAATCAAATCACCCATGTTTTTACAATCTCATTTTTGATCACTTTGTGGTTTTACTATCTATGTCTTCCTTTTACTATCTATTTCTCCCTAGATACGAGAAAAATCATACAATCGTAATTTAATCTACAAAATACCTAGTAAAAAGAATCTACTTGTTTTGATATCCAATGTAACCATTGTAACTGCCATAGGATGTTATCACGCCCAAACTTCTATCTAAATCAATGCAGCAGTTACTGAGGCACACAAATAAATAATGTACCTAATCAGATCATTTCAAAAACAGTATCTCAAAATCGGAAAACTTCCCTATCAAAACAGTCCCTGCGACGTGTTAAGCAAAATTGAATTTCAGTAGTTTGAAGCAAATATTCCATTAAAAACGATACATAATTGATGATGCGTTTTGTAAAACTTTTTTTCTTTCCTGAGAAGTGTAATTAGGTATACAGGGTGAGTTTTTAGTACCGGCTCGGTCGATAACTCCACTGCTGTAGAAGATAGCGAAAAAAGTTGCAAGTATATAAAAGTAGTAGCCACGGATATGCTCCTTGCTCAGAAAATATTTAGATTTATACAGGGTGATCCACAACTACGTGGTGATGCAAACATGATTCTTTTTAAATGAGACACCCCATATATTATTCCATATTCAAATTCTACTAATGATTTCCGTTCTTCCAATATAGGGTATTGTTACATTATGTAGGGTATTTTGCAAAGTTATGACCATTTTTATATTCAAATCGCTGTCAAATCATCAATATCAAAAAGTGATTAATCAAAAATCATTTTTTACACGGATGGATGAAAAAAATCCTCGAGTTTTGAAATCGGCTATAAAAAAGCCCGCAACGCATATTCGTATACAGGGTGATGTAGAATGCAAAATCTAGAGTCTCTCTCTTCTTTTAACCGTGATCCCCAATATTCTATTATACCAAAGAATTGCTTTTAATATGCTCTTTCATCTTTGTATAGCACTTGTTATGGCTGCATTCATTAGTTTCTAACATATTTCGATTTTTCTACAAATTTTAAATATACCTTCTATTTGTTTACTAAAATTTATTTATTTTGAGAAAATACTATCAATTTTATTTTTGCTCAACAAACAACTAAAATATAAGGCCATAATAGTACTTGATCAAGTCAAAACACTGACTTAACGAGATAATATAGGTCAAGTGTGCTGAGGAAACAATTTTATAGACGTCATGCATAATTATCAAGCAGATCTATCAGGTAGGCTATGAAATATTAAACGACACAGTCCAAATAAAGCGATTCTTCAATCTTTCAAACGCATTAGTTTTAGAGTGCCTCCGTTCTAGATATTGCTGTTCAAAGTTGATATATTCTAGAGGCAAGTAGGCAATTTCAAAGATTCTCCTAAATACCCTCAATGGAAAAATTGATTCTTAAAGCTGGTTTTTAACACAGTACGATATTCTTGAGCAGGTTATGAAAAATGTCAATTTTTGAAAGCCTACCTGATAAATCTGCTTGATAATTATGCATCACGCTTACAAAATAGTTTCCTCGGCATACTTGACTTTTATTATCTGGATGATTAAGGATTTTGACTTCATCAAATACTAACATGACCTTATAATTTAGTTGTTCGTGCAACACGAACAGTATATAGATTTTAAATTTCGCGCTCAATCACATGGGTCGAACGAGACAGAAAGACAGAGAGAAGAAGAAGAGTACGAAAAAAGTACCAAAACCGAGAACACGGATTTTCATCCTCAAAAACCAATTTTGAATTAATACCGCGTAACCGCGATTAAAAGCAGTGAAAACACAACTCCTGGATCCACGAAGCTAAGGACATGGCAGACAGACTACGCATGTACCTCCAGCAAGGATCGACACGGAATCCGTGGTATGTGTTTCATCCATTACCTTCTCTTCGTCAAATCGATCCATGTGTCTTTCATTTTTGAACGTTTAGTTTGCGAACATTAATTTTAGTGTTTAACGTGCATTTCTGCAACAGTTGTTTGTTAAATAAAAAACTAATTCGATAGTGCTTTCTCAAAATAAATAAATTTCAGTAGGTACACAAATAGAAGCTATATTTTTAATTTACCGAAATATCTCGGAAACTGATGGACGTACTAGGTACAACAAGTGTTATACAAAGATGAAAGAGCCTATTAAAATCAATTCTTTGGTATAATCAAATATTGGGGGTTATATTAAAAAAAACGAGTACGCGTCGCGGGCTTTTTTATAGCCGATTTTAAAACTAGAGCATATTTTTAATCTTTCAATATAAAAAAAATAATTTTTGAGTCATTACTTTTATACAGTACGTTCGTTTGGATACAAAAATGGTCATAACTTTTGAAATACCCTGTGTAACGTTATAGTACCTTATATTGCGAGAAAAGAAATTATTAGCAGAATCTAAAAATGGGATAATATATAGGGTATCTCATTTAAAAAACATGGTGCGAGGAGTAGTCATTGGGTGATGGAACAACAGAACGGTGTGTCGGAGCCCAGGTTGCACCTGCTTTATTTTTTAGTTCGCCATGTATATAAATTAAAATTTTGTGAACAAATTTTTGAAAACTATAGAGGAAATAAAAACTCAATTTTTCAATTTTTAGAAATTTACCAAAAAAGGATTAAGAGGCGAAATTTATTATTAGCTTAGAAAAAACAATTAATTACCTATCCTTTTTACCGCTGACCCATCCTTAATCTGGTTCAAAATAACTTCCGCCCCAGGAAAGTTCTTGAGTTCTCTTCTTCTTTTTTGCACAAGCCATGTTAATGCTGCTTCAACTGGTGTTGTTTCTGCTGTGATGTCATTACCATATAAGCATAAACCTGCTTCTAATCTGAAATGTGTTCATAATTGGACTAAAAAATTTGTTTTCGAAATAGCTGCCTATAAATCTGTTAAAGTAAATTTAACTAATAAACATGAGCGGCTCCTCCTTAAGGCGCAATGCCGCCCCCCCTGAGCAAAAGAGAAAAAAATACTTTTTAGTAGCTGTGTATGTATGCAGTGCTAGTATGTACCTATATCTAGCTACAATCGGTTGCCTGATTTGTAAGTAGCACATAGTGCTCAGACCGAGAGCCAATCGCACGTTATTAGCGCTCCTACTGGTCAATCACATATCAACCGACTTTGAAAATGACCAATGAAAACCAAAAGGTTACCGGGGATATACGAACCAATACGAACAGAGGCCGCTCCTGATCACGCGCCTCAGTCATCATCTCTTGTTCGAGTCGCTACGCGTTGTTTACATCGGCGATCCTCACCTACTAACCTATTATTTAAAATGGATAATCGGGTGAACGCGTTGCATAAGATCAACTTTGGTCGGCTTCCCTAAGAGCACAAAATAAAAATTAAGGAAATTATAAATAACATTACAAAGATGAAAATAGGTAAGTAGATGCTAATATAGTGTACAATGTTTTGACAGAATAAGGCTGACGGCTGCTTGGTTCAGTAGGTAGTGCGGACGTGCTTCAATCAGGCGTTAGGAGTTCGATTCCCAAGCTAGACGACCTTTTTTTCCTTGGTTAGGCGGGATGATGAGTGAAAAATTATTAAGAAATAACATTTTGTGATGAGTGATAAGCAAAATACTGTTAAGAAGTGCCTTTTTGTGATACTAGAAAAAATTTCTAAGAGATAACTGTTTGTGGGAACTGGAAACTCGTATTATGTGTAGGGTGCATCTGGGGCCTCAACAATCTCTGGTAGGATTTTCGTGTAGTTTTCATACTTCAAATTTGTGCCCCCCCCCCCCCCTCCCCTCCGTTTCATAAAAATTCAGGAACCGCCACTGCTAATACAGGGCATTCCATATTTCTCATAGGACATGGGTTATTTCGAATAAATGTCTCATTAGACATGATGTCAGAAAATCAATGCAGAAACGTCGCTTTTGTAGCTTTATGTACGAGTATCATTTGTGCTTCTATTGGCCGTTAATAAATATCGTCTTGCTTAAGTTTATATACGCGTTTGCCATGCATTGAATTATTTTAAACATTTTATACAATTTCTAAAACTGGTTAATACGCATATGGAATTCGCTAGGAACATAGGAAAACCGCGACTACGTAAAAAAATGTTGTGAAAATAGCTTAACAGATTTGATGTGAAATGTCGAAGAATACAAAAGTTACAGGCTGTCTAAGAAAATGCATCACTTCGGTTTTTCAAAAATATCTTACGAAGAAAAAGGTACAAGATATATTCAACCACACTGCCATACAGCGAATAGAAGAAACTATGAGAAGAATCACGATTCATGAGCTTTATAAGTGCATTCCTTTACCCTTAACCATTATCCTCCTTGGGTAATACAAAGACTTGATCCCGTTTTACTTGATACCCTGACTGCTAAAGGTGTACGGTGAGTGCCGACTTTTACGTTTAGTTGTGCAATTTGGGTTTTTTGATTTGCCATTAGAGAGACCTTGAAGCAAAAAAAAAATAGGTACATATCTAATCAGCGAATAGCGAACAAGCTTGAAAGTCATGACACACTGTCAATTGGAATCAAATTTCTATACAAGACAAGCAGTTGAATAATAATTGTATTTATCAAAGGTTTGTGACCCAGTGTGGATGGATAAGCTTTAGCAGAAACCCTTATTAATGTTCTCCAAGTCTCCCAGCAAAAGAGTGGGTCATAAGTATTCAAGGTTTATAGGTTTATATATTTCTAATGATATGGTCTTTAATAATCTAAATCGCGATGCATCAGTGATAAAAATCACAGAATAATGTATTGATAAAAATCACAGAATAATGTATTGATAAAAATCACAGAATAATGTATCAGACAACGTGAGCGAAACCCGTGTCCTATAAAGGATGAGAGGTGTACTTTAGAAACTTCTTAGCACTATAATAAATTAGGCTTACCTCAGCGAATCTCTTGCTCCAAGTCCAGCTAATTTGACAGTTTCGTTTCCCAACAGCGCATTTGCTACTTTTGTTGATGCTTCTGCCGGAATAGATATTTCAAAACCATCTTCACCGGTATATCCACACCTGGAAGCAGATGTCTTTTAGACTATTTAAACTTAATGATGAAGGTGCTGCTGTGTATTTTTAGAAATCTGGTGGTGTACAGGATTCAGTTACACCAAGTAACTCATCAAGTCGGAAATAGTTGGCATAAATTAGAAAATGTGATCATAAAGTCACCAAGAACATTGGGATATTCGCATTCAAAATATGTGCACAGCTTGACTCTCTAGTGCACAATACACATCTTGTCTCTCGTTGTTCATTCAGATACTATTTACCTACATGGGACCTCCAAAAAGCTCTATATGTGTGACTGCCGCTCTTTGAACGGGGTCGGATTGTAGGCCAACGATAACGTGGTGCTTCGTTCAGAGGAATTATTGCTGTAACCATAGTAGCTTAGATAGAGTTGTAGTAGCATGGCACGTATGGATAGAAGAAGAGCGAATGTAACGAACTAGATGTTCTGGACCATGTAGAAGAACTACAAACCAGCAATATCGCCATCTACAAGTTTTAGGACTACTGGCCCTTCGAGACAGAATACGATCCAGTCGAGCTGTTGCTGACGCTTGGTGTACATTTATAGAGAGGCTCCCTCGAATCCACACGGTTTACTGCAGATTGCGTGTAATGGCCATAAGATCATATCGTTCACATCTAGTGCTTCCACTCACTGCAAGCCATCCCCAATGGTAAGATTGGTGCCAGGAACATCGACAATGCCATGCTGAGTGGCATGACATGACCCTCTCCGATTAGTCCAAGTTTTGTCTGGGGCACAGGATGGACGCCAACGCGTTAGACGACGACGGGGTGAACGACGTGATCTCCAGTTTGCTGTTGAGCGCCATGTATACCGTCCTATTTGTTTGATTCTAGTGTGCCATTGCATTTAAAAGCAACTCGTGGCACAATGACGGTCTAACGTTATGTGAATGAGGTGTTAGAACCAGTTGCCGTTCTATATGTCCGAGGTATCGAAGAGGGTTTCTTCGAGCAAAATAATTTACGTCCATATATACACCAAAGGTGTCGATGAGGTTCCTACAGGAATCTGAGGTCAGGATGCTCTCATGATCTTTTATATGATTATGACAGTATGTATCAAATAAGAGCCAATTCCACGGATTTTTTTCTCAGCTTCTATCTTTGAAGTCAAATGAGATCTTGTCTGGTGCCCCTAATATTTGACCAGGAATATTGTTTGTATACGCAGGGACTTAAAGTGGAAGCAGACTGGTCCAACCGTTTCATTTTCGATAGTGGTTATACCCAATAATAATAATACTATATATACTATAATAATATAATTATTTACCTGGTAATACGACAGTCTTTCACATCAGCAACATCTCCCACTGTTGAAGTCATAAAATATAACGAGGAGAGGTCTGTACTAGTTAGTTTTTGCAGTGCTTCGGCAGCTTTAGGGCCTTGCAAAGCAAGCAAACTTCGATCCTTGGGTTCTAGGAATGTTATTTTTATATCGGCAGCAGGGTTGGCTTTTTTGTAATTTTCCTACGGCAAATAAAATAACAAAAACAATAACTTGAGATACCTCAGTAATGATGCGGGGTTTTAAAAAAACTTTGTGTCTACTAAAAATGCTGAAATTATACACAAAATCTTATCCTGATTCTCTTTCTCAATTCATATTTGCTAACCAAAAAGGGAAGTCCTAATTTTATTCTTTAAATTTGAAACAAGGACGCAAGAGTTTTCAGTAAAAAGTTAAGGAGGTAACATGGACCAGTCAAGCGCGATGAATTAAAAAAATATCTATCATATTTTGGCCTATTCAATGTGACGAACGCTGTATTTTGTTTAGAAATCATGTTTCGTCGCTTATATTCTAGAAAGTTATAAATTTTTATTACTACTTACCAGAGCTATTAATATATGTTTTTGATCGTGATCCTTTCTGGCAGCATTAGAAACAACATAAAGTTGATCCTCTGATACCTTTGTTACAATCAAATCATCCAAAATACCTCCTTTTTCATTTGTGAATACTGTCAGAGTACCAGAACTGTTCTTTAGGCCTTGAATATCTGCTGTACAAATTGTTTCGAAGTACTCAACACAATTTTTTCCTGAAAAAATTAAACATAGATAATGTCATGTCACTATCACTTTTTCGACAAAATACCACCATTCGAAAGCATTTTTTAATTTGCATATGCTGAGTAAAAAAATGGGGAGAGTACATGCGTTTTATATTTTTAGCGTTCGATATATCCATTTAATGGTTTCTAAAAAATTAAAATCTTTGGCTCCCAAAGAAACGTATAAAATTACCTGAGACTAGAAAATGTCTATAGAACAGTTTTTAATATTTTGGTGGCAAAATAAATATTTATTTACGCTCCAAAATGATAGTAACAAGAGATATGTATGAAATCGATTTTTCACTTATTCCAAATATATCTACATAAATAAATGAAAAAATGTAGTGTATTGGGTTGCTACTTCCCACCGATTAAAATATAAAAAGAGCAAAATATTATTGTGTCTCGGGGTTCTAGCTATTTTTTGCGTCGTGTCGTCATACAGATATTTAGAAAGAGTTTTGAAAATTTGAAAAAGCCACAGGCAACAACACAGACAAAGAAGCCTCACGTTGGCTTACCAACTGTGGAAATGGAGGGTTACCCAATAGTCGAGTCACCTTCCGTGAAGCTTTTGGTGATCAATATCAATAATAACATGTTGTGGCAGCAAAACGTCGTCAGTATTGCTAAAAGGCCATCCCAGAGGCTTGAAGTCCTGTAATGGTGTAGGAAGCTGTATACACCAGAGCAATTACTGCTGCTCTGCAAAGCTCAGATCCGACCATCGTTGGAGTATCGCTCCCATATGTGGGAGCAATATTCCAACTCTCTCAAGCTTCTGGATACTATCCAGAATAGCGCTATTAGACTAATCGGTACGCCTAACCTCACAAAGAACCTCCAAAGCCTTGAACATCGAAGAAGGGTGGTTGGCCTGTCCCTGCTTTACAGATTCTATCACGGAAGATGTTCGAGTGAGCTCTCTCAAATAACACCGAAGGCAGTCCGAATAAGGAACACTAGAGAGGCTCTGCGAGCCCATCCTTTCTTTTGGAGAACTTTGGCGCTGTGAATGAGCTGCCGGGGAATTTGTATCCCGACCGCTATAACCTGCAGCGTTTCAAATCTAACGTGCACATCAGATACTTATATCCTCTCGCAGCACTTTTACAGCGTACAGCGCCATAGGCTTTCAGCCTTTGCGGGAGTTTGACCATAAAAAAAACATTTTTGTTGTACTATGTGGTCACCTGATGGGGTTGAAAAAATGTTTTGAATGAAAAATACACTTTTTTCATATCCTGTTGGAGAAAATGTTTGTGTTCTATTTCAAACTCGAACAAGAATTTTGTTTTGTTTGTTTTGGGCTCCCTCAATATTTTTACAAGGATTATCGTGAAACTCAAGATATTTTGATTATTATCATACCCCACAGAAGCACACTGTAGGAATTCAAATTCGATATAAAGACAATCATTCTAAAAATAGCTTGGGAACCATTAATTTTCTAAAATGTAGTTGAATCCAAAACAAGTTACATAAATATTTGACATTTAATGTAATTTAATAACCTTGAAGTTGGGTCATGAAGCCTTCTAATTATTATGAGGATACTATAGTTTCCTAAAAACTCACCTCTGATTTCCGTTTGTAACATATGGGAAACGTCAAACAAAGAAGCATTTGCCCTTGTGAACAAATGAGAGTTGACAATACTAAGATCACTATACTGCACAGGTAACATAAATCCACCAAAATTCACTATTTTTCCACCTTTCTGTACATGGAAATCGTACAGGGCTGTAACTTCTCCTTTCTCAGTGGCGAATGTCCTTTTAAGCACATTTTTGCACAAGCCCTTGATTAGTTTCGTAGAAATCATTTTTCATTCAATCAATAGCACTGTCAGAGTTGTATGTTCCGTAGGAGAAATAATGTACAAATCTCTGTAATAAGCAGCGTTGAGATAAAAGGTCAAAGGTTCTATTGTGTATGTGGTAATGGCATTTATCACCACAAGGTACCCTTGTATGAAAAAATAAGTTTACTAGAGTGTAGTTCGATGTCCCCCCCACGGACTAAAAATTAATAAATGATTCTTCAAGAAAACAATGCTATCGCTAATAACCCTATATTAGTTAGATAAATAATTGATTCTAAAGAAGCTTGATTAACACAATATTTCAGCAAAAACTCAAATAATTTCGTTTCCTAACATTTAAAAACCTAGAAACTGTCGAAGTACGAAGTAAGCCCATATATACCGGGTGTCCCAGAATTTCCTTGATAAGTGATATTTTCAAATAGCACCCCATAGGTTTCCCTACATAAATGATATCCCTATTGTATTTAAAATTTTGTGGTACCTCATTTTTTTCGTAAAAAAGGAAACTGAGTGGTTTTTTAAGGGTACTGAATGACCTACCATACCATGGTTTCAAAAT
The DNA here is from genome assembly GCA_951848785.1 of Callosobruchus maculatus. NCBI lineage: Eukaryota > Metazoa > Arthropoda > Insecta > Coleoptera > Chrysomelidae > Callosobruchus > Callosobruchus maculatus. Next base: position 5,140,442 of record CATOUR010000032.1, read on the forward strand.
AAATGTCTTGTTCTTTTTTATTACGAAACTATCACACCTTAAACAAATTCATGTTTTATGCATCTTATGCTTGTGCCTTTAGGAAAAAATGGTTTGTACAGGGTGTCCAGTTAGTGTGTAATTCTTCGATATCTCGCAAGGTATATCTGATAGAAGAAAATGTCAAATACAATATTTATTTGGTTACTTAAGACGCATATTCTAAAAATATTTTAAAATATACAGGGTGTTGCGGGAAAGTAAGATAGTGATCAACTTGATTTTTTTATACGGAAATATAACTTTTTCTTAAATTTTTCTAATTTCCATCATTGATTTCTATTTAACCCTAAAATATTTTTGGGATCCGTTGCGACGTTGCCAAGTTATAATTTATTTTCTATTAATTTCCGGATTTGCAAGGTCGCAAGTAATACGTCCAAATTGATATATGCCTTTAACTTTTCTCAATAATATTATACAGCGAGTTACTTGAATATTAAGTGGATATTATTTTGGATGTTATTAGCAATTTGTATATACAGGGTGCTTTTGGCAGAATTTTAAATTACGGCAATTTGAAGGTCATTTTACTTGGTTTTTTTAAATATAACACCCTGTATGTTTTATTTTAAATCGAAATATCTACTAATACCCTATCTCGCCTTGTAATATTTTTTTCGCGTTTGCGGCGTTGCCAAGTTATAAATTATTTTTCCAAATTTTTAAAGAAATATCCCCATTTTAATTTATTTTAAATAGAATCCTCTACTTATTTTTATTGCAATGAATTGCGCGTGTCGAATTTAGCCAGAACTCACAATTTCAATATTTTGTTTCTATTAATTACTGAGATACGGCAACACCGCTTTTTCAGTAAACGGTACCGGAACGCTTAAATATTTCCAAAACTGCCACAGCTGGAGCGGTGAAATTCAATACTTGGGGGTTTTTGAATATACAGAATTCAAAAACGCTAACATCACTGCTGCCAGATTTACCACTTTTACGTCATAATTTTGAATGGAATGCCCTATTTATGAAGTCTAACGTAAAAGTAGTGAATCTGACAACACTGATGTTAGCGTTTTTGAATTCTGTATGTTCAAAAACCCCCAAGTATTGAATTTCACCGTTCCAGCTGTGGCAGTTTTGGAAATATTTGAGCGTTCCGGTACTGTTTACTGAAAAAGCGGTGTTGCCGTATCTCGATAATTAACAGAAACAAGATTTTGAAATTGTGAGATCTTACTAAGTTCGACATGTGCAATTCATTGCAATAAAAATAAGTAGAGGATTCTATTTAAAATAAATTAAAATCGGGGATATTTGTTTAAAAATTTGGAAAAATAATTTATAACTTGGCAACGCCACAAACGCGAAAAAAATATTACAAGGCCAGATAGGGTATTAGTAGATATTTCGATTTAAAATAAAACATACATGGTGTTACATTTAAAAACACAAAGTAAAATGACCTTCAAATTGCCGTAATTTAAAATTCTGCCAAAAATACCCTGTAGATACAAATTGCTGGTAACATCCAAAATAATATCCACTTAATATTCAAGTAACTTGCTCTATAATATTATTGAGAAAAGTTAAAGGAATATATCAATTTGGACGTATTACTTGCGACCTTGCAAATCCGGAAATTAATAGAAAATAAATTATAACTTGCAACCGATCCAAAAAATATTTCAGGGTTGAATAGAAATCAATGATGGAAACTAGAAAAATGTAAGAAAAAGTTATAGTTCCATATAAAAAAATCAAGTTGACCACTATCTTACTTTCCCGCAACACCCTGTATATTTCAAAATATTTTTAGAATATGCATCTTAAGTAACCAAATAACTTTTGTATTTGACAATTTCTTCTATCAGGTATACCTTGCAAGATATCGAAGAATTACACACTAACTGGACACTGAAATTAAAGGCACTACCATTGATTAAAGTATTTATATTATATTTATATAAATGTGTTAATCAATGGCACTACATATTTTAAATAAAATAATGAATTCATTTATGTAAGAAGAGCTGTGGGCTGCTATTTGAAAAAAAGTTGGAGGTGAATTTTAGAGGTTAAAGTACTAAAAGATGTTGCTTATGATTTTACTAAAAAAATAGGTTTATGCAGAAAATCAAAAGTACTACAAGATTTTGAATGAAATAGTTACGTAATTTGTGTAGGAAAACTATTGGGTGCTATTCGAAAAAAAAAAGTTAGAGGTGAATTTGAAGCGTTGAAGTAGGTACAAAAAAAATGTTTGAAGAGCGTGGTATGATAGACCCTATAGTACTTTCAAAAATACCACTCAGTTTTCGTTTGAACTTTTTTTTATTACGAGAATTTCACCTATCAAGGATATTCTGGGATACCCGATATAATACCCAATATAGAATATAAATGTTTAATTGTAAATGTTTAATTATATTGACTGGTGTTTTTTGTCACAATCGGTGGTTTGGGCGTTTGACTTGCAAAGTTTTGGAAAAAAACGCTCAAATCATCGCTTTCTAGATCATTGCTGAACATCTGTGTCAAATTCCACGTGACGAAGTAGAATATCTCAAAACCAGTGCAACCTACCGTATAGAAGGTGCATTCACAATAACCACGGATCATAGAGCGACGGAATTATAGAAAAAAGCTGAATTTTTTACTTTCTGAATCCTGACCGTCGGTACCAAATATTTAGTAAAACAATCTTGGGATACGGTCACTTATTATATTTCCAAAATATAAAATTTTACGACGTTTCGACGCCTCTATTAGGCGTCATATTCAGGTATTAAAACTAAAATAAAATATCAGAAATGTCAAACAGATACAAAATGACTAACATTCACAATTAATTTTTTTTAAAAAACAAAATTACAATTTAAAACAAATAATTAAAATGCAACAGAAAACTTACATTATACCACAACAGTCATATGTATTATGCCGGGTGGTGTTGGCAATTTGGTTTTCAGTGAGAGACTGGCGTGATGGAACAAAAATACCAAGCTGATAAAATATACGTTAAAAAATATATACAAGTACAAAACATAAGAAAACAATTAAATATCGAGGAAGGTAAATATTGATAAGATGGAAGAAAGTATAGGCTATGTTCCATTTATTAAATTTGCATATATGCATGAAAGATTGTATCTTGTATCTTGTATCTGTCCTGAAATTCATGCTGTTAGAACTTCTTTTTATATGTATCATCTCTAAGATGTTCCTTTTATACCAATCTTTCTCTTTGCATAAAGTTCTAACGTTGTTAAAATCGATGGTATGTTTATTTTCTATAGCATGTTTGCTGAGGGCGGGCGGTAGAATTCAGGTTCTTATTTTTAATATCATACTTATGTTTATATATGCGTTTATTTAAATATTGCTTAATTTGTCCTATGTATAAGTTGGGGCAATCTTTACAAGGTATTTCATAAACCAAGTTGCTATGCTCGTCCTTTTCTAATGCAGGTTTCAGGCTTGAAAATACTGCACAGGTTGTTGTCGTGGCAGTATGGGCAACATTTACGTTAAACTTATTGAAAATTTTATTAATGTTTTCGGAGAGTCCAGGTGTATAAGGCGTTGAAAAATATTTCTTTTTATTATTATCATTATTTGAACGTTGCCGGCGCTTATAAAGTTGATGTTTAACGTAATTAGTTTTAATACCTGAAGATGACGCCTAATAGAAGCGTCGAAACGTCGTAAAATTTTATATTTTGGAAATATAATAAGTGACCGTATCCCAAGAAAGTTTTACTAAATATTTGAAAAAAGCTGATACGAACATCGGAATGTCGGTAAAAAAGAGATAGGACACCGTCCGCCCGCCAATGAGGAAGCTGAAGATCGTGCGTCACACTTTTTAGTAATAGGGCTTATTAACAGACTATAGAAAAACTTATTTTAAGGTGAAAATTTTATACAAAAATGCTTCCTAGACCGTCTTAGTTTGGCTGTTGAAATTGTAAAAATACGACAGTATATCCACGGTTGACAGAATTTAGCACATGTGGTTTGCAATCTGACATATATTACGCTACTATAAATAGCATCTGTGATATCAAGGCCCACAAATAGCCAATGGTGTAGATGTGGGGTTTTAACCTAATAGTTAGTTCTTAAATAAATGCGATATATTTCTCAAATTATAAATAATTTTTATCATCTCCGATGCTTTTTGATCAATTTTTGTCCTTTGATTTCTTCCCGTTTGATGTTTAGAAGATAAAAATGATTTCACTGCAATGCGATTTGATAAACAGGAAAAATGATCTTTATTTTGTTAAAGAAAAATTGTGCGTCTTGTCTTGGGTAAGGAAAGCAAATTGCAATTTTACTCCCAATCAAAAATTACCTTCATAATAGCCAGCCGCCTTTTTTCGGTAGGTATGACATCAGGTTGGATGGTAAGAAAATATCTTCTAGCTCTTCTGATGTTAATATAACATTTTTCCCAGCATCTCTTAGAAGAGAGATTGAAGAATCGTGTTTATTTTTACTTACATATTTTTTAAAGATTTCTGGGACGATTCAGCCCTACCCTTAAGCGGCCTACAGATGTTGATGCATGCTGCGATTTCTGAATCGACTCAAGGTTTCATGAAACTTGCATCAGTTGCATAAGTTCCTACTCAAGTCGAAACCTGTTACGATGCCTGAATCGACTTGATATTTTATGCACGTTTCATGCAACACAGGAATAGTAGGGAGGAGTTAAATAGATATCGTCTTTGCATCGACGCAATACTATACACGTTGAAACCTGCATGAGCGTCACCGCTTTAAGCGGCCTACAGACGTTGATGCATGCTGCGATGCAGGCATCGACTTCTACGTTTCATGATGCAAGTAGCAGCGTATGTAGTACTGAATCACGTATTTTGCATTGCGGCTTGCAGCGATGCAGAGTCTGGAATCGCATTTTGGTCGGTGAGCCATGACGCCTAGTCGGTGACGCTGATGCAGGTTTCAAGTGTTTCAACGTGTATAGTATTGCGTCAATCCAAAGAAATCTCTACCCTACTTTTCTTGTTTTGCATGAAACGTGCATAAAATATCAAGTCGATTCAGGCATCGCAGCAGATTTCGATTTGAGTAGGAACTTATGCAACTGATGCAAGTTTCATGAAACCTTGAGTCGATTCAGGAATCACAGCATGCATCAACGTCTGTAGGCCGCTTTAGGTATGTCAATGTTCATTAATACGTACATACATGTTTCCTATGGATTGCATCGAACAGGGGTTCCCAAACTTTTCCTTATCCATTATAGAAACAAACGTAAAATGTCAACAACACCAGTGGCACAGTTTCTAAGAGAAGATATGTATATGAATTTAGTGTTTTCTTACGAGATTACCTTCACACTGACAATAGATTCACTGAATTATCTTTTTCTTCTTCTTTTATTTCACTGGACTCGTGTCAATTCTGACAGCTGCCCAAATTGCTGTTTTCAATCCTCAATCCAAATTGCCACTTTTTTCTTCCGAGTTGTGCCTGTCATGCTGTTACGGGGGCTGTTATCTCTCAAAAATTCTGTTTTAATCTTTTATGTCGCGTTTGTCTCTAAATTTTCATTTTGGGCCTAGTGCATTCTTGAACTATATATACCAATGCTTTTTGGTTGGGTTTGAGCATAATATGTCTTGATGTTAACTGGTCCCTTTGCCTCTGCTGATGCTTGCCTCTAGCATCTTTCACCTAGTTGCGGTCTTGCATTGCAATTGAATATGGTGTGATCTAGGCTGCCATATTCTCCGCAAGAACAATTTGCGTTGTCTTGTGATCGTGTTTTGTTGAGATGAACTAGATAAAAGCAATTATTATCCATACCATAGTTTAGAAAAACACATGTTTATATGATCTTTTCTACTTGAATGTGGATTAGAAATGTGCCCTTGGAATTTCGGCCCATCAATAAGAACAAAATTTACTTGTTTTTTTTTCGACAGGCTATGAGGTGGTTATTATTTTTTTCTCGAAAAAAAAGTGCGATACGAAGAGACATCAACAGACAAAAAGTTGTTTTTATCTATTTGATATGAAGAACATGAGTTAATTGTTTTGAATTGAAGTTCAGTGGCATACATTTTTTTGCTAATATTAATCGTGGGACTGCCTCAGAGGTACCTGTCAAAACGATAATTATCTCTAGTCAGTGTCTTATTGCAGTGAACAACACTACCAAATAACAAAAAAAATCTGCTAACTGATCAGAAAAATTAACAAACCATCATATTTTTCCCAAAATTTGACACCCTGTATGTTGAAAACCAGACTCTTTTGGGCACATGTTTATATGAGCTTTTCTTTTTGAATTTGGGTCAGAAATGCGTCCTAGGAATTACAGCATATGGTTAAGTAATACCCTGTAAACAAAATATCTGGATATTATTATGAGTAAAACAGCTCTAATTCGTTTGCACACATTTATTTATTTGCATATATTATAGAATATACATGTTGTATGAAACATTGTCGTTATGGTTTCAAATAAAAATCAGTCAAACTATAGTGATTTAGGAATACTGTATAACAACTTAACCATTTTAGTGGTTTATTATTATGAATCACAATACACAAATAAGTACCTAGACATCATAAAAAAAATATAGTTTTTGATAACCTACTAAAAAACTTGCGCAATTAAATGAATCGAAAAGTATTTTGAAATATATCAAAATTAACATACAAATACTACGCATCAAAAGCTATATCATATCAATCTTATCTTGAAACAGAAAAAAACCCTAATAGTCTGGGTGCGAGCTGGCACTTTATGTAGCTCATTCCGACAAAGCTGAGATTTTGTGTGTCGTTTGCTCAATTTGACAGCAAATTGGCGGTGGATACGCTTTAAATATGTGAAATGATAAAAAAATCTGATTATATGTCGAAACTACATAGATATTTTATTTTTCAAGTCATTATAAATGAAAATAGCGATATGAGTCTAAACCGCATTCGAGTTACAAGCCCAAAAATGATTATTTACAATCCTGAAAAACGACATGAAAAACTTAAAATATTGCCCAACATTTGAACAGTTCTAATGAAACACATACCTACATCGATATTCTCCACCATATGAACGACAGAATGGGACAGTAACCATCGGTGTGCGTAGCGGTATCCATGCTGTTTTATCTCTCACACAAACGGGTATATGGTTGAAAATATACGCACGTTATAAACTTTTTATTTAACTTATAGTTAAAAAAAATTGTTTTCACAGTTGAAAATGCACATTCGAAGGTCGCTCAATCTGTTCTAATAAAATCCAAGAGATGACGCTTGTAACATCGTCAATGTAAAGTGATGTCAATCGATATTTACCAGTACGCTGCACTCCAAACTGTATATCACATAGTTTAATTCTTCTTATCTATTGATATAACTCGATTACAAAGGAGGGTAAAATTAATTTCGCTTTTATTTAAAAGCGTTAATGCTGGAGAGAATCAAAGCAAAGTTCGTGGCACTTCAGCTCCTGTGGTTTTATTCTCAAAAAGCTGCCTACACATCTGAGCGCACATAGTTTGAGTTAACACGAATATGCAAATGTGGACACCACATTCGTCGTGTCTCAAGGCATGCGGGCTGACTCGCGTGCGACTTTGAGCATGCATGGGTCACGCCAAATCTTGTCGGTTTTCGGTCACCGCTCAAAGAAAACGTTCAGTTCAGTGTGGACGGTTATACGTTGTCTGTGCCGTGCAACGACGTCTGTGGTACCTGCTTAGTCCTGACTGTGAACATGATGCGAGTTGTGAACACACGCATGCGACGTACAAACTAAAATCAACATATGACTTGAGAACACACACATTGAGCACGCGCGCGTATGTGTGTGTTCTCAAGTCATGTGCGCTTAAATGTGTCGTTTCGAACGCCCTGTGAAAGTACCTTCTTCTGAAATGACTGACAAAATCTTCGATATTGTTTTGAATAACCGAGGAACCAATATGCATGAAATAATCGTTCACTGTAGCATAAATTTTGTACCGAAAGCTAGATATGAAAAATCTCGCCATTTTGGCGCTTTTTCGTCATAATACTGATAAGTTTCTGCATCGATACACAACATGGATACACTACAAAGATAAAACAGCACTCAGATTGGTCAATTTTTGAAAGCAAACGGGCTCCGAAGAAGGCAAAGCTAGTGAAATAGGTAGGCAAGGTTATGGGCACAGCCCTTTGTGATGCTCACGGTATCCAGGCGCGTAACTATGAGGGACCTAGGGGTCCGGGCCCTCCCTAGACATCGCGTCGCTGCCCTCGCCCCCCCCCCCCCTAGTAAGAGTAATATCTGCGTTTCTTTGCAAGCTTGGCTCCGATAAGTAGGCTTCTTAACTTGTGATAAGTTATTACCACAGCATAGTAAATAACCAGCACAATATCTCTGAGGATTTCCTATATAAAAATGGTTCAGAATTTGACCTTGGGATGATTTTACGGCTGTGAAGTTTGGGTAGAGATGCGAAAATGAAAATATCGATACCGTTACCAATCGATATTTTTTAGCCAAATAGGCGCGTTTGGTTCGTACAGAGAATTTTGTGCAATTGATTACATCCCTCAATAATTATATAATTATTTTCGATACCGATGCCCCCACAAAAGCATCGATACCAGCTTGGAATCGCTCAAAAAGTATCTAAGATAAAAATACTCGATATTAGTGCAAAAGTACAAGTATCGAAGTATCGTTAGCATCCCTACAAAAAATCATCCAAAAGTGGGGATGCGCGTGTAATTTGCGCCAACCTGAGATATTGTGCTGGTTGTTTACTATGCTGTATTATTATCATCATCTACCCAGCAAAATTACACTTCTTCGCTTCAATATTAGTGCTCCGAGGGCGTCCGATCGCAGCCCGAAATCCATCGAATTTAGTTTCTGTTTCGGCCGTAGTTTCGGCTGGATGGCAGCCGAAACCGAAAAAAGCGAAACCCGTTTTTCGACCGAAACTAGGCCGAAACCGAAACAGAAACCGAATGTTCGGTCGGACACTAGCTTTCAATAATACTTCTACTCCAGCTATGGTTGGCATCTGACGGGTTTTTCAATGCCCGGGTAGGGCCCACGAAAGTCTCGACCGTGCAATAGCCCTCGCCAAATCAATGCCAACGATCTAATTGTAACGAGACATTATTAATAATTATAATAATGTATTTACCAATGGTACAAATAGGGTAAATAAATCACGTGACCCAGAGAAGATACTAGCATAAACCCTTTTTTTGCTCTCCAAATATTGACGTTTGCTTCTCTCGGATGTTTGAGGACCGGAAGACAACTGAGCAAACATTACATAAACTTTTTTTGCTCTTCAAAAAAGGTGATGCCTGACTGCTCCTTCCGGATTTTTGAGAAACGGAGTTGACAACCCTAATAACAGGCCATGCCCGATTACGATTATGCTCGTGACGGCAACATCTACATTTGTTAGGGAAAAGGGAGAAAGGATAACAGGAGAGTATTATGCACCATTAGGCTGAAGAAAAAATCTAGAAAATCAGATGTATACGCCGCTTTGCATATGCGATGGCCAAAACTATGAACTTAAAGTGCTAATTATTAAAACATCCACAGTATTCACCAGTTATGGTCCACAGTGACTTTCTTATTTTCCGACTCCACCAAGGCATTAGACAATGTCTAAAGGAGAAGTAGTCACCTAAACACCTGCCTATTTTGAGTAGCTTTCGTAATCCTACTTTTGGGTCGGCTTAAAAAAATTGGAAAACGGTTATAAAAATGTATACCTGGTAGGAGGTTGTTGAAAAGTTAAAAAATATCCAAAAAAAGGTATTTTTCTACTTTTTTCAAAAGACTTAATGAGCGATCCTCTTATTTAGTATTGTCAGAATGTTAAATAATTTATCTCAAAAACGGTTAACTTTAGAGAAAAGCTTCTAAACATATTTTTTCATACATAATAACCAAGGCAACCTTAAAAATGTGTGAATACAGTTTCAGGTTTGAGAATCCATAGTAGCCGCAACCACCGCTACTTTGCCAGCAGACATTCACTGCTTTTATCAGTAAACAATAGGCAAACGCATGCACAAAACATCAGCTGTGCTAAGATGAGCTACTTGGATTACCAGCTAGCTACCAGATTATAAAAAATAGCACCTTTTTAACCATTCATTAAAAAATATGTAATTTTCCAACGGCACCCTTGTATAAATAATATTTAAAATATATATAAAAGCTATTTTTTAGCAAAAATATACATGTATATGAACATTTCTGAAGCCAATACTTTTTTGTCTGAATATACATCTGTTTAAACGCTGTAATACTCAGTCAAAAAACCATTATTTTCAAAGAGGCCTTTATAAATGTCGGAAAGCTTCAAGTGTATAAAAAGTAAATGGATCCAAATTAGGCCTATTAAGACCAAAGTCACAGTTTTTAATAAATGACTGGATGAGCGGTAAGGAACTAAACTGTAGTCTGTAAACTGTGTTTTATATGTTTGATTAATAATCTAATTGGAAACCAACCAATACCATTAATTATTTTGTTAGCTTCAGACTCTTACAATACATATTTACATTTACATTATGAGGTAAGTGTGCCATAACTTTGCAGCCATTGATCAAAATCTAACGATAAAATTTCACTGTTATTATATTAGCATTGAAAATTCAAAAGAGAATTTATTACATTTGTTTTGGAAGCTCTTGTACACACTGGCAAGAGTTTGTCTGACGTCTTATTTAAGTTTAGAAGTGTCTAATATATCTTAACCATAACTTCCAGTTTAAAATCATCTGTAGATTAGCATAACATGTTTTACAAACACTGATACTTCTTCAGGGTCAAAAATCCCTGTACAAAAATTTAAACGTATTGTTATCGGCATTTAATAAAAAAAAATGCAAAGGGATCTTTCGCGCAGAAAAAGATCTTGGGACTATTTCCGTGGAATTGAAACAATTGCCACGCTAGAATTATGACACGCAAACCTTAAATGGCATAAATCACAAATCATAATGACAAAAACTAGGAACTCACTAAACAATCAGATCCAATAACTCCATATTTTGAAAAAAAAATCGGATTAGATACAGCCTTTTCCAAGATAGCAAATCAATGGTAAATATCATTATACATTATTGAAAGTAAAATATTTCAATCATGAATGATAATATTGGATAAATTGAGTTGAGAATTTTATCAAATACGTAATATTCACTTGCTATTTATTTGCATATATTAGTACAAATAAATCAAATTTGTCTGTCTCGCTGTGGGTGAAGGGTTTTTTCTTTGGAATCCAAAAAGCAATCTTTCATTTTTCCGTGAAGTGGTTCTTAAGGAAATTCGCGAAAATAGGCGGAGGAAGTATTGGAAGAACAATCAAATTTTTCGGACGCTTCTATCAAAAATCATGTTGAATATTTCTATAGTCGGCGCCGAATGTTTACAAAAAATAAACGATTAGAAGTAATATGAAAACTAAAGACTAAAACTAGTGAACCGATTACTTGTCTCACACACACTTCATGGCTTTGCAGCAATGTAGGTTATATAATTTTCAATATATAATTTTAATTAATAACTCATTGTGCGCAAATGAAATACCAATCACAAAAGGTGTGTGACGAGGCTGTACACTCTCACCTTTGTTATTCAATGTATACGTCGAAAAGATTTTTCAGTTAGCACTTGAAGACGAAACGAACGGCATCAAAATAAATGGCTTCCCTATGTAAGATACGCTGATGATACCGCAATAATAGCAGGCAACATGGGACCTTAATTTGATGATTGCCAAAATAGAATCGGAAAAGCGTATGGCCTAAAAATCAATATAACAAAAACTAAAAGATTGTAAGTCGAAAACAAGATGCCAACAATCAGCTTTTTATAGACAACCAACAGATCGAACGAGTAAATAAATTCAAATATTTGGGTTCAACACTAAATGCAAGATGGGACTGTGACGAAGAAATCAAAATACGCATTGCGATGGCCAGGAGTACTTTTATAGGGTTTAACAGCTTTCTTTTACTCCGAGAAACACTAGACTCCGTGTGGTAAAATGTTATATGGCCAATACTAATATACGGTGCTGAAACTTGGTCCCTCAAAATTAAGCCAATGAATAGAATCGAGGCCTTCGAAATGTGGACGTTACGTCGGCTTTTGAGAATTCCATGGACAGGTCATGTTACGAACTAGGATATATTGAAAAGAGCCTCCACCCAAAGAGAGTTGGTACTGAAAATCATAAAAAACGCAAAGTAACTTAGGTCACATGCTTGGAGGCCCCAAATATAGGCTACTGAAAGAAATTTTAATGGGTTACATTGAAGGAAGGAGAGGTCCAGGTCGCAAACAACACTCATGGCTCCGAGATATCAGAAACTGTTGTCACGTCAACGACAGCACAAAAATAGTGAGGAGAGCAGAGGATGGCACTCTACACATCGTCGGCTACGAGAGCAGATAACCGCCTATACGTTGTAAAGCGTATAGCACCCAAAGAAGAAAGAAGAAGGTTATGTAATTCAAAAAGCTATTCTGTTTATAGAAAGTTCAGTCATGAGAACCGTATAAAGACAAGCATATTCGTCATAGGATTCTTTATAATCTGCGAGACATAACTGTCGTGTCCGCAATGTGACGACGTTGGCAACGCTAGAACATGGCAACACCGGGATTAGCCAATACCTTCTAGGGATCTAGAGCTAGAAGCTAATGGACTAGCTGTATCGGCGTGAGGGCATCGTCTTTCCCGCAGGATAAATGAAATGCATGCATCTGAAATCGAGGAAAAATATAATAAAGACTGTGAAAGATTACGGGCGTTGCGATTTCCGTTACCAAGAACACGTCACGTTTTGACGGCGACGATGGGATCTCGAAAATTCCTGTAACGTATGCTCGAAAGAACTAGAGAGAGTAATCCAACAACAGGTAGGAACTGGAGAACTGAGGAGCAATCATATCATGGAGTCGTTCGGGAACATCGAACCTTTCTAGCCTGCAAGATGGGAAGCCTACATTGAAAGAGTGGAATTTTTCTTGACCGCCAACGACATCACAGGTAGTGACAAAAACAAAGCCACATTTTTGAGCATGAAGAAAGCCACATTTTTAGCATTTGTGGTCCAGCTACATAAGATGTCCTAAAATGCTACCTGCACGTGCACTTGTATCAAGTGTACCTTACAACGATCTAATCAAATTGCTGACTGAACATTTCACACCAAAAACGTCGCAGATAGTCTATCGCTTTAAGTTTTACAGACGAAATCAACAATCGATGGAACGTATAGCCGATGTATCAAAGAACTACGAGGCCTGGCGGAATATTATGGATTCGACAGTAATCTAGAAGAAATGATAAGGGATCGTATAGAGTGCGGAATGTTAGACAATGGGTTGCAGCGACGACTGTTATCGGAAACGAATATAATATTCCAAAAAGTGCAGAACGCCGGCGCCAACGCTAGGTGAGGTTCGAGTGATCACGGTCATCCAACATACCAAAGGGACCGTAAATGGCAAGTGTTTGCGATGTGAGGGAAACCATACAGCAGATAACTGGGGACTTAAGGACGTGGAATGTAGTATTGCCTGAAAAAGGGTCGTATACAGAGAGCATGCTATGTAAAGAAAATACAAAACTAGCAGCCCATGCGGCAGGGTAATGTTCATGCCCAGGGAGAGTCAGAAGGCACGATGTATGCAGGTGATAGTGACCCATAAATAGTGTTACAAGAGACAATAAGGGAAACTTTACAATGTCAGTGCGAATATACCATAAAGTGGTTGTATGGAAGTGGACTCCAGAGCAGCCTATACAGTAATGGGGATAGATACCTTCCAAGAAATATTTACTGGCTACCCATCGAGAATAGTTGCTGAGACACCTATCCTGAGAGACTATCAGAATGGAATCAATGAAACAGTAGGTCACTGCAATATTGAAGTTACTCGAGGTAAGCGAAACGCTGTTATCTTTAATGATAATAGTAGCAGCTAATCGGGCTACCTTCTCGACAGAAATTGGTTTGAGAAGTTAGGATTGTAGCTATGTACAGTGGACAATGTTACGAATGTTAGTGCTAAAGATTATGTGGAAAAATACCACACGTTTTCAGTGAAGACTTATGAACATACAAGGGACCACCAGTGTCGTTCAATTTGGACTTGAATGTGCAACCAATCATGTACGCGTCGTGTACCGTAAGGAATGTATTGAAAGAGAACTTGATCGCTTAATTAGCCAACATGTTTTAGAAACAGTGTCACACCCAAGATGGAGTACGCCTGTTGTAGTAGTGGTAAAAGACAATAATGAAATGAGGCTATGTGGAGATTACCGGATAGCGCCGTATATCGTTTGCACTCAAGGAACGTGTTGAGAGAGAAGTAGCGCCGGTACTCTGTAACTTAGAAACGTGTTTCAATGCACTATGTACTATGGGATCGGGTGGCCTCGTAAATATGACAGCGTGCCGTGACAGCGTAGTAGACACGTGATAGGCACACGAAACTGCCATGGTCGTCATGGTGTCAGAAACATGTTTCTATCTCTTAAGTTAGAGAGTAGCTCAGAGTAAAAACTGAACACAGAGGTAGTAAACAAACCACTTCAGCATGGCGTGCTCAAAGCCATCATCTTTTGACACCTCAGCCCCCAAACATTGCCAACTAACCTGAAAATTCTTCGAATGCATTCCATGTTACAAACACTGCTCTGCACTGTCCCATCTCGAAAAACTGTTAAACTACACTCGAATATAGCACAGTCCGTAAAGCTTCACTACAGTTACCAACAAATAGCGAATTCGGTTTTACTGACCAAGCATAAAAGACGCACAACCAAAACAAACGTTTAAAAGGGCTGATATACGTACGAGCAAGTACGCGTACTTATGGCTCGACGACCTTTTTCGCCTGTGTGTCACCGAAGTACGCGTACTTTAAAACCGTCGCGCAAACCGCCGGCGAGCCAACTGGTTTGAAGTGTTGCTCGTAGCTGGTCTCAGCTCTTACTGTGAGCCGCGAGCCACCACTTTGTTTTAGCAGGCCATCGATGCACAACGCTTGATGTGTGTGGCGTTTGTTAAACGTTTTGTTTATTTAGGAAAATTATCAAAATGAGTGATTTCAGCTTCACGTGTGTCACCGCGTCGAGCCGAGTAAGTTCGCGAACTTAAAAACCGCGTACTTAAACTTTAACAGTCGGAGTTTACCGTAAACAAATCGCAGGAAAATTACATAGGCGTTGCCAGCTCCTCAAAATTTATGTAAGACAGAATTTGCGTTTATGATGAAGAAACATGCAGTAACGCAGTAGAGGTCAAACATATCTATTGATTTTGCTGTAATCATTCCTGAAACATTAAAATACCGTCTTTTTTAACGTAGAATGGAATATTTCTGGATACTATACAATTAAAACGATAGTAAACAATTATGTTTGCCGTATGGTGGTCAATATGACAACGTAAGAAAAGATGTTGGCCTATTAGAATTAGTTGTTTACTACCTCTATGTTCAGTTGTTACTCTGAGGAGAGTACCTACCTAGATCGCGTAATTAGCCAAGGCGTTTTAGAAACAGTGTCACACCCAAGATGGAGTACGTCTGTTGTAGTAGTGGTAAAAGACAATAATGAACTGAGGCTTTGTGGAGATGATCAGTTAACTTCATATAAGGTCTGTGAAAGATTACGGGCATTCTGATTTTCGTCACAGAGAACGTCACATTTTGGCGACAAGTCAGGAGCCGGGAATCCTGCAGAAACGGAGCAAAGCAGACCGCAGAGAATATGAAGATCACCGAGGCGGCTAGAGGACTTTGATGTCACCCTCGATAGTCTGAGCGATGGGGAGGAGTGTCGTGTCCGCAATGTAGCAACGTTGGCAACGCTGGAATAATGCAGATGCGCAGTAGCAACAATACCGGGACTATCAGGCAGTTGAGGCAGTACCGGCGCGGCGGTTGGAAACAATGAGGGCATCCACCTTGGCTCGGTATAAATGAAACGCATTCGTTGTAATCGAGAAAAAATATAATAAAGTCTGTCAAAGATTACGGACGTTGTGATTTCGGTCACCAAGAACACGTCAATAACCTGTACGAGTACTCTAGGTCCTTTTCTCGTGTTTGATGACTACCTCATTACGAAGATTGTATTCAGCATTTCTATAATGTGCATACAAAGTAGGTATACATATATAGAGCCGCAGGATTTAAAGCAAACGCAAAAGCAACAAGCCGGGTAAATCCATGTAAAAGTCCTCAAAACCTAATTCTCGGAGATAAAACCAC
This sequence comes from Callosobruchus maculatus, assembly GCA_951848785.1. Classification (NCBI taxonomy): domain Eukaryota; kingdom Metazoa; phylum Arthropoda; class Insecta; order Coleoptera; family Chrysomelidae; genus Callosobruchus; species Callosobruchus maculatus. The sequence continues at coordinate 5,156,751 of CATOUR010000032.1, forward strand.
CAATTTCTACTACCTATCTTTTCATTTCCAGCAGCAGCGGACCAATCATCCGAAAACGAGTAACCTTTGACCAGTCTACAACTTGGTAAGTGCTGATCCTATTTCAATAGAACGATAGGGTAGTGATGTGACAAGAATCTAATAATTATGGTGTTTAGTACTATAGACATATAAAATGCTGCGTCAGGCGTACTAACTGATCGGTTCAATATATTATAAATTACTATTACACTATGAAGTTGCCGGTGAAAATGACAGTGGTTTGGCGCAGGATTGTCACTCGCTACACTGCACTGATATGTATTTCTTTATAGTGGTCGGATTTTTGTGCAGCTGCATTTATTTACCGCAGCAACTGACAGATGTGATATCACAACTTGAATTTACAGTTGACGTTTTAGAGATGTAATTTGATCCTTTTGAAACTACTGCTCGAAAAGGTATAGTTTGAAAATGATTTTTGAGGGGATGATTACTCTGAAATGCAATATCTAACCTACAAACCTGATGTTTGAACAGCTAGCAGTAGCTATGGGGCGGCTGCGCCTGGCAAGTAGGCCCCAGTAGGCCCTTTTTTCCATCTCCCTGCCAAACCTTCCCAACCTTTTAACAAAAGCCAGTATGTCGGCCCAACCTAGGGAGGGTAATTTCTCTGGCGGGAGTATATCAGATCTCTTATGTCAGCCCGCCTAGCAACTCACATTTCACAAGGAAGTGGTAGGCCGTTTCATCAGCTCCTCCATAGCTCATAAATAGGGAGTCATCTTCAATTCCTAACAGTGATAAATGCCGCCTGAGCCTACAGTGGCCCGTCAGAATACTCACGAGGTTCCTGATTGCACATCGGCCTTGGTTCCGTAGCCATGCTGATCTAGATATGTTCAGCCCGGCTATAAAATCCTTGGCTTGTTTGCATCCCTCACTTTGCCTCCACTGTTCATCTATCTATCATCTATCTTCTTGAGGGCTGACATTACCTGCTGCCTACCTATAGCAGGCTCCGGGCCAACAAACGGTCTCCCGCTGCCGAGTTTGAACTGCTACCTGCCTAGTTGTAGTCGGAATCGTAAGTAATTTCACTACATTTTTATAAAATATGTTCGCTATAAAAATGCGGTATCTTGAGCTGTGCTGTGCTACAGGCATATACGGTATTTCCAAACGCTCTTTGTTTATAGATTTTGTCACATTTCACTTAGACATTATTTTTGGAGTTACTTTAAATGGGGCCTCAGATTACAAACTACTTTTTTATTCTTGTACAAAATTATCCGCTGTCAATAAAAGGTGAGTCCAATAAAGTAAGCTGATTTTGCTCCTTAGAGAAATCTCTTAATAAAATTAAAAAGAAAGTCTTCCAGAGTTCGCGTGAATCATCCAAGACATTTTCAAAAACTGACACCAAAATAATGCTTTGTACTACTACTGTAAAGTTCGTTCAACATGTGGTTTTATTTGTGGGTCAGTAAAGCGCCAGAATCGGAGAAACAACCACAGGGTGAATTTCAGAAAATACATTAACACTTTTTTAAATCCAATGTAGTCAAAGAAATAGCTGAGGCTCTGTGGTCAAATTCTAATTTCTTGGTTTCATTGTCAGCGTTCAAGGTAATGTCTACCCTAGAGTAACTTTGAACATCTATTAATTAAATTAGAGAGATGTGTTCGAGTTAAAATCTAATTAATTGTCAAAGCTCTAGCCCACGCTCGTGATATTTTTCGTTTTTTGCCTTTTTTCAATTATGTCCTGTTTGCAAATTAGTTTATCAGTAAAAAATAGTGTTTTTATTATATTTATTATATTATTTTATTTGGATTTAAAAAATAGCTACTTGAACATGAAATACCCTGAAATAAATATAATGTGAGACGCAATTATAAGTGTTGGAGGGGCTATGCTATTCACTCTTTGAAGAATTGTATGTTTATCATAAACGATACTTTTCGTCGAGATATTAGCAATTTAAAAACAGTCTTTATATTGAAAATCTATCCTGGAAAAGGAACCATAATTAGTAACAGGTTACAGTCAAACCTACCAACATAAATAATGTCTCCTATCTACCGGAACTACCACTTTCCAATATTTCTTTTTTTGCAGTTGCAAACTGATCTGTTATTTTCAGAATCAATTATTGATCCTATGAGATAATAAAGGTACTATGAAACGATTGCCTTATTTAATAGCTTCAAAAATTTGCAACTTCGGCATTATCATATTATAACATAAATTATTTTTATCTTTCAAAGATAGTGTCAAGCAAAAGATCCTGATTGAAGTTTGAAATTGAGAGCAGTTTGCAACAGTATGCCATGGTTTTTTACCAAATTACAATATCCAACATATTATTCAGAGTGCGACAATGCTATTTGGTCTTCTGGTAATGGAGTTCTTTTATAGTCCGATTCGTTCACCAAGTAGATTACAAGCACTCCATAGAGTGCTATGAATATTCCCATAAAATTGAATACAACTCCTTCTGCTTTGAAGTGAGCGTACTCGCTCCCGCTGAAAAATAATTATATGTGAAATTAGTAGCATATGACAAGATGAGCATCGCTAGTGATCGGTGCTGACACCTTTCGATTGCTAACTACACAGACTGATTCCCCCAACATTTGTTACCCACGGTTGTAATATTTTTTCGGTATTGCAATATTAAAGCATTTTGAGTTGTTGATTCAATAGCGTTATCTCTGATATTGGTCTGCCGACACCGACGTCAAAACACCTAAAAACCCATAACCCAAACTTAGAAAAGTTTGAAAACGTAACGAACTGACGTAAACCTAGCAAACATTTTGAGGAAATTTTGTTGCCATAATAGGCTATTAGTTGAACTTATTAGACTACTATTAGCATTTTACTTTCCAGAAAGTTTATGAAATCCCTATCGCACAAAGTATAAGTGTATCTAAGGCAATAATGGGGGATAAAAGCATCTTTAACTAGAATAGTAAGGAGCTACAGGGCAACTTCATAATTGAACTTGATGTATTTGGGAATAACTGGGATTGACCAAATGATATTAATTACAAATGAGAAGTGAGTGTTGTAGATATCTTGGAATACTTACAGGGTCCAGACAGCTTTCTCCATAATTCCGGAAATGGCCGTAATAAGTGCTAGTATAAACAGTCCAGCGCCAAATGCAGTATGAACAGGCATGGCTGCTTTACGTATGGAACCAGCTAGGCCTGGGTACAGAAAGGTGACAAACCCTGCCAAAAACTGAAAGTACATAAAAATCTAATCAATTTATCCGTAGTTGTAAATATTAAATAGACCAAGAATTATGGAAGAGTATTTGCAACATCTAAGACCATCATGGGAAGTGAAAATGAGTCCCTTTAGTAAATCATATTTTCTTGTAGCATTTTCTTTGAATTAATCCTTGTTAATGACAAAACTGAACATTTCTATTAAAGTTTGATTGTGAGCAAAAACCTTAAATACAGCATATCAAGTAAAATTCCAACAGATCGCTGCATTTGACAGCAACCTGGCACTACAAATACAATTCAATGATAGTTCGTTTGGTAAATTAAAATATAATACTGAAAAACGAGTTATATTGGAAAAAGATATTCTCGCGTCTTTATTAATTCCAAAAACCGTTCAAACAAATCCCATTTCAGCACTCAATTAACATAATATACAGGGTGTCCCAGAAGTCAACGTCAAGCCGCAACGGGGTGACAGGATTGGTTGTAACTATCATGAGAAAAACCAGAAAAAAAATCTATCCCATGTAGTTTGAAAATTATGAGCATTTAAAGAAAACCTAGAAATTTGGCCAAATTATAACAATTTTTCTGTTATTGTGGTTAACTTTTATTATTTTTGTTCGTTTAAGCTTTGGGACCGTAACCCTAAATAACATTTCTAGAAGCACAGTCAAAAATAATGACACAATTGCCCCAAGTTTTCTAGAATGAACACTATTTATTAAACTATGAATTTAAAATTTTCAAAGTTTGCTGACTTTGAAAGGCCCTACTTTAAAAAAAATGTACTAAAATGCCTTGGCAAGTGCCATTAAAAGTTGGCGCATTTAACCAGGATTCTAAATTGGTACAATACTTGTTAGTTTCATACTAAAAAAAACGAGTAAAAAAAGGAAAACCTCAAGTAACCTGATTTTTGCTAACCCATTTTACTCAGGTCAGATGTTCTTTATTCGCACAAGCTTCTGGTAGGTTCTTAATTTTACGGCAAAATGATGAGAGAAATGGATCATGAACATATCTGCTATGAGTGAGCGAAACAGATAGTGACGCCACTTTTAGTAAAGTCGACAAAAATAAGTAAAATTAATAAAATAATGAAAAATTTTGACCTAGTTTAGGTTTATTGGAATGAAGGTCAGGCAATAAATATTCAAATTGTTTACCATCAGCCTCAATACATGCCCTACATCTTCTTAAAAAAAGATCTACTTATTAGCCAGGCATATCCTCGAGAGTTGTTGCAGCTTGAGAAATTCGTTTACGCAGCTCGGCTACGCTCTCAATGGTCTTTGAATAAACTTTTTCTTTAAGAACATCCCGATAACAAAATTCCAGGGGATTTAAATCTGGGGAACGGGCTGGCCACGAGATAATGCCTGAACGTCCACCTCCACCTCCCGAATATTCATAAGCATAATTCGCTGGGCAGCCATCTTGTTGCCTTATGTGGCGACGATCTGTTAAGCGGTCTACAGACGTTGATGCATGTTGCGATTCAGGTATCGACTTCTTCGTTTCATTACGCAAGTAGCAGCGTGTGTGGTACTCAATCACGAATTTAGTATCACTTGCGGTGTGCAGCGATTCTGGAATCGTATTATGGATGGTGAGCCATGTCGCCGAGCCGGTGACGCTGATGCAGTGATGCAGGTTTCAACGTGTTTAGTATTGCGTCGATACAAAGATATAAGCACACCCTACCATTCTTGTGTTGCGTGAAACGTGCATGAAATATCAAGTCGATTCAGGCATCGCAACAGGTTTCGCTTTGAGTAAGAACTTATGCAACTGATGCAAGTTTCATGAAACCTTGAGTCGGTTGAGGAATCGCGGCTTACATCAACGTCTGTAGGCCGCTTAGTGGTACGTCCTCCAACAAAGTTGGTAAATTTTATCGTAAAAAAATGTAAGTCATTCGAGCCATTCAAATTCTCAGGCAGCACAGCTTTGCCGTTTAAAATTCCGGTTCACAGGCTTACTTTAAAGTGATACTGGGATCCGTCTTCTCGCATTAAATGTGCCTGGCTAATAAGTAGATCTTTCTTAAGAAAATGCAGGACGTGTATTGAGGCTGATGGTATACAACTTGAACTTTTATTGTAATAAAAAATGTTATTTTCCTATCTGACTTCTAATCCAATAAACTTAAACTAAGCTAGGTCACGATTTTTCATTATTTTATTAATTTTACTTATTTTTGTTGACTTTGCTAAAAGTGGCGTCACTATCTGTCTTGCTCACTCATGGCAAACATGTCCGCGATCCACCTCTCTCATCATTTTGCCGTAAAATTAAGAACCTACCAGAAGATTGTGCGAATAAAGAACATCTGACCTGAGTGAAATGGGTTAGCAAAAATCGGGTTACTTGAGGTTTTCCTTTTTTTACTCGTTTTTTTCAGTATGAAACTAACAAGTATTGTACCATTTTACAATCCTGGTTAAATGCGCCAACTTTTAATGGCACTTGCCATGGCACTTTAGTACATTTTTTATTTGAAGGAGGGCCTTTCAAAGTCGGCAAACTTTGAAAATTTTAAATTCATATTTCAATAAATGGTCTTCATTCTAGAAAACTTGGGGCAATTGTGTCATTATTTTTGACTGTGTTTCTAGAAACGCTATTTAGGGTTACGGTTCCAAAGTTTAAATGAACATAAATAATAAAAGTTAATCACAATAACCGAAAAATTGTTATAATTTGACCAAATTTCTAGGTTTTCTTTAAATGCCCATAATTTTCAAACTGCATGGGATAGATTTTTTTCTGATTTTTCTCATGATAGTTACAACCAATCCTGTCACCCCGTTGCGGCTTGACGTTGACTTCTGGGACACCCTGTATATTTTTGTCATTTTTCATATATGTGTAGACAACAACATTCAGAGTTATTAATCAGTTTAGGAAATTGAGTCCATAAATATTATATTTCTTAAAATAAAAAATTTACCTGAGTAGCAAAAATAATAACTGTAATCAAACCAATCCAGGAATGAAGAGTATATAGGTTTGGTATGGGCGTTTTTGCATAATTGTGCGAGTCAAATACTGCTTTCAGGCCTATTACAGATAAAATAAAAGCCAGAAAATGTATAGCAGCATGAGTTAGCTTCAAGTTTTTCTTTGCTGAAGTTCTGTATGTTCTATACACTAGCATCGCTGAAAAGAAATATTTCCTTAGTACGATAAACAAGAATAAACACTTTTTTAGGACACAGATTTTTTCTCTTGTTATGAATATAAAAAAATAAGAAAAGCAACCACCAACACTCACTTCATCAAGAAAGTCAAGTCAAGAAAGTAAATAATTCATATATCTTATCTTACTTTTAAATCTATGGATTGTAAATTCATGACAAATTCTTCAGGCTAATAGCCTTATTGTCCAAAGAACACAAATTTAGGTATTTACTGTTCTGCTCAGAATCAATTCTGATTCTACAGTGACAGCAACTGGTGTTCAATGTGCAAAATGTCTTTGTCAGCCCCTTACTTTTAAGTTGCCCAGGTATACAGCATAAAAATGAAAATTGATATGAAACAAAAAGCAAACTCTTCAACTTCATTATTGAAATCTCCTATAAACACTTTTGAAAGGAGTTAGTTAACTTTAACTTATATCTGACATTGTTGGGAACCTAAACCTTCTGAGTATTTTGACAACTGAAAACCGATGTATGAAGTTTAAATACATCTGAAATAATAAACGCATTTGTAGATCAAGAGCCTAAAAAGTATTCAAAAAAAATCACCATACATAATTTGCTAGTATATTTTTATAAAGAAAGATATTTATCATATTGATATTTGCTAAGGAGTATAAAAATTAAGGAAAATCTAAATATAAATTATAACTATATCACTTATCCTCAATCAACTTTTAGTTGAGTATTCCGATCAATTAATTATTTGCAACATGTTCTTTTGACTTGAGAGTTGAGGAGAGTTGAACACCTCAGAACAATCCCTCTATATTTCAAAAAATATTTGAAATACATTAGAAATGTTCCATCAATATTGAAATGAATGTTGTCAATAGTGAAGGTAACTAACACACATTTTAAAACTTATATTCCAAGAATTCTTTAACAGAATATGACTTTGTATTTATTATACAATTTATCTAGTAAAAAATTTGTGATAAAATTTGAATGCTCAAAAATTATTTTTGTTTCTGAAGAAAAGTAGTAGCACTCATACATCGAGTCCGTAAAAATTGAGAAGGTGCAGTTCCCTAAACTAGCCAAGGCAAATTTTCCTACATCATAACAACATCCTGAAAATATAGGATATCATGTCTCATACTATTTGCCTATATGACCCCCCCCCCCTCCCCCAAGGGATTCAGGATTTGCTGCTAACTCCAAACTGTATATTGCCCCCCCCCCCATAATGAACCTCCATCTACAACACTAAAATAAAATGAGTTTGGTTGGTAACAACAAGTCAATTGTCACAAGAACATTTCTTGGCTTTGTTCAACCTCTCATTACAGATGTTTAGATGGTTGTTGAGTCATTCACACCTGCTCCTGTTGTCATTAGGGCTATATCATTGGCAAAGTCTAGTCATTACTGTTACTGAACGAACTAGCAACAGTATCGTTAATGTAAAACAGTAAGAGCAGTTATTGCAGTTCAGTGGCGGCACGTGAGTTATTTAACGGTGTCTATTCTACATAAAAACCTCAGAAAATATTCAACCCATAAAGATTTATAGGGTATACTTATATTCATATCAAGCTCTGTGACATGCATGCAGGCCCGTAGCCAGGATTTCACTTGGGGGGGGGGGCAGGTAGGTATCACCAACAACGTCCTACTGAAGGATGTCTTGGGTATCAGGAATAGCAAAAAAGGGGGGGTGATTTGGTTTCCGTTTCTCAAACATCCTGGAGGAGCAGTAAAGAAGCTTAACTGTTGGTTCTTAGGCTGTTCGGCCGGCGCGGCGCCTTGGCGTCAGCGGGCTTCGCTGCTTGACGTTTCGCCAACCCGAATGGTCGGTATCCCATAATAACAAAAACTCAGATCTAAAAATACTGCACCAGAATATCCAGTGCCTTCGAAATAAAGTAGAGCATCTTGAGCTATGCTTAAGTATGGAAACAGATGTTCCCGATGTCCTGTGTATCACGGAGCATTGGTTGGAACCAGAAGAGCACAATTTTGTAAAAATTGAGGGATATGTAATGAAGTCTGTCTATACAAGACGAAAAATGAAGCATGGTGGTGCATGTATCCTGACAAGAAGAGATATACATGCTGAACGAATTGACTTTATTGAGGAAATGAGTGTTGATGGACAAGTAGAGTGTGCATGTGTTAAGTTTGCTAATGCAAACTGTGTTGTGCTCTGTGTTTATAGGACCTGTTTGGGGGGATTATCAATTTTTTTTAGAGCGGTTTGATGAAATTCTTCAGTGTATGAGTCTTAATTTTACAAAATATTCCATAATTATATGTGCTGGTTTTAATATAAACTTGTTGGAAAAGAATCGTCACACAGAGGAATTTTTAGATCTTATGGTAAGTCACAACTTACAACAAACAGTATTTGAACCCACTAGAGGACACTCACTATTAGATAATATTTTTGTAAACTGTTTGGACTTTCATAGTTGCTCCGTTATTGAACTAGGCTTGTCTGACCACTGCGCTCAAACCATAAGTATTCCAATTCCTAAACTAGATCAGGCTGAAGCCGCTGAAGATTGGATTAAAACGCGTGTTTTCTCTAGGGCTCGACTTGAACACTTTGAGATGGAACTGCAAGATCAAAGCTGGGAAGAGGTATTTGATTCCTTTGACGTAAACGAAGCATATAACATTTTTCAAAAAACTCTTGTATCATTAATGGTAAGAATATTCCCTGAAAAAAGGTTTAAAAGAGGTCAAAATACCAAGAACTGGATAACAATAGGAATAAGAACCTCCTGCAAAACAAAACGTCTTTTGCACAAAAAAATGTTAAAAGGCGAAGTTAGTATACTGTATTATAAGACGTATGCAAGCGTTTTAAAAAGAGTTATTAAGAAGGCCAAATACTTAGCAAATAATAATTTTATACTGAACTCGGATAATAAAGTTAAAGCGACCTGGTCACTGATAAAAAATGTTACTGGAAACACCACTAATAAAAAAAATAACATTTTGCATAACATGGGAGGTAGTGCTTCTTCTGATGTCCTAGACGAGATAAATAATTACTTTTTGAATTCATGCCCAGACACAGCTACACAAGGTAATGCTAATTTTGATAAAATCAATTATTTCCACCATAACTGTATTTTTTTGCCAACAAACCCCTCCGAAGTTCTGGAGGTAATATGCGGACTAAAGAACAAAAAATCTGTTGGAGAAGATGGGATACCCATTATACTGTTAAAGACTGTCTCACATCTGATTGCTGCCCCATTGTCTCATATAATCAATCTCATGTTCTCCACAGGGGTTTATCCAGAATTATTAAAGACTGGTCAGGTAAGGGCAATATACAGGGTGTCCCAGAAGTCAACGTCAAGCCGCAACGGGGTGACAGGATTGGTTGTAACTATCATGAGAAAAATCAGAAAAAAAATCTATCCCATGTAGTTTGAAAATTATGAGCATTTTAAAAAAAACCTAGAAATTTGGTCAAATTATAACATATTTTCGGTTATTGTGGTTAACTTTTATTATTTTTGTTCATTTAAACTTTAGAACCGTAACCCTAAATAACATGTCTAGAAGCACAGTCAAAAATAATGACACAATTGCCCCAACCTTTCTAGAATGAACACTATTTATTAAACTATGAATTTAAAATTTTCAAAGTTTGCAGACTTTGAAAGGCCCTCCTTTAAAAAAAATGTACTAAAATGCCTTGGCAAGTGCCATTAAAAGTTGGCGCATTTAACCAGGATTGTAAAATGGTACAATACTTATTAGTTTCATACTAAAAAAAATGAGTAAAAAAAGAAAAACCTCAAGTAACCCGATTTTTGTTAACCCATTTCACTCAGGTCAGATGTCCTTTATTCGCACAAGCTTCTGGTAGGTTCTTAATTTTAAGGCAAAATGATGAATGAGATGGATAATGAACATATCTGCTATGAGTGAGCGAGACAGATAGTGACACCATTTTTAGCAAAGTCAACAAAAATGAGTAAAATTAATAAAATAATAAAAAATTTTGACCTAGTTAGGTTTATTGGAATAAAGGTCAGGCAATAAATATTCAAATTGTTCACTATCAGCCTCAATACACGCCCTACATCTTCTCAAAAAAGATGTACTTATTAGCCAGGCACATCCTCGAGAGTTGATGTCCTCAGCAGCTTGAGAAATTCATTTACGCAGCTCGGCTACGCTCTCAATGGGCTTTGAAAAACTTTTTCTTTGAGAACATCCCGAAAACAAAATTCCAGGGGATTTAAATCTGGGGAACGGGCTGGCCACGAGATAGTGCCTGAACGTCCACCTCCACCTCCCGAACATTTTTGGTCAAGGAAACCTCTTACTTGCACTGCGTAATGCGCTGGGCGGTCATCTTGTTGATACCTCATGTGGCGACGATCTGTTAAGCGGTCTACAGACGTTGATGCATGCTGCGATTCAGGTATCGACTTCTACGTTTCATAATGCAAGTAGCAGCGTGTGTGGTACTGAATCACGAATTTGGTATCAGTTGCGGCTTGCAGCGATGCAGATTCTGGAATCCTATTATGGACGGTGAGCCATGTAGCCGAGCCGGTGACGCTGATGCAGTGATGCAGGTTCCAACGTGTATAGTATTGCGTCGATACAAAGAAATAAGCCCACTCTACCTTTCTTGTGTTGCGTGGAACGTGCATGAAATATCAAGTCGATTCAGGCATCGCGACAGGTTTCGATTTGAGTAAGAACTTATGCAACTGATGCAAGTTTCATGAAACCTTGAGTCGATTGAGGAATCGCAGCTTACATCATCGTCTGTAGGCCATTCAAATTCTCAGGCACCTCAAAAGGCCCAACAATTTAACCGTTTAAAATTCCGGTCCACAGGCTTACTTTAAAGCGATACTGGGATCCGTCTTCTCGCATTAAATGTGCCTGGCTAATAAGTAGATCTTTCTTAAGAAAATGCACGACGTGTATTGAGGCTGATGGTACACAATTTGAACTTTTATTGTAATAAAGAATGTTATTTTCCTATCTGACTTCTAATCCAATAAACTTAAACTAAGCTAGGTCACGATTTTTCATTATTTTATTAATTTTACTTATTTTTGTTGACTTTGCTAAAAGTGGCGTCACTATCTGTCTTGCTCACTCATGGCAAACATGTCCGCGATCCACCTCTCTCATCATTTTGCCGTAAAATTAAGAACCTACCAGAAGATTGTGCGAAAAAGAGCATCTGACCTGAGTGAAATGGTTTAGCAAAAATCGGCTTACTTGAGGTTTTCCTTTTTTTACTCGTTTTTTTAGTATGAAACTAACAAGTGTATTGTACCATTTTACAATCTTGGTTAAATGCGCCAACTTTTAATGGCACTTGCCAAGGCACTTTAGTACATTTTTTTTAAAGGAGGGCCTTTCAAAGTCGGCAACCTTTCAAAATTTTAAATTCATAGCTTAATAAATAGTGTTCATTCTAGAAAACTTGGGGCAACTGTGTCATTATTTTTGACTGTGCTTCTAGACATGTTATTTAGGGCTACGGTTCCAAAGTTTAAATGAACAAAAATAATAAAAGTTAACTGCAATAACCGAAAAATTGTTATAATTTGACCAAATTTCTAGGTTTTCTTTAAATGCCCATAATTTTCAAACTGCATGGGATAGATTTTTTTTCTGATTTTTCTCATGATAGTTACAACCAATCCTGTCACCCTGTTGCGGCTTGACGTTGACTTCTGGGACACCCTGTATAAAAAGGGGGATAAAAACCTTATTGGAAATTACAGACCAATAACATTGCTGCCCAATACTAGCAAAGTATTTGAAAAGGTTATTCTTAACCGATTAGTTGCATTTTTTGAAGGAAACTTGCTACTATCGGAATGTCAAAATGGCTTTAGAGAAAAAAAGAACACCATCAGAGCAATATACCAAGCTCTGGAAACAATCCTTTGCTCATTAAATGAGAACAAAGAAACCTTACCTCTCTGCCTTGACCTGTCTAAAGCCTTTGATAGTGTTGACCATGTTATCCTGTGTCAAAAATTGGAATTATATGGGATACGAGATATACCATTGCAGATAATAAAATCTTATTTGGAAAATAGAAAGCAATGCACAGTTGAATATGATACTAGTGGTGTTATGTTAAAATCAAATAAAAAAGAGGTAGTAAAGGGTGTTCCACAGGGATCTATTTAGGACCTCTTCTCTACATTGTCTATACAAACGAGCTTCCAGAACACATTACACATAGGTCAATTATGTATGCAGATGATACGTCTGTAATTTTCAGTGAAAAAACAATAGAGAACTGCAAGGAACAGATTGTGACTACTCTTGGTATCGTCGATGATTGGTTTTCTGATAATAATCTTTTATTAAACGTTAGCAAAACGCAACTGATTGCTTTTAGCAGGAATGAAAAAACAACATTTACAGTTAACTACAAAAACACAGAAATTGCAACCCAAACTTCATTATCATTTCTGGGGGTGAAGCTGGACCAACGGCTTGATTGGAAGTTACACACAGAAGAAGTTGCTACATCATTGGCCAAGTATAGTTATGCCCTTGGGATGTTATCCAGAAGTGTAAACACACAGACGGTCTTAACAGCATACTATGCCTACGTGCACTCCAGAATAGCCTATGGAATCATTTTTTGAAAAGTTTTCCAACTGAAACTGAGAGACAGCTGTAAGAACGTTTTTGTCCAACACAAGATATTAACTGTAGTTAGCTTATATATTTTGGAGTCCATTATTTTTGTAAGGAAAAATTTTGACCTGTTTGACGATTCTGTTCCTGAACATAATTATTCAACCCGAAATAAGTGTGATCTCATACTCGATAGAACCAGATAGACTTACATACAAAAAAATGTCAAGTATTCTATTAAAAAGATCTGGAATAAGCTGCCTGTATCACATAGAAATCTTCCACTACACATATTGAAACTTAGACTCAAAAGCTTTCTGTTAGGCAAGGCATATTATGAATTGAATGAATTCTTTGGTGATGAAATAGTGCTGTGATCAATGTTCGATCTATTTATTTTTACTTGTATGTTGAGTCTGATAAGTTTTATTTCAATGTTGTGTTTGTTGAGTTTGACTTCAATGTTGTCAATTGACATTATAATGTATGTAATTTTGTATGTTTCTTTTTATATCTATGTATGTTTTTTATTTGATGTATATATTTTTTTTCTTAATAATTGTTTTTGACATGTTCTATACCCTAACAGGGTCAGTTGGAACCAATAAAGTTTATCTATCTATCTATCTATCTATCTATCTATCTATCTATCTATCTATCTATCTATCTATCTATCTATCTATCTATCTATCTATCTATCTATCTATCTATCTATCTATCTATCTATCTATCTATCTATCTATCTATCTATCTATCTATCTATCTATCTATCTATCTATCTATCTATCTATCTATCTATCTATCTATCTATCTATCTATCTATCTATCTATCTATCTATCTATCTATCTATCTATCTATCTATCTATCTATCTATCTATCTATCTATCTATCTATCTATCTATCTATCTATCTATCTATCTATCTATCTATCTATCTATCTATCTATCTATCTATCTATCTATCTATCTATCTATCTATCTATCTATCTATCTATCTATCTATCTATCTATCTATCTATCTATCTATCTATCTATCTATCTATCTATCTATCTATCTATCTATCTATCTATCTATCTATCTATCTATCTATCTATCTATCTATCTATCTATCTATCTATCTATCTATCTATCTATCTATCTATCTATCTATCTATCTATCTATCTATCTATCTATCTATCTATCTATCTATCTATCTATCTATCTATCTATCTATCTATCTATCTATCTATCTATCTATCTATCTATCTATCTATCTATCTATCTATCTATCTATCTATCTATCTATCTATCTATCTATCTATCTATCTATCTATCTATCTATCTATCTATCTATCTATCTATCTATCTATCTATCTATCTATCTATCTATCTATCTATCTATCTATCTATCTATCTATCTATCTATCTATCTATCTATCTATCTATCTATCTATCTATCTATCTATCTATCTATCTATCTATCTATCTATCTATCTATCTATCTATCTATCTATCTATCTATCTATCTATCTATCTATCTATCTATCTATCTATCTATCTATCTATCTATCTATCTATCTATCTATCTATCTATCTATCTATCTATCTATCTATCTATCTATCTATCTATCTATCTATCTATCTATCTATCTATCTATCTATCTATCTATCTATCTATCTATCTATCTATCTATCTATCTATCTATCTATCTATCTATCTATCTATCTATCTATCTATCTATCTATCTATCTATCTATCTATCTATCTATCTATCTATCTATCTATCTATCTATCTATCTATCTATCTATCTATCTATCTATCTATCTATCTATCTATCTATCTATCTATCTATCTATCTATCTATCTATCTATCTATCTATCTATCTATCTATCTATCTATCTATCTATCTATCTATCTATCTATCTATCTATCTATCTATCTATCTATCTATCTATCTATCTATCTATCTATCTATCTATCTATCTATCTATCTATCTATCTATCTATCTATCTATCTATCTATCTATCTATCTATCTATCTATCTATCTATCTATCTATCTATCTATCTATCTATCTATCTATCTATCTATCTATCTATCTATCTATCTATCTATCTATCTATCTATCTATCTATCTATCTATCTATCTATCTATCTATCTATCTATCTATCTATCTATCTATCTATCTATCTATCTATCTATCTATCTATCTATCTATCTATCTATCTATCTATCTATCTATCTATCTATCTATCTATCTATCTATCTATCTATCTATCTATCTATCTATCTATCTATCTATCTATCTATCTATCTATCTATCTATCTATCTATCTATCTATCTATCTATCTATCTATCTATCTATCTATCTATCTATCTATCTATCTATCTATCTATCTATCTATCTATCTATCTATCTATCTATCTATCTATCTATCTATCTATCTATCTATCTATCTATCTATCTATCTATCTATCTATCTATCTATCTATCTATCTATCTATCTATCTATCTATCTATCTATCTATCTATCTATCTATCTATCTATCTATCTATCTATCTATCTATCTATCTATCTATCTATCTATCTATCTATCTATCTATCTATCTATCTATCTATCTATCTATCTATCTATCTATCTATCTATCTATCTATCTATCTATCTATCTATCTATCTATCTATCTATCTATCTATCTATCTATCTATCTATCTATCTATCTATCTATCTATCTATCTATCTATCTATCTATCTATCTATCTATCTATCTATCTATCTATCTATCTATCTATCTATCTATCTATCTATCTATCTATCTATCTATCTATCTATCTATCTATCTATCTATCTATCTATCTATCTATCTATCTATCTATCTATCTATCTATCTATCTATCTATCTATCTATCTATCTATCTATCTATCTATCTATCTATCTATCTATCTATCTATCTATCTATCTATCTATCTATCTATCTATCTATCTATCTATCTATCTATCTATCTATCTATCTATCTATCTATCTATCTATCTATCTATCTATCTATCTATCTATCTATCTATCTATCTATCTATCTATCTATCTATCTATCTATCTATCTATCTATCTATCTATCTATCTATCTATCTATCTATCTATCTATCTATCTATCTATCTATCTATCTATCTATCTATCTATCTATCTATCTATCTATCTATCTATCTATCTATCTATCTATCTATCTATCTATCTATCTATCTATCTATCTATCTATCTATCTATCTATCTATCTATCTATCTATCTATCTATCTATCTATCTATCTATCTATCTATCTATCTATCTATCTATCTATCTATCTATCTATCTATCTATCTATCTATCTATCTATCTATCTATCTATCTATCTATCTATCTATCTATCTATCTATCTATCTATCTATCTATCTATCTATCTATCTATCTATCTATCTATCTATCTATCTATCTATCTATCTATCTATCTATCTATCTATCTATCTATCTATCTATCTATCTATCTATCTATCTATCTATCTATCTATCTATCTATCTATCTATCTATCTATCTATCTATCTATCTATCTATCTATCTATCTATCTATCTATCTATCTATCTATCTATCTATCTATCTATCTATCTATCTATCTATCTATCTATCTATCTATCTATCTATCTATCTATCTATCTATCTATCTATCTATCTATCTATCTATCTATCTATCTATCTATCTATCTATCTATCTATCTATCTATCTATCTATCTATCTATCTATCTATCTATCTATCTATCTATCTATCTATCTATCTATCTATCTATCTATCTATCTATCTATCTATCTATCTATCTATCTATCTATCTATCTATCTATCTATCTATCTATCTATCTATCTATCTATCTATCTATCTATCTATCTATCTATCTATCTATCTATCTATCTATCTATCTATCTATCTATCTATCTATCTATCTATCTATCTATCTATCTATCATCTATCTATCTATCTATCTATCTATCTATCTATCTATCTATCTATCTATCTATCTATCTATCTATCTATCTATCTATCTATCTATCTATCTATCTATCTATCTATCTATCTATCTATCTATCTATCTATCTATCTATCTATCTATCTATCTATCTATCTATCTATCTATCTATCTATCTATCTATCTATCTATCTATCTATCTATCTATCTATCTATCTATCTATCTATCTATCTATCTATCTATCTATCATCTATCTATCTATCTATCTATCTATCTATCTATCTATCTATCTATCTATCTATCTATCTATCTATATCTATCTATCTATCTATCTATCTATCTATCTATCTATCTATCTATCTATCTATCTATCTATCTATCTATCTATCTATCTATCTATCTATCTATCTATCTATCTATCTATCTATCTATCTATCTATCTATCTATCTATCTATCTATCTATCTATCTATCTATCTATCTATCTATCTATCTATCTATCTATCTATCTATCTATCTATCTATCTATCTATCTATCTATCTATCTATCTATCTATCTATCTATCTATCTATCTATCTATCTATCTATCTATCTATCTATCTATCTATCTATCTATCTATCTATCTATCTATCTATCTATCTATCTATCTATCTATCTATCTATCTATCTATCTATCTATCTATCTATCTATCTATCTATCTATCTATCTATCTATCTATCTATCTATCTATCTATCTATCTATCTATCTATCTATCTATCTATCTATCTATCTATCTATCTATCTATCTATCTATCTATCTATCTATCTATCTATCTATCTATCTATCTATCTATCTATCTATCTATCTATCTATCTATCTATCTATCTATCTATCTATCTATCTATCTATCTATCTATCTATCTATCTATCTATCTATCTATCTATCTATCTATCTATCTATCTATCTATCTATCTATCTATCTATCTATCTATCTATCTATCTATCTATCTATCTATCTATCTATCTATCTATCTATCTATCTATCTATCTATCTATCTATCTATCTATCTATCTATCTATCTATCTATCTATCTATCTATCTATCTATCTATCTATCTATCTATCTATCTATCTATCTATCTATCTATCTATCTATCTATCTATCTATCTATCTATCTATCTATCTATCTATCTATCTATCTATCTATCTATCTATCTATCTATCTATCTATCTATCTATCTATCTATCTATCTATCTATCTATCTATCTATCTATCTATCTATCTATCTATCTATCTATCTATCTATCTATCTATCTATCTATCTATCTATCTATCTATCTATCTATCTATCTATCTATCTATCTATCTATCTATCTATCTATCTATCTATCTATCTATCTATCTATCTATCTATCTATCTATCTATCTATCTATCTATCTATCTATCTATCTATCTATCTATCTATCTATCTATCTATCTATCTATCTATCTATCTATCTATCTATCTATCTATCTATCTATCTATCTATCTATCTATCTATCTATCTATCTATCTATCTATCTATCTATCTATCTATCTATCTATCTATCTATCTATCTATCTATCTATCTATCTATCTATCTATCTATCTATCTATCTATCTATCTATCTATCTATCTATCTATCTATCTATCTATCTATCTATCTATCTATCTATCTATCTATCTATCTATCTATCTATCTATCTATCTATCTATCTATCTATCTATCTATCTATCTATCTATCTATCTATCTATCTATCTATCTATCTATCTATCTATCTATCTATCTATCTATCTATCTATCTATCTATCTATCTATCTATCTATCTATCTATCTATCTATCTATCTATCTATCTATCTATCTATCTATCTATCTATCTATCTATCTATCTATCTATCTATCTATCTATCTATCTATCTATCTATCTATCTATCTATCTATCTATCTATCTATCTATCTATCTATCTATCTATCTATCTATCTATCTATCTATCTATCTATCTATCTATCTATCTATCTATCTATCTATCTATCTATCTATCTATCTATCTATCTCCTATCTATCTATCTATCTATCTATCTATCTATCTATCTATCTATCTATCTATCTATCTATCTATCTATCTATCTATCTATCTATCTATCTATCTATCTATCTATCTATCTATCTATCTATCTATCTATCTATCTATCTATCTATCTATCTATCTATCTATCTATCTATCTATCTATCTATCTATCTATCTATCTATCTATCTATCTATCTATCTATATCTATCTATCTATCTATCTATCTATCTATCTATCTATCTATCTATCTATCTATCTATCTATCTATCTATCTATCTATCTATCTATCTATCTATCTATCTATCTATCTATCTATCTATCTATCTATCTATCTATCTATCTATCTATCTATCTATCTATCTATCTATCTATCTATCTATCTATCTATCTATCTATCTATCTATCTATCTATCTATCTATCTATCTATCTATCTATCTATCTATCTATCTATCTATCTATCTATCTATCTATCTATCTATCTATCTATCTATCTATCTATCTATCTATCTATCTATCTATCTATCTATCTATCTATCTATCTATCTATCTATCTATCTATCTATCTATCTATCTATCTATCTATCTATCTATCTATCTATCTATCTATCTATCTATCTATCTATCTATCTATCTATCTATCTATCTATCTATCTATCTATCTATCTATCTATCTATCTATCTATCTATCTATCTATCTATCTATCTATCTATCTATCTATCTATCTATCTATCTATCTATCTATCTATCTATCTATCTATCTATCTATCTATCTATCTATCTATCTATCTATCTATCTATCTATCTATCTATCTATCTATCTATCTATCTATCTATCTATCTATCTATCTATCTATCTATCTATCTATCTATCTATCTATCTATCTATCTATCTATCTATCTATCTATCTATCTATCTATCTATCTATCTATCTATCTATCTATCTATCTATCTATCTATCTATCTATCTATCTATCTATCTATCTATCTATCTATCTATCTATCTATCTATCTATCTATCTATCTATCTATCTATCTATCTATCTATCTATCTATCTATCTATCTATCTATCTATCTATCTATCTATCTATCTATCTATCTATCTATCTATCTATCTATCTATCTATCTATCTATCTATCTATCTATCTATCTATCTATCTATCTATCTATCTATCTATCTATCTATCTATCTATCTATCTATCTATCTATCTATCTATCTATCTATCTATCTATCTATCTATCTATCTATCTATCTATCTATCTATCTATCTATCTATCTATCTATCTATCTATCTATCTATCTATCTATCTATCCTCAGAAGCTGATGTCACCTGGCGGCGGAGCGTGTCGACGCTGGCCGAACAGCCCAAGAACCAGCAGTTCATCGGATCGTGACCGTGAAAGTCTTACACAATACAATAAAGAAGCGTCACCATTAGAGCAACAAAAGGTTTTTGTGGCTCCTACCCGCTAGGAAATAACAGTACAAGTAGCGGCCCTACCTAGGGGGACCTGTTGAGTATTCAAAATATTCGCCCCTGTTTTCATTTACATACCCCCCAAGCACCTGGGAGGGCTTGAGCTCGATATATTTTTTTGCTGGCTGTTATCCATTCTTTGATATGAAAAAAGAAACTATATCAAATATAGAATAACCAAATGATATGGATATAATGTTGCATGTTTTAATGGTGTTTATATTTTACATTGTCAAGGAACTAAACTTAAAAAAATATTCATTATAGCCTACTTGGGTGTAAAGGTGAAACATAAAAATGATTTCTTCTCTGAATTCTGCAAAAACTGTATGCAACATAATACTCGGATGTATACATAAATTCAACTGTTTCAGAGTTATCTTGTTTTCATCAACACTAAAACAAGGAAATTTGGCATAAACTTCAAATTGGTACATCTAGCTTTTCTACAATATATCATTACTTAGTAGTACTATTATACATGATTGTTACTATTTTTTATTTGTCAATTATTTTAATGAGCAACACTTACAACTTGGATAGTAGATACCTAGAAACCCTAAAATTTTTGTTTCAACTTGTTTCGATCCCTTGAATATTTTACCCAATAAACTTTATTGATATGTTTTCTTCTAAGCTTGTAGCCTAGAAATTGTATCATAAAAGTTTTGACAGTTTGACTAAGATCTTTTGTAACCTTCAGGGGGGCCGGGCCCTCGGCTCCCCCCTGATAGCTACATGCCTGCATACCTGGATCACTTTCTATGAAGTTCCTATATCAAAAAGACTAACATAAATATGTTTACAGACATAAAAAACAAGTGCAAATGTTCTTTATCCTTAGCAAACTCTTAATTACATTGTTGCTAAAGTACTTTTTTATCAACAAATATTCTAGTGATAACATAGTAAGTGTGGATAATATACAATCACTCATGGTATTGTGTAAGAGAGTGTTAACTCTTTAAAAAATCTAAAAACACATTTATACCTCCACTGTCGTCATTATATATGTAACTACGAAAAAGTCTCCTAACAAGATGAGATCATATTTGAAAAATATTATAAATCGCTATTATTCAGGCTTGTGTAAATTTCAGATACAGTTGATTTCTAACTGGATCACTAATTTCAATTTTTATTTGTTGTGTCAGACAACCAAAAGTTATTTAAATTTAATGATTTCTTGATATGCCAAATAACTAAAGCATTATTTTGTGATAAAAGTCAATATAATTCATATTTGTCATTAAATCAAAATACAATACCTGACCACACACCAGATAAACTATCAGAGCAAATGTGTGCTGTTGCCCTTCAGAGGCATACGACCAATATATTGTGTCACACACAGTTCTCAGACAGTAAGATACTTTTTTTTCAAAAATTATTTGTTGTGTACCCAGGTACCATATGTATGTGGGCAACTGGTCTATACTGAAAATGTGCAGGCCATAAAACTTGCAGTAGTCTTTTCTTTTGGACTAACGATTTTAAAGGGATTTTTGAGAATTATTTTCAGATTTATTTGTTGAGTAAAAGATGTTTAAAACAATAATATGGATTGTTGAAACTAGGCATTGTTCTACAGCTCTTATGCACCAGCAGCCAATGTTTTTTTTTTTGTTTGTTTAAGCAGTGTCAACATCAGCTAAGGTCAATGCCTACATATCCCTCTTTTTTTAATTATATTTTTTGATATAAATTAATCTGTTTCAAGAAGTTGAACAGGGTCCTTGATATTTGGTAAAGTAGTTGATAACATCTAAGGCAGGTCTATATTATTCAGTTGTATACTTTCTCTAAGTATGATGGACAGGCTGAGAGAAGGTGTTTTACATTAAGTACTTCATCACAGTTTGTACATCTCCTAGAGGTGCCTCTTGTAAATTGATGGGAGTGGGCAATTTTGGTATATCTTATGTGAGATCTGCAGATGACAACCTAGTCCCTTTGAGTTAGTTTACTTGGATAATTTTAACTTCTAAGTATAGGTTTCATGTGCTCCTCATATTAAAAATTCACTCTAAAACTAAACAGTTAGTAACTACATAACTAGTTGAGTAACTTACATTGAGAGTATAAAAACAGCATTCCTAAGAACATTAAAAATGGATGCCAGTAGAACTGTTGGTCAGGGTTTGATTGCCAAGCAAAACCTCCTCTATAATGGAGGATCCAAAACAGCATCAATATCAAAGTACCTACACCAATAGATGTAGCAAAGGTATATAATGCTTTATAATGTTTGGTTTTCTGTGCTTCTGCTCTAGCTTCCATATTGTTGCTGTAAAAAAAAGAAATACTATCACTATTACTTCAATTAGTAGGAAACACACTTATATTTTTATCAGTTTAAATGGCCTCCTTGATAAATGAGTAAAGTATATGAATGTTTCCCTATTAGGTATGGTGTACCTAAATAAAAAAGCTGATTTCAAACTTCCTATCATTAAGAGATAACATATTTCAAACAATAGGAAATACATACATATGTTAGCAATATATCAATCGCCCTATAGCTTTGAAAATATGTACAGAAAATAACTACTTTGGAATCGTGGAATGAAAGTAACGAATTTGTTACAATTTGTTACGGTTTCACTTCCTAGTACAAAAAACGATTACACAAACATTTCACAAGGATGAGGAATGTGAGATTTTACTCACCTTAATAATCCAACAGTCTGCTCTCTTTCTGATCCAAAGGATTCACAGTTCATGAGGTCATTAGAAGCAACTGGTGTAAATATGTTCAACAGGTCAAGAAAATCAATAAATTCGCTTCAACTCTGTAGTGATAAGCCGTCTAAAAAAATATATGCACTCGATATTGACTCGTTTATATTCAATATTTTAGCTGGCCTTGAGACCCCTAATCATAATTACGGTTTTAATTTTTATTATTTTCAACCTCTACCTCTACTAGTCTACTATTTTTCTGTATGCCGATAGAAAAAACCAAACAATAAACAAAATAGAACCACTGACGTCAGAATCTAACCTCAAAATGTGATGACGATCGCAGTGATGTTAACACTCCAAACATACTTTCCCCTATTCCAACTTAGAAATTTCCCTACATTTCCCTACATAACTAGTATTTCTGTGTTTTATACACACAGACCATAAAACAGAGAGTTTTATATGAATGTTTTGTCGTTTTGTGTAGACTTATCGACAACCACAGACACGCAGAGTAATGACGAGTGAAAAGTTGTACACTATTTGTGAACAAAATCCGCTAGAAAAATGGCCGTCCCGTGTCTAGGCACGACCTAGGTCATAGTCTTTATTTCGTTTTATAAATGTAGGAGAATACCATCGCCGACCGCCTAGACGGCAATTTTTTTGCCGAACCTTCTTCGCAAATACATTTCTACATCTGTTGTACAAAAAATGGAGTTTAGGCCTATTGCATTTTTTGCACAACTAGGTTTCTGTATACCATACAATTTTTGATCTGATATCTGATAATAAAACAAAAATAATTTATTAAAATACATGTATTATAAAAAACAAAGAAATATTTATTCTTACTGAACATGGAAAATAAATATATAAAATGTTTAGTGGATAATAACATTAATATATAGTTTGTGGAATTAAACAAACTTGGATAAAATAAAAATAAACATAAGTAACCAAAATCATATGCCTAACGCTTTTTTAAATAAAAAATAACACCTATATAGGCGGGGTTGTACCACCGACTATTAAATCAGGTTGTACGTTGTACCCCGAAGATAAAAATTTCCCTACAAAATAGAATTTCTCAAATTTCTGTCCCTTTTTCCCTATCATCTGTTTTTAAGATGATTTTTCCCTACGAATAGGGAATTTCCCTACGAGTTAACATCACTGTGACGATGAGATGAGTTGTCAGTCTTTGTCACGTGACATTTCTCATACCATTGGCGGCTCGTGAACTCGTCGTCTTTACCCCCACGTCTTTACTTTCTTTCAGAGGCAGCTCCCAATAGAAGTGAAATATAATCATCTATATAAAAATAATGTTCTAGCAGCGGTCTTGGTTAAATGTAACAAAAATAACTATTTAACTAGTGTGTAACGTTTGTTGTTGCAACTAACATCTGACTTAATCACAGCCTACAGCTTAATTCAGATGCACACGACATCCGACGATACGACGGTACGAAACTGTTCACAGCGGACGCGCCTCGCATGGAGCATCGCGCTTTGCTTACAGCTTAACGCAAAGCGAAGAGAAACAAACCAATACACTTAGATGCAGCCGTTCACATCGGGCGCATAGCGCATAGCAGTATGCGTAGCGCTATGTCATGCGAAGCGCCAGGTAACGCGCAGTGTCGGTTCTTGGGCGCTTGCCTTCACTTGTTCGAAGGATTTCATTAATCAAATTGGTTAGGTGTGGTGGGAATAATCAGATTTTTACTTTTAAAATTATGTAATACCTTTTATTTACTGACTGAGCGAGCAGCAAAACGCGTCTGATGTGAACGGTTCGATAGCGTGGCGCTTCGCTTGGTGTTAAAGTAAACGTGCTCGCCCACTTAGACGAAGCGGCGCGAAGAAAATTGTGGATTTGACACCAGATAAATTTACATTAGGTAATATGGCAGCCGCACACTCAGGCGGCGCGAAGCAAAGAGGCGCGTCATTTGACACGCGAATTCTCTTCGAGCCAACTAGGCGTCGTTTCTCTTGACGCTTTGCTTCGCTTCGCCTGAATGCGCGGTACCAGGCGGCGAAAAGATCCAAATATTTCTTGATGCCTCTCGCATATTTTCAATGTTTATCTGTATTTTGTAGGAAGTGGTGCTAAATTGCAGTCCCTGGCCGTGATACAAAGACATCAATTACAAAGGTAATTTAATTACCCAGCATTTTCTTTTGTTTTTTTCTTCTTCTTACATAGTGGCAATTAAACTCAATACAAAGAGTTCCTCTTCTGATGATCGTACCTCACTAGACAATGTACCTCGTTCAACTGCTTAAAAACAAATAAAATTCGCGTCGCGCCGTAAAAGACGCGACGCGCCCCTTCGCCCCAGTGTGCGGCTGCGGTGTGCGGACATCGGTTAAATGACGCTTCGCCTCGCGCCGCTTCCGTTCGCGACGCTTCGTCTAAGTGGGCGAGCACGTTAAAGCGCGATGCTCCAAGCGAGGCGCGTCCGACGTGAACGTGG
The DNA here is from genome assembly GCA_951848785.1 of Callosobruchus maculatus. Lineage (NCBI taxonomy): Eukaryota > Metazoa > Arthropoda > Insecta > Coleoptera > Chrysomelidae > Callosobruchus > Callosobruchus maculatus. Next base: position 5,182,499 of record CATOUR010000032.1, read on the forward strand.
GCTTCCTATTGGTTGAAATATTTTGATTTGACATCATTTTGAATTTTTCAACCAATAGGAACAGTTTCGTACTGTCGTATCGTCGGATGTCGTGTGCATCTGAATTAGGCTTAATTCGATAAAAAATTAAAGTTTGGAAATTTGAATGTGTACTGCACTGGTTTCCAACCTTTTTGTACCTGTGCCCCCCTTTTTAAAAGAAAAAAAATGTTGCGCCCTTTAATTTTTCTAACAATTTTATTTCCTAAATACTCAACTGATATTATAATTTATTTAATGAGCTACAAAATAACATACAATATTATCTACAAGTGTACATAAAAAGTAATTATTATAAGAAATAATAATTTTGAATATAATAAAAACAAATCTTACAACAGTACAAAAAAAGAATATACAATTAATACAACATTTTAAAATTTTAATGCGACGGTTGGGCTTGCTTTTCAGCACAAATTTTCTCAAACTGTGGTATCATTGAAGAAATCGCGGTTCTCAGTTCCTTTTCAATCACTAAGCGAAATCGATACTTTTTTTAAGACAGCTAGAAAAACCAGTTTCACATAGGTTAAATTTTATAAATGGCAATAAAATTTCTGAAGCTTTGCTTGTCAAAGTAGGAAAATCGTCCTTAACTCTTAGGGGGGGGGGGGGGCCTTACAGGCTGGAAACCACTGGTGTACTGATTATAATTGATAAGAGGATATATGGAAAACGGTTACCCGGAGCGACATTTACAAAGTATACCTTTTTTCGCGTAAAAATGCTTAAAAAAATATAATAATCTTTAACATTTAGGCGAACATACTGTGACATAAAAAAGTTACATAATTTTAAAGATGCTTACTAAGCATTAATTTTGCTTTATGTATATAGGTAGTAAGTGGTCCTCTACAAGTAGTATCCGAACAGAGCTGAAACTTTACCGATGGTTTTAAATCTTTTTTTCGATTTAAATTGTTTGATTTAAAATCTTTTTCCAGCTTAGTGATTTATGATTTATGACTGTGTGATTTTTCAACAAAGAGATTTGACAAAAAAAAATTAAAATCATTTGCTATTTAGCATACATGATTTTAAATCATTTTTTGATTTAAAATCATATGATTTTGAATCATTTTTTGAATCAAAATCATTTGCTAATTATTTAAAATACTTTTTGATTTAAATATCTGCAAATGATTTTAAATCATTTTTTGGTTTAAAATCATTTGCTGGTTATTTAAAATACTTTTTGATTTAGATCTCTTCACGGTTTAAAATAATTTTACTGGATAGATAGTAGGTACTTATTTACTTAGTACTAAGTTTGTTACTTATAGCTGTTACCTGATACTGCAATGTTACCTGACATATTTTTTTACAAACGGTGTTTCTATTTATATTTTGTATTTCATTTCTCCAAACTGGTTTGTAGAAATAATGATTTAAATGTTTTCAGTTTTAATTTATTCTCAAGCTTGTGTAGTAGGACTAGCACGGAAAGGGAATATGGTGTTGAGAAAGGGTTTTTGATCATCAAAATGATTTACAATTCAAAAACGATTTAAATCATAAAAAATTATTTTAACATCCCAAAAAATGATTTTAATCATAAAATAAAAGGATTTAAATCAAGACAAGAATGGCTAAAATCATATAATAGTTTTTCATTTAAATCAATTTCTTCCCTCAAAATTATATAATGATTTGTGATTTATGATTTAAATCTGTTTGAAATGGATATTTGTTTCAGCTCTGTATCCGAACTAAGAACGGATTTGAATTTCTTGCCACAAAAAAAACCCGAGCTCCTAATTTCATGCCGTTACGCGATCCTGTTGATAAATTATTAAGCAAAAATGAAATGACTTTGACATTCTGTATTTCTTTAACTAATTAGGGGAGAGCCTGTATACGCCTCTGCTAGGTTCAGAAACAATGACGTCATATTTTGCAAGATTCTAGGAAATGACGTCACACAAAATTCCGTCTTTCGTCACTAATCCGGATGCGGTGTAGTCATATTGTTGCAAATGCTCCCGTACATGCGAAAATTATTAGAATCAGGTTCATAACTATTAACTATTTTCCTCGGGTTCAAAATAGTAATGTTTGAATTTTGATTCTGTATTATTGCGATTGTAGTAAATCGTTTAATTATTATAGGTATTTAAAAACGTCTACCAGTGCCGCAGCCACTATTGCTGATTAGCAGATAATATTTTTTAGCTTTGAAGAAGGAAACAAATTGGCACTTCAACAAAAGAAAACTAGGAGAAGTTTAAACAGCTCTACCTAGCGATTATTCTCACAAAATGTTGTTCTCTAAGAACTTAACAACGACTACCGCATTTTAATATAATTTAAAAATAATGTACCTACTCGTCTGTACATAAGCCCAAAATAAATGCTCTCCCTGCAGTGGCGGACGCTGCATAAGGACTGCAGAACTCACCACTGTCACCTTTAAATATTTTTTATGTGACAAATAAGTCCGCGAATAATTCTCGAATATGCCTATAGATTATTTCTCCAACAATAAAAAGTACCGCAATTTTGAGGGCCTGATAATTTCCAGCGTAGAACGATCTACCGCACTTACGTGTTGTCTGTGCGGTCGTACCTTGTTGCACACCGAACACCGAATGATTTTTGAACACAAAGCGTCTGATTTTCAGAAGGCTTCACGGGGCTTAATTCGGCGATATATATATGTATATGTATGCTAAAGCACCCAACACATTCGATTTGATTATTATACCTCTGTTACCTAACGTGTGGCCGGGTATTGTTAATGCTGGCGGTCCATGTAAGAGCTAAAATAAATACTATAAATTAAAGATACCCTTTCGACAACTAATATTAGAAATTAGAGATTCAAGCGTAGCTTCCATTGATGCGGGTGATGCGTCGCATCCCTTCAAAGGAATGTAATAATACGTTTTTATTTAACTAAGAACTCCTCTATAATAAATAAAAATACTGAAAATATTTATTCAAAGAGTTAAATTCAATTTCAGTTATAGAATGTGTGTATTGATCGAGCTTTATAGATAAAGCTAGGTATAACGACTATGCTGAACGTAAAAAATAAAAATATCACGACAGCGCGATGATGCGAGTGATGCGACCCTCCTGGTCACATCTTGGACGCCGCCGAACCCGAACTGAGATCTACGAATTATGGGCCTATGCGCCCGCGATTACGTTTCCACTATGTTTAGTTCGTTGTTTTATGTCGGTGGGTGATGCGGTTTCCTAAACGCATCTCGTTCGCGGTACAAAATAAAATATCGTTACGCGTCATGACGAACGATTCTGCGTGCCACTAGAAGAATTGATCTTAATTTTATAATCTCATCAAATCATCATCAAATTGATTTGGTATTTGATTATTTTTTAACCTGTTACATTGTTACATTACTTGTGTATTTTATTCTTGAGACTTCAAAATTGAAGACTTGAATTTAAAAAAAAGAAAAAATGTTTATTGTGTTTTTAAAATGTCAATTGCAGTTACTTGTTACATCCCCTTCTATTGACGCCACACGCTACGCCCGCTGATCCAAGCAGAAATAAACAGTATCTGCCAAATCCAAAAATTTAGAGAGTCGTTTACAGAAACTATAATGACATCAGCGGAAGCAGAAAGAGTTTTTCAGAAAATATTAATTTCACTTTGGAATCCGAGCGAATAAGCTAGATTTTTGCATGAACGTTGATTTTACATTTTTTGTTACTAGGAAACTATGAAATTCTTTACAAATTTTATCCAAAGCAATTTTCAATATCATGCACCTTTCTTGAGATAGATGAGCGGAAAGAGTGCTTCACCTTACATGATATACGCTTAAAGCGTAATTCAGATGCACACGACGTCCGACGATACCAAACTGTTCCTATTAGTTGAAATTTCAAAATGATGTTAAATCAAAATGTATTTCGACCAAAATAGGAACAGTTTCGTACCGTCGCGTCGCGTCGTATCGTCGGATGTCGTGTGCATCTGAATTAAGCTTATTACGTTAAATAATAAAATATTAGAAATATCATTATTATCAAAAATATACAATTATTCAATAATTAATCAATTATTGTATTTGTATCTAAGGATTATAATAAATGAGTCAGGATTTTTAGCTTTTGACATTGTTAACAGATATTATTACGATCTACGCAGTAGAACGAACTGTAAATCAAAAGGTTTTAGTAGGGGGCTAGGGGGCCCTTCTTTATACCTTTCTAGATATATTTAAAATATTTTACATACATATATTTCAACGAAGAAATCTACAATATGTATTTCTGATTGAAAATATAATTATTATAGACAAAGGAAGCGCAAAATTACTATCAAAATTACTTATTTTAACATTTGTGAGCCTCTACGCGTTTAACTTTAATCGTCAGTGCGTCAAAGGGAAAGAGTGGAAGATCAAAGATAGTGCGTCCTTTTGGTGCAAACTTTTAGCCGGTGGTGTGTATATCAATGTTTCATGACGATGGACCGGCAACGTCGCAAAAAAATGAAGTGTCAAGTTTAATGACAGTTGACAGTCAATGACAAGACAAGACGGTATTTTAGTTTATACAAAATGGCAGTGTAGTGTAAGTGAATAATAGTGAAGAGAAATTGTTGAAAATGGCTTATATCGAGGAGATTTATACTTTTGAAACAGTTATCAGCACTCAGAAGACTATTATCCCTGCAAATTTGAAGACAATTGTTAACCTGCGTTTGAAAAACCTACGAAGATATCACGGTTTGGGTAGAGCAAAGTTCCATTGGCATATGAACTGTAGAAATCAGTGTCGAGGAAGATTTACGTTTCAGAAACTCTCCAAACATTTTTTGGTTTGCGATTAGGTGCTAAGTAACGCTAAAATGTGGAATTACGTGCAGCCCTTTGCCCATTCGGGTCACTTTATGATGGGTCCAAATAAAAGTCAGAAACGTGATTATGGCTTCCATATTCCAAGTGATCTAAACATAGCTCCTGGAAAAACATTTAGCAATCCCAATTTTGTGAATAAACATTATCCAAATGTGCACAACCATCATTATGTCCACCATGTGACACAAAAGAGTCAAACTGACAATGTAGAGAAAAACACAATTAGTTTAAATTCTTTGGCAGCAGATTCAAATTCTATGTTGATAGATAAATCTGCAGATATTGTGGATCATACAGAATATCATGAAACAAATCAAGATATGTGTAAAAGAGTTAAGCGTTCAAGGAGAAATCGTAAAAGAAAAGCTGCTCAAAAAAGGACAGATAGAAAAAGACCTGATATGGATATCAGTTTGAATAGTACACTTGAAACATATATGGAAGTAGATAATTCAAGGGAGAGTTCAGATAGCATCAGAACAGACATATACTCTGATTATATTAGTGACCAAAGTGAGGGAACCTCTTCCAAAGAGGTTCTCTCTGGTACAGTGGTTCATACTTCACCTTTGAGACCAAGCATGAGGGAAAGGCAAATATCTGTAGCTGACTCTGAGGATAGTTTTATTGTATTCCAAAGCGGTACAGATGAAGAACTTGTCTTTTCAGAGTCTGATGATGAATCCATTGATCAGTTTAAGGAAAATGATGATTCAACTAAGTCAACTATTGAAGAAGATCTCAATTCGTCATCTGATGTACCATGTAAAAAGGTAAATAATGTATCCAATAACTTAAATTTATACTTTCACTCAACTGTTGATATTGAGCATATTTTAATTTTTCTAAAATTTGTGAATGTTACATTAACTTAAAATTAATTTCTGGAACATGAAGTTTGCAAATGTATTTATTGTGAAAAATGGAACTTAAGAAAATTGAAATTGAAAAGACTCAGATATGACATTATTAAATTTTTTAAATGCCAACATATAGGAAGTTAATAATGAACCAATAAACCTCCATCCTCAATAGTGTTGTGCAAAGATACCATAACAATGAAAGTTATAACCTAATAGAGATTTTGTTTGTAGTCACCCTAAAATTTCCAAAAATGTTACCAGAATTGCAGCCGCAATTCAAGAACTTCATAGCAGAGGCTAATCCATTCAAGTCAGCAACAACTGCCAAGGTCACACCATTTTTTTCAGCTATGCACACTTGCAATACCTGTTGTATCAATGAAAATTGTGAACTGTAAAGTAGCTTTGAAAGCTCTTGGCACTGGTATTGTTGATAAATAAATCAGCTTTTTTACACAAATTTGGGAGTCAGGAAACATTGTACCTCCTAAGGCAAGACTAAAACCACCTCATTAGGGAGCTAAGTTATAAATTCTTTTACATTTGTTTATTTATAATCATTGCACTCCTTTTATATAGGTGCTTGATTGTTTTGTGACATGACCTGATTCCCAAACCTACTGTTTACTGAGAGCAAACAGGAAAACCAGCTCTTGGAAACATATTGTCACGATGGCCTCTTTTTCTTCACACCATGGAATGAAACTGGACATAACTTTCAGTTTTACTTCACACTCCATACAATATCTCTTAACCATATTTCAACTAGATCTCAACTCAACACAATATATGAATACCATAATATACAGTATGTTACAATATATTTGGGAGTCTTTAAACTACAAAAGGAGAATAAAAGAGGAGGATTAAGGAATCTGCTTATACAGGGTGTTCCACAATGATTAAGACAAGCAATATATCGGAACTGAACAGTAGTAGCAAATTATAATTTTTGGGGGTTAAATTAGAGCAAATATAGTATCTTTTCTTATTACTGTGTCAGCCATTGAGGTATTTGTTTTTGATTACGAGACGTCCGATTCAAAGTGTTTAATGGGACACGCTGTATATTTGTGACTTTTTGTGTTCCTCCCGATAAAGCAGTTCCAACAAACTAGCACACTTGGGGTCTAAAGTTAGTTATTTTATTCAAGAGCTACAGGTGCTTAAAAGATGCCATTGATTATAACATGTACCCCTACAGTTAAATTACTTTGATAGTGTTTCATAATGATAGGGTACAGTCCTTTAAGTACCTGCAGCTCTTGAATTAATCACTTTAGACCCCAAGTGTGCTAGTTTGTTGGAATTGTTTTATGGGGGGGAACACAAAAGTCACAAATATACAGGGTGTCCCATACCATACCAAATACCTCATTGGGTGACACAATAATAAGAAATGATACTATATTTGCTCTAATTTACACTCCCAAAATTATAATTTGCTACTATTGCCCAGTTCCGATATATTGCTTGTCTTAATTGTCGTGGGACACCCTGTATAAAGTTGAATTGTGATTCTATTTCAATTTGTCAATGAACTATGATCCAGTATGAATGGACTTTCTCTGGGAAAAAATCTAATCAATGCTCTGCCAACCAAAGAGTTAAGTTTTAGACAATATTTATAACACACTGATGTGTTGCTGGATTTCATTCTGGATTTATCAGTGATGCACAAGGAACACATATCTTTAAGACCTCATAATTGACACTTTCTCTAATAACTTAGTACTCAAAAGACAGTTTAGAAAGGCTATAGATATAGCTGAAACTCTAGTGGACAGATTATTTTAAAATGTACCTTTCTTTTATATATACATGTTACGGTTAAAGTCTTTACTTTGATAGTTTATTAGCTGGATATTATACAAACTATCCAAATGTCTCGCTATTTTGATGGAAAATCATATTTCAACTAAAATAGCTGTGAGTATTGGTTGGTTTGTATACTATCCAGCTAGCTTACAAACTATAGAAGATATGCCAGTTTACAAACTATCTGCATCATTTGGATAAGGTGTGCATCTGATATCTCTAGTAATACATAATAGCCAGCTTGTCGGTTAGTATGTAAATTAACCAAATTCTTGGTTAGTATGTAAACTAACTAATTTTCTTTGGTCAGTTTAACAGAAAAGTGAGGTTATGTTTATGGCAAGAGCATTTATGATAGCTATGGGCAAGTGCAACTGTGATGTGTTGGTATTGTTTACTGTTGTGCCTTGTAAAATTTGTTTAAGAACAGGTATCTGGCTCGGTATCTGGTTACCAAAATTGGATCAGCAATAGCAATTTGAAAAGTTACTATTAGAATGTTATGAGAAAAAGTCCCAAAATTCAAAATTAATGAATGACGGTGATTATAATATACTTCTGTAACATAAAAGAGAATGTGCAAAGAAGGACCTAACAGACTGATTATCATGTAATGAATACTTATGATTTACAGAGAATCACAAGAATAGCAATTGTATGTTTTATCTATGAATAAACATTACTTTTGACCAAAACTTATTTTACTAAACTAAAGTAACCAAAGAGGATTGGTTACTTTAACATACTAACCTGTTAGTTGGTTACTATATAGTACTAGAGATATTAGGTGCAAAATTTATCCAAATGCTGTGGATTGTTTGTAAACTGACCAGAAACACTGGTTAATATGTGTGATATCTTTGTGGTATATACTTTAGCGGCATATCTTGTATAGTTTGTCAGCTAGCTGGATAGTATACAAACCAACCATATTCATAGCTATTTTAGTAGAAATACGATTTTCCATCAAAATAACCAGACATTTGGATACTTTGTATAATATCCAGCTAGTGTATAAACTATCAAAGTAAACACTTTAACCGTAACATATATAAATCATTATTCCATCATATGTCTCTAGACCTATAGTAAATAGTACATACATAATATATTTGAGAGATATTAGATGGCCAGTGAAACACAATGGTACAGAGAGATAAACACCAGATAATTGTTGGAAATTACAGTTACATTATAAGTTCTGATAATGATAATCCTTCAACTCAGGTACTTTTATCACACAGTACAGTAAACATTATTATACCTACTTCATTTGGATTTCAAATTTTTTCTTAACAACAGAATGTATTTAAAGCTGTGATAAAAGACAAGGTCAGCTTACAGTTTCACCTGAATGTCACATTTGCATGTACATAATTTGTATAAGATAATATGCTTTTGTTTTTAATATCAGCATACTGCATTTTTATATAAGGCATAAGATTTTGCTTAAAATATGTTTGTGGCAAACTTGAGCCCACATATTTAGTGCAAACATTCACAAAAAGAATCGCTCTAGCTCTACTTTTCAATTTGCAACAAAAAATGTCAGACATGTTCCGATTCATAAAGTTGGCACCTATCCATTTCTTTGTGATTCATCAAATGTTTGTTCATATTCATGCAGGTCAAATCTGGGTTCTTAAAGTCCATTTAAAGGTCTCTCTCTTGCTGAAAGAAGATGGTTAAGCAACAATAATCGTTAAAAACAAGTAATTTCTTATAAGTAATTAAGGAAAATGCACTCAAGTAGCCTGACACCTTGCCTGACACTTGATTTGTGAAATATATTTTGTTCCATAAATTATACAGAATCATTACAGTGTCATAGAGAGGACTTTTATATGCATGAATAATGTTTTTTAAACAATCAAGGTAGTGTTAGACCAATGAAGTTCTAAAATGATTACACTGTTTATACAGGGTGGTCCAATAAGCGTGTGGTGCTCTCTAGCTGCATTACTGTTTGAATTAGAAGAAAATATTTTGGATAAAAACGGTTCATTTCAAGTGATCTACTTGCAGAAAGTAATTTCAAAGATTATAATAATAATAATAATACCAAAGCCTTAAAGATGTAAGCCAGCCGGCAACCTTCACAGGTGCATCCTCAGAGGGCAATTTGGATGGCTGCCTCCGGAAATGTTGGCTGGGGGCCCTAAGGCGAACCACCTGACAGGCCTTATCTTCGGGTTCGACCTCCTTGAAGGAAAAGCACCCACGCCATGCTGGTTTCGGAAGCCGGCGTTGGGCAAGGTGGCGGTGCTTCGGATCGCCCTGTTGACGACCCCCGCTATGACATGGACCGTTTTAGGTGGACGACAGAGCTTAGGGATGATCTGCTGAGCTGCTACGAGAGCAGTAGCCCGCGCCGTAGGGGATACGTGTCCAGCATGTATGGGAGGTGGTGTGAAATGCACCCAGGGCACGCTTACCTCCCAGAATTTGCGAGATTATGTATCGCACCTTTGGAGGCAATGATATGTTCATGCTCCAGCTCATCCTGCCCCTTCAGTGGACGGAAGACCTGTTAACCAGGCTGAAAGTTCGCCGATAAGGCCACTGAGAGGGAAATCGACCAAGCCGTCTCACCTGGGGATTTCAAAGACTGAAGGGCCTTGCATAACAATGAAGGGTCCTTGAAGCTGGCAGATTTGAAGAGAGATAATGAGGTTGTGGGTGAACGTCTATCGGAGGCCTCTGACATTTGGAGCATCAATTGCGAAATTTACGCTGCGGCTCTGAGGCTAGCTAGACAGAGGAGAGTGGGAGACCCTCCTGTTGAGAGAGCACAGAGACGGGTGCGCCAAATGGAAGCGAAAATCCAGTTGGCTCGTCCGGAAGCATCCCGTATCCAGTTTGTGATGGAATATAGAGCGGCTGGGAAGCCTTTTACGCGCCGAGTGTGCCAGATAGCCTACGGGTTGAGACGCGACCATCATACACTCAGTCAAGCGGTAGTGGTTGTTGTGAAGCAACACTGTCTTGACAGGATACGGATGCTAATCGCTGCTAAACGATCGTTGGTGGCGCGGGCGAGGGGTCTGGAGCAGAACAGAATGTTCTGTGAAAGTCCTTCTCGCCTTTTCCAACAGCCGCCACCAGCCATAGAGCAGCCGCCAACTACTGATCGCGTGGAGGCCTTACGAACAACCCAAACCTCTCTCAGCAGACACTCCGGCCTTTGCGCATTTCGAGTCCGTTTGTAGGAGGACTCCTATCTTAAATGAACTGCGTCATCCGCTGAACACGGAAGAAATTCTTGGCGCCTTACGAGGGTAAAAATGCCATTTGATCAAACAGAATTGGCTGGCATATTGATAGCTGCATACAAGCACTGCTAACCCGCATCCTTATTATGTAAAAATTCGCGATAGCGATCACGGAGCAGATGCCGAGCTCAGCGAAGCGACAGCAACCCAACCGTCAAAAAATTCCGTATTACCCAACGGTGTTGCTTACTGTCACAAAAATGCACTTTTCTGCAATGAGATTAGCACCACTAGCGATTGGGTAGCAAATTACAGAATTAATGCTTTGCCCCATTAGCTGATAGTTCTGGCACATTGTAGGTTATGTTGTCAGTTATTGTCCGTCGTGATTTTGACAAGAGATTTCCACCTGTCGGTTGCCATCCGGAAGATACGTAATAAGGCTGCCGGAAAAAATATCGCATCACATCAGGGCTAGCAATGGAATGCCACCAATCTTTAGCCCATGCTTCAGACAAAAACAATATTGTCCTCAGGTGGGTCAAAGGGCACAACAACAACAACAAAGGCAACCGTATAGCGAATAGAATTTTAGGACCATGTGACCTTTCTGTAATGTCGACAACCACAATTGCGCAAACAGCAAAAAAAAAACGTTCCCATGCCCAAATGGTAAAACGATGAGAAGAACTACAAAGATGCCGATGTACCAAGGAAACCCTTACAGGTTTTGGCATGACAATATCCAAGAAGCACTTGGCGATGATCAGGTCATCGTCTTATAGTAGGATCCCTGACTAGCCATTGTCAACTCAGGAAACAAATCCACATTATGGGTTTAAGTCACACACTGACATGTAGAATGTGTGAAAGCGAAGATGAAACTGTGGAACCCGTCATATGTGGGTGCCCAAAGTTATCTTCTATTAGAGAGTGTGAGTTCGGCGAGTCTTGGCCTACACCTGCCCACATAAGGGAGATGCCACCTAGCGACTTGTCTACCTTTTTAAAATTGGCAGGATGGACGATGACCTGAGGAAACTCTCTCTCTGGGAAGATGCACAATAGGCCAGTTGTGGCATAAGTGCTGTGGGACCACTCTCCCTCCCCACTCTACAGATACAGATGTAGCAAGCTGTTTTGATTGGATAATATCATATTGCGATCGAATAAAGTATATATCTTTCAAGAGGAATGGCACTGGAAATATTTTCAGGTGATAAGCCTTAAAATAGTTGATAAACATGTTTTATGCATGTGTTGATATTATTATGTATTTATTTACCACTGATACATTTCCTATTATTGAATTTTTGATTTCACGGAAGATGAGTAAAATACTGATGCAACATTAATAAGAATTCTCTTCATAGAAACTGGTCAAAGTATATCATACGATAATAGAAAAGATTAAATGTATAGTCATGCAATCACAACACATTGTGTTCATAGCAAGTGGAATTGATATCTTTATATATCTGCCTACTCTGTCTAATGTTTAAAGTGATTTCTACAAAACATACCGGGTGTTCAAAGTATACTCCAATATTTGATAACTCTGTTTTAAGAGATAGGAAAAAAATTTGAATAAAACAATTTATAATTATTTAATAATGTACAGGATGTACATTATGAAATAATTTTGTATAAAGTCACACCATACGAAAGTTGTTTTAACAACAGGACACCAAATTTACAATTCCCTGGTACAGGGTGCTTTTGTCCACTTTTATGAAAATGAAACTACCACCCTGTATTATTTAAAACTCAATAATTGATAGGTAATCTTTCAACCACAGAATAATTTTGTATTAGTCTAGTTGTGTTCGAATTAACCATGTTTTTGATATCTATCTCAATGTATACAGGGGGTCTCACGCACCATAATGATTTTCTCAGATACTTTAAATGGAACACCTTGTATTTTATGTCATTTTCAGAAACTACTTATAAAATATATTCACTTCTGTGAAGTACTGAAAGTTTGTTGGAGTTGGTCATGACTGGAGTGTAAGTTGTCCACCTTGAATAAAAATTGTAGGAAAGCATTATTTGTGTATCCATTTGTTCTCTCAATTTGTACTTTCTTGATAGAACAAACCATAACTTGATTATGGATGTTTAATATTGGCTATTGGCCTTAAAATGAATATTAAGCAACTGTGAAAATACCAAAACCCTTAGTCACAAAAGGATTTTCAGGTGAGGTTTGCTGAGGATAATGATCTGTGTGAGGTTCATAGGATGGTGCAATGGTCATATGCCTACCAGCAAGCTAGGAAAGGACCCTGGGAAGAATATGCCCGTGACCGAGATAGGTTTAGTAAAAGAATAAAGGATCTTGAGAGTGTGTTATCACCTGTTTTTGACTCACAACATAGGGAATCTGTATATAATAAAAGATTTAAGGATTCAGTTACTTGCTAGTAAGCATTATGTAGTGAAATTCATTTTAAGTTTGTTACTTATATTGAATCAAACAGCATTTATTTAAAATAACTTGCACCTGTCCCTGAAAACGATCATCTTAAAATTGCATCCATCTATACTTGATAGGATATATAAAAAATATTTGTCCGTTTCCAAGAGATAAAGTCTATTACATGATTTATAAACGTGATACACTATTTGTTTAAAAGATGAATGGAAAAAACAACTATTGTAGCTATCAAAATGTTTACTTGGTTATATTTTGAGGGGCAGATGATGCAGTTGGTGTAGCACAGGGAAACAATCAATGTTATTTGCCATTATTTGAGGGGTTTTTATTATGCAAAATTCAATAAATTCAGTTTAGGTCAAACCCATGCATGCAGGTATACATTTGTGTAATATTATGAAATTATTTGTTTGAAATTTGTAGACAAGGTAGATGTTTCATTATTTGAAAATGAAATTATTTCATTCGAAAGAGCACATACTCCATCAAATACTCGAAAAGAAGTATGGCGAACTAAATTGGCCCTCCATGTTAGAATAAACTGTGTATTTGTCACGTTTTGTGAAAAGTGGATTTATTTATTAATACTCACATAATGCCACTCAAATCTTGGCGTGCATCATATGCATCTCAGCACACAGTTGGTTCATAGTATAAATATTGTTTAATCACAGTCAGTTGATTTCAAATTATGGGTGTCATGGAAATTGTGCAATATTTTTGACTTGAATCAAGACACAAATAATACGTTTGTGACAGCTTGTAACCTGTAAATATGCATATTATAGTTATATAATGTACAAAAAATAGAAAACATAAGGAGTTCCTTTTTTGTTACTTCACCAAAGTTGATTTAAGATCTGTATGCTTTACTTCATTATTGTTGATTGAGCTGTAATGTAAGTCATAAAATAATAATATATCATTTGGATACAAAAATTATTGGATAATCCGAATAAAATTAATAAATCCTTGGAAGAAGGGAGGTGCATAGAAAAACAAAAATTTACACTGAATTATAAATTATATCCGTACTGTAAAATCCGATACAAAATTGGACACAAAGTAAAAGCGAAAACCTAATAAAATTAGATATCTTTAGACTTTTGTGAAGTAACTTCATTTTTCAGCAAATCAAGATTTTTGTAACTGTAATACATATTTGGTGCTTTGATTATTACTGGTGTAGAATATTGGATTGGAATATGTATATTAATTTTTAAATACGATCTGTGATGTGCTTGAGAATTTTTATTTCACAACAAAATACATACCGTGTCCCGTGTACGAATTCCAAAAAAGAAACCGCAATTAAGTTTCGGAATATGAAGTCGATGTCAAAAGAAATTGTTCCTAAATTCGCATTTGTTACAGATAAATCAACGCTTGTTTTGTTGTAAACAATTGAAACGTGTGCGGCCTACCTCAAAGAAAGAGAAATCACTTTCGATTTAACAGCAAAAACTTTTTAACGATTTGTCAGATTATTTACCTCAACTATCAGATGTTCGTTACATACTAATATGATACTAGTGGCCACACACTACTATTTCGCAATCTAATTACATACATTTCAACTTTTTAGCTATTAAGCGATACCCGTTTAATACTTTAATCAATGGCGATACACATATAATTTACACATACACCATAAGTCGGTTCCTTAAAATGTTAGAGTTTTAGACCTGGGTCATCTTGTAAAATAATGCAAATTCAGAAAACCGTAAAAGTGCGCCATATTAGTTCAATGTCTGCACACTTTGCATTTGATTGTAATGAGAAACTGTAACAGTTTCCAATTCTAGTATGTATGTATGTGTTCACAATACAAGAATGAAATGTTAAGTTCAGAATTATTTTCACTTTTGATTATTTTTTGTTGTGAAGTAGAAATGCAATATTTTGTAATACGTTTTTGTTTTTTGGACAGTTTTGCAGTTCATTTATGATGAGGAAATAGTGAAATACCACTTGTTCATAAAGGGGATATGGTGTTGGTTGCACGAAATTTGACTATATTTTTTTCACATCATAAACGGATCGCGGGGCATTTCAAATGAAATATTTGTGATATATGTTTATGTACAATGTCTATAACTCTTTTATGTTCTGAATGTTGGCTTGCCTTTAGTAAGTAGCGGTATTTAATCACCACAGAAGTTTTCTCAGGCAAATTGGAAATGTGACATCTTAACCACTTTGCTTTCTATGCTATCAAGAACATTATCAAAGAATTGAACTAGAACTGTATAAAAAACATATTTGCAATGACGGTTGAGGATAATGTAATAAAACTGTCGACAAACTGCAAATCTAATCTAGAAAACGAAGACCAAAGATAACTGTCGTTTTTCTAAAGTTTGTATTTTTTAAAAATACATCAATGCAGTGATGGCTCGGGGTGGCTTTCACAGGGGGATCAATAATTTCAAAACTAGAAGACGTGTTTGTACGCCCTTAATAATGCTGGTTGTTACAGCTGCTCCATCATAACCCTATTTACGATGTTTTCCTGGGTTATTGATAAGCAAATTTATTTCATAAGGGATACAGGCAGATTCAGAATTAGCATTGCGTTCACTTGGCATAAACATTTTCCATCCAAAATCTATCAATGCTCAGTCTTAGGTTCACTCATTTAAATCGAGCAGCACTTGAAATTTGCTCACGGTAACGTCCAACCATTGTATCGTTAGCAGCTAATTCTGTATTGTTGTAGGAAATTCTTCAAAAAGTCTTACTCCGATGTGATTTCCAGTAATTTAACCAATTCTGCTGTAAAACATACCATTTTGGTTGCTTTTTTATATGGTGTATCCAAAACATTTTGAATGTTCTTTTTTCATAATAATCTGAATTAAAATATATTTTGCAGATGTTTTTCGAAATTTTCGTCTTTACTAATTTTAGCACTAAGATGACTTAATAATTCTATTGCATATTTTGACCAAGACGATTCACCGCGAAACGAAGCCAAAGAAACAAAGATTTGTTTTAATATAGTTGTATACAATTTTTTTTCTGAATGCGACGCATCGACGGAAACAAAATTTTCACTGATCGACGGTTAAAAATTTTTCTCTGCAACATTTAAATGAATATCACGATGATGTGTACTGGGTGTTGGGAATCACAAATCACAACGCCCGTAGTCTTTCACAGACTTTATTATATCATCCCCAATTACAATGTATAGATCATCAGTGTGTATCTTACACGTGATGATATCCCTTATTTTTAACCTTTGTCGCAAACATCGATAGGATACTTTTTATATAAGTATAATTACAGAAAATTAATTGCCCACTTGCTTTTATTAGAGACCGTCACTGCTTTGATGAACCAATTCGTCCTTTGAAACAGGTTTTATCCAAATTATATGAGATTTAAAACAAGATTATGTATCATACATAAAACGTAACATTCAGTTATCTTCTTGACCTAACTATGAGTTAGGGAAGCTCATTTTATATGCAAAGGCGGATTATTTCATCAATTTATTTTTAAATTCTGTGTCACAATAATTATAAATTATTTTCACGTAAAAAAGTTGGATTCATCCTTCCAGTGATTCATAATTAATTAGGAATGTAATTAAATCTGTACATACATTATACATAATATAATATATATACTTTTGTAAATTCTTGCAGAATTAATATATATGGATTAAATAATTTGGGTTTTTATTGTTACACTTAAAGTGTTATCTACACAACCTGGTAAGTGCAATGGAGCTATTATAACGGTCAACTAAGACAACACAAACCAACCACGCCCGATATGTCACTTGTGTATTAGCAGACTACTGTAGCCCAAATTTTTTAAAATGTGAGGAGTATTCAAATGTCAGAACCCTTTTAGATCTACCTATTTCACTCGGGACACCGTCAAATTGGAAAATAAAGCACTAACCTATTTAACAGCTATAGATATGTTCAATAGGATATAGCCAAACAACACCAATAATAGCAGACCTAAAATGTACAGAGTAACATAAACCTTAAGAAACAAGGTTATATGATTATATAATTTAACGAGAGGCAAAGTAGCGACTAAATGACCTTGGAAAGTACGTTGCTTCAAACCACCTTTCTTTGGAGATGTAGTGCATGCTCATGTAAAACCACAAAAAACAAAACGCAAGAGATGGAAACAGAGTTTCCGGAAATATGTTCTTTGAAAGTACAAAAATTAAAAAATATAATTTATTTTTAGTCAATAAAAATAGCCTCATTACTATTAAAACAAAGAATATTTATTTCATGATAATTATTTATTTACATATACAGGGTGTCCCATTAAATTTGAATCGGACGTCACGTGATCAAAAACAAGTACCTCATTTGATGACACAGTAATAAGACTATATTTGCTCCAGTTTAAACACTCAAAATTATAATTCGCTACTGCTGCCCAGTTCCGATATATTGCTTGTCTTAATCGTCGTGGGACACCCTGTATGCGTCTGTATTCGCCGCTAGTCTCCACTCGTTTCATTTTTCTGATCTGTCACTTGGACTAATAGAATCACGATGGCTTAGTGGATACCCGTGCCCGTTACCAATAGCAACACGATTCACAACAAATAGATAATACACAATAAGACCAATATGCTATATTTTCTGTTTGGTACTGTTTACAAATGAGTTGGTAGATAATGTCATTTGAAATGAGCAAAAAATTTAACAATGAATAATTACAAACTGTTAGGTAGAGCAGGGGAGGGAGCCCATGGTTTTGTGTTCAAAGGATTAGACACGAGGACTCAGAAATATGTAGCTCTAAAGAAAGTTGCTATTAATCCAAATGTGGGAATTCCAAAGAATACATTTAGGGAAATATGTTCTTTGAGAGTGCTAAAATCCAAAAATGTGAGTAAGAAGTGCTGCTTAATTTTTTATAAAGTATAAGTAGTGCTGTGAAGTTAGGAGAAAACAGTAAAGTGAATTTGAAGTTATCGTTGGCTTCTTACGCTTTGTCGATGTAAAAATATCGATATCTGTCAAGCCTCTTTAGTTGGTGGTATGAGCTAACTTTTGATGATTCAAAATAGGTATCTTTGCATTGACTTTCGTCTTTATAAATTTCGGTCTCAAATTTTGGATTTATGTTGTTGGTGATGAAGTGGTTAGGAGGCCATTGATCGCCTAACTAGTGTGATTTGATATTCGTCTTCTACACTAAGTCTTTATTGATGCTGAATACACTTTTCTTTCGCTGCGAATCGGTCGTGGCAGAGCATTTCATAAAATGAATCAGGTGCCAGGTTTTGAGTTGCAAGGTAAATTATTCTACTTTTAATTTTCCGCTAATTGCATATATACTGTTAGCGTTTTTTAATGATCTTGTAGACAAGACAGAAATACATGGTGGTCACAGCAGGCGCCCGAGGAAAAAGCTTTTGTCTCTGATACATACTCGCAGATACGAGGGCTCAACCTCCGCTAGTTAACATTTGCGCTCGTTCTGGAAATTAGAAGGTGACGGCTTGGCGTCTAGTGTAGGTATCTATTAACATTGGCGTTTTATTTGCGTGGTTTGAGACAGTTCTAAAGAGTGGGGTACTGATTTTCTCTCTCAATTTTCCTTAAACAGAAATCTAGTTCTAGTCACATAATTAGCATAGTGTGACGAAACTGTTTCAGATTGTTCAACTTTTCGAAGTTACAACAATGGGTAGTTCAGTAATATTAGTGATGGAGTATCTGCCTTGGTCTTTGGCTGATGTCCTGAAGAAGTATGATAAACCTTTGACATTATCCCAAATCAAAGCATATTCAAAGATGATCTTAAATGGTGTCGACTATATGCATCAAAATCATATCATGCACAGGGTAAGTATGACAAATGGAAGTATACGCATGTATAGAAATCAGAGTCTAATTCTGAAGGTATAGAGTTTTACTATACCGTATGTAATTCAGCGTATGTGATACAAAGAAGATTCACGTTTAATGCCTAAAAAATTGAGATATTCTCAATTTTTGGGGGGCAGTCGAGTGAATTTTACTTTGATGTAGAAATTCAAGGTCATTAGACAGTAAATTTGATCCTACAAAAATGTTATTGCATATGTAGCACACAAAAATGTAAAGAATGAACAATTTTATGTTCGACATGAAGATGAATGTCTCAATTCAACATTGGAGGACTTTTCCAAGGTCAAATTACAGAAAGGCTGTTACCTGAAATCTTCCATACTATAGATAAAGATATATGAGGTCCTATTTACTAGAACACCTTGATTTTGAAATGATCCTGGAATTTAACATCAAGGTAATTTTCAGGATAATCATTGAAATGGCCCATAAAATTAAAAAAAAACATCTCCCTCAATACATTTTGAATTTGCCTGTAACCTAAGGAAATAATAAGTAGAGTTTTTTGATTTGACTACATACGTCTCTCGTATTCATCAGTTCGGCGAAACTGGAAGTCGTGTTTTGGTTGGACATTATTAATAATTTCACAGTGATAAAGTAACCTCGTAGAGGTAACCTTATACAAGGGGTGTTTCCTAAGTTCTAAGTTGGGACTTTTCTTCATAGGGCATGCAGTACTCGCCAGGAGTGATTTTTCCAGTAAAACATATACACGAAATGTTTAGGAATATCAAGATGATGGCCGATAATGAAATTCTCATGTCTAATTCCGTCCCTGTATGATTGGATCAAAACAGACACAGACATGCAGTTGACTACGGAACATATACCTAGATACAGAGAGTTGCTGTTTTCGCGACAGTGTGCTACTTTTTTTGTGAAACTAAAGATGCCGTTAACAAAATTACCATGGCCCTCTTGATTTTTTAGATACAGGGTGAAATCGAAAACTATCGATTTTGGGACCACCCTCGTAACTCGGTTGTCTTTTATCTTATTGAAAAGTTTAAAAAGAGTCTTATAGAATTTTTTCTGTAGAATCCAGTGGTGTAGTTTGATTTTTTCTTACTCTATTTTCCAGTTATGAAGCAAACATATATTTTTTTAAATGGTACACCCTGTATATTATTTTTGAAGTCAATCGGTAATAATTCAAGCTTTTCAAAAATATATATTAGTATTAAGTTATTTTGAAAATTATGCTCAATATTTGATTTTTTACTTTATTTGCAGCAGTAGGTCATGACTAATCTATTAGAAACGATATCCAAGTAAACCATTATTAAGATACAAGATACTCAATACTTATAAACTCAATTATTTAATTGTATTTTATACGCTATCAACTACTTTTTGCGATAATTATCAATAAATATTACTTATATAGTCCATTATTACATTACTTGAAACCAAACAACATTATATCTGAAGAATATCAACAAAGCCGTACTTAATAAAAATATCAATAAAAACTGACAGTCTCGCAAATTTTTTACAGATTTGCTTCTTTGTTTTTAATAGATGAGTGATAGCCCACTATCTACTCAATATTATAATGTCACAATCATCATTTTAATGAGACATTATTATTTAAAAAAAAGGTTTATTTTGATTCTGCCTTTTCGCATTTGAGCAGGAAGTCTCTTGTAGAGCAATAACTGCTTAGAAGCTTATTATTTATAGTTGATTAACCATCGCCTACTGCTACAAATAAAGTCGAAAATGAAAAAATCAAATTTTGAGCGCAATTTTCAAAATAACTTAATACTAATATATATTTTTGAAAAACTTGAATTATTTCCGATTGACTTCAAAAATAATATACAGGGTGTTCCATTTAAACAAATATATGTTTGCTTCACAACTGTAAAATGGTTAGAGCAAGAAAAAAACAAACTACACCACTGGATTCTACAGAAAAAAATCTATAAGAACCTTTTTTAGACTTTTCAATAAGATAAAGCCAACCAAGATACGAGGATGGTCCCAAAATCGATAGTTTTCGCTTTCACCCTGTATCTCAGAAACCAAGAGTGCCATGATAATTTTGTTAACGGCATCTTTCTCTCTATTTTCACAAAAAAGTAGCACACTGTCGCGAAAACCGGAACTCTCTATCTTTAAAAATAACCGAGATGAGTATCTCGGTTATTATTTTACGGAGTCGTAAAAGTGCCGAAAATGAGACACCCTGTACGTAGCAGCGCGCGCTTGAGGTCTGCTTGCTGACGTGCTACATCGGGCTTTAAATACAACAAAAATGATGCAATCGTTATCACTGTAATGCACTGGTAGACATGATTTTAGTGTATGTTGAATGTGGTAAAAATGCCTCTCTGTCTCAGACTTCGCGAGCGTATGCTGATCGTTACCCTGACCGTATTCACCCTGCACTCACGTCGATTTGTCTATCTCGCTAGAGCTGGAGAAACAGAATGTTTGTATTCACATCGTGATGGTCACACACCGGAAGATCTGGGCAACCTCGAACGGTCCAAATTGAAGGAGAAGTACCTGCGCTTTTCAGCCTCGCGCGCGAACTTTGATCTGCAGCTATATAAGACTCGTGTAATAGGACCGCACTTAAAACTTCGCAGCGAACGAATGTTAAAAGTACTTTCTTACCAATTTTTCATTCTTCTGGCTGATTCACCGTACATTAGCTTAGTATTTTCAAAGACAGTTGCTTCTGGAAAGGAAAGTCTCAACTTTCAAAACACCCTGTATAACTAACACATGGCAAATTATAAACTAATTACTACTACTTCAAATTCAGGATATGAAACCGGCAAACCTTATGATCAGCGAAAAAGGTCTCCTTAAAATAGCCGATTTTGGATTAGCCAGGATTTACGATGAAACAAAACCTAGGTTGTATTCCCACCAGGTCGCAACTAGATGGTATAGAGCACCAGAGCTATTGTATGGCTCTAGAAATTATACACCATCTGTTGATATGTGGTCAGTTGGATGTATTATTGCAGAAATGGTGAATGGTCAGCCTTTATTTCCCGTAAGCTTGTTTAATTTTTTATTTTTATGTAATTGCATCTAAGTCGACTGTTCCAATCGTTGATCAGTGAGTGTTCCCAAATTTGGCATTTCTCTTTTGGGGAAGGATTAAAACAAGAAGTTTCCGAAAATATTTAGGGCAGGGTCACATTGCTCTAATCCGATGCTACTCTACGGCATCCGATGTACTTTTTTAAATCGTTAATTATTGGGTCTTAAATTTTTTGTGGCGAAAATGCATAAAAGTTCTGGAATTATCAGCGCTCATGTAGCAATAAATATCACAGACCAAAAAAACGAAACAAATATATCAAAGACCAAGAAGATGGCGCAATTGAAGGCAACACCCAGAATTAATTATGAATAGGATACCAATTTATTACCTATAGAACTGTCGTGAAGAACATCAAAATTTGAATTTGAATAAATATGTAAGACCAATAATCATAGATACAGTAGAAGACAAAAATCATGTGAGAAAATACAGAGAAAAAAATACAATTTATTTTCCAAAGATCATGCCTAAATCAAAATCGTGCAATTTTCAAAACAAATAAATGTTTGTGTCAAAATGTTGCTGACTTCACGTGTGACTTCGCAGCCTACCATTTCATGAGCAGTTTCTGGAACATTGAAAAAATATATTGTATGAATATATCTTCAACATATCACAACCTGTGTCTACGTCTACATAGCACTAGGTTTCTTCTACAAGAGCCTATCCTTGTTATATATCTACGATGCTTCTAGAATATTACCTACTTCTGCTCAGGTCTGTTACCGAGATATGCCTTTAAATTTAGATTATTAGTTGTACTTATAGAGTGTTAATTGTATGAAAACGTGACTGTATAATTTTTAGGGTGAAACAGATATCGAACAGTTGGCAATCGTTCTCGATACGCTTGGTACCCCCAATGATGAAACATGGCCAGAGCTCAAAGAACTTCCTGATTATAACAAAATTGCATTCAGTCCGAGCACACCAAAAAACTGGCGAATAATTCTTTCCACAGCAGATTCTACCACAGTCTCTTTGATAAGCAATATCTTGATCTACGATGGAAGAAAACGGTTAACGGCGCAAGAGGCACTTAAGCACGAATTCTTAAGGAAAGAACCATATCCTTGTAAGTTGTCGAAAATGCCTAAGCTCAAGGATGAAATTTCAGAAATGACATGGACCTTCGCTGATTTCGATGAGTGTTTGGATAAATTAAAGAAAAAGTAGATAAAATATTTATACTGTGATAAAATTAAACAATAGAGGCAAATACAATCTTAGAGCAGCCAGTTTGAATGTATGTTTTTATGTTAATAAATAAGATTAACAATAATGCCTTAACGATAGAAAATTCCTTGGATTCCAATATTGACACAAAAACCCAGCATATACATCATATATGCACGTATCAGCAGTGCGACGTTTCCTTCTGGACATAAATTTCAAAACCCCAACCAGAAATTTAAAAGCAATCCTGTGGAAGAATGAATGAACTATGTTGAAAACCTCTCAAATTCTAATTTTTTTCCTCATTCGTACTATCAACACAAATCTAACAGAACACATAAAATACCTACACTGAAATTATGATCCATATCCAAGTATTGCCAGTTTTTGGAATATTAATTGAAGCTATTTAAGTTTTCTACATGTGCTTCAGGGTCTAAAGTAGGAGAGAGTTGATTAATACGGGATAGCTAACGTTATTTGACTCGAAATTCTCCAGCCATGCTACTGGCACCTACTCTTTATTTAACTATTACTTCGTCGTTTATTGCTTTCCAAGTTTAGATGTAGTTGTTTCTGAATAGTTTGAGGATGAAATAGAAAAAGCCTATTTGTAGGGAAATGTAAAGTATCTTGTTTTACCCACCCGGTCGGATAAAATGGGATAGTGTTTGCATATCAATAAAAAAATACTAAAGTAAAATATGTTTATCGAAATTGGAAACAAAAAATGGAGTCAAGTTGATTGACTCAGTACTTCCCACACATAATGCTGATACCTTTTTATTATTTTCCCATTGCATGAAGCTACTCTGAAATCCCCTGCCATCCAAATCATCGCCCACCCGCCCGCAAAAAAACCAACGCAAAAACTCTCGTAAGTAGTTTCTTGCGTCTCTCTCCTTAGAAGGTAGGACGCCACAGTTTTTTTCTGCATGCTTCAACTGGACGATGCTAAACGATCAGTAGCCTCCAAACCGTCTAAAAACGAAGTTAGAGCTCTTTTATATGTTTAGTTTTTGTTATTGCTACGCCGCCACTGACACGATTTTTCCAAAACTTACGCGTTTTCCGTCTTCGCCGCGGTAGTAATACTGTGTCAAAATTTCATCAAAACCAATTCAGTAATTTTTGCATTACTCAATACAGAACGATCTGAAACAATACTCGTATGAATCCAGTTGAACCTCCTCTGTGGCAAATGGACTCAGATTCCAATGCCATTCCCATCTACACACACACACACACAATCCAGTTGAAAGTAATTCTTATCCCAGTTTTTTTAGTAGAAGAGGTTTCTTCGGATTTTCGGATAAATTAATGCAAGAGGTTTTTAACTCAAAGAGCCGACGTTTCGGCGTTTATTTTACGCCTTCTTCAGGGCTAAAATTCATGCGAAGACGAAAAATATATAAGTAAAACATGGAGTGCTAAAACGATGAGTACAAGCGTTGACAATTCAGTCTAACAGACAATTTTAAAAAATGTTTAAAATTTTTACACTTAAAGTTACAATTAAAATATAAAAGATTTTAACATCTAAAAAAGTTAACTCGGCAAAACAATCAAAATAAAAAGCCGGTACATTGCATGAAAATATAAAAGTTAAAAATATAATACAATTTTCCACTAGAATGTTAAAATACACTAAAATGTAGAGCATACATCCTTACCTATCCCTGAAGTTCAGGGAGGCTTTTGAACTTTTATTCCTACCATCCATTCAGTCAGAAGTATAGTACTATGTGTTGCTTGAAGAATAAGATTATCAGGTTAAGCGGCCCACAATTTGTTCAAGAAAATACATCTAGATTCAAAAGAAACTTAAACTTAATGACTATCCTGAATACTTCTGCAACTTAGTTATTAACAATAGTTCAAACACTCTTCCTCCTCCTTCTATTCCACGCACTATTCAAAACAGTTCCAGCATAGTTATTTATTCAAAAATTCCCTATGTCAAAAGACTTTCAGAGAGAATTAGACATCGTCTTGCTTATGACACACATAAAATAGTTTTTTACCACACAAAAACTGTACCTTCACTTTTTTGTTCACAAAAAGATAAGCTTGATACCAAGTACAAATCCAATGTGGTCTATAAAATACCTTGCGAGCAATGTGATGCTGTATATATAGGACAAACAAAACAAAATTTAAAGAACAGGATTTCAGCCCACAAGTCATCTTGTAAAGATACTCATAAAAATGATAGGGATCATACAGCCTTAGCGTCTCACCATTTCGAGTATAATCACCATTTTAAATTCGATTCTGTCAGTATACTTGACAACGAGATTAATTATAAAAAAAGACTGATCAGCGAAATGATTAGTAGGTCTGTTTTTACAGCAATCACAAACTAGTCAGCGTCAATTTGATTGGCCAGTACTAGTCAGAAATAGTTTGACAACTGCAATGGGGAATACTGATTGGCTCTGACTGGTTTGTGATTCTCTGTAAAAACAGACCTTATATCTATAAGCATGATAAGGCTGTCAATAAGAAAACTGACATTCTTGAGCTAAGTCAGATTTATAATTTATTGATTACTAATTACATTAAACTAAACAGATCGTGATAAAGAAATTGGTTGACTTTATGACTGAGCCTGGTACCTGGTATATTCATTAAATAGTATCTAAGTATAAAATATTCATATTTTCTCACACTGTCTTCATTGTACAGCAGCATATATCAATAAAAGGTGTATTGACGAACGGCATTTACGATTCTTTTTATCAATCTTCTGGAATGTTTTTTGTTGTTTATTGACACAAAGGGATATGTTATTCCTTGTTGCTTTAGGGGTGTGCTCGATAGGTAAGGATGTATGCTCTACATTTTAGTGTATTTTAACATTCTAGTGGAAAATTGTATTATATTTTTAACTTTTATATCTTTATGCAATGTACCGGCTTTTTATTTTGTTTGTTGTGCCGAGTTAACTTTTTTAAATGTTAAAATCTTTTATGTTTTAATTGTAACTTTATGTGTAAAAATTTTAAAATTTTTTTAAAATTATCTGTTAGACTGAATTGTCAGCGCTTGTACTCATCGTTTTGGCACTACATGTTTTACTTATATATTTTTCGTCTTCGTATGAATTTTAGCCCTGAAGAAGGCGTGAAATAAACGCCGAAACGTCGGCCTTTGAGTTAAAAACCTCTTGCATTAATTTATCCCAAAATCCGAAGAAACCTCTTCTACTAATACTCGTATGTACACATCACAAATTCTAAGTTCCTTGGTTTCTATAATAAGCAAGGCAGAGTTCGGATTGACCTAAAAGGGTGTATTATGCCGCTAGGTTTTTCATTCACAGGTGAAGGGACAGCCCATTATGCATACAACAAATTTTTCAGTTTTACAACCTCACACCCCCCAATCACCCCAAATTCACCCCCAACCAAAAAAAAAACTAGAAAATGGGAGGAACCCCTAAAACGAGGGCCGTAGCTGGGCGTTGACCATGGAGGGGGTTCATGGTGACCTTAGGGGGGGGTTCATGTATAAAAGAATATGTAATGTCTTAATTTGCTTAAAATCTGTATAGATTGTATCGCTGCTAATGTGTTATGAGCGCCGAGGGGTTGGTTAGTAGTAGAATAAATTGCTAAGCTTGGAGAAAGCATCCTTGATTATTTCAAAGTTTACGGGATACATATAAGTTGGATCACTCTGCAAAAATATCAAAACGGCCTGCCCCTTGCCCCGTCTCCCCGGTCCACCGGCAGCAGTGTACCGACGTCAGCCGGGAGATACGGGGCGGCGCAAGGTAGGGGTTGAACGTGTTTAACGCGAAGTGTATACAGTGTCTCAAAAATATCGGATTTTGTTATCTCGAATTTGTTTGCTGGAAATGGATAATATTTTTAGAAGTTTGATTTTAACAATTGAATTTATTAGCGGATGGAAAATGACAATCAGATCCATCCTCATTTTGTGGTAAACCTTGAAATGTAAAGGATATAAATACAGGGTGTTTCACGACGATTATGACAAGCAATATGTCGGAACTGGGCAGTAGTAGAGAATTATAATTTTGGGGATGTAAATTAGAGCAGATGTTGTGTCTTCTTTTGTCATTGTACTACCCAATGAGGTATTTGTTTTTGGTCACGTGACATTCGATTCAAAATTATTAATGGGACACCCTGTACATTTGTGCCTTTCTGTGTTCCTCCCGATAAAACAATTCCAACAAACTAGCACACCTGGGGTATAAAGTGATTAATTCAAGACCTACAAAATATTCATTCAGGGACATCCTAAACTATATTTTAGAGCTCGGAAATATTTTTATTGATAACTTTAACAATTTAGCTTCTACAGTACCAATTGGAATGACACTGAAGAGCAAAATATCAAAAATATTGTATTCATATCCAGGTAAAGCATTTCCACATGATTATCTTTTAAAATTGTACATACGAGTTCGTATATACTATACCATAAATTTTATAAGCTGTGGTCTCAAAAATAAGCCAAATAAACATAACATTAAGGTAAAAATACTACAGCACCTTTGAATCAATTTTTACTTATCTACGAAATAGCTACAATATGTGAAATCATTTGAGATTCACTAGTAATAGTTTTACTAGGTTTTATTTTTGATATCCATTTATGTAACTTAGTGTATTAGCAAAATAAACGTTATATTTGTATTTGTATGTCTAAATCGGCTGTCAATACCTAGTCTTTCAATGACCCTCGTATATACATAAAACCTAGGCATTATCAAGTTCCCGCTAAAGGACCCTCGTACTTGGGCAAAACCAACTCAAAAACTAATTGGCGCGTGCGGCCGCGGCATCGCTTTGATGTGAGATCTTCAAAGTGCCGACGGAGAGTGATCCAACTTATATGTATTCCGTAAACTTTGATTATTTTTATTTTGTATTATTTTAGTAGTTATTTCATTCATGGGAATACTCATGGGGGGGGGTTGAACCCCCATAACCCCCCCTTATATACGGCCCTGCCTAAAACGCCTAAAAAAGAAGTTTGAGGAATATTTGAAATTTTTTGTTTTTTTCTAATTACTCCGCCCCCCGTACAACGATTTCCAAAATTATAGAAACATTACCTACTACGACCCCACAACATATCGCTACCTAAATTTCATCACAATCCAAGGATGAGCAGTTACTGAGATTACGACGTTAGAAAAACGCCAACAGACAGACAGACCGACGGAAATGTGTGACGTGAATTTTCGTTATGTAGACAACATGAAACGCCCAAAAACTGTATTATCTCAAAATCGAAAATTTTCGCGATCACAATACTCCCCTCACCTATCGGTGTGGGAAGTAAATATATATAATATTTATAATTAAAACATTTTAATATCGACAAAAGTCGCACGAGCACGGCTCACCCATGGTTTTCAACCCTGACGCATGCTTCGTGAGCTCAAAGTCGACGGTCGAGCCACATCACCCAACCGTCGTTCGTCATATACATATGCGTTCGTTATTGTTTCGAAGCCTGAGAACCCCTTCGATGGCATTTCGCAAACTTTGCTCATTCTATACTCCACGGGATGGTATCCGGTTTTATCCGACCGCTTAGTGTCCCATTTTACCCGACTGCACATCTCCAATTGTTTTTCAAAAATTTTCACAGAAAGGATATTGATGTCATATCGACAGATATGACAAAACATAGTCCATTATTTACAAAAGCGTGAAAAATACTCAGCTCTATTTATCTTGCTTGTTTAAAAAAAATGCGCGAATAACTATCCACAAATCTAAATAATATAACCTTCCTCTTCGAAATTATCGCTTGTAACTTACCACAGATTAACAATCAATTAGAATAACCACCTACTACATCTAACATGCTTTATTTACATCGATTATAACCAGCAATTGTCAGATTTGGTTTCTTATTTAAAAATAATTGCCGGTATTTCGTTTTACCAGACCTTCCCCTAGTTTATGTTTTTCCCTAAACTTTTGTTGAAGGTGGTGTGGTTTAATTCTGTGTAGATCTGCTGTATTTTCTCATTACAATTTTTTCCCATATGCCTATACCGAATATTTTTCTGTTTTTCTTCTAATCTCACCTCAATTAATTTTATTCAAAGAAATAGTACAAGGTTTTTCGGAGCAACATCAACAGTAACATGTCCTGGCACGACCACGTTGTCAGTATTGCTAAAACGGCATCCCAGAAGCTTGAAGTTTTGTTCCACTGTTCCGCTATATACACCAATAGCAACTACTGCTGCTCTACAAGGCACAGATCCGACCGTCGTTGGAGTATTGCTTTCATGTACGAGGGTGCGCTCCGAAGCACCCACCAAAGCTTCTGGACACTATCCAGAAGAGAGCAATTATACTAATCGATACGCCTGATCTCACAATAAAGGACCTCCTCAGCCTGGAACATCAAAGAAGGGTAACCAACCTGTCCCTGTTTTACAGATTCTATCACGAAAGTTGTTCGAGTGACTTTTCCCAGATAATAACACTAAAGGCCGGCCGAAGGAGGAACACTAGAGAAGTTCTGCGAGCTCATCCTTACCAGGTCGAGGTTCCTACTTCCCGAACCTTCTCCAGCATTCCTTCTTTTGGAGAACTTCGCCGCTGTGGAATGAGCTGCCGAGGAATTTGTTTCTCGGTGGCTACAACCTGCAGCGTTCCAAATTCAACGTGCATTAACCTCTCGCAGCGCTTCAACTACAGCGCCATAAGCTTTTAGCCTTTGCGAGAGGCACACCATAAAAAATAGTATAAGTGGAAGCACTTCACCAAGAAAAACCTTCATTATAGAAAAGTTTTATTTTAATTCACTACATATGTTTCTGCAAAGTCTTGCACTACTTATTTGCTTTGTATAGCGAATCTGAAACAGAGATTTTTTAATGTAAATATATATGCATCTCTTGACAGTCTATTCAAAGTCCTGGACGCTCTGGGAACAAAGGTGCGGTTGTACCGATAGCTCAGAGGAGCAGATTTCGTTCGGATACCGGTAGAAAAGTGAGAGGTCATCAACAGCGCGTCGCTGTTGGTTAGGATATTTAGGTTCAATTGAAGAGTTCAATGCAAGAACCGGTTAAGTCCAATTTTTAACGAACTTGCTTAGTTAGCTATTCTTACATCGTTTTCAGAATTCTACATCGTTTAGTGTAAAAAGAGGCTTCTGTGTTACACTATATGGGATTCAAAACTCTTTTGTTGGTTGACTGATTCTTTACACTCTGCAAAAATCGGTTCAGCCTTGGACTTGTGCTTGCACAATATTTCTCTAATGGACTACCGACGAGACGTGTTCGTGTCAGATCGTTTTTTCTGTGCTGTGGA
The DNA here is from genome assembly GCA_951848785.1 of Callosobruchus maculatus. Classification (NCBI taxonomy): domain Eukaryota; kingdom Metazoa; phylum Arthropoda; class Insecta; order Coleoptera; family Chrysomelidae; genus Callosobruchus; species Callosobruchus maculatus. The sequence continues at coordinate 5,213,159 of CATOUR010000032.1, forward strand.
CCGCTCAATGCTTGAAAGAGCACCTTCTTATTGTCAGCGCCTCATTGTTCATTTTCACCGGGTACTTGCTTGTGTACTTTTTGCTTGAAACTGCACGGTACTGGGTTTTGGAAGCATTGAATTTTACCATGTCCTTGAGCCCCCAAGCGGTAACTGTCACCAGGTCCTTTGCAGTGAAACAACCGTTGCCAGTCTTCTGCGTTCGAGCTTGACCACAGAGATCGATCACATGATGCTTGTGTTCAAAATACTATCATCCGCAAAGCTGAATATTGGGTTTATAGTATTAGAAAGCAGATCGTTGATGTGGAGCAGAAACAATGTCGTAGCCAACACCGATCCCTGCGGGACCCCAGCATTAATGTTATGGAAGGAAGAGGAGAAGCCGTCTACCACGACAGAGATATTGCGACCACACAGCAAGTCTGCTAGCCAACCGAACAGTTTAGCCGTAGGACGGAACCTTGTTTAAGAGATGGGTTTGCTTCATTACGATTAATTATTAAGTAGTTACCAGTTTTTGGGATCATTTAAGGTTCTATGAAAAAAGATCCAGTTTTCGAAACTATCAACGTATATCTTCAAAGTAGTATTAGCGTAGATACGTTTAATGGTCGAAGACCATTCTTTGCCTAGATTTGAACAGTAGGGGATAGAAAGAAAACATCATTTTCAAATCTTGAAAGAAATTGGAAGAGGTGGGGGTGCAAATAAGATCAGTGATGCAGAGCACAATAAAAATAATTTGGCATAATCACTCTTCCTTACCTGTATACATGATGAAAATTGGACAGAAACAGACCAAGAGTACGGCCCAGAAAATAATCCTTTGAAGTCGTCATGAAGCTGGTGGGTCAAAAATGGTCAGTTTTTGAACTGTACACTTTGGTGTACAAAAAAAAGTGAGAAAATAAATTCAATTTACTGTTAGATCGGCTTTTTCCAAGATAACAGCTGACCTCCTGGTTGAGTTGACGATAATGGGGATCGTGGTGTAATCTTCTATATCTTTATAAAAAACAGTGCGTGAAGCATAAAGGGGCAAGTGACCCGAGAACTTTAATAAATACTCCCACTGGGGTACCTACCTTTGGACTCATCATCACAGTAGTAGTATGCGACAAATTATGAAAGGATATCCTTTTCACTTATTGTTGCTAAGCTTTCGTGAACCACTTGTGGTTTTATCCTCGGTAGTGTTCGACCGAAACTACTTTTTACGGCCGAAACCGAATTTCGGACTCCGTCTCAGTTTCGGCGGAAACCGAAACATCAATATGACGTCAGTAATTTTTTCGTGGATATAAATAACGTTTCATCAGCATTATGGATGGATTCTCACTTGATATAATTGAACTTTTTTTACCTCACTGCATTTGTTCCTTGAAACATTTGTTCAATTATTCCATTATTAACGGTGTTTTTCCATCTTCTTGGAAAATAGCTATTGTGCTACCTCCACCGAAAAAACAGAATATTTCCTCATATGGTGATTGCCGACCAATAAGTCTTTTAAACGTAATGTCCAAAATTTTAGAGCGTATTATTCAAAATCAGCTAGTCGAGCATATAAATAATAATCACTTGCCTCCGCATAATCAGTCTGGTTTCAGGAAAGGTCACAGTACAGTAACTACGGTCTTAGATGTAGCAGACGACATACTCAAAGGTTTTGACGAGGGTAAAATAACAACAGCACTTTTCTTGGATTACACCAAGGCCTTTGATTCGATAAATCACCAGTTATTATTAAATAAACTTTGGCATTTTGGACTGTCAGAACGCTCGATAAAATGGTTGGAAAACTATCTCTGTGGCCGTAAACAGAAGGTTAAATTGGTGATGGAAAATGGCAATTCAGGTATGTCCGACTGTCGAGACCTTAGCTGTGGAGTACCGCAGGGATCTATTTTAGGCCCAACTCTATTTGCTCTGTACATTTCTGACTTACCTTCAGCTCTGAATTATTGCAAATGTCACTACTACGCTGACGATGGTCAGATATATTACACATACTATCTTCAAGATGTCAATCAAGCTTCAGATTATATCAATTCAGACCTAAGTAGGATAGTCAGCTTCTCTGAAGGTCACTGCTTAAGATTAAATCCAACCAAATCGGCCGTCATCCACTTTCAAACTAGAACTATGGTTAATTTTGATGTTTTTATGGGTGATCAAGCTCTTCCGGTAGTGGACAAGGTCAAAAACCTTGGTATAGTGTTTGACAATAAGTTGTCGTTCAAAGATCATGTTACACAGATAATGAAGTCATCCTACTCTAAGCTTAAACATCTCTATAGCTATAAACTACTACTGTCAACTGAAACTAAACTGAAGCTGATTGAATCCTTGTTATGTCAGCAGTGCAATATGGAGATGTTGTTTTTGGTCCTTGCTTAAATACCATCGAGATGAATAAACTACAAAAACTACATAATTCATGTATAAGATTTGTTGCGAACACACCGCGTAGACAGCATATAACCCCGATTTACGAGCATCACAAAATTTTGAAGTTTAAATTACTGTGGATATTACACCTTATCTGCTTGGTACATCGTATCATAGTGAAACAATTACCGTCATATCTTAATAGCCGATTAGTTTTTAGAAACTCCTTGCATCAAACTTCGTTGCGCTTTATTCAAAACACCTTGGATATACCACAACACAGAACAGAAATGTATAAAAATTCGTTTACTTATAATGCTGCTCATTATTACAATAAAATACCACCTGTCTTAAAAACATACAGTCCACAAGTCTTCTAAGATAAGGTAAAAAAACTGTTTCTGTCAAACGAAATCAACCTAAGCTAGGTCATATATTATTTGTTTTAATTTACCTTCTTGTTTATGTAATTTGTTTGTTCTTTTCATTTGTATACTTCACTCGTTGGGATTAATACCTGCCTGTCAGACACCCCGCCAGGATAAATAAAGTTATATTATTATTATTATTATCACACCTTATTTCAAATAAATTATTTATACTTTTTGAAATAAGAAGTTAATCTGAACCAAATATCAACTATTTTATATTTATATTGTATCTACTAAATAACATTCCAATCTTTGGTCAATCTTTATAACACTGTTATGAATTAGCTGCCTTAAAATTAAATTTCTGAAGTACCTATGTGCCAAGTACAACTACTAAGTATTTTTGAAGGTAAGGAGTTTTTTCTGAATTTAAGAAACTGTTGTGAGCTTCATTGGGTTACAGCTATTGTTAACTATCAGTATTGGCTAGGCGATGACCCTCACTGCAGATGTGGAGAAATTGGTACTGCTCAACACTGTATATTAGAATCTCAATTGATCAGTAATGAGGTAACAGACCTGTATCACAGATTGTCAAACTATATTCCGTTACCTGCTAATATGATCTCTATACTAGCTAGTGAAAACAACTGTGCATACAAACTATTATATAACTTTTGCACACAAAAACTAAAAATAACACTGTAACTTTCAACTATAACTAATATAAAACAATGTTCGTATTATTACGAAAAAATAGATGTCTATCCAAAATAGAACTGGCCGGTTGATCTCAGATCAGAGCCAATAACATAAATAAAAAAAAACTATCAGTATTCATAACTGAACAATCTAATATTGTAATATTGTAAGCGAGATCAACTTTCTTTGCAAATAGTTTCCTCAGTTCCTCAAAGACAGAAATGGACTGAAATTCTAGAAGAGTACTATCTGCGTTTCTTTGCAAGCTTGGCTCCGATAAGTAGGCTTCTTAACTTGTGATAAGTTACTACCATCATCTACCCAGCAAAATGAGACTTCTTCGCTTGAAGATTAGTGCTCAGAGGGCGTCCGATCGCAGCGCCAAATCCACCGAATTTAGCTTCGGTTTCGGCCGTAGTTTCGGCTGAATGGCAGCCGAAACAGAAACTAAACCGAAACCCTTTTTTTGGCCGAAACTAGGCAGAAACCACTATAGTCGGTGGCAGAAACCGAATGTTCGGTCGGACACTAATCCGCCGGATTGAAGTAATAGGTATAAAGCAATAACCTCATAATTATACAGAATCTTCTAGACAGGCAATGAAACATTTATTACCTCAACCTTTTAGTAAGCATTGTTGTAGGTGTCGGTGGTTGTTCACAAGATTGTTGCTTCATGTCCGGCTATGAAGACAATGTTTGGTTTCCTAAATCTTGGAATAAACTGTAGGTTGTATCTTTCGTATCCCGATTAATTATTTGCCGTGTGTGTCCTTAGATGGTCTACTAGTAAACTTTAGGCTGGTACTGCGTAATAAAATGCTTAGCTATGATATTTAATATTTTTTTATTGAATATCTTATATTTTACAATTATATTACAATTTTACACTGACTTATTCGGAGCATTACAGAAAAAATAGTACAACTGTGCAGTACTCAAAACATTAAATATAGTCTTAAGTTCCACACATTTTACTGATTTAGAAATTGAAAAACACCTTCACATATAGTGTGAATAGAATTCAAAAAATGTCTTTTCTAAGTTCTATTTATATCGCACGTCGAACCTGATTCTGTATCCATGAAGTTCAGGTTTTGATCAGTTTTTAGAATGAATGCGTTGTAGATCCTTTATCAGATCGCAATTTAGACAAAAATAAATTAAAACCAACTCTATACTTATTTATAAAGGTGTCTGCAGGCCATCTATGATAAAAGTGCTGTGATTCGACACTTCGATCATAAAGAAAAGCAACAGTTTTTTAGGTCTTTCAGTATTATGTATCAATTTGATAATATGATAATGGAAAAACAAACATATACCATTTCTACAACAAAATCAGTCAAAATGAAATATACATAAAAATCACATACTTTGTCGGATTAATGTATACTTAGAATCTATATTGAATAACAAAGAAAATGTTTTTCAACTTATAACAGAGTCAGACATCACATACGCGCGTTAAAATTCAATTAATGTCAAATAAAATAAGTGGTCACAGACTTGTTAGAAAAAAAAAATAGAAACACAATACGGTACTGATTATTGATATATACGAAGACTAGGTGGAGTAAGACAACTGCCAATTTATAAACAAACAAAGATTCTTCGGACATCAAAATGATTTATGGGTGAAATTTCAATCTTTGATTTAGTGGCCAGCTGAATACGCCTTATCAACATACATTTTGAAAAGGCAATTTTTGGTTTCACAAGCAATAACAATTATATGTAGTAATGCAATTGTATCAATAAAGTTTATCAAAATTATAAAATCACGTATATCGGTGATTTTTAATTGATTTTCCTACTGGATAGGAGGCTATAAAACATGTACACCTGCTTCGTCTAGGAAATCTTTTTGAAAATATATAATTTGTATACATATAATAACACTATTTTGACATAATTGCACTCCAAACGCTGTATGCGTATTCTTGCAAGACCTTTTGTGACAGAAACTGATCAAAGCTTGAAAAATATCCTTGCATCTTTTCATTATGTAATCAATAAACAGTACAGTCAAGTTAGAACCAAAGAGATGTATATAAAAATATCAAATAATGTACAAGTCATTGGAATGTATGTGAAAGATAATATTATACAGTATTTCAAAAAACTACGAGCGCACACCAGTGAATTGGTGTAAATCCGAGACGATTTTTTTTAGATGCTATGATTTCACATTCTGTTAAAATGAAACCGTCATGGGTTATGCCATTTTTTATATAATTTCATTTTGACAGAATTAAATTACTTGTATTAAACATGGATAAAAGTGCGTATTGCATTATTTAGAAAAAAATCTCACATCTTGAAGCTTTTTTTTAATTCAACTTTTTTGATACACTGTAAAATCGTTTATACAGAATACGTTCTCAGTCAATTATATGTTACCTAAAATGCATGTAACATAATCTTTTGGATACAGTTAGGCGTTTGTATATATTGGTTTGAGCAGTATAAAAAACTAAGTACAGATACAGTTATATATAAATATTTGACTGATATTTCCTTCTTTATAAAAGTTAGACATCGAATTTAATGAACATGATTTGAAAACGCCCAATACATACGGAATTTTTTACAAACAAAATATCACACCAAATATGATTGTATTAGTACTATCGTGAAAATCAGTAAACCCTTTGACCCAATTACATCGAGATTTAAGATGTAGAATTGCATTATATTTCCTGTTTCTCAAAAAACAAATGTTTGCCTGCTGAATTTTGACATAAAAGAACGTTATGACTCGCGAGTAATCTGTACGATGGGAAAAAGGTCGAAAAAAAATGTTACAACGGAGGTGTTGTCCAAAAATAATGTTTCTCATTTTGGTACCCCTTATTCACAAACAAATTTCAATCTTGTTCTTCGATTTTCCTCAACATAAGTTACATGTTTGTATATTCTTTCAAACATTTTAATTTATTTCTTTGATCCTGAGATCTTCATATTGAGAAGTGCTTGTAAAAAAAATGAAGATTATCAATGTCTGTAGTAATAAAGTAGTCAAAAGGTTTACTAGTTTTTAGAGTATACTCTTTTTGTAATTAAATTTTGTAACCTCTTTTTCAACAGAATCAGCATTGAGATATCAAGTTATTGCTATATTTCTTTAGGTATATTTAGAATTATTTAGACGAACAGTCTTTATATATTTTTAATCTACGGACAAATCTTACACTGACTCTAGCTAAATTTTACATATTCAATAGAAAAACAAATAATTGTACTTTGCATTTTCAGAAACAAGAAAATTGAATAAATATTTCATAGTATTAACGTGATATGTGAAAAAATAACATTATTTTGATTATATTTGGCTATAAACAAATTTGTATTGGTGTTCTCTCCTTCCAGTTTTGTCCATATAAAACCTAAAGTTTAATACCTTGATGAAAAAATCATACGGTCACATTTTTCTTTAAAGGTACATTACAACATATATGGCAATAAATAAAAATTTTCAACATAAAAAAATGTACAAAAAGAGTAAAAAGTAGCAGGTTTTGCCAATTTTACATTATGCATATATAGTGTACCAGTCATTCCAACTTATTTCTATTCAAAATCAGATGAAATAAGTGGTACCATAAAATAGATAAACAATACAGGTGAATGTTGCAAAACTATAATTGTTCTTCAAAAAAGCATGTGCTAGTATAACGGCTGTTTGGAAAATGTGGCTACTACTGTTTTTATTCTTCTGTGACTAAAACCAATGTTCTAAAAATGTTTTATTTTCTGTACATTCGTCTGGCAAGTTGTTTATCAGATTTTTATAGGATGCCACACTCAGCTGTATTATTAACCTGCCAAGGTTACATTAAAATACTAGGTACTATTCAATAAATCACAATAAAAATCTCAAAAACAGATATAAGTCCATATTAGTTCGTTTACATTTTGATTTGATTGGGATAAAATAAATAAAGCAACGCTGCCGCGAGTTAAATACACTATAAAGTCACTGTTATAAAAGTCTTTCATCACAAAATAGTCACCTATCCTAATCCTTTCACCGGTTTGTAGTTCAGTGCTTTCCAGATTTTATATTAAATAAAAAGTCTAGACGGTGAAACGTGGCACTGTTTCTTATTTTTGATGGAGAACTATGTTCCGCCATTTACAAATTAATTTATACACTTCTTTCCAACAACTACAGAAGTTAAGTTTCATACTACTTCAGGTCATTCGATCATGGACCTAAATATTATTGGGGACGGAAAATTTAGTAATCCTAAATGTAAAAATTTTAGGTACCTATATTCGGAAAATTTTCCTAATCATCTTTGGAATTGGTGATAACATTAAATATACTCGTATTTTAATGTCTAAAAAATGGATGTCATATGTAAGGTGCATCAACTGAAAGTTTGTGTATAATAATTTTTATACTTGAATCTCCATTTGTCTAGAATAGTTGCATGGAATCTCAGAAGAATTAAGTTTTGATTAATGGGATCATTAATTCCTACTATTCGTTACAAGTTTTCGAAAATTTATTTAGTAATAAATATTTGTATTTACAGACATTCGATGACGTATATTCCCGGAAATATTAGTTGTTTGGTAATATCGCACATCGAATTTTAGACAGAATGTTCGAAGAGCGCAGGTATCATCAAAGACCAAGTTCTGCCGCACACCATAGGCGTAGTTAAGTCCATGAATCTGGGGGGCTTAAGTCCCTGGATGTGGGGGGCTTACGTCCCAGTCCTAGATATAATAAACTTAATAGAATTAATTATTTTAGATGTTTTGGGGGGGCTAATTTCATTATTGGGTGGGGGGGCTAAGCCCCCCCGAGCCCCCACCTAACTACGCCTATGCCGCACACGGGTCGATTAACTATGTGGTCGACGAGAGTCACGACGCACGTCTACTTGGCTTCTCGTGCAAAATATTGGAGCGCCACTAACGGATCGTTTGATGGTTGTCTCAAGATGTACTCCTCGTTCTCAATCGCATGCGCTCAGAATCGAAGTTGTAGTTGGAGTGGCTCGTGTGTCTTGCGCGTTTGATGGCGGTAAATATTTGAGGTTATACCGTCAAACTAGTCTTGATTAGTTTTGATAATTATATATGTAGTAATATGAGGACATTACAAGCTTCTGTATAATACAACTCGTACGATCTTTGACCGATAAACGCAAGCCTCCACAATTTATTGGTGCTGCAGAGGAATAATTTTATTGCTCTTCCGTCTCTCTAGACTGTTACTGTTAGCCCTAGTAGGTGATAGAGGCACAGTGTACCGTCAAACTGAACTAACGAAGTGAGGGAAATGGGAAGTGCACTTAGATCTCTATAATACACGGAATCCCCGTTGCTGCATCAATTGCAACTCACTGTGAGAGTGCCATCAGATGTAACGCGTTGTTGCCAAACAACAAATCTACCCGGAAATATAACGCGCAAAATATGTCCTCGAGTGTACACCTAGGAATCAAAGTAATTTAAATAATGGAACATTAATAACGTCAGCCATACACTACGTATAAAGGATCTGTCACCTGCATTCGAAAAACACATGTTGCCCGGACTAGACTTAAGTCGATAATTTGGCAGCAAATCACCAGAAACCACTGAACTATAACCGTTCGGCCATTCCGTAAAGTTTCGAAAGTTCTCATGAAACGGTTTGGAATTTATACAAGGAATCCTTCGGAGCCATTGACTCGGATCTGTGCCCTCATGCTCTGCACGCTGTTCATGATCTTCTTCTGGTGTCCGACAAGCGTGATACCTAGCTCGGTCAACTCTTTCACGGTCAAGTTAATGACGGCGTCCATTGTTGTGATGCCGCCTGCATGGAAGTTCTCCAAGTACCGCGCCATCTTGATGGAGTTAAGCCATTCTTCCACGCAGGTGAAATTTGTGAGATCGGGGGCGTCTGCTGATAGGGGGTTGTTGGTTCTGAAAGTTCAAATAAATACCGTTCATAATCATTTTACGGTGGTTATTGTTACTCGTATATAATAACTCGTGACCAAAATCATGATCGCCAGAATAATTACAAACAACGCTTTTAGCGGTTATTTGTCATAAAGTCAAAAGTTCTAACTGTCCTTTATCTGACAACTATGAACATCACCATTAGCGCCCACATCACACCCCCGCGACTGACATCCTCCGGTAGAGTATGTCGCCACTGGTGGTGACAAAATTTTACCAAAACTGTAGGCATTCAGAAATTAATGAATTATTGGATTTAGGGGGATACATGTCTGTATTTAAAACAAACAGTTCCAGATGCTATCTTTTATCAATCTCAAGAAAGCCTTTGACAAAGTAGATCGGAAATTATTATTCAAAAGATTTAAAGACAAATTTGTTAGAGAGCATGAGATACAGTTTGAAGACAAGTAACAAATAATAACAGACGTCAGTCGTGGCAGAAGAGAAGCTGAGATTAAACATGTAGTTCGACGAGGTACTCTAATTCCATATATTTACTCAACCTTTTTATCAAAACAGCCATATATCAACATAAATACAGTACTAAGGAAGTCACCATGAATGACTAAAAACCCCTTATCAGATTTACAGATATAGCATCAGTAGCAAAAATAAAAAACGCCATGCTGCATGTCTTTGATGCTATACGAACCACATACAATACAAATTAACACCAGTAAAAAAAGTCAAGAACCTAGTAATCTATAAAGGAAAAGAGCAAATAACGGCAACATCAAAAACGAAATCAAAAAATAAAACAAACTAATTCTGCTACCAAAACCAACCCCAGAAGAAATTGTAGTGTAAAAACAAGCCTTTGAGAAAAACTAGAAACAATTCCATTACAAATTACATATGGCTGTGAAACTTGACTATGAATAAGAAAGACTAGAAGCGATACAAATGAAGTTGCGGAGGATAATGACGAAAAAAATTAGGATAGAAACATTAAAGATACGGTATTGCAAGAAATTGGGGAAGACAGGAATATAACCAATCGAATCAGTAATGAAGGGGAAAAGAAAAGTTGGACATCTGCTAAGGCATTATCAAGAAATATGAAGGAAAATTGGATGGAATAAGACCAAAAGAAATCAAAGACAATCATACGATGAAGACATCAGAAATACAGTGGTTTTTACCTCGTACTACATAAAGAGGATACTACTTGGCAGGCATCAATGTATGGTTACATCAGCCAGATATTGCCACTATGCTGCTTATTGATGCTGCTCACCACTTGTCCAACAATATCGTAATTGCCCACACTTAAGCCTCGTTTTCACGGTGATAGTTACTATAATGAAAGTACATTCATGATAGTCAGTGCGATAGTCGTGTCATGAAAGTCGAATGTCTACTCGTTGAAGGGTATTGTGATAGCAAGTACAGAACACAGAACTCACAAAGCAAGAAACTTTCTCCTGCATGATCCCTCTTCACCATATTCAAGAGGTCTGCCGAATTTTTCCATAAACATAGAAACCTTTGATATCACACTAGAAACTTTAAAACATCAAATCCTTCAGACATATTTTATGCAAAACATAAACAAAACAACAGAAATTGGTGCCAAACAAAAGAGATATTTCAAATAAACTATCATGTTGTTGGATGCACGGTGACAGTAGATGTGATAGTTCAAACACTATCGTGAGATTACTCTTAACTATCTCGTCAAACTGTCTCGACCGTACGGTAGCGACCATCACGTTGTCTATACGGTGACATTTTTTGATCTGTAAAATGCATGACATATAAGTTGCCGCAAGTACATTGATATCAAGCACTGTAATTTAAAATTAACTTGCCACGCGGTAGAGTGATATAAGAATCGTTATACGGTATGCATTGTGGGAGCAGCCTATAATTTTATGTCTGTTACTATTTCCAAATGATTTAAAACATTTGCTGTAAAAAAATACATGTAAAAGAATGTAATAAAAATGCCGTGTGTAGAAACTTCAAACAAATCCTGATGCTTTGTTAGTAACACTGCAAAGAAATAAGCTAATTATTTGCCAAGCGATTGGTTATATTGACGATATAGTATTGCTAAAGCGCGCTCTGATTTTTATTACAAAAAAGAAATGTCTGCTTTATAATCAAATAGAACGTTCGCCTACATGAGTAAGAAGAATGACACGTGACTAGTTATTAAAAAGCTTATATTATTTAGGTACAGTATCTCAAAAAAGCATGCTTACACTTCGAAAAATACATGGCTAGCCAAGTTTCAAAATATTCAGCCATTCAAAAAGCCCATAAATGTATGAGTTTATTCAGAAACTATATAATAATATCAAAATGCATTCGATATCTAGAGCGATATAATTTTAAGGTCTATCTCTATATATAAAAAATAAATATATTTAATTATATGCAATTTGATCATCGCCTGATTTTGACAAAAGTTGATGCGATAGTCCATCTCGCGATGCTAAAAGTCCACATTTTTAAATGGTAACCTGATTTTTTTGCAGCCTCAGATTTTATGCTGAAATATAATGAAGATTTGATTGAAACCTTTTTTCTGATCTTTCTACTTGTTACGGCCAAAAACGAATTTCGAATGAAAATAGATTTTGGCGATTTTTACGTCATCTACCAGATTAGAAAAAGACGATTTAGTGCTCAAACCTAGTCATAGTAGTTATGACATCAACTTTCAACGTATCGGATCGCGAAAACAATGTACTTTGGAGCTTCGCTTCCATCGAGGCATTTGATCTATTGAAATCGACCGGTGTTCAAATTGAATATATCCGGTGAATCGCTGTTCATAATCTGAATAACTTTTTTTCTGAAAAATAGCTCAACGCAATACTTTTTTGAGACGCTAGTATAACGGAGGTTGCATGCAGTAAAAAAAATAAAAGCAAAACAAATACCTTGCAAACAAAAACCACAGCTCAAAGCATATTTACAGATTATTAAAATTGACCCAAGCTCCCCGATTTTGTGCATTTCTATCCTCTACTGTGCTCCTATTCTCACCCCTTACATCCTCAACACCAAACAGATTATCAGAACCTTTCGCCACATTAGACTCATCTTTGAAGTTGTCTGAAAACTGTTCGCTCAATTCCAGCAAATCACTGCTCTTACTCGGAGATTCATTCGAAGTATGTCTTTTACCGAATAAATTATCTGCATCCTGATTTGTAGTATTTGGTTTGGAAGTTTCCTCAAAGATATTAGGACGTTTACCGAAGAAGTTTTCTGTTTCCTGGTCATACTCGTCTTGTTCGTTAAAAAACGAGTTGCGCAGTGTTTCTTGGGGTCTATTTTGCATTTCCGTGAATTTTGGATCGAGATTCGGATAGTAGTTGCCGACTTGTCTTCTTTGGTAGATTTGCTCTAGAGGAGATTCAAAGTTTGGCATCCAGTTACTGCCAGGCATCAAGTTTAGTTCTTTCAAACGCGAAGGGTCCTCTAGGCCATTGCATACATTTTCCTCTCTGAGGTTCAACAGGCTACTGAACCGTTTTTTCATCTCGTGTTCAATGAGTGAATTCCTGTATTCGTTCTCTAGCTGCTTACGATACTCGGCTTCCTCGAAAGCCTCATCAGACACTACCCCGTAGTTCTGCAAAAGAACGTCGGGAAGGCCATAGTACGGATGGGCTTCTATTATGTTTGGCGCGTAATTCAAGCGTCGTTGGAGTGAGCCAAAATATGGGTTCTGGTGTAGACGAGCCATGGATGGTTCTGATAATGGGTGATTTTGTGTTAGGTGAGGGGGCGAGACGGTGGGTTGTGTGGGCCAAGGAAGAATGTGTGATGGCAGTAGGCGGCTAGAAAGAATAAGGAGAAAACAAATAGAAAAAAATTGTGTATGGTATGAGACGAGCAGGTCAAAAGCAATCGTGTCTTATTAAAATATTCAGAAAAATAGCAATCCTAACGAATTAGTTGAAATAAAACGAAATCTTATATTCCATGCCAATCTAACCTAGTCTCAGGACACACAGTATCTAAAAATCAATAGTTTAAGAGGTGAATGTATTGAATCATTATAAAGCTGATAAATTATAGCACGTTTTGCATATATAATTTAATGTCTGCCATACTCATAATATCACATACAATTAAAAATGTGTCAAAAAACAGAACTCCTAACTCTTCTAAACATTCCAATTTATGACGTATTACTTTATCCAAGTATCCAATGTGCATCCAGTGAAGCACATATCTAAACTTAATCTTATAGGTTTCCTAACCACCAAAACTATGGATTTTTAGGCATGAAAAAGATTGACATGGTGTATGATTTTAGTTTATTGGAATGAAAAACAAATTGAGATAAATACCTATTTTGCTTTTGACCTTCACTGCTTGTGTCACATTTTGTTTAGAAGTTTTTTTTTTGTTAAAATTGTCGTTGATATGTTAAATGGGTGTTAGCGCAGAGTTGTGTGATATATGATACATTTAAAAGAATGTATGAATGACCAATCAGGTAAGAATTATTTTTAGTAAACACTGTCTAATTGGTTGTCTAATTAGATGCATTCTAGTATTATATCAAAGTCAAATAGCAATATTATTTAAAAAAGATTTTTTGTGACGTAGCATTCAATATTTGTCTTAAATAATTGTAGAGTGATTTTCTTTCAGTCATGGAAGTTGGGTACTTCAGCCCTTAGAATAAATACTTTTTTCATAGTATTAGCTTTACTAATTATTTTTAGAGATGTTAGTTTCTCTTGCTCTATTATTTCTAAGCGAATAGCTATCAAAGGTAGATACAGTGGTAGAAAATAATTAGTAGTCTTAAAAATAAAAATCATAGTGCGGATGGTAAAAAATTGTAAAAAATCTAAAAAAAAAACAATGACCAGACGAACACGAGTAGTATGCACCTTTGGAATTAATACTATTAAACCGATTAACTTCTAAGTTGATAGAAGAAGTACAATTGTTAGACAATGTTACGATAAACACAATTACAGTTTCTTGAATTTTACAAGTGAGTCAAATTCTGGTGATACTGAAGTATTATAAATCATTACATGATGTGACAAGGAAATATGTTTTTCAGCGTGAACAATTTTCTGAGCAATTTAATTGCATTTTCTGCCATAATTTAATGTAGATATTATATATGGGAAATGTGTGATGTGTGAACACAAACAAAAGGCGACACGAAGAGATAAAATACTAAGCACAATTAAAGCGTACAAACATGCAGATTTGATCGTCTTCAAAAGGGCGATACTTTATTTCTGACATCTATGTATATTGAGAATATACTTATAAAGAAACGTTCACATAATCACATGCAACGTTTGGTATTTTCGCATCGAATAGAATATATTCAAATACTATAAATACATATACAAGGTGTTCTTAAAGATGGGATTTTTTTGGTAGTATGCGTATAGTAGGTACTCTAGGTACTGCTCAAAGTAACCGTTTTCTATCAGAGATATGTAAACGGAAGTCCTAGAATTCCATCCCTGTTCTTTAGCGAAAATTAGGTGAAACACATTTATAGATGATCGACGTCCCAGCGCGATCGAGAAACAATCGGTTTGAACCATCGGCGATTAAAAAACATGATCGTCATAGATTTGACCGTAATCTTGAACGTGATCCTCTTGCTTTACGTAAGTTTCTTCATCGTGTGAAGTGAGCCTGAGAAAAAATGCCTGCTGATCGGCGTGCCGTTGAGAAACATGGATAAGTTTGTTTACATAATGAATCGGATTTGAACGGTATGAGATTTTTGAATATTTTTTTCTACTTTTTGGTGAGATAAGATTTTTGAATATTTTTTTTCTACTTTTTCGTTACCGTTCTATCCGCACGTCATTCTTCGGGTTTATGGTTTCTAAAAATGTGAGCTCCAACTCTGAGAACACCTTGTAGAAACTCTGCATATTCATTAATATTATTGATTTCACAACATTAAACTTACCGATTCTGAGCAATTTTTCGTAACGTATCTGGGACTCTTATTAATTTATCTAGGGTTTTTACAATTGATTGGAATGTTGGCCTATGCGTCCTCTCTTTCTGCCAACAATCTAACATTAACTGGTATATGGCTTCTGGACAATCCATTGGAGCTGGCAACCTAGAAAAATAACAATAACATTAAACCCTTTTTTAATTCTATACATAATAAACAAGCTCGCACATCAGTTTCGTTTAGGTTTTCATCATTCTTATGTCTTTTAACAATTTGTAGAACTGTTCTTGATGTTGCATTATTTTAGCTTCTAACAAGGTATTTTAATTATTACGATTACGAGTATTCTTTTAGTTACATGTTTGCAAATTATACTTCTTCGGGGAAAAAACGAAAAAAATTGAAGACATGTAGAACATTCAAACACCTTAAATAGCTTCAGCGGAAACATCTACCGATTTGACGTTCGAATATGATCTTAAGTTGCAAGTTAGGTACATATATTTTGTTGATTGAGGGACCCTAATTCTAAGCACAGAAATCGATAAGGCAGAAATTTTTACGTCTTTATCTTGAACATGATCTTCACTGACTTTCGAGATCAGTCGAGGGACAAGTTTATCTTTTAATTGGAACTTGGAAGTTTGACCTCTGAAATAAGTGTGCTGGTCAATGACATTCTCTCGCTCAGAACCATAGAACCTCAAATTTCTTGGTGTTTGGATTTCACCAGTCAATTTTTTTCGTCTTATAGTATGGTTTTGTAAAACAATAGCCTCTTAATTTTATCTTCTAGATTTTACTTTAAAGAAAAATCTGCAAATTTTAAACTTAGTGAATGTCATATAATGTCTGTTAGGGCGAGGTTCACATTTAGTTAAGTTATTAAGACCCACCATTATCTGCAATGTTTTTTATTAAAGTTACAATTTTACACATTACTGTACAGAAAACAGTTATTGTTTTTAAAAGAAATAAGAAATTAGAAAAATTACCTTATACAAAGTGATTTTTTTTATAAATATGATTATCTAAATTCATATGAAATCTGTCATTAACTCATCCATGGAATAGAGGAAATTCCGTAACACTTATTTCAGTAAACCTTAATTAAACCTGTGATGCTCGTAAAATGTTTTGGAAATTTATCTTCATTAAAGTCGATAACGTTTGCCCCAAGTGTAATCAATTATATAATCAACAGTAAAATAAAAACGTGCTTTACTCCTGTCAGCATTCTCCAAAAGGTTAATTATGAGCGATAATGGACTAAAAATATGAAACGTCCAGTATGTGTACAGAATAAAAACTTGTGAGTGATCCGTGTGGAGTAAGCGTATATATTTATATTTCATCAAAAATGTATCCTGCATCCTAGCTACCCATGTGGATGTATCAGAGCTTCTAGGGTCCTGGGGCTTGGCTACGGCCCAATTATATACCTAACTATTCTGTTCATTCATTGTCTACATTTCATCAATGCCTATGAACCGACAAAAATAGTTTTTTTTTATCTCCGCCAACTGAAATTTGGTGGGATGGTAGACATTGGTCCCCTGAACCTACACCTAAGTTTGCGACCTCGGGAGGTTGACGCTTGAGGGGTGGGGGATGAAAACCCTGCTTCGCGACGATTTTCGAAAGATAGCGCCGTTCTGGTAAGTGATATCGAAAAAGGCATCAAACGATTTATGGAGAGAACAAAACAGTTTTCACCCCCCTCCCCCCACCCTCGAGCGGCAACCCCAGATGTCGCAAGTTGAATCTTATCTTAATTAAACAATGCCGGGGTAGTATCATTTCCACTAAAAGTATGCACAAATACGATATTTTTCGCAACAGCACATATCGGTAGTAGGTAGGGGTGCGTTCCTAAATGCCGTAATTTTTTTTAACCAAATGCTTCAGTTTAGGCAGCTGCAGATAATAAAAAATGAGAAGATATCATTCTTTTAGGGAAACACGACTTTTTGATAAAGTTTTTCGCCTTAATCCGCCCCTAAATTCTAATTTTAGTGAAAATCACAAATCAACCCCTAACTTTGACGCAGTGTAGGACGGATGAGACTATTGGTCGCGTACGAAAAATGTAAAACTAAAATTATGCATAATCTTGTTCTCCCCAGAAATCATTTGAAGCTTTTTTTCGATATGACTTACCAAAACGGCGCTATTTTTCGAAAATCGTCGCGAGGCAGAGTTTTCATCCCCCCACCCCTCGAGTGGCAACCCCCCGAGGTCGCAAACACAGGTGGAGATTCAGGGGACCAATGTCTACTATCCCACCAAATTTCATTTCTTTCCGACATTTTGCTGTCAAAAGCCTCTTTTTACGACTTAACGATTGGACAAAACTATATTTCGAACTTATTCGGCATCAAACCAGCAACGTGACTAATGCAGAGTGAAGTTGGTACTTACCTATAACCTTTCTCTATACTTTTAATAACGTCCTGGTTGGACCAGTTCCAGTAGGGTCGTTCCCCGTAGGACATGACCTCCCAGCAAACGATGCCCATCGACCAGACGTCACTGGCCGACGTGAATTTGCGGAACGCGATGGCCTCTGGCGCCGTCCACCGCACCGGGATCTTGCCACCCTACAAAATGCCAGAGAGTTCTCAACGATACTTGGGTACACTAAGGGCCCGTCTTTTTATCTCTCAACTCAATATGCAGTGTAACTCATCTGCGGCAAAATTGGATCGAAAAGTAGCTTTTCTCAAATCTAATACAATTACAGTTCAGGATCAAAGCTAGCAATTGGTCATGGAACAACAAAAAACTGTAAAATCTTGAAACGTTTTATAATCAAACTGTTTCTATCACCAAATTTGTGTTATAAGATCTACCAATGAAATGTAAAGATAAATTTGAGATCATTAGCAAGCTCATTATGGTTATCAGGATAACTTCGACCAAAAATATGTTTATCTGAATTTTACTTAAATTTTAATATCGGTGCTTTTGATGGAATGTACAATAATCATACTGTATTTTTAACTGTGAGCCCGAAAAAGCTTGGGCTTAAGACAGTTTTATAAAAAGAACATTTTAATTATTCACTGTCTTGTTAAAACTTACGACTACTTAGAGCATTTATACGAAATAATATTCGTTTAAAAAGTGACAGATATAGTTTTTAAAAAGATTAATCTCTTGTTTACAATATCTGTAGAAAATCAACAAATTGATTTTGGTTGACTCTGCAAATTGGCAAAAAATGTCTATGAAATAATAGTTTTATTTCGATTTAGCTACTGATTTTCTGAATCATGAATCTTTGATATGTAAAACTCCAAATAATTCTAAGTATACCATTATCGAGAGGAAGAGCGCTCTACACCTAGAGCAAACTCCCCCTTGAGATTTCTTGATACTATACATGGTGCAGAATGTAATGAATAATGTATTTTTTTGTACCTTGAAATACATTCATTATTATCATTTTTATTTATAATATATGCTTTTCTCGATGAGAATTTTGGCAAAAATTAAAATACCTCAACAAATTTGGTCGAAAATATTGTTACATAAATTGTCATTAAACACATATGTATTTTGATTTATATGACACCATCTCACATTTTCAGCAAAATTTGAGGTGCATCTGTGACCTTTGAATTTGTATTTGTTATCTATAATTATATATTTTGAATATTTTATTTGTTAACTTTTTCGTGGTGTGCTAAATTTATCTGACTGATCGGACCGTTTTATATGGATCCTATTAACATAAAATATGATGGCCAGCGAAGCATTTTTAACTATTTATTGTGAATTTCTTCTGGATAGTCGCATTTTAAAAAAAATCTTATGGCCTGAAAAACCCTTGATATGTGATTATCCAATTTTTCCACAGTGAATAACACAGTTACTGGAATAACACGCAATTTTTTATGCACAAACCTTAAAAACAGAATAGCATGCCAATTGCAAATACACTCAATTTGAAATAAAAAAACAGCCCCAAACTTCATACACAACGAGTCTATCATTTATTGCATCCACCACTATCAGATAATTTATAATATAAATTTGTTCCAGAATCTGAGAATGATACCATTATATAATTTATACAAAAACGAGTCGAGTAAGCCTCAAAAATTGCTCATCTTCCTCTACAAAGGCAATTTAGGAACGACATCCAATAATGAAATTTAAAACATTTAATAAATGTTCGTACACTCTAAAGCTTTTAACTGGACAAATATCAGGGGAAAAATTGAATTAATCATGTTTAGTGGTTAATAAACAAAACCACTTTAGTTGAAGTAAGCTACCCCAGCAACTCACAATATATTGTCAAATATTAAAACTTGGAATTGGAACACCGACGTGTTTTAGTTTTTTGTAATAATGTTCTTGCCGCTAGTGATGGATGCAAGCAAATGATTAAGAACGCTTATAGAATGTTTATCAGGAACGTTAGCATTTGCGTCGTATATATTAAAATTTTTCATGTACTGATAATAATAATCAACTTTCAGCTGAACTATTTCTGTATCTTTCTTGACGACGTGAATGCTATCATTTCCGTCAAAGACTACAGTACCGCAAAATATATTACATACTTATCTAAATTATAACATAGTTCCACCAGTTTGCTACTAGAATTTGAATCAGATGCTTCTATACTTATGTTGTTGAATTAGGTGAATAAACAATTTCCATAAATAGATTTTTTACTTTTTAGAAGTTTACCAGTACGAAATAAAAATAAAAATGAACTGGATATATAAGGTTCTAGAAAACATCTGTCAGTGTAAGATGCTTATTTCTTGAAAATTTTGTTAGAAATATATTATCAAGTATTAGGCAACACTTGCATGTGTGCAGTGGGATAGATTGGATAACTTCAAGTAGGTACGTAACATCAAATTTAACTCTAGCCGAAAAGTATTAAATAGCTAACAGAATATTAAAACTGGTTGAACGAATATTTTTTTAAGATACTGTATATGCAGAGCTAACGAAAAACGACGGCAAGCCAGTAAGATACTTACCCGTGTCGTGTAAGCGCCTTCTGTGGCACTTTCGATCTCGCGACTGAGACCAAAATCTGCGATTTTGCAAACCAACTGTGAGTTCACCAAGACATTTCTAGCTGCTAAGTCTCTGTGTACGTAGTTCATTTCGCTCAGGTATTGCATGCCTGAGGCTATACCTCTCAGCATTCCTGTTAGCTGAATCACTTGGAACTTGCCATCATTCGCCTGCAATTATTAAGTATTATTATCGGACGATTTCCAGACATTTGGATTAAAATACAGCAAAAGCTTTTGCAGCTTCCAAATAAAAGTGTTTCACGCACTATGTGACCAACTTTGATCCTTGGATTAGATTCCAGAGATTCCTTTGCTACCTATGAATGCTTTATATGTGAGTTTGGGCGACAATGACATGAAGAAGACTCAAACACGACCTTTCTAACTAAACAGATCTTCCGTAAATGTAGCCTTACTCAGTTTTATAACTACATCCAGCTTTAACCTTGATAGTTTATACTGAATAAACTACTTCAAGGTCGAGGTAAACTGTAATGCTATATACTATACATCCTACTCGCAAGTGAAATCCGTACATCTAGAGAAAAAGGCATATTCGCATTAAAAATGTGTGCACAGCTTGACAGTACCCTCTCTAGTGCGCATCTAATACTTGTTCATTAGGACGTTATTCAACGATATGGCACCTCTATAAAACTATACATGTAAAAACAAAGCATGTCTTTTCGTCGATTCGAAAACTGATATCTGTGACGAGAGACTAGTTGGTTGTGTAAAGATGCCCTCTAAAAGACAACAGCCCCAGTTTACGCCGCTAATCCCCTCTGAACGCGGTCGGAGGCCAACGAGAATGTGGTACTTCTTCCAGAGCGTTTGCTGTAACCATGGGGCGTAGTGTGGCAACAGTATGGCGTGCATGGATCGAAGAAGAGCAAATGCAGCGGGCTATAGGTTCTGAAGCACGCTAGATAACTATAGACCGGTAAGATTGTCATCTACGACCACCTTTCGAGTGTGAATTTGATCCATTCGAGCTATTTCCAATACTTAGTATGCAGCTATAGGGAGGTCCCTTCGAATACGTACGGTGTACCACAGATTGCGTGGAATGGGTTTCAGATCATATGGTCCGCAACTAGTGCTTCCACTCACGGCAAATCATCGTCGCGAATTGTTAGATTGGTGCCAAGAACATCGATAAAGGCATGCTGAGTGGCATTAGACGGCCTTCTCCGAAGAGTCCATGTTTTGGCCACAGCATAGTAAACAACCAGCATAATATCTCTGAGGATATCCCATATAAAAATGGTTCCCACAAAATTTGACCTTGGGATGATTTCACGGATGTGAAATTTGGGTAGAGATGCGAAAATGAAAATATCGATACCGGTACCAACTCGACATTTTTTAGCCAAATAGACGCGTTTGGTTCGTACAGAGCATGTTGTGTAACTGATTACACCCCTCAATAATTATATAATTACTTTCGGTACCGATACAAAAGTATCGATACCAGCTTGGAATGCCTCAAAAAGTATCGATGACAAAAATACTCGATATTAGTGCAGAAGTAGCGTAAGCATCCCTACAAAAAATCATCCAAAAGGGGCTTGTAATTACCGCCAACCTGAGCTATTGTGCTGGTTGTTTACTATGCTGTGTTTTGGCTGTGGGCACACGACGGACGCCAAAGCGTTAAACAATGCTGTTGAGCATCGTGTTCATCGTCCTATCAGTTTGATGGTTTGGGGTGCCGTTGCACTTAACAGCAAGTCACTTTTACTTGCGATTCGTGCACAATAACGGCCCAACGTTGTGTAAAAGAGGTGTTAGAACCAATGTCCGTTGCGTTGAAAACAGTTTCTTTTCAGCGAGATAATACGCCTCCTCATGGATCGTTATATTCGCGATTTACCCAATCCTCCGACCACGCTGGACGAACTGGAACGTGCTGTGAGGGCAGCTTGTGAGGCTATACCTCTAGAATTTATTAACAACCAGATTACGAGCATGATGCGTAGGCTAGAAGAGTGCATTTGTCAACATGGAGCCCGTTGTATTTTTTTCTAAAATAATGGCAAACGGGTTCGTCTATTATTTTCTTTAGTCCCTTTCTTCTCTGGGTTCGAATTTTACTTTCAACTAGTAGTAATGTCGCTATTACTTATGAGTATCAGAAAAATTGACATGATTTTTCGATAGCGAGAAGTTTTTTATTTCTAACAGACACAGTAACTAAGGCAAACGAGGTCATAATAATCAAATAGAAACAATGGTGGATGTGCATAATAATTGTCTCATTCACCATTTTTTCACATGGAATTATGCCACTCGTCGTTAGACGACAAAGTGGTGAACGACATGATCTCCAGTTTGCTGTTGAGCGCCATGTAACCCTTCTATTGGTTTGATGATTTGGGGCGCTGATGCATTTAACAGCTAGTCACCTTCACTTGTAATCTCTACCATAATAACGCCCAACGTTACGTGGGTGAGGTGTTAGAACCAGTCGGCTTTCCGAGGCCTCGAAGAGGGTTCCTTCCAACAACTTAATATGCGTCCTCATATTGCAAGGGTGCCGATGAGGTTCTTACATGAAGCTAAGGTCAGGCTGCTCCACTGGCCTTCAGCAGTTAGACTACACGCATGCCGCGTAGGCTAGAGGAGTGCATTTGTCAACATGGATTGTGCTACTATATTTTTTATAAACTAATTATTTGTCCTGTCGCATTTCATGAACAGCATCCCTTTTTTCACAGCATTTTCACTTGCCTTAGGTATATAGTAGAAATGTTATCTATCAGTTAATTATTGTTTTCTGAGGTAAAGGAAGGTTATATGGTGCAGCAGTGGTATATCAATTGTGATTGAGGGAACTAGATATCGCGTATCAATCTGTGACGCAGATTGCTGTAACTTAACCTTCATTGGCAACTCCATCATTTCCGTTTATGAATTCGTTTCATTGGCCTATTTTCTTATAGATCACTTTATGTGGTTCCTGGCCGCACCGCAAGACTGGAGGTTCTTCTGCTTTCCCATTTTCTGTGTGTACTTTGTGACTTTGGATCTTGTTCCCCTGGATGGTAATCAGCTTTGTTGATATCTGTGATATCTCCATAAAGTTTGACACCGTGATAGCTACTTGACTACCGTAGTAGAAATATGTAAAGACCGTGTGCCTAATAGATTATAGAACTATATGACCTGGAAAATTATTGTTATATTTTCTAGACGTATCGAGATCCCAATTATTGGCTTTGTTCGGCGATTACTTGCACATATTATGACTTGCGCTCCAACCAGTAATCAATTTTCAGTGATTAAACAAAATATTTTCAAAAAACCCAGAGGAGATATGCCATGCGGGAACAAAGGGACTTATGGTCTGAATACATTTCTTATGGACATCAGCTAATTGGCTCTTTCATTTTGCCTCTTAAAAAGGAGTAGCGCTGGAAGAAGAGTTTCTGTGATTTAATTTAGTGTTTTTATGCAACTTTTTCGCTACATATGGTACCGGGAGTGGTATTGGCTATACAGGACTTAGCTGTAACCTACTATACTTTTGCGAATTCTGTATAATCTATCTATTTTTTATTAAAATGTAGTAGAAGAGCAAAGTAAGGCTTTACATTTTTTTCAAGTACATACCCTTAAAAACGTGTCAAGAGATCCGTTTTCCATATACTCTGTAATAATCATCACAGGATTTGACTTGGTGACCACCCCTTGCAAGAAAATGACATTGGGATGTTCAAATTGACCCATGATGGAGGCTTCTGTTAGAAAATCATTTCGAGATTTTTCCAGGGAACCTGCTTTGAGGGTCTTAATGGCAACGTCGATATCAACGCCGTTCATTTTTAATTTTCCTCTGCATACGTCTCCAAATTCGCCGCCACCTAAGACAAAAAATTATGGGATTACTATACAAATTGTTAACCCATATATTTCTCAACTTTGGTTATTTATAACAGCATCAATCACCGAAACAAAGGCAGTCGCTATGCAAAACAGTAACTTTGATTTGTTCTGAGCGAAACAAAATCTAAAGACTAACAGAATGTTCTAGTTTAATTTGTGATTCAACATTAGCTATCTACAAATAAAAAGTTAGACTTGATGACCAAACTACTTTGTCACCCTATCTCACTTTACTACACTTTAGCTTTTTTGATACAGACACCTTTGAAATACCATTTTACACAACATCGTTTCTTCATCGCTCTTTTATTTATAATATAACAATAAAATTGGCGGCACATTGATATCTCTTTTAGTTTCAAAAAACATGTTGGACTGAATTTCTTATGATCCCAAGGTTGAATTTTGCACTCACGTGATGGATCCAGTCTTTAAAGTATTTTATATTATGTAATTAATCATTGTTTATAAATAAGAATGTTTTTCGTGGTTTGGTACCCTTACTTCAACTTTTATTGGGTTTTTGAGTGCCATTAATGATTTCACTATCTGTCTCATATAGTTGCGGGTTATATTTTATTACTGTTAATATTGTCTTGTAATTGCTACTAGACTCCCTAACTAGTTAACACATGTTATGTTTCTGCTTCAATTTGTTGTTACTGTGAGTAGATTCGCAGAGTAGTTTTCAAGAAGGCCTATAGCAAGAGATACGCTTTTTCATCAATTTTATGAAGTCGATATGCGAAGCTTGTGTGGAGAGTGTATTTGTTCTGCGTTGAAATAGTGGAATTAGCGGTCCCTGAAGCACTACTCTCATGCTCGCTAGTTTTCGGCATGTTTTCAAGAACAGGGTATCATAGGGCACTTTATGTCTTGTTATATATGTTGTAGACCGATGCCGAAATAATTAGACATTTCGCGATCTGTCCAAACTAGATTTGCCAGATGCCGAAACAATGATAAATATAGGCATATGACCACCGTATTTTGGCCATGTCGCAAAATGCGCATTTCTAAATTGCGCCGTTGCCAGTTAAGTCATAAATAAACAACATAAACCCAATTTATTATTTTTATTTGTTCCGACAAGAAGTACTCGAATGACATTATGACATTCTATCTTACCATCGATTAACATATTAATGATCTTAGTCATTACACATTTGTACTTTTTGTTATCACATTGGTTCCTACGACAGTTGCATCGAATAAAACCTTGAGAAGAATCAGATTCCTTTGCGGCAATTCTCCTCAAACTGAATTTTGTATTAACTGGTATATCTGAGGAGGCCGCAATAAAAAAAAATATTAAAAAATATCAGTCCAGCTGTATTATTGATAGATTCATTTCTCTAGTTTTTTTAAAACGCCAGTTGATGTACCAAGTTGGTACAAAGCATATTTTTCTGACAAAACATTACGAGGAGCTAAGCGTCCTCTGTCCACATCAGGAATTAGGTTTATTATGTTTCGATCGGCAACGGTGTAATACACAAACGCGCATTTCGCGAGGACAAATTAGGTTGGTCAGGTGCCGAATCGCTCAATGTTTCAGCATCTGGCAAATATAGTTTCGACAGATCACCAAATGTCTAATTATTTCGGCCTCGGGCCGAGTCCGGCATGTGCCTCCAACATTATATAAGTCAGATTATGATGAAAATGGTCGTAATGTTTGACAAAGTATCACTATGTCAAAGCTTTATGTATATCTAATATGCTTTTAAATAGAGAAATCAAAATAAGTATGGTATAGACACTCACCTATAATCGCCTCAATGGTAATACAGCTTGCGTCAATTTCCCGTGCAAATTCCCGTACAGCTTGATTGGGATCTTCATATGTATGAGGATCTATATAAGTTCTTGAAGCACTGATACCAGTGAATAGCGGAGTCGTCACTGCAACATTATGTAATTTATAAATATCATCTGAAAAGGCAATTTGAATATCAGTTAAAAAAAACAAAATGAATTTATAAGTAAAAAGCTTCCATGAGTAAAACGTATGATGGTAAGATGTTCATAATAAATGCACGAATGAGTAAACATATATTGCTAGCAAAATGTACATTATGATGTATAAAGCAGCACAAGATTACTATCGAAGAACAGACCTTAATTTATTTATAAGACAATGCTTATAATCAATTGCTGGTTACTTCTCGCAAAATGCAAGTTCATATTGCAATGTTTGGTAAAGAAATATCAAATCAAATAGATCATATTTTACTTAGCACGTAGACCTATTTAGTACATATATAATAATCATTTTTGAATATTTTCCTATTTTCCAAAAGTAGTGTTGTATATAATTATGTTTTCGAAAAATTTTTTAATAATTTAATTTTTTATGGTAAATTTTAAATGCAATGATAACCTTTGACCAAATTTGCTTTGGTCAATACTTCAAGGCACTATACATTCTATGATAATAATCTTTTGCGTCAAAGCAAAACTAAAAGGAATAATTACCATTTGTATGGGTTGCAACTATAGGAGGATTATCCAAGCTATGATGAACTAAAAAAAATTAAACGAAAAACATAAATAAGCAAATAAACAAATTAACACACAAAACAAAAGCAGGATGTAAGCTAAATGTATCTCAACGACTAAATAGTATAACGGTAAAAATATTTGTCGAAACCTTTAGAAGTCATATTTTTTCAAAAGCGATTTGTGGAAGCTCTGGTAACAAATATATTGGGGCTTGAAAATACTTTTACGTATTGATTGGTATTTTTATTAATATCCGAGACTACAGCATTCTACCTGCACAATGGAAAGTTAAGAATCTGCTTGTGCTTAGTAGCCATAACTATTATATTTTTTTATGTTTCTGTATATAATGATTATATAAGTATCTTGAATCACTTCACACATATAATATTTATGAGGGTATTACTAGTGTGATATTATACTTCACTTTGTACAAAAGCAAATATTTGGTTTGTCAGTCAACCCATGTTATTAAAAAATGCAAAACCGTGTAAAATCTAGGATCTGTAGACTAACGTTCAAAATTCTGTTCGCACGCTACGTAGTTTGACGGCTCATTTCTTGAATGCATTTGCCTTAGATGCGATTTTTATTTTACAATTAATCTTGTAGATCAAAAGAGTAGATAGATATATAGAATATTTATTAGTTAGATATAGAGCTTTTCACGTGTAATGATAATCACGTTTTAAACATTTTAGAAATAAATACAAACACACATATACAGGCAAAGGGATGTGAGGCATTAGGTGACATTTAAAAAAGATTTGTTAGTCAAATAGGTGACCCACTTTATATACATCGCAAGGTGTGAGTTGGTATGGTTATTATGTTATGTGTGCTAAGGATGCTATAGATTTTATAGATTGTCATATATGTTCTCGTGGATTTATCTTAAATTATAAAAAACATCAGTCACTTGCTAACTAGAAATGAATCATAGCGACTTCTAAAGTTTCTGACAACAGTTCACTTTTACCATAATATCGTGAAAAAATAATGGGATGCAAATCAAAACTGTAAAAATAAATAGATCTGTAACTAATCTAGACTTACTGTAAGTCACTACCAGTCCTTTTAGGGTAAAGGGGATGCGTGAAAAGTGCATTTGAGGTTATAATTTTGACAGGATTGGTGCTGTCGAGCATCTATTATGGAGACCACGAGCTCACTGCTAGTTGTGCTAATTCTATAGACGCTAGTTTTTTATTTTTGCATGTCACATGCTTATCAATACATGGTTTTCAATCTATAGACGACACCTTAGATATCTGAACTCAAAAACGTTTCAGAGAAATTCAATTAAAACAAAAACTTATTTTCAACATTCTGCAAATAAAACTCAATAATATTTTGGTAATAATAATAACTTCTTCTTTATGAATCACGAATTTATAACTAATCTCAAAACTTTATTCGTGATCAGCTATTCCATACCTATTCTTTATTTTTAGCAAGTATTTTTTACGGTCCGTAAGATATTTCCAAAATAATTATTATTTTGAGTTCAGTATATTCCTTACTAGAAAAATATGGTAGATCTTACCTTCTCCATTCCTGTATTCCAGTGTATCACAATCACTAGGTTGCTTCTTATTACATTCATCATTAGACCTTGACCGTAAGAATACTACAGTTAAAACTATAACAGCTACAAGAATAACAACTACTGCTACTATTCCACCAGCAACCAGTTGCAATCTTAGACCCTCTTCATCTCCGATGTAAGCTGAAAGTTATACAAATCATCATTATACACATCAATCAATGAGTATAAACGATGATTAAAATTCCACAACCATGTATACACAATGTTTGCTTCTTGGACAAAATGTTACGTATACAAAACACCACATAATCAGTGTTGCTTAGGTGTCTTGAATAAATAATATGATACAGTTTACAAATCATATTTAGTTATTCTATATTCTACACATTAAAATTTTATATATGCGTAAAATGTTTGTACGAGACATTAATATGATTTACCTATAAAACGTAGACGAGATGTATGGAACATATTATTTACCTGTATTTAATACTTGTCCAGTAGTTTTGAATATTACAGGGGAGTAAGCGCCCCATCCCCTTTGCGTTTTAGCTCTGACCTGTACACCGTACTCAGTTCTCTGCTGTAGGCCGTTTATGGTTGCTGATAAGTCAGATGTCAGCAAGCTATTGTTACTGTAGTCTATGTCGTTTCTTTTAAACCATCGCACCTAAAATCACAGGATAAAGAAATGTTTGTTCGATTGCATTTCACTTGCAATAATCACGATTTTTTTCGTTACCAATAAAGCAGGATTCTCAAGAGGATAATTAAAGAAAAAAAGGGAAGCGTCTCTTTTTTGGTGTTAGGTCTTCTAAGTGATCTGGTAAACGCTCGGTCTGGCAAACCCAAGTGTGCATTTTTAGATCGTGATCATTTTTTAGACATTTGTACTGCAGTATTTTTACGTTTTATGCAATAGACAAGAGTAAAAATAGTACTGTTAGTTATATCATGGTACAAGGGCGTAGCCGTACGGAGAGAGGAGGGCGGTTGCCCACCTAGCAGGATATGGGTAACCAAGAGTCCGAACCACCGACGATGGTCGGTGGTCCGATCAAACTGAAAAATGTAGCTAAGAGTTCTAGAGTCAACAGATGAGAGAAGGTTGTTGATTCATCTTACAGGTGAGTTCATTATATGCGTTGGATTGATAGTCGAAGATTCAGGTATATTGGAACCTGCTGCTAATGTGTTACAAAAGACGATCGACATGGACACATGTGTAAATCGTATCAAAAGGATAACGTCTATCATAAGGGATCATCCTAGTAACGGGAGGAAAACCCATCTTATTTTAAGCAGTTCGGTCAGAACTGCAGCTGTCATTAGAACTGGAGCAGAGTTTTGCTGATAAAAATGTGCCTGCTTTTAGTTTGATGTCACTACACCTCAGTGTAATGTTGAATATGTTACTTGTTGATATTAAACAGAAATCACAATTTTTTTGCCAATACCACCATTTGGAAGCTTTCAATAACAGGTACAACCTGTGACAGATTAGAGGGCGTAACAAGAGAAAACCTTAGGGAACTAGACCTTAAAGGAAAAAAACATATTCTTTTCTGCAACAGGAAATGCAATACTAATCTCCTTGGCACAGCCCAGCACAACAATTAGCATAGAAGAGATCTTTGTCTACAATTTTCCATGTACACAGAAAGATGTGACACAAAAATGGAGATTAAATTACAAGTGAAATATTGAAACGATTTCTGCTAAAGTAAAAAATAACTGTGTTTCTATAATAAACATTTTTGTACCGTGCAACCTTTGGACTGAACTGTCAACACTTTTGAAGAGCAAATAAAAAAATAAGAATAACGTCTCCTTTGAGCCGCTGTAAATTTCAACTATTATTGAAATTAAGTTATATACTTATTTGAAAAAAAAAAGTCAAAAAACGTTTTCATGGAGGAGGAGTTCTGACCCCCCAACCCCTCCACTTGTTACGACCTTGATGTTATTGATATCCCTATCTGTGGCCCGCTAAATGAAATCCTCGCTACGCCCTTGTCATGGCATATTTCTGTTTTCTGACTGACCTTAACTACTTCTATTGTTAAGAACTTTGTGAAGATGTAGAACACCTGTCAAACAGTGTAGTCTAGTACTGATTCTATGGTGCACAATTGTCAACAGTCAGTGTCAGTTATGCTTTCCATTAGCGTTAACTATGAAATTAGTTCTAAGTATTTTTATCATATGTGTATATGTAGAAATTAAGCGAAACGAAAAATGTTCATTATGTTATTGCCCGCAGTATTGATAAAATCCTCACCTCATAAGTTTCGACCAAATCTTCGTCGTCATTGGGCGCGTCCCAGGCTATGCTAATCTCTGTACTTTTGACCGAAGTTACCCTAATATTGGTAATGCTGCTAGCCACAGATGCCTCGGTCGTAACCACAATGTCTGCGAACTCTGCCGGTCGCATCGCCATATGGGACACACCATTTTCTGCGAACATTTGAAATCTGTACGTTGTTACCGCATTTAGGCCGCTTATTGTTATTCTGGTTTCGTTGAATGTCTCCTGAAAATAAAACGTTTCGATTATTACTTGGTGGATGGTTGAAATCGATTGGAAATAAAAGATCCCCAGTGCTTACGCTTATCACACACACGTTGCCATTAGAATCATTAATAAATACTTTACCAATTATTATATATTTTATATATGTGTAATAAATGTAACACATTATAAGTGAGCTTGAATTGTTTTTATTTTCATGCTTACACCCCATTCATGGCGCAAGCTTGCAACTGTTTAAGGAACTGGATACGGCCGAATATTACTTTGCCCCCAGGATGAGTGAAGAGTCGTTTAATATACTACTTAACCTCGTTGTACCTGTCATCAAGAAATTCGATATGAAACACTAAACTGCCTGTTCAGGCATGTTTAGTGGAGGCACGCTGCGAGTTAGAGGGATGGGAGGGTACACGGGACGTGGTTACTAGCAGTCCACTTATAGAAAAATAGAGTACGCTGCTAATCACCTAATAAGATGATAACGCGGCTAAATAATTACTTGCACTAATCAGTCGCTGAAAACATTTATTTTTAGCTAATAACTAATCACCTGCACTAATTACTAATCAAAGTGAATACATGCCTTAAGTATTTTCTACAAGTAAATGGACTTTTTTTTCATAGTATCAAAAAAGTACAACTTTTACTTTCATGGATATACAGGTGCAGTTGTAGGACTGTTAGGTTTTATCAAGGAAATCATGAAAAAGAATCTATTCAGGGTCTTGGCCATGGCATGAATAAAGCCTCAGGCTCCAAATCCGATACTGCTCACACCGTAGGTGAGGGAGTGTTTAATGATCACAAAAATATGCCTCAATCATTTCCGTCGGTCACTGTCTGTCGTCATTTGTTATGATATTGTGAACACGTTGAATGATATGTGCACTATTCCATCAAAAAAAGTATATTTAATGAAAACTTAAACTTACCGTACTAGGGTTATATTGGACTAGTCCTAGGCTACAAGCATCGCATCTTATCCTATAAACGGTATCTACTCTACCGCCTTGACTCTCCGGTGGTAACCAACTTAAGATCACTGTTGATTGGTCGACGAAACTTACAGTTAAATTTACAGGTGCAGAAGGGGGTTCTAGAAATAAATCATCAATAAATTAGTACATAAAATTTTATCAAAAAATGTAAGTACTTAGTATGAATGAACGAGATGTGAAAAATATGTAGTGGTGTAAATCTAATCCTTGCTCGGCTATTTATTATTGCTTGAGTAAGACTGACTGAAACAATTTATGCTTTTGAAACAAGTTACCGTATACCGCACATGACATTGAACCAAATCTTGTACAAGAAAGAGTCTAGTTTAAAGCAGTCTCTATAAGCTATAAATAATTGGAATTGCTTTGCTTTATTCTTATTGAACCATACAAATAGCACCAGCAGTCCGTGATTTGTGTTAATGATTTCTTTGTAGCCTTTTTCACTGATAATTTTGATATGACATTATGCCACCGTGACATGTGATTATTGTTTAATGAAATGTAATAATACTTACGTGTGCAGGACATATTCTTAGGATCAGTTGGTGCTCGGAAATACCCAGCGTTGCACCTGCATTCAGTCAAACCATAATCTGGTCCTTGTGAGAATGGAGGACATGGAAGACAGGGACCGTCTCCAGTTTCAGCCTTATAAGTTCCTTGTTGGCAAACTGAAACAGGATATTGTATATATTTATATCGGAATATTTAGTCATTTAAGCAAAAATATGGAATATTTAGAAACCAAAATATTAAATTAGAATCTGCAGGTGGTGAACTAAGAAAACGTTATGAAATTATTAGATCAGTGAATGTCTTGCAATGTGAGCAGACTAATAAAATTTTCTGTTTATTTTATGAGCTCGACTTGTGTAGGGCATTTACCTCATACTCTTCCACAATGTAAACTGTGGACAATGCTAAATACCATAAGAAAGAAAGAACATAATATTCACGTTTAAATTTGGATAAAAAAGGTTTGAGGATTTCCTACTACCGAGGTTATAAAAGCATGCCACTTAACACTGATATTCCGGGGTGGGGCATTTATCTTGAGGCAAAAATAAGTCTCTTTCGTTGCAAGACACCGACAGGACCATTATGTGGTCCATATTTCGACTTCCGGTTCAGATCGAAAGTATCGAAATCGAAACACATTTTTATCATGGATGTCGATGAAAAATGCAAATTAAACACTTTATGTTCTTTTCGATTTAGCCCATATTTTGACCATAAATTAGGCACCAAGATTGGTAGGGCAGTGTATTAGAAACGATTATATCGAACAAGGTTTCAGACGAAAATTGTAGGACAATGAGGGGCCCAATGCATGGTCCATACTATTTACTTTCGGTTCATACCGGAAGTACCAATAAACGTAATTTTGAAGCTATGGGCAAAAACATTGAAAAGAACAAAAAGTTTTTTTGCCATTTGTCATCGATCGACATTCATGATAAAAAATGGGTGTGTATCTATTTAAAAAAATCACTCCCGGTCAAAAAAAGTAGGAAAGAATTTACTTGAGTAAATTCAAACGGCGCTCTCATCACTGTGGAATTTGTTGGTATACAAATTTAATTTTTTTATTATATTGACAAAACCGGATTTTTCTCGGACTAGTAATCAACAAATTTAACATTTAAACTTAAAAAAAGGAAAAAAAAGTTGTTGACCGCGGTAAGATTCGAACCCACGCCCTTTCGGACTGGTGCCTAGCGTCTTAACCGCTCGGCCACGCTGCCTGTGGTTCAGAAATATCAATACACCGTAAATAATACGTCGTTAGTTACTGACACAATTTGATTCAATTTTTTTTAAACCGGAAGCTATATTAACAAATCCGGACTTGTTTTTTCATGCTGATGCCGAATCTGTATTTAGTTTTTCTCTAGCACCTGTAGTTTTGGCTATCCGTATACGGACAGACGGACGGACGGACGGAGGGACGAACAGAAAGAGGCTCTGCATAAGCTCTCTTCAGCGACTTCAGTGAGTCAGTAAGAGCTAAAACGGTACTTCAGGTCTAAACCGGGACTATGTAATGGCCCCCTCGATGTTGTCTGCAACTTTTTTCGACCAAACTTATTTTTTGCGAGAAATCATAAGCATAATATACATAAAATAAGAATATATTTTTGACGCAGAAAACGGATAAAAAAGAAAACTAAGTGGATTTTAAAGAGTACTTGATACATATTTTCGAAAACAAATGTCTTTTTTGTCCTTTTTCATTACGAAACATTAACATTACGCTTCAAAAAATCCTTATCTTATTTATCTTATGCTTATAAAATTGGGAAAAAATGGTTTTTGTATGAAATAAAGGCACTACAAGATTTTATATAAAACAATTACCTCATTTATGTAGAAAAAGCTGTGGGGTGCTATTTGAGAAAACAGTTGGGGTGTGAGTTTCAGGGGATAAAGTACAAAAAAAAATATTCCGAAAGCATGGTATGATAGGCCATTCAGTACCCTTGAAAAACTGACTTAGTTTTCTTTTTAACTGTTTTTCTTATGAAAATATTACGCCTCAAACAAATGCTTATTTTATTTACCTTATGCTTATGACTTTACGGAAAAAATAGGTTTATGTATAAAATCAAAGGTACTACAAGATTTTAAATAAAATAAGGACTTAATTTGTGTAGGAAAAACTATTAGGTGCTATTTGAAAAAAAAGTTGGGGTGAGTTATAAGGGTTGAAGTACAAAAAAATGTTTTGTATGCATTGTATGATAGACACAATAGTACCAGAATATCACGTGTCAAGGAAATTCAGAGACACCCTGTATAGTCTTTTTTCGATTCGCGCATTGAATTTGTCCATGTAAATGTCACTAAAGTATGCTCTCACCATTGCAAGTCTGCTTCTCCATGTCAGGCTGGAAGCCTGCCTTGCACTTGCACCCTCCAGTGGGCAGCGTCCATTTGCCGTCGCCTTTGCAGAGGTAAGTGGGGGTACCATCAACAGGTTCCGCATTGCTGACGCAGGTACCAGTCGCTTGCTCAATGATGGTGATCTCCTTGCCCGTGGGAGTTGAGGGAAATCGTGCGAAATTTACCGTCACCTCGGGACAGACAATGTAGTAGATCTAAAAGAAATCGGTTCATTAAGAAGCCATACTAGATAGGCAAGGAAATACAAATTAATCTGAAACGTTGCAAACATTCTTAATAAGTAGGTATATGATGAACATTTCAATACAGGTAGGTAAAACTACACACTCTATTTTTAACAAAAGTTTTTGGTGTCGCAATTTTTTAAAGAAAATAAAAAACATATTTTTTTTTGTTAGGTTTATGTGCCACGCGCCAATATACTAAAATTGGTAATGTGGGGCGAAACCGAAAAGATATTTTTTGGTTGTCATTATCGGCTTCAGTAGAAAAATTTACTAAGCATTGGTAGGTATTAGGGGTTCCAATCCGAAATCCCGGAGATTTTTTGTCCCGAAAATCCTGGGACTAGTAAAACTCGATTATCCAAGTGATGAATATTCTGCCTGCTTTATTCCTTTTTTATCCGCGTGTTATTTTTGCTTTGCTCTGGCGTAACCTCAAAATTGGAGCCCCCGCAAGACATCTCGTGGGGCCACGTAAAGTGGCGCAAAATTTCGCGAGCAATAAAGGCTCCTGCACTGCGACGAAAAAGAAATGCCACTATATGAAAACGGAGGATTAAGTGGCTTACATTTGCAATAGTGTTATGAATATTTACTGACGGTACCATCTACGAGCGTGAAAGTTGAAAGAGCCTTTTCTTCAGCGATTTCATTCGCGAACAAACTTAAGGTAGCATTCGGGTCTCGGAAGCCGCGACCTGGCAGCGCGACTGATTGTTTGCTGTCATACTACGTCTCAACTGAGAACAGTAGTGTGACTCCGCGCGGCCATATTGTGGGATGTATTTTTATATTTATTTAACCAATATTATGACTGCTGGTTTGAATATATAAAAACGGAAACTTAAGAAGCGGCTTCTGGAGGATTAAGAAGAGAACGATGATATGATGATGTTACTTTTTACAAAAAGGAATAAAATCAATCCATTATATAAATCGAGGGTTGACGAAGGCTGCTTCCAGATACCGATAAAAAGAAGCTTGAATGGTAGCGAAAAGCAAATTCGGCAGTACCGAGGGCAGTACTGAATCAAAAACAGTTTAGATTGGTATTAAGTGGTCAATAACTCAACCTACACTCTTCTTCACGACGGCGACGTTTCAGTTTTATACTTAAACTTAAACTATGGCTCAACAAACAATCAGCTGTCTTACTCAAGGTCTGGGGATACTTTGCGCCGATCCCTTTGCGCATCTATATTTTGGGTTAGAGAGATAGATTTCAACAGCGGCGGCTCGGCAGGGTCATGGATATCTACATAGAATATGAGTATAGAGATAAATAATACAGATCACAGCGCAGATCTGGTACTTTATGGGAGGTAAACATTAAGGTCAACATAAACTTTATATTATCTTTAATGTTCACCTTCGTTTTACACCGCATAGGTTGAGTAGTATTTCTTAATTCTGCCTACACTTTTTTCTTCTCCGCCCCTGTCAGGGCGAATGAAACTATCTCAAAATGGCTTGGCTGACGTCAGATATTTGCAACACGTCATCACAAAGGAACCGACCGTGAGTAAGACAGCTGATTGTTGAGCCGTGCTTAAACTATCATCAGGAGTAATTCTATGAGATGTCGGTTACATTTTTGTAAATTTGTTTTTGTGAAACTGTCTCTATGGGTTGAGAAAGCTGAATTCAGCTTCAAACAAATTTACAGAAATATAATCGACATCTCTTATAATTACAATAACACAGCCTCTACGGGTTCAGAGAGCTGAATTCAGCTTCAAACAAGTTTACAGAAATGAACCAGACATCTTGTATAATTACAAATGATGATGGTGTAAGTATAATGAAAAAAAAAATGTCGTGAAGAAGAGTACAGTTTAAATTACTGAACGAACTCCACGAAAAACATCCTTAATTTATAGGTCGCGTTCATTAGGAAAATAAGGTCAAATTTATGTCGAGCTTAAATTAGTATGAAATTCAACCAAAGAAGAAGGTCACATTTCCCAAATATTAAAGTCTAACATCATCGAGAAGCGGATTTTTTGCAGTCGGAAGGTTCTCCGTATGAATGTATACAGAGCGGTGTGTCGCGACCACGGTCGCGGCTGCCGGGTCGCGGCTTCCGAAATCGGACGGCTACCTTTAGATCGCGCTTAAGAGAGTCGACCCTAGACTCTTTGGTTTTTCTAAGGTGATAGGTCATATTTTATTTTTACGAAGCAAATCGCAGATGTTTAAAAATTATTTTAATTGCACATTTAAATGAAACATTTCTTTTTATTTTGTTAATAATTTTACGACCCCTCTTCTACAGTTATTGCTACTTTCTTTCTTTTTTTTTTTGATGATAGGGTCCAAATTAAGCACAACTTTCGTTTAAACTTGCCAACGTTTCGAAAAATTTATTTTCCTCTTCAGGGCTTTAAAAGATATGAAAAAGGCATATACATACATATACATATGTTTTTCTTTGTGTTATCATTGTACGCTGTTGTTGTTATAAAAGAAACATAAATATAAACGACTACATCATACATATACAACAAGTTAAAAGTTTGAGTAAAGTATAAAAGAGAGAAAAACAAAATTAACTAAAAACATAGAAATTAAGACGTAAAAAACAGTTAATGACATCTACAACAGATAAAAATAAAACTAAAGATTCCCCACCATATAATCTAATTGTTAATCATTAATAGAACTGATAAATGGACTGATGAAATCAAAAATTATAAAAAAAAATGTGACAAGAGGGAGAGAATAGCTACACAAAAAAATATCGAACATACCGTTTATGTTTAAAGTTGTGTTAGTCAGTTTTTCAAAATACACTTGCATGTCTCCTAGATATTGGGATTTTTGTTTTGTATACAACTACAGATGTTCCTTCTTTTAACCACGTTAGAAGTAGACTGCATGGATATGATGAAATTTTGTTTTTGTTCGTACCTACTTTTTATTTGATGTTTCAAAACTATATTATAGTCTAGGAGGTGGTTTACGGATATTTTTGATGTGGTTGATAATATTATAATATGATATGCTTAAATCTGCAATGTCTGTTCTTTTATTTACAGTATTATTGTGTTTTTTTATTTCCAACATTTCCTGGAACATCCTTTTCTTGTAGTTATTATTTGAACATAATATTTTGTAATTTTCAAAATCGAATGTATGACCCTCTGATATCACATGTTGGACTAATTGTGTATGTCCTTCTTTTAAATGGTAGTTCCTGCAGTCTCTCCTATGCTCAGATATCCTGCTCTTAAGGTATCTTTCTGTGGTTCCTATGTATATTTTTCCACAATTGTTACATGGGATACTATAAACTACGTTTGATTTTTGTTCTACTGGTATTTTGTCTTTGAGTTGCGTAAAAAAGTTGTTCCGTATGGTATTTTGGCTTCTGCAAGTTACTGCTATAGTTTTGGAACTAAGAATTTTCACCAGTTTCTCTGAGAGGTTTTTTATATACGGAATTTTGAAATATTTTTTATTTACAATGTTGTTACTATTACTATTCGGTTGATTACTAACTTTATTTTGGTGTAATATTTTATTAACAAGTGATGAAGGGTAGTTGTTTTTTTGTAGTATACTTTTTATATAATTTATGTTCTTGTTATGAAATTCTGGGTCTGACAGATAAATAGCTCTATGTTTAAGATTGTTGATGATGTTAATTTTGTGTTTATGTGAATGTTCCGACGTAAAATTGAGGAATCTTTCAGAGAAAGTTGGTTTCTGATACCAGTCGAACTTGAGATTATTGGAAGAGTCCCGAATAATGAGTATATCTAAGAATGGAATTTTTTTGTCGACTTCAACTTCAACTGTGAATTGAATTCTATTATGGTAGTTATTAAACACATCTACTATTTCAGTTATCTTGTCATGAGGTACTGCAGTCACGATATCATCAACATATCTTTTAAAAAACGGAACTCTAAAGGATAATTTTTGTAAGCAAGTATTTTGTATGACTTCCATGACTATATCTGAACATACAGGGAACATGCAGTTTCCCATTCCCAAGCCAAAAATTTGGGAGAAGAATTGGCCATCAAACATGAAATAATTATTTTCTATACAAAAGTTGAAGATTAGAATAAAATTGTTTAGTGACAATTGAGTATGGTTGGATATGAGGTGCCATTTTGATTTTATGATATCTAAGACAAGGTCTGTTGGTATGTTTGTAAATAAAGATACTACATGTAAGGAGATAAGAACGTAACCATTAGGAATATTAACACTTCGTAATTGATCTACTAGTTCAAATGAGTTTTTTACATAATGTTCGTCTTGATCAAAAACATGTTTCAATATATCTGCTATGAAGCGAGTAAGGTTGTATAGTGGAGATGAAACAAAAGAAACTGTAGGTCTAAGTGGAGTGTTACTCTTATGGATTTTTGGTTGGAAATATATTCTGGGTGGAACACCTGTCGTACATTTTAAAGTTTTGGCTAGATCTTTAGGTATTTCTTGTTTGTTTACTAACATATCAATGATGGAGTTTTATTTATTTTGAATATTTGTCGTGGGATCCATTTTAATTTTTTTGTACGTGGATTTATCATTTAGAATTTGATTTGCTTTTAGCATATATTCGTTCTTTTCCAGTACTACTGTTGTATTACCTTTGTCAGCTTTAGTAATAATGACATTTTTGTTAGCTTTTAAAAATTGTTTGGTATCTTTCTTTTTATTTTTGTTTTTAGTTCCCGTTCCTAATTTCATGTTTTATAACCAAAATGTATTATTATTAAAGTAAAAATATGCTTTTCTCGTTTTTAATAAGAACACCGTACTTATTTTTGAATTTTTATCGTTGCTGTTAACTAGTGTTTAAGTTATTGTGGTTCATCCTCAGGTTAATCCCGAAATCCCGGGACCCTAGATTTTTATTCAAGGATCTCTAAACGGGAATATACAAATGTGTAGAGTTTCTAATTGCGTTCTAATTGCGGTCATTACAGGTTATATACGAAGAACCTTTTATGGTGACATAGATGCTTTACCATGCCAATTTGCTTGATTTTTTCATGAAGATACATATATCATTGTCTACTTACCTTTATCGCTAACAAAGATATGCAAGCTCCTTGGTCTCTGAAAGCGAAGTATACACCTTTCTTTGTTACTGGTATACTTTTCACTTCAGTGTTGATGTTGACCTCGCTGTTGGAATTGAACCTGCCTTCTCCAGCAGCTATCCGACCTGAAACAATGAGAAGTTATGAGAATTCACCAAACCTCGAAATTCCAGCAAAAATCATGCAACAATGACTAAATCGAAGACAGTTATGGATATGTATATTCAAAATTATGTACTAGGGTTTCCAAAGTTTCAGATATGCTGTACGGTAAGGTATAGTTAATTTGGAATGGAAAGACCGTCGCTCTTGGGATTTAGCGGATGAGTCTTCAGGCATACAAAATTTGGGGGCCGCTGTATGGAATACCAAGTGCTGGTAACACAGACTACTACTTTTTACCGTTTTGTAGTCTGTAGGTGAGCCTGTACAAAAAAGGAATTTTATTTTGTTGTCACAATAGTTCATCAACTATATTCATCATCATTTCACTTTCAATGACATGATCTGCCGCCCCACAATCCCTAGATAAAATCATCGAATATTAAAGGATAGAATAATACACACCGCGTACGCGATAGGTCTACATTTTTACACCAGGAATTGCTATGACATGTGTGACAATGTGATTGCACTGCATTTTCGTTTAAAAACTAAATCTTCACCATAAATAATGTTTCTAAAGAACTGCATATTTTCATATTACACAAATTCAAGTTGTACCTATGTATAGAACAGAAATTCTTCAGATTGCAATACGTTACAGCAACAGTAATAATTATGTCTATTTATGTAATGTCTAAAACTTATATGTACCTATAACACATGAAATAAATTCTTTACTAACGTTTAAACAATTCCTACAACTTTCATTACACACAGCTATCAATCAATGCAACTTATTAGAAACTGATTTTTGTCGAACATTTAATAAGGGCAAAAAAGATGGCCAAAACATCAGTAAAGAGATAATAGTTTAAAATATCTGGTGTTTAGTATGAGCCATTAAGGCGCAATGACCATCACTATTACAACTCATTTCTCAGGATTTTTGATACCTAGTGAAACAAGTGAAATGTGATACTTCTCTTATAAGCAATCGCACCTAAGCCACATAATTCAAGTTGTCCACGTAATGTGTATTTACGATTATTACGGCTACATTATTTCGCACTGACAAAACAATGTACTAATATGTCATAATTCTCGTTTCAAATCCCATTAATTTACATTCACAAATCGCATCCCACCTACGCACCCTACACACTCCTGGCACTACAACGAACTTCAGGCATTAGTATTATAGGATTTACAAAGGGTAGCCTACGTGGGAAGTATAATAGTCTTTTGTTTTTTGTGGTAATTGTAATTTCAATTATACGACATTTACTACATCATTTGTTGTTAATATATGAATATGCGAATAAAATGAAATAAAATGAACACAGTTTCACTTTGATGAAAAGTCTGTATAATCTTGTGCAATAAATGACTGAATAACGACAAACTTGTTGCGTCAACAAGAAAAACGTATGGTTAATTTAGTTAAT
This sequence comes from Callosobruchus maculatus, assembly GCA_951848785.1. Taxonomy (NCBI): domain Eukaryota; kingdom Metazoa; phylum Arthropoda; class Insecta; order Coleoptera; family Chrysomelidae; genus Callosobruchus; species Callosobruchus maculatus. The sequence goes on from CATOUR010000032.1 coordinate 5,254,784, forward strand.
ATGCCTCCAAAAGGCATATTGCATGTTTTATTGATTTTCCAGTAAATAAATAAATCAAGGTTTTAACCTTAACACAATAGCTACGATGTTTCTTGATTAGTGCTTCTTTTTGATAAATAAGCTAATTTTCCGATAACATCTGGAAATCAAAGCAAGGTGTCCATTTAATTGGAAAATCTAAAATTATTACTGATCTTTTAGCTGGTTTGGAGATCAATCGTTAGCGGTAGACGAGACTTCCAGCGAAGTTGGAAACGACTTGTTTAGCGATGCATCAATTATTCATCAACCCATTAAGAAGTTTTCAAAATACCTTGTTAAAGGGTGTAACACCAAGGAGGTTATAAACTGTATAACCTCCTCGGTAATACTTGCAGGTTTTTGTTCGTAAGCAACCAGCAATTATAAGAAGAAAGAAATACATTTCAATTACAGCAGATATTTTCGTCAATAAGAAGTTTTGAATGCACTAAATGGCAACGCTAAGCCGCTAACTGTTTATATGTATAGGTACAAAACTAATTACAAGGCATTTTAGAAACTGTTTTGCAGATATAGATGCTTTTGGACACCATACTGAATTGACTACAATCACTTTTTTTCATATAAGTGACCGAATGTAATTTCTAAAATTTCTGATACTTAATCTTCCTGGTCTTTCATATTTACGGCTTATGATTATAGGACTTCTTTCTCTCTTTCACGAATAGAAAAATGTTTAATATAATGGTTCAAGGAACTTACTTTATAACTGTTATATTTTAATTGAATGTCCAATTATAAATTGCAGATATCTAACTCATAACTGCCTTCATGTATTTAAATTACAAATTATTTAGATCAAGCTTTTAGAACAAGTACCTAATTATTAAGGTACTTCTAAAAGTAATTGTGCCTATCTCTGTTAACGTGCAATGGTAATATTATATTATTAGATAAGAGCCCCTTCACACAACAACGATTCGGCTATTTTACCGAATCGTCTTTTTCATCGTGTACTGTAGTGGCACGTACAGTTCACACGGTGAGTCTAAGAAACACCTACGGCAATAAATATCAGCTGATTCGGGAATAAAACCTAATCGGCGGTGAGCACCCAAATGAGATCTTTCACAATAGCGTGAATCTGAAATTTTCTGTTGACTAATCTACGCCTCCTTCAATGATACCAATACAAAATTATAAACGTATTTACGTCGATCTTGCAAGACTATTTAAAAATGAAGCGAGAACCCGGGATTGGCTGGAAATCTGTTTATAACAGTTTTCTGTGTAAACGTATCATGCGGTTTGCGCCGATTCGTTAAAATTATCGAAACGGTGACTTAACCGCATCATGTGAACAGGTTATAACATGTTTTGCACTCGTATCACCTGTTCTGAACGACGGTAATCCTTGTTGCTGTTTTGTGCCTCTTCAGGAAGACTATCCGCAAAACGTAAACATATTAAAGAGAAATGCCATATTATTCCTTCACCACATCTCGTCAGTAGTTACTACACGCTACACGCTTAATAATATGTAATACGTATATGTATCGCCTATCTGGCTGTGAATATGCACTGAATACATGCATGTTATAGTACGCGAAAAATTGTATATTAGATACGCGTTGAATTACTTCCTAGCAATTTCCATCAATTTTAATCCATTACTATTATATTAATGGACGTTGTAATTGTTTCATCATTAAATTGTCCTCTATTTGATCTAAGTTAGACTAGAAGTTATAGTATTTGTCACCTTAGCTCTACGTTTGTCAAAGATGGACATTTAATTGTCTATCTGACTATGTATAATTAACGTGTAACAATATATTATTAATTTTTATCAAATTTATAACTTCAAGTAAACTTCCTATTGCGCCGGAGCAGCACCAACAATCACTGTGCAATTTAACAACTGACCAAACTGAATTTTTCAACTCGCCTAAATTCCAACTTCTAATACGACAACGTGCTTTAATGTTAAATTTTAATTTTTTTCCTTTAGTTCACAACACATTTTTTATACTATTATGTACTTCGTCTCTACCTAAAGCTACTTTACAATATCTAAATCTATTTTTCATTATATTTAATAAAATTATTACATTCAGAAAGCGCTTATAGTCCTGTCTAAGGTAATTGTAGATCTTTTATAAAAGGTCGGTGTATGGTGGTAAACCAACGTTTCTTATGCAACTGGATTACAACATTACAACAGAGCCTTTTTGTTTATATCTGGTGAAATATTCATGATAACTTTGTGTATGAAAAATCGTCTGCGATCTAGTATACCTGTTACAGAAACCAGTGTATTTTCTTTTTATATATTATTTTTAGAATACGTTTTTGTAACACATCAAGTGACCTGATATGGCAATAAGCAGTGACACCCCAGTATAACGTAATCTTAATTCTACCTATGCATAATACGACGTTTTAACAAATTTTAAATCTAAAATATTTTTAAATACTTAAATCGGTATAAAAGTTGCCTTAACGTTTTTGTAACCTGGCTCGTATGCGAGTCCCACCTCAAATGAGAATCGATAATAACTCCTAAATATTTATGGGTACTGGTTGAAGCCTAGAAGCAACTTAAATGGAAATGGAAAATGGGATGAAAAATGATTCTGCTTGATTAACAGTTAACAATTTGTGGCTAGATAAATTGAATATGTCAGCTAAATCAGTTTCAACCTTGGATTAAGGCTATCCCAATTGTCCGTTATATAAAACTGCATTGTGCTTTAAGGTCACCGTTAATATAAATTGTAAATAACACATGTCCCAATATCGTCCCTTGCGGCAAGCCATAAATTTTTCTTTACTGTAAATTTCATTTATCTTCACTACTCTCTCCAAATAATTCTAAAACAACTCTTGATGTACCCCTCGTATTTCCTCATCTTCCAAAGCATCCAAAATCTGTGTATGACTCACAGTGTCTTTGCAAGATCCAAGAACATGCGTAACGCTGGCCTACTCGTTTCTAAAGATTTTGTAATTTGTGCAACTAATTTTGCTATTGCTTCATTAGTAGATAACCTTCCTAAAGCCAAATTGTTTTTCAGAAATAACATTAGGTAAGGCTAAAATTATGTTTATTTTTATTTTTATTTATTCTACTTTTTAGAACCTTTTCAAATATTTTGGCTAAAACTGATATCATTTTTCAATCAACTGATAATCTTATTAATTTCAGCTTCATTTTTTGCGTACGTTTCTACGAGAAAGATCTTTCTTTAAAAAAACATAGCGAATAGCAAGCTGTTTGCAATCGGGCCTGTATCTGGACTCCAAGTGGTTAGACTGTGTAGCATTTGTTCCTATCAGTGTCATCCCTTTTATTATCTACTTTTTCAATTGAATATTTAATATCTGCTCACAAATACGGTTTTTTCTTATTAATTATATTTTATAACCGATGTTCTATTCAGTGGCCTTATTGGTATAAACACTGCATTAAAGCTTGATGTAGTTAGACAAACCTAATAATTCTACCAATAGATAAATCAAATACAGTATTCACAATAAAATCGTTCTCCCGTTAGAAAACATTATACATCAATCATAGATGTATATGTATACGTATCTATGAACAAGGCCGTATTCTCTAGAGTATAAATCAAACTTGATATATAATTCAACAGGAATATTGACAGCACTTAGTCATATAAATAATGTAATCCATACTAGATGGAAATATATCGGTATATGAACCACTTACGTTAATTTAAATTAGACGCTCTGGGTCACAATAGAAATAAATATGAACTAGAAGCGTTCCGCAAAAGCTTATCCATCATGCCTAATATTTGCTCGACGCCAATACTTGTCTGAGTCACTCAGAATTCAAACGTTGTGCTAGTGGATCAATTTTCATTTTTGTCAGTAACGCTACTTCTTCTCTGTATAGTGCATGAACGAATATTTTTAGGACAATGCAAGTTACATACCACAAACCTTTGTTGAGAAAAAATTGTAGAACAGCATGGCTGCTGAACCGGTCAACAGGTGACGGAACAGGTGGATATGTAACACATGCGAACAAATATTACACCAAGAGTTATGTTGAGCTTACAACTACGAGTTTTGCCAGCTGTGCACTAATTTTTGATTTCATTACTTCATACAAAACCTACGTTGTACTAAATAGTTTTAATAGAAGACGCCTACGTACATACGGGTATTTAGTAATAAGTTGGACAAAAGTCGATTTTGCAGATTGGCCAGTATGGCAATTCTGATTTACACCAGAGATATGGAAATAGACGCCAGATAAAAAGAGTATTATTTTTCCGTAGCTGCGCATACTTGCAAGCAGTTTCAGTTGAAGATTAGTCATGGTACACTGTCCATTACGGTGGTCCCTATTTTCCACCTATCAACTTTCAGGTGCAGCATCAGCTAACTAAACTATATAAACACACTAAGTTTTCTTAAGACCTCCCATTTATACAACTAAATCTAGGGCTTTAACTCTTTGTATCACGGTAGAATCATACTGCTAATAACCCTGCGCGGTTGATGCAGCTTAAATTAAATTAAAAAAAAAATAACCACAATCTGGAGGATTTCAGACAAGTTTAACAAGTGTTGCTTTACGTTTGTAGGTATAAAGAAACATATAGAAACATATAACATTTATTTTGCAGCTCTACCAACTTTTACAAAGAGAGTTGCTATATAAAAGATCACATTGTGCTTGATATTAATTAATTTCAAACTGCCTTTTTGACGGCTGTTTACTACGAGTTATTTGTTCTAGACAGAACCCATAAGGAACTCTAGACTGAGACGTTAAATCGAATCAAGCTTCACTTCTGTAAAAATGTTCATTACACAAACTAACCTGAAATAATCAGCTGCTGCTGGACATATATCGTATAAGTAAGACAGAAGGAATTCTGCCGGTGCGCCATCTAGTACCCGAAGGTGACGGCAACCAAAGAGAGAAACGCTACTAGCAGCAGTAAACTCTCCTTGGTGGAACGACAAGGCTCGTTCGCTTTTTGCCACTAGAGGCGCGGATTTTGACGCAAGCAGCGCAAAGCCGATATACGAGGGTTGCTCTATACCTCCGTCAATCCACCAGTACGCAGACAGCTGTTTCACTCTTATTAGCGATCATCAGTGCGCCATAGGTCGATTGACGGAAGTAGAGAGCATCAATTTTTCCATGTTTAATAAACATGTGAAAGATGTGCGAGTAAGACAGAAGGAATTCTCTCTTTGGTTGCCGTCACCTTCGGGTACTAGATGGCGCACCGGCAGAATTCCTTCTGTCTTACTCGCACATCTTTAACATGTTTATTAAACATGGAAAAATTGATGCTCTCTACTTCCGTCAATCGACCTATGGCGCACTGATGATCGCTAATAAGCGTGAAACAGCTGTCTGCGTACTGGTGGATTGACGGAGGTATAGAGCAACCCTCGTATATATCATATATATTGAAGGACCACCCTACTGTCCATGTATCGGTGTTCTGTGCAATTGCTGTCCTAATAACATTTCGAAGTTTTTACAGATATTAAGAATATTTTACCAATTAATAAATATAGACATTTCTAGGGCACGTATGAACCACATATTACATCAACTCTAATAATAGTAGGTACTGGCATTAGGAACACTGATCTTTTAAACTTAAATGGTTTTGATACTCTTCTGGATAAGTCCTAGGTTTAATTTTTATTTTGTATTACAAACTTAGGTCTCTGCTATTCACCATATTAAAAAATGTTTCTAACTTCGTCCAACTTTATGAATAAACCGAAAGAAACCATAAATAAAGTTATATATAATTAGCACCAAACTTTAATAGAATCGCATCCAAACCGCCAACTGATTTCCAGAAATGCCCCAAAATCACCAAGTGTGGTCGGTTGTGCCATAATATCCGAAAACCAGCAAGTATCTTTCACTTTATCACAACATTGCAGCATCTATACTGCAGAACTGACAGCCATCAAGGAAGCATTAAATCCCCTGGTTACTATAGCATGAGATCCCCTCCCAGAAAATTACTTAGCAATTTCTCAAAGAAACTATTGCGATGCTTTTATTGCCTGCAGAAACTGAAACTATTACAATTACAATTTGCAAAAAAAGTAGAGGATGACTCTTCTGATGAATCTTGTTTGTCACTCTCCGAAAAACACAGCCAGTATACTTGTTTATGATTATTTTCCAGTTTTTCAAAATATACGATTTTTATTACTTCGTTTGGTGTATCAAGTACAATTTTATTACTTCGTTTGGTGTACTAAGTACAATTTTTTACCATATTACAATTGTAAGTAAATTGAGATCAAAAAGCAATTTTGTCCGGACTTAATATAAATACCCCTATGTGCTACGACTGGTTTAAGACAAATTAATGAAGTTGTAACTCTTATGATGCATATACAATTTCACCTTCATGTAGAGACATATATGACTGTTCCACCTTAACTAATTTTGTATCTTTAACTTGCGGTTCACATCATACACCGTGCAATTTCCAGTCGTCTGATAGGCTATTATCAAACAATTTCCGAGCAAAATTTTTCACTAGTTGGTATCTGAAAGACCAGTGATTTATTCAAGTGCTGGGCATATTTGCTCTGACCGCCGTCATTTATATGCAAGTGATTCGATTTTTTCCTTGTTAATATACATCAGCTTAAGTATGAACATGTCAAAACGTACGTATAAGGTTCCGCACACAAACTAGAAATGCGAGTCTAATTTATATGTGGCTCTAGGCAAGTCATGCATATTTACCATCACATGCACATATTTTACCGGGAATAGTAGCAGAAGGACACTGAAAAATTTTACCTCTATCGAAATTGATTATATTAATAAATAACTTATACAGATATGACATTTGTTTATCTGCAACTCAATCGTTGCTTAGTTGAATCCCGTTAACCAGGAGCGGATCAAGGACCCCGCTAAAGGTAATTCACATAAAGCTACCCGCCTTACCCGAGACAAAACGATGTAGGTACCTCATCCGACGTTTCACTACAAACCTCTACATAATTAAATAATTCTTCCGAGTTCCTATATATGAACCGGTATCAGAGGATACGATTAAAGCGAAATAATGAGCAGCAGTACCGAATAATAATAATAATAACTAACATAATATAATGTACGTTGTCGAGTTATCGGCACCTGAAGAAGATAATATCGTCTGTAACTTTCTAAGGAGGGGGAACAGCGAATCAAACATCAGGAGCTCCTCGGACAATTTCGGATGCTCTGGCCAGACTACCCTGTTAGTTTGCTAGTGATGGTCACTAGATCACTATGTGGTATAAGGAATACGCTGCTCTCTGCACTGCGCAAAGTGCCGGTGTGCCGTGCGACGGCGCACATCCTAGCCGCCAGAATGCAGAAAGCAGTCATCCTTGATTCTACTCTTGATTCAGGGACCCAGTGATTTCTCACATCACGGTCTGAGGATACAAAACTTCAGCTGCTTGGGTTTTATAGTCCTGAACAGTAAAACCTTTGCACCTTCCTGGATCATAAGATCCATTCAAGGAGCAGTGCAGTGAAGAGCAATGCTTAATGTGGTATTTTATTTCAGTTACCAAATTCGATCCAGTGAGTATGAAATGATCACAAAAAAAAAATGTGAATGATACACTAAAAGGTGCTTCAATTTTGCTTTGAGGTTGCTGAGGGCTGCCGCTAGGCACTCGGTGAGGGATCTCCTTACGTATATTTTCGTTTCCATGCTTTCCTAAACCGCTATTTGAGCGTAGCTTTTGGAGTCAGTGAAAATTTCAAGTAGTATATTTAGCAACATCTTTATGCACTTTTCAATCAATTTTAGGCAGCATTCAGAGAAGTTTTATAGTTTTTAAACAGTTGAAAGGGTATCAGATTACATTTAAAAAAGTTTTATATATTTAGAGTTACCATATTTTTGGATTTTATTCTCTAGCACATTTTATTCAAGCTTTTGACGGACACCATCTATTGGCGCTTGCTTAACGAACTGATTCTATTGGATCTTGAGTATTTTATCATTATTGAAAACTAAACGTCAAAACTGGATGACACGTTTGTCAAAAATATTTTAGAATTCATGTATCAAATTCATAGCAGAAAATCAACTTAAAATTAAATCAAATAAACTGAACGAGCAAATAAATGTTTTGTTTCAATTCATGATTATTGTATAATTACTAATTGTGATAGTCTGTAACAAAATCATAAAAGTAGTAACAATCCAAGCCACCTTAATTGACCTCTATCAATCCTATCGAGCCGGTCAGAAATTGATTGTAGATACATAACTATATTTATAAAGATACTTGAACCTACTGGATGCATGTTTGGTACGGAACCTCATATATCTACAAATATTGACAGAGAATTAAAAGGTGCTGATGCTGTTCTTCATCCTACACTTCCATTTTATATCAAATTATACTTCACACAAGTACCTATATAATTAATAAAATTCTCATTCAACTTTATCTAAGCTTCTTTCTAGAAAAACTATTAATCAAAATGAATAACAAAAACAAGTTTCTCCTCCATTGCATTTTATATTGTTCATATCAAGTTTGCCTTTGTCAACATATTATGCATGTTGATAAAATTGGCCATAAGAAGATCAAATTACAATCTGTAGTCATTTTTGGGTAAAAGCTATACTTTGTATTGTATCCAGAATTCTTTGATTACGTATCATTAAAATGCATGAAAAGTACCGCCACAAATTTTCCATAATTGTATAATTATGAACTACATTTGCTTAAAATTGCAATTAACCTTGTATATCTAGAAAACGCTGCAGTACTAATAGAGCAATTCATCACAAAATATCGTATCTACCTAAATGACCATACCTCAACCAAAGGCCATTAACCCACTTCACTAATCTAGCAGAAGATTCAAAGGCTTAGTCATCGAACACCACTTAATATCTTCCGTGATACTGTATACGTACACCATCGTTCACAAGTTGAGAAAATCCGCAGATTTCAACCTAGACCTGCTGTGCTTCTCAATGAAGGTAGAAGAGTTTGTGGAGCTCTAAAGTTGGGGGTTGAAAGTTGGACCCTGGGGGGCAGGGATTACAAGGAGGTGAAGCAGTTTTTTGTTAAGAAGTCGTCCCCCTTGACAAATCTTTTAACATGTCTCGGCGTTTTTTCTTTAATCAGTGGTTGAGGTGGGAAGTTTTCAAATTAACACCCTGTATTTATGAATAAAGTATACCGTGGTGCGCGTAGTGATTATGGCTGAAATCTGAAAGGGATACGGACATTTTGTTGGTGCTGCCCTATATTTTAGTTATTTCCAAATACAAAAGTATTGGTTCAGGAATTTATGAGATCATTTTTAGGGTATCACAGTAGTGTATGACGTTTATAGAATAGCACAAATGAGCAAATTTTGACCTTTCCTGAGCAATAGGTTACAAAAACTATCATACAAAAAATTTCAAAGGCACTGTTAGGATATTTTTGTACAGGATATGATATCACCAATGTTATAAAAAAAATATAGATATGGAAACGAAAGATTTAGATTATTCCCATTCCACACTACCCCAATTTCGCACACTCTGTCGAAAAAAAAATCAGGAACCCCTGAATCACTTAAAAACAAAATTTGGGACGGTTCTGTTAATTACCTGACCGACAATTACAATAAGGTAGACAGTCTTTCTTGGAGTTCCTTCAACTATCCCCACCACTCCAAGGAACACTCCCGGAAAAACCAGAAAATGATTAAGATTCGGTAACACGCCTTGAAAACGTTTGGGGAAGTTCTAAAAATTTTTGTTCTACGATTGCTGAGACCACGCTGTTAGAAAAATGGAAACAAACAGATAGACATAGAAGTGGACACAGATAGATGTAATCATCTAACAAACCATATTTATGTTATACATAGATAGATACAAAAGCCTTCACCCCTATTGTTCCTTCAAACTTTTCCCACCACTTTAAGAACATCTGTGTATTTTACAATATCCTAAAAACGCCGTACTGGTCATTCAGCCCTCTCAACCCGTAGAGGCTGTTTCAACAAACAAAACAATTTTACAGAAATGTAACAGACATCTGAAATTAACGTAGGTAGGTTTGTTAGTATTATTTTCTTTGTCTCAGTAAATTTAATTCTTTTATATTCATTTACAATGAACGGAAATAAAATCACTAGGTTTATGTTTAAAAGTTTTATATATACATTTATAGTTAGTTATATTTCTACTTTAACTCTACACATACAATTTTAAATTATTTTATTTAATTGTGTTTTTTTGTTGTTTCTTTTTGTATTTTTATTCTTATTTTTATTATATACAGATCGTTTCCTATTCATTTATAGACACCTGAGGATGGTTTAGATTAAAATAAACCGAAACGTAGTGAAGGAAAGTTATAGTTTCAATCGTTGACCGAAACCCATGAAAAACAACCATAAACAGATAGATAAAAAAATTACGAAGATGTCTAGCAGTAGCGTGTAGTTGCGATCACAAACTTCGATTAAATGCTTTTCTCCCAAATAAAGACCGATACTGTACCCATAAAAAATCAATTATCTACCGACTGGTATCAGCGCGGCTACCATAAAACCTCAATCTTCTCCAAGAGCATACAATAAAAACAAATGATCGGCCCATTTTGACCACTATAATGATACCGATAACACCTCTCAAACATGCCGAATTATATCGGTATCATATTGGAAAACTAAATAATGGTCATCCGTGTTTAGTACCTGCTAATAATTGAACGGTAGTTTTATAGCTCGTGTAACCAAAATGCTGTCTACTGAATCGATGTATACGAAACTAGGAATTTTGTAAATTGTTGACCATGTTCAACGTTGTGAGGACTAGCGAACAGGGCCGGCATTGCTTGAGGTACTCTAGACAGGATCTTTAAAGGGACTGGGTACACACATTTATACATAATGAATCACTTATTTCAGAAACAACTCAAGTCACATTTCCGCCTTTCTGAGATTATTGCAATTTTTACGACTAAGGTGAACATATTGTTTAGTTGTTAAATTTTCTTACGATCAAGAATACCCTATGTCAGAATAACTAGCAAGATGTGACTTAGGTTGTTTCTGAAATAAGCGATTCATATGGGGGTATTTCCCATGTAAAACACGGATTCGCATGTACACGCACAACTCACTTGTTTTTCAAACTACGTACATAAAATTTTAGAAGGTGACAGTTAAGATACTCATGAAGGAAAGTCGAGAACGATAATTGCAAATCAGTTTTTTACTGTGCAAAAAAATTCTCCATGCAAAATCATACATTCTTGAACCGTCTGTAATTCAACAACCAAACACGATATCAAAAAAGGCCACCGAATTGCCCTTTCTTGCTTGCAGCAAAAACTCATGAAGGGTTGTGACGCTACACAGAGACTCAAAAGCATTTGCGTTAAACATAAAAAACTGCTACAAATACTAGGTACTGCAAAAGGTGTTAACTAGAAAATTACAGGAAGAAATAACCAAAAACCGCGTGAAGAAAGTCGTAACATACTGTGGATCCTTTGAGAATCAGCCACATTTTTGTGTGAACTGTTTCAATATTGCTCATGCCAAGAAAAAAGGGCATTAGTTTCATTTTACCAACTAAAATTCATTTAAGTTCGCTCTATATCCTTTGTATTTTGAAGTATGTCTTGGGTTCCTACAATAAAAAAAAACAACATAAATCTGGACACATTATTTTGGCTAAATCAAAGAGGTATTCAGAAATTCGCATCAGCACCCTAGGCCTGTATGCCACAGCGGTCGAACACCGTTCTTATATCGCTCTCTCGTTCGACCGCTGGCACACAAAGAATACAGTCGTATACGACCGCCGCGACAAATCAGCAAATCAGGAAAAATAGTCAGTGGTCGTCCACGACCGCCGTGGCAGTCAACCTGTTAAACATAAAAAACTGCTACAAATACTAAGGGAGTAAAACTATTGACTCCCAGGATTTGAAGATGACAATTTTTACGAACACCAAGTAGCTTCAATGAGACAGGAGCTGTATCTATAGAGCGCGAAGTGAGACAGGGATGCATGCTCAGCTCCATGCTTTTCAACGTGTGTTCTGAGGCTATAATCATACAAGCACTTGAGGGATCCGAAGGCGGTATAAAAGTTTATCGGGCTCTGCCAAGGAGTCACTCATTCAAGCTGTTAGGAGTCAACATTACAGAAAATCTAATCTGGCAGGAACACGTCGCGTCAATTGCAACAGCTGCTGGTAAAAAGCTTGGGTACCTATTTAGAGCCAGAAAGTATTTTCTCACCATGTAACCTCCTCACGCTATATAAAGCCCAGATAAGACCTTGCCTGGAGTATTGCTCTCATGTCTGGAGAGCTGCTGCCCCTACTGCCCTGTCTATACTAGATGCCGTCCAGAGAAGGACAATCCGATTAATTGGCGATCCGGCATTAACGCGCCACCTTCAGTCACTTTCTCACCGGCGTGTTGTTGGTGACCTCTCACTCTTCTACCGATATTCCAGCGGAATCTTCTCCTGTGAGCTATCCGCTATCGTTGCGCCGCTCACTGCTCCTATCAGACGTACCCGTGCGACCGCTGCATCTCATCCTAAGACGGTCGTTCTTCATACATGAAGAACTGAGCGGTACAACCGCACATTTATTCCCAGGGTGTCCAAGGCTTGGAATGGACTGCCAGACGATGTATTTATTGGGCCTGCGGGTATTGGCCCATTCAAATCTCGCGTTAACAAACTTCCCCTAACATAACCCTTTCACAGCAGCCGCGGTACTCTGGTATTTAGGCTCTGCCTGCGCGGTCTGCCCAGTTATAAAAAAAAAATAATCGCAGAGTGATGAATAACTTAAGGTACACCGATGGCAGTCACACTCGTTGATAGTTTTGAGCGTCTTCAAATACCAATCGACAGAATAGGTAGTAGCTGATCAGATGGGACTACAAATGAATTAACATAAGACAAAGACCATGGTGATAAGCAGAAATCAAAATCAGCCAATAAATATATAGAAGATCACAGGACGTCTATATCAAGGGTTCAGACATTTAGATATTTAGGTAGCTGTATTACAGAGGACTTGAATCCAGACATGGAAATAAGAACAAGAAACGAGATAACGAGAAGAAAATTCTTGAAAATGCGTATTTTGCGAAAAAATAAATGCCTGAGTGCCGAAATAAGATATTGTTCCGAAACCTAAATCTGATTTCATTTTTCGGGATTCGTTCTGAGATATTGGAATTGGTATTGGAACCAAAGGATATTCGTTTTCACGATTACTCTGTAAAAATTTCATTACGATCAGCTTAGTACTTTGCAAATCATAGAGGGGTCAAGTACTACCGGTTAGACGACAGAAGACAAACATACAGACCCATGAAATTGGTTAACATTTATTTTCGTGATGATGATGTTATACAACGCCTAAAGCTCTAACCCTAGAACCCAATTTTTTACTTTCGTTCAATGGCATCGACTGCTAAGGCATCGTGTTTTGTGTAGGCTTTGTTACTGTTTCCCGGCGCCACTCTAGGAACAGCATTGTTAATTAGAAGCCAACAATTAATACTCATCGTAACTGTAATATCTGGTTGAAATACCAGATATTACAGTTACATATATACAGCCCCATACTGAGGCACATACAGTAAACTCTGTCCTGGACAGTGTACACGTAAATTCCATTTGAGCAAATAAGCGGGTTCCACGGTATTTCAGTGAAAACTCATCACGTTCGCGCACAGGTATTGTTTAAACTAATGACGGACTATTGGTCATCTGAATTCAGTATTTTTTTAAAACGGAGTACATGGTATCGCGAAATGCAATTTGGTGTTAGATGTCATGCGCAGATGATCCTTCATCATTATTTCACGTTCCCTGTATTTTCTATTTTTGCATACTTTGTCGAGGCCAACCAGAAATTTGATTAAAATTTTGACACCAATTTCCACTACTGACACAGTTTGTAATCAATACGTGTCTTCTGCAGAAAAAGGGTCTTTTGAGACAAGCTGTAAATTCACAGTCATTATAAGGAATCAATTTCATTATTCACTCAAGGCATTTTTCTCTAAGCTACGGTTATCATTTTTGTACTATCAGATGGGTCAGAATATATTGAGATATTAAATCCCGTTCTTCATTGATAGGCTGAGGTATTGCAACAGATGTATTTTGGATTGATTTGCCCGTCTACCACATATTTTTTGACAGTTGGATGGTTTTACAGTAAAGACCAATCTACATGTATTTTTTCATTGATTTGTCCATTACATTAGTCATAAATTATCAAAATAACTGATCTAAAGAGATCCTGAACTGTTCAAAGAATAGAGGGTTAGAGAGAGAGTAATATAGTTTCTACGTGACACGTCCTTTGGTCACAGAAGAGTAAAATATAGAGTGGACACTTGGATTCCCTATGATGTTCCGACAAATTTTTGTTCATTGACCTTGAGACCTTTTTTTAATTGGTTAATTTGTCACCAAACCGATAATAATCTACGAGAATGTTGGATTCGTCCAAGTACCGATTATAGTATAACCTCACTTTTTCGCTGATTGTCAATGTCAATATTCAGCAACGCAATCTTGCCATATGCTCTATCATTTCTTTAAAAGATGATACTTTTGGGTTAGAGGGGAAACCAAGTCTATGAATAATGCATTGCATAGAAAACTCAGACAAAAACACTGACAAAGAAGTCTCACGATGGCTTACCAGCCGTGGAAATGGAGGATCGCCCAATAGTCGAGTCACCTTCCGTCAAGCGTTTGGGGATAAACATCAACCTGGCACGACCACATCGTCAGTATTGCTAAAACGGCACCCCAGAAACTACTGCTACTCTACAAGGCAAAGATTCAACCATCGTTGGAGTATTGCCCCATGTGTGGGGATGCGCTCTGAAGCACTCTCTAAAGCTTCTGGAAACTATTCAGAGGAAAGCAATTAGACTAATCGACTCGCGTAACCTGACAAAAGGACCTCCACAGCCTGGAACATCGAAGAAGGGTGGTTGACCTGCCCATGTTTAACAAATTCTATCACGTAAGAAGATGTTCGAGTGAGCTCGCCCAGATAATAACTAGATAATAACACCGAACGAGGAACATTAGAGAGGCTTTTGAGCTTATCCTTACCAGGTCGAGGTCCTTACTCCCCAAACCAGTCTGCTCCAGCATTCCTTGTTTTGGAGAACTTCGACGCTGTGGAACGAGCTACTGCGGGGAATTTGTTTCCCGACGGCTACAACCTGCAGCGTTTCAAATCTAACGTGTACCGATACTTATCCTCCCGCTGCGCTTCTGCAGCGCAATAGGCTTTCAGCCTATGCGGGCGGCTGACCAAAAAAAATACTATAGTCACTGTATATATGTATATCTATATAAAATGAGCTTAGCTAATAACTTAGTATTGACATATGTAGTGGAGCAGTGCAGATACGTTTTTTAGGAACGTTTATAATAATACACTACACTTTTTATGATAATTGGAAAATCATAGAGCATACAAAACTGACCTATAAATATATTAACCGCATAGCGATAAAACCCTGCTCTAAATATACCGCCTCCATGAAACGTTCGAATTTATTGGAATCGCGAATCTAGTGCTTTCAATTAAAATTAAAATAGTAAAAATTTATCGCTAGAAGTACAGCAGGCTGTGACAATCATAAAATGAAATATATAAGCCCGTTTATGACGCTGTGTTTCAACAATAAAACAGAAAACACGATATTTTCGACGAATTTGTTCCTGACTTTTGACCGTATGAGTTTGGGATTTATTGAATGTTCGGGACACGTGCTGTTGGCGTACTTTTAGGGAACTACAGGAACAAAATTAAACGCATTGCTTTGATGTGCACACTCCTCTGTAGAAAAATGCATAAATTTCGCTAAATGACACAGATTTTTGCTTTACCTTCAAGAACTTTATAAATGCGTACTCATTTTACTAAATTATATAGAATTTAATAGCACAACATATCAAAAGCGCAGAAGAAGTTTATTATACCAGGAGTTCAACAAATATGATTTTTGTAATCTTTTTTGTCTGAGAAACGATACTACTGGTAGAATATAAAGGTACATGAACATTATTTTTTCAAGTTTGAAGATCAACCTGGTGAAATGGATTTGTTATACCAAAGGGCAAAGAAGGACATACTTATTCTGAACATACTTTGCTAAAATATTTATTTGAAATATATATCAAATGTATTTGACTATTATTATTCATATAGAAGAACGATGGACATATCAATGTTAACTGGCTTGCCCAAAGAATCAGCTACCAAAGTTAAACAAAGATATATATGGCATTTTATGAAAAATTAGGATTCAGTAGTTATATAAAAAATCTTTTGAATAAAACCTATTTAAGATTGAGAAAAAAATATGCAAATAAGCTCTTTAAATAATTAACCATTGCGATATTTTATATTATTCGCATTTAGAAGCAGCTACAAAGAAGCGTTTACAAATAATTGAACTGTGTTTTGGCTTTTATAATTTCGACAAATGGCTAAAGTAGATCAGTGAGTTGAAGTGAAGAATTAGTTGTTAGAATCGTTGTTCGCGAGGCACAGTTGAGATTTCTGGATAAATTAACCAAGCAGCCCCGTGTTTTAGTGTAGCTTCAGTAAAATGCTGTTACCCTTTAAACCCAACTTGTATAACTATGTCATTGAATCACTTGTGTATAGGCCTACAAGCGGACACATCTGCTCCTCTTCTTACCCCAAGGCCCCATGAACCTAGTAATAGAATGTGTGCTAAGGATTCTTTCTCCTTCCTCCTCGCTACAGAGTACACATGTCAGGTCGCATGCCACCCCCATCACATACAAGTGACGCTTGAAGATGGCTAGATAGCAGGCCCACAGGTAACCTTAGCCGGCCTCCGTTCAGTACCGCCCCACCTTGGCCAGAAATCCTAAAATATGTTCTCTAGCTGGTCTTAGATATCCATAGATTCCTCTCCATCACATAAGATGGTTATTTTGCAACCACACCTCCGTTTTCCTTGTAATGATACCCGCTGCCAGCCTCACAGTCGGCTCATGACCCAGAAAATGATCCATCGACCCTCGCCTTGCGAGCGAGTCAGCTGTTTCATTACCACAAGCTGACTGACTGGCACCCATATACATCCCACGACGCGCGACGATTAAGACAAGCAATATATCGGAACTGGGCAGTAGTAGCGAATTATAATTTTGGGTGTTTAAATTAGAGTGAATATAGTATCTTTTCTTATTACTGTGTCACCCAATGAGGTACTTGTTTTTGATCACGTGACGTCCGATTCAAAATTTTTAATGGGACACCCTGTATATTTGTGACTTTTTGTGTTCCTCCTGATAAAACAATTCCAAAGAATTAGCAAACTTGGGGTCTAAAGTGATTAATTCAAGAGCTACAGATACTTAAAGGATGGTACTCTATTTGCTCTAAATTACACCCGCAAAATTATAATTCGCTACTACTGCCCAATTCCGATATATTGTTTGTCTTAATCGTCTTGGGACACCCTGTATGTGACACCTTCTACATTGCAGAACGACCTTTGATGTAAGCCTCCAAGCAGAACTCAATACTACCTAGCTGTCAGAGCAGATAGTAATCCGCCTCCTGGGCACTTGAATTTCTTGAATACGAGAGACAGAAGTTAAAATCACGCCTGTAATACCGTGGCCTATCTCCCAAGAGAGAGGGAGTGTTTTGTTTTGGGCCTGCCGACCCCAGTGCCGAAGCCTTCGTCGGTAAGTGAGTCGTCCGGTTACCAAACTACCCCTCCTTCCTCAAAAGACCGCCTGCCGCTTGACCCCCAATCTTCCCTTGTAAGATACTTCTCCGTGAATTTTCAGTCGAGGCAATATGTAGTAGAAACTATATCAGTCCTCAAATGTAGGATAGGGTCATCCCTTTGCAGTTCTGAGAACAGCATATATTTAAGAGATCTTTAAAATCTTGTTCTTTCAGTAACTAGGACAGAAGTGTCTACTTAAACTCAAGACAAGTATATTATTAAAAATATCGAGTCGATTTTCTCCTCCTACCCAGCATCTTCAATTTTAACTGTCAGAGCTATGATGGAAATGACTAATTTGAAATTAAAAAACAATACTTACTTATCAACTTGTATCTCTCAGCATTCCATGGGGGTGGCTCTCTGGTAACAGCATCGAATTCGTAATATAGTAAGCTAAACGTCTCTTTGCAGGATAGGGCGTTTCCTGTAAGAAATAAAAAATGGTCAGATTTGAAGCAAAAGGAGTAAAAAGTCGCATACCCTTGGAAAAGCGGGTAAAATTGATTTGCATAAAAAAGGGATGAATGGATGAGTCCGAGGAGTTTTATGCGGAGATGGAATTGAACGAAAAATTTTCCGTTTCCAGGTCCTCATAAAAAATCTCATTTGCTATGCAGTAAAGAAGGATACACTATAGAGGAACGTGGAGTGGACCTTCTTTGCATATATCATAGAATAAATGTTGACATGATCCGTTTTTTACCCTTTTTTTGGAGAGTTTATAATGAAATATGAAAATGTATCTTGAAGATGGAGTCACAGTATGGACCAACAGACCGATTTTAAAACACTCCAAATTTGTATCTTAAAGTTATGGAAAGTAACCAGAATATTTTGAATTCATGTCAATTTGAGGTAGAATTACGTCTCATTGAAGACAGGGAACCGATCATGTAATTTCATCCCATCAGGCTCATCTCTGTCACAACATGTAGACTGATATCAGTCTAATTGATCTGTAATTGATCGACTATGATCCCCGACTTCAGTCATTTAGTTGCACATCAGTCAATTCGTATTCAAAGTTTTGTACGCTGACAATAGATCCACTGAGGTTTGTACACAGACCAGGGTTTGTACTAAACCCTAAATTGCTGTCAAAATGATCACGTAATCCCCGTCAAATTGTATTACGAGAATTTTCACCGTCTCATTGCAGATTTAGTGAGTTTATTACACAATTTTTTTATATGATGATCTCAGACGTAGCGAAATATATTTCTGGAGAATCTGGTGAGATCGAATGAAGTGAAATTATCCATAGTTTATTGACCATTCAAATTACTAAAGATGTATAAAAAAGTGTTTTTAGGATTCCAGCGCTACCAAGTGTAACTTCGTGAGTTTCTCATCATCCATGGACTTAACTAGAAGCTGCTTTAGGTATTGCAAAAGCCTCAGAATACCTTGAATGTTCCTAAGCTTTGGTTCTCTTTAGTTGGCTTTAAACATTTTCAAGAATTTCTCAAACATTGTTCTGAGCATAAAAAGCGCCAAGTCTCCTGATTCCTACACATTATCGGTGCTAAAAAATGTTGAGTTCCTTTATCGATATTCCATCCTTATCAAAAAGGTAGAGAAGGATCAGGAATCTTTGAAACATCTAAAAACGAGGTTTGAGCATTTTTAAAATGTTTAGTTTTTTGTTGATTTCTCCATGGCCACTGGCAAGAGTTTTAACAACAATACACTCTCCTCGATAGTAATACCCTGTCACAATTTTATCACAATCAACTCCATAGTTTCCAGTTACACCTTATACGAATATAATATGTATGTATCAAGTTATTCCATAGATATAAAGTTCAAGGGCTAAAAAAAATGTCCAGTGCAATGTAGATTATTTTATGAATGCAACAAATGTTTGAGTTTTAACACCCACAACTGCCCCACCACCCAGAATTCACCCACTCCAAAAACTAAAGTGGAAAAGGATCAGGAGCCTCTGAAACGCCTGCAAACCAAGTTTCAAGGGGCTCTGATAATTAATTTTTTTCCAATAATTGCTAACAAAATGTGGAAGAAAATTCTGTACTTCAACAGATGAATACTTGAATATTTTCTTTTTTGGTCCAACACCAACACATTTCCAATGAAACCAAGTGTGATAGTGCAGGCACTGGATCACTTCAACTTGGTCTTCAGTCTTGCGTTCAGTACAGAACCACGAAAGCTCAGCTTCAGGAGCGTTAGAACTTTAGAATGGTCTTATTTGAACCGGGGTTCAATTAGAGGTTTCTTAAGTGGTTCAATATGAGCACCTAGCTCCAAGATCCCCAATCTAAATAAGTTTTTGACAATGCTATTGTTAGGTAGCGCTATAAAACACTGCTGTCTAATAAACAAATTATGAAATTGAAAGAACAAACCTACATTGTTCTACTCGTAGTTAGATTTAAAGCCTTTGCCAACTTCATAAAATATTACACTGCGCGTGGTCAAAATCTTCAACACTTCACAGATCTTTATTACGCTGTCCTAATCTAAATATCAACTGAGTCGCAAGAAGGCTGAAAGTTGTGGTGTTGAATACCCGATGGCAATATTGCAGAGTTTTATGGGAAGTACCTAACAAAAACGGGAAAGGTTCAATTTGGGAGAGAGTGAAATATGGGCAACCGCACCCTAATTTGAAAACGGCTTCATAGTGCATCGTAAGTAGAGTCAACCTACTTGACTACATCTTCTTATATTTTTTCCATTTCATCCTGTAACTGATATCGTGATTATAGCAATAGACATAAATATACAAGACGCCTATACGGAATACCGTAGCCAGTCTATGAGAAGCGAAATTGATGAGAATGATAAATTTTACTGCTGCTTATCACGCAATAGGGTTGTATATAATAATACTAGTCCCATAAAACATTAAAAGCGGAACAAGTTCGTGTAAAAACAAGATCAGATGACCACCAGCCGTGCAGAGTATGAAAAATAAATTTAATGTGCTCGATTTACTGTTAAAGTTGTAATTATTTGTGGAATGTTTCCAGTTTAGTTCGAAAACAAGTTAATAAATTCTTATAAGTAGTTATTTTGAAATGAGGGTCATTCAAGCTTGTTGAGGATGATGGTGTTATTTCATGTAGTATTGGACTTTAGTGAGGCTTAAGTTCTACGTATCCGTTTATACATATGACAAATAAATAGTCGTCTGGGACAACATATATGAAGTAGTTTAGCCCAGTAGTAGCGAACTTTATAAAGGAGAAAATTGAACAGACAGCTTTGAAAAGTACTCAATACTAGCCCAAGATATGGCTCAGATATGTGGACGATACTTTCTTCATTTTGAATCACTGAAGAGAAAAGCTAGAAAAGTGTCTAACACATCTGAATAGCGTGCATGAGAACATCCAGTTCATCATGGAGGTGGAGGAAAATCAACGTTATTAGAACTCGGACAGAACGGGCTAGAAAAGTGTGCGAACCAGAAGACCTCGGCATCAAACTGGAACTCCAAATCTTTTTTAAGTCAAACGGTTATACAAAAAAAGGAAGCAATAGGAACAATGAGAAGAAATAGGGCAAACTAACAACCTGAATCAACAGCAAACGCTTTTTTACCTTATGTGCCCGGAATAACCGACAGAACAGAAAAAAATGCTACAAAAAGAAAACGCCAAGACCATCTACAAGCCCTCAAGAAAGATACAGAAGTATTTGAGAGCGGTCAAGGATAAAATAGATACACTCACAACACCGGAGGTTTATCGCATACAATCTACATGTGGGAGAGTACATATATGAACAACGAAGCGATCGATAGACACAAGGATTGCAGAACATAAGGCTAGCTGTCAAATTCGACTAGGTTATATAGACAAATCAGCGGTAGCCAACTAAGGAAAACATCACAACAACTTCAATAGGAAAGAAGAACACAAAAAGTCAACCGGACTTGGGTACCCATCCTAAAGGACCTGAAGACATTGCCATATGACCAGGGGCAGGGCTACCAACGCCATCTAGTTTGGCCACGTGACAGGTATAAATACAGCCACAAATCTAACAGCCGTTAGCCGTCAGTATTTCGGTAGTGACCGAAGTGTTAGCGAAACGTCATGCCTTAACGTTAAACGACTCTGGCGTAAAAACTCAAGAACCACAAATTCATTGGACGCAAACCTTACGCAGTAGCTTTAATCACAAAATCAAATACAAGGAATGCTGAACTGTCTTTGAAACAACTTTCTACAGTCCCGCTGGATTAAATTTACACAAGGCAATTATGACTTTTTGATGATGGAGTCGAGTTATTCTCAACAACAACAGCAATGCAATATGTTACAAGGTGAACATTAGTAAACCAGTAGTTAGATTTATCTGTACCTCAAACATCATTGAAGTTGTTGATTTTACATACACAGTTCGAAAGTTAATATTTCGATAGCTAGTACACTGTTTGAAGCAAATATGATATATAATGTATGTAACAGCGAGGAATTGATGGGATTGAACGGAATAATGCCTCTTTTACACACAAAATAAAAAAATTATACACGTGAGCTTTTGCATGATAATAAAAAGTTAGTTATTTGATATGGTTTCATGTTGAAGGACCAAAGTAAGGTTTCTAGCTAGGTTACTAGAAAATAGATTCATTTTAGCTGGTAATTACACAGAATATCCTATCTTTTAAATCAACATAATTTAAAAAACACACGTTTTAACACTAAAAAGTGATAAACAATATTACTAAACCTTATTCAATTTCTGTATTTGTCACCGGTTAGTGATAAAAAGTTCAAAGTGAATATGTTTAAAAAGGGTTAAAATCGAGTCCAAAGTAGTCGGCAAAAAGCTGAAATGAAATTACAATGGCTGAAACCTATTACAGTGGTTTGCACCAATACGGATTAAAAGAGGGATTAAGTAATCGGGGGTTAAAGTTAACCCTGGCTTAAATCATGTTAGGCTTGCAACGTCAAACTTGAACCCTGGATTAACAAATGCAGGGTTAATGAAGGTATTGAGGCTTTCGCGGCCGTCGTCAGTGGAAGAGTTGAGAGGTCTTCTCGGGTTTTTAGGCCGTCGTCTGTTGGGGTTTCTTTCTAACGTTTCACTAGCGCGAGTGTCCAGCACCTTCACTTTCTATTGGAAAAACACCGTCCTCTGAAGATGCTAGCCACTCGCGCTAGTGAAACGTTACGAAGAAACTTCAACAGACGACGGCCTGAAAACCCGAGAACTCTTCGAATGCAGGGTTAAGTTAATATACATTTGGCAGCAGCGCCAGAAAATGACGCTCTAAGACGAGCTTTTGCATGTTTCATGTTAAAATCTTCTTATTTCTGTGATGTAATGTCAATCGTCAGAATTTATACTTGTGCTCGTTTATGACATGATACTACAAATACTACAACATGACACCCCGTTTGTACGCAACATGGCAAACACAAATGTCATAGGAACACGGGGAACGAAGAAACCACAGAATTATAACGTAAAATAAAATCCATCAGCCTTACTGTTAAGAAAAACATCCAGTCAGATTAAATTATCTTTCTGTTATCGCCCAGCTAGATTTTTTTTATCCCCGCGCTTCCGATGCTGGGTCCCTGTGATAGGTTATGCCGGGTATGCGGTTATGGTTATTTGGTAGGTAAAAGCAACTTGTCCGACAGATAATGCAAATTATAAGCAAGATTCATGACAGTTACGGCTAATTACCAAGAAATATTCACAAGACTGCGGAAAAAATACTTAATCTCCACTTTAATCCGCACCTCAGGTGCAGATTAATTTTAATACAGAGTTAGCCTTAATCTTCAGTTAAATATGGCGGTGCAAAGGCTAACCCATGATTAACTTGAGTCCTCACTTTAATTCGAAGCGGTGCAAACCACTGTTAACGTGCTAAATGCCAAGGCAATGGAGGATGTTGGAGAAGGCATTATTATAACTCAATATATATGTTTCAATATCTAGATCAGAAATATCATGATTAAGATTTAATTTGTTAAGGTCATTCACCATTTCTGAAAAATAATTGACATATATCACATTCACAATTTTCTCAACTGCGAAGGACCCAAAACTTCAATTCTGGCGATCCTGATCAGGATAATGCGACAAACTCATTAAATTATTTTATAGTCACCGATTCTTGATAAGTGTACAAAGTAAATTAAATCCGTTCGTTTAAAGTAGGTCAAAATCGAGTTCAAACGTGTCGGCATAGAAACAAACATACTAAATAAATAATATAAAAGCGTGTTCAAAAGGGCTACCAATGTAATAATAAAGCAAAAACATTGAATCAAAGAAAATATCATTTGGTACCACCTCACATCTTCATTCTTCGGATTCTGCGAAGATATGAAAATCTTTCCAATAAGTGCATTATGGTAAAAAAAGTACGAGTTTAGTTTTTCAAATCAAGCTTTTAACAAGAATTGGGGATTTTAAACTCTACTAGATAGCAGTGTTACTTATTCTTAGACTTCAGTTGGGTTTTAAAAAAGTTTGGAAACCGTCGATTTTTAGGCAAATATTCAAGGATCTGAAAAAGTTTTAAACTCGAGTTTTAGGGTCTTTAAGAAAATTTTAATTATTGGTTGGTCATAAAGTTGTGGCGCACCAAGATTGAACTTTTTAATTGGATTACAATTAACCTAATTTGCTTTTGAACTTACCTGGAAAGAGACTACAATCCCTGATTGTGAACTTGATTTCGATGTACATTCTATTGGAGACGTTCCTTTCGATAAAGGGTGTCCACAGCCAATTGTTGACATTATTGTAGGCCACATCGCATACCACGTATGATCTCCAGTTGATTCCTTTTTGGAAGTTAGTAAACGATTCCTCCACCCACTGAAAAAACAAAAAAACAACTGTTTAATAAGTCAACTATGCACTTTCATGAAATGCATAACTATGCATTTTGCATTGGCTTTGTACAGTTATCTAAACTACACCTATTGTACAAAATCTCCCAAACTATAACTACGAAACAGATCACCTTACACAGTGATTCCATCAAGATAAATAACTCAGTGAAAGATAAAGTAAGTACAATCTACAGTGCGTTTACAACCTCATTTTCATAAACTTATGGTGGAAGTCATTCCAGTCGCGTATTATCCTTAAGTACACAATTGAGTTGAGACGTAGCATGCACCCATGTGTATACACTGCTTGTAATATCAGATGAATATATGTATACACTGCCTTAAGCAGGAGTCGACACAATAATTGTTCGCAGCGGGGGCTCAACAGTAGATGCTCCTTGATAAAAACCTACGTGTTATAAATGAGCGGTCCAACTCGCCTTAAGGATTTTGTATACCTATCAATCGCCGAATGTTTATAGAAATATATATATACAATTTTATCGATGAAGTTCATCAATAAAAGTATTATCATCGCTATAGTAATCAATTTGGTCACACACACCTGAAAAGTAAGACAGGAAACACCACTTAAAGCCTATACTGCACTGAGAGCCGAATCATGGCAGGACATAATATAGAGAGTTAAAAGAAATTACAGCAGTCTGATATTACGTCAAAAACAAGTCAATATATTATACTCTCTAGGCCTTAATCACGATAGGGAACAGTGAGAACAAAGCACTGGCCTGTTAAGGCATATATTTGATACATATACACAAAAGGCAATGTAGACGCTGGAGCGGGAATTTTTTGATGAAGGCTAAATATTGAAGAGGCAGTCCCAACTTCAGGCAGGTCTATACAGGGTATTTTTTAAACATGCATTAACATTTTAAAGGGTGTTTCTTTGAACTATTTTAAGAACATTTTTTTCTTCTTCTTTAGGTGCTATCCGCATTCTGGAAGATGGCAATCATCAAAGCAGTTCGAACTTTGGAAACCGCCGCTCTAAATAGCTGGTTACTGGAGCAATTATGCACCAATCTGCCAGATTTTTCAGCCACGAATTTTCCCTCTATTATTACTTGAAGTAGATGACATTTCTACCCTCTCATGACGTGCTCCAGGCACTGTAATTTTCTTTTATTTATGGTTAGCAATACTTCTTTATTTATTTATTTCTTAAACGGGTTACGAAATAGATACAAAATAGATACAAAATTACATTACATGTTACAGGTATTTTTGACAAGACTTTTAAAAACACTAAAAGAAGTCCCGAATATATCTACACTAGGTATAATTCCATTCCAAGTTTAGTAATTCTAGTTAATTCTCTTTGTTTTTCCATTCTTATTGATACTGTTTCGATTTTAACTGCGTTTATCCATGATATTCTCAGAATCCGACGATATATCCACATTTCAAAACTTTCGAGGCGTTGGGTATCTATTTTTTTTCATCGTCCACGTTTCCATAGTGTCCGCATAGTATAATACAGAAAATACGTAGCATCTCACAAGCCGTATTTTCAATTCTAGGCTTAGATCCCGACCATACAGCGCTTTTTTCATTTTCATGAGAAGAATATTTTGTGCGTAGATTACTATTTACAATATTTCATGAAATTATTAACGTAATAAAAAAGATGGCGTTCGGCAATAAGTTTAGGAAATATAAAAAAAAATATGGTGTACCAGCATATTTTAGTTTGGTTGCTCGTGAATATACGAAGATCATGGGATTGGTCAAGGTAGACCAAACGCATAGCCTGCGCGATCAAGAGACTTAAACCTTCTAGATTATTTCTTTTAGGGTTATCTTGAGTCACTAGTTTACGCTACTTCAGTGGAAAATTTTAACGACTTGCGAAATCGGATAATTGTTAGATGTAACTTCATTTAAAACGAAACTGGTGTGTTTGGCAGTCACTGGTGAGAAAATTGGATGCTTGTATCCAAGCTGGTGAAACTATCAAAAAACAGAATATTCCTAACAACAGTACCTCTAAAGTGATATGAAGTTGCAAAGATGCCCTTTTTAGCATAAAAAACGGTAACAGATTCCACTTAATATAGATATACTGGTGGTGAGGGAAATGATGTGACCTATGGTTTGATAAAAAGAGAAGCTAGATGTGTCTTCATTGGACCAGAGCCGGCATTAGGGATCGCATGCAATGAGGCTGAGTTGCTGAGTGCATATCTTCTCAGAAATGAGATGAGAATATATACCGTCATATGGAGATATTAGCAGGATTAACTCAACATTCATAAGGAATTATGATTCAGCTGAAGGCGTATTCCATACATTTATCATTATTTAAGGTGAGTCATAAATATGTAATATCTTAAGCCTTAAATGCCTATGACGTCTTTTAGCGATCCCAGATAAATAATGAGTACCTATTTATAAATATTTGCAGATATTCAGACTCTAAAATATTTGTAAACAGTTTTTTAAGTTTTAGTGAGAATAAAATACCTAAAATAATAGATAAAATGGTACGTAGAAAAATCTAATGTCTGAACTAGACAAAACAAAATGTCACACTATGATATGATTATTTATTATTTCTTGAAGTTCAGTCTGTGAAAGTGGTCTGGTTTTCTGACAATGCCTTATTCTGACTGAAAACTGTAAAAAATGCTTATTTATTCAGGCAACTTATTGCATTCGGCATACTTAGATGAGTTGTTGCTACTATGTTCAAATAAAAAATATACTAGATGAAATAGTCCTCACTCGGGGTCTCAACAGGAGGCCGCATAGGCATTTAAGGGTTAATATTTTCCTGTACGTTTACAAAATTAAAGAATTCATTATGTTATTAGGATTAAACTTAGTATGACCTTTTCAGGATATACTACCCATATAACTTCTCCTATCCACTACTTTGTAAAAGAACGTACACATACCATTGCAGGCAGACCTGCATTACAATGTTAATTGTTCTGACATTTCTTTATCTATAATTATTGCTACATATCGATGGCAGATCTATACAGCATTTGCGCAGATTTGCCAGCAATTATTTCCGTTGTTATCTCTATTGTCTTTTGTTTCGCAACACACCAACACAGCTTGGCTGCATGACGGAACAATATGGAGAGCATAAAACAATAACTCTTGTAATTAAAATGTCAGATGTCAGTATATTCGTGGTTAGAGAATAGTTTTCTACGCCTACTGTGAATCGTTCAAATTATTACATAGAGAATACCATGGTAGTGGAGATTGGCGCGTTTTTACTAATCCTACAGAGTTATGGATCTCCATTTTAGGGCACCCATAAAACTGTCATACTTTCTGAGTCTATTCTACCGAAAGATGCCTCTCAACAAGCTGTTAACATTTTGAAAATTAATGACACAATGTCTCACGTTATATTGTAGTAAAACCATGTTCACCACACGTCGTTACTCGTCCTTTGACGAGTGCAAGTTGTAAGAATAAATAATTGCTTTGCCCCATCCAACATTGCCGCGTAGCCAAGGCATAGGCAGATGACGTCGCAGATGAAGACCACATCAAATGGATCGAATAAATAAATCATCATAGTCACAATGTTTTAACAGACATGTTGTGAACTCGTAAAATGCATTAAGTCGGAGCTAGAGTATTGCCGACGCGAATATTATCAATAGTTTTGAGAATTGTAGCTCGCCATCGTTCGCGATTTACTGTCAGTTCAGCGGCGCTCTTGATACTCATATCCAGCAACTGTTTCGTCGTATCCACCCAGCGTGTAGGGGGACGGCCACGGCGGCGCCCACTCGGGGCATGACCCTGAACTACAAGTTTCTCCATATTATCGCTTCTGTGTATATGTCCGAAGAATGCAAGCGTTCTCGTCGACACAATGGAGGATAGTCTCTTTGGATTACCGACCTCATCCAGTATGGAAACGATAGTTTGATGGGCTGTATAAGGAACTCTCAGCATTCTCCTCCATTTCCACATTTCAAAAGCATCTATGCGGGCTCGATCTGCCTTTTTAACAGTCCAAGTTTCCGAGGCATACAAAAATATGGAGAACACAAGAGACTGAACCAGCGACATTTTTGTAGCTTTAGTGATGTCATGGTCACGCCATATTTTAGTAAGCCTTGTCATGGCCACACGTGCCTGTTGAATGTGCTGTCGAATCTCATTTTTATAGCTACCCGAACTGTTGATCAAAGAACCGAGGTACACAAAACGTCACAACGGCCTATTGACTTTATTTCTCGATGATTATGATGCTCTCTATCTACGATTATAACCTTGGTCTTATTGTAGTTAATACCAAGACCATACGCTGCAAATAAATAAATAGCAAGCAAAAAAAGGCGTCATATCCTTTATATGAAAAATCGATCCTGATTAAGCCATGCGAAAAAACTTTGTAGGATGGCACCAGTACTCCCATCAGCTGAATGAGACATCAAACTAAGTTTATTTATCTCCTTTATCAAGAAGTGAATTATACCTACGAATGTATCGGAAAGGGGTACCAGGTAGTATGTACATTTCTTTGATAACGCTAAGTAAGATGTATAATTGTTTGAGTTGTAAAATAAGTCATTTATGGTAATAGTTCGTTGAGAGTTTTCACAGACGCAAGAAATTTCGCACGAAACACATATTACGTTTTATCTAGAATAAATATCTCTTTGGGTCCAAGGTGGTATCTTCAGTATGTTGCAAGATATCTCCCCAAGTTGAGACTTTCATACAGAAGTTGATATAACCATTTGTCTTTCCAAAGTTGGTTGAAATGAATAAAACTGGTAAAAAAGTGACAACTCCTGGTAGGTATATTGAAGATGGGGCACTTTGACTAAAACCAATGTTTCACAAGGAATTTCCAGTTTTCCCTTATAGAAGTTATTGCATTATAACGCTGGGCTACAAAGCATAAACATTTGGCACAGTTATGCAAATGGGTCTACAAAAATTGCAAAGTTTTTGATTAGCATTAGTATTTGGTGTATTAGTATTTTATGAAGTATTTTTTAATGATGCTAGATAAATCGGAATTTTTTCGATTTGAATGAAAATTCAGATGTATTTTTTGACGTTTTATTACATCACTACATACTGGTCGGGCTGTCTGTCTCTCTGTCTGTCGACTAATCCTTGGCCCCTCGATAAGTCCGAGAGTACTGAAGAAATGTCGATGAAATATTCGTAGAACGTTACTATTATAAAAAAGCATTACTTATCACAAATCAGTTTGGTGACAGCGAAGTAAGCATATTGGGTACAAAATACAAGTTCGTCTCTCTTATTCACCATGGAGCATCTTTACACGTGTACAGGCCTTATTTTGGAGATGTGACGGCTAGAAGTCGATTGTACTTAAATTGTAAATTGCAACAGACCATCCTATACATATTTTAACATCTGATGATGTTTTTAAGATGACTACTGTTCTTGCAAGACAAAGCAGTCAAATGGAATCACTATCACCCCACAACATATCTCACCCCAAATTCCATCGAAACAGGTGTAGCGATTATCGATATCTGCCAATTCTCTGGTAGCGTATAAAAAGAGCGGATTCTATGTTGAATAGGTTAAATTTAATATCCAAACCAAAGAAAATGGATCCCGGAGAATAAAATAATATGGCGAATATCAAAGGTTTATTTTTAACTTAGTACTATCACGTTACTGTCCATTTCTCCACTTTGTATCTTCGCGATCTCAAAGCTCTCTGATAAATAGCTCTTTACTATGTGATACTATTTGAAGATATGGGTAACCGTAGGTTACATTCTAGTAGGTAATTAACAACACCTGCGAGTTGAGTACGGTCGCGCTCATAAAATTTACTACTTTAAATAGCTGTTGAAGTATGCCGGATTTATGTATAAATAGTTTTTATGCAATGATGTTATAAAGTAGTATATGTACACTTCTTCCAGCTGATGTTTTTATACTTACGAAAATAATAAATTCCAATGTACCGTGTCTGCTGTAAAGAAAATTGTGAATAGGATTTTTGGTTCATTTTGATCATTCGCAGCATATCTGCAATCGAGCTATTGTTAACCTGTTCTTCAGTACAACTACTGAAATTGCGGTATCAGTTTATCTACTCAGATTAAGTCATATAGTGTTTACCAAATACAACCTATAAACCAACATAGTGAATGATTTTTCACAACTCAAGCTCCAGCCGTTGGTGATGAACAACGCTTTACAAGACACCAGTACTTATCTGCATATACACAAAGGGTTCCCATTATGTATGGAGCATAGTCTATATCAGTAAATAACTATTACTATATAAAAGTTACTTAATATCATAATATATTCCATAATACGGCAGTATTTAGTTGTTTTCAGAAAACAAACGAGTAACGAAAAAGAGTTATTTTTTAAATAGCAATTCACCCTTTCATTAGCCTCATTTGATAGAGGTTTTTTTCTCTTTTTATGACATAATACCTTAGTACCTAAATACAAGAAAATGTTAAAAAAATTAAAAACTTTATATTATGTTTAATACATCAATCAGAATAATGAGCTGTACGGTTTTTGTTAACCCTTGAATAAAACGGAATTATTAATGAAACGGTTTTTATCACAATATGTGTTCAAAATGTTCACCATTAAATTAACTGCAAGACAGTAACCTAACCTATCGCGAAAATTCCATTCTGGAATCATTTTTGAACACCCAGTGTAATGAAAATCATTTTATTGCTAATTTCGTTTAGTCTTCAAATCTTAATAAGAAAAGTTTATTTTGATGTAAGATACATACCAGATTAATGTTATTGATGTAATAAAAATGAAGTTTTCAATTTTTTTGAAACATTTTCTTGTATTTGGGTACCAACATTACTATTAAAAAAAATCAATTATTTTTCGTTGCTCATTTGTGTTCTGAAATAATACTGCCGTATTGTGGGAATCATCCTATTATCCTAAACAACTTTTATATAAAAAATGTTATACAATCATTATTCACTGAAATATATGCTATATTTCATACATAATGGGTACACTATATGATTAAATACAAGCTATAATGCAAAGGTGGCTATGAGACGTCAAACGCTAATTCGAATGGTGTAGTATTTATTTTAGTGACAGAAGTGAGGTTAATTTGTCAATAGTTCGAAATTATTATGTATTAAAATCGTAATACTGATTGCTTCGGTCGTAGATAAAGTACAGTATTCAACTCGTGGTAATGGTAATAACTCACTTGTGATTTACAGCAACCGCCTATGGTTCATGCTGCTTCAATTGCGTGAGTTAATAAAGTCATTACCGCTTGTTGAACAATACACTATTATACCTTAATATTTTTTTGAAGAAGAAGATTATTCAGTTATAATATTAGCATAAATAATTAACCGGTTACTGCCATGGCGGTACTGCTTATGCCTTAGACAACGAAAGAGAGAGGACGGAACGCGCGACTGACATTTTTGTTACCAAATGGCACCAAAAATGTACCAAAGCGCTATTAAATTTACCTATGATACGTGATTCCCGGCTCCATCCTACTGCTATGACTTTTACAACAGTAAGCTGCACAGCCTACTATTATGCACACCACAATATTTTACAATGATTGGTCTTAAAAACGCTATATCATAAAAAATGTTTTGAAAACTGTCAAATAGCTATTCATTTTCGGTCACAGCTAATTCATATAGCATCAAACGGACGTGCGGTATCCCCTCTCCTTCCTTATCTAAGGCTTATCCCCATATGCACCGCAAGTCAGTTGCGCGATTAGTTACGTAAACCTGGATTAGATTATTTGTTTACTATGCACCGCAAACTGACAATTTTGACTCTGTCGCTGTCAAAACAACACAACCTTGCTGTATCTCCAATCTGGTTTTGTTAATCTTTTGACGGTGCTTGCCTAGATGCCAACGATTAGCAAAACGTGATTAGGGAACTAGGATTAGAATCGCCAAACGGTGCATACGGGTGTCACATTTTCGCCAACCAAAAATAGTCGAAAAATGGTGAAAGTCCTATTATTTTATTATGGGTGTAGCCACCATATTTAAAAAAATATCCGTTGGTAATCAAAAATGTTTTAATTTTTATAAAAGAAGTATTGCTTAGCATTTAAAAGTGTTTTGGTATTAGTGAGTTCAGTTTTATCTTCTAATTTTACTACGTTAGCATCGTGAGGGGAAGTATTAGAGAAATATAGCGAGTCTAAATCTTACCCTGAACATTCGTTAATAAAAACTAATAGTAAAAATACTAAACTTATTTTACATGACCACCACAATACCAATTTTTCTGAAGGTCCTTAATCAAAAATGATTCTCCACAGACTAACTCCGTTTATGTGCGGTCATACATGAATAGCTCAATATATCAAATCTTGTTTTGCATTTAAAACGTATTGCTTTTACTTCATGCAATTAACTTTCTAACAGGATTGGCATTTCCTCCTATCAACGTGAGACATTAAATTAATCAATCCAATTAATACTGAATATGTAACTAATTTGCAATTGACATTTTTTCTTCAATATTTTATCAGTGTATTGACTTGGCGCTATCAGATTAAATATAACTGATTTGTTTGCGAATACTTGAATAGTTGCGAATGGGCTGGCAAATTAATCAGCATTATTGTATAAATGAGACAAGATGACATTTTTTCTATCAATAAGCGGGAGACTTTCATTAATATATGTATATAGATGCAAATGATCGAACAGCGCTATATACGAGTACATAATGCGGTTTTGTAGATAGAGATCAACGCAGATAACAGAAATAGTGTTAGCATGCTTAACTAGTTTGTAGTTAGTTATTAATTTTTAAAGTAAAGTATAGAATAATTGACCTGTTAGCGAAAAACAAAAATATGAAATTTCAGAAATGTATCGTTCACTTTACATAAATACTTTTGGCCAATTCAGGTACGAAATGTATGCAGCTAATATACGAGTAAATTTAAGAAGTACACTGACGTCAACGATCTTTTAGATGTTTTTTGTAAATGGAAGTTGTTAGTTTATTGTTGCTACTAAGCATCTTGTTGCATAAATACTGTAATTGTAAGTTTTGTGCCTGGAAAAATTCGTTTCACAATTTTCATACCATACCAAATATATATTAAAATGAGCATTTTTTAGTAATAACTTAAAATTGTAAAAAATTATAAAGAACCTGTAATACACAATCAGAGACTAATACTCGCAAGTGAAATCCGAACACTGGGAAAAAAAGGTTGCGGTTGATGAAATTTAGTAGGACTAACGAACTCATTTGCCATAATTAGTTTATAAAAAAATACAACAGATCAATAATGGGTGGGCCCCCCATGTTGACGAATGCACTCCTCTAGCCTACGCGGCATGCTCGTAATCTGGTTGTTGATAAACTCTAGAGGTACAGCCTCCCAAGCTGCCCTCACAGCATGTTCCAGTTCGTCCAGCCTGGTCAGAGGACTGATGGGTAAATCGCCTGTATCGACCCATCCAATCCCATACTTTTTCAATTGGCGATAAATCGGGTGATCTTGAAGGCCAGGGGAGTACCCTGACCTCAGCTTCCTGTAGAAACCTCATCGATACCCTTGAAATATGAGGACGTATGCATTATCTTACTGGAAGAAACTCTCTTCGAGGCCTCGGACATAGGGAACAGCAACTGGTTCTAACACCTCTTTGACATAACGTTGCGCAGTCACTGTGCCACGAATCACAAGTAAAGGTGACTTGCTGTTGAATGCAATTGCACCCCAATCCATCAAACCAGTAGGACGGTGCGTGCGTGGCGCTCAACAGCAAACTGGAGATCACGTAGTTCACCCCGTCGTCGTCGTCTTACGCGTTGGCGTCCATCATGTGCCCCCAGACAAAACCTGCACTCGTCGGAGCAGGCCATCTGATATCACTCAGCATGCCATTGCGGGTGTTCTTGGCGACAATCTAACCGTTGGCGACGATGATTGTGAGTGAAAGCACTAGACGCGGACGATATGATACTAAGCTCATTGCACTCAATCTGTGGTACACCGGCGGATTGGAATGGGCCTCCTGATAGCTGCATACAAAGCGTCAGCAACAGCTCGAGTGTTTCGCATTCTTACTCGAAGGGCCGGTAGTCGTAGATGACGATCTTGTCAGTCTGTAGTTCTTCCACGTGCTTCAGAACCTCTAGCTCGCTGCATTCGGCCTTCTGCGATCCATGCGCGCCATGCTGCTACAATTGCAGCTGCGCTACGCCCCATGGTTACAACAATTGCTCTGAAAGAAGCACCACGTTCTCGTTGACCTACAATCCGACCCCGTTCCAAGTGGCTTAACTGTGTAAACTGGGACTGTCGTCTTCTTAAAGGGGTGATACACGTACGAGCAAGTACGCGTACTTGTGGTTCGACGACCTTTTTCGCCTGTGTGTCACCGTAAGTACTCGTACTTTAAAACCGTCGCGCAAACCGCCGGCGATCCAACTGTGGTTTGAAATCTTGCTCGTAGCTTGTCTCGGCTCATACTGCGAGGGGCGAGCCACCACTTTGTTTCGGCATGCCATCGATGCGCAACGCTTATTGTGCTTGGCGTTTGTTAAAAGTTTTGTCTATTTAGGAAAATTATCAAAATGAGTGATTTCAGCTTCACTTGTGTTACCGACGTCCAGCCGAGTAAGTTCGCGAACTTAAAAACCGCGTACTTAAAGTTCGTACGTGTATCACCCCTTTAAGGAGCATCTCTACACAACCAATTCATCAAAACCAAGTGATATCACCGTTTTTGAATCGACAAAAAGCCATGCTTTGTTTTTACATGTCTAGAGTTTTCTAGAGGTGTCATGTAGGTAAATAGCGTCTGCATGAACAAAAAGTGTTACATGTGTACTAGAAATGGTACTGCCAAGCTGTGTACAAATTTTCAACGCAAATATCCCTTTTTTTCTAGGTGTTCGGCTTTCACTTGCGAGTAGTATATTTTTCAAAATATCCAGCAAGCCGCAGTTACTTCTGCAGGTAATGTTGACTTATGAACATCTGAATACTGGCGGCAGAATAATTAGCAAACTATATTTATAGTTTAAAAAAACTAAAAAACAACTCGTAAAGAAGATAATTAAAAATAAGTTAAAATAGGCTTAAAAAATAATTGGATTGGATTTACGAATAATATAAGCGCCCACGCTTTTTTACAATAAAACTAGTATTTTTCGTTCATTATTGTTGTAAACTTATTTAAAAAATTATTTTTAGTCCGGTGTTCTTTAAAACCGTGTTCTTTAATTCTTTTCAAATATATTTATATTCATTTTCTTAGTCAACTTTACCACTAAAGCGTATTTTTTTGAACTGTATTTATTAGTACTCTGTGTAATGAAGATGAACAATTGTTTTTGATCAATATTCATAGCATAATCATTACCATTACTGCATAAACGATAACTAAAACTGTTGAGACTTTCCTGAATAAATTTCACAAAAATACCAACTCCCGAATAGTCGGATGCCACGTTTGAGCTCTCGTCGCTTCCCCTCTGTGTAATATTAACAAACTTTAAGGTATCTGCGCCATCTCTTAGTCAGCGGATACGACTACTGGTCCGACGGATTTAAACCTGTCAAAACCGTTTACGCGGCAAAATTAGAGCGTTACCTCTCAATCCAAAAAACAGTTACAACAATGAAGGTAATAAAGGCGTATTAAAAAGCATATCAACACCTTCCAAACCCTACTTTCCATTTTAGAGTTATGGATTTTGGTGTAAGAATATAAAATGCTCAGACTTACACACATGCCCTCACTAATTACCTATCTCTTCTTTCTAACTTAAAAACTCACCCTCATAAAGGTCCATTAATTGTATTTTATCTCTATATTGATTATTCATCAGCAATTCTGGTGATGAATGATGACTGATCACATGAGTGATTGCTCTCATAAGTTTAATATCGCTCCTGCTATTTTTTAGAGGAACAAAGTGGGGTAGAGGAAAGATGGTTAGAACGACGCTGGAATCCGTAGGGTTAATTGTAATTAACTTTGTCTTGAAAGGGCGACGGTGGTGAAATTGCTCTTCGCTTACTTTATAAGGAAAGTTTGCTAGAGGGGTGCGGTCCCGTTTTACTTGAAATTCTAAGGGTTAATACTATTTCGAACAAGCATGCATTGGGTTGCTAATTGGGATGATTTGCATAGCAAACGTCTTCCTAGGGGATCATAAAGAAAATTTTCAGGCACACACTGCTTCTTTGGTACAACAAAACGTCGGATAAGTTCAACACAAGGATCTTCGTTAGAAAATGTGTGTTGACACTGTTGACAGAGTTCAATACAAATTAAAAAGTGAGAGTCTTTATAATTATACTTCTTGAAGGAATTTTCAAGCCTTTTATCTACTCCCAAGTTATACAGCTATTACCAAACTACTTTTGAACAGGTACCTACCTATAAACAAACAGCGCGAATTATTTTTCATAACTCACGCTCTAGCCGTGGGTTATGGAACAACACCTACTAGATGCCACTGGAAACGCATATGATTAAATACACGCTATAATAACTGCAAAGGTGGACATGCCATGAGAAGTCAAACTAATTCGACGGTGTACCTACAGTACCTATTTACTTTACAGAAGTGAGGTTAAGTTGTCAATAAATATTAATTATTATGTATTCAAGTCGCACTATTAATTGCTTCAGTAGTAGATACTCGAGTAATGGTAATAACTCACTTGTTGATTTAGTGCACTCGCATACGGCTCGTGGTGCAAAATTCACTTGCGTGAGTTACTACCGTCATTACCGCATCGTTGAACACACAGATAGGTTGGAGGGTTGTAAAACTGAAAAATTTGTTGTATTCATAAGGCTGTCCACTGATCTATGAAAAAGAGACCTAGCGACATAATACACTTCATTAGGTCCATCCGAATATTGCCTTGTCTAAAACAGAAACTTAGACTTAGAGACTTAGAATTTTCTCATGTATACGAGTATTGCTTAACATCGTTATGTAGTGTGTAACCTAGAAATGATTGAATTGATTTTAATAAAACTTCGGCACACTATCACTACCTTGGCAAAAATGGAAAACGCGATGGTTTTTAGAAATCGAGTCATTGGCGGCGCAGCAATAATCAAAAAACTAAAAATATAAAAACATTTAAACTTCGTTTTTGAGGGGTTTCTGATAATTTTCTCATTTTCTCCTTTTTTTCTTTTGGGGATCAAATTGGGATGTTTGGGTGATGGGGAGTTGTACAACTGAAAAATTTGTTGTATTCATAATAGGCGGTCCATTGACTTGTGATAGAGAGACTACTAGCGACATAACACATTCTTTTTGTGGGTGGTGGGCGATGATTTATAGTTGCAGGGGGACCTCAGACTATAGCTTCAATCTATGGATAAATAATAAACTGCTATCACCGTAATGTGTGGGAAATACTGAGTTAATCAACTTGTCTTTATTTTTTATTGCAAAAGTAACGCATCTTTGTTTTTTTCCATTAAAAGTATCGACACAATAACAGATATTTTTCAAATGTCCCAGAATTCCGAAAAACTAAATCTTCAAAATAAGGAAATCTGTTTTTTAGATTTGAACGAAAAATTAGTTTTTTTCAAAGTTTCATCTGCATCACGAAATCTACGATAGACTTTTCGTCTACCAGATAATTTCTGGCTTCTCTATAACCTGGAAAGTATACAAGTAATATTGACAAAATTTTCGCAGTAGATGGCAAGATTAAAATGTTATCAAAAAAACAAATATTTGTATTTTCGATATGTTGGTGGCAAGTAATCACTTCTCACGATGGTAGTGGGAAAGTCTGTGGGGAGGGGAAATATTTGAAAGTTTGGTCGTGATAGCTAAGTATCCATCATAAACTAGTTCAATCCTCCTGAGTTATAGGACACTTTCTGATTTCCTTGCCTATAGTCTACAAATTAATGTATTAACTCGTTTTTTAAGTAACTCTGAAATTCGTGGGAAGTACTGATTCAATCTTCTTCAATCGAAACCTTCTTGCAGTGTTGCAAAAGTAATGTGTCCACCTAAATACTTCAATAACCATCAGACCATTCAAATCCATGTCCGCATACTCGAAGCATGTCTGAACTGAATCTCTGGTATAAGAACCACCACCGTCGTTGAATAAATTCAGCCAATTAATCTAGAGAAATATTAATACGACCAATTAATATTATCGGTATCATTTAATCTGCGACGTTCATACTTGTCCTGAACTGCAGTGGTAACTTTAAGATATATCAACGTTATGTGCTGGGAATTATGCACATACAGGTACAGAATATAGCTGCGGAGTAACTAAACAGTTTCAAAAGGTAGATTTATTGGTCTAAATGCAGGAAGTTGGTTTTGCGCACCGACACAGGTCTGATAAATGCGACCATTCATACATGCAGTGAGTTAGATACAGCGTGATACAGAATTGGTACAGGAATTTGAGAAAGTTAGCTGAAAATATGTATAACCTTGTTTTGATTCCATTTTTTTTTAATATCTTATTCACTACTCAACATATCAAAGATTACACTTGATTTGTGAAACACCTTGCGCAAATTGTAATATGAAGTGAAACAGAAAATTGTTGTCTCTGATGGCAAAATATAGGAAAGGAGAAGAAGTTCATAGTTCAATAGAATATACAGGTAAACATTCAGGAAAAGAGCAAGGCAGAAAGAAGGAAATATCATGGATATACACCTCCAAAGTCCAAAAAGATCAAGGATAGCCGACAGCCTTTGATGCGAAGATTGTACTTGGCAATTGAAGGACAAAAACAACAATAATAGCTAGAAGTTTAATAAACGCCTTGAGTCGAACAAATTTGGAAAAGATTGAGAGAAATTCCTGCTTTTTCCAGCAATACGCTCATTACTTTACATCTCCAGCTGCTTTACACACAAGTTTTAGATAACGCTAACACCAATCATTCACAAAGAAATGAGGAATTTATTATACTAAAACCTTTGTTTTAGTTGCGCCTTGCCTTGGGAGGCGATATAAAGGGAGATACAAATCATTTACATGGACAAAACCACAATGACATTTTCGTAAAGGTTAAGTGCCATCTTTCGTGCCGCGAAATCAAGAATGAGTTTGTGTTTGTGGGTATTTTGAGGCGCTTTGCCTTTGGAAAGGTCAATATAAACGACACGTTTCATGAAGTATTTTTATTGCATATTACCTGAGTAGTTTAGCTACCATGAAATATCACCTAGGCTATCACAAATACATAATATATTGTTACTATGGATCTAGGAAGGCAAAGTATCGCGTTCTGGAAACTTTAAAGCGTGTGGATGTGTTAACAAAGCCAAATATGGGTACAGACATAGCAGTACCAGACCTGTTGGCGTAATATCACAAAAATGTGTGAACCAACAACGCTACCGATGTACTGACTAAGCTGTGTTTTTTGCCTTTTTCCCATGCTGATCGTTGTAGTTACAAGTAAAACTTTAAAAAAATATTTACTTCTTTTTCGACTTTATATGTTGATTATAGTCCAAAATTGAAATAAACTAGTACATTAGTGTAAAAAAGGGTAGTGTCAAGTATTATTAAATTTTTTTGTACTTTTGAAATGACGAGGTTCTGTTTGTCATTTCCTCATTGATCACATACTACTGATTCGTGCATTTTGGAAATCTCTTGCCATAGAAGATACATTATGTAGTATTTTTCCAACATTTATGCAATTTTTTTTTAAATAGTTATTGATGATTAGACATTTGCTCAGTTACTTATCATTTAAATTCCCTAAGCAGTGTATTAAAACACTGGTATCAGGAATAATAACTAGTTAGAGTTACAACTACGTCAATACAGTATTTCAATCTATATGTATAAATAATTATAATGGATACCTAATTAAATGCTAGCTTAAAACTAATTACTAATTGCATCCAGTTTTCACGACTTCTTAACCGAAAATTTTGGTATAAAACGTAGAATATGGCAACGCCGCATGAAACGAGGGATCTCATTTGTATGTATGTTCCTCATCATCATCAAAATGGATTTTCTACAATTTAAATTTTAATCAAAGATTCCAAAAGAATAAGGATTAATATTACTTTGTAGAGACATATTATACACCAATGGCAATGTATTTGAAATTTACACAACACATCCATTAACATGGCATTAGACGAACATGATTAGGTCTGTTTTTTATGGTAACTTGTTTAATGGGTCCTTATACAATCAGTTTAAATACTAGAAGCCAATATTGAGCTTTTGAGAAACCTTTTCCTCCAAATTTGTCTTGCGTCCTCTAAATAACGATTCTATTTGTTCTTGTTTGTACGAAGTTGCTCTACTCTACTAACTTTTGCTATCCTCGTTGGCAGTAAAATACATGTTACTAATTTTCTTCGCTCATATCTTTTCGTAGATAAGTTTTTATATAGCTTTTGAATAACCTTTCTTTCCCGGGGATATACAATACAATTTTATACTGCAAAATTGCTGTCAAACCAGGAAACTAATTAGTATGCAAGTAAATATTTTAAAAGGATTCGAAAGAAGACCTTCCTCATGAAATTGTGAAAGAAATGTAAACAACTAAAGACACTGCACTGTAAACACCCAAAGCTCTTATAATATTTATGAGCTAATTCTTTCAGTTCTTTTCTCCATCCCTCCATAAATATTACGTCCTTTGGAAAGCCTAACAATCTCCCGAAAAAAACTGGTCCAGATAAAATTTAGGCTGTGATCTTTTATTTATGAACTATCCCAGTCAACTGCGAGCGCCTGAGGGAATACTTCCCGCTTTTTCGTGTGGTTACAGGAAAAAATACACGGCAATTTCGGGCCTGGAACGGAAATTGTTTTCTTTAAGGACCATAATATGAGATGGTTCGCTAGACCCTTGAATCATAATATTTTCAATTTGAAGATGTGAAAGGGCTTTATATGGCTCGAGTAATAAGCTACCTAAGTGTTGTAGAAATATTGAAAAAAACCTATATTAAATAAAAATACGGAATTTTCCAATTGCAATTTCGATTCCGCCCTGATAATTTCAACGACTGAATATTTGTGGATGAAATCTGAATAATAAGGGATAAAATATCTGTAGGAAATAATTCTCACCTTACCCACAAGAGTGAGCTCAAGGATATCACAAACTTTGTTTGTAACATGTCCTGAATCGCATCAGACACGATTTCCCCAGTCTACGACACCGCTGTTTCGATCTTTAGGGTATCATCAGTGAACCAACAGAAACAACTACTCCCAGAGCAGTCTATTGG
The DNA here is from genome assembly GCA_951848785.1 of Callosobruchus maculatus. Lineage (NCBI taxonomy): Eukaryota > Metazoa > Arthropoda > Insecta > Coleoptera > Chrysomelidae > Callosobruchus > Callosobruchus maculatus. The sequence continues at coordinate 5,296,702 of CATOUR010000032.1, forward strand.
AATATTCATTGTTGAATCTTAAAAAGTGTTTACATCTATTTGAATATTCAAGCAATATTTCTTCTTTCAGCATATTTAACATACCACTGTCTTCGTATATTCTTTTCAACCACTTTTCCTGTCAATTTTTCATTATCTTCACAACGTATGTACATAAAGATGTATTAACTAATGAAACATTCCTCTCCATATTACTACATTAAAACGCAAAACAGCTGTTTTTGTTGTTGAAATATCATCGCCTCTATTGTGCATCATGAAACATGAACCTATTAGATGCGGATGTCGACATTGGCAATTCTGACATCTGAAACATGACTGAAACATTTTTTGTGATTCGCTGATTTCAATGTTCAGTCCTAAAATCTAGAATCAAAAATTTTCATGATATTACTATTCACAAACTATATGTTCTCTTTACAGCAGCTGCCCTACTTTTACATTTAGGCTTTGCTTCGGGGCTACTCATGTATGTAAAAAAATAAATAATTTTAATGTTTGAGTGATCTTCGTCTCTGAGTATAGAGTTTATCGTACATATTTCTGTCAGAGACTGTGAATCAGCAGAAACAAATACTCTGGGGGCAAATACCCAAAGTGAACTCAAGGATATGACGATCTTTAGGATCTCATCAGGTGAACATGGGTACATCGGCACCGGTCACTTGCGCGCCGAAAGAAAATTAAGCTTAGTTATTCCTAATGACCACATCCCTTTTATTCTTGCGAAATTTCATCTGTCTTTTTACGACTTGCGGTAGCTTACAGTTACTTCTTAGATTATTTAAATTACTATTCGGCTTCTGTAGGTATATAAAACTACCCTTGATGAAAATATTTCTGTAGTTTGCAATCCTTAGTTGCTGTTTGTGAGTATTGTTTGTGTTCTACTTTTTCATCATGGAGACTATGTTAAGTACGAAAGGGAAGAAATTAATAGTCCTTGAAGAGTACATGTTCCGAAGAGATAAAGAAACCACCCGTGGTGTAGCCTACAGATGCTCTAGAAGAGGATGCATAACATCTTTGCTGATGGATCAATCGGAAGAGATTGTTCCTAAAAGAAATAATGAGCACAACCATGATGCTCCCACAAAACAAGCTGTGAAGGTAAATTTCTCGGACTTTTTTTACATTGTCAGGAAATCGATCGAATTTGTGACAAATTAGAGCACGTTCTGATTAATTAAAATTTTTTGGGGTATTATAAAGACATTTCGGCCTGCTGACAATACCCACATCTTTATCTGCATCTACTATAGAGATCAGATTAACTTATTATGTTCAGAACAAAATTTCGCATTTAATAATATAAAAAAGTAATTCATTTCTGTCGAGTCAAAAGCAACGATACCTCTGACTGGTGTTCTACAAATTCTTCAGTAACTATTAGCAAGATCGCAAAAAATGACGAATGAATTAAAATCGGTTAAAATTATAAGACATAAGTTTACCTCGCCGCCCCGCGCGCTGGTGTCCACATACCTGCCTATTATCCAAAATATTTTGTGGGCTTCTGACCGGTGGGATTAGAACAAATCTGACCGTGGCGCGCTTAGGACCAATCTGACCGCGGTGCGCTTGTGTCCTATGACCATAAATATTAGTGCCCCAAATGGCACAAGATAGAGTTCATTGTTACAAAGGTTGCATTGGTAAATACCATATACCAATACCAAATAAATATTTGCAAAAGAATTAGAAAAAAGGACAAGCTTTATACGGTTGAATCGCTCTAAGATTGTGTAATGTTTCAAGATGAACCCTAGGGTATCAGATAAAAATCCGGATTCCTTCTGTATCTGTAGAATGGGAAGAGTGAGTAGTCCCACTGCACTTAGGCCACAACTGCCTCATTGTGCATCCTCCTAGGCAGTTGTTTCCTCCGGCCAGTTTTAGGAAGGTGGACAAGTCGCTTGGGGACGTCTCCCTTATGCGAGCAGTTAAAGGCCAAGACTCGCCTAATGCATCACAGTCTCTAATATAAAATAACTGTACGCACTCACATACGACGTGTTCACCTCAGTATCGTCTTCGCCTTCACACATTCTACATATCGGTGTGTCACTTAACTCCTGAGTTGACAATGGCCAGTCAGGAATTCTACTATGAGACGTAGCTTTGGCCTGGTCATCGCCAAGTGCTTCTTGGATATTGCCATGTCAAAACCTGCAAGGGTTTGTTTGGCAAATCGGCAAGTTTGTAGCTCTTCCCATCATTTTACTATTTGGCCATGGTAGTCCTTTTCGGCTATTTCCGCAATTGTGATTGTCAGCATTCCAGAAAGGTCACATGGTCCTAAAATTGTCTGGTTAGTAGTCTTCCTGGCCAGATCGTCCGTTATATGGTTGCCTTTGTTGTTGTTGTCCTCTTTAAGCCACCTCAGGGTTAGAAGTGCTTGTCTGCTATCGGTGCAGATATTACAGTCATGCTATATACTAGTACATCTCTCCTGGTTAGTACCTTAGCAGCTATCGATATGATAGTGAACGACACTGACATTTTTACCCATAGCGTACTTTGTTTTTTGCTTTACAGACCTGGAGTACATACCATATCGAGTGCCTTCCCTTGTTTTGGAGCCATCTGTGTATATGCAGATAGCATTTCCCGCATTTGGCTCAGCATTTTATTTCTATTTGTTAGGGTTTCTAAAAAATGAATGTTGGAGGCCTTTTTCGAAGGACCACACACATACAATATAGAATTAAGAGAGTGATGTCGAAACCCAAAAAATTTTTCCTTGCATGGGATTTAAACTGGATATACTATGGAGGAGGTTTCTAAGCCCCCTATAGCAACGCCTGTGGATTTCATGTAGCATTGATGGAGATATTCTATTTGAAAGCGCGATCCGTCACATAATATGAAAACTGGTTGGATATTCAAAAAACATTCTGTATATTACAAAATGAAAAACTTGTTTCATTAAATATTGTTGATTATTTTACACGACTGGACTCTCCGATTGTATAATTATAATTACAAAACGCAAATAATTAGACAGCCTGCATTATACTTCTGCGTTCCATCATTAAACCAAATGATGTCATTTGTCCATAATTGCTTGACGCACTGTTCAGTTTATCTTCGAAAAAAACGTTCCATGGTAATCAGTGGAATGGCCAAGACATATCTAAAAAAGTTGTCGTCGCAGTTAGATGCCATTACGGTTTTCTTTGATAGGTATATTAAGATAATTTGCACTGCCGCAGTTCTCTCCGTCCCAAGATACAGAGACATTACAGGTTTTTTTGCCGCGAAAAGCTGAGTACTGTTTACTTTATATCCAATATGTGAGGTAGAGAGTAAAACCTTGCGGCATTATGGAAATGACATTCAGTCAGTTGGCTGGATACTTTCTGCATACTCTTTTGGAATTCAATCTTGCGCATTCAAGATACTTTGTAGGCTTAACTAGCTGAAGAATTTCTTTCCCATATGTGGGAAATTACTAGTAATGCAATATGTGATTTTGAGCCACTTTCCTGATTGGACAAAAATGACTCTGGTAGAAATATCTCGATGAGGACGGTTCAAAAGTCTTGTAGCAAAGTAAAATATGCTGGATGGCTGAAATTTAAAAGAGACGTAAAGTACGTGTATAGAATCTTTACAATAAAATCATTTATTTTGATTCGCCTCCACAAATTTTTGAAAACATTAAATTTCTGAATATTAATGGCACTTACGTAGAGTTTCTCTTATACCTATAAGCTTTACGACAAGATCCCAGACTTCTTCAAGGGGTATCATCCTAGACATAAAATCATAAAATATTTCAATAAGTTATTCGATATCTAAACTAAATAAGTCTCATGCTTCGGCTTGTTGTATTATTATAACAAATATTCTTTTAGTTTCAATACATAGATTCAAAGTGAGAGGCCATATAGGCAACTACATACTCTCATTCTAATATTCAACGAGCAATCAAGTGATGTCAGCATGTAGGTTAGAGACCCAAATTACCGTTATACATAAATTATTTCAGCCAATACTCTACACAAGGCTTACCTTTCAAAGTGGCACTATTTGTATCACTAAATATGAATATAAAGTAATAATAATAATAATAATATACACCGTGTCTCAGGACGAATCCCGAAAACTTTATTAGAATGATTGCTGGCACCGACTCATGTTAGAAAATATTTAATGTTTATCCGTAATAGTAAAGAAATTTAAATACCTTTAGATCGCGAAATACTAGTGTGGGGCCGCTTTAGCGATGGAAGTAGTATATATTTGTAAGTAATGAACATCTAATTGATAGAAGAAATAACATCCAGCAAAAATGATGTGGAACCTCTTAAGGGAGCATCCGCTTCTACGCTCCGTACTTCGACCCTGAGCCTTTGTTTCTCTGCGGCTAAATTTTGCTCGCCAGTGTGGCTAAACAGCCCACATACTAGACTGATCGACGTCCAGTTAAACACTTCTGTGAGAACTACGGGATGCATGAAATCAACCCCAACTTTACTGGCTAGCAACACCCAGTCAAATTGCTCCACCACCCCTTCGTCGAGAAAATACGCTTCTGAAAGAATATAACAAAATCAAAGCAAATCCCTCACTGCCAATCCACAATGATATACCTGATCTCTCCTTGCGCAGGTTACGGTACAAAAAACCACCAATTACAACAGCTCTCTAACTTGAGTCTGAGAAATTTAGGCGATCTAAACACCAGAAGAAGTGAATAGTAATTAAACTGTTGGTCAAGAACGATGCGACTGTGAAATGGAACGGAAAACTCTCAGGCACATAGTGCAAGAATGTGGCCTTGAGCATATCCAGGAAACAACAAGGACTTCCTCCAAGCCAAGCCACCAGACGTAGAATAGTTTTCTAGGCTCAATATTACCTCATAACCTAGTAACTGCTTACATCGCGTTTTTTTATTTTGCGTTGTTTGTCATAACTGTTTTACTTTTTCATAACTTTTTTTTTATGTGTACTATGACGATACGATAAATAAAAAAATATCTGACTGTTGAGAATCCACAAAAATATTAAGAATGACCTCTGTTTTTTGCTGTAAAATCGAAAGCGAAATTTATTTAAGGTAAGCCATACGTTTCAATTCACTTCCAAAAAAACTTCATACGTTATTTCTGTGTAACAAATGCGAAATTAGCAGTAGTTCCTTTTGACATAGGGTCTCATGAATAAAAATGGAGCATGTGCTTGAAGTACAAAGTAAAAGCAAAAGCAAATGCTTCGAAGCAAGAGGTAGAAGAAAAAGCATTCACTTCGTTTCGTATGAATAGTGATTTGTTTTTGCTCCGTAGCAAATGCTCCGTTATTTAGACCGTTTGCTACACTTTTTGACAAGTCTACACAGGAATGTTGTGATATTTGGTCGAATAAAATAAGGCGTGCTCTCAGTTGTTCAGATTTTACAGTAATGTGTAGAACCGGGCCATTGCACTTCTACACTTAAAATCAAATTTTTTCCTGTGCATCGCACGCACGTTGCTTGTACATTGATGCTAGCTATATATTCATCTACAAATGAGGCAGGCTTTGAAATACGAACATGTGTGCAATCCAAAACACCAATCGCTGCTGGAAACGTGTAAACCTTCTGCCATAGATGTTGGGATTCACGTATTCCGTCATTGGTAGATGGAAATCGAATCCAAAGATGTGCTTTCTGCAAAAATGTTTCCATTACTTCAGCAATTTTTTTGACACTGTACTTTGATTAATTCCAATTATCTCCGCCACGCTGCTTTAGTAACCTGGATCTGCGACATAACGCAAAATAACTTTTCTGAAATGATGAAAATGCAGCACCTCGTGTTTCATTTTCATCACCAAAGAAATGATTGGTTAACCAATGTACGTTTGCTTCGTTGACACGATAAAGGTATCCGAAGTCATTCGGTGCGGTTTGCAGATGTCTCTTGTAACGTTTTGCAGCTCCTGAATTATTTAAAAACGCCATTATTACCAAACATGTATTGCCTCCCCGGACGCGAAGTCTGAAGGTACCTTTAGTACCTTCAGAAAAATGAAGCTTTTACTACAGATCCTTAGCAAAAGCATGATTTTATTCATATAATCTAAAGTATCTGCTTCTAGTGCAGCAAATGCTTTTACCGCGGTTGTAAAGCAAAAGCTCCAAGTTTTTAATCATATACTTTGAAGGTTTTGCTTCATGACTTTGAAGTAAAAACATTTGCTAACTTTATTTATTCATGAGACCCATTGACTTCACATTTCGAAACCGAAGTGCGATTTCTTTTTTGGGGACACGGTGTATACAGGTTAGGTAAGTTCTAAGGTGAGTCTCAGTCATCATAGTGCGCCGAGAATGTCCCGTGCAATCGAGTACAAAAGCTCGACGCAAATCAGACGGAGATTCTATCCGGGAGTGAAGAAGAAGAATTTTCTAGTGAGAATGCCTATAGAAAATTCGAAACTAAGTGCAATATCGCTAGCTTTCAGACTTACACGACCTTTGGTCCACCCTGTATCACAAAAAGAACACATACATCAGGTATCCGGTTGGGCAATTACCACGGTTCATCGATCAAATCCGAAACAGAGTTCTGTCAATTTTCAACGAAAATTTTCCAGTCCATCGGTTGAGTGACTGGTGCGCTCTTTTCCAGCATAGCGTTTAAGTGTGTAGCTCTGTTTGGGCATGGAAAAAATAGAGTGAAAAACGGAATAAGTGGGTTTCGTACGAAACAAAAAACTGATTGGATACAGTGTCGGAGAATGTGGCTAATACATTTGAACAGTAACGGTTTGGTACTGTACCTACAATTAACAGAAGAGGAACGTTCGTGCGAAAGTTACTTCCAGTAGTTTTCCAAAAAAGAAAATTAATTTCAGCTAAAGCAATGTTATATTAAGTTAGCGTTGTTGGGTCGAATATTTTCACAAGTTCAAAGTAGTGTATATACTGAAACCTGAGGGGCAGAGGATCCAAGGGGGTGAAATAATTTTTGGTTAAAAAGTTGTCCCCCTTGACAAATATTTTGACATGTCTCGGCGTATTTTCTTTTAATCACTGGTTTACGATAAATACGTGATGGGAAGTTTCCAAATGATTACCTTATATGTTTTATTCATTCCTGATTATTTTTCTTTTTTCATTTGAGATCAAATTGAGATGTCAATGAGGGAGGGTAATTTCCATGTCAATTGAAGGTTACAATAACAGATGCAATCACTCAATTTTTTCTTACATTTTTTTAGGATACTATATTTATTAATTCTTCAGACATATTCACAGAAGCGATAATATGGAGAAACTTGTAGTTCAGGGTCACGCCCCGAGTGGGCGGCGCCGCGCGCCGTGGCCGTTCCCCTACACGCTGGGTGGATACGACGAAACAGTTGCTAGATATGAGTATCAAGAGAGCCACTGCACTGACAGTAAATCGCGAACGATGGCGAGCTACAGTTCTCAAAACTATTGATAATATTCGTGTCGGCAATACTCTAGCTCCGACTTAATGCATTTTACGAGTTCACAACAGGTCTGTTAAGACATTGTGACTATGATGATGATATTTATGAAGGCGAACACGACATGGCGAAATGATATGCGAAACGACAATATGTGGGAAAACTGCTTCAATAAACTTGACTAATATAACTACTATTTTTTAAATTTTATGAGCCTTTTTCGTCCTCTTCTTATGTAGAATTTCATTAGAAATAATGTTCGTTTGATTCGTACCCATTCGATGATTCGTTTATGAAAATAGATTTGACGTTAAAGTTATTTCAGTATAACAATTGAACACATTTTTTGCACCGCTACTGCTTTCAACAACACATTTTTACTGTCCCTAATACGACGAAGTGATATCGGGTCTATGCCCTTTACAATCGATACTACACTCCTGATACACAATCTGATATAAACACAGCAGCAGCATTTTATGGCAGGACTATCCAATATGCTTTGCGTTTCAAGTTTATGTTGCAAATGAAACAGTATGGGGCAAAAAAGGAATGGTTGTTAGCAGACAAGCAGGTTCTGTTTTTTATTTTTCAATGTGATGCAATAAAATTGTTGTGCGCTGGCTATTACATTCGAGAAGCTATTGAACCAAAAGGTGACTATATCCGGCCACTGAGCCTTGTCTGTGGCACAACTGGACAAAAATATGTGGGATATACATTTTTTAAATTAATGGCACCATAAATGAAACGACCCCCAAATTCCTTTAAAGCAAATGCCGACTTAAGGTCAAATCTAACACATTCCTCTTGTTCAAAAGTACAGGAAAATATTTTTTGATATTCTGTGGTCAGTGGCATTTTTCAACATGCATTTGGAAAAATACGACATAACGTAAAATTGTCGAATGCTTATACAGATGCCTTCAGATTCTTCTCTCAAGAAAACCAAAATTTTGAGAGCTGTCTTCGCCAAGATTATGAAATGCTTGAGTCTTATAGCTAATACGTGACATATTCATTGTTTTGTTTTCAAGACTATCATAATATGCTTGATTTGAAATTTCTGTATCAGTAGCTTAAATCAGATGGTGTCTTTTGCATTACTTTGGAGCCTATATGCAGCACGGGGTAGTTGGTTCCGTTAACTTCTATCCATGTATCGACAGACTTTGTAAAACTCAACCTCGCTACAAAGAACCATTACTGAAACTGTATAAATATTATGTAGTACAAGTGACGCTGAACATTAAAGTCAATCAGAAGAAGTCCCCAACTCCAGAAATCATCCGATAAGGTACATAGAAGATTAAATACTGGCTGGCTGAGGCTGAAGGTATTCCAACTGAACGGACGCATAACATTTTGCATGAATATTTAGATATGACAAAACTATTTGTGCCATAGGTGTCGCGATTATTCACGATCCACCATAAACACAACCCTATAACTACGTCAAAAGAGTGTTTAAGGATATTCAGCCGCGATACAAACAGACTTTTGTACCGTTTCATTACCATACCATCATACCACAGCAAAGCCCAAGCAACAATCGAAACAGTGGGTTTCAGATTATGAGTGAATGTGCACCGAGGAAGGCTAGAGTCTGTCGGTGAACAGAATCATGGCTACAGTTTTCTGGGATTCGCGCGATGTCACTCACATCATTATATTGAAAAGAGAAGAACAATATTTTCCATAGCTGCTTGATAGGTTTGAAGCAGAAAAGACACCATTCAGCTATGAAATGTGCTTTGCCTCGGTAGAGCAATTCATGGATACATACAAGTGTAGACACCATGGCAAAAATTGATCAATCGGGCTACCTCAACCACCACATTCCCCTAGATTTAGCCTCCCTCCGACTATTTCCTGTTTCCAAACCTGAAGAAATGGCAATATGGTAGGGAATTTGTGCCGAATGGATGTGGCATCTTTGGGCCAAATGCTCATTTTTACGGTCTTGAAAAGTGTTACTATTTAGAAGGAACAGATTAATTAGAAACACATTGGTCTAAGTGGATCTAGCTAAAAGGAGATTATTCAGAAAAATTACTAAATTATTTTTTGCCGGAAAAAATATATGTTCTGTTCCTTTAAAACTCGCCGACTTACATAAACATCCTAGTACATATAATGAAGCACGTAGTATACGGACGAATCGAAATTAGGTGTGCAAGAAAATATCGACTAAAAAACATACTACACACAAGAACTTCTCAGAATATATATGCTTTTATCTATGTAAAGCTGTAATAATCTTAAATCAAAAATGTGCTATTTTTGATCATATAGGGTTATATTAAGTAAATACGTCCAATTGAAAGCTGGCAAAGCCAAGCATATGACACAAGTTTAATTATGAATTATTTGCAAATGACTATAAGGCCAGTGGCGATCTGTCGATACGCATGAACCAAAATTATCATATTCTCAATGGTACTCCAAAATTCTCAAGCTATTTGTACTCTTGATCGTAGTTATAGAAAATCAGTTGGAAAATATGATATCCTTACTAAAACTTTATGAAATACTTGGGCGAAGTTTTAGTTGTGAAGAAAATTATATTGGTCAGAGTATATTTCTTTAGAATGGGTATTGAATTCAATAATATATTTTTCTTGGACCAGATTAACCATAATTTTCTTAGAGAGAGAACAGATGTCCTTGTCGCATGCATATCTTTAAAAGATTATTAGAATTCTCTTTTTGTGTGTATAGATAGAAAGCATAATATAATCTACACATAGTAGTTTAGATACGTATGGGACTCAACCATTAGGCTGATTCACCACTGATATGAATTTGAAATAATGGTTGTCAGCTTCGACCAGAAGAATATCCAGAACAATATCATCCAAATATACAATGACCAGAAGTACAAGGCTGACATTATTATTATTACATCATCAATCACTTTCGGATACACTCAATGTTTCCTGTTCTTTCAACATTAGATATTGAGCACGCGGCTTGCCATTCCTCCAAACTGACATTAAAGGGAATTTATACGGGGTCGTTTCCCCTGTTATCGCTGTTTCCCCTCTCACTTCCTTTTTTTGTGCGGTGGAAGTTGCGCGGAGCATGATACCTCACGGCAAATGGTTGGCGCTGCATTATCTGCGAAGGAAAAGCGGCGGTAAACGAGATAAAGGCCTCTCTGTTATAATAAGCCTTATTTGAAGGTTAAAAACAGAATATTAATATATAAGCTTCTTAACTCGACTTCCGGTGTACAAGCCGGGCCCATGGGGAGTTGGGTAAACGAGATAGGGCGCCTAAGACGTATTTACAGAGGCTGAAGGGAGAAATCGCTATACAGAGTGTTGTTTTATGACAATTTTGAAAGGGTGTCTGGCGTTATTTCAAGATAAGCGTTTGTGGTAACGAGCAGGTGAACAATGTCCAGTAGTTTTTGATGTCGTTCAACCATTTACAAGTGTTTTATAGGTTTGATATTACAGACATAGAGATCGTGAACGAAGAATAAATACTTATATTCAAGTATATTTTCCTATATACGCAACGCTATAATAATTTTAAACGAAGAATGTGATATTTTTGATTACATCTTCTTCTTCTTCTTAGGGTGCCATGCAGATTTCTGCATCCTTTCTCCCATCAAATAGCCCTATTAATTGCAACCCTCTGTAATTCTTGGAAGTCGCTTATTCCTGTCCAGTGACAGATATTTCTCAGCCAGGACAGCTTTTTTCTTCCAATTCCTCTTTTCCCTCCTTCGATCTTTTCTTGAAGAATGAGACGCAGGAAGTGATAGCGTTCCCCACGCATTATATGTCCTAGGTAAGCTATTTTGATCTTCCTTATAACGTCAGAAATTTATTGTTCGGCTAAACTGGCTCTCTGGAGAACATTCTCATTTCTCATATGATTGATCCAGGATACTCTCAGCATTCGTCGCAGAGCCCACATTTCGAACGCTTCGATGTTATTTATAATTGCTGCCACGCCCTACAAATAGAGTAGACCAGACATAACATTTCATCACTTTGTATCTGAGACTAAAGTTCCAGTTTTTGTTGGTGAGAAATTTTTAGGGTTTCAGGAAAATTGTCCTAGCTTGTTCAATCCTGCATCTGATCTCCTGATCTGGGTCTCATCTTTCATTTATCATGTATCCCAAATAAAAATTGCTGACCCCTTCGATGTCCTCTCCATTCAAGTGTATTCAAGTGTTTGGGATGCTAACAACCATGTACTTAGTTTTTTTGGTGTTTATCTTTAGATCCAGCCTTTGAATCTCCTCATTAACGCGACTTAGTAGAATTTGAAGCTCGTTCACATGATCTGCTAGTATGACAGTGTTATCCGCATATCGGATATTGTTGATTGAAAATCCGTTTATCTAATGCCGATAGTTGCCTCAGCAAATCCTCTCCACATAATAGGTTGAATAATATCGGCGTCAAAATACACCCTTGTCTAACTACCTTCTTTATTTCAAGATCATAGTTTGATCCTGCATTATGGACTCGATACTTGCTTTTTGGTTCCAGTATAGATTACTGATTAGCCTATTAGCCTTATGTCTTTGCCATCTAGTCTCAAATCGCCAAGATATGATATGACGCACACGAAAACATCTTTTCTTTGGTGTTGGCAGTTTTTTACTAATGTTTGGATTTAAATTGCAACGTCACTTTCAAAAATATTCCTTGGACGTTTCAAACAAGAAAGCTACTTCTAAAGTATATAAAGCTTAGTCCTCAGACATGTCTAAGTTTAAAACTTTTGGTGGACTGGGAGAAAAATTAATGAGAAACAATTTAGCGTGCGAGCATCATAATTATGGTGAGAAATGATGTGAAACGTCAGCTACAACTTTACAAGAGAAATATACCAATCCTGTTTACAGAATTCCTTGCAGGAAGTAGGAGAGAAGCAAATTGGGCGTGTGTCGCCGTCGCTTCTCTCTTACCAACTAAATTACAAGTAAGTCTCTTAGCGAATTGCATTTCCCTACTTCCGTCAGAGACCAGAAAAACAAAATGAGTTCCAAAGTTACCAGCTAGCTCCAAGTTGTAAGTTTCTGAAGTAATTTTCCAGCGCATGCCATAACTATTTAAACTGTACCGAAAACATTGCTCTCGTACGTTGTTACATGTCAAGAGTTTTTGAGGAACGGCTTTCATTAGAGTTGATTTTGAGAAATGCTTAGGATGTGAGCGTTGCTGGATTATGAGTGGTAGATAAGAAGTCGCAATTCATTCTTTTGGCATCTCACAAAGACCTATTGAACTTTGAAGGCACTGAAAGATGATAAGTGGATAACGTGGTTTCTGAAACTTCCTCTATGATTGTATCTCTGATCCATCCCGATTTACTAGCCTATCATTAAAACCACACATGTTGAAAAATACATCCTTTTTTCGTTTCGGACGCCTTTGTAGCCTTACCAAAATGTAAAGTGACATAAAACTAGTTTGGAACAAGTGGCAATGAATGATTGAGAGATGCGGCAGTAAGGAGCATTTTGTTTTCTTGCTAGCTATGTCTTCTAAATGCTCTAAAAACTGAGTGTTGCATTGCATGTTGATAAATCCAAAATGAAAGACAGAGGTATAGCTGAGCATCACAATGCTGTCATCCTATGAGCGAATAATATAACACAGGGCACTGCAACCCTAAAGCGAGACAAAATTGCATCTCATTCGGAGTCTAACAACAAAATATACGAAAATTTGGACAAACATGGGCCATGCTCTTGCTTGGTTTTGTGTACAGATTTTTCCGTGAAGCACCCGGTCACTGTCCATTAATTAATTAAGAACACAACCGCAGTTCTACTTTGCTTACAGCTATTTTCATGTTCTGTCCAATGTAGTTAAGACATGCCAAAATGTATCAAGAGATGCTATGGATTCCTGAAACTATCCATCTCCTGTTTTGTATCAATATGACTTCCTGACACAAAGTGTAAAACAAATAAATAAGATTCTTGATATGATAAACCTTTAAGTTGGAACAACTACGTTATTATAAGCCTATAGGAAAAGCACGAAAGACTCGTATAAATTAAGCACCAATGATATATTTCACGAAACTTTGCGTTTTTTTTAAATCGCAATATTTTATGAAAATCCAATAAACATGATATTTTATTTGTATATGTTAAGTTACCTGGAAATTAACTAAAAAATGCCCCTGAAGCTCACTTCACTTTAGAAACATAATCTATAGCCATTTATTACAGAGATAGCTTATATGCTGACACAAGGAAGCTAAAAAATGAAACGTCTAAACTTCGAAGATCTGTCAAGTAATCTCCGGTTTATTTGATGTTTTGTCACTTGTTAGTTTGTCAAACAACGACCTTTTATTACACCTACACATAATTTTTTTATATAAAATATATGATTATTTCAGTAGCAGGTAATAGAAGGTATGCACCAATCTGAATTTCCACTACGAGATGACAAACAAAAAAAGGTTCTGATACTAGTGCAATAAAGCCCCCATCTACATAAGTTTAAGTTGGAAACACAACATAACAAAAATTCAGATAAACCTATGGAAGCAAGCAGCAAATAGAAAAGATCTGTCTAAATGAAGCAGAAGTGATATATTTCGCTCAACTGATGCTCTAGAGAGATCTCCCACGTCTAGTTCAAACACTTCTCCTATGAACTACAGCTTCCGTTGTTTACTTAAAACTGGGCGATATTTCATCCTCACACATCCCATACATCAACTTTCCGCAACGGAGACGGCATCTTGCGAAACTCATATAATATTTATTAGATATTTATCTCTATATTTACTTCATCCAGTTTTAAACATCCATGTTAACGGCGACAAATCGAGCACAGTCTGTTACTAATGATCCTCGTAATTGCCTGACAAATAGATATAGTTTTTTTCGGCGTTTTTCATCTCACCGCACATTTATCACCGCATATTGCTCATACTAATGGTCCTTGCATGCCATTCGCTGGTTGTAAATTTGGATTTGTTAATTATGTGTATAAACAAACTGATGGTTATGTGATTTTCCATGAATTCCTGTAATTTGTTCCCATTCTGCCCAATGGCGCCGCACCAAACAATGTGTGTAGTTTTTTGATTGTCTGTGTTCAGCCGCTTTGGTTTATACTATAACCCTTATAGCCTTATTCGCAAACACGCAAACATGCACACCACAGCAACAGGCAGTTATTAGTTTTGACTACCATTTTCCAACCTTTTTACTTTCCACACCTTTTTGGCCGTTTTACGATATCTACATAACGAAAATCTACGTCACTCATTTCCGTCGTTCTGTCTGTCTGTCGACAGACAGTAACCGCTGCATGATTTTGATGAAGTTGGGTAGCGATGTGCTGTGGGGTTCTAGTAGGTAATGCTGCTATAATTTTGAAAATTGGCGCATGAGCGACGGAGTAATCAGCAAAAAACAAAAAAATGCAAACTCAAACTTTGTTTTTGGGCGTTTTAGGGGTTCCTGATAATTTTCTACCTTTTTTTGAGTGGGGTTGAAATTGGGGTGGTTTGGGGGTGGAGGGTTGTAAAACTAAAAAATTGTTGTATTCATAATATGCTATGCATTGAGCAGTGAAAGAAAGCATAATACACTTTTTTAGGTCCTGGCTATTACAGAAAGCAAAGCACTTAGAATTTTGTGATATACCTATACTACATACGAGTATTGCTTTAGATCGTTCTATACTGCGTAACGCGAAAACTATTAAATTGATTTTAATAAAATTTTGACACAGTTTTACTACCGCGGTGAGAGTACAAAACTCGTCGGTTTTTGAAAGATCATGTCAGTGGCGGCGCAGCAATATTAAAAAACTAAAAAAATAAAAATAAAAAAACAAACAAAACAAATTTTGACACAGCATTACTACCGCGGCGAGAATATAAAACTCGTCTGTTTTTGAAAAATCGTGTCAGTGGTTTCCATGGAGGGAGGGAGACGCGGACAGGCGATGATTTGGTTGCAAGGCGATCTCAGATCATAGCTTCATGCAATGGGAAAATAATATAATGGTATGTATCATGATTATGTGTGGGAAGTACTGAGTCAATCAACTTGACTCCATTCTTTCATTTATTAACAGGGGATATGAGAGGAACAACCGCAAAAATAATATTTATTTATGTTGTACCTATACACCTTGCTATTTCCTTCTCACTCTCTCTCTCTCTCTGTCTTTCTCTCTCTCTCTCTTTCACACACCCTTGTTCAAACTTACGTTATATGCAGATATTTCAATTTTGAATGTTGACTCAGAATGCGATAGTGTTACAAAAGCAGTTTTGTACTGTAAACGCTGCCTATTATCAGAAAAAATTCAATGATTTGATAATTTTGTAAACTAAGTTACTGTCGGCATTAGTTGAATAAAACATATAAATTATTATCCATTTTTGAGGGGACCTCTGTCCATATTACATCAATTTCCTAATACAATAGAAATTGTCCACCGAGTTAATCCAAAACTTCTGTTAGCACACTCAAAGAGACGAGAAACACATTCGTACCCATTTTCTCATATTAGTTTCTTATCGAAAAATTTAGCCAATGTTGATATAAACCGTAATTTCTGCATTTGTAAAGGTTAAAGTCCGTGTACATTGTAAGCATTTACGAAACGTCACAACACAAGCATTCACATATTAGCAGATATTTATTACGGCTTAAATTTATAACGTTTACACTAGGATTAAGAGATTCATAGTGGAAGTCTTTTGATCTGTCTTGAGAGGCAGGATTATTAGTACAGAGGATTTATTATGTAAATAAAAAGTAGAAGATTACAAGATGTTGCGCTACATTTCTGTTGATACTTGTCATTTAAAGAAAGCAGGGCCGAAGTTTACGGAATATGTATTCCGTAAACTTTGGCAGGGCTTGGAGTTTTTATGTTCTAGTAAATGTACAAGATTTTAGGTAGAAACAAGACTATTATACGTTTATGATTACAAATTTTCTTCTGGATCGATCATAATTAAAAAGAATAGGATAAATTAATTAGGCATGTTTTTACCCCATACCAGGCCTTACAAGATGACGTGGAAACAAGAGGTTTATAGATTACATCGCTTGAATTTAAAAAAATAACGGGTTTATCAAACCACTTTCAAATATTTTTACTTACCGATAGGTGAGGGGAGTATTGTTGTGATCGCAAAAATTTTTGATTTTGAGATAATACGCTTTTTGGGCATTTTATGACACCTACATAAGGGAAATCCACGCAACTCATTTTCGTCGGTCTGTCTGCTGGCGTTTTTCTGGCCTCGGAATCTCAGTAACCGCTCCATGGATTGTGATGACACTTAGGTTGCAATATGCTGTGGGGTCGTAGCAGGTAATGCTGCTCTAATTTTCAAAATTGGCGCATGAGCAGCAAAAAACAAAAACAAAAATTTCAAATATTAATAAAAGTTCGTTTTTAGGCGTTCTTGATTACACGGTTTATTAGGTGGGGGTGAAATTGAGGTGGTTGGGGTTGGTGGGGGGTTGTAACCCTAAAAAATTTGTTGTATTCATAACACGTTGTCCATTGACCTATGGAGGAAAGAGCGGCATAATACACTTTTTTAGGTGCGAACATTGGCTTGCCTATGCCTATTACAGAAATGAAGGGATTTAGAATGTTTTGATGTATACATACGAGCACTGTTTTAGACCGTTTTGTATTATCTGTAAGTTATTGAATTGATTTTAATGAAATTTTGACACAGTATTATTACCGTGGAGAGGATGGAAAACCCGCGCAGCGATAATCAAAAAATAAAAAAATATAAAAACCGCTCAAACTTCGTCTTTAGGCGTTTTACGCGTTTTCTAACGTCTATTTTTTTGGGTGATAGTGAAATTGGGGTGGCTGAGGGGTGCAGGGTTGCAAAACCAAAAAACTTGATGAATTCATAAAATGCCCTATCTTGTGCTGAAAAATTGACTTTGGTGATGGTGGTGCTTTTTAGAGCTATACGAATGTCACTTTTTAATTCTATATCTGGAATAATTTGATAGTTACATATCTTATAACGTATAACTTGGAAACTACGAATTTGATTTCAATGGAATTGTGAAACCGTACTAGTATCGTGGTGGAAATGGTAATAGTGTGTCGTGCTTGGAACGCTTGCCAGTGGCGGAAGGGAAATCTTAAAAAAAGGAAGTTCGTTTTTAGATGATTCGGAGGTCCCTGATCATTGCGTAGTTTTTTTATAAGGATGGTGTAGGGTTAGAAGAACTCCACATTTTTTATTCGCACCGACAATGTGTGGGAGGTACTGAGTCAAGACACATGACGTCATTTTTTTGAAGTAAATCCTGTTTGCAAGCTTTAAATTACAATTAAATTAAGCAACCAATGATAAGTTCCCCACCTAATCATCGAGGAGTATCAGCGAGTAAGACTATTTATAGAGCCCGTGATTGACTTTATCGTGTATGAGTAATTACATCCCCCGATATCCTCATATGCGTTCGCGTATAGTGGCCTGCAATCGAAGCGCCCGCATAATGAGTAGTAAATTATGGATAATCCTACAAACAGTGTTGCGCAAGATTGATAGCTTGTAATGACAACATTATGTAACTCAGTGGCCACTCTTCACCATAAAACGCACAGTATTGATCGTTTATTTACAATGCCGCTCAAAATCGGCTAATATTTCATACTAGCACATGCATCACGTGCGTATACGAATATACGAGTATATATTTTACGTAATTATAGAGCCTTAAATCAGTAGGCCTGTTTCGAAAATTTGACATGATTTTTGTACTATTAGTAGTGAATTGAGGTTTTGAATAAAAATTTTTTTTGTCATAAATGGAAAGATCATACATAAGTTTTATGATAAAACTGTTTTTGTTTTCTTTTTTTTTCGCAACAATTCAAAAGTTATATCAAAATAAAAATGGGTTTTTCGAATCGAGTACCGAAAACACGCCGACGGCTCCCGAACCCGTGTGACGTCACCATGGTGGTAAGGATGCTCCTTTGACCAACGACGTCCTACTCCGATACTAGATTCTAGATTCCCAGCCAATCGCGAAAATACGTACTGCTAAACTGGTAACTAGAGTATATTTGTTGGAACACAGTCGATGAATGTAGTCTGCAGCTCGAGACGAAGTCTACGATCGAAATAAATATGTTTTTGAATGTTTGAAGTTGAAGTCAGATTACAGATTCCAGTAAGTAAGTACCTAATCAAGTATGTTTTGTTCAAAAGATCTCCTTAATCGAAGGATGGCTCAGTGGTTAGAGAGTCCGATAGTGGATCTCAGGGTCTTTGGATCGAAACCCAGGCCTTCCAACTTTTTTATTTTTCTTTTAATAAAAAAATTGTGCTTTTTGCACTTGTTACGCACATTTTTTCTACGATCAACATAAATATGTGTTTGAATCAAACTTTGTTAGACATATTACTTGCTCTGCACAGTGCTTGTTAAATTTTTATGACAATTTAATATTGTTAATCTTCATTGCCCAAAGCTAAATAAATAATAATACCAAGTGATAAACAGAATGTGATTACGAGTTTGAGTTACTTTTTTTACATTAAAAAACTCAAAAATGGATGAATTGAATGGATGAAGGGATTTTGTTTTATTAACCAACTATTACATTTAAAAAAAATTAATGGCGGTTGATATTGACGGACAAACCTCTTTTCCACTGATTTTTTGAATTGTCCACCGCCTCCTGTACTTAGTTTTTGCACTGTGCAGTGCAAGTAATATGTCTAACAAAATTTGATTCAAACACATATTTATGTTGATCGTAGAAAAAATGTGCGCAACAAGTGCAAAAAGCACATCAATAAAAATTTTGATGAAAAAAATTTAAAAAAAGTTGGAAGGCCTGGGTTTCGATCCAAAGACCCTGAGATCCACTATCGGACTCTCTAACCACTGGGCCATCCTTCGATTGAGGAGATCTATTCAACGAAACATATTTGATTAGGTACTCTGGACTTCGTCTCGAGCTGCAACCTTCATTCATCGACTGTGTTGCAACAAATATACACTAGTTACCAGTTTAGCAGTACGTATTTTCGCGATTGGCTGGGAATCTAGAATCTAGTATCGGAGTAGGACGTCGTTGGTCAAAGGGCATTCTTACCGCCATGGTGACGTCACACGGGTTCGGGAGCCGTCGGCGTGTTTTCGGTACTCGATTCAAAAACCCATTTTTATTTTGATATAACTTTTGAATCATTGCGAAAAAAAAAAATAAAACAAAAACAGTTTTGTTATAAAACTTATATATGATCTTTCCATTTATCACAAAAAAGTCCTTTTTTTCTTAATTCAAAACCTCAATTGCAGATACATTATGTCTAACTAGAATTCAGTCGCTAATACAACGAAAGATATTTTTGTTCATTAAGCTACGATGCTGTATAATTATTTAGTCACTAAAGCAGATAGATTCATGACTGCTTGTTATTAAAACGAGTAATAGAAATGCATAAGCTTACGGCTGATATCCATACAGAGTGACCAACGGCGACGATAACTGTTCTGAATGTTAATGTCATTGGTGATTCAATTACCATCATGCACACGAGAGCGTTTTCTGAAAATAGTGTTCAAAAGTTTAAGTTCAAAAAATTAATTGATTAGTTCATTGAATCAACGTATATTGATTATTGTTATTTATGTTTGATGTTCAATAAGAAACAAAGATAACAAAACCATTATTATGATCGCCAAGTGATGATTCAAAGAACACAATATTGATAGATAAGATAGTAATTTATCCATTTTTGTATTCGTAATTTAATTTGGTCCTTATACTGTTCCAATGAATTACAACAATTAACACCAATGACCGATTTGTATAATTAATGTTAAAAATACTGATGTAAACGATTCATTGGCTCTACGCTTTAGTAGGCATTCACAGTAGCAGCGTTGGAGAGCGTTGGAGTGCGTGGAGTCCCCTCGACAGGTAGAAGCAGGCCGGCGCCGGTTCCGCACGTAGTCAAACGCACCAGTGCATGGTACAGTGAAAACAGACAAGAAAAAGAGTACAAAGATTGGCCAGTCGCATCTAGACACGGTAGGGTTCAAAATGTTGCCCATTATTGGCAAAACAATGAGGGACAGTTGCAAAAACACTGGAAATGATTCCCCTGAGGGGCTAGAGGGTACAATAGGGGGTGAAATAGTTTTTGGTTAAAAAGTTGTCTCTCTGGACAAATATTTTGACGTGTCTTGGCGTTTTTTAATTTAATCAGCGGTTTGTGATAAATCCGTGGTGGGAAGTTGTCAAATGAACTATTAGTACATACATATGTAGACTCACATCATATACATTAGAACCATTTAGTTGAAATTTGTCAAGGAAGCTATCCACTCTCGTAGAGACTGTTTGAATCGCTTTGTAAACAAATTTTTGGTATCAAAAGTTAGAAGTGTTGTATCATTTTGGCGCTAAATTGAGATATGACCGCCGCATGACTGATTTGTTTGGTTTCGGAATTATTGTGGTACCTAGCCTATATCTAGTGTTGTGGTTGTGTATAAATGTGTTATGCTCATTTGAATATATCTCTGATACTAAGTGATAGTACGTAGTAAATACAATTGCCTAACGTTATTTGGGTCTCGTAATATCATTGGTCGGGTACATTGTTATTTAGTTAAACATTAATATTAGAATAGCTTTTACTTCTGACACACACCGATAGGTGAGGGGAGTATTGGGATCACGAAAATTATCGATTTTGAGATAATATGCTTTGTGGGCATTGGAAACAACATTGACATTGGACGCGCTACATAAGGAGTCTCCTTTCATAACCGCGCTATTTCCTTCCAACATTTTTCTATCGCAATGCGGTTATAGTGCAACCTGGAGCTATAAGTAACTCTTTATCGCTACTCATCTTCGACCGGCACAGACGAAACCAGTTAGCAAACTAAATTTCTTTTACTATAAAGGCGTTCAAGCGGGTTTCCGACGCTGGTAAGCGCTCGAAAACTCAGTTGAGCAGGTGAGCCTGCATACGGTACCTGCACGCCTTCGCACGCCCTTGCACGCTCACTAAAAAGCCCCACTGTGTTTGCGCGCTTAGGTATTATTTTTTTTGTGTTTGTTTTCGTCCCAGATTAATTATATTGTTTAAGCAATGCTGGTACAAGATGGAGGCAATATTTAATTGAAGCAAACATTTCGGTGTAGGTGTAACAAAATCAATTTATCCATTAAGCAATATTTTATTTTGCAACATAAAGGGTTTTCACTGAATTTCGGAAGCCATGTTTTCCAGACGTAATATTGGCCTGTGACTAATTTTATCTATGTTTATACATGATTGGATAGAATCTTTCCTGTCAACTTTTGTATATACTGTCTTGAACATTGGTGTTAAATCGACATGCTGATTTTTCCGGAGTTTTTCCTGGATTGTCAATGAGCAGTGAGTTTATTGCCTTAGCTTATTCTCGCAGTTTTTTGACTCTTCAATATCGTGTCTCGTAGATTTCCAACCATTTCTTTAAAAATTATTTCTAGCTATGCTTTTAAAATACAATAATTAAATCACTACATCATACTAATTTATTTCATGTTAAAAACATCTGAAAATTTGTCTAACACATGCCCTAATTTAATCAGCAAGCCGTATAGGATCAAAATTTATTATAACCATTCTCGTCGAATGGTTATTATGGTGATTAAGCATCAAAACGATTTTCATACTCATACTACTCATATCCCTACTACACAAAACTGAAATAATAATCCTTTATTCTGTTAAAAGCATGACAGAGAAGTACCTGAATATTAAACTTTGTACTGGTACAAATTTGTTATTATGTCATATATTTTGGAGAATATTTCAACAAATTGTAAGCGGAATTCTTACTCCGATAACGTTTGGATATGTGTTAATATTAATAGATATACGAAACAGTGAGTTATGATCCAATCTGAAGGTTCATGTTTTTCAGAAGGTTAAAAAAACGTCATGTTGTGTGAATATAATAATTAATTTTCGCTTTCAAATACATAGATGTCATCACTACCATGTCGCAATGAAGAATAGTTCTTTTCAAAGAGCTAAAAGAATCTGTATGTTACACCCAAGGTTCAGATGCATGTAGTTGTTGTAGCAGTGTAATAAAACTAAAAATTAATCGTTTTTAGCCACGGTAGAATCATTACAATTATTTTCCTTGGATATAAGGTCAAACCGATTGTAAGTGATAGAAATCTTGTAAAAATTCAGAACGTTATAGGTTAGGCTTTGAGCTATTATATCAGATAAAAAGTAATTGTCTCGCGTGTTTCTCGTAATAATTATTCCAGCATCTTTAGTACACATACAACCATGTTTAAATAGGAGGAGATCTTTGAATTAAATGTCAGCATATTGTCTTCGAGATTTTATCGGCGTGGTGATGATTATATATGGGAAATTGGAGAACTAAAAGACAAAAGTCTCTTTATTATCTTCATACGGGAAAAGGAGATTTTTAGTTATATGCACTTGTTACTTTGCTCATTCTAAAATGTTTTTATGAATGCTTATGTTGAAACTATCATATTTTGTTATTTCTTGTTATTTTGTTTTTAACTATGGTTTTAAACTGCCATTATTTACCAACGTAAGGCGTGTAAGGAGCCCATGTACATAGAATTTTCACTCAAAGCTCGTTACAGAACCTACTACTAAAATTTCCGCTTCTCACAAACCCTCTGTATGGTACATACAGTGTTTTTCTTTAATGCTCTCCCTTTTATTTTTTGAACGGCTCAACTCTACACTTGAAATAATGAAATTGATTGAAGTACTTTATTTTGGAGTAAAACTGACACGCGAAACTTTCAAGATGGTGGCTGGGCGCCATCTTTAAAGAAAAAATTGAAACGGTCGTGTGACACATATTTTTAAAGCTCCTGGCGAATACTTTACAACCCTAAAATATATATCTTCACCTACTACAAAATGGCGGAATATGTAATAATTGCCTGAATATGTATATAGTTACAGACACATCATTGTATTGTGAACATGTTGTTTCGTCTAAATTGAAACAAGATTGAATCCTTAACATAAACTTTACATTCTCTTTTAAGTTTCTACGTTTAACTTCAAACTTTAAACATATATTTCTAGATGTATGTCTGTATCAGGTAATTATTAAATGTATCGCCATTATATTCTAGGGTTGTGAAGTATTCGTCGGGAGCTTTAAAAAGATGTGTCAAAATACCCCCCTCTCAATTTAATTTTTTCTTTCAAAGATGGAGCCTAGTCACCATCTTGAAAGTTTTATCTGTCAATTTTACTCTAAAATATATTATTCATGCATAAACTTCATTATTCGAAGTATCATTCTTTTTAGTTGACCCGTACAAAAATTAAAACATCGGGAGGGGGACATTAAAAAAAGCTCTATATATACATTTGGTAAAATATGTGATAAACCTAAGACCTGCTTCAATAACTCAAATAAAAAAAGAGACAGCTCCTTTTTGGAAGTATATTCGATATAGTAGGATCATTAGTCTCATAGATAGATAATATTTGCACTTGTTTTTGATCATATACCTATACCTAAAAGAAAACCGATTTGTAACATTTGTTACAATATATTATCTTATCTTCTGCGCATGTTTTGTTAAATCCCAAATATTCTATTTAACTCTTTATAGCTAGAGAGATTTTTTTGAAACAAGATTTAAACTAATTGACATTCAAAGTACTGGGAAAAATTCCTTTTGGATGATTGCTTCAAATTTTAGGCACCCAACTAACTGGTTGTATAGGTGAAGAATATGCTGTACCGAAGAGCAGTTGTCTTTAGTTTGAGAAGACCTGCTGAAAAGTTCAAAGAGTGTCACAAGTTCAGAAGAATAGGTTCAGTATAGCTAGATCAATTACCCCTCGCTTATGAGAATATGACTTAAGGTGTGGTGCTTTAGGCATAGAAATTTTCTCTACATTAGCATATGCGAAAATTATAGAGGTATCGCCCTTTTAGACACATGCTACAAGGTACTGGGACAGATAATAAGAAAGAAGCTGGACGGTTATGCAGAAACAATTTTAGGGGAATATCAGGCTGGATTCAGAGGCAGCAGGAGTCCGACAGATCAAATATTCGTTCTCAAGGAAGTACAAATAACAAGCTATGAATATAGAATGGAACTACACGTGCTTTTCATATACTTTAAACAAGCCTATGATAGTATAAACAGAGAGAGAATGTATGAAGCAACGGTGCGGCTAGGAATTCCAAGAAAACTCATAAGGCTAATAAGAATGACATTACAAAAAACAAAGAACAAAATTACATGGATGGGAAGTGAGTCACAGGAATTTGAAGTGAGAAAATTACGACAAGGGCAGCTGCGGAAGCAAGGAGATTTGGGATGGAGATAAATCAAAGTAAGACAAAATATATGGTCATGGGACATATGGAAAGAACTTCCGATGATCAACCGAAACTAACTTTTACGGCCAACAACATGAAGTATACTTTTGAAAGGACTACAGAGTTTATGTACCTAGGGGTAGTCATCGAGCAAAAGGGACAGGAGAAACAAGAAATACAGGCAAGGTAAGGGTCATCAAAGGAAACCAGAAGTATGGAGCCCTGAAAAATCTTATGAAATCCAAATATGTATCCAGAAAGACCAAAGAGAGAATTTATACAACTGTTATAAGACCAACAGCGACATATGCTTGTGAGACGTGGACTATAAACAAAGAGGAGGAAGAAAAAATTATAAGATGGGAAAAAATGTTGAGAGCCATTTATGGAGGCGTAAGGACAAACGAGGGATGGAGGAGAAGAACAAACCAGGAACTGGAAGACATGTATGAGAACCCCAATATTATAAACAGTCATCAAAGCGCAGAGAATAAGGTGGCTGGGATATGTGGAGAGGCTGAATGGGACGAGAACGGCAAAACTAGTTCTAAACCGGAGACCAATAGGAAAAAAAGGAAGGGTAGACCAAGGGAGAGATGGCTGAAGAAGGCAGAAGATGATTTAAAGAAAATTAATATTAAACACTGGAAAGAGAAGACGGCAGACAGAAATAGGTGGCGTGGAATAGTCCAGAATATACTCAGAAATAGGTGAAGAAATTATCCAAAGACAATTATGTTATATAAATTTTAGCGGTATAAGATCAGACTGTACTCATTTCTGCTCTAGGCCTTCATAGCCTGTTGTGCAAACTAATAATAATAATAGGATTCTGCGCATTGAGATATTGTTTTAACCTTAATGGAAGCATTTGCATCAAACATGATATACTTGCGATGTGAACTAATTATTGAATGAAGGAGATATCACAATGGAAAACATCAGTCTTAAGCGGCAGATTCACGTAGCAGTTGACTGCGATAATAGTCTAGCTTGCTAGCGCTTGACAACCACACCTTGGGACTACAACAATGTCTCTTAAACTAACCATCGGTCTTCATATTTTCACATAATGGATTCGGAGATTCTGTGTAGCGCCGACCATAAAAAGTATGTACTTAGTTTCATTCAATTTATAATGGTGATGTAACTGAGAGAACATCTAGATGAATAATGATAGGGCCTCTAAAACAGTGAATTTACCAGTTGTCTTCAATAATGCTGTAATGCGGAGGTTCAAGTCATCGGTCGATATGAAGGTTAATTATATTTGTTGGCATTGTAAATAGAAAAAGGAAAATAAAGTGGGACATAATGAAATGAACCATAATGTATCAAAATTGGAACAGCGTCCATTAAAGGAAATATGTACATTGGAAATTACTGTAATAAAATCGTTAATATATTATTCTGCAACTGTGTGATGCGATGCGATAAGGAAGATAATTTCTGCAA
Source organism: Callosobruchus maculatus (assembly GCA_951848785.1). Lineage (NCBI taxonomy): Eukaryota > Metazoa > Arthropoda > Insecta > Coleoptera > Chrysomelidae > Callosobruchus > Callosobruchus maculatus. The sequence continues at coordinate 5,322,965 of CATOUR010000032.1, forward strand.
TTGAAGGGTTTTTATCAAAAACAACCAATGTCATTTTTTTCCAAATTTTAGATATTGGCACCACTGTTACCAGAAACGTTATATGTATCAGCCGAAAATATTATTAAGGCATAAACTACCACCGTCAGTGAATAAATCGAACCCAAAGTTACAGGGTTTTAGCAAAAACAGCCGATGTCATAGGCGGTTATATCGAGAACAGCCAATGTCATTAGATATTGGTAGTTTATGCTAGTAAACTCTGGTCAGTTTCGCTTCTGTTGCTGTTGTTAGTAGAACGTTGTTCTGATATTTGGAACTGAAGATGATAACAGCGATGGATGCGAGTGAAGTAAATTGCATTGTATTAGTCATTGTTAATAAATTTGATAATAAATAATTTACCAATACCTCTACATTAATTGCAATTATGTGCAAAAACAACCAATGTCACAGGGTTTTCTTTTTTTTCCTGACGACCGAAATATAATCAAGAAATATATTATCCCGTAAACCAGTCAGAGGGATATATATTCACATATAATAAATTTGAAAATGGGAACAGTCGATTGATATGGAGTTTATAAACGTTTTTGTGCCTCCTGAAAGTTCTTTTTTTTGACATTGGTTGTTTATGAGAAAAACCCTTCAATTGATACCATGATTTTTACAGTAACATCAACTGTAATATACTTTTTGAAATAATTTTTGTGAAAAATGAGGATTGTAATGTCTATATTTTATGGTAATCTACTCGCAAAAAAGTAAAGTGGTGTCTGGTTTGAGAGAAATAAGATTGAATTCAGGGGCTTCCATACTTTTTCTTCAACAGGTACCAGCAGAAAGTTCAGAAATTCGCAAAATACTTGGCTGGAAATCTACAATGGTTACCTCTTTGGCCCTTATGTATTTTCACAGCGATTGAATTCTAGAAACTTACATTAAAACTTATTTGATTAGAAGTTTTATGCATTGTTATTCTTAAAAACAGTAATTACTAACAGTATACCTGAGGAAATCGGCAAATATCTCGAAAACGGTCCATGGTAAGAAAAAAAAGGGAAGAACACTTTTTTTTAAAAAGCATTGATCATTTAACTATATTATTGTTATTTGCAACAAAGTCAGTGGCGTAGGCGTATTCTGTCATATTTAGCTTATCCTGTGTGCCAAATTTAAACATTTTCTAAGCAACGGTTCAGGAAATGTTCAAAATAATATATTTTTTTTATATAACTTGAACACTTTGTATCTCGAAGACGAAGCTGTCCTGAATATAAGTGTACTGGGAAATTGTCATCATTCTAACATTATCTATAATGTCTCGGAGTTATGCCATTATAAAGTGGATCACCCCGTATATTGATGCGACGAGGAAACGTTTACACGACGATGGCTTGATTGCAATATTTGTGTCTAAAAACGACGTCCAATCTCATTTTCCTTCCTGCCCACCCTGTAATCAGTGCGTTTCCTTTGTGTTTCCTTAGCCCCGAGTCGGAAAATAGTGAGGCCAATTACGACCCGAGGCACGAGCTGCCTTTATTGTACCGCAGAGATAAAGGTAATGTCGCTATTTCAAGTTTTTCCTTGGCCACCGTTAGTGATTAATACTGCGAAATTATTTCGGCTTTATGACAGTTTTTTCAGAAAGCCCGTGGGGTGAGGGGCGAGATTTTGACGTCAACAAATCGGATAAATGGATGAAGCTATATTACTGTGTACGAAGAACCATTATTTATGGAGACTTGGGACATGACCGGAATTAAACGTGGTTACTTTATTTCTGATGGATGGTCCTATAAAGTTTTTCTGTATTTTATGTACTCCCATAGAATAAATCAAGGAAGTCTATTCAAGTCACAGTCAAATGTTCTAACATTTTTGACATGATCAACGCATTCAGACTGGATTAGGTGAAGCAGCAAAGCCATATATTGACAAGGGGATGTTTGTTGGTGCAGTTGTAGGATAAATTTTAGGCAATATACAGATACACAGATGTCAATAGCTTGTTTTAACGTCATTTTAGCGAATTATAGAGGTGAGTATAAAATTGTTATTATTACAGAAGTAATTCCATCAATCATGTTATAGAAAACCAGTATCCTTGATATAATCAGGCAAGTGAGTTTACCAATTTATAAAATCTGCTTGTTTTGAAAAACGCACAATACACGCACATTTTATCAACATACATAGTTATAGTAGAGCGTAGTTTTTACCAAATTGTCATGTTCTAGAGAAAAGGAAATCATCACATGTGCCCTTTATTAAAATACAAATTGTTTGGCGAAAAATTAATTTGGAATGAGAAGAATTTATTGATCGTTGATTCTGAAAAAGCACAGAACTCTAAAAAGTTTATCTTTCAACGTACACAGTTTAAATGATTGGCCAGTAAAGCATGATGAATTATACAGAAAACCACAGAACAAGTTTCAGGAATGTGCATTAATATATGGACAGTGATAGTGGTGTTTCCCCAGTTACTTTTAACACAAGTAGTGAAGATTGAAGTCTTTATCTTTTTATCTTTTCACTGTATGTGAATAATTGTAACGGATTGTACAATATTTAAAAGATTAATATTTAGGAAATAATTTATCATCGTTGCAGTTGCCCTTTCTTCGACCTACAGGAGAAGAATCATCTTACAATTATTAAAAGTAGTGTAAAGATATTTTTGGAAGTCTAGTCTCAAAGAATGTATGTCCACATTCTGGTATTATCCTCTAACCTCAAACAAAAACGAAATAATAATAACGTAGTGGCTTAATGTCCTTGTAGCTTGCCCATGGTCCTATCAAATAATAATAGTCAGTCAGCTATAACGTGAAAAAAGTTATTTCTAAAATTACTATCAGTCGCGACTATAATAAGTGCGGTGAATTTTTTCAATCTGCTTACCACTAAGAATCGTAAGAAAGTATACAGGGTGGGTATTAAGTTGATACTTGTTTTACCGGTGTATAAACAACTTTTTCAAATAACTTTTTTCAGAAAACTGAATAATGAGCGAGATACAGATTAAAAAATTGGCTTTTGTGTCAAGACGTACCTAGTCTATGTTTAGTTTTTTGCTCGGATTCTTGTCTTATCGATTAGGCATTGCAACTGTCACATAATGCAGTAGTCACTTTTTGTTCATCGTTGTTAACTTTAAATTGGTAAATCCTAAAAGTTTTACATTATTATGACTTTTAGGAATTACCAATTTAGAACTAACTACGATAAACTGAAAGTGTAAGTGTCTAATCGTACACTAATTGATAGGCAATGTCTGATCGATAAGACAAAAATTCGAGCAAAAAACTAAACATAAACAGACTGGGTCCGTCTTGATACACAAGTCCATACTTACTTTTTTTGGTTCTGTACCTGGCTTATTTCATTTTTCGGAAAAAAGTTATTTGAAAAAGTTGTTTATATTATCGACTTCTATACACAGTTAGAAAAAAGTATCAACTTATGACTAACCCTGTAGAATATTATTTGAAAAACAGTCTGCAGCAGTGCTTAGATAAAAAGTTTCCCCTAGCAGGATTCGCTTAGTCAATAAATAACATTGTACTCCACTTAAGGCTCACGGTGAAAAGTTGTATGCCCAGCAGACTCAATATTTTTCGGGAAAATAACAAAAGTTTCGTGTAAAGCCTAATAACGACTTGCTTTATGAGACTATATACCTTGAAATATGGCGTGCGAAACATATAATCCCCGTCACGCCCTTTGCTGTTGGATTTCTATAGAAAAAAAAAACATTTGAGGTGCAAACATGCCTCGAAGGTGGCTTGAAAATAATAATTTTTTCGAAAATATGGACTAGACGCCATTCGATTTGGAAACACTAGTGGACAAAATTGGGGACACACACTGCAGTTACAAGTAAATTAATTTATTAAAAGGAAGCTCCATGAAAGCTTTGTCGATGACTGTCCATAAAAGGGCCTCCACTACTGAATCTGTTCATTGTTTTAAATACTGAAAATTCTTTGGTATTCAGACATCAAACCTACTGAATTACAAAAAACAATTATTTATTCTTCACAAAGTCGTCAAAGATTAAGGGAAAAAATTTCAGAAAAAAATATTATGTGTGTCATTTCTTACTTACAGGTAATGATACAAAATGTCCTACTGTCTGTTCTGAATCTTTTCTCGAAGTACAATTTGCTTTGCAAAAAATTAATTTAGAAGAAAATTGTTCATGGGTCCAAAGCGTGAGACAATAAATCCAAGATACCTAACAAATACAATGTATTCTGTCTTACATTAGAGGATAATGTAAGACGTCAAAGTATCACTCCCAGACAATTTATATGAAAAACATGTAGTGTAAGATATATAAAACGACCTGTAGAGAAACGTGGAATAACTCATGTTCCACTTTTTGGTTTGAAGTTATAGAACTGTTATTTGAATTATCTAGGCAAAATGGTCTTGGGCTAATTATCTTCAAAGTACTAAATGATTAGTACTGATTTTGTTTTATCCCTTTCAGTTTTATGTTCTTAGATTCTGTACTATAGGTCTAGATCAGAGTTTCTTAAACTTTTTGTAGTCACGGACAGTTTCACAACTTAAACAATTCCACGCAACTTCTTAAATATATTTGAAAAAAAGAAGATTTATTTGGATTAAAAAATACTTTTATTGGCAGTTTCATTACACTTGGGTTGATGAGAAGATGTTGTTGTTTGGGCTTAACGAAAACGTTAAATTGTGGGATTGGCTTCCACAAGGCAAGGTGCATGTCATCTACTTACTCTAATAATAAATTGCAACTTTTTGTCGTTATCAACACGAGAAATGAGAGTACATACAGCCTTGCAAATATATACAGTAGCAAATTGTATAAGAAGGGTCATAGCTCGCTTGATAGGAATAAGGTAAGTTTGAATGAAAGGACACCAAAATTCTACAAGACCTTTTGCATGAAATTCAGCTTTCAGTTAAGTCACCTTTAAAGAGATATTCATTGCTGATACTATCGCTATCAGTAGTGATTTTATCTTCCCATCGAGTTTACTACACAAATTCCTAATAAATATGTTGACAGTCAACTGACTAGCCTCGTACCACTGACACATGCTACGGACCCCTACACCCCACATGGTCTAGATGTATTTATCCATAATGTGTTACATGCTTTATATTCTAAATAAAGCCAATAGAATGCTACCATAGCCAGCCACATTGTGAGGTCAATAATTGAGTTTTCAATCTGTATAGCAATTAGTATATGTAGAAATCATGTTTCTCTTATTTAAAATACTTACGGATCCCCATTGATGTGGTAGATTAACTGTACTCACCTGTAATAAAAGAATATATTTTAGTGGCAAATATAAAACAGCAGAAAGTCAAAGATATCTCCTTTGAAAACATTCGGTTTGTATCATATGCATGCCATTTTCAAACAAGCAACTGTTCGATCCCATATCAGCTCCCGTATCCCGTACCACCTAAATACCAATCCCCACTTTTTTTTCAGTTGTTGTTGCTCTTGTTGTCAAGCTGCTAAATTTATGAGCCGGACATTCTGTTCGCCTCTATTGCTTCTATACACCATATTTGAACAGCTAACAAGGACTGAAAACAAATTGACAGTTATTTATTTGTTAGGGTGGCTAGCGGCGGGTCAAAGATTTATCGAATACGGTTATTTATATAGTGGAGGTACGGACAAACGGACGTGGGGCAGGCATAACGTGACAGGACTGCGCATATGAGGGCGCCGCGCCAGCCGGCTGGTCATTGCTCATAATTAGAGGGTTAATATTTTGTTTGCAGTTAACCAGAAACTTTGAAGGGAACTGCATATGCGTTGTGCTTTGTTATTGTGATATTCATTCATCCAGAAAGTTATTACTACACACATTCAAAGATATTCTCAATTCAAAGATTCTGATTATTTTATAAATATATACTTGCGACAAGAACGTAATGTTCTCGCACTGAGAAATTTTTCTCGAAAAAGTTGTCGTTAATTTGAAATATGCTCTGATTAAGAATATTATTTTCTTCGCCATTAAAATTTCGATACTCTATAACCAAGTGTTTTACAAAGTTTTTTTAGTACGGATACTTCTTTTGGAGAACTTCGACGCTGTGGAATCAGCTGCCGGGGAATTTGTTTCCCGACGGCTACAACCTGCAGCGTTTCAAATCTAACGTGAACAGACATTTGTCCTCTCGCAGCGCTTCTACAGCGCCATAGGCTTTCAGCCTTTGCGGGAGGCCGACCATAAAAAAAAAACCATATTTCCCAGCTGAGCTATTACTTGACAGATCTCTCATAAAAGGATTGTTGCAGAGGTGGGATTGCGAGGACTGTTCGTATGTAAGTACGAAGTATGTGCGATATGCAGCATATTTATGTAAGTATTCTAGTTCAAAAATACTTGTAGACTTTTTATATTTTGTGGTAATCACAATTTTTCAACATCAGTTTTGAAAAATACAATATAACGGAAAATTGCCGAATTCTTATACCCTTAGATGCTTCTTCCAAGCAGACCAAAATCTTAAGCATTTGAGCCAAGATTATGAAATGCTTCAGTCAATATGTAGTATTCGTATAGGTGATACATTAATTCTTTTTTTTATTCAAGATGATCATATGATTCAAGACTTTCCCAGTTTTGAACTGAAAATGATATAACCCTAGATAATCAAAAATATCACATTTTACTTCCCACACCGATAGGTGAAGGAGGGGAGTATACATAATCTGTCTGGCTCTGTCTGTCCATTGACCTGTGAACGAAAAACCTAGCGGCATAATACACTTTTTTAGGTCCATCCGAACACTGCCTTGCTTATTATAGAAACCAAGCGACTTAGAATTTGTGATGTATACATACGAGTACTGTTTTAGATCGTTCTATATTGCGTAACGCGAAAATTATTGAATTGATTTTAATGAAATTTTGACACAGTATTACTACCGCGGCGAAGATGGAAAACGCGTATGTTTTGGTGTCAGTGGCGGCGCAGTAATAATAGAAAATTAAAAATATAAAAACAGCTCTAACTTTGTTTTTAGGGGTTTTAGGGGTTCCTGATCATTTCCTACTTTTTTTTGGGGTGGGGGTGATTTTGGAGTGAGGGGTTGTAGAACTGAAAAATTTGTTGTATGCATAATGGACTGTCCATTCTCTGTGAAAATGAATGAAAAACCTAGCGGCATAATACACTTTTTTAGGTCCATCCGAACATTGCCTTGCCTAGTACAGCAACCAAGGAACAGAATTTGTGATGATACATACATACGGGCATTGTTTCAGATTGTTCTGTATTGCGTAAGGCGAAAATTAATGAATTGATTTTAATCAAATTTTGACATAGCAAAACGCGTATGTTTTTGAAAAATCGTGTCAGTGGCGGCGCAGCAATAATAAAAAAAATATAAAAGATCTCACTAAGTTCTTTTTAGACGGTTTGGAGGCTACTGATCGTTTAGCATCGTCCAGTTGAAGCATGCAGAAAAATCTGTGGCGTCCTACCTTCTAAGCAGAGAGACGCAAGAAACTATTTACGAGAGTTTTTGTAAGGGATGCTTTTTTGCAGGCTGGTGGGTGCCAGGGGATTTCAGACTATAGCGTCATGCAATGGGAAAATAATGAAATGGTATCATCATTATGTGTGGGAAGTACTGAGTCAATCAACTTGACTCAATTTTTTGATTTAAGATAGCTGCATCTTTGCGTAGATACCAATATATAGTTTATTGCTGTGTGTAATGTTATTTGGTAATGCTTAGGCATAATATCACACAAAACCTTTATTATTATTTAGTTTTGATTAAAATTTAGGCAGTGCTGATAGTTTTATTGTTTCACGATAGAAAAAGTAGTTTATGAAATTTTATGACGTCACAGTGATGGAGTAGCAAAAAAGGCACAATAAGCTATATTTCAGCCGTTAAACGACTACTGATAACCAAGTTGTCAATGTAGAGGAAAATATCAGCTCAGTGGCTATAATCAAATAAAGGCAACCTTGTGTAGGATATAAGGTTAGATGATGATTCGAAAGCGGATATACTTAGGACACTTAACGCTTTCCCATTAATACCACTATTGAGACCGTTATAGTACTTACTCGCCACTAATTATCGTCCACCAAAGCATTAACACTCGATGGTGTTAAGTTGTTAAGTGGAAGACATAATTGCATTTACGAGGTTACTTCACTCTTTGGTAATCCAACACAATACATATATACAGATATACATATGTACAGGTTGACACCTAATATTTCCTTCTATGGTTAAGATGAGATAAAAGTTTGAATCTTAGGGTAATAGAAAGTACTACAATGAGACTATAATTTAAAATACTGAAATGTGAACGTTGTTAGCGTTGCTTATATGAAGAGCGTTGTTATTTGTTATACAATCAAATGTTTTAGCAAATCTTATATTTTCATACATCAGTTTTGCTCAATATCACTGTCATCATAGGTCAAAACATATTATCAGTTAGCCATATCATAACCATACACGGATTTCCTTTGTATAAACATAATAACTTGTGATATAAGCATAATTATTTCGTGGTTGTGTGGAAGGAGTGACAGGATGGAAGTACATTGTGTATTTTTGTTATCTTTAGTATCTTCACGTGTGTGTACATTTTTTATGTGTAAAAGGTTAAGTAGTAGAGCAGTGGTCAGTAAACTTAGACAACCTCGAAAATATGTGATGTATGGGAATTAAGCCAATTTTGAGATACATGATATTCAATATGGCAAGCTAAATAGACAAAGCTTCCAATAATCGGCTTATGTATCCAAGGAGTTATGGATAAGTAAACAAGAACGCTATGACAAAATGTACGAGAAGGCTGAGAGCAAAGCACAAATAGCGTTGGTGAGAATTATATAACATGTAGCTACCCACCATAAAAAATACGTCAAGCATTAATCGTGGATATATAGCGAACGACCTGAGGATTTTAGTACGCTGATATTTATAAAGCCCTTCATTGAGAGGGTGAAAAAGCTGATGGAGTAATTAATTCTGGCCAGGTTTTGCCTAAGTTATCTAAAAATAAAAGCTTTCCAATGTTAAAAAAAAACAACTCCACGAAAGAAATGCTACTGAATAGGATCGATTGAGGTTAAGTTGCACCTTATGCACCCCTTATGAACCAAAAAGGCGGACGCCTCTGTCAGGAACCGCGATTGTAAAGCCCGAGAGATACGTAGGCGATAGTGGTTGAATTATGGGGACGCATACTCTAACTACTTAAAATTGATATACACATGTTGCTAACTGCTTTCTTTTCGGAATTGTTCGAATATTAATTGCCCCGTGTACGGCACATTAATCTTACCGGTGATTGCTTGTTACAGTCAACTGATTTCGGTTATGTCCGTTGTAGGGATGGGCTTTTCAAAGAGAATATCGGCATTTCGTTGATAATTCTCTGATGTAAATCATCTGAAGTTCCTGATTGAATTGAGTTGTATACACCCTGGTCAGGCACGTGTTTAAGGGAGGTCCAGGGGTCCGGACCCCCCCCCCCCCCGAGTTATATAAGACCGCTAAATCCAATCCACAAAAATATTTGTTGTTATCTCCCGATCAAGCAAAATTAAAGGTTGGTGGTAACCTTAATCTGGACCTGCCCCTCAAAACTAAATCCTGGATACGTGCCTAACCCATAAAAGAACTGTAGTGGCCACATCTTCGTTGGGCCTCGTCTGGGTGTGGCTATCCAACGATCAGGAAATATTAAATCTAGAAATTATGATACTTCGATAGCAAAACGTGGAGCTGCTCCAATTTGTTGAAACATTATATAGAAAACCCTCAAACGTTATCATGGTTTTCTACTATTTTCAGGATCACCATTTTCTCTTAAGTAATTGTTAATAGCTCTCACCACTTAAATTTCCATCAAGAAAATACGATTCAACAATTAAATCACCTAGAATACTACAACAAACGTTCAAATTTCTTGTATTCACAAATGAAATTTCCACATTACGTGTGGATCAGTATCTACAATGGAGAAGTCTCATGATACTCATAATAAAATAAGCAGTTACGTATCCGTAAAATATAGACGAAAAGTAATTAGTCAGTGAAAAAATTTTTGAAATCCCTTAATAAATAGCAGAGAAATCAATAATTAAAGTTTGCATATTTTGCGCGAAATAGTTGCCGACTTCAATTTGGCTGTGACGTCACGATTCCGCAATCCGCATAGCCAGCCGTCTGTGCCGCGCGCTGCCGTAGATCTGTGTATCGTGGTATCGTGGAAGCTGTAGAGTGTTTTGTATGTACATTATTTGATTTTTAAATAAGTGTTTTTTAGTTTTTTACCATAACGGAAGAAGGACTTGTAAAAGGACAAAGTCATATTAAAATGTCTCTTATTGATCTAGAAACGCTTTAAGATAATAGTTTCGTGAGAAAATAAACGCCTTCCGGTAAACGCAAATAAAAACTAGCATTTGTTGATATTTTTGTCATTGTCTCTTTGCAATACTGAGGGATGACTGTTGTATTAAAGTATAACTAACTGAACTGTAGCAACTCTTAGAAGATACTGATTCTTTTGAAGGAGAACTCTCGGGTGATTGGGGGATGGTCATCAGACACTTATATTCTGTATCGTTAGTTTTTTCCTTCTCATGATTGTTTGCACTTTTTGATCTTTTTGTTTAACTTTGCTGTCAACTTGCACTTTGTTTCAATATTGTTGTCGGGATTATATCTGATACATTCACTGTGCAATCCTTAGATAGTGGATTTTCTAGTACATCCGGCTCTTTGTATATTGAATGACACTGAATTACTTCGAAAGGTTGCCAACTTGAGGTCGATGAAGCATCGTCCTGCAATAAATTTTCTAAACATTCTGCGCGTCGCCTTTTTTCATATGCTCAGAGTTTTCTTCTAGGATGAACAAATTTTTGACAGTCAAACTTATGAGGGCAGCCTTCAGTTTTCAGCTTTAATGTACCACCAACTAGTTTATATTTGATTAGATTTTCAGTATCATTTTCAAGCTGTATCAACAAAAACATAAGTTACGAATCGGAAAATATAGAAATATATAACACAGTAAAGTAATTCAGCATACGTAACGTCAAAATTTTATGTATCAGATATCCTATTACTGTATTTATTCAAGAAACGAAGACATGTGGAAGGCTGCAGAAGGGTCGTTTCAGTCCCGGCGAAAGACTGAATAGAAGCCATGATGATCATTCAACAGATAGGATAAATGCAATAGGTTAGCTAAATTATCGTATGTGTATATGCCTATACCTCATACAAGCATTGCTTTCGAGGTGGCAATATTTGTAACTCATTAATAGGTACAAATAAACTGAAAAAAAAATGAACTAACTAATTTACTATTGGGTAAAGTAATCTTTAACAACCAGTGAAGCTATTCATATACAGTTGATAATAATTAATACTTATCAATAGAAGATAAATACAATGGTATACTCGCATCAAAATGATCCTCACAAACATATTTTATACTTTTTGGTATTATTAAATCCCGTTTCATCACTTTGCACCACTTCTTTTGCATGCAAAGGTGCATGGGAAAAAACTTTATTAGGTGTTTTAATCGTTGTGCTCACACACTTCGGAACAATGCAATATTTTTTATTACATCCTTTTTTAATGTCACTCATCATAGCAATATTATTTGATATGCACTAAACTACAAAACAAATGAGACGATTGGTTGCTCAGCTCACGGCGCCACCACCACGCTGTGCCTGTGTGCGTTGTCTGATACGTGCGTCGCGTCGTGTGGCTCAGCGGCAGCGGCCGCCCGTACTGGCTACGGAGCTATGACGTCACACCACTCGGTCAGTCGTGCCAAAAATATTTCTGCGGAGCGCGACTTTGAAACATTGTAACTTTTTTGTCTTTAGAGATATATTCATATTTCTTTCACGCTTTTCTTTTATTTTTCTTATATTTTCTTTTGAATCGATAAAAAATTTTTAGTAAACTTCTCCATTACGACTGTTAAGGATGTATGTCACGGTCCTATTTTCCATCCTAAATATTTGACAAAAAATAGGACAAGAAATTGGATGGCTGTGCATTCACTACTGCGCATTTTTACTTCCAATTTATTCGGCTACGTAGGACGTGTTCTAAATATTTAGGCAAATTGGATGTGGGTATAACTGTGCGTTGAATTACTACGTATCAGAATCTTTTGCTGGTGACAGATGAAAGCTGAGGTTAAAAAATTGAATACTTTTAGTTAGCAAGTTTTGTCTTTTGTCGAAGAACCTTTTTCGTAAAAGAAATTAACCAAAACAAGCACAAATCCTCGAAATAAGAAAACACTCACAAATATCAGGTGTTCTAAATTGGATGTAAAACTGCGCGTTGAAATTACTGCACATTGGAATCTTAGGCTGGTGACACTTGAAAACTGAGGTTGTGAAAATTAATATTTTTAGTTTGACTTTTGTTGAACAACAACCTTCTTCGCAAAAAAAATCAACCACAATAAGCACAAATCCTCGAAATCAGAAAACAACCACAAATATCAGCTAAGGATAAGATCACAACTATCTATGATCACAACAATTTATGTACAGAATGTTAAAATGAGAACCATGCGTTGGAGTGGCTTCTTGACAGCACGACAATGACTTTGAGAGAAACGATAACTAAGGTAACTTTCAACAGACAAATGACATGATTGTGCTACTAATGCCCATGCCATAGTCCTATATTTGTAACAAAATATCTGATCGTTGCATATAAGGAAAATAACTAATCATTCCCACCTGGAGGATATTTTTTTGTCAAATTTTCTATCCAATATTTAGTATGGAAAGTAGGATCGTGAAATACAGGCTTTAATGATACTATCCAGTGCACAAATACTAAAAAGCAAATATTGTACAAAAATTCCAGATTGACGACATATTGCCTTTGTTTTTGTTTCAGTCGATTAAGTATTCCAATTAAGTCAACACACGAAAAGATTCATTTTCAATTCCAAGATACATGCTTTTTGGACGTCTTGTGGTGTCTACATTACGGAAATCTATGTGACTTCTGTTGGTCTGTTTGTTTGTCGCCATTTTTGACACGCGCAATCCCAGTAACCACAGCATCGATTTTCTGTTACAATCTAAGTATTACACCGTCGTCGATGTACTTACATAGATATGAACGTTCTCGGAACTGTGCTGATCACGTTAAATTTATTTTCTGGAGGGGGTGAAACTTGGATAATGGAAGGTGTGGTCGAGAGACAAACTTCAACTTTTGTCGATGATATACTAGACTACACGGACATCCAAATATCGCCTCTGAAGTATTTATGTGAAATTCCAAATATGAAAGGAGTATCGTGTATTTTCCTAATCGGATAATAGAAGTAACTGCTTTAACGATTTTAATTTGATTGATTTTGATAAGGAGAGGGGAAGATCCATTTTTTCTATTTATGAAGGTCTCCCTATTGCATAAAATGTTTGACAAAAACTGTAAAAAATATTTTACAGGCCATCTGAACATTGCGTCTGAAGATGTTATACAAGTGGGCTTATTTGATAATTATACGAGTCATGTAACCTGTAACATGGAAACTTGAGGCTACTGTGCTTGAGGCTTAACTGCTTTGTGTTTAGACGTTCCTGCCATATCTGGTTGCAAATAATACTTTTCTATACTACAAACAAAAATCAGCGCCGCATATAAACTTTCATTGAAACAGATTTCAGCTAGTGCATACATCGTATGCAAACTAGATTGATGGGGAGGGTGGGCAGCTCAGTAAGACCACTTTGCCTGTTATTAAAGACGTCAATTTTTTTTATAAAAGTATCTAGTCTAAAATTATTCTTGGTAGATGGTTTTTACTAAAATGCACACTAAAAGCAGCAAAATAGTCGAAGTTCCAAACCCATCTAAATTATCTGCGAAGAACACGAGCACAGTACCATGGAATGTTGCTACCGTTGCTTACTGGACACACTGGACATGTTTACGTTGAGCCGTATAGCATCCCATTCAATTCGATTGAGAAGTAATAGGTGTATGTCGACTCAAGCTGATCGGTTAACAGTAAAGATGTTCCACCGTGCACCATCTGCAGTAGAAGCCCAACATTTAGAAAAAATCCATCCTTTCTTTAGTTAAACTAGAAAGTCTAAGCAGAAAACCAGTCGTCAGCAACATTAAGGTGATGATGTAACTAAGCATTCGCTTGTCCAACTAAACAATATTCGAAGGTAAGTGTTGGTATGGACATTCCGTCGAACATTCTAGTGAACGTTAAAACAAATTAGTGTAAGTAAACAATATAGATTGCTGGTTTGCCAAAAAGCTTGAAGCACATCTTTTTTTGATTTAGGTGTACATTCAGGGCACCAATGTCTACCATCCAACCAAATTTCATTTCTTTCCGACCTTTTACGCTCAAAAGACTTTTGTAAGACTTGACGATTGACTAATATCGGTAGTAGGTAGCGATGTGCTCCCAAATTTCGTACTTTTTTTAAGCCCAAATGTGTTATTTAGACAGCTGCCGAGAATAGGGATATGAGATGTTATTCTTCGAAAAGAAAAAGTGTTACAGAACTTTTTGATAGCGTTCACAAACCACCCACCCAATGTAAAAACCAAAATTCTGAAGAATTATGTTGTCTCCATGTATCATTCCAACTTTTCTTCGATAGCACTTACCACAACGGCGCTATTTGTCGATAACCGTCACGAAACAGTTTTCACTCCCCTCCACCCCACCTTCAAGCGGCAACCGCCAGAGGTCGCAAATTGAATCTTATCTTAATTAACCAACACCGAGGTAGTATCATTTCCACTAAAATTATGTATAAATAATATATTTTTCGCATTAGCACTTATCGGTAGTAGGTAGCGAAGTGTTGCGAAATGCCGTAATGTTTTTAAAACCAAATGCGTGAGCTTCGGCAGCTGCTGATGATTAATAAATGAGAAGATATCATTCTTTTAGGGAAACAAAAATGTTACACGACTTTTTGATAAAGTTTTTCGTCTTAACCCGAGATGAAATCTGATTATATTGAACATCACAAACCAACCGTTAACTTTGGAGCACTGTAGGACGGAAGCTATAATTGGTCGCACACGAAAAACGTAAAGACCAGAATTGTGCAGGACCTTTTTTCGATAATACTTATCAAAACGACGCTATTCTTCGAAAATCGTCGCGAAGCAGAGTTTTACCCCCCCCCCCCCTCGAACGGCAACCCTCCGCCAGGATTGAAACTGGCACTGATGTTGTCATTTTGAAAACGTCTTTTCATGACAAATCGATTACGTGATATCAATAGTGTTGGTCGCTTCAAGGTAAAAAAACTTGACGTAGACACCTTAAAGTTTGTTAATATTACACAGAGGCTTCGCGATGAGAGCTTAAAGTGTGACATCCAATTGTTTGGGAGACGATATTGTTGTGAAATTTGTTCAGGAAAGTCTCAACAGTTTTAGTTATCGTTTATGCAGTAATGGTAATGATTATGCTATGAATATTGATCAAAAACGATTATTGTTCATCTTAATTATACGGAGTATTAATAAACACAGTTCGAAATAACTCACAAAACATGCATTGAAGATAAAAAAAACTAAAAAACATGCTCTAAAGAACGTCGGACTTATATTTTTTTTAAATATGCGTCGAGCGTTCGATTTACGAAGAGCACGTCACGTCACGTAGTTTCATAGTTTCGTCCATTATTATTTTAAGCTTATTTTAAAAATTGTATTTAACTATTTAGTCCCATGTTTCTTAAAAGCGGGTTTTGTAGTTTTTTAAACTATATTTATTATTATTGCTAACATAAGCTGCCCATATTTTTAACCCACGACGTTATTCAGACGATGTTACTGAAAATACTAACATGCATTTCCTAAAAAAAATATATAAGTAAAGATATAGACGTATAGAATACAAAGAGGTTGCCCAAAATATTTACCGGCCTAATACTTCTCTCGCAACGCTGCTCCTATAATCCGGAATAGTTTCTCCGGAAGATGCGGGGAGCTGAAAAGGAACCGACGATGGGCGTGATAAATAAACAGGTGCGCGCTACATTAGAAAGAAATGGAAACAGTCATGTTAGCGCGTCGCCCGAAATTTTGTAAAATTGAAGAGGAAGGCGATTTGCAGATGTTTTTTATCCCAATTCCTAACGCTTCATTTTTCACTATTTTTACATGAAATTTACACATGATGTTTAGAAGGAAATTGCCCAGAGTGATATCGAAGCACTTTTTTATTTTTGCTTCTGGGGTTTTCTTAAAAAAATTACAAAGTTGACGAAGAAAATAGGCAATTTCAAGCGATCATATTTCATGTTCAATCAATTTTTTTCAAAACAATGCTTCGATAGCCCCCTGTGTAATTTCCTTTTAAATTCCATGTAAAAATGTCATGCAAAAATATTGAAAACTAGAGCGTCAGGAATTGGGATGAAATCACTTGAAAATGACCGTTTATGCTCTCCGTAGGAGCCGCCTTACCATGGAAGGAAAAACAAAGAAACACCGAATCAAAGTTTGTATTAGGCACAAAGTGATTGCCATATTTCAGCTCAGCAAGCAAGAATCTTGAAAGAATACAAAAATTCAGAAAGCATTTTGTCAAGGGAGACATGATTGATAGAGGCCGTCGGGATCCCGAAAAACTAATATAAAAGTCCATTTTCCATGATATCCCTCCGGTCCAATAAAGAGGCATCTTCATAACACAATGACTAATCAGAAATCGAGGCGAAAGGCAAAAATTGCACACAGAGGATGAGGGCCATGGGGTGTATTAAGAGGATTTAATATACATTGTGCACAAATGCGCACTCGTACGTCCATTGAGAATGGATGCGTATGGGGTAAATTTCATGAATTTAACCACTTGCACGTTGCAACCCAGGGTAAGGGATGATATACGTGGGGGAGTGTTCGTATGTGTAATTTGGGAGCGGTATGCTTTCAGATTTTGAGGTGTGTCATCGTGCAGCAATTTCTCAGAGAAAACCATCATAAAGATGCTTTATCGCCTAACATAATAAATTCCAATTACACTAGGAGTACTAAATAAATGTTAACAATAGGTTTAAATAATCCAACAACCACAGGAGAGTCTCTGAAAGTTAAAGAAACTGAAATGAGTGAAATAATGGATATGTTTGTGTTCATCGACATTTCAATTAAACTCCTTGGGTTGATTATTAGCTCCATTGAAGGCTGAGCAATTATCACAGAGCTTTACCACGTCTAGTCTCGGCTGTCACATATCAGATAATTTCACGTGAGTAGGTACACTTTTATAGAGTTAACAGCTTTCGTCTACGCAGAGAAACACCATGAAACTTGGTCCCTCAAAATTAAGTCAATGAATAGAATCGAAGTCTGAAATGTGGACCTTATATCGACTTTTGAAACTCCCATGGACAGACCATATTACGAATCAGAATGTATTGAATAGAACTTCCACCTAAACAGAGTCACTGGAAACCATAAAAACTGCAAAGAAGCTAATTTAGGTCATACTATGCTTAGAGGCCTCAAATATAGGCTACTATATAATTTGAGGCTATAGGCTACTAAGAAATTTTAATGGGTAAAATTGAAGGAAGACGAAATCCAGGTCGCAAGCAACACTCATGACTCCGAGATATTAGAAACTGGTGTCACATCAACGACATTTCAACAATAGTGAGGAGAGCATGAGACCCAAAGAAGAAGAAGCTTTAACAGGGAAAGGCACAAAGTATATGCCTTAGTTTCTTACAATCGACCTCCTGGTTCCTTAATATAGAAAGTTCGTTTTTATCATAGCGCTAGTGGTTCGATATACGTATATAACAACGATATCAAGTATTGAAATATTGATCGGTTTACAGCATAACATTTAGGAAGTAACATTCCAAACGGGAGCATTTCAGTGGTACAGAGTCTAAGAACATCCCTGATGTTTCGCTAGCGGGCTTGTTGGTGTAAATCTGTGTTCAAAAGTGTTAAATCATAAAACGTGCCGGCCAGTCCTGGTCATCAAACCGGGATATGTCACGACCAGGAACAAACTCGTACAAGACAGTAAATGTTTCACGAGTGATATGATATGTGGCATCATTACCCTACTGAAACCATATATTTTATCTTCAAGAGTAATTTAATATTCGAATTGTGATACGTTCTAATTATTAGGCCTCAAAAAACTGTCATCATAATATGACAACGTTCATCTTTACCGTTAATGCATTATCTTTCTCTTCTTCAAAGACGTACGATCCTATAATGAATAGTCTTACTTAATAATAATATATGGTGGATTTTCGAAACTCCAAGTACGAACGTTTTACCTAAAAACGAAGCTATTAAGGTGAAAATGAGCCTCATCGCTAGAAATATTGTCCGCAAAATCGTCATCTTCTGTTAGTTATATTTGATCAGCCATCCTATTGGTGACTTTTCTTCGTTCTTCATAGTCTGTTGGAAAAAGCTGTCGAGTCAGTTGGTCGATGAAGATCTTTAGTGAGAGTGCCTCTTGTAATGTTCAGTTCTACGATGAATCCACGTCTCTGGATAGTAGATAAATTAGGAACACTATGTCGAACCACCTATGTTAAAACTGTCGAGACGTCACGTCAAAATTTGTTGTATAAAATATCGTATAAATGCATTTATATACGAAAAGCAGACGTATGGAAAGCTGTAAAAGCATTATTTTCAGTCCAGAATGCCAGGAGGAAGAAGGACGAACTCATCTTCAAAACAGGGCCATGAAATTAACTGGATGGCATGCAAGCAATAGATAAATTATTATAGTGTCTCTACGTACCTATACCTCATACAAGGCGAACGCCTAGTAATATTTGTAGCTCATTGATACAAATAAATTGAAAATAGTAATCGTATATCAAAATGTGGCTATCAAACTCATTAAATAATAATGTTTAATGTGCAATGCCTCATGTTTACTCCCATATGCTAACTTTCGAACTATCACGTTACAAGCATGTGTCATTATGGTTCTTAAACACTGAAGGCAATTCAAATCTTGCGCTATTTATTGAAACACCATTGAAAAATGGCGCTGGAGTAGACTTTTGAACATGAGTATTATATTATAATAAATAATAAAAAAATAATATTATCTTATTAAGATTATGGAATATTATATGGTACATTAGGGTGACCTGTCTCTACAAGTGTCAATTACCTTTGAGGTTGGGGATAGGGTTATTGAATTCTCCTGAAAATTCGCATAATGTAAATATACCATTTGAGAATGACAACTAGAGTTTTCATTTCGTCAATAGAAACAGATCCACGACAAAATCGACCGACAGATTCTCAATTGCAATAATATATGTAGTGATAATGAAGAAGCGGAAAAATCCTTCTCCCCCAGTATATGAACATCCCCTGTACTCTTGCCCCACACAAATCTGTTCCATTTTTCTCGACGTACAGCAGGCTCGTTCGCCTTTTATCCGGCCGCCGAAATAATAAATGTCCAAGTATAAATTCCCCATAAATCAGGATTTAAAAGCCGAAAATAGACATTATTCTGTACGCCGGTACATATCGCAATTTTGAACGCAGCCCTAGAACGACAATAGGCAAGCCGCGTCAGTGGTGTAGTTGTGCGATAAGCATTGCATCTTGAAAAAGAGATCAAGTAAATCGACTTCCCATGAATTGGTGTGAGTATATTTCCAAATTTATTGCACTTAGTGGAGTGGAGCTAAAAAAATATTGCACTCTAAAAAAAGTGTTGTGATTTGAGTCTAAGTAATAGATACTAAAAAATGTTTTTATAGAGATGTTTTTTTGTTTGACAACTTGACAATGCTATAAGTGACGACATCGAAACGAAACAAAACTAGTCAATTAAAAAATTGGAACTTCAATTGATTTCAATATAATGGTATTATTATTCATTAGAAAAATTCAGATCAGCTAGCGCAAAAACTATTTAGTCCAACCATTCAATGAACCGGTATATCAAATGCAACCCTGCAAAATAGGAATTAGTTATTAGAATTAAACAGAATGCCGAGCCAAATGTGACAAATACAATTTTCCTATACACATATGGCTCCAAAATAATGGAAGGCACTGGATGTGGTGTATACTTCAGGCCTCTAAACCTAAGAACAAAGTGAGCTATGGGTAAAATTGCCAGCGTTGTTCAAACGGAACTGGCTGGTATATGGATAGCAGCTGCTAATAAACGAACCAGGAGAGATGCATCTGTAATAATCTGCACTGACAGCAGACACTTGTAACCTTGAAAAGAGCTCACGTCACATCAGGGCTAGCAATGGAATGCCACCAATGTTTAGCCCATGCTTCAGACAAATATATTGTTCTGAGGTGGGTTAAAGGACACAACAACAACAAAGGCAACCGTATACCGGACACCTAGCCAAGAAGGCTGCTTGCTGACCAAACAATTTTAGCATTATGGGACCTTTCTGGAATGTCGATAACCACAATTTCGGAAATCGCCGAAAAACTCTCATGCTCAAATGGTCAAACGATGGGAAGAGCTACAGGGATGCCGATTTGACAAGGAAACCCTTGCAGGTTTTGGCATGGCAATATCCAAGAAGCACTTGGCGATGACCAGGTCAAACCTACGTCTTATAGTAGAATTCTTGACCGGCCATTGTCAGGAAACACCTCTACATTATTGGGGTAATGAGTAGAGTGTGTGAAGCCAAAGACAAAACTGTAGAACACATTATATATGAGTGCTCAGAGTTATCTTCTATCTGTTTTCGGTGAGCCTTGGCCTACACCTGCCTACATAAGGGAGATGTCCCCTAGCGACTTGTCCACCTTTCTAAAATTTGCAGGGTGAACGATGCCTGAGGAAGCAACTCCCTGGGAGGATGCACAATGGGCCAGTTGTGGCTTAAGTACAGTGGGACTACTCACCCTCCCAACTCTACAGATACAGATCAAGTGCATATTTTATTCTTAAAAGAAGCATCACTTCATTCTATGATGAAACTATGTAGTTTTCTTTACTATCAAATGCAGCCTGATCTACTGAACATTTTTTCCAGAGATTGCTTCAAATTTCTGTCACATTATAACTGGATCGGGAACGTTAGAGGTTTAAGTGATATCAAGGGTAATCATTATTAAAAAAAATTATGTAACAACCTTCCCACACAAACTTAAATGAAAACAGATTTTGTATCAAATAATAATTAAAAAACTATTCACAGGTGTATGTCTTCAGATGCAACGTTTAGAGGTTCGAAGAGCGTAAGAAATAGATAAGCTCATTTTTTTGAGGGCAATGGAACGTTTTGTCATACATATAACAAATTTTAGACTTACCCAACTACCCGACCTAACCAATTTCATCTTCTTCAAATAAAATTAAAAGTGACGAGAAACTCCTGAAACACCCAAAAACTTGGTCATTTTTCGTTAATCACCGATGCAGCGCTTTTCAAAATTGTAGGAAATTAACAGCGCAGCGGTCACTGACATTACGTGGTCAGTAAGAATTCCAACGATAGATCGGCGGAAATAAGTGATATGGTTTTTCGTTACGTAGATGTCATGAAACGTTCAACAAACACAATACCTACCTCCTCCCCTATGAGGTTTGCTCGAAAACTATCCAAAAAGAATGTTTGAGTTTCACACACAGCACCTAAGCCTCCAGCAAGACGTTGACCGGAGGTTAGTAGCATATGAAAATACCTGGGTTGTACCCTCACCCCTTCAAATACGCCAATGTACGCAAAGCACGTATATAGGGGGAGGTTTATAATATGATTAGGTACCTTGACGTTGATTTATATGGTAAATAATGGCAAACAGCGTTTGGTGGCAACGGCAACAGCAACGGGATGAGATGTGGGGAAATTCGGTAATTCGCGAAAATTGCTCTCCCAGAGAAGCATGTCGGGAAATGTTCATTTGTACCAACGGCACGTGACATGCCGCCCTTTCTAGGGAATTACCGTGAATCACCGTTGAGCTGCAACTTCCAGATACTGTCGAAAATCAATACGTGAAAATGCCATGGATTTCGATGCACAATGATAGTACCGTTTCCATTTCCATTTCAAAATTTTAAAATCCTTCTGAAAGTAAAAAACGCTATTTTCAAGGGTGATAAGTTTCAAAAGAAGAAATCCGGTGAGAAACCTGCCCCTTAAATATCTTAATACATACGAGATTTTGTGAAGAATCTTCAGTAGAGACTTTCACTTAGTCGTCCACAAGAGGTGTATTGAAAGTATACACTTAGTTAGGTCTAAAGGCTTACCAAATCGGAAATTATGCGAAGCTATCTTGGAATTTTTAATACAAAAATGAATGTCTTTTAAGATCCGGTAATCTAAATTGTGTCGATGAGAATGCTTACATTCTTCGGACATATACACAGAAGCGATAATATGGAGAAACTTGTAGTTCAGGGTCATGTCCCGAGTGGGCGGCGCCGTGGTCGTTCCCCTACACGCTGGTGGATACGACGAAACAGTTGCTGGATATGAGTATCAAGAACGCCACTGACCTGACAGTATCTAAATCGCGAACGATGGCGAGCCTCAGTTCTCAAAACTATTGATAATATTCGTGTCGGCAATACTTTAGCTCCGACTTAATGCATTTTACGAGTTCACAACATGTCTGTTAAGACATTGTGACTATGATGATTAAAATCCAAAAGTAATGTGTTTCATATTGTTAAATGCCTTTCTCACAAGATATGTAACAGTATATTCCTAAAGTTCGTTTTCACTTTGAATTTGTCATCAATATACATTCGCCACTCTAAGAACTCAACTCACTCATTATTTAATCAGTTCGTTTATTATATCGAAAACGGTCCGTCGTAAGAAAAAAAACTCAAGAGTACTTTTTTATTTTAAAAAGTATCGATCATCGAACAATATTATTGTTATGTGCAATAAAGTGTGTCGCATAGGAGTTTAAAAAAGGCCATAACTCCACCACAGGTTTTTGTAATGTATCATCATGTCCCATAGATCATGGAGGATTTTAGCTTAACCTATATGCCAAATTTCACAATTTTTCTAAGCATCGGTGTGAGAAATATTCAAAACCTGCACACCCTGAACACCCTGCATCTCGAAAGCGAAGCTGTCCTGGATACCTGAGTGTATTGGGAAACTGTCAATATTCTATGATTTCCTGAAGTTATGGCATTATAAAGTGGACCACCCTGTATATACCTTTTGAAGCACTGCAGCGCAGGGACATTTATCCATAAGCTATATTGTTAGTCACAGTAGCGTGCCAAGGTCTTCGGACCCCCCCCCCCCGCAATTTTTTCACGGGGCCCCTGTATATAAAAAATATACTGCCTATACTGGGTGAAAACAAAGCTACTGTTTACGGTGATATTTCGAATCGGTTTATAGATAGAAAAAATTTGGTGTGACCTCAACTTTATATTTCGATTTTTTTCGTTCGAGTTTTTGAAGAATAAGAATTCATAGACCTTATGTAAAATATGATTATACATCGATTAATGGCACAGAGATACGCGTCGCGTCAGTGTAACGTTGTCACTTGTTCTAGTCGTTTCGAAGTCTACGTTTGACCACATTGTAGGTATTGCTGTCAAATTTCGCCTTAAAATAGGTACTGATAAGGCAAAAGATATTTAAATTGATTAGGGAAAATTATGAGGTATGGACATATTTCGTCGCTATAAAATAAGTACATATAAGTTTCATAGTTATTACCACAGCATAGTAAACAACCAGCACAATAATTCAGGTTGGCGACAATTATACGCGAGTCACCACTTTTGGATGAGTTTTTTTTGTAGGGATACTAGCGATATTTCGATACTTATACTTCTGCACTAATATCGAGTATTTTTATCTTAGATACTTTTTGAGCGATTCCAAGCTGGTATCGATACTTTTGTAGGGGTATCGGTATCGAAAATAATTATATAATTATTGAGGGGTGTAATCATTCTCTGTACGAACCAAACGCGCCTATTTGGCTAAAAAATTTCGAGTTGGTACCGGTATCGATATTTCCATTTTCGCATCTCTACCCAAACTTCACAGTCGTAAAATCATCCATAAATCATCCCAAGGTCAAATTTTGTGGAAACCATTTTTATATAAGAATTCCTCAGAGATATTGTGCTGGTTGTTTACTATGCTGTGGTTACTACTATGTAGAAAGCTTGCTCGATGTAGTCAAGGCTGAGCGGGGGCCCCCCCGCACCGCGGGCCCTGCGGGCCCTTTCGGCACGCCACTGGTTAGTCACTTATTATTCTCAGTTTGTTAGATATAGATATTTGGTAGCCTCAGCACTCAAGTGTCACTTGTAACGTTTGGTTAATTTAAACGTGTAAAAATATTCTTGTTTGGTTTCTAAATCAAAGTTACTACACTATAATTCTAATTCTGCGCCTGGAATTCAAATCTTTGGGTAACAATGGTGTGACATGGATGCGGACGTGACCCTGTCATGTTCCACACCCCTGTCTTTTCGCCAACGTAACGCCACAACTGTGCTTTCCCAGTCGCATCGAGGCAAATAGAGAAAGAGAAGTGCGCAAGTTGGCAACAGCAGGAGAAACAGAGGCAGAAGCAGCGCCGTATGTGAATGCGGCTGACTAAACAGGCGACAATCATCGTTACGTTTGTTTCACTAAACCAATTTTGTTTACGTTGAAAATACCTACCTCCGGACCCCGGAGCCGCTTATAGTACAGTCTAACTTTGGAATGCGTTCGAAAATATCACTAAGTAGAACCCTGAAACGCTTAAATCGTTCAGAAAAAAGTTTACTTCAGAAAAATTTCACAAACGCCCAACCATACTGAAATAAAGCAGAAAGCAGGTAAAGACTGAAATAAAGCTGAAAACAGTCAAGTACTTATTTATCCAAAAGCAGTGAACCAACAGATACAACTACCCCTACCGGCATTGAATTACACTATTGGCTAGAGTGCTTTCTTTGCAGAAAATGTTTTCCACCTTACCCAAAGTTAGTTCAAGGATATTACTATCCTTGTTTAAAACATGTCCTGAATCGCATCAGGCACGATGTCCCTAGTCTACGACAGCGCTGTTTATGATGGTTAACTGCTCTTATATCAGCCTGATACCGGGCTTTACCCATGTCCACCTGATGAGATCCAAAAGATCGAAACAGCACTGTCGTGGACTAGGGGTCTGCTGCGATTCAGGACATGTTATCCATTTTGGCCTAAAAGTACTTCGCACCAAATCAACCTCTTTACGTTGCGTGCCCTATATCAAAACCTACCAGCGAAGGTAGGGAGCTCTGCCCCTACTAATCTGTCCGCTGATCGACGCAGTTCAGAGAAAGCCATTTCACCTGTTGGTGACATTTGTTGTCGGCGAACGGTTGGTTACCTGACATTTTTTTGGCGATATTCTTAAGAAGCTAAGTCTCTCGCGCTTACCCACAAACTGGCGGAAATTATTTGTATTAGATAATAAAATCATATTGAACCAATTACTGGTATACACAGAGACTTTTTAATAACTAAAACTAGCGTGCCAAGTTGTATTACACGACGGGAAGCCTACAAATGTACAGGTTATTTTATGTGATAAACAAAATGATAATAAATAAAAAAAACTCTCAAACTATCTTAAAATGTTCGCAAGGTTGATATTTTCGAAAAGCAGCATCACCTACACGAAGACAAAAACGTCAAAGAACAGACAATTACATGTTATATGGGATTATCATAGTGTGGTTATCAAAATATGTTGGCCTCTTCAGCCTATTCTCCCCAACCTCCGATTTATCCTTCAAAAATAAAAGTAGAAATTTTTGAGAGGCATGTAACACCTCAAAACAATGTTTGATCAGTTTCAATGATCTTTGTTTTTTAGTAATATGTCGCCTCTGGTACGACTTCAAAAACTACACAATCTTATAGGTATCTCGGTCGTAATTGTGTTCAAAATTTCATGACAACCAAACTGTTAGCTTCTAAGTCACAGATTATAAGGCTATCAATTGAAAGGAACTTCCCATTTTGGCATCAAAACTTCTAATATCCTTTCTCAAAGGAACGATATTTTGAATTAAAATCAACAATATCCTTTCGGCATTATGGCTCATAAAGATGGGTGGCCTTCAGGGTTCCGTCCTTGGTAAATCCTTTACATACTATTTTATACATGATCTCCTTTGGCCCCGCAACTATGAAGTTTATCTCTACGCCGACGACACTGGAATTCAAACTCAATCGCGGACTGGGCCTAGTGAGCGATGGGTTGTGGTGGATGAAGTATTAGAGTGGGCGGATCGGTGGCTCATCATTCGAAAACGCAAAAAAACGCGTGGTGCCTTGTTGGGGATATTTGCGAATGGTGTTCGGATTCGTTGAGAAAAATTCTACTATACAAGATGATTATTAGACCAGCAATTACCAACTCATGTGCGACTTGGTGTTTCCTCGCCAAAACCCTCATGCGCAGTGCGAACAATCACTAACGCCCCATGGTATGCTCCCAGCGGTACCTTCACAGGGATCCTGACATCCTTTACTTGAGGGGTTACATTAAACAGCATCGCCACGATGTTATTGTCAAGCGAAATCGTAGAGCAACCCTCTGTTGTGCATCATAGTGCACTACACAGTCGAACAAAATAATTTCGAAAACAACCAACTTTTTGCCCTTTTAGATACCGAACCTCTAAATTAATCCTTTTGGTTATGCATTTTCGCTTAACTGGCTTTTCTCCTTCCTTCCTTCCTTCCTTTCCCATTCTTCCGTTACTTTTCCCAATTTTGGTATCTGGGTAAGCAGATCTGACATCCTGATCGACTGACATGACCGCAACTGAGAGCAAAAGTCCTTCGGATGACTTTGTTTAAGTGTATTACGTATTAAAGAATTACAAGCATGCGTTCTAGACTTAAAAATTATCTCTTTCGAATATTATGTATATCATATTTTTTGAAAACTACTTTTTCAGAGCCCGTTGACTATATTATTTCATAGTATCTCTCTATTGACGTTACTATTACTCCCAGCAGATTTGCAGGCGGATACAGCGACGGCACCAGCATGTGGCAGCCGCATCCGATTATACGGTTCGTTTCATATGTATAATATTCCTGCAGAGGTGACATCTAAAGTTGCCAACTGTTTTAAGGGGTGACGACCAGATTATGCAAGTAATGACCGAATTGTAATGTCCTCTCCAACAAATTTGACGCGTAGTAGTAATACCAAATTTTGAACTAGACTGGGTTTCTTTGGCGCGTCAGACAGCAGTCTATACTGTTGCGACATTGCGTGTTGCCTCAAACATTTGAGATCTCTTGACCGAAGCCACAAATGATCTTGGTTGCCCCTCGTTAGTTGATCTTGGTTCTCTTCTGTCGCTATTTTTGTCTTCGGGTCTCCTCCATTATGCATATGTTATGATGTTATGTGTTGGGACAGAGGGAAACACCAATTTTGGGTCTGATGAAACTAATAAGCAGATATATGTATCGCTTTTCCCGTATTGTGCATCTGCCAATTGTTTTCGTTTACTGTAAATTCGTATTTCATACAACTATACTTTACTGTCATAAAACAAATAATACTTACTGATCGCCCATGAAGAGAGTTAGCGATTGTACTCACCTGGAACAAACAAAACATGTAAGTTACATACGACTAGATTAGCTGCACATTTATTTATTGTTCTCACTATTGTTAGAAGCAGAGCAAAATGATATTGTACAATTTACTCTACTTTAGACACCAGTGAGAGCAGGTTTATGTGCATCTATAATTTAAATTCAGTTAGAAGCAGGTGCTTGTGTGCAGCACCTATATAAACTTAATGTATTGCATCATATTTTTTGTTGTATGTAAATACGGTAACTGCACAATTGAGGATGATCTCTGTATCTGTAGAGTGGGGAGGCTGAGTATTCCTACTGCACTTAGGCCACAACTGGCCCATTGTCCCAGGGAGTTGTTTCCTGGGGTCATCGTCCATCATGTTAATTTTGGGAAGGTGGACAAGTCGCTAGGGGACATCTCCCTTATGTAGGCAAGTATAGACCAAGATTCGCCGAACGCACACTCTCTATTAGAAGATAACTCACATTCGACGTGTTCTACCGTTTCGCCTTCGCTTTCACACATTCTACATATTGGCGTGTCACTTAACCCCATAATGTGGAGATGTTTCCTGAGTTGACAATGGCCAGTCAGGAATTCTACTATGAGACGTAGCTTTGACCTGGTCATCGCCAAGTAATTCCTGGATATTGCCATGCCAAAACCTGCAAGGGTTTCCTTGGAAAATCGGTATCCTTGTAGTTCTTCCCGTCGTTTTACCATTTGGGCATGGTCCAAAATTTTTTGATCAGTATAGCCTTCCTGTCGTTGCGTTTGTTGTTGTTGTTGTGCCCTTTAACCTACTGCTGGACAATATTGTTTTTGTCTGAAGCGTGAGCTAAAGATTGGTGGCATTCGATTGCTAGCCCTGATATGATGCGAGGTTTTTTTAGGGTTAGAAGTGCTTGTAAGTTGTTGATGCAGCCAGTTCCGTTTGAACAATATTGACATTTTTACCGGCAGCCCACTTTGTTTAGAGACCTAGATTACACACCACATCAAGTGCCTTCCATTGCTTTGGAGCCATTTTGTTTAATTTCTAAATTTAGGAAGATTAAATTATTACAATGAAAGATAAGGGTGTGTATAATTATAAAGATGGATCACAGGCTCAAACCTCGATTTATTCAGCATACAAATATTGTAAAATTTCAAACATTGTTTGGAGTGCCTTTACCTAAACGAACACAGTAAAAATGATCGAGATTTGTTTTGTTTGAATGTCCGATGGATCATTAATTAAATTATATAATTCAACCAGGGAATGTGTCTCAGAATTTGTCAGGTGATTTCTGTTCAAGCGAGGCAGAGATCCAGTCAACCTTTTGCTCGGGGTTCTCCAGGCCATTGCCGCCTGAGCAGATATTTTAAGGTACTCATGAAAGTGCTTCACATTCTGGGAAGATGACGAAACTTCGGTTTATTTTCTGGACTTATTTCCTATGTATGTCAACCTTAGGTTCAGATATTTGGCACGAAGGAGTTTCAAGAGGAAGAATTATACTCAGCATAATGGTCGGACTACTAACCTCTGGAAGGTTCGACAAAAATGAATTCTTCAGGAGGCCACGAATATTCCTTTTGTTGGTTCTGTGGCATCGCTTTAAAAGGCAATATGTGGCCTACTTGTCAGGCTTTACCTCCCATCACTACTACTACGACTACAGGACAAGAAAGGCAAGATAGAAAATGCCAAATGCTTACACAATGACTATGAGGATACTGTTGAGTATTCTATATTTAACTGTAGTAAATGGTTGCAATACAGACAAAGTGCTGGATCAATTAATTATAACAGACATGATCCCGGACACAATGGTATCGATGATGATATCTAGTGATGAGGCCTGGAAAAGCGTACACGAAATGGCCAGGAAAATCTCTCCTCTCTGCCAAGGAGAACGAGCAGCGAAGACAGCAAAAATGACAACACATAAGGAAGATCTTGCATAACAGATATGTGAAAATAAAAACCTCATCTTACGCTGACGACGATACCCGGTGCAGGTTTGGAGATGGAGCAGATGTCTAGAGCAGAGGTTTTTTACTGGGTTGAACCCCCAGTCGCCGCAAAGAGCGGTGCGTGCGGCGAGGCTATAAGAATATGCAGAACAACCATCATGTTTTTTCTGTGCCGAAAACAAAAAAAACTACTACGACGATGATATGACAATCGTCATTCAACAACATCGCCTTGCTCTCACATGGCATCATGATTGGACACTGCTAGCTGAGAATGCAAGCGTATCACTTATGTATCATTCCTGTGTTGAAAATATGAATAGAAACGTGAGTAGCTGCTCTGTGATTGCCTGACTATCCTTTTAATACGAGAGCCCATTTAAATTTTTGGTTTATACGGCCAGTATAAAAGAAGCCTCGAGGAGTTGTGTTTCCACCTCCTTTACAGGCTCTGTGTTTGGGTGACATAGTACATAGAATCATAGCCGGATTAAGCTTTTATGGGGCCCGGGGCTACTATAATTTCAAGGGACCCTTTATAAATAAAATACAAATACTGCAAATATATTATTTATGAAACTAAATTCCCGATATAACAAAAGAAACTACTATACACTTTTCTTATTAGTAAGTCATGATCAGAACTGTTTTCAGTGCAATCCTTTTCAAACGGAGCATTAGGTTTGCTTAAAAAACCAGTGTGTTTCAATTTGCCTACCTATAAGCCACTTAGCAGACCATGAAATACAAACAAAAAACTATTCAGATGGAAGGAAACAACTAACTCAGGACCGATTTCTCAATGTCCAGTTAAATATTTATCTGGAAGATAACGACTATCTGTCAGATAAATTGTTTGAACAATTGAAGGTTAAACTTACGAATTCACGTAAATCTTATCTGACAGTTGTATCCACAGAAACGCCAACTGGCAGCTACCTATCTGACACTTTTAACTGGACATTGAGAAACCGGCCCTTAGCACAATAAATCAAGTCTAATCAGAAACAACAGAGGTAACACATCTAAGGTGACAAAGTAGCTGGAGTACGACAGAAATGGATTTTTTTCACTCCATACCATACTCCATCTCGAGATTGACAATTCACACAACCATTAAAAATTTCGAAATCAAAGGAAATCTACCACCGAATGTTGGTTAATAGCTTCAGAATAGAATTTCGAATTTAATGATTTAAAAATGTGGTAATTTCCGTCAAGTCAAAAGTAACGATATCTCCATCAGCAAGATCGCCGAAGATGAATGAATTAAAAATCTGTCAAATTATAAAACATAATTTACCTGGCAAAAAATTAATATCCTTTTTTTGTGAACTTGCTAATAGATACCGGAAAATTTGAAGGTCTACAGTCGAACAGCCAGAGGTATCGTTACTTTTGACTTTGACTGAAATACTTATTGTTTTATACCATTAAATGTGAAATTTCGTGCTGAAGATATTAGACTGCTAGTAACTATCGCTGAAAGTTTTCCTTTCATTTCAAAGGTTTTAGTGGTATATTGGAAATTTTTAATCTCTAATACATTACAGTAGCTGGTAAGTAAGATTATCCATTTCTGTCGTATTCCAGCTTCTCTTTGACCTTAGACACGTTACCGGCGTTATTTCTAGTTATAGTTCATTGGTTGTAGGAAATTTTTATAATCTTGTCCCTTTACTTTAGTTTGTCTGATTCTTTCTGCTAAGTTAGCTGATTCCTTCTATCTGAACACGTTTTTGTTTATATTTCATGGGCTGCTAGTTTGCTTATAAGTAGAGAAATTGAAAAACACCGTTTTAATTGAAATATCGAAATTAAATTTTCAGTAGATCTACTCATTTTATTGTTCATCTATTGACCTAATATTTCCTCTCTCACATTTAATAAAAGTAGGGCCCCTGCGGGGCAAGGGCGAGTCGTCAAATCATATAGCCGAAGCGAATCAATTCAAAGATAAACAGAGTCAGAAAATGTCAGTATGCTCCCAGCTTAACTGCAGAACAACCGTTGTTAAAGGGAATAATATCGGATGACGAAAAATGCGCCAGCCTGGCGAAAATACCGTCTCGGTAAGGTTTCTTGTAACTCGTACAAATGAATGGGATACGGGATACACCGCGGATATACATACGTGTTCGTTTAAGTAGTCGCTTCCTACCTAAAAGAATAAAACTGCATACGATAATGCTGTCAGCATGTCTGGGTTTGGCTGCATTTTTGCTGTCTGTGAGCACTCCTTTGTTATACGCTGTTCTGCTGCTCAAGATATTTTAAGGCGAGCATCTAATGTCAACAGCATTGCTGGTAAGATTATTATTGGAATGAAACAGATTTGATTATAACGAAGACAGGGTTATGGTACATTTACGAGAGTGGTTTGATAAGTCCGTAACTTTTTGAATTTCCCGCGCGGTAACTGTAACAGCAACACTCCTCCTGACTGTCTAGTCTGTAGACTATATAAAATTTTGAGCAAGCTGCGTTACGTTATTTAGTTGATGGTCTTTGAAACCCGCCAACCTCATTAATTTTCAAAAAATGGAATAAGGTGAGTTTCGCACCCTGGTTAAGCTAATGCTTTGCGCAGAGAAACCGTTACCGAAACCAAGAACTTAGATGAATACTATAAACAAAATTAGCTATAGCTGGGAAGCGGCAAAAATATATTAAAGCGAAGTGTACTCTTTAAACTGAATTCCAAGCTTTCGGAGAACTATGCCTCCATCATCAGGGCTAAAATAGTAAATTAACATAAGCAACAGGTAAGCAAAAAAGGAGTTTATACTTGCAAAGTTTGTTGAGATTGTTGCTTAGGTTAGAAAATACGAAATGGAACA
Organism: Callosobruchus maculatus; assembly: GCA_951848785.1. NCBI lineage: Eukaryota > Metazoa > Arthropoda > Insecta > Coleoptera > Chrysomelidae > Callosobruchus > Callosobruchus maculatus. The sequence continues at coordinate 5,355,380 of CATOUR010000032.1, forward strand.
TATTGGTTAGACTCGCACAGAAATTTTTTAAAATATTATGATATTTAATAATATCGTCGTCAATTAATTCATCACACACAACATTTAGGTTAAAAAATCTATAGATTGACAATATAAAATTAGGTATCTGTTTCGTTCGAGGACTGGTACCACAACGCGCAACACAACGGTCATTTTTCTTTTTGGGCCCTCACTTATATAATTCTAATCCTATTCAATTAACATTTATAATGTGCAACGCTAATAAATTTATTAAAATACTAAAAACACTTAGTTATTGTGACATTTATAATCTTAGTACAGTTAAAAAGAGTCTATAGTATAATCAATAGCTACTTCTGTATTATTTTGTTAGAAGAATAGAATCATTGTCTTTTTTCTGTTTATGTTTATTTTATTATTATTTCTGTCGGTATAAGCCATGTTACATAATCTGTATGTACAATATTATTTCTGTCGGTATAAGTCATGTTACATAATCTGTATGTACAATATTGCAAAGACGATAGACAGATTGAGCTCACAAGACAGTCAACACTTCCCTAGGCAGAGCATCTAGCTGCACTTTACCATGAATGGAAATAAAATGAATTCAATTTTCAGTAGTTTATACGTGACTTATTTCATATATTTATTTGATTGAATATCACATCAAAACTAGTAACTTAGTTTGGAATTTTGATACATTGTTAATATCCTGATCATTGACCAGTACAGTAAAACGTCACTTATGGATGTAGAAGGTGATTGATTATTTTCCAAGTGCGTCTAGGAAGGCTTGAAAAGAAAAAAAATACGACGAATCATAAAAACGTGTACTTAGAAGCCCGGATCGAGGCCTATAGGTAAAAAACACATACATAATATGTATAAAAAATGTGAACTTGATATTTTTATTGTACTACAAGGATACTTATATTACACCAGCTCTTCGCCTATAACTTACGCGGGCTGTCGATACGTTAACGTCATAACCGATGGCTACGCTCTACAATTTCAAGTTTTTGTACAAACAAAAACTTCCCATCTCGATGAAATAACACTATTGTTCTTTGCAATTTTCCCGAGCTGTTGGCGAAGCTGAAGTCTGGTTTTATTTTCTTGGGAAATTATTTATTATTGGTCCCAGTGGTGTACTGTCGTCAACCAGAGTAATTTTGTCTGTCATTATGATGCGAAAAAAGATGATGCATATACCAACTAGTCGGGCAGGAATGATGCAGTGTAGTCTTTGGAGAATATGAGATAAATAGTAATTATTCAACAAATTTCTCAAATTTAAACTTTTTTGTAGAAGTATACGTATTCCAAGATCCTATACAAAATAGAATATCGATCAAAGGAATAAATCAAATCAATAACTCACAATCCATGAAGAGGTCAACAATTGAATAAAGGCGTCAAGTCAAGCGCAATAAGAAACGTTCTGGAGTTCCAAAATTTCCTAACCCATCATCCCTATTCCACCACCATACCTGAAATACACTATTCATAATAAATTATCATATGTTGGTTTACACGTCTGCATACGATGCCTTAATGTACGATAAAACTTAATAATAATACTGATTTTTTTTTGTGAAATTGTAGATACGGTCGAGTGCGATATCAGCCAGCAAAATGGCGCTCAAGTATAGGTTTTTATTCGACATCGACGTTACGAATTTGTGGTGACCATTACATAGATTTATTTCCAAAAAGACACAAGAAGGATGTCCGGATATTAAGCAAATAATCAAAATATCAAAAATATCCATAGGTCTATAGAGAACAGGATATCACCAACTTTGTTTTATATAAGGTCATATAAAGTCAATTATGGAGACATGAATACTAGAAACATATCAATTTATTCGAACTTTAATAGATGTTACTAATCCTAACTTGGTGTATCGGTGTACTACTTCAACATTTTCTGCATTGTTCTATATTTGCAAAGCCCTCAAAGAAGCTAATCCTGTTATTAAACATGCTGAGCTGGATACTAATCCAGCATTTTTCAACCATAACCCCATTTGCATAGGTACTTTTTGTTTAGACAAAGGGGAAGTTACACGGTAACGTTTGAGAACTCCTAACCTAATCTGACTGCCCTAACTTCGCAACATCTCTATTCGCCAAAAATATCCGAAGACATTGGATATTACTTTTGACTGTCGATATCAATTTACCTCGCTACGTCAACGTTTAGGAGAAACCCTATTCTGTGACAGGTTCACGCCCTTAGACAAACCTCATAAATCTGTCAAGACGCCACACCACCGGTCGACGCTTCTGCCCCCCACCCCTTACTCTTCTTATATACCAGGGAGAGTCGGCAAATTGGTTGCCATGGCTACTAATCATCCCGATTTCCAGAGAGTCTTCCGGACCCTATAGTAAGCCGTACGTGATTCGACGTCCTTAGCACAGGTAGATTTTTTCCTAAGATCATCCCAAAAATATCCCCGTTAATACGACAGCTGTGAGGTATTTTCCTATCATTTAAAGTACCCATTCCAACAGTTTGAACCCTGCGCCCACTTTTACTACAATTTTCTTTCTGGAACTGTGTTGAAGTTTGTTTAACTGGCTGACTGCTTCTATGGATAACTTTCCATTATCAATGAGACCCTTTTGTTTCTAGTGACCATCATAATTGCCTAATAATTGGCATATGCCATTAATGGTGACACCACGTCAAAATTCAAGCATATCATAGACAACGTATGACTTGGTACGGAACCCTGTGGGCCACTGTTCATGTATCTGTTCGAAAAACCGTTGTCCAGTTTACTAGCTATGTCATCTTGCACGCTACTTAAAAGTATGTTTAATGTAAGTCCTTAAGTTGTAACAGGTTGAATGTCATCGCCTACAGATCTAACTTTTCTAACGTTTCGCGAATCAAACCCTTTATTCGAGAGACAAGGTAGAGTCTTGTGATTCAGGAAACATAATCTAAATATTCGTATACGGCGCTGAAAGATTTTTAATTTTTTCTTAGTATGAATCAATCCACCATTTTACTTGCGTTGATGTATGACTTTGAGCTTCTAATTTGAGTGTTTAAACGAATGCAAGAAATATTATATCAAAGATCAAAACGGAAGATTTCGCAGGTTAGTTTTTAAAGTTTGTAAACCGCTCTATCACAAACAACTGGTACCTTGGCGTTCAGTAATTCGCAATGAATGTCTCTGTTGAATTAATACCATAGTTCCTGCCTACCATTTTGTTTGATTTTGGAATGAATTGTCCAATTTTGCGTGAGAAATGAAAATAAAATAGAAGCAGATCCGTTCACTACTTTTTATGGGCAGTACCAAAATATTCAGTTATATTATAGTGTTTTCCACTGGGCTGCACTCACCCGCACTGCGTTGAACTGAGTGCAATAGTTGTGTTCCACTGGTAAAGTTCTATTGCACTGCTTGATTTTTAGTATGTTCCACCATCCGCATTGTCTGAGTGTAGTGCGCACTCAGGGCAATTTTTTCGCACGATCCTCGGGATCTCGTGCTGTAGTGCCAGTGCAAATATGGCGAATATGGCTTCAAAAATGTCAGATTTTCTAATTTTAAATGAATTGCTAGAAAGCGATGAAAGTAGTGATGATGAAGAAGAAACTGCAATGTTATTGAAGGAAAAGCGAAAAATGCCGAAAGTTATAAAATTTGTGGAAACTGTAGTACATAAATTCAGCGATAAAGAGGTATACACTTTTTTCTAATAAAAAAAATTTGAAACTTAATAAAATCATTTTTAGTTTAAAAGTAATTTTCGTGTGGAAAGGACTACATGCTACAAGTTAATAGAAGAATTCAGGGAATCTCAATTCTTCCCCCGGAAGACCACATTTGCCATCATAATCCTCAGACATTGTATACCTTTCTAACTATAACCTTAGAAAAAAACAAAGGTCGGCTGTCATTATAAATGCACTGTTCGGCTTGGGTACGTTCCACTCAGGAATTGCACTGATCCGCACCGATATGCACTTTGTCAGAGCAGATGATAGAATTGCACTTGTCAGGAGCGCAGTGAGTGCTGCTCAGTGGAAAACACTATTAGTTATGCCTGACGGAATTATTTAATAAAATAAGATGAAATTTCTCCGACTTTCTCTGATTCGGTATCAGTGGTATTATTCCCTATTGCTCAAGCTGTTCAAGGTAATGGAAGCTAAGTTGGAAAATATGATATACGTGGTCGAAGATTACTGAAAGTTTAGTTGTGAAGAAAATATTTCTTTAGAATAAGTACCTACTGAAATCAAAAATAATTTTTTCTTGGTTAAAAAAAAATGTTCTTGTCGCAAGTACATTTTTACAAGGTTATCGCATACATCTCCTGGGCTATTGTAGGTGTGTACAATCCGATCGGTGATTTTTTTCTTTGAGGGGAGAAGGAATACACGGAGTCGGTGAATTTAGATAGCGTTATTTGCGGGGAAACCCTGACGACCAAGCGTGTCGTTGATAATGGTTATTCGCCCTTACAGACGATTCGGAAGACATGTATCTCAGTGGGGGATCTGCTGAAACTCTATTTAATTGGCTATAGATATATCATTGCCGGGTGACTTAAGAATGGGAGGGATGCTCTAATTTTTATGTTTGTGGTGCATAGTATAATGATCAAATGAAGAACACCGAGGGAAGGCAAAAAGGAAAAGAAGAACCGAATACATCTAAACTTGCCGTTTTTATGCTTCGCCTAGAGCAGCGCATCGTTTGGTTGGAAAACTGTTGTTTTTTCTACGATACACAGAGGCTTTTTCATTGTACCAGAATTGTTCACTGTGGTTAAGCAGAACTAGTAGAGAAAGGATTAAAGCCTGGTCCAAACGCTATGTTTCCAATGAATTTGAAGTATCAAATCCAACAATAATAGTAACAGAGACAAAAAGAAGCAGGCATATTAGATTTTGCTAGAAAAATCCAAGAAAATGTTATCCGCAGATAGAAAATTAATTCTTAAAAGAGTGTTTTATAGAAAAGAGTTAGCAAATATAAATTTCGCAGATATATAGAGAGAATGATAGCTTATGCTTTACTATACACAGCTGTCTAAAGAAGCGAAGAAAAAGTTGTCCAAATAGTTAAGATATAATAAATTATGAATGCGTTGTTCCAAAAAAGTTTGACAGTTGAGCAAATGGAGTTCGTACAAGAAAGGTATTTCAAGCACTAGCACATTAAGAAGTTGAGGAGGAAGCTCATTCTTTGGTTCAAAGAAAATTGTATTACAAACTGAAGAATCCTCTAGGGATGACCATATTTTTATAATGATGCTAAAATCATTTATACTGGTATCAAGTTTTTATACCTACTTTCACATTATGTACATCTTATGTTATATAAAGCAATCTAACAGTATTGGCAATACAAGTCTGGAACACTTTTTCTATTATCTTGCAGATAGGAAGTGCTTTCCCGGCCCATTGTCTTAGTCTTTACATCGTAAAAGTTAAATGGTATTTTTCTCGCGTTTTTTGGGGCCTCTTCTTGCGGAAAGTTTGCCATTTCGGAGAGAAAAGCTGAGCAAACTGCACACATTCCGCTCGGAAAAACTTCAAATGAGATACTAAAACTAAAACGGCACCGTCTATTGTATGCTTTGGTCTCTATTGTAGTTATATAACTTCTAAGTGGTGTACGTACAATTAAATTTATTATATTAAATATTGAAAGTGTTATTAGTAATTGTTGGAAAATAGTGCAAATGTGCTCTGGAAATCAATGTGTTTTCAAGCGGTATTTTTGGTCATGGGTGAGCAATAAAAATGTATTCTAATATCGGTAGTACCTACTCTTGTATTTTTGTTTATCGTACACTACCTAATGACTTGTGCAACGAAAACAGCCTGAAAATAAACGTAAAAGTTGTAATAATATCAAATAAAAAATACAATGCTTGATGAAGTGGTTACTGTCTAGAAGTACTGTAGATGATATTGTGCCTGTCCGGCCCTGGACGGCCGGGCATGTACGTGAGATCTGGAAAAGCTTCTTCTCGATAAGTGTTGTTATATGGTGCGAACTGTCGAGAACGTTCCAGAGCTGGCGACGCTACAATATAAGGCGCCATCGCATGAGAGTTGGAGACAGACAGTGAACAGTGTACAGCAGTGCAGTGAAAAGCAATACGCGACGTTCCAGTGGCGCGCGTGAAATAAATGAACTGTGACATAAATTAGTGTAGTGGACTAATATAAATTAGTGTAGTGACTCAGTGACTGTAAATAAATTAAGACTGTTAAGTATTAGGCTAGGCGTAGTGTACATAGTTAATAGTGCAAATAAGTAGTGAAATCCGTACCAAGTGTCTTCTTGCCCAATCGGACTAAAAATTTGTAACAATATGAGAAATACGTCACACTCAGCAATTCTTTTGAATAATTGTCTACTTGTAAATTTTAGAAAATATGTCGACATTTCTCTGAAACTATTCTCTTTTTCGTGCTCATATTTTTCAGTTCAGAAGTTTCAAAATTAGTAGTCAAAAAATGGTTACAGCTAAACCATTGCAAACAGCTCTCACTTACGTACTATAATCCCCTCTTAACTTTTGGCCTGCAGTGTATATATGAATAACTCGCCCAAAGCACCGAATATAAATTTACTAAATTGTAGTTTGCATATTTTTGTATTGGTGGCGCTTTTATCAGTGTTCCAATAGGCGCTGATTCTTTGATGCAAGGTCTAGCTGTAACCATTTATGTCCCTACATATTAAAAACGTGGTTTGCGTTTTCTTAAAACTTCAATCTAGATCAATGTATATCCAGATTTTGGAACTGTATCCAGGGTGACTAACGAGACCGTGAATTTAGTAAAAAAAAACGCTATATTTGGCAATTTTTAAATAGTTATCTATTGAGAAATTTCAAAAAATACGTAGACATTGCTCTAGAACTGTTCCTTTTCTTCATGTTCATATCTTTTTTCAGTTCAGAAATCTCAAAATTAATAGTAAACAATGGTTACAGCTGAACCAGTGCAAACAGCTCTCACGTACGTACTATAACCCCCTATTAACAGTTATTGATGTACTTTCCAACATAAATATTATCATGAATTGTCTGTGATGGTACCTATACATATAGAGAAGCCATCGAAATACAAAAACACCACAATAATTTTAACAGAAAAGAAGAAACACAGAAAGTCAACCGGACATGGATACCCATCGTAAGGACTTGAAGACGCTACCACATCGCAAGGGGGGCGGGGCTACCAAAGCTACCTAGTTGGGCCACGACACCAGTAACAGCTATAAATACAGGTGCAGATCCACTAACCGTCAGTATTTTGGAAGTCAACGAAGTGAAATAGCTTCTGAAGATAGCATCCACTCGTGGTGGCGAAACGTCAAGCCTTAATGCTAAAGGATGCCGGCCTAAAAACACAACCACAAATTCATTGTCTAATCTGTATTGGAAAAAAATGAAAATGGACAACGGCTTTAAAACCTCGTTGCAAAAATGAAAAACAAATGTAGTCCTCGTAACAAATGTCGGGATATATCCGAGGATAATATCCCCTCCCAGACATACGACTAACTGACTCTTTTCGCGCCATTCCCCTTACCTCTGACGCAAAGTTAAGCCAGAAAGACAAAAGACCCGATTAAGGGAAACAAAAACATAAGTCGGTCGCTATAGTCTCTCCTATTCAGATTTTGCCGACGTCGCGTCGTATCAAATGGGCGTCGTCTCCATAGGAGACATTCACCGAAGAAAGCCTTCGCCCCTGTGCCTTCGGAGGGGCCCAAAACTCAATTACCGAGACCTTCCATTACGGACCTGATTTAAATTCAGAGATGGCACCCTTTCTTCTTTCTATCCCGCTATGGCGATGAACGGCTCGGCAGCGGAGACCAAGGGCGTACTCTACGTCACATAAAAAAAATCGAGTCAAGTAGATTGTCTTTGTACTCCAAGAACTTAGGCTTTTTTATAAATATCAATATATTCAATTTTTCTGCACAGAAATCAATCATCAATATTTTATTTTTCATTTTCTCACATTTTGATTTTGGTACATACACCTCCCTGAACAGATTCAAAAAAAGCTACCCATTAATTATTATCTTTTACTCATTGGTTTGAGCAAATAACGTCTTAATTAAACACAGAAAAAAATCCAAAGCATTCAAAACGAAACACTTGTAATTGCCCACAAAACTGATATTAATTTTTCTTGTCCAAGTTGCAGCCCTGTGTGAAAAATTATATCGATTTCGATTGGTGCTATCCTAGTTATTGAGAGGTCAGAAATTGCTAGGTACGGTAGCCAAAGCGACAGACATAATCTGTACCTCAGAGGTCAACTGTAGTAAGTCCATTTTTGACGAAAATGGGTTTTGTATTGGTAGTGGCATAAGTTCAGTGAGGCCGTTCAGGGAAAAACACTTTTACTTACAAATTTTGATTATTTCTTGAGATAGCCAGTGTGAAAAAATATAATAAGTCACAGAAACACTGCGAGTATCTCCATCATAACGGGACTTAGTACATTAAGGCATAATTTCTAAATACTATGTCCATCAGACGTGGACTTGGTACAAACAGTATATATAATATGTCTAGCATAATGTACGCACTACTAACTTATACAACTATCCAAAGTTTCACTATGAAGCTAATAATACTCAAAAAAGACAATCGATTTAGCCAATATATTTCATTGAAACTGCTCTTCTGTAAAATTAGGCAAACGTGACTTAGTACAGTTGATCTCTGAGGTACAGATATAGTAATAGAAATATTTATTAAAAAATGAGAAACTTGTCATATTCAAAAGTCCCAAAGTTGACGACTCTCTAGATTTATGACAAAAAAAATTAATGTAATGCTTCTATTTGGGGACGCACTAAAGTATCCTTCAGTTGCTGTTTGAATTTTACTAAAAATAAAATACGTTCATACATTCTGGCAAAGCCAGCATTGTATGTGAGGGTTCGACTGAATAAGGAATAAGTTTGATGTACTGGCATTGAAAAACACAAATTCTCGCTTATATGGACATTGTGTGGCTCAAGTAGGTGCTGATGTGCTATACACTAAATTCGAAAAACTCAACTCAAACAAATTTCCTATCTGCAGCCGTCTAAGATCAGTGAAGGTATGTGAATCTCTAGCTAGAGTACATGTTAAAACGGCTCAATTTGGTATTTTTATTCATTATTCTATTAGCCTATGATTTCTTCAACAAACTCATTGTTCATTATTGCCATCATAGGCCAAGAAACATATATAATTTAACATTTCATCCAAACTCTACTAGCAAATGCCTAATACACATATAAGGCTACTATAATGATGGCAACAGCGGTATGCATCATAGTGTGCATTTTTTTCCGCTACGTGAATCATACCTGATTTTGGGTTAGCTGTTTTTTACTGATACTATAAAACATCTAACTTATGATTTAAATGTTTATATAAGTTAAAGTAATAAGGTAGTAAGCGTATACCCTAAAGAAATCTCAGAGCAGACGGATACAGCAACACCCAAACACAGCAAGCTTTTCTCAGACAATCTGATGAAATTGATCCGCCCCTGTGGTGAAATCCTCGCACCGAATAGGGGAGGAATAAGTATAATTGAAAGTCATTCTTAGTAGTGGCGTGGAATACACCTAAGGAATGGAACGTCTTAGGAATTTTCCGTACATCGACCCTCACAATTATCTTTTGCTCGAACGGTTTTAGTTGTATTGGCAATTCCGGACAAAATTGCCTCTTTTTATATGCGCCTTTGTGGACGGGCCTGTCAAAATATTGAATTAAATCGTCTGAGCGACCCTCCTTCGATCGGGGGAAAACGCACCCTTAGTGTTGTTTCTGCAGATATACCACTCCACTGTCTCTATTATATTTGTTTATTGTGCAAAATTGATGTCTGATCATAATCTAATCGGAAATACTGCTAGGCTAGGATGTTTGCGATTTTTAGTTTCTGCGGAAATTTCTCGTGAAATCTGATGATGACATTGTGGAAATGCCTCTAGTCCACTACACTACAATAACTATTGTCTGTACATGAGCCTATATCGCATATCATACAAATACTGACCAGTTTGTTTACTATGTACTATGGAAGGACTTCCACATGGTGGTGGGTTGGTTATGGTTGGTCTTCATACAGAATGGCTCTCTGACAGCTCATGAGTACATTATGAAATCCTGAACGATCATGCCTTTCATGGTCATTGTGAGCTATTAGAACGACATTTTTATGCACGATAATGCCTCACACACCGAGAATTGTCACTGAATATCTGGAAGAGATGGGAATTAGACTTGATTGGCCAGCACTCCGTTCAGACATCAAACCCATCTAATAGGTGTGGGATGAGATGGGACAACATATTCGAGGGCATACACCAGCTCCAAGAAGTGCCCAAGAACTGAGAGAGAGAGAGTTGCTAATTAAGAAATGGAAAAACGTCGACTAGACTACAATTCTGAGTTTAATTCAAAGTGTGCCTTGTCAACTACAAGCAGTCATTAACGTAAAAGAAGGCAATGCACGCTTTTAGCACATCTCATATTTTCTTATTATTGTCAGTATTGTTAATTGTTACTCGTTCATTAATAAAATAAACTTAATTTCCATTCACTCAATTGAGGTTTTGAATTAAGAAAAAAAGTACTTTTTTGTGATAAATGGAAAGATCATATATAAGTTTTATAACAAAACTGTCTTTGTTTTCTTTTTTCTCGCAATAATTCAAAAGTTATATCAAAATAAAAATGGGTTTTTGAATCGAGTACCCAAAAACACGCCGACGGCTCCCGAACCCGTGTGACGTCACCATGGCGGTAAGGATGCTCCTTTGACCAACGACGTCCTTCCTACTCCGATACTAGATTCTAGATTCCCAGCCAATCGCGAAAATACGTACTGCTAAACTGGTAACTAGCGTATATTTGTTGCAACACAGTCGATGAATGAAGTTTGCAGCTCGAGACGAAGTCTACGATTGAAATAAATATGTTTTTGAATGTTTGAAGTCGAAGTCAGATTACAGATTCCAGTAAGTACCTAATCAAATAAATTTCGTTGAAAAGATCTCCTCAATCGAAGGATGGCCCAGTGGTTAGAGATTCCGATAGTGGATCTCAGGGTCATTGGATGGAAACCCAGGCCTTCCAACTTTCTTTTTTAATTTTTTTTATCAAAAATTTTATTTATGTGCTTTTTGCACTTGTTACGCACATTTTTTCTACGATCAACATAAATATGTGTTTGAATCAAATTTTGTTAGACATACTACTTGCACCGCACAGTGCAAAAACTAAGTACAGGAGGCGGTGTACAATTCAAAAAATCAGTGGAAATGAGGTTTGTCCGTCAATATCAATCGCCATTAATTTTTTTTAAATGTAACAGTTGGTTAATAAAACAAAATCCCTTCATCCATTCAATTCCTTCATTTTTAATTTTTTTAATGTAAAAAAAGTAACTCACACTCGTAATCACATTCTGTTTATCACTTGGTATTATTATTTATTTAACTTTGGGCAATGAAGCTTAGCAATATTAAATTTTCATAAAAATTTGACAAGCACTGTGCAGTGCAAGTAATATGTCTAACAAAATTTGATTCAAATACATATTCATGTTGATTGTAGAAAAAATGTGCGTAACAAGTGCAAAAAGCACATCAATAAAATTTTTGATAAAAAAAATTAAAAAAAAGTTGGAAGGCCTGGGTTTCGATCCAAAGACCCTGAGAGGCCTGCGATCCACTATCGGGCTCTCTAGCCACTGGGCCATCCTTCGATTGAGGAGATCTTTTCATACCTTCATTGATTAGTACTTACTGGAATCTGTAATCTGACTTCAACTTCAAACATTCAAAAACATATTTATTTCGATCGTAGACTTCGTTTCAAGCTGCAAACTTCATTCATCGACTGTAGCGTCTTAACGCATGACTACCTGCGACAAATCGTGGGTCTGGGACATTTGCACAGGGAGGAAAGATTCTCAAATATTTATGTTAGATATTTGCTCTCACTGAACGAAAGGCGAGCTACTACATCGTTCATCGTATACGAAATATTTCCTTTCGATTAGCATGAAGGATTAGACTTGCCGTTCAAATTGCGAGCTGCGATTGTTTGCTTTGAAAATAGGGTACGTCGGCAAATCATCTGGGAACATATGAACGTGAACCGCCAAAGGCGATTTCCGATTTCCGATTTCCACTGAAACACCGATGTTTAGATTAAAATCGCATTTCGTTAATGTAGCTTTCGAGGAAGGTTTGTTTGTACTGTCTTCGCTAGATCATCTGGGAACTCGTTTCGTCCAGTGTGAAAATATCAAAGCATTGTCGACTCATCAATCTGCCATTGATGCACCATTATGATGAACATTGTGCTGAATCAGTTTATTAACGCTGGATTGAAAATGCAGTTGGGATAAAGCGGCAGTTATTTACAACAATCATCAACAAAATATAAAGTGAATGGAGTCCAGCAAAACATTCAAAACAAAAGAAAACTATAACGTTAACTAGCAACATACATACGTACGTTATTTGAACAAACAGCCAAAAACAAAAACAAGTCCAAAAAATTTTAAGGCTTTATAAATGTTTGTGTTTTGGTCCCTTTAGAGAAACAGTGAATTAGTTTTGTGTAGTGTTGTGCTACAAGAAGGAGTGAGTTTTCTCAGAAGGTATATTTGTAACTACATACTACTAATATTAATTATTATTTTCATTGTTATTAATATCTAGGTAACCTGATTTGAGAGATGATTTAAAAATAATTATCATTTTTTAAATCATCTCAATAATTATTGATCGTTGCCTTGTCAGCTTGAGGTTTATTCTTGGCATGTTTTGTTGCTTGTAGATATACCTACCTTGAGCAGGTCCGGGACCATTGATTATAGGGTATTTCGCAAAGCTCGATGACTAGTGATGTAATATAATCAAGTAACTATTACAAAGTAATCGTTACTAATGAGTAACTAAAGGTAACGAGTCCTCTATTTCGCAAAGACTTGTTACATTCGTTACTTTTGCCTTTTGCTCTCGTTACTCAAGGTCCGATACATAGTCCTGATTCCGCGCTAACGGACACACTACAATCACGCCACGCCGTCCGCAACCAGTAAATCCCAGGACTGTGCCAGAGCGTATTAGACCAGTAATGGTACACAACACATACAAAAACACATTATCGATAGTGGTGGTTTAAGTAGGCTTTAGTTTAATTTTGGTTCTATCAGTTTTATTTATTTTATTGTTCTTGTTTGCGAAGAAATGTCTTCAAACTTACTGTTTCTTGATAAAATATCTATCTTTGTATTATAAATATCTACCTACCTAAATATACTTGCCGATCTCAATGTTGTACAAATAACTAAACTAATTCAAAGGTAGCGCGGTCAACCGTTTAAAGTAAACTCTTGGTTATACGTATCCAAAAACTAACTAAAGTAAAGAGTAACGAATTCCAAGTGACGTGTGAAGTGGAAGGTAACGAGTCGTTACAAGTCCTTCAAAGTAGCTTAATTAAGGAGTAGCAGTTTCATTCACACATCCGAAACCAATCACAGACGACGTCGTTTCGCTTTTATTAAAGCTCGTCAGTGTGATTTAGGTCTCAGACAAATAAATGCAATTGCCTGTTAGTGCCCAGCTGGCAAAACTCGTATTAGTATAGTAGCAACATATAGATATTGGCGAGCAGTACTTTGAAAAAGTATTGGTTCGCCATCTATCTACCAAAGCCGGTACCTGAGCGTTTAGTTTGTGTCCGAGCACTGTTTATGTACCGGTACCTGAGCGTTTAGTTTGTGTCCGAGCACTGTTTATGTGACCCATTTAAAAGCATCAGGTATAGAAACAAAAATGAATACTACTACTACTACTCTTTAATTGAGTTAAGTTGCTTTTTAGCATAAACCGAATGTCGGGAGTGTTAAACGGGTGTTCCACAAAAAAGAGTTTGTTTGTTGTAGTGCCCGCAGGTTTCTATACCTGATACTTTTAAACGGGTCACATAAACAGTGCTCGGACACAAACTGAACGCTCAGGTACCGGCTTTGATAGATAGATGGCGAACCAATACGTTTTCAAAGTACTGCTTCCCAATATCTATATGTTGCTACTTCAAAGTAACGAAAGTTTACATCACTATCGATGACGTGGGAGGCATATCGCGTGTTGGTGTCCATTGCACTCCTCAGCATTGGAGCGTTACTGCCAAGTGGTCAAGTGGTCTAGACCAAGGAGAGAAATAGAGAGATTTTCTAGTAGCTTTGGCGCTTCTATATTGAGCTTTTATCAGGCACCATGGTTTGACAGTGCGATGGAACATGACATCATTACTATTATGCCTTTATTTCAGTATCGTTATATACAATACAATATAGGGCGAAGTTTTGCATATCCACTCCACTCAACCCGATACTTAAAAAAAATAATTACAATATATGAAACACAGATATGCATAATAAAGTTCCATCACAGATAGAAGGTGCAATCAGTGTATCAGTAACATAGGAAGTTATTATTTACACCAGACAATAGACGACTGCAAGAGAACAAGTATAATGTACACAAATTCAGGAAAAATGCATGTAATTTGAAAAACTGCCTAGGTACAGTTCTATTTTGATTCCTTTGACGTCTTTAACGTCTTTAACGTCTTTAACGCTAGATTTGTATTTAATGGTCGATTTTTCTTTATAGGTATCATTGGTCTTATTGAGAATAGTAACAACGTTATATGTGGAAGATTTCATAAACACGTCAATAAAAAAAAATTAAAGATCAATCAAGTATAACATTAAATACAAGGTGCCCCACGACGATTAAGACAAGCAATATATCGGAACTGAGCAGTAGTAGCTAATTATAATTTGGTGGTGTAAATTAGAGCAAATATAGTATCTATTCTTATTGTTGCGTCACCCAATGAGGTATCTGTTTTTGGTCACGTGACGCCCGATTCAAAAATGTTAATGGGACACCCTATATATTTGTGACTTTTTGGGTTCCTCCCGATAAAACAATTCCAACAAACTAGCGCACTTGGGGTCTAAAATGATTAATTCAAGAGCTACTGTACCACTACCATTAAAAAAACTATACTAAATGATTTAACTGTAGGGTACATGTTATAATCAATGGTAGTGGTAAGTACCTGTAACTCTTGAATTAATCACTTTAGACCCCAAGTGTGCTAGTTTGTTGGAAATGCTTTATCGGGAGTAACACAAAAAGTCACAAATATACAGGTGCCATTAAAATTCTGAATCGGACATCACGTGATCAAAAGCAAATACCTCATTAGGTGACACAATAATAAGAAAAGAAACTATATTTGCTCTAATTTACACCCCCAAAATTATAATTCGCTACTACTGCCCAGATCCGATATATTGCTTGACACAATCGTCGTGACACCCTGTATACAGGATAGGTACTAAATTGATATTTTTTCAACTGTGTAATTTGTTCAAATAAACCAAACAAAAAGTTATTTGAAAAAGTTGTTTATTGCAACCACTTCTATAGAAAATTTGAAAAAGTATCAATTTAGGACTCACCCTGTATATACCTCTATGTATGTACCTAATAATATTAATACATCACGAAATTTGATTAACTTATTGCCAAAAACGAAAAATAGATGAATCTCCCTTTCATAGGATAACCAATTAATAACCGTTGACATGCAGTGATTTGAATAATTGCTTGAGCTGGACCAGTGAAAATAATCACCGTTGATACACAGCATCAGCAAAGCTTCAGGTGCTCCGCGTCGCGTTTTAAATGCTGCTTGCCCATGAAGGTAAACAGTGATTGAAATAACTACCTGAAGCGAACTTAAGTCACCGATAAAGCCGCTGGCGCTGATCTTTAATTTGAGTTAACTGTTAACCATATATGGGGTAACAATGCATATTGCTAAGATCTGTTACAGCTACAACATAGTTTTAGTTAACCAGCGAAGGTGACTTCAATAATAAAAAAACATGATATTCGTATTGAGAGATGCATTCATACTCAAATAACGACATAGGCAATTTTACCCTGCAGATGGTTGTAAAAGCCGATGCGACAAAAATACAACGGACATCATATTTTGTATCGAACTGTCAATTTAAAAGGCAATATATAACCGATGCGGACTCATATAGCTATGTCGGTTTGCGTGAAAAACAAAAACAAATTGAAAAACGAAACTGAAATAATTTGCGATAAAGGGGATGCAGAATATTGGAATGTTTGGCAGTGTTGAGGGAGGCAAGGGGGAAGGGGTGGGAATGAATAATAAACTAACCACTGGGGAATTAAAATGTCCGATTACACCTGTCATGGTGCGCAACGGGGATATGCTGATTATTACGATAAAAAATTCAATCGCAATTATGGAGTTGAATCTCAGGGTCCGTTCAATACAGAGTGTGACAAATTCGCATGCTAGCGTTAATCTTTTTATCCAAAGTGATTTTTGATTCAACATAGATTAAACAGAAAAGTGTGTTGTTCAGTGTTCAGCATACAGATTTATAAAAAAATATGTTGGCACCCTTGAGATTGTACACGATACATAAGAAAAATTGAGTTAAGTTTGTTGACAATGCACACATCTCACACACTCTTGTTTTGTATAGATTATCCCGAGACCGTTTGCGCCATGTCAAGTCCTCATTATTTCGTAAAAATCAAGCTATATGAGACTCCTTCGTAGCTAAGTCGACATCCACAACAAAGATCTATTCTGAAAGACATAACATAATTGAGAAAAAACGAATATAAAATTAAAACCTTGACACCCTGTATCTTGAAAATTAAGCATCTTAAGACTTCATATTCTTATCTCAATGTCCATAAAAATCCCCTGTCAAGCGTTGTCGGTCGACAATGCGTCGACAATGTCAACAACTCTTGCAGGTTTGAGGTTAGGTTTGTTATTTATCCGATTGCTACGGTCACTTGTTTTGGTTGTGTTAGATTATGAATTGTGAACTTTGAAAAATGAGCGGCAGGAAGTGCAATACAAACTGTAATAAACTAAAATTCGATGGCACCTAACCTGTATTGTAACGTGTATGATTTATCTGCATATTTTCTACACCCTACATATGATAATTCGAAGCTAACGTCTGCTCACACCGCCAAAATAAATGCATTCCTCTTTAGACAGCTTGACAACAAAGGCATAGAGAAATGGGATAAATTCAATACTAGAAAAGGTAACGTATTTGACTTATTACTTAAAAATTATCACTGTGTTTACTGGAAGTTAGGTACATTAAAACCATTAAAATGCGTCAGTACCTCTACTAAAACTTTGTCGTTTTTCTTTTTTGTGAGAGTGACGACATTTTTTCACCAATATTTGCTACCCCTTTTGACAAAAACGTGTGCAAACATTTGATATTTTGGAGGATGCCTCAGATGGAGTACCCAGTATTAGGAGGGTTACTAAAACTTCGGCTTCTTCTGCCCAACTTGAGCGATTGTTCTCAAACTGGGGACATATTCGCACGCCTCTTAGAAACATACTGTCCTTTGAGCATTAAAAAATGCTGGTCCATTTATATTTTTCCCTTCAAGGTGAGAATACTGGGGTATTTTGGAGCCGATTCAGCGTTCGATCCTAGTGACGTACAAGAAGAAGAGGATGATCGCTAGTAGCCATTTCACCATGTAAGAATAAAAAAATAATGATCTTACAGTCTCACTAAACATTTGTCTATTTTTTTCGTTAAAACATGTTCAAGCGAAAGAACTGCAGCCATAGTTTTTGTACTAAACTAATTGTCGATACTTGTAACGTCATCTGTAAAGTCGACGTCGACACCATAGTTGACACGTAGACAACTCAATTGTCGACATGACATTGTCGACGTCGCCCAACCCTGCGTGTATAACACAAGTCTTATACCAAATCAAGACATCGAATCCCACCGTGACTACGCCACTGGTTCCAACACAATCTAATACATGTCAAATGCTTCAACTTGTCCTACAGCATAATCCTAGAACAATGTATTGGTGATATAAAGTGGCAAATTATGTCTCTCTTGCCTTTGATACAAAACGTCTCTTTGGGGAGCTAATAATAGTAAAGCCTGTTTGGGAAACCTTGTTCTTGAGAAATCATCGTCAGCTGTTCTGGATCCGTCCGTGGCTCCTTCGTATTTGCTTGACCTATATTTGTCGCGGAAACCTCTTTTGGGTATTTATCGATCGTCTGTTGTTTCGAGACCTACACCGTTTGAACATTACAGAGGATGGAATTAGTAGTATTCATCCAAAATATAAAGGCAACGAAGAGGTATTGTTGTTCCTCAAAGTTAACAAAAGGCTTTTGTTTAAGTTATGATCATGCTGCCAGGTCGCTCTTCACAATTTCCTATCAATCAATCAACTAATACTGGAATACAGTGTTCTTTAGCCGAAGTGATCTTCAGTGATCGGTGCCGGTAGTCTCCGATAAAATGACTATAATGAAGTACGTAGTGCAATATATTTGCTATCAATGATAGTTGATCTGTATCTATATGTAGAGACTGTCTTTTGTATGCAAAATGTTACGGTGTTACAGATTCCAGTTACACAGTGGACACAGGGCCAGGTTTGGAGTATTAGAGTAGGCTGCTCACTATATAAAAAATGTGTCAAGTGGTCTGACATTCTCTCACTTTGTACGCATTTCGGGTAAATTATAACTCTTAAGTTCTTTATTAAAATAATATACTCATGCTGCTTCTCAACCTCAAACTCCTAAATCATTTTTACCCCTTCCAAACATAGGTAGATCAGGAACCTCCGAAACGACTTAAAAATGTATAGAGGCTTTATATTTTTTCCTCTAATTGTGTGCATGGTTTATGATGTAACAAATTCCTAAGTAAATCATTTCCGTCGGTCCCATCGCCGTTTTCCAATAGAGGTAATCTCAGTAATCGCTGTACTACTTGTGACAAAAGTTGAGGTGTGATATTCTGTGGGATCATTGCTGGCAATATAGGTAATTCTTTTGAAAATCAATGCCAGTAATCAGCAAAAAATAAGCATTCTCAGATCCGCTACAAAGTTCGTGTTCTTTTTGCATTTCGGCAGCGATGTGTACAAATCTGGCAGGATAGAGGGGAATACATAGACCTTTTCTCTTTAATTAAGTTCCGGACTTCACAGGGAAGTGTTATTTTTGAACACCTAAAAAGACCTTAAAAAATAAAGGTCCCACAGAATCTTTACCAAAATTGGCTTTCGATCAAATGTCTATTGAAAATTATTCAATATCAGATTCCTTTGTCGGCAAATGAGAGTTGTCGGGTTAGTATTGAAAAGTACCCGATACTGTATTTTTAAGGGAATCAAAAAATCTTCCCTCCCCCCTCTACAGCTTTACCGCCTCCCAAGACAAGCCAAGGAAATCGAGGAACCTTTTGGCTGAAAAACTTGAAGGATTGGTCTGGAATGACGTCAAATCAATTGTTCAGAGCAGCTGCAGTTAGAATTACCATAATAATATCCAACCTCCGCTAGTACATGTGACTTGAAGAAGAAAATTTTAGAAACATTATTAGTAATCTGTCAAAATAAAGTTTGACCATTTTTCATATGTTTTACTATTTCTCCGCCGCCACAGGATCGATTTTCAAACGCAGTAAAGGCTTTTCGTTTTTGGTACAATAGTAATGTACCATAAAATGTCCTTGACATCTAATCAATATTTTCAAACTTACAGAGGGGCCAGGGGGAATCCATTTTGGATTATTACTTCGCGGTCACGGGATAGTTTTTGAAAAACCGAAAAGGTTTTTTAGGGGCCTGATTTTGACCTACTATGGTAAACTGCAGTTGTTATTTTTTTTAATTAGGTCAGAATTAAAACGAAATCTTATATTTCTTTATGGGACGTTTCGACTAATATGTAGTCATCATCAGGCATCAGAAAGTCGAAGTTTTCATTGTGTGAAAGAGCATGGCAAGAGTTAAACCACTGCTCACAGTAGTAAAACTCGACAAAAATCTAACAGCACAGCACAAGTACAATTAAAATTTATTTAAAAAGAAGGGACCAGTATATATCTGCAATTGATATATATGGAGGCTGAGGGCTACATATCGTCGAAGCGTAGTATAAAAAAACATAAGAAGATTTCGTTTTAATTAAAAAATTAATTAATTAAATAAAAAAAAAATAACAATTCAAGTTACTCAAATTCGAAACTATTCGCCGAAATACTTCCTCCGTCTGCATGGAAAGTAAAACAAAAACAACTTTGTGCATGCGTCGGATAATCCAATGCTGCTTGATTAGTCCTGACCTCGGATAAAGCGACTCAGATAGTGGGGGTTCTGCCTTATATTATTTTTTTCTTCCACGGAAAAGTACTGCAAAGAACATACCATTTACCTCCGTCTAATCCCAACAAAAGCGTACGAAATTCCTTGTTTAAAATAGCAGTTTCTCTTAAATGTACAACTGGAGCTGCGAAGATATTTTCACCGCGTTTACTCGGAGCGACATCGCAATTAATTTCAACCCCCAAGGATAAAAAGTACATTTCAGCTTTTCTCTATAAACCATTGTCTGGGAGGAATAGTAGTTAGTCAAAGAAGTGCATTAAAATTATGAAATTAATCACTTTAAAGTAAACGCATTCCGAAAGGCCTCCGGTAATACGAATAAGGGAAATTACTCGTAAACTGCAGGATATGGTTTTGTAGCAGACAAAGAAACGGAAAAATACGTAATATCCGAGCCAACGAGTACAGAACTAACAAGAGGAGACAGTAAAATTTTATGTATTCATAAAATCGTTTCACTACCACCCCGAACAGAATTGATCCTAGTGATATATTATACCTTTCAGACCTCCGAACATTGGCTTGGAAGACATAACTGCGGGCTGCAGAATTTTTTGTATTTACATAACTGTACAACCCTTAGAATCACACAGTGTTAAGGTGGTCGAAGTTAAATTTTGACACTATACTTATACAGGGTGTCCCAAAAAATAGCGTCAAGCGGAAGTCCAGAGATAGAGCACACCTAGAAGTATCTGACTCACCCCCATATATGTTATGCAATTTTTTGTAGTTTTCGAGTTATGAATTTGTTTCTGAATTTTAGAGAATTCTCTACCTCGACAACTTAAAACTGTCCAAGAAAAGTTTAAGACTTTTCCAAATTATCTTTTTTGCTAATTAATCTTCAAGAGTTTACTGTTCATACGTAAAGAAATCGGCTTAGCAAATCTGATGAAAGTCATGAAAATTATAGTGTAAGGTGAAAAATTTACGTTCTGTTAATTATGACTTAAATTTTCGAACTCGCAATTAAAAATCTAAAGAGGTGATTTCATGAGTTCTATGCAGGTCTAAAAACTCCTTCAAACTCTCAGCTATCATAATCATTAAAAAAAAAGGAGTACTTAATGGGGCTACTTTGGCTCGAATCGACCTTCAACCACAAGAGGCGGAGATTTCTTGAAATTAGCGATGGGATTTTAAATGAAACAATAACTAATTTTAGGGCACTAATAGCAGAATGACTGTCAGTGCCGCAATAAAAAACATTCACTGTTATCAGAGTATCGTTAGATGACCACCTGTGTCACTTTGCTAAGATTTTTTTTACATGTACGACTTCTTTTTTGTAAGTGGGAAATTGTAAAATGAAACGAAAATTGTCACATTTATTCACAAGTTTATTAAATTCCACAAGAAATTTTCAAAAATTAACAAATTTTGTTGTTTTTTTTGTTTATTCAGCCTGTGTTAATTTGTTGCGTAATTCGCTGATGTTTCTCTTTAGCATAAACTAGTTCTTTGTAGTAGCCCCAAACAAAAAACTATCGGATTTAAATCAGGTGACCGTAGCGGCCATTCAGTGGGTCCAACACGTCCTATCCATTTGTTGCATAGTCTCTTGCAGAAAAGAACATCGTTAAGTCCAGTTGTCGTGCACTCAAGGTCCATGGGAATAGCCAAGTAGTCAGACAACAGAAACAACACCAATCCAAACCGATAGCACTCAGAGCCGTGGGGAAAGCCATATTTCGAATCTGCGTGCACTCAATAGTCCGTAAAGAAAGCCCAATTGTCAAAATAATTCACCAAACAAGAGCGTATCGTTTTAAAGCCGCAAAGACAGACAGACGACTGAATAAGTACAACGAAAGCAACCTATGCAATGACACATTTTGAAAAGACATCCCAACAATATCATAGCTATATTTTTCTAACATCGTTTACTGCGTTAGTTAGTTTTGTTGTCGCTCAGGTAAAAACCGGTTTTGAACAATGCACTCCTTGTGGTTTTTTAGTAAGAAATAGGATCTTTTTTAACAAATGTATAATTTGTGGATCGTTTTTAACGTTTATTATTGCGGTACTGACAACCATTCTGCTATTAAAGCGTTAACATAAGTTATTGGTGAATTGAAAATCACATCGCTAATTTCAAGAAATCTTCGCCTCTTGTCTTTGAAGGTCGATTGGAGCGAAAGTAGTCCCATTAAGTACTACTTTTTTTCAATGACTGTGATAGCTGAGAGTCTGAAGAAGTTTTTAGACATGCTTAGAAATCATGAAATCACCTCTTTGGATTTTGAATTGCGAGTCGAAGATTTAAGTCATAATTATCGGATCGTAAAATTTTCAGTTAACACTAAAATTTTCATGACTTTCATCAAAGTTACGAAGCCGATTCTTTTATGTATAAACAGTAAACTCTTGGAGATAATAGCAAAAAAGAGAATTTGGAAAAGTCTTTTAATTTTTCTTTTGGAACAGTTTTAAGTTGTAGAGGTAGAGAATTCTCTAAAATTCAGAAATTCATAACTCGGAAACTACAAACAACTGCATAACATATATGGGGGTGATTCAGATACTTCTACGTGTGCTCTATCTCTGGACTTCCGCTTGACACTATTTTTTGGGACACCCTGTATATACGCTATGGTCTTTGAAAATCGTAAAAATCGTAAAAAAAACAAACATATGAAACCACTGAAATTTGATTTGAGTATTTTAGGGAGGCGCAGGCATCAAAGGGGAGTGAAAAGAAAAACGTTGGGGATTAAAAGAACTCTAAAATTATTTCTATTTTCTTTTTTTTATTAAATTTTTGATGGTACTTGATATTACTATTATTCAAAAAGAATAATGTGGGCTAGTCACATTCGGATTACATAATAAAAAAAAAATGGAGCCAAGCTGAGTGACTCAGTAGTTCCCACATATACCTAATAAACATAAAACATCAAACCCAAAAACTCTCGTTTATAAAAGTTTCTTGCATCTCCCTCCGAGGAACTAGGACGATACAGTTTTTATTCTGCAAGCTACAACTGGACGAATCTAAACGATCAGAAACCCTCAAACCGTCTAAAAACGAAGTTTGAGCTGTTGTCATATTTTTAGTTTTTTGATCATTGCGGTGCTAATGACACGATTTGCCATCCTCACGACGCCGACTAGTAATACTGTGCCAAAATTTTATTAAAATCAATTCAATAGTTTTCACGTTCGTTACACAATACAGACCGATCAAATATGTAATGTATACATCAGAAAAGTCGTTTGGTTTCAGTAAAATGCAAGGCAATGTTCGAATGGACCTAAAATAGCGTATTATGGCACTCAATCTTTCTTTTACAAGTCAAT
This sequence comes from Callosobruchus maculatus, assembly GCA_951848785.1. NCBI lineage: Eukaryota > Metazoa > Arthropoda > Insecta > Coleoptera > Chrysomelidae > Callosobruchus > Callosobruchus maculatus. Next base: position 5,379,034 of record CATOUR010000032.1, read on the forward strand.
GGACCATCTATTATGAATACAACAAATTTTTCAATTTCACAACCCCCCCACCCCCTGTCCATCCCAATTTCACCCCCACCCAAAAAAAGGTACAAAATGATCAGTAACCTCTAAAACGGCCAAAAACGAAGATTGAGGAATATTTGAAATTATTTGTTTTTGCTAATTACTCCGCTGCCTATACATATATTTTCTAAATTATAGCAGCATTACCTACTGCGACCCCACAGCATATCGCTACCCAAATGTTATCACAATCCATGCAGCGGTTACTGAGATTATGAGGCTAGCAAAACGCCAAATGACAGACAGACAGATCGACAGATAGAACGATGAAAATTAGTGTTACGTAGATTTTCGTTATATGTATAGGATATTATAAAACGCCCAAAAAGCATATTATCTCAAAATCGAAAATTATCGCGATTACAATACTCTCCTCACCCATCGGTGTGAGAAGTAATTGTAATATTTCCTGTGAAATGTATATCGATCAAAAACAGATAAGTTCCTAATTTTCCGATCTTACAATATTGGCATCTACAGCTTTTCCGAAAATATAATAAACTTTGTTATTTTACACCGATATTCTATGTATTTCTTTCTTTTTGAAAAATACTGATAATTTTTTGTATATTATTTCCTATACCTAAACCTCATACTTTCGGAGTACTAAATTCACATTGTATGCGCCCAAGTTAAAGTCAGAGGGATCAGAAGAGTTGAGCAGTCAGGCATGTGGCAGATGTACTTCGAAGTTTCAAAGATTGCATGGCTTGTTGTATTGAACTCAACGGATATTTTGCGCATTTGCTATAAATCGCCTTCACATTATGGTTTTTTGAAGTTAATGTCTTATTTTAACTTTGTTGGAAATCATGTAAATTTAGCAGTAACTCGGAAATTATGTCATTTGTGTATTGACAATATTTGATAAAAAATAATAAGTATTTTTCAGGGATTTTGAAAACAAAAGAGTATACAGGGTGAGCCATTTGAAATAACAAAGTTCACTATATTTTCAGAAAAACGGAAGATATGACAATAGTGTAAATGCTTTCATAATTTCGGCCGTATTGCAAAATCCCCATACCTACAGTATATTCAATCCCAAGATAGACTTCACATAAACAGTCGCATGCAGCATTAGCGTGGTTACTGTCCGCTGCCATCTGCGAACGCGCCAGCTATAGTCCAGTGCAATTATGGAATTTTATATTACTATTTGAAAAGGTTGCCTTATTAACCCATTGCAACTTAATAGTAGCCAGTTGCCAGTTTGAAATGATCATTTAGGCAATGACCACTTGACATCGCATATTTGGACCTGATTTCCAGTCAGTCTTGGGGGTTTCTACTTGCCGGATTATAACATACATTTCACATGGTGTACTGGACTATTAGGGACCCTACCGACATGAGCCGATCACGCACGCGGGCTTGTTTTCATTTGGTCTAGCTTGGCTGTGAATACAGTATAGAGCGTTCCATGCTCAGCTCACTCTGTATATATACCTGCAACTACGTACAACGCTTCTAACCAGCTTCTAAACAGCCCGTGCTAGTCTAAATTACAGATACGACTATAAATACTTGTTCAAACATTACAGAGAGCACCGGCGCGGCGCGGCGCTTGCCTCCAGCCCCTTGCACCTCCCCCTGCTCTGCAAAGTCTGGATTGTCTGCCCGAATAAATCAGAAAGTTAGTGTTTAATTTAAAACCCTAACTTAATGAACTTAATGATATATAGCCGTCTAATTAAAATTAAAACTATTTCAAAGACGCGGCACAATGCGATGACAAATCGCTTCGGCTGCATAAGGAACGGTTAATGAAGCATCGCGAGGGCAAAACGAGGGAGGAAAGACGGGCGGTTTGAAATAAATGGAGTGACAAACTAGGCATATATCTGTGATAATTAGCTAGATACATGGTTTTTTTGTCTACACTATTGAAACTGTAAACGCGTAAAAAATAATTAATGGCCCCATTAATCTTCAAACGGTAGTTAGGGTTGTGAGAGGTGCCTGAATAGTCGCTTACATACGGCTATCAACTAGCAGACAGGACAAAAATGAACTACGACGAGTATTATGGGTGGAATTATAAACCACCATGCTCTACTCTATGGTTCTTTAAGCGCACACGGAAAAGTCCTACAACGTCCTTTTTTCATCCAACCGAAATCTACTGACTGACTACGGTGTACTCTAAATAGGGGTGAGCCTTAATAGATACAATAGGATCGCAGGAGGCACAATCGCCCCGCTCACTTCCAACCTAACCTAGGGTTGAGCTTCCTGCTTATCTAGCAGTTTCAATCATCTGTCACTGTCCCGTGCGTTTCGGGTAGATGGTTTGATCTTAGATTTTTGGGGATTCCGAAAACACGACTCTGGTCTGGATAGAGATCCTGATCCCTGGACCGACATACATATTTTTAAAAAAGTTGCAGTTGCATTAGCAAAGTTCCTGCAGGTTCAGTGCTAGTGCAACTCAGTGCTCTCAACAGAAATGCTTGCCATTAGCTTCAGTGTCAATTACACTATTATTTCAAGAAAGCTGTCTGTTGGGCTTGCGATGCTTGCTTTCAATAAATACTCTCATATTTTCATCCAATCTAAAATGATAGCCAACCAATTATCACTGAGTTTTTGATTATGGTCTAGTTTTTTCCCAAAATTTAATTTTTGCGCGGCTCAATCGATGTTCTGGTATAGCTAAAAGCACTGCTCACTGCGCTTTACCTTGCAAGATGTAAGGCATTTTGTGTCATGTTGATGTATTCGTATTTCAACTGGTGGGTCAAGATTGTGGGCTTACTAAAACACATTTCACTTCATTTTTCATTTTCTGCGATTTTGCTAATAAGTACTGAAGAATTTGAAGGGCTCCAGTTAGAGGTATCATTACTTTTGACCTGACAGAAATGATTACTTTTGATGGCATTAAATGTGAAAATTTATTCCGAAGATATTCTACTGCCAGCAATAATGGCTGCTAGCTTTCCTTTCATTTAACTGATTTTGGAACTTTGCCAACGGCTGGGTATTACTGTTACCGCTGTTGTTTCTGGTTAGAGCTGATATGTTGCAAGGAATTTTCATCTTCGTATCTTCGTTAATCTAATTTGTTTGCATCTTTCTGCTAATTTAGTTGGTTTCTTCAATCTGAACAGGTTTTTGCTTATGTTTCATGGCTTGCTAGGTTGCTTGTAGTTTGAAAAAATTAAAAACGTCGATTTGACTGAAAATTTCAAATAAAATAAAAAAGATTGATATTGAAAATGCTATATTCTTGGAAATGTTATCAAATCTTACATTTGATCGTATAAAAAAATCGGGAATTCCCATTTAAAAAAATCAAGTTACCTGAGATTGAAATTAATTAATTAATTAGTCTACCGATTTCTCGAAGTAAAAAATGAATTCAAATTCGATCATGACACATTTCATGCTTAGTCACACCGCAAAGTCACAAGTTTTGTAATCGCTGCTTTTTTTCGGATATCTACTTATACAAAAAATGATAATTTACGCCTAAGTGGTTCGTTTAAAGCCTCATAATTATGTTATATGAATTTATCAGAGAATCGAAATATGCAATAATATATAGGGGGTTCCATTTAAAGATGTAGGTTTGTTATGTATTTATAAAATTTAAGTGAAAATATTTTAACGCTATAGCTTTCAAGGCCCTTTACCATGATCAAGTGCCAGATTTGTGAAATATGTCCACAATCTTCCGTCCACTCACTGTATATTCAGGAAAAATGTTACTCGATCATATTTGTAAATTATTTTTGTAAAAAAATTACTATACCTTTAGTTTTAGTACCTACTATAATCACCGCTGCTAAAGTCACCTGTTTAGCTGATGTTCTAGAAAAAGAACAAGTTTAACATAAACACTACATGCAGTACCCTGTGCGGTACTAAAACAAGTCTGTTTTGAAGTAGCACTATCTGTACTCTGCTATGGTTTTATTTTACTTAGATATATTATATAGGAAAGGCATTTACTGATAAAAAAATTTGCACAGCGGGAGCATCTCTAGTGCCTCTATGCAATATTATATGCTAAGATTTGAAATAAGTGAAAATCGGACTCTTATAAGCAGTCTGTAACGAATTTATTGTGTTAGCGAATATCTCTATCAGATGTTGAACTCAAATTTCAAATAGTATCTGTTTCAATGTTCAATGTTCAGTCGTACTTTGAACCTTGAATGTTCATATTCATCCAATTAATGGTTGTTACTTTGTCAATTTCTCGATTTCAATAAAATTTGAATGTTTCAAGGCTTTCAAAAACGATGAGACGTGATTCAATACTAGTTTATGAGAAGGAATGCTCTCGATGAATGAGAGAGAGAGAGAATGAAGACGCTGAAACATACCACAGGATAGGCTCGCCAAATGCAATATCGTCTAATACCACTCCAAAGAAACCGTTGTACCCTCTTACAAAGTTTGAATGACGAAGACATTAGAGAACTAAACTCGTATTTACCATTTCATCTAGAGATGGGCATCAAGAATTACTTTTTCAGATTAATCGGTATAGTTCTCAAACATAATTACTGATTTTAATAACAACAATGTCTTATTTGGGGTCCTTTCTAAAACTACACATGTTTGAATTACAGTGGCAGAGGAATAAAATTAGCGAAATACGAAACCTTTATCAGACCACCTCCAATATTAGGTTTTGAACGTCTTTCAGGCTTGGACATATTAATCATTTTTCAAAATCGCATTCATCATACTCGAATTAATTTTTCAAGTTGCCGGGCATTTAATGGCAGTCAAAAAATTATACAGATGCTTTATAATTTTGGAAGATGTCCAATTCAATTTTTTCAATGTTCATGCAATTTTCAGCTTTCTATACTTAAATTTGTGTCCATAGCTTAGGTTAGATTGAGTGGGTCGATTTTACACCTCCTTCCACTACGACCCTATGGTGTCTCACACCTACATATGTCCAGATCAGCCAGAATGTGCATACCATTACTCCATTCTAGGATCCCCGGGGGTCTGACTAGAGGGGTTTGGTATGCACACCTTCATGTGTAGTAACCCTGGTGTATCTCGCCACTGCAAGAGTACTTTCATATCTGCCGATTCTGAGATGGTTTTCCTGGCAGTGCTTTTCGCAATGCTCGCAAATGGTTATGATCTTATGGACACAGATTTAGTTCTTCCTCTCGAGGAAGAGGTATAGGCCAATTCGTTGATTTCCACTCCGCTTTGATATGGTTCCTAGCTTTTAAGAATAGATCTACATCAATGAGATTATCGACTTTTATTTTTTAATCCACTGTTTTCCGCTGGACAGAAGAGTATACTAATTTTTCTGCTTTCCTTGCAGCCTTTTTCAAATTAACTGAAAAAAAATTGAATTTGTAATAATGCTATCATTGGAGTGAAGCGTGATTGATCATAGAAACAGTCACAGGCACCTGATTCAACTGTCGGTGTTCTCAGGAAAACGCACAGCTCTACCTTCTTTCTCCAAGCAGCCGAGCTTATCTTCGTTCCGACTAAAAATTCATGCAGTTTTTTCTCAGCGTCGTACGTGCCGTCCATGCAGATTCCCATGTCTCCCACGCGACTTGAATGCCAACTGGATTTTTGTTACATTCCGTGAGTCCTGGAAATTTCGGCCGCGAACGTCTTTTATTAAGAATTCCGAATTAAATATTATGCTGATTTTATCTTCCTCGGCTATTTGTTTAGAACGCAGCTCCTTTATTTTATGGACTTGTTGCAAAAATGGCTTCAAATAGACTGAATACTTCCAATTCATATTCAAGTTGCTTGTATAAACAACTGTGCGATTAATAATAAACGACTTTTATTTGTAAAATCGCCTCTACCTTGCCAGGCCTTCACAGTTGCAAAATAGGTGTATCCAGGTTTCATCATCCTCCCAGAAAAATCGGCATTCGTTAGCTTCAAGAGCTTCATATGACTTCCGGCAGGAGACATCCCCTCCCGAGAAGTTTTTTATGGTCCATTATCTTATATACGCAACAGATAAGCTCTGGTTCTATTGATTGTTGTGTAGCATCTTCCCAGGCTAATTAATCCATCGTCTCATTTCCTCTATGACATCGATGTTCTCGCAACTTTAATTAAACCTAATTTCTAAAAATAATTGTGTGGTTATTTCTTTGTACCATTGTCTTTCACTGACCGTTTAATAGAAACCACATACAAGTATACTCTATATAGGCCTTACCTACGTTTTGACCACCTCTGTGGCCTTACTAATGCAAATCGATAAAAAATCAATTTTGATTAAGTCACATTTGGTCACATTGACAGTTGTTCCATGATACAGCTTTTTTGTTATCCAACTTCCTAATAGTTAAGGCAATGACGAGTGATTTTCGTGTCCAGCAAGAAACCGGATGACGCTTGGTATTTGAGTTCTAGATGCATTTGGAAACTTTTTTTTCATTGCACCATAACTCCAAAATGGGAAGAATCGTTTAAAACGTGAAAAAAATCGTTAAGTAACCGAATGAAAGGATACGTAAGCCATTCAACAATCCCTCCACCAATTGGGCTTAAAAAATGGTGTTAAACATAATAAAAATGGATGTCATTGGACCTCCCAAGAACATGTATGAAAAACGTCATCCGTTTTAAACAATAAGAACAATTTTTAACGAAAATGCCGTGAAAAATCGAACTTTAAGGTCATATTTCCCATAAACTGCCCAGCAGAAACAGATGACAGTATTTTTTGTGTTATCTACAAAGGAAACAAATAATTTTCCATCAAGTCCAGATCGGTTCCGTCACGATTTTCTTTTTCACTTTAAGAAAATCAGTAGGCAAGAACCGCCCGTCGATTTTGGATGATGATCTTTTGGAACTTTTGTTGATCGGTGTACTAAAATGCTACCGCATTTTAATTCGGTTACTTAACGATCTTTTTCACGTTTTAATACCCCGTTTTATTTCCGATCCCTCCCATTTTGGAGTTGTGTCGCAATAACAAAAAAGTTTCCAAGCTGCCTCTAGAACTCAAAGACCAAGCGTCATCCGGTTTCTTGCTGGATAATAAAATGACACGTCATTGCTCTGAGTATAATGGACTAACGGTTGCTCTGAACTAAATAAAAGCTAGTGATACATCTGTATATTCAGATCATGATACTATCTATATTATGGGTGAATAATACAGATTACAATTCCAGAAGAGAGAAAACCGCATTTCATTCAGGATCCAACAAACCATGAGAAAACATTGAAGAAACTTACGCTTCACTCATTAGGGAACGCTGATCAGATTTTTCCATGAAGCATATCCAACCATTCTGAGTCACAATCAACTGATGAATCAGAAATCCAATCATGACAGGCTTATATAGGCAGATTCCTTTTTGTTTTATAACTACTATACTTCTTGTGTAGTAGAGTGCTTGCCCTTGTAGCATAAATCTTGACACCGGCTCTGTTTATTTTTTCAGTAGCCGGTGTACCTCAATCTGTTTCTCTGTATTGGAGAAGGGCCTTCCAACTGGGTCTCATTATCTTGTACAATAATTTGGTATTTTTCATCCAATTGGGGCAAGGTAGAATTTTTGTACATCCTACTGTGCTGTTGACATCTAATTGGTTACGAATCACGAGAAGGACAAAAACGCAAGTTCGAAAATCAGTACCTATAAGTACTTAAGTACCTATCACGTCCTGCAACTGAGCTTCCAAATTGAAATCCACGCTATCTCTTTTTGCATGATGAAGAAAGCTGGTGAGGGTGGCCATCTGTGTTTCTACATGCCTTTTTAGCAAAAATTTACTATTTAAGCAAAATCTATCGGATAGTGTTGCCACACTACAAAGAAAGTAGTAATTTCAAAACCAAAATGCCTTATAGAAAAATCAAAACTGAAATTTAGTTTTCTGTATTTCGATAATTTATTACTATGGTATTATCAAAAGTGTTTGCGGCAGTTAATGAAGTTGTCCACGACTGTATACATAATATATAATGTACCTGAGATATAAATTCTGTTTCTTTCTCGTATTCTACAGCTATAAATGATTGCCAACAACTGTTACTACTGCTACTATTGAAGACACCCAGATATCGTATTACATTTCCACGTGTTTCGTCGGCGCGGTGAATAGGAAACGGTCTCTTAAGAAAACATTGTTAGTTAAATAAGAAACATTTCAAATGACTTAATATCTGACTGACAGACAACACGGAACACATTTTAGTAACACAATTTTATTTTATATTGACATATCCGGTGTCACTGAATCCGTTAGCTCATTAAAAGTGTTCATAAACTGAGTTAAGAAGATCATGAGATAACTGGATGGCTTTTTGACCAGCTGGATTTTAAATATGTATAATTAAGATAGTATTAATTCAGAGGATTAACTTTTGATACGTTTGGCAGGATTACAACTGATAAAAAAAGAATTCACTTGGTGAAATCAAGAAGGCTTGGAATAGGTACTCGAAGCGTTTTGAACAGTCCTAGCAAGAAGACGTTCGAAAAATGTCTAATTAACTGTGTCTTTTATATACTACTCGCAAGTGAAATGTGAACAAGTTAAAAAAGGGATATTTGCAGAGCTTGCCAGTACCCTCTCTAGTACACATTTATTTATCACTTGTTGTTCATTCGGATGGTATATTTATCTAAAAGCCAGCACCATATATGCGGTATTCGGCGAGCAACGTTTGAGCTCATATCGTCCGCATCTAGTGCTTCCACTAACTGCAAATCGTCGTGGCTAACGGTTAGATTGGTGCCAGGAACCCTAGCAATGCTGAGTGGCATCAGATGGCCTTCTCCGACGAGTCCAGGTTTTGTCTGTAGGTACATGACGGTCGCCAACGCGTTAGACAACGAAGGGGTGAACTACGTGACCTCAAGTTTGCTTTTGAGCGCCAGGTACACCGTCCTATTGGTTTGATAGTTTGGGGTGCCAGTGCACTTAACAGCAAGTCACCTTTACTTGCGATTCATGGCACAACGTTATGTAAGTATAAGGTGCTAGAACTAGTTGCCGTTTCATATGTCTTAGTCCTCAAAGAGGGTTTCTTCCAGCAAGATACCTCGTATCCTTATATTGCAAGGGTGGGATTGGACGGATCGCTACATTCGCGATTTACCGAATCTTCCGTCTACGCTGGACATACTGAAACGTGCTGTGAGGAGAATTTGGGAGGTAGTATCTCTTGCATTTATCAACTACCACATTACGAGTATGACGCGTAGACTAAAGAAGGCGTATTCATCAACGTCCTCTCTAGTGCTGCCGCACTTCAGCAGCCCCTTTCTCCTCAGTGTTCAAATTTCAGTTGCGCTCCATCAATTTCAATCGATAAGAAGTGGTTTACTGAATTACGTTATGACCCAACTAATACCAGTGACGCTGAACACACAGGTCGTCCCAAAAAAGTTCATCAACTACTGAAATACTAAATGCTGCTACATGATTCACCATATCCTGCAGATTAGGCCACATTCGACTATTTCTTGTTTTCAAACCTAAAAAAATGGCTAGGCGCAGGGGATTCGGACAAAGAGGTCTACGTTGTAGCAAAACCATTGAAAGGTATTATTATTTGGAAGGAAAAAAATTGGAAACACATTGGACCGAAGAAGGAAAACTGAAGTCAAGTTGATTGAATCAGTATTTCCCACACATTACTGTGATACCAGTTTATTACTTCTCATAGCATGAAGCTTTAGTCCGAGATCCCCTTGCAACCCAATCATCGGCACCCCCCCCCTAAAATTGTCTTAAGCCTTGTGCCTTTCCTTCACAGGTCAATGGACAGCCTATTATCAACACTACATACTTTTCAGTTTTACAACCCCCCACCCCCCTAGCACTCCAAAACAAGTTTGAGCTGTTTTCATATTTTTAGTTTTTCGATTATTGCTACGCTGCCACTGACACGATTTCTAACAACCATACGCGTTTTCACCACGGTAGTAAGCAAGTAAAAATTTATCAGTTTTTCACCTCTATAACGCTAAAAAATGAAGTTTGAGCTGTTTCTATATTTTTAGTTTTTTTATTACTTCTGCACTGCCACTGGCACGATTTATAAAAATCGTACGCATTTTCCATCCTCGCCACGGTGGTAATACTGTGTCAAAATTCCATTAAAAGCAATTCAATAGTTTCCTCGTTACACAATATAGAACGATCTATGATCGTCTGTTTACACCAGAAAAAATTCCTTTGGTTTCTGTAATGGGCAAGGCAATCTTCGGATGGTCCTAAGAAAGTCTAGGTCTTCCTTTACAGGTCAGTGGACAGTCTATCATGAAAGCAACACGTTTTTCAATTTTACAACCCCCCCACCCTCCAATCACCCCAATTTCGCCCCCACCCAAAAAAGTAGAAAATGATCAGGAACCCCTAAAACGCCTAAAAACGAAGTTTGAACAATATTTTATTTTTTTCGTTTTTTGCTAATTACTCCGCCGCCCATGCACCGATTTTCAAAATTATACAACATTACCTACTAAGACCCCACAGCATATCGCTGCCCAAATTATATCACAATCCATGCAGCGGTTACTGAGATTATGAGCGTAGAAAGACGTCAACAGACAGACAGACAGACCAACAGACAGACAGACAGACCGACGGAAATGAGTGATGTGGATTTTCGTTATGTAGACATCATAAAACGTACAAAAAGCGTATTATCTCAAAATCGAAAATTTTCGAGATCATAATACTCCCCTCACCTATCGGTGTGGGAAGTAAAAATGGAAACACGCTGGACCGAATGTAATTATGTAGAGAAATAAAATAATTGTTTTCCGAAGAAAAAAAATGTTCCTTTAAAAGTCACGCACTTATCAAAACACCCTTGTACTATCCCAAAAGTACTTCCTAACGCCATTTCCTCATTTCGCAAAAACTGAAAGTACAGTGATTTAAATACACTGTTCTCATATCTCTAGGACGCAGCTATTGTTATTTTATAACCCCAATGGAATATCTGCCATTATTCTTAAAAGCTAATTTCGTTAATGTTACAGCTTCCTGATATCACATTTTCATGAGTACACGCAAAGTTAATTACATGCATGCTTTCGGAGAAAGTAAACCACAAAACGACCATTCAGCATGCACGTCATTGTTAAATCTCCTCTATCTTCAGATCTTAATTCTTCTAAACGTCTGTTATGACCACTACTTCAGGTTTACAGTATCGTTGGAGTGATCCTGAAACGACTATAAACTTCTCTTTCATTGTGAAAAGCAAACGTTAGGTGGTTTGTACGATTTTACAATGGGTACTTAGAATGGAAAGTGTTACGCCCATACACTTGAACTTACGATATACTCGCATTCCGACAGTGGTTATGGTCAAACGAGAACACTCTTACTTTTGCTGCTGCATTTGGATAAATGGTTTCATTTTTTGTTTGTACAAGGCGTATATTTAAAAGTGAACTGGGCTCATTTGGGTCAAGATAAATCGATACGTACAAATTATGCCAAAGGCTGCATTAGGAAAATAATTTGGGGCTCTGTAGGCACACTATATCGCAGAAATGGATGCCTCGCAATTGTAGCTCTTGTGATGAGTTAGAATGAAGCTTCTATATGACTGAGATCATCTGCATGTGAGCGTTAGCGAGAGTAGGACAACCAGGAGTTGATAGTGCACTCACCCTAAAAAAGTGACACTAAGGCCCGATTTTATCAACATGCATATTTAACAAAGAATTTAACAAAGCTTTTCTATTGGATGTTATTTAGCAAAAGCTTTCTATTGGGTATTGCGGGCTAGGTTAATAAATATCGTCCAATAGTATTTTATCAATATTGAAAGCAAAACGTCAAAGCTGGATGACACTTTTCAACTATTGTTGTAACAGGTGTATATTTGTTGCAACATAGGCGATAAATGAAGTTTGGAGCTTGAGACGAAGTCAACGATCGAAATAAATGTCTTTTTGAATGGTTGAAATCAGATCACAAATCCTAGTAAAAAAGTACCGAATCCCAAATCAAATATGTACCGCTGAGGCGATCCCTTCGCCGAGATGGCGGGTGGCCGAGTGGTATGGTGTTCGACAACGCTTGCTTGCTTTGTGGGAGGTGTTGATGGGTGTTGGTTCGAGACCCAGCCCGTGCAATTACTTTTTTTTCATTTTTTTTTAACCAAAATATTCACTGATATACGTTTTACTCATATTACACACATTTTTTGTACCATCGACATAAATGTGTTTTTGAATCAAATTTTATTAGACATTTTACTTGACATATTGCAAAAGCTAAGTACCGGAGGTGGTGGAGAATTCAGTCAGTGGAAGTGAAGTTTATCCGTCAATATCAATCGCCAACTGCTCTGCGTAAAGCGTATATCAGTGAATATTTTGGTTAAAAAAAAGAAAAAAAAGTAATTGCACGGGCTGGGTCTCGAACCAACACCCATCAACACCTCCCACAAATCAAGCAAGCGTTGTCGGACACCTTACCACTCGGCCACCCGCCATCTCGGCGAAGGGATCGCCTCAACGGTACATATTTGATTTGGGATTCGGTACTTTTTTACCGGGATTTGTGATCTAATTTCAACCATTCAAAAAGATATTTATTTCGATCGTTGACTTCGTCTCAAGCTCCAAACTTCATCGATCGCCTATGTTGCAACAAATATACATTTTAGTTACAACTGTCACATGGGTTCGGGAGCCGTCGGCGTGTTTTCGGTTCTGGATTTAAAAACTAATTTTTATTTTGATATAACTTTTGGATTATTGCGAAAAAAACAAAATAAAAACAGTTGATCTCTCCATTTATCACAAAAAAAATTAATCAAAACCCTAATTTTTTGTCATCATTACCATTTAGCAGAAGAAAAACCAGCGAGCAATGTACAGTTTTTGCGGAATCTGATTGGTTGAAATTAACAATTGTTAAACTTTTTGTTAAACAAGAAAATGCAGTTTTTCACTCATTCAGGATGGAAAATCAGGCTGGAAAAGATACTAGATGGTTCATAATGGTCGATTGTATATAAAGCATGTCATTTTTAACCTTTTTGAGGTAAACTTCAAGAGAAATCAATAGTTTTCAGAGTACTTTGACAGATGCATGTTATTGAACGGGCTGCTCTGATTGGTCAAAGCCTTTGTTAAAATGCCCCTGTTGATAAAATCGGCCCTAAATTTTCTCCACGCAACTGTTTTCACTGTAACTAAGCGTATGACCAAAGGATAGACATTAGTAAATGTAGCCTCAAAAACGTTTTCCTAGATAATACAGAAATATATTCTACGTATTAGAGTCGATGAATCGTTGTCGTCAATTTTTTCAGCATAATAGTTAGTCTTCATTTTGCTACAATTACATGGTAACAACAACATGATTGACAAACTTTTGCTAGCACTACTCTTGCACCTAACCGAGGTTAGCAAAAAGTTTTAGAAGTTATAGATACTTTTGAGTTGAATTTTGAATTTGAATAATTCAGTTACAAAAAACAAGAATCAAATACAAATTTTACAGTGTAGTTTGTCTATAATGCAGCTGTTAGGTAAATGATGAATTAAATGTAAAACATTTGAATTTTTGGCGAAATACTAATAATGAAAAGTGTTTATATGTTTTTGGTATATAATTATAAATAATAGCAACGTTATGTGAAAAACTTCGTTTGAATAATGTAGTGTTTTGGTATTATTATAATTTTGTTCACGAGAGGTATATTATGTATATTACTACTACTATACTGAATGTAATATTTTTTCTCCGCGATAAACGGGCTGTGAGGTTAGCAATAATTTATATAAAGAAACTGAGTACTGCTATTTCACGAAGTCATTAATTACGAGCTGCAACATGGCCAAATTTACGTATTCTAAAGATAATTTGAACACAATTGTTTTGTATTATTTGGATTATTTTCTCAGTGAGGTAGTCCAAGAAAAGGTACGAAGCCTTAGATACATTTTTTGAGAAACACCTTTAACGTTTTAACAAATTGTAAATGTTGGTTATTGATTTGAATTTTTAATTTTGAAATAACATAATATTTTTTCGCTCAGTACAAAACAACATAATTTTGGACTTGGACTGGATTTATATTCAGGTTATGGAAGAGAATTACTTCAACTGATTTATATCCCTTTTTAACATTAATCACATCTACTAGATTAAAGCAATGCAGTGCAGTGCAGTGCATTGAGTGTCGTCTGTAATTCTGACAATCACAATCGGTGGTTGTTATAACGATTTCAGATCGTAGATGGATGACGCAATACGCTGAGCCAGTAAAAGAGCAAATAAGATTTGATGATCAGATCTGCTATTGATATTAAACTCGTTAAATTGTATTGTTTTACTTGAGCGGCGCTTTTTATGGAGTCTAAGCTTCTGAGGTCAAAATGAAAGAAATTAACTTACCCCAGGTGTCGTTGCCTGCGGACCATAAGGGTACCTCGTCCAATCCAGGCTTTCCTCCTTTGTGGTGTCCAATAAAACAACTGCAATAAAACAAGCAATAAGAAACGTGGTATGAAACGGGATTAAGAAAAATATAAGGTTCTAATAAGAAATGCATGTGTAGCGATGCAGTCATTTTAGGCTCTGGTAAAGGTTAAGATAAGTCGGTTCAGGGCAGGGATTAAAAGTGATGCTAAAATCACAGGAAATAAAAAAGGCGCCAGTAGATTGTATGTAATTAAGCAGATTGAATCAGTATTTTCCATACTTTTACAAGTTATGTTACGATTATCATGGGTGCATATCTCAGCAGTGGTAGTTTTTGAACAAAAAAAAAAATGTTTAAATCATTTATATCTAAAAATGAACAAGAAGTTGTAAATTATTTAAGAATCATATGTATATGTTTTAACTACTAACTGTGAGAGGGACCATTTTTTTGTCCTGCAAGCTCTGTCGCAACAATGATCAGTCAGCTTTGTTTCTAGAGATAATAGTTATAGTTTGAATGTCTACCTACCGATTAATGGATTTAGGTACTAGTGGCTTTCATTTGGTAGCGCTTAAGCGTAGGCTTTTGGTACGATCAAGCTTATAGGCACAAAACAGCATGTATTCAAGCAGCTCTCCCGACCAGGTGGGCCTTTTTCTCAGCACGTAAAATTTTCGACTTTTCGCGGCTCTTCAGGATGTTTTGTCAAATCTCTAGGATGTTTAAAGCACTACTTGACGATATGAGATTAAAGTATTCTAACATTGTATGGGTAATAGAATGGACACACTTCATAGACAGAAAAGCAAATTTTGCACATCATATTAGCCACAAGATACATCAAATATTTAGAAGAATATGAAAACTCATATTCTGTATATTTAAATTAATAAACAAAAAGTGTGTTGCAAACAACCCAAATGTAAAAGTAGTATCAATAACAGAACGCCTTGTCAGGATACTATATATTCATCATACTCCTTACTGGAAACCTAAACACCCTATCGTACAAAAGTATACTTTTATCTGTATAAGAAACGATATTAATTCGAAACAATAAAGCGCCTCTAAAAATCTAAGCAGCCATCTTTGGTAACAAATAGACAATAATGATAAGAGTTTCAACTATGAGTTCTACTTTTTCTACCACAGTTTCTTGCATCCTTCATACATTAGAGCAATGACTATGTTCTCTAATATTACACACCGTTACAAAGGCCGCTGACGTTTGATTAGGCAGAAATTTCTTTCGGCTGCTCCCAATTCCAAGGTTTCCCAGATACTTGTCGCTCTGCCCAATGTTACTGCTACACAGACCGCTAGACTTAATTTCCATATCACTTTTGTGTTTTTTTACCCGTGTGGGGGCGGGTTAGAATATCTCCCATCGTATATCCTGCGTGTCGTAAAAGGCGACTAAAAGGAACTGAACTACATAAGCAGTAACCTCTTCTCAACCAACAGCTTTGGGTGGACGAGTTGACAAGGGTCAGGACACCTTCTTGTCCTTGGGGTGAGAAATTGCCCCTAAAGGCAGATGAACCGGTAGATACATCTGGTCAACGGCATGAGGATGCAGAAAGCAAATGGAAAACTACTGCATTAAAGATCTTTAAGATATCCCAAGAGAAACTCGTAAAATGAGTTTAACGCATTTTACGAGTTCACAACATGTCTGTTAAGACATTGTGACTATGATGATGATTTGTGGTTTTTAGATATCGGTGTTTGTGTCCACTTGATATTAGCAATCGCTGCACTTTATTTTAATGAAATTTGGGCAAGGACAAAAACACAGAAATTTCTCCAAACTTATTTTAGGTTTTA
Organism: Callosobruchus maculatus; assembly: GCA_951848785.1. Taxonomy (NCBI): domain Eukaryota; kingdom Metazoa; phylum Arthropoda; class Insecta; order Coleoptera; family Chrysomelidae; genus Callosobruchus; species Callosobruchus maculatus. The sequence goes on from CATOUR010000032.1 coordinate 5,395,319, forward strand.
CTTGTCTTTTTTTTTAAATTGGGGTAATCGAGGATTTGGGAACTCGAAAATGTATAGTATTCAAGGAAGATTTTCAATCGCCATGAAAAAAGCGACCCTGGGTCTATACTTTTCAGACCTATAGAAAATCCTACACTTGACAATTCTGTAACTTGAAAACTACCATTTTGATTATAATGAAACAGTATAATTTTTTAAAATTGTATCAGTAGCAGCGGACAAAAATATAAAAACCGATTATGCTTGAGATGTGATGTGATAAGAATATTTGTTTCCGCTCTAAGAAAATTTACTTGATGAGGAAAGATTGAGTAAGGATGTCATACTTTCCAACTACTGAGCTCCTATAACTCCTATTTAGAATACAAACAGCTTGAGAATTGAGAACTGTGGAGTACCATGAGTCTTGGTTCATGCATATCGACAGACCGCCACAGGCCTTATAGTCATTGGTAAATGATTCATCATTTTACCTGTGTCCAGTTATACCCCCATAAAAGCATTGTTGCGCTTGTGGTTGTGGGGACCTCGAAATACAGATGTTCTTATGTATAAACCAAGTATGTGATATGCCATATATTTATGTAAGTATAGTTGTGAATGGAATATAAACAATGGCGGACAGGTGGATGTAACATATTCTTCTAGTTCAAAAGTGCATGAACATTCTTTATATTCTGTGGCAATCGGCATTCTTCAACATGAATTTGGAAAAATACTGTATAACGTAAAAATTCCGAATGCTTATACAGATGCCCTTAGATACTTGTTCCAAGAAGGTCAAAATCTTGATTTAAGATTTCAGTATTCTTACTCTCAAGACATTTCCAGTTTTGAATTGAAACCTTTTACTCAATAACCCTATATGATCAAAAATATCACATTCTCGTTTTAAGATTATTACAGTTTTGCGCATATAGGAAGATATGGCATACTTGAATGAAAGCACATATATTATTGGTTCGAGAATTTATTTTTATGTGTGTGGGGTGAAATAAGGAAGTGGTTGGAAAGACTCCAATCATCTTCTGAGTTATTTTTACCTTTTATCATTGATCTTAATGAAATTTTGATACCTTATTATACACCGAGAATGTGTGGGAGGTACTGTTCGGCCATTTGGCACAATTTAATGTGTATTGCTGCAGTAAACTACACAAATAAATAAATCGTCCGCGTAGACGTCACTGTGTTCAAGGGTGCCGCAGCCTTGATCCTCTACTGTATATGAATTTACGAATGCAGCCGAATCACAAAGCGAGAACCTCCAATTAGCAATCCCTCATGCAGGTTCTCCATTCCACTCTGTATGCGCACTGCAGGTAACGCCATAAAAACGCAACATGCAGAATCGCGGGTTTTGTTTGAATTAATTTATGGCACCGTTATAACCTTGGTTCGTACCTTGTAAACAATTTGTTACGCGTAATTTATAACTTTTATGCTAATTCTGGAAATCTCATATATGAATTGTTGAAAAGAACCGAAGCTGCATTTATTCCTCGCGTTTGACTACATCGTTAAAAGTCAACCAGTTATAAATATCGTCATCGATTCGAGTGCGTGTGTAACTTGATTATTTCCGTAGAACAAGAAATGTCTAGCATTACGTTAGACACTTTGTCTTCGGCTGATACTTTATTTGAAGAACCTTGGTCAAGGAGTGGAGATTAGTAAAGAGAAAACATTTTTCATTTGACTAAGTACCTTTCATCGTCTTTGACACAACAAAAAAATGAATCCAGTACTCCCTACATTATCGCTTTGCTAAATTATCACAGTCTTAAAAGATTAGCTAACTAACGTAAGTAACTAAGTCACATAGTTCAGAATCAACATCTATCCAGAAAGAATCAGTAGAAAATTGGAGTTTTTCCGTCTGTCGATACCCATTTTCACAGGTACGAGGAAATGCTCTAATTTTTATTAGGATTAAAAACTGTAACTATAACGTCAAGCAACATTTGAAAATGTTACTTATTATTTTTATGGTCAGCCTCCCGCTAAGGCTGAAAGCCTATGGCGCTGTAGAAGCGCTGAGCTGATAAATGCTGGAGGAGACTGATTCGGGGAGCAGGGACTTCGACCTGGTAAGGATGAGCTCGCAGAGCCTCTCTAGTGTTCCTCGTTCGGACGGCCTTCGATGTTATTATCTGGGAGAGCTCACTCGAACATCTTCCATGATAGAATCTGTAAAACAGGGACAGGTCAGCCATCCTTCTTCGATGTTACAGGCTGTGGAGGTCCTTTGTGAGATTAGGCGTATCGATAAGACTAATTGCTCTCTTCTGGATAGTACCCAGAAGCTTTAGAGAGTGCTTCGGAGCGCATCCCCACATATGGGAGCAATACTCCAATACTTGTAGAGCAGAAGTACAGCTTCCTACAGCGGAACAAAACGCCAAGCTTCTGGTATGCCGTTGGCATCCCAATACTGATACCGTGCTCGTGCCAGGAGACATGCTATTGTTGATGTTGATCTCCAAAAGCCTGATTGATGGAAGGTGACTCGACTATTGGGTGACCTAAATTTCATCTTCCACAAAAAAAACCAAAATGGTGAGACAAGCTCATGTTCAAAAATATTCTATGACCCCACAGAGCATTGCAACCAGTTCACCAAAATCGGTGTAGCGGTTACCAAAACTAACCGGGTAGGAAACATGACGACAGACAGATCGACGTACAAACAAGACAGGCAGGCAGAAATGAGTGAGTAGGTTTTCGTGATGTAAATACCATAAACCAACCAAAAATATTATTACTGCAAAATCTAATAAGATGGGCTTAAAACTGCTCGAGCAGAAAATAAAATTAATGAATGTGGACCTTACCTAGTGATTATCTACCTAGTTAATTCACCGCTCAGTTTTACGTGGTTCTACTTTGTTTATTGCTTTACCTGTATATTCATGTACCGGCTCTTCAAATATGCATCTGCTTCATTACCTTTAAGATGTTAAATATATAACCATTATCGATAAATAATTACTCCTATGATAATTATTTTTATTAAACATTTTTTACTATTATTGTGCAGATTAGACTTTTCCAACGATTTGTCCTGTTTCTACGGGTAATATGATTGTATATGTTTTCTCTGACAATAACTCATTTACATACATATGTTTTATGATGCAGAAAAAAATTTGTCGAATGATCAACGATCACGATACTCGTTACTCTAGCAGTAAATGTTTTAGGCCCAGAAGACGGCGTAATTGGAGGAAACACCCGAAAAATATAAATATATTGCCAAAATACGGTTCATACCCTAAAACAAAGTATATCTTTCAAAAATGAATTGTACCTTGAATGGTATCCAGTATCTACATTTGTAGACCTAACTGGATCAATAAATGAACTTGAAATTGAATTAGATTAATTAATAGCGACTATTGATCTACGCATCGCGACAGCAGCTATTCGTAATATCAATGTCGACGGTGATTAATTTATTTATGCGATCACTAACTCTATTTTAACATTTTGTAAAAGCTGAGAACGCCTTAGACAAGTCAGTTCCGTAGTGTTCATTTTAACAATGCACACCGTTTATTATCATCTATCATAATTGCTTTTTAAAGACCAAACACAACCTATATGTGATTGCAAAAACAGAGAATATTTTTTACTATAATCAGTAATCGTCGATTTAATACATATTATTATGTATATTATACTAACGAAGATAGTCATTTTTTAAGATTTGGCTTTTATTGATTCAATGTATTACACCATTAATATATTATGATTAGAAATCATTAATATAATAAGACGATGTACCTACAACATATTTTTCTGTCTCACACTTATCTTCCTTCGTGTGAAACTCCTGCATTTCCTTGATTCACGCACATCTATTGGAGGGTTGGAGTTGGATTTTCTCGTCATGAATAACTTCTTTGGTTGAACTCACGCTGATGATCCGTACGTATCTGGTTTGCCGGTGGCAAATGAATAGAGAAGAATAAGGCTGGACTTGGAGAAGGGAATAAATGTATCAAAAGAAACTGAAAAAAATTCTATCCGGCTGAAAGACGACGAGCAGTGGTGCTTCTCGAGACACGGATGAAAGAGGACGCGAACGTGTAGTTGCAGGAAAAAATATAGATTTAATTAACACTAATAAACTTGTGTGACGAGTTGCAGTCTTGGTATGTGCGACGACGTATGCGATACAGCCAGTGGTGGCTCGTAAGATAAGTAAACGTGCTTTTATTAACACGCTTTTGTTAGCTTCACCTATCTGTTTGTTTGTGAGCTTGTAACTCTCATTTGAATTAAGAGGTCGGACCAAACATTGAACGCTCCAACTTTTTCCGCTGACTAAGAGCTGGCGCAGACACCATAAAGTTTGTTATTACACAGGGGCGTAGCGACGGGAGCTTAATACGCGCAACATCCAACTGTGAAAATTATTCTGGAAGGTAGGAAGGAAGGTCGACAATTTTAATTTGCAGTTTATGCAGTAATGATAATGATTGTCCAACGAATATTGATCAAAAACAATGGTTCATCTTCAATACACAGACTATTAACAGATACAGTTTAAAAACTAGAAACTGTTTAAAATACTAAAAACATGATTTTAAAGAACTACAAGACTAAAAAGCTAAAAATAATAATGGACGAAAAATACTAATATGATTGAAAAAAGCGTGGGCGCTTTGTGCGACATAATAAAAATACTTTATCTTAGATACCTTTTGAGCGATTCCAATCTAGTATCGATACTTTTGTAGGGGTATCGGGTATCGAAAATAATTATATAAGTATTGAGGGGTGTAATCAATTGCACAAAATTCTCCGTACGAACCAAACGCGTCTATTTGGCTAAAAAATATAGAGTTGCTACCGGTATGGATATTTTCATTTTCGCATCTCTAACCAAACTTCACAGCCGTAAAAGCATCCATAAATCCTCCCAAGGTCAAATTTTGTGGGAACCATTTGTATATAGGAAATCCTCAGAGATATTGTGCTGGTTGTTTACTATGCTGTGCTTTGCGTCTGCTATTATTGGCGTTGTTTGTCTCTATATCGTATTGAATATATCTAGAGCTTTTAAATATGCTAGTACTTTGTTTTCCAGTTTGACGGCATCTTTGAGTGAAGTAGGTAGATCTAAAAGGGTTCTGGCGTTTGAATATTCCTCACGTGTGAAAATATGGGCTACAGTTAGTCTACTACCACACAAGTGACATATCGGCCGCTGTGATAAGAAGGTATGAGTGTTGTGATGTGATGTGTGAATGTCCTATCCATAGGCGACACAGTACGAGCTGTTCTTTACGTTTCCCAGTTCTCCGTGGTTGTTTTGAGTTGTGTTAGTTGACCATTATAACAGCTCCACTGCTCTCGACGGGATGTGTAGATAATCTTTTGATAGAAGTTTTTAGGTGCCTATGTAGGGGAGTGGGGTTCCAGCATCTGTGGCTTTTGTGGTAGCTTCCTTGGTCGCATTGTCTGCAGCTTCGTTACCCTCTATTCCAATATGAGCGGGGACCCACATTACGTTACATATTTATTTCGATCGTAGACTTCGTCTCGAGCTGCAAACTTCATTCATCGTCTATGTTGCAACAATGCAACAAATATGCACTAGTTACCAGTAAGTATTTTCATGTTTCACGATTGGCTGGGTATCTAGAATCTAGTATCGGAGTAGGACGTCGTTGCTCAAAGGAGCATCCTGACCGCCATGGTGACGTCACACGGGTTCGGGAGCTGTCGGCGTGTTTTCGGTACTCGATTCAAAATCCCATCTTTATTTTGATATAACTTTTGAATTATTGCGAAAAAAAAAGAAAACAAAAACAGTTTTGTTATAAAACTTATATATGATCCTTCAATTTATCACAAAATAAAATATTTTTTTTTTCTTAATTCAAAACCTCAATACCCAATAGAAAAGCTTTGTCAAATCCTTTGATAGAATATGCATCTTGATAAAATCGGGCCTAAAGGCCCGGTCAAACAGAGGGCGTTCTAGAACGCGGCATTCCGGCGTTCTCTAACAATACAATGGAACGCTGGAGGCGGCGGCGGTCTAGAACGCGGCGTTACGGCGATCTAGAATGCCCTCTGTTTGACCGGGCATTGAGTTCATCTATGTTTGAATCACTAGATGTCTGACAAAAATTGGCCTTACGCTTTTGCTTAACCCGTCAAGCAGTCCTATTTGGTACAAACAATGGAATGGTGTAACGGGGCGTTAGAGAACGCCGGACCGCCGCGTTCTAGAACGCCCTCTGTTTGACCGGCCCTTAAATCTTTGTTGACCAAATATGTTTTATACATTTTAATTAAGAATTCTGCAGCATTTTAAAATTGTCTGTTACTGTTTTTCAAATGCTTACTATTGTGAAATTGATGTTGACTAGAGCCATGGTTAAATACGTAAATAAAATGTATTTGTAACTGAATTTGAATATCGAATATTTAGACTACAGTTGTCAAATAAATTCAGACCGCACACATTACGCTGCCTTAGGAAACAATTTAGCTCAGAATTAGCTGAAAAAGCAACCTCGCGGTATGTAGTTATATCGCGTTCAGTTATGATATAACAAACAACAAAGAGATGGCCTTGCTTCTGTGCTTGACTCTTATTAGTAAAAAGAGGCATCGAACGAGCTGGACATTAAAGGTGTTAGAATATTTTAAACGTATTAGAATAAGTAGCAACGTTTTGAGGGATTGAGATCTCCATATTCAGAATAATTCAACAAATTGCAGGCCTTAAGCAACTTTTTCATTTTACTAAATATAATGCCGAAATTTGGAATATGCATGCTATTTATTACTAAATTAGAAGGAAAACAGAAGCATGGCTACAAAATCAATATTTGTGAGATGGAGAGGAATTTCTCGACATCTTCGTCAAAGAGAACTTATCTTAGGCCCTCTGGTGAAGGTGGGCCGGTTCTGTCTCTCACTGGATAGAAGCCGGCTAAGGTTGTTTGTGGGACTGTGTGGCTATAATGCGATTAGGCGATATTTGTATGTGATAGGGGTGGCAAATGACCCAACGTGTGCACGCTGTGGCGAAGAGGAGGAGTCCTTGGCAAACATACTATGTTGCTGTGACGCTCTTGGGTATCACAGGCAAACAGCTCCGATGGAATCATGCACTGCTGCTATTGATGCGAGACGCAGCAAAAATCCGCTCTGCGTAAAAGCAGTCTTAGCATACTCACTTCTCGGAACTTATCAATTGATCTATCTGATGCAATTGCGTAAACTATATATCGCTCTGTGAAATATTCGAAAAAAAAATTTCATAAAATATCAACAAATCATTTGTCAATGTGAATCACTTGCAAATTATGTCTAAGCGGCTGGGCTGGGTGACCCCGAAACACCCGTCGCTGTCCATAATTACAACATACAGAGGATCTAAGGAGTGTACGTGAATCAAAATCGATGAATGGCAGAACGTTCTAATGGTGACAGGATTGCGTTGTGAATGAACCGTATTGTGTTTCTAATCAGCAAAGGAGGTACCGCATACTGAGCTGAAGAACGGTTACCGTACTTAACGATGTATTGCAAGAAATATTTCGCGATTATCATCCTTGCCCATGTCTATTGTATGGTTGCAAAATATATACGAGACTCCTTAAACATTGAGGTTGAATAAATATTGCGATTTACTATTGGCCTAAATACGGCTTCGGATAACATAACACCAAATTAGCCGATAAATCTATAAATGTAATTTTTATTTTATCATCATGTTTATTTTATTATTAATTCGAATTTTTTTTTTGGCAATCATTCCAGTACTTTGAAAAGGCAAATACTACCGTTAGAAAACTTGTTTTACTCCAATGAATGCGGTTTTATTTATAGGTAACTCGATAAGAGAAGTAACGGCAGGGTAAGTATGAAATATAGAACGGTACTAGGATGTTATTTTTTTATTATGTTATTGGCTCTGATCTGAGATCAACTAGCCAGTTGCATCGTGGATGAGGCATTTATTTTTTCTTAATAACCGTGAAAAAAATCATATTTTTTATTATTTTATTAGTTATAGTTCAAACTTAAATGCTATTTTTAGTTTTTGCGGACAAAAGTTATATAACAGTTTATATACAACAAAGTTGTTTTCATCAGCTAGTACCTATAGTGATCATATTAGCAGGTAACGGAACATAGCTTCACAATCTTTGATACAGGTCTGTTACCGCATTACTGATCAATCGGCATTCTGATGAACAGTGCTTCTACCTATTCTAGTTTTGTGTTGTGGAATTTAATCAATGTCCACACCTCAATCTACCAAGGGTTTCTCATAAGTGTCCAATTAATTTCTTTCTTAAACCAGGGCTCTGTTTTTATGTTCTGCTGTTTTTATGTCGCTTCGGATGGATTTCTATGGTAGTGTTCGCTTTATTTTTCTTTCACTGCAAGGAATTTCAAATTTTCTCAGCAGTATTCCATCTGTAGTCGCCGTCTTTTCTAGTTTGTCGCCTTTGTCGTTTTGAGGTATACTGTGTGGCCAACGTAAATTGAACAACCAAGAGAATGCAAAGAATGCGGTGAGAGAAGTAAGGACGTTGCCATAGCTCTTAATAATTTAAGCCTACTTCCTTCTTTTAGGACTTGTTTTATTCTATATGCAAAGGAAACGGCAAATACCTAATTCATATTCACCTAACACCCCTTAATTACAATAGGCAGCAGCAGATTTTATTCCTCACATTAATGATGGACCGTCGGGATTGGATAACCGGAGCAGACGATATTTAGTCTCTCTGTCATACTTATGTGTCCCTTTTTAAGTACCAGCATAACTTTTAATCCACGAATTTTACATTTTTATCCAAATTGCTGTGTATATATTTATCAATTCAGTTATGTTCGAGATGATATGGCAGAAAGTCGGTGATATACTTAAATGCTCTGATCTCATAGCTGCACTCTTGCTGTCGGTGGTGGTGTCAGTATTACTGAGGGAATATTCTAGGGTTTTTTGAATGGCTGTCATCTCAGCTGTATACAGTGTGTAATCCTTCGATATCTCGCAAGGTATACCTGATAGAAGAAAATGTCAAATACAAAAGTTATTTGGTTACTTAAAGGCATATCCTAAAAATATTTTTAAATAGCTCATAATTTCAAAATTTTGTTTCTATTAATTACTGAGATACGGCAACACCGCTTTTTCAGTAAACAGTACCTGAAGGCTTAAATATTTCCAAAACTGCCACAGCTGGAGTGGTGAAATTCAATACTTGGGGGTTTTTGAACATACAGAATTCAAAAATGCTAATTCTACCTTTCACATCATGATTTTGAATGGAATGCCCTATTTATGAAGTCTAACGTAAAAGTGGTAAATTTGACAACACTGATCACCCTCTATATTTAACAATCTGGAGGAAGTTTGCATAATTCTTGGTAATTTTAATTTTCATGGCTCACACAGTTTGTTGTCTTTTAGAACCGTCTGCGTATATGCATTCACATTGATCCCATGTTTCTTCTGTCGACTGCTTAAACTTGATGTATTTCGTTGGGTTATCTTGGCGAAAATTCGAATACTTTACTCCCAGTTCTGTGGTAAAGCAGAGGTATAATACGCTGGAATATATTATTATTTTGTCTCTGACTTGTTATGATGAGCTATGAAAACGTGATTGAGAGGGAAGTATTGGACCAATCAACTTAACTCAGACGCCATTTTTGTAGACATATCGGAGACCCATTGTAAGATATATTGTTATATAAGTTTAAACCAATGATGGATGCGTAACTCTAAACTCCACCGTCGATGCTGCCCTTTTCGCTCACTGTCTGATGGTACTGTTGTTGTTGTTGCTTTTCAACTAACTTAGGGTAGAACGTTTAGAGGCGACTTTTTTTATTTTCAAACACCTATTTTGTTTACGGATTTCACTATTGATGGCTTTTCTAAGAAGTTAACGTTTTCAGCGAAAAATGCAATTATTAATCACTGACAATTATAGAATGGATCCGGGTAACGACATCTTCAACGATGAGTTTCTATACGAAGCGGGCCTCATCACGTAAAATAAATATTATAAATAAAAATATGGTACCAAAGGATGCTCAATCCCAAGAAACTAGTTTAGATGAGAAAATCTTGAGGTTGTAACCAAAATTTTGAACGGAAATTACGGGTCCCTGCATACGGAGACTTTGGTGTTAATTGTCAAGCTTTCGACAATGTTTATTGTGATCTTCAGGGCTTCAACGTTGAGGTTTACTCTCAAAAACAGCGGTGTGCATTGAGTCACAGACTCAACGTCAAAAAATGTTGGTCTATCTCAGTGTCTTTCAACACAACAGGTCATACAAACAATCAACACAATAGGCGTAGAATACAAACTTAAATAACTCACTTTACATGATGAAGATGGCAATAAACATCGTCGAAAGCTTGATAGTTAAAACCAAAGTCTTCTTTATGCAGTGAGCCGTGGTTTCTTGACAAAATTTTGGCCACAACCTCAAGATTTTCTCATGCAAAATAAAAATATATATACATACAGAGATGAAGGACGAGAGGTAATCTTGTACTGCCATGCTGTTCTGAGTTGTGTTCAAAGTTTTCTAACTTGATTGAAAGTTAGTTCAAAATCGATGCAAACAGAGAAGTAAACAGAACAATTAAATAGAAAGGAATGTAATAGGGGTGTCAATAAATGAATAATCTGTAAATGAAGGTTTGCCTAGTAATGCTGAAGGGCATGGTGTAATGACTTACTCGAAAACTCCATAACTATCCGATGTATCATAATTATATGCCTCAAACTAGAATGCGCAAATTGCTTCTATCTGATCTGTTTTATTGTAGTGCAATTTTCCACTATAAACGCTGTCGATAAAGGGTCACTTTATCTGAAACCATCGCACCCCCTAATCTGATCCAGTACGCGATGTCGATTCTAATCTACACTGGAATAAATACAGGATTCGCGCGTTGTATTATGCAATTTTCTGGTTATTTGGTGCATAAAATAACGATTTATGGCTGCAACCCGATGTCAGGTTATTAAAAATGGTCCGGGGCCGTTTTCAAAAGCGTAATATTATAATTACGACCTGTCCCATGCCAACCGGTAATAATACATTATTTATTATAATTGATAATTGAGGTATAAAAAACGCCACTCTTCATGGTAATAGAATTTTAAGTATTAATTACAGGAGTGAATACAATAGCTGGATCGAGTCGCGGCCACACCTTATCAAAGCCAAGATGATTGTACTATTTGTAGGTTACAAGAGATATAGCTTGACAAAAACTAACTCTACACATAAAAATAAATTCTGGGACGAAGAATATAATAATATACCTTCATTCAAGTATACCAAATCATCCTATATGCGCAAGGCTGTAATAATGTTATACCAAGAATGTGATATTTTTATAGGGTTATATTAAGTAAATATTTTCAATCAAAGCTGGGAAAGTCTTGATATTAAGAATACCTAAATCTTAAATCAAGCATATGATTTCATAATCTTTACGCAAACAGCTCAAAATTTTGGACTTCTTGAAAGAAGTTATTCTGTATAAGCATTCGGATATTTTACGTTCTACAGCATTTACCAAAATCATATTGAAAACCGATTACCATAGAATATAAAAAACATGTACCTGTACATTTGAGCGAGATGGATACATTACACCCACCGGCCTGCTATTATTTTTATTCTATATACAAGTATATACAACTTAAAGAATACATTACATATCACATACTTAATCCTTACGTACGAACATCTATATGAGATCCCCACAACCCCAACTCCGCAACAACCCTTTCATGAGGGTATAACAATGACTATGACTATGACACCGCATAGTAAACAACCAGCATAATATCTCTGAGGATTTCCTATATAAAAATGGTTTCCACAAAATATGACCTTGGGAGGGCCTATGGATGATTTTACGGCTGTGAAGTTTGGGTAGAGATGCGAAAATGAAAATGTCGATACCGGTACCAACTCGATATTTTTTAGCCTCATCGTCGCGTTTGGTTCGTACAGAGAATTTTGTGCGATTAATTACACCCCTCAATAATTATATACCGATACACCTACAACAGTATCGATACCAGCCTGGAATCGCTCAAAAAGTATCTAAGATAAAAATAGTCGATACTAGTGCAGAAGTACAAGTATCGAAGTACCGTTACCATTCCTACAAAACATCATCCAAAAGTGGGGATGCGCGTGAAATTTCCGCCAACTTGAGTTATTGTGCTGGTTGTTTACTATGCTGTGACTTTGAGACCTGTGAGGATCTCTCAATGTAAATGAGCCAAGAGTATTGAATATTTAGTTGTGAAGAAAATGATCTTCTTGGTCAGAGTGTATTTCTTTAGAATGAGAACTGAAATAAAAAATATATTTTTCTTGGTTCAAATTAACCACAATTTTCTAATTAAGAAACTTTTCTAAGTGCGAGAACAGGATTCTTGAATTGAGATTATCTTTTTATGTGTGCAGTAGAAAACATTTTTTAATGCACCATCGCATTGGGTGTAATTGTGAGAGTGACAGTCGCAGTCTCGGCGTTTAACGCAAAGCTAACGCAGATTCCATCCCGAAGTGTAGAATTTTCTAATTCTTTGTACAGTACGGGGCGCTATTTTGCATCAAAAGTATAGTACAGGTCAGAAATATAAGAGCTGTTTACATTTTTTGTGCTCCTATCGAGTGCCGACACTACAAAGGACGCCTTAATCCTTCACAAGACACCCGACCGGTCGAATAACCCTTATCTCTTTCGGCTTTTTTGCTGCGCTGTTACACGGCCATTAGTATAGTCAAAATTGTAAATGTCTGTGTATAATGAGATGCTATTATACAATAGATAGATCAATTTATTTTGTTTTTATTGCAAATTAGTATTTTCGATTATTTTGATCTCCTACGACTTTCTGAATTATTATAGTATATATTTTGTATAGATAATTATGGTTTTATCATCACTCAGGTCTACATAATAATGTAACTGCACAATAGAAGTGTCGACACTGATTGAGACCTGAAAAAAATGTAAACAACTCATATACAGGGTGGGCCAATAGTGCGTGGACGGAGGATTGTGGGCTTACTAAAAAATATTTCAAAAATCTGTCACTTGATCATGGTTAGGACCCTTGAGGGCTATAATGTAAAAATATTTTCACTTAAATTTTGACGTTTATACAGGGTGATTCATATCAAACCTACATTTTTTTGAATGGAACCCTCTATATATTATTGCATATTTGGATTCCTTGGTCAATTCTAATGTGACTTTATGTATCATACATGGACCTTTAAACGAACCGTTTATGCGGAAATCACCATTTTTGGTATAAGTAGGTATCAGAAAAAAATTGAATATCGCAGCGATTATAAAACCTAGAAGGCCGTGACTTTGCGGTACGACTAAGCATGAAATGCGTCACCTAAGGTCAGACGGCTAAATTTGGATTCTTTTTGTACTTGGAGAAATCAGTAGATTAATTAAGGAAACTTAAATCACAGATAACTTGATTTTTTCAAATGGGAATGCCTATTTTGGTTTAAAGAATCAAATGTAAAATTTGATTACCTTTCTAACGATATAGCATTCTTGATATCAATCTTCTTTGGTTTTCGTTTTATTTCAAATTTTAAGTCAAATCGGTGTTTTTCAATTTTCCTGCGTGCAAGCAACCTAGTAGGCCATGGAAAATAAACAAAAGCTCGTTAATATGGAAGAAAACAACTAACTTAGTAGAAAGATGCAAACGAACTCGAGTAGCGAGGCAAGAACACGAAAATTCCTTACAACACATCGGAAACAACAGCGGCAAGATATCTAATGTCAATGAGTAGCTGGGGTATGACAGAAGTGTTTGTTTTACACAGTCTACTAGCTATTGAGGTCTACTAGAGCTTGGCAACTTTCCAAAACGATTAAAAATTTTTAAACAAAAAGAAAACTATCAGCGATTTTTGCTTACAGTCTAACATGTTTAGAATGAAATTTCACATTTAATGGGATAAAAAAATAGTCAGTTCCGTTTAGTTAAGTCGAAAGTAAAGATATCTCCAACTGGAGCATTCTGAACTTCTATTGAAATAATTGCTAGAATTTTTTTATTACGCTATGTTGTAATTGTGATTATTTCATGTAGTTTTCTGATTTATGTTTTACAATTCAAACAGACTGCAATTCAAGTTTCATTTTCCGCGATTTTGCTAATAAGCAGAAGTGCCTACCGAAGAATTTAAAAGGTTCCAGTCACAGGTATCATTACTTTTGACTGACGGAAATGGCTACTTTTTTATAGCAATAAATGTGAAAATTTATTCAAATTTATTCAGAAGACTTAGATATTCTACTGCCAGCAACAATCACTAGTAGTTTTCCTTTGATTAGGTATTTTTTTACTAACTTTGGAAATTGGCTAATAGCTAGTAGGCTGTGAAAAATGAGCGTTCTTGTTACTGCTACTGTTTCTGGTTAGAGCTAATATGTTGTAAGGAATTTTCGTAATCTTGCCTCGCTGCTCTACTTAGTTTGCATTTTTCTGCTAAGTTAGTTGCTTTCTTCCATATTAACGAGCTTTTGTTAATTTTTCATGGCCTGCTAGGTTGCTTGCATGCAGGAAAGTTGAAAAACACCGATTTGACTGAAAATTTGAAATAAAATGAAAACCAAAAAAGACTGATATCAAGAATGCTATATCGTTAGAAAGGTAATCAAATTTTACATTTGGTTCTTTAAACCAAAATAGGCATTCCCATTTGAAAAAATCAAGTTATCTGTGATTGAAGTTTCCTTAATTTATCCTCTGATTTCTCCAAGTACAAAAAGAATTCAAATTTAGCCGTCTGACCTAAGGTGACGCATTTCATGCTTAGTCGTACCGCAAAGTCAAGGCCTTCTAAGTTTTATAATCGCTGCGATATTCAATTTTTTTCTGATACCTACTGATACCAAAAATGGTGACTTGCGCCTAAACGGTTCGTTTAAAGTTCCATGTGTGATACATAAAGTCACACTAGAATTGACCAAGGAATCCAAATATGCAATAATATATAGGGGGTTCCATTCAAAAAAATATAGGTTTGATATGAATCACCCTGTATAAACGTCAAAATTTAAGTGAAAATATTTTTACGTTATAGCCCTCAAGGGTCCCTACCATGACCAAGTGACAGATTTTTGAAATATTTTTTAGTAAGCCCATAATCCTCCGTCCACGCACTATTGGCCCACCCTGTACTATATCTGACTTCTATAATAAACAAATGGATTCCTATGAGATCAAGGTATAGGCCTATTACTGCCACAATATAAGCTTCAAAATTTAAAGTTTAGTAAAAAAGATCCATGCAAATACTATTTTTCTACTCTTTTTCATTTACAATCCGATATCTTCAATATTCCTACAGGCACCGGTACAAAACGCATAGTATTTACAGTTGATGGAGTGATCACACCGCTTATTATTCAGCAATCAATATTCTAAATGGATTATCATCGATTTGCTACGGCTTTGCATAGACGCATAATCGATACAACAAACACGCATGTCTTTCAGTCATCTTTACGCGATATCAATACGATAGAACAAGGCTGCAATCACTTATGTAGATTTATATTTTTTCTCAAGCAAATGTATAGTAACAACGTTCAATACATACCTGGCAGCATATTTTATGGCATAAATCTCTCAAGAAGGTCATCTCCCAAAACCACATTTGAGGCGTTGAGAGCTAGAGTGGCCTATCCCACAAAAACAAGAAATGTGGAGAAATTTGAATAATGAACCCTCAGCTTATGTATCTTCAATACTACAATGCCCTATGGCACTTTTCTCAGCTTCTGAATTTTGAGGTTAGGCCACTCTAGCTCTCAACGCCTCAT
Source organism: Callosobruchus maculatus (assembly GCA_951848785.1). Taxonomy (NCBI): domain Eukaryota; kingdom Metazoa; phylum Arthropoda; class Insecta; order Coleoptera; family Chrysomelidae; genus Callosobruchus; species Callosobruchus maculatus. The sequence continues at coordinate 5,411,217 of CATOUR010000032.1, forward strand.
TTATTCGTGGTTATACAAGTGACTGAGTAGTAAGTACGTAGCACTGAAATAATTTTTATATTAATAGTATGTCGAATCGGCTATATGCTTACATGTTTACTTGAACTGTTTTCGGACTGTAACGAATGTTATTCTCTTGAAACAGTGGACTACCTCATCTTCGATTTAGATAGAAAATTATCAATCATGCTTAATCGGAAAACGTGCGATTGTAATCGGTACTTTAAGAAATAGAGGAATTATTTACTGTTGTGTTAGTGACATTTCTTTTAATAAGACTAACTGGACTCAAATCAGTAAGTCTCGTATTTGATCCTGGATGTTGGTGGTAGTTATTCTCGAGTATTGTGTGGTGATCAAATTATAATGGCAGTCTGGAGACCAGCTGATTTTTCTAACGTTTCGGTTCTTGAGGAGATCAACAGGCCATCAGCTGACGATTATACTATCACAGTTTCACTAGAAATTAAAACAAAAAGTCTGATATTGGAATTAGTAAAAAATTACAACTTTCATAAGATGAATATAGTTGATGAAATGGCTTGAAGTAATGAGTGTAGTTTCAAGATTTCCATCCCATTTTTGTATTTGAAGTACAATAATCAGCAGTTATAAATCTAATAATTAGAGATCAGGTATATTTAATAACATTAAACATGAAACAAAAGTGGAATCATCGTTTTTAAATACACAACCGAATGAAGTTATTATCAACCTGAATGGTAGCGGCTCATCTGAATCTGATTATGACTTGTGTTATTTTCTTTTTATTTCCTCATTTTTCATTTGTTTTCTTACATAATATTGTTAGAATGTAAGTTTGAATGGTATTGCTTGTAGATTTTATAATGTACAAGCATATTAAAAATCTAACCATGTTTGGTTTTCTTCTTTAATGTTAGTGCGGCCCTGAATGGTTCCGTCCTCAGCATCCGGCAGGGGATACTATGTATTGTACAATAAATATTTTTGGTTATTAGTGATTAAATTTTTGAGAGTAAGTGCCATAAAATTTACTGCCTGGTATATCTCTAACGTTTTTACACGTTTTCTAAAATTTTATTAATTGGGAATTGAAAAGCTCACTTGATAGTGATTTTGGAATCGCACCGCTAGAATTTTGTATCTTTTGTTTGTCAATACATATTGTCCTTAGAGCGTTATTGGCAGAAATCTTTAGTGCGCTAGCTTTTCGATTTCGATCTGCGGGGAACAGATATATCTATTAAACAATGCCAATAAACTAGAAATATGAACAAAAAAACTAAAGATCGTGCCCTTGTTGCGTTGTACTCTAGATATTTTCCTATATGAATCTACAATCAGTACCAAAAGATACCAAAATTTCTGTTTAGCGATTTGAAAGTAGACCTACTTTAACACACTTATAAATCCTTAGAAATAATAATGGATAGAGACTGTTCAAGAACTGTGTCATGCAATGCTGGGTATACTAGAAATTATGACCAAAACCTGGCAAATGTTCCCTCCTTACGAATACGATCTCCTAAATATGCAGTTGGGGATGTGGGGGGCGAGGGGGCATTCAGAAGATCCATGATGCAGGCCAGGACGAGTTCGTATGCAGCAATTAATTATGTATAGATATACATTCATTGCCAATTATTTATTATAGAAATAACTAAAAGTACTATGTGCAAAAAGTCTCAAGAATGATAAAACAAATAAATCCAAAAGTGACCGCAGTGACCACAAAAAGAATCTAGTATTTTTCATTCATTAAAACATTTCATAAATTCTGTATTAACACTAGCTGGATAGCTACTTTGGGGTATGTGAACGATAATCTTTCTGAAAACAAAGACAAAATTGATTTGTGGCTGTGTATATAAACTTCCGTGTGAATGACTGAACCTTTGATTATGATGACTACTTTTTATAGCGGTCGTAGAACAATGGATCAATCCGATACAAAAAATTGGAACTTCACGCTTTTAATCTTAAAATAATTACAGTATACCAAGCATAAAGGTAAAAAACGCGACAATGCACACAGCACCGTGGAGAAAGCCAGTACAAACTTTTGTCTTGTGAGCTGTGGGACGATCCCGTTCGGCGAAAACATGCAGATATTTTCACCTCACAGCGAATCATGTCACATAAAAAAGCACTTTTTTAATAAACGAAAATCGGGCTATTGTTCGCTTTATAAAAGGATTTTGTTTAAAGAGTTTGCCAAATCAACCATGCCTGAAATTAATGTATCAGGTTAAAAGAGTGCCCATTAATTTTAGGTATCTGAGGATCTTATGTGAAAAAATAGATCACTAAAGCAACTGGTTCTCGGGCTTTAATTCACAACTCAAAATGGTTTTCCACCAAATGTACATTATTTTTTAAAATAATGATCAATGTTTTCCTATTAATTAAATATCGCGCACGATCGTATTAGGGTGATACTACATATATCGTATTGGTAAGATATACCACGCTATGTTCTATCCCGTGATAACTGTTACCTTTGACAAATATATAATGAAACACGAAACTTGAAAGGCATAATATCACACTAACACACACAAGCTTATTTTTTAGCTAATAAGTCAAGTTGATTTACTTGTGCTTTCCACACATTACGGTGATACCATTTTATTATTTTCCCATAGCACGAACCTATAGTCTGAGATTCCCTTGCAACCAAATCATCGCCCGCCCGCCCGTAAAAAAGCATCCAACACAAAAACTGGAGTGAACGAACAGCTTATTACATTTATTTCCGTAGAAACTAGGACAACACAGTTTTTATTCTGGAATCCTCAGCTAATGACACGGCATGCCGATTTTCCGATATTTAAAAACAGATTATATTGCCGGTATTAATCTTTAAAGGATAATGAAATATTCCGGGGTTTCCCAAGCACCCTATCCGAGATCGCATATTATCTCGACTTATTTTAACCACCCAAAAAAAAGTAGGGCTACGATTTACTTTAGGGTACAGCCGCTAGGTAGCGCCTATATGTCAATCGAAAGGGCTCGAGGTGGGGAGCAATATTGTCCCTGGGCACAACAGCCGTAAACGAAAGACAAAAAAGTTATGGAGGAAACAATTTCCCATGTTAAGTCTATGGGAATTTTCCGAAAATTTTAGGGTACAGCCGCTAGGTGGCGCCCCTATATGTCAATCGATAGGCCTCGAGGTGGGGAGCAATAATGTCCTGGGCACAACACCCGGAAACGAAGGACAAAAAAGTTATGGAGGAAACTAATCCCCATGTTAAGTCTATGGGAATTTTTCTTTCTCGTTAAAAGTGAATGAAATCTTCCACGTAGGTTAGGTTAGGCTAGTCTAGGCTAAGTTAGGTTAGGTTAGGTTATGTTAGGTTATGTTAGATTAGGTTAGGCTGACTAGTCAGCTTTATGACTGACTGACTTTATTCTTGCTTTTTTATTACTTAATAAATAAAATAAACATGTTCCTTTTGATTCCAATGACTTTTAATGAGAATAAAATTTTTCGAAAAATTCCCAAATTGTTTCCTGCATAACTTTTTTGTCTTTCGTTTCCGGGTGTTGTGCCCATAGACATTGTTGCTCCCCACCTCGAGCCCTTTCGATTGATATATAGGGGCGCCACCTAGCGGCTGTACCCTAAAATTTTCGAAAAATTCCCATGGGAAATTGTCTCCTCCATAACTTTTTTGTCTTTCATTTCCGGGTGTTGTACCCATGGACATTATTGCTCCCCACCTCGAGCCCTTTCGATTGACATATAGAGGCGCCACCTAGCGGCTGTACCCTAAAGTAAATCCTTACCAAAAGTAGAAAATAAACAGAGATCCCTGAAGTACCCAAAAACAGTTTGAATGGCTTTTATACTGCACTGTTTCTTTTTTACTTTACTTTCACCACCACTAACACAATTTTCAGAAACGATAGACTTCATCGATCTCTATCATGGCACACGGTACGGTTTAGAAATTTCATTGCTAACAGTTTAGTGATGAGCTACACACATTACAGAATTATCTACAATATAATTTCAAAAATAATTTTTTGTCGTTTCTTTACAGAGCAATGACACAACCCCCCACCCCCAAGTTACCCCCTAAAAATATGGAAAACAATCAGGAATCTCCAAGTCACCTAAAAATTAAGTTTGAGTTTGTAAAGTTTCTCATTATTGCTGCACCGCAACTGCTGGTAATAAAGTGTATTATGCCGCTAGGCCTTTCTTTCACAAGTCAATGGTCATCCTATTATGGATACAACAAATTTTTCGGTTTTGAAACCCCCCACCATCCAATGACTCCAATTTTACCTCCACCAAAAAAAAAAGTAGAAAATGATCAGGAACCCCCAAAATACCTAAAAACGAAGTTTGAGGAATATCTGAATTTTTTTGATTTTTACCAATTACATTTTTGCACTTACAATACTCACCTTACCTATCGGTGTAATACTCACCTTACCTATCGGTGTGGGAAGTAAACAGATAAATATGTTATGAACATTTTCCTACTGCAGATAGACAAGCAAGTACTACCTAAGTCGCTTGTTTCTCAATTGAAATTATTTGAGTTGTTTCTCCAGGTGGCAATCCACTTACACCTGACAAAATGTGATCGATGCATTGCATCAACAAAAACCTCTGGTGCAACCTACGTGCGCCATTTCGGATGCAAATTTATTCCAGCATAATGTACGATTCGTACTGGAAGAAATCGGGCGACATTATGTGGTACCGTTCTAAAAATTTACGGAACCAACCAGTAGTATGCATACAAGATAGCATCTTATGTGAAATAATTTATATGGTATATTAGCGGGTAAATGTTTTCGAGATATTTATCGTGACAGGGCAGTGTTAAATTATTTAAGGCACTTTAAACGTTTCCTTTGGTGCACAGAACACAACCAATACGTTAGGAAGGTAATAAATCTTCGTTAAGGCAGACAGTAGCCAAAATTCGAGCGATAATGTATAGACTGGATAACTGACAGCTTACAATTAACATGGTTTCAGGATGCGTCTGAAAGCAAAGTTTGTGTAATTATGTTTCAATTTTAGACAACTGTATGTGCATACAATTATTTTCCTTGGAATATTACATTTTTTTAGTTTTCGCTTAGAAAACACCAATAGGTGGAGAAAAAAATTATTTAAGGATAAACGTTTATTTGCCATTTTATGATATATGCATCACGAAAAACCTTATCACTTATTTCCGACAGTGGGTGACATTTGTCAGGTATTCCTCGGCCCCTATAACTCAGAAAGGACTTAAGCAATATTGAATCTCATTTCACAACGAGCTAGTACTTGGCAAATGCGAAAAAAATTCTAATTTTCTAAAAATCTATCCAGTGGCTGCGTAATAATAAATAAACAAAACTCCAAGCTTGGCGACGTGGTCGTGCCAGGACACGTTATTGTTGATGTTGATCTCCAAAGGCTTGACGGAAGGTGATTCGACTATGGGGTGACCCTCCATTTCCACGGCTGGTAAGCCATCGTGAGACTTCTTTGTAAGTGTTGTTGCCTGAGTTTTTTGTACGTTGAACTGTACTTTATTTGCTAATCCCCACTCGACAATCGTTTTGATATCTACGTTGATCTGTGAGGCATGCTGCTGTCGCCTATCGTCTCCAGGGATGATAGTGGCTTGCCTGGTTTCATGCACGACACTAGTGTACTGTCATCTGCGAGGCTGTAGATTGGATTGGATGTTATTTCCAGCAGCTCGTTGATGTACAGCAGAAACAGTGTAGGCGATAGGACAGATCCCTATTTTAAGCAAATTTTGAGAAGGAGAAACCAGACATAATTTATATTCTCAGCTCTACCTCTACGGCCCTACAATTTACAGTAGTTTGCTTTGTATTTATATAAAGGGATCTATAAAAGTTTGGAAACGGTAAAATATTCAATATTCAACTGATAGCTGGCGACAGAAAAGATCTGCCTGTGCGCCATCTGGCACCCGAAGGTAAGGGCAAACCAAAGAAAATCGCTGCTAAACAGCAGCAGACTTCTTGGTGGAACGCCACCGCGCGTTCGCTTGGCCTGGCCAGAAGAGCGCGGGTCTATATGCTGCTGCATATAAGAGCCGATGTACGAGGGTTGTACTATATCTCCGTCAATCCACCAGTACGCAGACAGCTGTTTCACGCTTATTAGCGATCATCAGTGCGCCATAGGTCGATTGATGGAGATAGAAAGCATCAGAATTTTCATGACTACCAGACATGTAAAGCATGTGAGAGCAGGCGACAGAAAAAATCTGCTCGTGCGCCATCTGGCACCCGAAGGTAACGGCAAACCAAAGAAAATCGCTGCTAAACAGCAGCAGACTTTCTGTCGCCTACTCTCACATGCTTCACATGTCTGGTAGACATGGAAATTCTGATGCTCTCTATCTCCGTCAATCGACCGATGTCGCACTGATGATCGCTAATAAGCATGAAACAGCTGTCTGCGTACTGTTGGATTGACGGAGATATACAGGGTGTCCCAAAAAATACTGTCAAGCGGAAGTCTAGAGATAGAGCACACCTAGAAGTATCTGAATCACCCCCATATATGTTATGCAATTTTTTGTAGTTTCCGAGTTATGAATTTTTTTCTGAATTTCAGAGAATCCTCTACCTCGACAACTTAAAACTGTTCCAAAAGAAAAATTAAAAGACTTTTCCAAATTCTCTTTTTTGTTAATTAATCTTCAAGAGTTTACTGTTCACAAATAAAATAATCGGCTTCGTAACTTTGATGAAAGTTATAAAAATTTTAGTGTAAAGTGAAAAATTTACGATCTGATAATTATGACTTAAATCTTCGACTCGCTATTAAAAATCCAAAGAGGTGATTTCATAATTTCTAAGCAGGTCTAAAAACTTCTTCAGACTCTCAGCTATCACAATCATTGAAAAAAACTAGTACTTAATGGGGCTACTTTCGCTCCAATTGACCTTCAAAGACAAGAGGCGAAGATTTCTTGAAATTAGCGATGTGTTTTTCAATTCATCAATACCTTATGTTAACGCGTTAATAGCAGATTGTTCGTCAGTACCGCAATAATAAACGTTAAAAACGTTGCATAAATTAAACATTTATCAAAAAAGATCCTATTTCTTGCTAAAAAGCCAGAAGGAGAGCATTCTTCAAAACCGGTTTTTACCTGAGCGCCGACAAAAAGGGCTAACGCTAACGCAGTAAACGATGGCGATGTTAGAAACAGATAGCTATGATATTGTTGTGACGTCTTTTCAAAATGTGTCATTGCATAAGTTGTTTTCGTTGTCTTTATTCAGTCGTCTGTCTGTCTTTGCAGCTTTAAAACGATACGCTTTTGTTTGGATTGGTGTTGCTTCTGTTGTCTGACTACTTGGCTATTCAGGACCTTGAGTGCACGACAACTGAATTTAACGATGCTGTTTTCTGCAAGAGACTATGCAACAAATGGATAGGTCGTGGTGGACCCACTGAATTGCCGCCACGGTCATCCGATAGAGTTTTTTGTTTGGGACTTCTACAAAAAACTAGTTTATGCTAAAGAGTGTCGAAACATCAGCGAATTACGCCACAAATTAATACAGGCTGAAGAAACAATAAAAAACAATCAGAGCTTTTGTTAATTTAAAAAACAGTTTTTTCAGATGATGTAGATTATGCAACGAACAAGAAGGTAGACATTTTGAAAATTTCCTGTGAAATTTGATAAACTTAGTGAAGAAATTTGATAATTTCGTTTCTTTTTACAATTTCCCACTTACAAAAAAGAAGTCGTACATGTAAAAAAAAAATCTTAGCAAAGTGACACAGGTAGTCATCTATCGATATTCTGTTTACACAGAATGTGTTTTATTGCGTCACTGACAATCGTTCGGTAATTAGCGCCCTAAACTTAGTTATTGTTTCATTTAAAATCCCATCGCTAATTTCAAGAAATCTCCACCTCTTGTCGTTGAAGGTCGATTGGAGACAAAGTAACCCCATTAAGTACTCCTTTTTTTTAATGATTATGATAGCTGAGAGTCTGAAGAGGTTTTCAGACCTACATAGGAATCATGAAATCACCTCTTTAGATTTTTAATTGCGAGTTGAAAATCTAAGTCATAATTAACAGAACGTAAATGTTTCACTTCACACTATAATTTTCATGACTTTTATCGGATGTACTAAGCCGATTCCTTTATGTAATGGACAGTAAACTCTTAAGGATTAATTAGCAAAAAAGAGAATTTGGAAAAGTCTTTTAATTTTTCTTTTATAACAGTTTTAAGTTGTCGAGGTAGAGAATTCTCTAAAATTCAGAAAAAAATTCATAACTCGGAAACTATGAAAAATTGCATAACATATATGGGTGTGATTCAGATACTTCTAGGTGTGCTCTATCTCTGGACTTCCGCTTGACACTATTTTTTGGGACACCCTGTATAGCAACCCTCGTACTTCATTCAACTGATAACTTTTAAACAAGATTTTCAGGGTTTTCTACTTATCTACTAAGCATTAAATATACAAAATTGATCAATAAATATATAGATAAATAAATAAACAGATAAATAAGTAAAACATCGAACGTCAATTTTAAAAAAATGGATGACCCTGCATATTATTGGGAATTTCAATTCTTCTTTGGGTTCGAAGCAAAACACTATTTGCAACATAATGTACCTGGATTCATCTGTTTCCGAGTAGTCGAGTTTCTGAGATACTTGAAAACCTTAAAAGCTTAGTGTGAGCTCTTGTCAATAAGTTATATTTGACCCAATAATCGACCATTTCCAAACTTCATTAATACGGTTCATTTGTGCTTTTCGAACGCAGATAACTCAGTAATGGTTGAGTTTAGTCATACATTATGTATATAGTTTCTACTTAAAACCCAATGAAGAATTAACTGAATTTTCGAGTAACATACAGGGTGTTCCATTAAAAAAGAAACGCATCTTCGGCGCTGCGACTTTATAACCATCTGCTATGATTGCTACTACTGGTTTAATGCTTAGCAGATATAATAAAAGCACTGACTAAAACTTTTTTAGGTTTCTTGACCGTTTCAAAACTATTATAGGACCTTGCTTATATATGTCTTCTAATGGCAACTACATATCGCCGTTATTAGATCTCGTCCGCCATACTATAGCAAAAAAGCTCGAACTGTGTGATCATCGTTAACTGACCAGCGAAAAGAATTCGATGAAACAAGTAAGTCTTAATTTATTTTAGATATCAAAAATTATATGCTGTCTATTTAATTAGTTCATAAAATTTATAATTATAACTGACAACAGTAGATTGATTGACCTTGAAGACGGTGAAGCATCCTGATTGGATAATCGTTGCAGATAATATTTAATGTCATTATTTTAATTATTTTCTCTGTCCCTTTTTTAGACTCGACCTGAAATAACCTCCCGCTCCGCTTACCTCAAGCCAAGCTGGTCTTTTTACGATGGCCACACAGTAGTGACATCTAGCGTCAGTATATAGAATCAGGTAGATCTTCGGTCTTATTATCTAGGGGATTATACAATAAAAAAACCTTTCTGGAAACAGTTTATATGTATATTAAGTTTTGGATAACATGTATCTTTTCTTTTGGGGGGATATAGGATTGCACATGATTTAGGTAAACGCAAGTCGATAGCTCATACATGTGGTGGCAAATATCTGCCGTAGCCACAATTATTTAATTGAATGAACTCATTATTATTCTCTTCCAATTCCACAGAACTCTACCGTTTAAGAGGGCTATAAATCCACCGTCCTGTTGTCCTTCTTTGTCAACTTGGTGCGGACTAACAAAAACCAAGCACAAGAAACGCGCAATCGATCACAAAGGTGCACTTTTAATGGCATTTCCATGTCCGCAGTTGTACAATACCAGGAAAAAGCTCTAATTAATCACAAAAAACCATAAACAATTGAATGAATGCAGGCGAACTTGACCATGTTGGATCGTCGTCCCAAGGCGGTTGTGTATTATTCGAATGCAAATTTATTCGCGACTTTTTTTGAATGACATGTGCGAAGAAACAGTGCAACTATCAGCATTGCATGTTCGGATCACCTAAATATTTGCGGTATGCCGTCAAAATTGACATTGTATAGTTTAACCTGTTCTCAAGGTAATTCCAATTAAGTATTTTCCGTAAAGTCGGGCAGTATAATAGCATCAGTATCTTCTACACCAATGTTACCTTGCACAGAAACTTACATATACAGGGTGTCCCACGACGATTAAGACAAGCAATATATCGGAACTGTGCAGTAGTAGCGAATTATAATTTGGGAGTGTAAATTAGAGCAAATATAGTATCTTCTCTTATTATTGTGTCACCCAACGTGGTATTTGTTTTTGGTCACGTGACGTCCGATTCAAAATTTTTAATAGGACACCCTGTATATTTGTGACTTTTTGTGTTCCTTTCGATAAAACCATTTCAACAAACTAGCACACTTGGGGTCTAAAGTGATTAATTCAAGAGCTACAGGTGCTTAAAGGACTGTACTACTACCATTATGAAACACTACCAAAGTAATAATTTAACTGTAGGGGTACACGTTATAATCAATGGTAGTGGTACCATCCTTTAAGTATCTGTAGCGCTTGAATCAATCACTTTACACCCCTAGTGTGCTAGTTTGTTGGAATTGTTTTGTCAGAAGGAACACAAAAAGTCACAAATGGGTGTCCCATTATGAATTTCGAATCGGACGTCACGTGACCAAAAACACATATCTCATTGGGTAACATAATAACTAAAACATAACATAAAAGATACTATATTTGCTCTAATTTACCCCCCCAAAATTATAATTCGCTACTAATGCTCAGTTCCGATATATTGCTTGTCTTAATCTTCGTGGGACACCCTGTAATAAAATGGTGGCAAAATACAAATGGGGTAATTATGAATATAATTAAAGCTACCAATCAGTGTTGAAAGGGAAATCGATCTACTTTAATCTCGATTCTAAAATTATTCATTACGATTAAAAGTTTTTTTCTGCGAGAAGAGACTTCAGGGTGATTTCTGTACCAAAGGTATATAAGATTTATGGTTTTGAAGTCAACAAGAAAGTACAAAGGTGCCCAAACTTGACATTTGACGGTTTTTGAGCTCCATGATCATTTCTTATGACGTGGGTAGTCCAATAAGGAATATTTTTATGCAATCTTTTATAGTACAGTACTTCCCACACATTCTCGAGAATAACAAAACTAATCCAATTTTATCCCATAAAAGACTGCAACAATGCACAATACTCTTTGACGTGGGAATAAGAAGTCCACAGATACGCCTTCAGAGATCATGTTTGGACAGGTTTGTAACGTATACAATGTCACCAAGGTCATTCTTTTAGGGTAATTGACCTTTAAGAATATAAAAAATTTTAGACTGTCCTGCAGCCTTTCCTCCACGCCATATCTTAAAAAAAAGAAAATTTTCATAAATCGTTAAAAAATGAAGTTTGGGGCTACCCAGATTTTCAAAAATATTATCTACTATGACAGCAAATTTCATTATTTCAGGCAGTCAGGTAGGCCGACGGAATTGAGTGACATTATGTTAATGTAGATATCATGAAACGTCCAAAAAACCTAACCCAGAATCGAAAGTACACTTTCAGATTTATCTATGGGTCGTCACACTTTTTTTTTTAAGGTAACTTTTTTCGAAATTTATGTTTTTTGGAGTCATTGTTATACAAACAAGTATTTGAATTATTGAAAATGTAGTTTGACATATAGAGCTCGAATTTTGAACCAAATATTTATGGGTTCATTTTAGATAATTCTGTAGTAATAAAAGCTTTCGGGAGTTCTAAACAATTCTTGACACGATAAGGCATGTTTAAGCTAGAGATGTATGGCTTATTTAGCTAGTATTCACTACAGCTATCAATTTAATGAGTTTCTGACATAATACATCATTTATGTAGAGAGATATTTTGCACCCCTTTGTATATAGGAAACGTTCAGCAGAGCAATAACGTCTATTTTATTTGGTATTTTCTGAGCCATTCGATGTATCTCTATTCAAACGTCAAGATGCCGTAATATATGTGATGTAACACTTTGTATTATATTGGGGAGCGAAGAATTCGGGGTGAAAGTAAACTTAGGGAGGCTGTAATAAACCCTAGAAACCAGTTTTTTGTTACATTATGGGTTTTGGAGCAATATGTTGCAGGGGGACTTTGATTGATTAAACTATAACGCTGATTAACTGAATATAAAGATTATCAAATATGTTGCACCTATACAAATCTGTCAACTGCTGTCCAAAGTCCACTTGTTTAATTTTTGCCTTGGTGACTATGTAGCCGTGCATTGGTCCGATGAAATCGTACTTTTTTTCGCCAAGTTCGATCATCTCTGCTTCGAAACTGTCAGATTTGCTCAACAGCAGTTATTAATATCCACCAGTGGCCGTTTTACCCTTTTCAAGGCAATCAAGACTATAAATATTAATGAAACTGCGCGAATCACAGAAACATGTGATCACGACTTTGTTGGAACGACAGACCTATGCTAGCCTTCTTCGGTGAACCTTCACCATTAGAAACACATTGTTTCGATTGTTTAGTTTAGCTTAGTTTTATTTGCTATATACAAATATTTATGCAAAGCAAATATAACACAGGCTATCGTCCGTGGAAGTACGACCATCATCATACGGTATCATACGGCCCATTCAGGGGCCTAGGAGGCGGATTACTATCTGCTCTGATAATCATTGAAAGCATTGAGCGCTTGTAGGTTTACATCAAGCCCTGTTCTGCAATGTAGAAGGGTCTTGGATGACATTTCGGCAAGACATCGGGTGTCACTCATATGGGTGCGAAGTCAAGCTGGAGTTTGTGGTAATGAGATGGCGGATGCGTTCGCAAAGTCAGAGTCGAAAAATAACTTCCTGGGTCCTGGGCCGGCTGTGAGGCAGGCAGCAGGTATCATTCGAAGGTTGCAAAATCGACATCTTATGAGATGCAGAAGGCATCTCCGTTAAGCTGCAGAACGTATTTTAGGACCACTAGCCAAGACAAGGTGGTTCCACCGGTTCTGTCTCTCACTGAGACAGAGAAACCGGCTAAGGTTACTTGGTGGCCTGCTATCCGGCCATAACACCTTTAGACGTCACCTATATGTCATGGGGGTGGCAAGCGACCTAACGTGTGCACGTTATGGGAGAAGTCCTTGGCACACATTCTACGTCGCTGTGAAGCCCTTAGGGTATCACATGCAGACTATACTAACCTGAAGACATAAGATGGGTACAACCCAAGCTTATCCTCACCTTAGCGATGAGGGCTGGACTTGGGAACTAGAATAAGGAGAGATGCAGAAGGGATCGCTTGTAGGCCTATGCACTGGTGATCTGATGTGATGGTACTATGTCGGCATCAAATTGCAAAAACTCATTTGGATTGCGGCTGAAAACTTTCAAACCCTCATTTGGCGTTGTCATAAGCTTATGTTTATGTCCGATCAAGTGCATATCTAAATAAGCATGCAAAATGCGATGCTACCACCCAGTTTAGATACCTAAGGCCTCGGCCAATTCACGCGTTTTCAATATCAATTGTTCAATATAATTCCATGGATTCTGTCGATGGCGAGACAACTTATGAGCGACCTGCAAGTTCAGCGTTACCTGTATTATTACGGCATTAACTGGAACTCAGTAAACCACTTTTAGCAACTAAAACTTTCAAATTTCAAAATCAGCTGCAGCTCATTGATGCAAAGTCCATATACCAGTAATGTTATTTTTACGTTTGCAGGCAGATGGAAGCTACAGGCAGCAGGATTGCCCAAAACTCACGGACCACCCCCTTATTACCAATTAAATAGTTGTACCCTTTCAATTGTTACCAGGATAAATCTACTTTTTCTCCGAACCCGTCGTTAGCCTGATCGTCACTGGGTATATCGGATTCACAGATCAGTCAAGTTTTCCGTCGAATGGAGCTGTTACTTTTTTAATCAGCCATTCAATTCAATGCCAGGATCGTTTGAATCGTCAAGAGCTAATTAAAAGCAGTAAAGTGGCAGTTAAAAATGAAAATAGTGTTAAGTTTTAATTGAATAGTTATAGGAACCGAGGCAGCACCATATATCGTCCACAGCACTGCGACTGGTAACCAGGAGAAGTGCCCAATTTAGGATATGGCCCGGCTGCTTTGTAATTAAAATGAGGCACCAGTGCGGATGTTTTATTCAGTAACGTAATTTTTTATCGGATGCTACTACTGAGAGATACCCGAATGAAAAATTCAGAGCGAAATACGAGGTTTTTAAAAGATATTTCGGACGAAATCCCTGCATATGCAGATGAATTTCAACTTCCCACATAAATGGGATTTAATGATTATGAGTTAACATAATACCAGCTGACCCTAAGCATGACAATCAATAATAGTGGTTGAAGGAATGCAAAAATAATGATATTTAAATCATAAATAGCAAACAACGATACCTGTTTCTCTATGTTTGGTTGTAATTGTAAATTTGATACCAAAACCTAGACGTTCCATTCTACATTTTGCATAAATGCCCTAAATGTCCTAATTAAACCACTGTTCACATTTTGGCGACATCTGTAGGCAAGTTCCTATTCCATATTGTCAATCGAATAACCTAAGGAAGAAATTCATTAATATGCATCCAGCGGAGAAACGGGAAAACAGGTGAGCAATGAATGAGTTCTCGTGACTTTGTCAGAGGAAAGCTTACACCACTTGGAAATGCCAATGCCTAAGCGCACGCCTGGCCTGCCGACAAATTTGGGGAACAGGCCACCTTTCCTGAAGAATCAAATACACAGCTGTTTGTCGACGCCTTCTCATAATATGGCCGCGGTCGTATTGTGGTCTAAACAGGTTTGCCAGACATTGAAATGGCAAACTGGATAAATATAGCAGTATTTATAATCCACAATATGTGAGATATACGCCATTATTGACATTGAAAAGTCGTTAGTGTAGATTGCTAGATGAAATATGATATCAAAACTGTAGAAGATTAGGTTGAACGCATTCCTTGAAGGTATATTCGTCGACAGACCAGGTGGCGGTATTTTCAATATTTGATTAGAATATGAGGCTAGGATGAGTACGCAAAAGCAAGTTGGTTCCTGCTCACGTAAATATGTAAATACAAATAAACATGCTTCTGTTAAGAAACGAATATGGTCAAAATCCTACTATGGTCATAATATTAAGCTCATTCACGTTTTGCATAATCATCTCTCATTTGAAAGAATCTCCAAAGTCAAGATTTTGAAAACATCTTGGAAGAAGTGGTCGTGATTTAGATTCAGAGATTGAGGAAAAAACAACTTTGTTAAAATCAGCGTACTTCAGCTTATTTGGGTAGATAGGTGATCCATTCTTGCTGATAAATATTATGTCTTGTTTGGTAATTTGTTCCTAATTTTGAATATAAAAAATTATAATAATAGTGTTTTTTAAGTGGTACAGTCCAAAAGGCAGCTTAATACAAAGCTATTTTCTCAAAACAACAGATCGGTGGCTCACTCACTTTTGTATAACACCGTTCATTTGTCGCGCTGTTTTTCTTCGGTGGACCAGTATAATTATTGTCTTTTATGCCTAACATGTGCAAGTAGCAATTGTAATATACTGTAACCTAAGAGCGTCGATTACCTACATAAGGGACACGTCACGTGATTTTTAAGAAACGAAAGCAGATGGGAATCTATTTGCAATTGGGCCATTGTCCTTATTCGTTACATTCTTTGTCATGATGCTTTAGATACGTGTTCTATAGTGAACATGAAGGGGCACCCACAACAACTGCGCCGCTCTGCGCCAAGCGGCGCGAAACGTTCTTGCACGTTGCTATTGCATTCACTGTAGACGTAGAAGCGCACAAAAAAGCACATGAATGATCGGCGCAGCGCGTGTTCGCTGTTCTTCCACCAACTCTCGGTGCACCAAAGGGAATTCGAACTTGGACGTAGTATAAGCTCATTGGTTAGAAAACTGTACGTTCGTCGATTACTGCCGTTTGCGATAATTATTTCTTGATATTTTTTCGTATTTTAAAGGTATTCAATCGACAGGATAACTGTAACCACGAAGAAATCATTCGTTTAATAAACGCGATATAGACTTTGACTAATAATTATTATTAACACCTGAAAAACAAAAAATACGACGCATGTTTATGGCAGAGAGGTACAGCCTATTTGGACATTCTCGAGCAATGGTCAAACTATGTCCGCAGACCGGACAAACGCACCGCACTGCTTGGCGCGGAGGTGCACGGTTAGTGTGGATGCACCTTAAGGTATATTTAAAATTATTTCGTAGTGCTAGTGCATAATTGAAGCTATATATGTTGACATATAAACTTTTTAGTCACGTTTTGGCTACATCTGTAACCTCCATCAATGTGAGCGTTAGCTAAGAGTTTATATTTCTATGCGAGTGGTTTTAATTATAGACGGATAAAGCGCGATGAATTATAAGATACGTTTCAAAAATTGTATTTAGTAGAGCTAGGGAGCACAAGGGATAAGGATCCTCGATTAGTACAATACCTTCACAGCGTTCTTCCCGAATTTCTGGATTCTGGATAGACGAGGAACAGACCAATGGAAATGAATGACATGACTTTTTCAAGTAGATATATCGTAAATTTGATTTTTTTCTGGATTACAATACTTCCTTCCTTTATTAGCGTGAGAATTAAAAATTTTATCCGTATATTTTCCTCCATTACTGCTCATAATGATAGGGTTTGTGTGATCACACTACTTGGCCTGCTATTTCCTTCATTCACTTCGCCGTATCTAATGTGTTTATATGTCGGCTGCAAATGGAATCAAGTTTTGCACGTCCGTCGGCAAGAACAGCTAATTACTGAAGTACGTACACAACACCACACAAAAGTGCACAAGCATGCTTCATTAAGCATCGTAACAGTTATGCGCATCGGTATTAAAAGAATGATAAAACTTCGTTTAAGCGGAAACCAGAATGGGGGTCAGGAGTGATGTCAAATGACTCGCTTTGACGTCCTGAGTCAGTCGGGGGCCACTCCCAGACCGAGGAAACGTTCCGGTGAAAAACCACAGCATTTTGAAGTTCCATTACCTATAACCCAACTTAACCAAACTAGTTGAGCTGTTGAGGTTAAAATGGATGATAACGTGAGGAAACATTCCGATGAAAATCTACGCCAACATAACATAACCAAATCGGTCGAGCTGAAAAGGGATGTCAATCGGCTCGGTCTGATGTCCTGACATGAATTGTATTAACCAATAAACTATTTTATATTTTGATTGTCAATAGAAAATTAAGCCAAAAAATGGTCTTCGGGGGCCCTTTTCTTTTTTTTATGGTCAGCCTCCCACAAAGGCTGAAAGCCTATAGCGGTGTAGAAGCGCTGCGAGAGGACAAGTGTCTGTGTACGTTAGATTTCAAACGCTGCAGGTTGTAGCCGTCGGAAAAAATCCCCGACCGCTTATCTCTCAGCGTCAAAGTTCTCCAAAATAACGAATGCTGGGGAAGACTGGTTCGGGGAGTAGGGACCTAGACCTGGTAAGGATGAGCTCGCAGACCCTCTCTAATGTTCCTCGTTTGGACGGCTTTCGATGTTATAATTTGGAAGAGCTCACTCGAACATCCTCCCTATAAAACAAGGACAGGTCAGCCGACCTTGTTCGATAATCCAGGCTGTGGAGGTCCTTTATGAGATTAGGCGTATGGCGTATCGATTAATCTAATTGCTTTCTTCTAGATAGTGTCCAGAATTTTTAAAGAGTGCTTCGGAGCGCATACCCACACATGGGAGCAACACTCCAACGGTGCGATGGTCGGATCTATGACACAGTGTGGTTGAAAATGCTTCACCGAAAAATCTGCTTATAGGGTGGGCGAAGGATTTTCCAACTTCTCTTATTTCTTGGATGGCTTGTGACATGGAGTTTCGTCTCGTCCTTGGATTGAAGTTTGTCACATCTGATATGTCGCTAATAAGACAAAACGTCGTGATCCTAAATCATCGATGCAATACTAGTTCTTATCTGCGGTATATCAATGGTCATTCTGTGTTATCCATTATTTTAGGGTCATTGACATATCTAGGAAATTAATTGTATGAAAAGCGCTAGTTATGGCAACTACTAATCAACTAAGGTAATTTTTGTAATGAATGACTGAATGCATACACAGGTGGTAAAAAGGTTAGTAAAGAGTCTATATTTCAAGAAATATGGTTTTAATCACAGGGTCGTGAAGAGCAATGAATCACGTAGATAACCATAGTGTAAGATCACACAAAAACAAGTATACATATAATGATCACACTGTTAAACTACGAATAGAACTTCTGTATATTTGCTAAAACAAAAATATATCAATTAAAAAAATGGCATTCTTAGGCAGCAGTGTAGGCGTTCACTAACACCAGTCTGCATTTTTATGGCATTCCAACTAGTACCTGTCATACGTAGAATCAGCAAAAAGTAGCATATATCCACGGTATACTTAGAAAATCCATCACATAGCAGCTAGTTTGATTACGACACCGACGTACAGGCGAATGTAATAATGGTAGGTGTTTTTGCAAAAGCGTCACGTATAGCAATTTGTAATTACGACCTAATTGCTATTTATAATTGACTCTGGTCTAATCAGCGCTGTTTCCACGTATTCAAATAATTTGTATCTAGTATGTTTGCGAATCTGTGTACACAAACACACACCAAGCCGCAATTATCTGATGAACGTCTGCTTCATTAGATTTACTTTTACTTGTACAGGGTACACTGGAACGTTCCAAGCTGCAGCAGTTAACTACGAGTATGGCCTGAAAAGTTCTCGGCCTAATATCGGAAAAATAGCGGTTTGGACCTTATTAATTATTTTTATTTTTCGACATAGTCTTCTCTTAACTCTATACACTTGGTCTATCGATATTCCAGAGCCACGATACCGTCTTTAAAATGATATTGTGGAAGTCCTGTGAAGTAGTATTCCACGGCAGCAATCACTGCTTCGTTTGATGAAAAACGTTGCCCCTAAAGAAAGATTTTGAGTTTTGGGAACAGGTGAAATTCCGACGGGGCCAAGTCAGGAGAGTAGGGCGGGTCATACTTTAAATCGTGCAGTTTTGCCATTACATGTTGCCCTTTGTGCACCGGCGCTTTGTCTTGCTGAAAGATGACTTTCTTCTTTTTCAAACCTGGTCTCTTTTCACGAATTTTCTGATCCAACTGGGTTAAAAGGTCAGAATAGTACTCGCCTGTTATAATGTTACCTTTTTCAAGATAATCCACGAGCAGAATGCCTTTAGAGTCCCAAAAAACAGAAGCCTCACCTTTCCTGCGGAGGGAACTGACTTGGCATTTCTTTGGTGCAAAGAACCCGGCTTCAGTCCACTGCTTTGATTGTTGTTTGGATTCTGGTAAATAATGGTGAATCCATGTTTCATCCATTGTTACAAATCTGCGCAAAAAGTCCGTTTTATGTTTTCTATATAGCTCCAAAGCCTGCTGTAACATCCGCATGCGGTTGCGTTTCTGCTCAGGAGTGAGGATTCGGGGCACCCATCTTCATGTGTAACTCTTCATGCAAAATGTGACCAACCCGTTTCCTTGAGATGCCAGCAGCCTCGGCAATTTCGCGCAACTTCACTCTCCTGTTTTCCAAAACCATATCGTGCACACGGTCAATCAATTCAGGAGTGGTTGCACTTTTTGGACGTCCTTCGCGTGGGTCTACGTCAATGCTCTCCCTCCCTCGCTTAAGCTCTGCAGCCCATTTCTTGATTGTGGAGTACGAAGGTGAGTCTTCCTTATACACGCTAACACACCTTTGGTGGATCTTCTTCGGAAATAAACCTTCTTTCACAAAGGACTTTAACACCGCCCGGAACTCAAGCTTCTCCATGTCTTACGGTGCTTCACACTACACTCACAATGATCGACTGTCACAATCAAACTGCTGATCGCAACTGAATGGCATTTCATGTGAGACTTGCAGAGACTTGTATGAACATGCACGTAAGTGGTGCACGTTCGCGCGCGCGTAGAAGACATCTGACCACTGAGTACATTTCTCTATTTTTCATTCACATATAAAGAAAGACGGTAGCTAAACTAGAATATCTGCATCAGGTAGAATCTCCTATGGAATTAACGTGGAGCACGGTAGAGGTAGAAGTATTAAAATATCTGGTCGATAAGCAGTTCACTTTTAGGTCACTTTTATAGCACTTGATTCTAAGTCTCGTACCTTCTGCAAGGTTTTGTGGAGAGACTACTAGTAGATATGCCCCATACCGACCTGGGACTCAATGTCTGACAAAATATATAGTAATCTACACATCCTTTGCATACATGCGCCATATCTTGGCCAGACTCCCATGTGGTAGGAAGCTTTACCGTTCCCCTCGGTATAGGAGATGATTGGATCTAACTGTGTCACTTATAGGACACGTGGCACTACGTTCAACGCTTTGCAAATATTTTGAGGTACGTACCTAAACATACCTATCAAAGAGCAGGGGTTGACAATCAGAAATCGCTGTAACGCGAATATTTGCAGATTTGGTCAGACGTGAAGCCACCTTGTATGTTTTTGGTTTTGCTTGATGCTCTACTCTAGTGTTTACAGATAATGGGCTAGTACCAATCAGCGGTACTGTGGTAAAGGATGGCACCAGATATAATTGAGAACCTATGTTGATACAGTTCGAAAACATCCTGGGCCAACGGGCCATACAGGGGTGATTGACAATAATATCAGTATCATGAATGTGGAAGGTCCTCAAAGGCGTTTATCTAAATACAAAATCAACTCCGATAATATCTGTCACTTCTTGATATGCAGATCTCCCCTGTTGTATTTCATATTCATATTTAAATAAGTGGCCTTTTCAATATTCTCACATTAAAACCCATTTCTAATTTTTTTGTATTACCCTTGTATTCGAAATTTCTAACATAGGGCTCCATTTTGTTGCTATAGATATTTGATATTGATATTCAGAGGAACTACATATTTATCACTATGAAAATGTATTCCATAACTTATAGAATTCTGAAAAACTGTACTATAACTATAGGAAATTCGCACCTGATTGGACATTGTGTTCAAAACAAGAAAATCACTAACTATACAACATCCTAAGTAAAAGAGTAATTTGATATCAACCTTGTATGGTTGTTTGGAAGAAATAAATCAAATCATTCTGTTTTCATAATTTTATGGTAAACGTATTTCGCATGGCTAGTATCTCTGTACGATGGATATGGTATAATAACTTTATTACGGTGATAACAACGTTTAATTTCTTCATTGCTTCAAACGCATTTGCAGACCTTTATTATGTCAAAACATGCGATTCGAACATTTCATCCATAAAACTCTTTCTGCCGGTAAAAATGTTTGCGCTTTACGCGTTCATATAGGAAAAGTATCTCTGGAATGTTATGCAATAACAGCGAATGCATTTTTGCGTTCGTAACAGGTTGGCCCTAAATATGAAAGTTGCGATATTTATGAAGTATGTTTTGGAATCGCAATATATTTTCCGCATTTGTACTGTTGTAAATAAGACATCGGAATGAGATGAGATAGTTTTCGAAACTGGCGTAGCAGTAGCTACAGTTACTCACAGTAACTGTGATTAATGGATAATTGGATATGCTTCCAATGTATTCCCTATGAATGCCGGTGTTCCACGTAGGTCCATTATTTCTCTTACTCTGTTTGTTGCACACCAACTTGCTCTTTTACTCCGTTTGCTGCACACCCACTGTTGAAGGCAACATCTAGTTCAATAATATCGATATGTAATTCGGTTAAGAATAGCAAACACAAAGGTACCTCACTCCAAGGCAGAGAGCAGGTGATAGTATCCCGAATCAGAATAGGTCACACCCATCTTACCTCATCATACCTACTTCTAGGTCAGAACCCTCCTATATGTGAACAGTGTCAAGTCACCCTTACAATAAGGCACATCTTCTATGATTGTCAGTTATACACAAACTTAAGGAACATGATGCGACTACCGACTGATCTGAATATTTTAACCACCGTTCCGACTGAAATAAGAAAATTAATCACCTTCCTTAAAATATACTCTGTTACCTGATACTTTAAACTGGCTTGACGTCTATTTGATAGGTATCAGCTGACGAAGAAGTGTATCTAAATTTAATTTTTTACTAGTGGTGTTGATTGGCAATCCTGCGATCAGGACCGTATTAATAATATTCTTACTAAATATCTCATTGCCTAAAAGTAATGACTATTTTTGTAAACAAGAAATTGCTTCAATATCCAGAAATTCGCAGCGGAAATGGTTGGTTAAAAGAAATAGATTATTTTATTGATTTGTATATTGTTAAAGACTATCAAAACACTCATATATTTAGCAATAAGGACGATTCAATGAAAAGCTTGTATCACTAGTGGGATATTTGTTGGTTAAAACCTGTATTTTCCGAGAAAATGTAAAATAAGCATAGACCTTAGAGCATAGACGAAAACGTTACCAAGTGTCAATTACTCGTCATTAGCAGAATTTGCACTCAGTACCGCCCTGTATTCCTTCAAAGCTTAACATTTGATACGTCAAGACTCAATCTGGGGTATTTTTAGTTATCACTAGCCGAACAGCTGTTCGCTCTTGACACGGCTGACAGTTTAAAGTATCGGGTAACAAGGTATAACTGGACTCTTTTTCAAACTGTAAGTCCTCCGATAAACCAACGAACATAAGCCCATTACCTAACATTATAAATCACTCAGTACAAAATAGTTGATAAAAGATATATGGCTAATGACCATGCAGTCGATGCCTTATTTCCAATAAAAAAAAATGATATTCACCCTATCCAAAGCAAGGTCAAGGATATCGCAATCCTTGTTTGGAACATGTCCTGAACCGCATCAGGAACGATATTCCTGGTCTACAACAGCGCTGTTTCGATCATTTGGATCTCATCAGGTGGATATGGGTAACACTCGGTATCACGCAGATGCTAGAGATCAAAACACCACTGTCTATGGACTATGCATGATGCAGTTTAGGACTTGTTCCAAATAAGGATCGTGATATCCTTGAGCTCACTTTGGTAGGATGAACATTATTTTCTTGATGTTTTCCCAAAGGAAGCACTTGAGCCAATAGTCTAATTCAATGCTGGTAGGGGTATACGCCCTTGGAGTAGTTGTTTTTGTTGGTTCACTGCTTTAAATAAACAGATTTGCGGATGACAGAGCACTGAACCGGAAACTTCACTATCATTCCGAGAGACAGTTTTTGTACTGAGGACTCCAAATAAGGTTTAGTTGAATGCTCAGGAAGCTCAACTAACTATCCTCATTAAAAATGTCACATTAACCTGCCGGTTGTATAGCACAGCGATAACTTTCAAGCTTCTGAAAGTTAACATGTAGTAGATGTTCTGTTGACCTGTTGTCTTCAATTGCGAAAATAAATTTGTATAGATATTAGCCGCAGTTAGTAGTTCTAGTAGCTTACATAGCTCAGATCAGACTTTCGTTGGAATACTGCCTGTATAAGTGTATGTGGACTCCAAAGAACCTGGACTCTCTCCAGAAAAGTGCAATACTTCTATATCTTGTAATAGCAATCACCACTATAGCATAGAACACCAAAGAAGCTGGTTCACCTACATTCCATAGAGATGGTTAAGATATCGTGAGTGGCCAGAACACTGAACACTAGAAAGGCTCATTGCATCTATCTTCTCTAGGTACGGAATGATCTGTCAAGCAGTTTCTTCACTGGTAATAACATTTTAGATCAGCGTTTAATGATCAATGTGTGTAGATATTTGATCTCCTGAAACTCTTCCGGAGCTACATAGTCTTTTTATTTAGTGAGAAGTTATCTACGAACAAGGTCAATATGGGCGAATGCACTAGAACTTGTTGGCTATATATCTGGAGGTGCAAATCATCAGGTCAGAAGCAATACGTCACCAAGTAATTGCGAATTCTTCCACCACCTACGGTATCACGGTTCGGAAGTGTTGAGACCAGGATATTGGCAACTAAACTCAATCAAAAAATAAATAAAGTTGCTAACTGTATAAGAAGTGCAAAAGACTTAAGTACAAAAAGCAAAATGAAGAGCAATTTGGAAAAAATACAGTATTTCTGAAACTTTTGAAGGCATATTTTTTAAACCTTTTCCTGCAATTTAAAGACCCAATACGTATGTTGTAGACTTGTGAATATACGTCATCGTAAGTTGATAAACACAAAAAAACTGATTTTTTTTCAAGATTTGCAAGATTGTTCTTAATTGCACCGAATATATTCCCGCTTAAAGACGCAGCTTTATTTTCTTCATTGGTTAACTTATGTTGTAGCGAGAGCTATAAGCTAATTAATGATATTTCTCTGCTATTGAGATATAATCGAATATTGTAAGTTACTAAAAAATTACCTGTATTCCCGATTTTAAATAATTTGTAGCAGAAATATGCATTTTATTGTAAAAACCATAAAAAGCAGTAATATTGGTTTCATTAGTTTAAGTATTTATTTCATATAGGAAGTAAAATATTCAATGATGATTTAAAAAAACAATGCAGACACGTAAACGAGGTAATATTATTGCGATTTTTGCAAACAATCCCTCATTTCCAGTTATTAAAAAAAGGTTTTTAGGAATGTTTTCTTGAACCCAAAAAAAACCTTTATCGAGAATCTGCCTATCACTATGGAAAATATGATGAATATATTTATAAAAATAAAACGGAACTTCACTTTTAATCGTACGCTTTCGGTCAAGCTGCCGCCATCAATTCAAATCTGAAATCTTCGTACCTGTACCCTTGACAGTCTACTCGGTGGTGTTCGGAGAGCTGAAATATAGGATAATTTGCATTCGACATGACGACGATGCCCGATGACGTAAAATTTTATGAAATACTGCCGATGTTCGTTTGTCACCGCCGTCCATGTCGATTCGGTTTATGGAAATTTATCTCTCCTGCCCGATTCCACTGCGGTTTGCATCACAGCCGTACCACAAATATTCATCCGGAGGGGCTTTTCTTTGACGCAGCTCTGAGGCCGTCAAAACAGTGATGCAAAATCTACAAAAAGGTTACCAGAAGTAAAAAAGTCACAAAAATGGACTTGGTATTTCCCACATATTAATTTTCACGTTATGGACACATAATGCTTTGAACAGACGCTTGGATGTGATACATTTCCACCAGACCAGACATCTTGCAGTGAAGAGGACAAATGTAGTATCTAAATACAGGTAACCTAATACCGCTATGGTGAGTCTAGGTGTTACCCTCAGTAAAATATATCATGTATACGAAGTTTCAAAAGACCAGCTTCAATGAATAGAGACCGGAGTTATATGGTTTTACATATAACATAATGTTTGAGATTACTCCCACATAAAAACATGAGATGCACTCATAAAATATAAGTTCGTAAAGAGAATAAAAATTACCCATTTTCATGTTTCTGTGATTATGATTATGTACGTAAGTACAAGTCTTCAACGGCGAGCAGCCAAACAAATAGGGTGGCATTAGCAATTGATTAGTATTTAATTACTTCAAGTGGTCAACTCATGATTTTTTCAATAAAATCAATTTCAATAGACGAATTTCGCCTTACTTCCGTTCTCTTTTTGGAAACAAATATTGCGATCGCCGCATCCTGAACGAGACCACATTGAGCAAAAATTATTTGATGAAATTTTATTTGGCAATCTAAGAGAAAAATTCTGTATTGCGAATATTAACTTGCAAGCATTTTATTCTAATTTAATACATCTAAAAGAAAATAAGACCATTATCACCCGAGCCAGAGTTGTTACAAGATCGGGTACGTGCCAAATGCGGCTTTGTTTTATGTAGATCATTTGAAGCATCCAAATGCAAAACCAGACATTTGACGTATAGGTTGTTTTGAGTAAAACGCAAAAAACCTGCCAAATTCGTACTTCTTGTCTAATGATATTCGTATTTTGACAAAAATATTTGTTATTTTGGTAGGGATAGATAGTGCATCACACAAAAATATCTGATGAATTAGTAAAAAGATATTTTGGCGGGAGTTGTTGACATGTCTGGTTCTGCACCTCAGATTTACAAATGTCTGCTTTTGCATCTAATGCACTGCAATTGGTTTTTCCACCTTCATAGTGTTCATAGCGCCAATTGCAGTGATACCCATTGAAAAAATATTAATAAAAGGTCATAATAAAATGTGAAACCAAAAAATAGCTTTATTGGATAAATGAACAAAACTAAACTCTTATATCATTATCTTCAGCATCAGACAAGATTATCAAGGTATCAGGTGGACATGGCTCAATTGTAATGTTATTCATGATGTTCAGGTAACACGGAGCCACAATAAATGTTTAAAAAGCATTCAACTCATCAACTGTAACCACGTTCGATCTCAAACTGATTTCATGTACAGCGCAGGTCGCGACGGCGACCTGGCGATATCACGTGACTAAGAAGCTGCACGGGAATTGGTTTAAATGCAGTTGTCTGCTTTTGCACGTAAGGAGTGAACACAAATGTCTGCTTTTGCATTTAAGGCCGAATTTTAACATCAAATAACGGCTTCGGATGTCTGTTTATGTAGCTAAAGGTCTGAAAATCGCATTCCCGGCAACATTTGCGTATGAAATCCGTATCTAACTCATATTTTATAAAAATGTCAAATGTCTGGTTTTGCATTTGGATGCTTCATTTTAATAAAGTTAAAGAAATTTTCCTGAGCTTTGACGACGAGTCTGCGGCACTTAAAACTTCTGAACAGCTGGTATTAGGCCAAAGATTTTAGAACAACTGCAACTGCAGTGAAAAATTTGGAAACTACCAAACTATATCTTTTAATGATTCATCCAAGATATTAGAAAATGTACCAAAAAATTTGAATATGGTTTCCGGTGAAATTGTCAAAGAATTAAGGGCAAAATCCACGGTATCAGCCATTAATGATTAGCTATATTTCAAGGGGACAAACCAAGCATAATCTGAATAATATTGATTTGGATATCAACCCAGCAGACATAGCGTCGATGAGATTATCAAAATTATCAAAATTATCAAAATTATCAAAATTATCAAAATTATCAAAATTATCAAAATTATCAAAATTATCAAAATTATCAAAATTATCAAAATTATCAAAATTATCAAAATTATCAAAATTATCAAAATTATCAAAATTATCAAAATTATCAAAATTATCAAAATTATCAAAATTATCAAAATTATCAAAATTATCAAAATTATCAAAATTATCAAAATTATCAAAATTATCAAAATTATCAAAATTATCAAAATTATCAAAATTATCAAAATTATCAAAATTATCAAAATTATCAAAATTATCAAAATTATCAAAATTATCAAAATTATCAAAATTATCAAAATTATCAAAATTATCAAAATTATCAAAATTATCAAAATTATCAAAATTATCAAAATTATCAAAATTATCAAAATTATCAAAATTATCAAAATTATCAAAATTATCAAAATTATCAAAATTATCAAAATTATCAAAATTATCAAAATTATCAAAATTATCAAAATTATCAAAATTATCAAAATTATCAAAATTATCAAAATTATCAAAATTATCAAAATTATCAAAATTATCAAAATTATCAAAATTATCAAAATTATCAAAATTATCAAAATTATCAAAATTATCAAAATTATCAAAATTATCAAATATCAATAGAAAAGCTCCAGAATTTACCTATGGACAAGCTCAACCATATTTTGGTATTATATTGGAACCCTAATGTTTCTTAGACTAGTTACTAAGATCGCTTACTCACCAAATGTCACTAATTTTTTGTTCGCTTGAATGGACTCTCAGTTTTTCGAATTTGTGATATACTTTTTACCATATACACCATGTGCCAGGACGAATCCCGAAAAAAAAGGAATTATTCCTAAATTCGCATTTGTTACAGAGAAATCAACTTTTGAAGTTTTGTTGTAAAGATGATTGAAACGTGTGTGGCCCACATTATTTCACTTTTATTTTCAGGTAAGTTTCTACCAACCCCTACCACCTTCCCGTATATTCTTCAGCGTTATTATTCTGTTTCGAAAAATTTGCCGAATTAGAGACCTCTAGGTTTGAGCATTCTGTGTCTTAACCCAATTTTAACCTACTGTAGCGATTCACTTTAGCCATTCCTGATAAGAATTAAGATCGTATTTCGTGACTCGCAAAACCTTCCTAATTTTATGCCATTTCGCCATCTTGTTGAACTATTAAGCAAAAACGTAATAATAATTACAACTTTAACACCCTGTATTACGGTTATTATCAACTTTTGCACTGAGGTAAGTTTATTTAAATCTCAATATGTTTATTTAAATAATCTCGTTTTGTTGTGTAGCACTGTCAGTATAGTGACTCCGAACGACCGTATTTTTGTGCATAACTCCCAAACCATACATTTCAAAATTACAAGCAAAAATGTTATGCACTTTGCACTCCAAATGTCTATCGTCAAAGAGATATTAAGGTATGAGAATGGAAAAATCCTATTTAGTACATCATTCATGGTATCAAATTGACAATGCCGCATAGCAGCCTGGCTTACACACCACTGGATATATCCTTGCATGAGTTCGCAGGTGTATATACATTTTCTATACAGGATGCTGTATGTACGAGTCAATTACTAGATAAACGGATTAAGGAACTGATTCCGAACTGAGAAGCACGTCTAACGGTGAATTTTAATAGATTTGTTGTACGCGGTGCCCATGTAGAAATACTGGCAGATAAATTGCTGAAAATATTCGCATGCGTGCAGGTGTTCGCGTAGTGGGTTATTCCCTCAACGTTGCTGAACTTTGAAAACGATCCGCTACCGCTGGCAACAAAAACTTATTCAGAAACTTCAGAAAACTGATACGTATATATCAGGGACTAGGCGCACTTTATATCCAAAACCCAGAATATACAACTCGAAGAATAGGATGTTCTTGGTTAGTTTCGACGTCGCAGCACTCTTCACAAAAGTACCATTGAACGATGCCATACAACACATCAAACAAATATTCCCCAGAAAATACAACTACCTAACTTATTCAAGCATGTGTTAACTACAACATAAAAACTAGATTTCTGAACACAAATCAAATTGCTGATTAGGTCAGATGGAAAAATCTGCATGAATGCTAGGAAGTTTACGATATAGAGCAAAAATAATGTTGGAAGCCTGAGTCCAATCCATGTGGAACACTTGCGCTAATATTGTGGAAAGAGAAGGAAACGGGAAAAGACAACATAGAGTAACGAGACTTATCCTGCACCTGCCTCTTTGATTTTCGAGCTACATTGGCTCATAATTAAAACCATACATGCTGAAATATAACCTTTGTAGTAACGCTAAGCAAAAAATGTTGCAAAAAATAATTTGCACAAAGTGACAGATATTGAGATTGATAGCTGGCCTAGGTAACAGACCTTTTAACTATAACCTCCCAGATGTGTCGATGATTATAAGATCTTACCGTGATGTGTATCACGATACTGCTTATATTCTGACCTAATAATGAGACATACAACAAACAGAACTCCACGATAATCAATTTTAGGAGACTTCTAAAAATACCTAAAATTAAAAGATACCTACAACACTTTCCATTATAATGCAAATAGAAATGAAGACTGAGAGTTATGGTCCAACGATCTGCTCATGTACATGTATATCCTGAATCAAACGAAGCATGGAGCTTATGTCTCGCTTAAAGAGATTCACGTATCCACTCTGTTATTTAGAATGTCTCAATTTTTTTATATAAAGACAGAATATAATTTCTGAAACGTATCCTGGCTTTCCTCCCTGAATTATCATGCTTGACTCATATTGAAGACCAAATCTGTTGAAATATAAAGACTACAGAGATGACCGGAACGTTATAAAGAGTTTACTTTTCAACCAATATGGTTTTTAATTATGGGCATTTTTGATAGAATCATATGGTGTAATACTACGCCTCATATCGAAGCATGCTCCACTGGGAACCTCTATTTCATATACATTTTTTTATGAAGCAAAACTTACCATTGAATGTATTTTGAACAAAAAATGTCTGGATGATTTACCTGCAACAAAAAATGCAATTATTAATTATGATGCTCAGCTAACCAAATCAATTATCATCTATTTCTTTAGCAAGCAGAAAAAATAACCTCTTTGATTATGCCATAACGGTCTTTACTTTTCCTAAAAGACATAGGCATAGCTCTCTTGTCATTTAAATCAGAATTATTTGGGTTCACGATTAATTTTACGAACCTTGGAAACCAATTAACTCCTATGTGCATGTTTTTTTTAAACGGTTTTATCTGCAAAAATGCACGAGTTCGTGTGAGGTGATTTAATTCTGACAAATGAGAAGCAACTGAAATTATAAAATATACCATATCACCGACAAGATCACTAATAGGGTGGCATTGTGCCTTTATAGGAGCATTCTGTTACCTCTTCTACTAGGATTGATAAAAATACAACACAATACATCAAATTCGCACACAACGCTCAATGTAAATGTTTTATAATATATTATAATATGTAATATAATTTTTTAAGATCCCCGATATATCTGTTTCATCCTGTAAGCTGAACAGGAGCTGAATCTTGCTAGGATTTGCTGAGGGAGAGTACCAATCAGACCCTCATAAAGCTCGTAAAAAGCCGAATGTCCTCTCTTGTTGTTAATCATTCCGGCAAAAAACTATAGTTGCAGTAGACTACTAACCAATAAAATAACAACAAGTCCAAATCACACAAATTGTACAGAAACATGCCGCACAAAAGTAATTTGGAATAATGACGGAATTATAAATAAAAATAGTCAGAGGTTATTAGGACGGGAAGATCGAGCGGCCAGATAATAGCAAAATCTAACTTCTTAATTACCTCCGAGATAGATAGAGCTACCGACATAAAAACCGAAGGTAGGTTCAAGATAAAACTCATCTACCTGATGCAGCCTCGTAAAGATCCAACTATAATGAGACCGGCATTAACCAAAGAAGTTGATCGAATGAGCAACAAAGCAGAACACTAACAAAATTGAGATGGACAGCTTTCTATACGCAAATAATCGTCATTATTTTCTTATTTTTGAAATTCTCTGTGCCCCTTCAGTAGGGTTTCCAATCTTCGAGATCGGGATTCCGTTTCGAGATCCTGGAAAAAATCTAGATACGGGGTTTCGGGTTTTACCCCAACAACTTTTCTAAACACTAACACTAGAAACAGTAATAATAAGAAAGCAAAAATATAGTAAAAAAGTAGGTATTTACTAAAAAACAAAAAAACATATTTGTAGTTTTGAAAATTGAATATTAACTTTGGTTATAAAACATGAAATTAGGAACAGGAACTAAAAATAAAAATAGAAAGAAAAGTTTCAACATCTGCGTTTTTCTTAGTAATAAAATATGCCCTTAGAAAAACTAATTGCTCTTTTCTGGATAATGTCCAGAAGCTTTAGAGACTGCTTCGGAGCGCGTCCCCATACATGGGAGCAATACTCCAGTGATGGTCGGATCTGTGCCTTGCAGAGCAACAGCAGTGGCTCTGGTGTATACAACTTCCTACAGGGGAACAAAACTCCTCGCTTCTGGGATGCCGTTTTAGCAATACTGACGACGTGGTTGTGCCAGGACAGGTTATTGTTGATGTTTGTAAGTGTTGTTGCCTGAGCTTTCTGTATGTTGAACTGTACTTTATTTATTAATCCCCACTCGACAACCGCCTTGATGTCTACGTTGTGAGGCATGCTGCTGTCGCTGACGTACCGTCTCCTGGGATAATAGTGGCTTGCCTGGTTCCATGCACGACACTAATGTACTGTCATCTGCGAAGCTGTAGATTGGATTGAATGTTATTGATTATTAACTATAGTACTGTATCATATCGATGTTCAAAATTTATATAAATTGTACCACTAGTTGATGAGGTAGAATCACAATTGTAGAAATGTGACACAGCTCGTTGTAATACGGTCTGTACTTCCTACTCGTAGTAACATATAAACATTAATATATTTTTGATATTAAACTCCAATTTGCCTCATATGAATATTATAACAGAAAAGAACGCCATTTAACGTAGCAATTAGTTTTGAAACGTGGCCCATTACAACCTGATCAAATTTTTTTACGTCAAACAAAACTGGTTAGAAAACCATGTAAGTGAGTCAAGTATAGAGTAAATGTTTATGCTAAATATCTTGTTTCCTATGTTTGCCTCACAAATAGTTGTATTCGATATAGTAGAACGAATACATAGAACTAAAGCTTGCACGAATGAAAACGTGTTGAGTTGAATCCAGCTTCTAGTTTTTCCATACACCGTCTGCGACAGGTCGTAGGGAGACCAATTTGGCTGGGCCCACTTTCTTATCTTGCATTTGTGTGCAGCAGCGGCATTCTACATATAAAATCAATATAATAGCGCAACCTTTACGACCACGTCTTTACTCTGTTA
Source organism: Callosobruchus maculatus (assembly GCA_951848785.1). Classification (NCBI taxonomy): domain Eukaryota; kingdom Metazoa; phylum Arthropoda; class Insecta; order Coleoptera; family Chrysomelidae; genus Callosobruchus; species Callosobruchus maculatus. The sequence continues at coordinate 5,443,736 of CATOUR010000032.1, forward strand.
TCATCTCCGGTGAGAACGTGCTCACAAGCAGTGCCCAGGGCGGGCAATACGCTTTTGGTGACCGACCAATTAACCATCTTTAGTTTTGCTTCCCACACCAAATAGGCGGTTGAAGTAATATGCGAAATACCTATTTTGGATTTGACATATCGACGTTTTACTGTGTGTCATCTTTCCTGTGATTCTTGGTCCTTCTATAACTGAAAGTTTTGAAGTAGGTAATGTAGATGATTTTTCTACAGATAGTAACTACTATTAATATTAATACCTTTGCAGTGATGGCGAAAGGTCAAAAAACGTTAGCGTTTTTAAGCATTTTACATATGGAAGGGCTTGAAAGCAGACTGTTAGTAGGTGTGAGTTTGGATCACCTCGGAAAGAATTATTCATGAAAGACTTTCTACTCCTCATCTGGCGTCCAGTGCATCCCAAAACTATATAAATATAAACTATAAATACTATCTATGAAAATATAAACTCCACTTAGTAGGTATTATTGGTCATGTATTCTCTGGTCATTATCTATACATATACAGGGTGTCCCACGACGATTATGACAAGCAATATATCGGAACTGGACAGTAGTGGCAAATTATAATTTTGGGGGTGTAAATTAGAGCAAATATAGTATCTTTTCTTATTATTGTGTCACCCATTGTGGTATTTATTTTTGATCACGTGACGTCCGATTCAAGATTTTTAATGACATATTTGTGGCTTTTTGTGTTCCTTCCGATAGAACAATTCCAACAAACTAACACACTTGGGGTCTAAAGTGATTAATTCAAGAGCTACAGGTACTTAAAGGACTGTACCACTACCACTATGAAACACTACCAAAGTAATTTAACTGTAGGGGTACACGTTATAATGAATGGTAGTGGTACCATCCTTTAAGTACCTGTAGCTCGTGAATTAATCACTTTTGACCCCAAGTGTGTTAGTTTCTTGGAATTGTTTTATCGGAAGGAACACAAAAGGCCACAAATATACAGGGTGTCCCATTAACAATTTTAAATCGGACGTCACGTGACCAAAAACAAATACCTCGTTGGGTGACACAATAACAAGAAAAGATACTATATTTACTCTAATTTACACCCCCAATATTATAATTCGCTACTACTGCCCAGTTCCGATATATTGCTTGTCTTAATCGTCGTGGGAGACCCTGTATAATCAAATGTCTAACGTATAGAGCTGTTAAAAAGTAATTATATTATTTAATTTATCCCTAAAGTAATGAAACAAGTTCACTGGCGTCGGTTAAACTGCATTTTGTTATTTTTTTAGTTCGATGTGGTTTTATTTACCAGTGGGATAAGTGCAATGGAAAAGATAATTTTTGGACGTTATATCTTCTTTGACGCACATTTTGTTTGAATTCACGTTAATAAATAAATGTAAAGTGTATCAGAATTCAAGTGATTATACTGATTCCTATGAACATAAAACATACGTACATTGGATAATAACTTTCCATGCAGCTTAATGTTTGACCAATTCAAAGACTTGTTTCTTGTAGAGCACCTATAGTTTTGAGTGTGTAAGAAAACAAGAAAACTAATTTCGTCATTTTTAGGCATTTTTTGTTTCATACGTTCGTAAAAGTCACACATACTAGGCGGTCTTAAACATATACTTCTCATTTAACTGGACTGTAAGAGCATAAACTGAAATTAGAACGAACTCCAGACAGTTTTTTGCATTCTGCGAATGGTATCTCCATTATCTGTGTTCGTGATTGTCATTAGTGCTTTTGCGTGTTTCATTTGTTTGTGTTCGAAAAGAACAGATTTATTGACGAGTGCTAACAGAGTCGAAAAAACACTAAATAATATCACTATTCAACGTCCGCTACATACACAGAAGACGATAAGATCAATATTCGTATAATCCCTTCTATAAATATTCAAAAATAATAATATGGAGATATTTAGGGTATATAACATAAACTTAACAAACAAATATAAGGAAAGGATTTTGTTATTACATTAGATCGGAAAAATAAGCGCGATATTAATAATTTCTTTATGTCTTGTCAGAGCGATTTTATGGATACGGTGACATTGCTGGCATTTGAGCATTTGGGTTTTCCCCGAGATGCATTTTGTTAACATTTGATGATAATTTAAACTCAATTTGCGAATTCATAAACGCATCAAACATTCAAAGGTAGCCAGAGTTATAGAAGCCATATTCGTATGTACATGAAGCTTCTACTTTCGATACATAAAATAAAACGATGGTTTATGATAAGCTAACTATGTGACCTCAAAGTTTAAAAAGTACTTGAGGATGTTTCATACGAAATAAAACCTGCCTGCCATCGAGCAGGCGTTACAACACTTGCTGGTATGAATGGATCTTAGGATGCTCTCATACTGAAGACTAAGCATTTTTTAAGTGCTAAACGTTTTCTATACAAGAGATTTCTCTGCAGTGCAATACAACTAGGATCGGCGTATGTCGTGATGTATTTATATAAAAAATGAGTTTCCAAAGATTCGTACAATGTAAAGACGGTAAGATACCGACGAATACGGAGCAAGTGAAAACCTAATGAATAATTAATAGAAGAGGCTTTTATGTAACGGATTTGAATACAGACATACGGAATGCACCTACCTACCTACTTATTTTATCTCTGAGATTCATAGGCGCCGCGCGGACTGCTATTGCAGGGGTTCTGATCCAGGTTCCAAATAGGACGTTATTAATGACAGTAAATGAAAGCAATACTTTCTAGCACAGCACTATTTTTTCTTGAAAATCGAATAATTTCTACAGTGAGAATATTCGAACAACCGCCAAGTATACTACCTCCAACACTAACCCTGAAACCATCTAGCTCGACTTTCGATTGTGTCACTTTACTGTCACTATTTGCAGCATTATAGTGGATTCTACACTTAATAGCTTTGTGTCCATAACGCAAAAAATAATTGCAACACTTTAACAGGTATCTGACTATACCCAAAGATGAATGTGCCAAACAGAACTGGAGGCCAAACCAGTGGTATGTTTCAAGCTTTTTGAACTCTATACCTTTTTTGGAACGTAATAAATTGATCGGTGATTAAAAAAACATTTAAGAAAATATACTGATAGCCCTAAAATGTACCGCATTTGCAATGCTTCACAAAAGTTAAGCAGCAAGAGCAAAAAAATTAGGTGATCCTACACAATACGGGCAAAATGTGCAGATGCACCGTCATGTCGGAACCACATTCTATACTATATTTTGGGATGAGGGGATTTTGCAATCCCGTCAATCTTTGGATGGTATCTACAATGTTGTTAGATCTTCCTGTCGTCCGGATAAACTTTGTTATTTCAAATGAATCAATCACCCTGTATATTTGAAACTGAACTTTTTGAAATCCTTGAAAAATACTGGTTATATTTTGTATAACATTTCTTATACCTAAACCTCATAATTTCGGAGTTAAAACTAAATTTGCATTGCATTCGACCAAGTTAGAATAAGACAACAAGCTGTGTGAGTCTTGAAACTTTGCAGTGCATTCTGCAACATATCTGATTTCTCAGCACTAAACATAGCCATCTTATTCAGTTAGTTTAACTTGGGCGGATACATTGTAAATTTAGTTGTAACTCCTAAATCATGGGGTTTAGGTATAGGAAATGTTATACATCAAACATAATCAGTACTTTGCAAGGATTTCAAAAAGGTAGGCATATACATGGTGATCTATTTGAAATAACAAATTTTATTATATTTTCGGAAAACTGGTAGATATGACAACACTGCAAAAATCATTATAAGGTCGGCCGTATTGCAAAACCTCCATACACCAAAATTCATGAACCTCGTACACACCGTTTCCGAGATAATTGAGTTGTTCCTTACTTTAGACGCACTCTGTATAATAATAGGAATCAGGTGCATGTCCGCATATTCTTCAAATGTAAACTCGCAGTTTAAAGGCAACAATTTTTCGCAAAAGAAACCTCAACAGGAATTCAGGAATCCAGTGTGACCGAGAGATAATGGCAGATTTTGGGCTTTTAGTCCTATCCTAGCCTTTAAGAGAATAACATTATTAGCCGTTTTAGGCTCGTGATCAAAAATGACTCTGAAGCCAGGGTGCAGACTAGCTCGCGTCCGTAGCAGGAAGCTACACGTGCACCCTGGGTAACGCTAAATGAGCTAGAGCGAACCTGGCAACCAGACTCTTTTTTTTGAGATTTCCTGGTTAAAACATGACGAACATAAGTGCTAAAAACTTACAGACTAGAAATATCGGTAGTTTTATTCGTATTTGTCAGCTAAATGTGGAGAGCATAAGCAGAGCTAAAAGCGAATGCATCTGCAAACTACTTTTGGACAATAAGGTTGATGTCATAGCGATCCAAGAAACTCACGCCGACAGTGAGGAATCACTCACCAGACGGGGACACATTTCTGGTTATACATTACTGGGAGCCACTTACCACCATACTTACGGCGTAGCCTCTTATATTCGCAACAATATTGACAATGCCCAACTCATTTCCAACGACACAAATAACAACATACACAGCGTAATAGTAAAAGTGGGAGAAGTCACAATTGTAAACGTATATAAGCCACCGACAGCGGAGTGGCCTGAACAACCACTTCCAGTACAACAGCATCCGGCTATATATATTGGAGACTTTAACAGCCACCACCAACGGTGGAGATACCCCGACTGTGACGAAAATGGCACAAGGTTGGCTGACTGGGCTGATGATAATGATATCTTTCTTGTATTTGATGCCAAAGATAAAGGCACTTTCAAATCAGCAGCCTGGAACTCAGAAAGTAACCCTGATTTGTGCTTTGTGAGCTGCAACCGGAAAGGGATCCCTATACCAGCTAACAGAAAAGTCGCACAGGCCTTCCCACACAGCCAACACAGGCCAGTTTTCTTAGATGTGGGAATCCAAATACCCCTAATACGATCCATCCCTCGGCCTCGATGGAATCTTGCAAAGGCGGACTGGTGTAACTACTCACGGGAGCTGGACCGGCTGGTACAGTGGATACCGCCAACATCAAACAATTACAAACGTTTCGTTGGAGCAGTGATGAGCGCTGCAAAAAGGACCATTCCTAGGGGTTACAGGAAGGAATATATCCCTGGGTGGGATGAGCGGTGCGAACTCCTATACGGCGACTTTCAGGAAACCAACAATCCAGATATTGCCGACGAACTCATCTCTGCCCTGGACAGCTCACGAAGACGTAAGTGGGAGGAGACTACGTCGGAAATGAACTTCCAACACTCAAGTCGAAAGGCCTGGAGCCTTCTTAGAAAACTAGGCTCAAGCACGCCATCCACACGGGCACCGTCGGGAGTAACTCCAGACAAGATTGCTGCGCATATTGTAGAAACGTCAAGAGCACCTTCTGATAGAGAGCATACAAAACGCGTGAAGAAGGGATTGACTTTACTGAGGAGGAACGCTCCTACCCAAACAACGTTTTCCCGACCCTTCTCGATCGAAGACATTAATAATGCCATATCAGATGTTAGGCCTGGAAGGGCTCCTGGTTTCGACGGCGTCCTGCCGGAATTTCTCATTCACGCAGGTCAGCAAACAAGAGTGTGGCTATCTCTCTTCTTCACGAACCTCCTTAATACGGGAAACCTCCCACGGGAATTCAAAAGAACGAAGGTCATATCAATATTAAAGCCCGGTAAACCGAACGATCAACCCGCCAGCTACAGACCTATAGCCTTGCTCAGTTGCTCCTATAAATTGCTAGAAAGAGCCGTCTACAACCGATTGAGCGCGACTATCTTAGACCGGGTCCCGATAACCCAGGCTGGTTTCAGACCGGGTCGCAGTTGTTGTGATCAAGTACTGTCCCTCACAACGCATATAGAGGCAGGCTACCAGCAAAACATGAAGACGGGAGTGGCGTTTGTTGACCTCACTGCCGCATACGATACGGTCTGGAGGGAGGGTCTCCTATATAAGTTGCTGCAGGTGATTCCCTGTCAGACCACTACAAGACTCATAAACAACATGTTATGCGACAGAAAGTTCCAAGTAATCCTAAACGAGAAAGCAAGCAGGCAGCGCAAATTGAACAACGGACTTCCACAAGGCTCAGTACTGGCCCCCTTACTTTTCAATCTATATATATCTGACATGCCAGAAACAGTCAGTTTCAAGTTTTGCTATGCGGACGATATAGCCATAGCTTTTTCCGATAAGAGCTTCAAGAACGTTGAGCATACTCTTTCTAACGACTTGTTAGCTCTAAACAACTACTTCAAGAAATGGAGACTAGTACCGAGCGCCAACAAAACCGAAGTTTCCTGCTTCCACCTGAATAACAAACTAGCTAAATATGAACTGCAGGTACTTTTTGCAGGCGAACCCCTGAAGCATAACCATTTCCCAAAACATCTTGGAGTAACGTTAGATCGCACCCTCTGCTATAAGAAACATCTCGCAAACACTGCAGGAAAACTCAGAACACGCAACAACATTATCCAAAAGCTGTGTGGAACGACGTGGGGTGCCACTGCTCCAACTCTACGAACCAGTGCACTAGCTCTTGTCTATTCGTGTGCTGAGTACTGTGCGCCTGTCTGGATTAACAGCCATCATACCAGACTAATTGACGTCCAACTAAATCACACTATGAGACTTATTATAGGCGCAGTTAAGACAACCCCAACTCAATGGCTGCCTGTACTCTCTGGAATAGCCCCACCGCAGCTGCGAAGGACTGACGCCCTTCTAAGGGAGTATAACAAGATTACGGCCAACAACAAACTGCCCATCCACCGAGCAATACCCCCGTTGCAAATAAACAGACTTAAATCCCGACAACCACCAATAAGGGATGCAGAAGGGCTTAAAACCAACAACTTTGACTCCTTGAACCAATGGCGCTCCCAGTGGGAAGGTTTTGTGGAACCCCACTCGCGATGCGCATTTATGGGGGCAGCCTTACTTCCAGGATCAGAACTACCCCGGAAAGAGTGGGTAAAACTTAATAGAGTCCGAACAGGCCACGGCAGATGTGCCGACTCCCTTTACAAGTGGGGCTATGTGCAATCTCCCTTATGTGACTGTAGCGCGCCCCGCCAAACTATAAACCATATTACGAGCGAATGTGAACTGCGTGCGTTTCAGGGATCGCGAGAAGAGTTCTTCACAGCCACACCGTTGGCGCTGAAGTGGTTGAAAGAACTTGACATCAACCTGTAAATACTAAAGACTATGTATCTTAGTTTGTAGCTGTATATATTTTATTTTAGTATAGGTTATAATAGTTTTTCTTTTAATCTATATTTACTTTTGTCATGTTTTTGAGCCATACGATAAATAAAAAACTCTGAAGCCAAAACGGCTCTTGTCGGACTAGAGGTCGCTAAGTGAAAAATGTTCTCCGAATCGTCCCCTATAAACTCCTTAAGTTTGGCACCACCATTTTGGAATACCCTGTATATCGCTTCTGCTGCTATTGGTAACTTAAAGGTGTCAGTAACAACCACCGGCATTCAGCTCCTTTAGCGTGTTTTTCTGGAATATTTCCATTTAAGCTCCTATACACATTCTCTAACTGTACGCCATTACTTGACCTAACAGGTAGTCGGATCCATTGTACAATAGACTTTCTAAGCCTGACTTTATTTGCTTAGGAGTCTACACCGGAAGCACTGATTTCGAGGAATTATAACATCTAGTGCAGTCCAGGAAGTATCAGGTACCTATACATGCGGGCATCGTCATATCGAACAAAAGTGAAACAAAGCAAAATTCAACGAGCATTTCTCGATACTGTTGCATAATTTTATTTGCTTTACCATCTACGTTGTGAATGTGGGGGCTTCTGCCTTTCACGACATTTGAGAGAATTCATTTAATTAGGTAAATATTGAATAGTGCAGGCATATTATGTTGCATGATTAAGAAGTATCACTTAGTTAGAATCCAGAAATACTCTAGTACACACAATTGAGTAGCGTACTCAATGTTCGTAGTCGCATTCAATCTAGTCGAATGACTTTTAGCATCAAGTGGCAGTGGCAGAAGCATAATACTGTATAGTCAAGAGAATATATCGACAAGGGTGATCATGGGCTTAAGGACAAACAAAGTATATTGAAACCCTATGGAAGCCACTCACATTTATTTCTGCCGCCGAAGACTATGAGCGACGATATAAAATATTAATTACAATGAAACTCAAATATTACAAACTGAACAACATACGTATAAAAAACAAGTGCTCGAAATGACCTATATAAAGAAAAACGCAAACAGTATTAATGATAAAACAGATATTAAAAATCTCAACTCAATATATTACAACATCATATAACATTTCAAAAAATCTTTCCTTCCATAAAAACTTATATTTCAAATATTTCGCATTTCAAATTTAAACATTTTCAATTTTCCAGTAAACAGTAACACACAAAACGATAGATACTTAAATCAAAAATTTAAAACACCTTACTGTCATATGTCACCAATTTCATACTAATTTTGTATTCATCTATCAAATCTACGTATTTCTGCAATCCATGTAAAGTTATTTTGCCAAATGTAATTAATGTTCTGTGCAGTTATATATCTGCCATTGTCATTCTGTGGCCACTGTAACCTGTTTTGTGATTGCAACCACCTTTACACGTGCCCCACCTGTTTTGGACGTATTTTCCAATTTTAAAGTTAAATTTCTGAAAAAGCGGAAAAAAAGATGTGCTTACAGGCCAGGGCTGTTGACAGCCTTTTTAATTACATATATCATCAGTCTGTTTTTCAATGTTTTTTTGGTAGGTATATAGTTATAAGTATCAAATTGTATGCAACTAATTAATCATATTTTTGTAGTTTTTGAAAAAATTAAACAATGACTGAAGAAGACCACAAAGTGGTCGAAACGTTTCCACCAACTTTGTGAGGAAAAAACTTTGTTTTTCTCTCTCCCCCCTTTTTTACAATTTGAACCTCATCCCCAAAAACCTACTACTGGATATAAAATATTATTTATAGCTGAGATAGTATCTTTTTCAGTCAGTCATCACAGTTAATAAAAACTAAAATCAATTTGTTACTGTTTGACGGGTGTATTCATTTTCACCCGACTGTCATTGCTATATATACAGGTTGAGTCGGGAGAAACGCACTAAACTCTACGAGTGTATTATTATATGCATGAAAATAATATAAAAAACTCATATGTTCTTAACCGATTCTCATTTGTTTTCAAATTATAGCGTAATTATAGGTTTATTTATTCTTCCACTTGTAACATCTAAATTTTGTCATAACCAAAGTATGCCATGTTCCAGGCTCAGAGCATTTGATAACTCTGATATTTTGATGAAGTATCAGTATACAGTAACAGTAATTGAACGATTATATGGTTATATGTTGCAAAAATCCAGATACACGGGATGCACCAGTTCGACGGATTAAGAATACTGCAACACCCCTATAAAAAAGAAAGAAATGAATCAATTGGGAGAACAACAAACGGTATTCACAGACGAAGCAGAAAATGTTTATAGGTCAGGGGCGGTATTTTTGAACATTTTTTCAATGAACGCTACGATTAAAAAAATGTTAATGTGTGAAGCTTGTTTATTTGTTATTACCTATAACTTGAAAAAACAAATGAGAATGGGGTGAGAACATATGAGTTTTTTTACCTTATTACCATGTATAATAAACTCCTAGAGTTTGATGCGTTCCTCTCGACTTACCCTGTATAAATAAATTGGGATGTTTCAGGAATAGTTTTTTAAAATAGCTAAATTACATTAAATGCTAGATGGTGGAATAAAAATTTCGTTCAGATACTTCTTCATCTTGGTGTAAGCTCTACCGATGAGCTTTAACATGAACTGAAAGAAAGACAGTAGCATTGTATAGTGAAATAGGGGTTGAAAACTCGATAACTTCAAATTCTTGTGGAACCACTATACAGGGTGGGCCAATAGTGCGTGGACGGAGGATTGTGGGCTTACTGAAAAATATTTCAAAAATCTGTCAATTGAACATGGTAGGCACCCTTGAGGGCTATAACGTAAAAATATTTTCACTTAAATTCTGACGTTTATACAGGGTGATTCATATCAAACATACATTTTTTTGAATGGAACCCCCTATATATTATTGCATATTTGGATTCCTTGGTCGATTCTAGTGTGACTTTATGTATCACACCTGGAACTTTAAACGAACCGTTTAGGCGCAAATCACCATTTTTGGTATAAGTAGGTATCAGAAAAAAATTGAATATCGCAGCGATTATAAAACTTAGAAGGCCGTGACTTTGCGGTACGACTAAGCATGAAACGCGTCACCTAAGGTCAGACGGCTAGATTTGAATTCTTTTTGTACTTGGAGATATCGATAGATTAATTAAGGAAACTTCAATCACAGATAACTTGATTTTTTCAAATGGGAATGCCTATTTTGGTTTAAAGAATCAAATGTAAAATTTAATTACCTTTCCAACGATATAGCTTTCTTGATATCAGTCTTTCTTGGTTTTCATTTTATTTCAAATTTTTAGTCAAATCGGTGTTTTTCAACTTTCCTGCGTGCAAGCAACCTAGCAGGCCATGAAAAATAAACAAAAGCTCGTTAATATGGAAGAAACCAGCTAACTGAGTAGAAAGATGCAAACTAACTAGAACAACGAGGCAAGATTATGAAAATTTCTTACAACATATTAGCTCTAACCGGATACAGCAGCGGCAAGATATCTAATGTCAATGAGTAGCTGGGGTATGACAGAAGTGTTTGTTTTTCACAGCCTACTAGCTATTGAGATCTACTAGAGCTTGACAACTTTCCAAAACGATTAAACATTTTGAAACAAAAGGAAAACTACCAGCGATTTTTACTTACAGTCTAACTTGTTTAGAATGAAATTTCACATTTAATGGGATAAAAAAATTAGTCATTTCCGTTTAGTTAAGTCAAAAGTGAAGATATCTCCAACTAGAGCATTCTGAACATCTATTGAAATAATTGCTAGAATTTTTTAATTACGCTATGTTGCAATTGCGATTATTTCATGTAGTTTTCTACAAACTAAATTATGTTTTACAATTCAAACAGACTGCAAATCAAGTTTCATTTTCCACGATTTTTCTAATAAGTAGAAGAAGAATTTGAAGGGTTCCAGTCAGAGGTATCATTACTTTTGGCTTATGGAAATGGCTACTATTTCATAGCATTAAATGTGAAAATTTATTCAGGAGACATAGCTATTCTACTGCCAGAAACAATCACTAGTATTTTTCCTTTGATTACATATTTTTTTACGGACTTTGGAAATTGGATAATAGCTAGTAGGCTGTGAAAAATGAGCGTTCTTGTTGCCACTATTGTTTCTGGTTAGCGCTAATATGTTGTAAGAAATTTTCATAATCTTGCCTCGTTGCTCTAGTTAGTTTGGATCTTTCTACTAAGTTAGTTGGTTTCTTCCATATTAACGAGCTTTTGTTTATATTTCATGGCCTGCTAGGTTGCTTGCACGCAGGAAATTTGAAAAACACCGATTTGACTAAAAATTTGAAATAAAACGAAAACCAAGAAAGATTGATATCAAGAATGCTATATCGTTAGAAAGGTAATCAAATTTTACATTTGATTCTTTAAACCAAAATAGGTATTCCCATTTGAAAAAATCAAGTTATCTGTGATTGAAGTTTCCTTAATTAATCTATCGATTTCTCCAAGTACAAAAAGAATTCAAATTTAGCCGTCTGACCTTAGGTGACGCATTTGATGCTTAGTCGTACCGCAAAGTCACGGCCTTCTAAGTTTTATAATCACTGCGATATTCAATTTTTTTCTGATACCTACTTATACCAAAAATGGTGATTTGCGCCTAAATGGTTCGTTTAAAGTCCCATGTGTGATACATAAAGTCACACTAGAATTGACCAGGGAATCCAAATATGCAATAATATATAGGGGGTTCCGTTCAAAAAAATGTAAGTTTGATATGAATCACCCTGTATAAACGTCAGAATTTAAGTGAAAATATTTTTACGTAATAGCCCTCAAGGGTCCCTACCATGATCAAGTGACAGATTTTTGGAATATTTTTCAGTAAGCCCACAATCCTCCGCCCACGCACTATTGGCCCACCCTGTATACTGCAAGACATTTACAAGTATATTCCTTCAAGATCACGTATTATTACTGCCATTGTCTTTTCTGTATAACCTCGGTCTTTTTATATCCTCGACTTAGCTACCAACAACATTTACTATTCCATTTTTGTTAACTCTAAGCACGAATATAGTATTTTTTATACTTATAGGGTACATCATAGTGGCCGTAAAACTTAATTTATGGTTACGAGCTACTTTTTAGAAGTTTTGCGCTCAATGTTACAGAATTAATGAGTTTCGGAGGTACACACGTTCTATATTGTCTGTTCAAACGCATAAAATTTTATTGCACAGGAATTTTGCTGTAGCAGAGTTTATTGTGCAGTTTTATAGGAGGTTTCATGCTTAGTTCTCCTTATCCGGTACCTGAACGCCTTAATGTGAATCATCTTTAATCAACGTACACGAAGAATATAATAGTGCTTTATTTTTCAGAATCCAATAATGGACTAGTATCATGGGTTTGAAAACAATGTTTCGATCACTATAACCTCTTAGTGTATACAGAAATAGGTGTACTGATGTATTTCGTTACTATCTACATCATTTTGTTTACAAGCAGTTCCATTTTAAAGTTTAATAAAAGGAATTCAAATTTAGCCAATCAGTGTGAAGCGTGACATATAGTACATCAGCAGTGCATTGTTGCCTCATCAACTTTCAAATCGCGGTATTGACGCAATTTTCACGAAACAAACTACTATTTGTGATTTGTCTTCCGTCAAGGGGATGCCCTGTGGGGTTTTGTGAGAGGAATCTTTGTTTTGCGAATTGTGCTGATGGTAGTCAAGAAAAGTTAAACCCAACCTCATAATTTTATAAGTTTCACGTCTCGAATCAAAGCTTTTTATGTCTTTATAGTTATTGTGCGGTGAATGATTAATTTCGACAATTTATTATCTCTACCTGGTAAACACAAACCTTTCAACCAAGTATCAACCAGGTAAGTAAAATCTGCTTCACTGGCCGCAGTTAGTTTACCAGATTAGAGTTACTATGCTGATGAAAGCAGCTGAATTATCTCACTGTCTTGGAGATAACAAGCGACCGATAATCCACCTGGTTTCTTTTAAATTGAGGAATAAAGTTAATCAGGGTCATCATAGTTCATTAGAATCTTGCTGCTTGCACTAGAAATGCGCAGATGCAGACCTGATAGACCGTAGCCAGCGTTACCGTATGATTCGTACCAGTAACCCTAGACCCTTAAGCATAATATTAAGATTTATTAAATATATATATGTATATTCTGAGCTGTACATGGCTGACTTTTACGATCGCTGTAAAACGTCCAGCGCTTAGACTGTAAAGTTCGGAAATATTCTCCCTCTTGTATGGAGTCTTTCTCAACTTGCCTTTTCGTCGACTTGTTTTCGTTTCTACTTGCAGTCGTTGCAGAGTTCGAGAAGTTATTAGAAGTATTTCCCAAGTTTTTTAATAGTTTCGATAAAGAATAAAACTCCGGAGTACATTCTATCGGAAGTGCTCGATGTTGGCGGAGCTGTAAAAATATTTCGTAATACTTTATACTTTCAGATTTAGCATTCTTCGAAAGCTACTCATTCGAGGCGATGACTGAATAATAAAAAAATGAAGTCAAGTTGTATGACTCAGTACTTCCCACATATTACGGTGGTACCAGTTTATTATTTTCCCATAGTATGAAGCTTTGTCTGAGATCGCCTTGCAACAAATCATCGCCCGCCCGCCAACAAAAAGACTGTGTCATGCCGCTAATACATCATAAAATTCTAAGTTCCTTGGTTTCTGTAATAGGCAATAAGGCAATGTTCGGATGGGTCTGAAAAGGTGTATTATGCCACTAGGTTTTTCTTTCAGACGTCAATGGACAGTTTATTATGAAAAAAAATTATCAGGGACCTAATACATCTAAAAACGGAGTTTTAGTTGTTTTTATATTTTCAGTTTTTGTTTATTACTCTGACGCTACTGACACGACTTCTAAAAACCATGCGCGTTTCCAATCCTCTCCAAGGTAATAATACTATGCGGAAATTTCATTAAAATCAATTTAATAGTTTTCACGTTACACAATACAGAACGACCTGAACTAAAGCAATACTCGTATGCATAGGTACATCAGAAAATTCAAAGTTCCTTGGTTTCTGTAACAGGCAAGGCAATGTTCGGATGTACCTAAAAATATATTGTGCTGCTAGATCTGGCTTTCATAGGTCAGTGGATAGTCTATTATGAATACAACAAATTTTTCAGCTTTGCCCCCAACCCTCCAACCGACCCCAATTCACCCCCACACAAAAAAAGTAGAAAATGATCAAGAACCCCTAAAACGCCCAAAAATGAAGTTTGAGGTATATTTGAATTTTTCTGCTTTTTGCTTTTTACTCCACCGCCCATGCACGGATTTTCAAAATTATAGCAGCATGACCTACTACGACCCCACAGCATATCGCCACCCAAATTTCATCACAATCCAAGCAGCGGTTACTGAGATTGCGAGGCTACAAATACGCCAACAGACCGACAGGCAGACCGATAGATATATAGTAAAACTGACAGACAGACTGACGGAAATGAGTGGCGTGCATAAAAGAAGATTATGTTGAAAAGCAAAATGATATTTCCAGTCAAAGGTCACAAACTTGTTTTACAACGAATTACAAATCTAGTACAATAATCTGAATTTAATCTTTTTACTTTTTATATGTATTTTGTAAGTCTATCAGCATAACAACTGAACAAAACTTTATTTACTTGCTCCTAATTTCAGACTATCAGATACATGGCGATACATTAATTTTACTAGTTTATTACAACATGCGGCATGGTGGCAGTCATGTCAATAAATTCATTTTAACCAAATGACACCATGACCCGAATGTGACAAGAAAAATTAAATAAACATTTTTAAACAATTAAGTCCTTCGATCACTCGATCAGACTAACGAATCCCGATAAACAAAACCAGACGTCGTACTATTTATTATCTATGGGTCACTTCAGTAGTAACCTTGTGCACATAATAGTAATTGAAGGATACAACGATGCCGGTTTATGACATTTACAGTTTGTTATATCACTTCATCGATATAGTTCAGTCAATGTACAATTTGTGTGTTTGGCAACAGCAACATTCTACATATTAAACGTTTTCGCGGATCATGTCCCGAACTGGTTCGGGACTGGTTTGAATGAAAAGTGCATGTGCAGTATGATTACGGCGTTCACGGTATGTAAATCCTGTATGCAGACTGATTTTGTGATTAAACAGAATCAGTTTACATACAAGAACGAACGCCCTTAATCATATCAATCAATTAACACCAAGATGCTTGTGCAAGTTTCAACCTTTTTTATCCCCATTTTGATATATCAAAACTATTAAAATTATGAAAATTACTCCTACTTCAGTATGAAGTTTGATGCAAAGGCATCATATTGAAAGAAAATGTCTACTTCAAACTGACCGATACCTTCACATCGATAGATTAAGGAGGTTCAAACTTATGTTTCGTGAGTGCCTAACGTTTTTTTTTTGCTGAATATATCATTTATCTGCTCTTCCAGAAAATTCACTACATTGTGGAATTTGTTGTGTGGACAAAGAATTCTCTTTGATCTTACAAAAAGTCAGACTGGTTGAGCATGTACTTGTCACGCATTAATGTTTTTTAAAGCTCATAAATTTAGTTGACTAGTATCATCATACTTTATTAAACCACTGTTATTGTTTCCATCCAACTACCATCAAAAATGATGACTTTCGAGCTTTCAATCAATATGCATTTGGGTAAGCTGAAGAAAATGACATAATTTTTAACATTTGCAACCAGGCTGAATATATCCTTTATCATTTTTCCCAAAAAATTAAGAAAATTATTAGTAGTTACCTACTAAGTTCTTCTTTTAAAACCATAATTAGAAAGATCTCTATTAGTGAGTTTCACATATGCCCAAAAATAAAGATACAAAGCTATTTATATTGCGCATTACATAGGTACATACATGCAAAAATAAAAACTATGACTTTGACAAGTGACAAGTTGACAAGTGTACCACCCACAGAGTTAACATCTCTAGAGGGAGCCTAATTTGAATATTGGCCAGCCAACATCTATAGCGCTATTGCCACTCTTCTTCGTCCGCTTCCAGTTTCTTCAAAATCTGGCAGTTTCCGCAGTTTGAACACAAAGTATTTAACTGGGTATTTAACTATACATTCCAATATACTTGCAATGTAACTGATTTACGTGAAGATAATTTGTATTGATTTAATCAAATCTCAAAAATGGTAAATTTCATAGCGGAATGTTGCAATAACTTCTAATCATGATACTACGACTTTAGAAGGTATGCTCACGCGCATGATGTCTTCCGTCTCGCTTCCACCTGTGACGTCAGCGTGTGACAAACGGGGTTTGTTTACTCGTTTAGTTACAGGTTATAGCCGAACATTTTCAGTTTATTTTCTTGAGTTTACTCGTTTACCGTAGTAAAGTTTGATAAAACATTAATTATTTGCGATTCTGGAGTTTAACACATATTTGAACAATGGTTTATTGTGTGGTTGTGGGATGTAATAATAAAAAAGTAAAAGCTATTCGTCACACTACCGCTATTTGAGATGGTTTGGAAAATTTGGCAGGTTTCATTGCATTTAAGTTGAAAAATAAGGAGAAACTGGGTTATATCCCAGATTGCACAGATACTTCTCTCCGTTGGGTCAACCATTTAACAGAAGGTAGACTACAAAAACATACAGATGGGTTCTTGGCAAAATGTAATGAGCTCGGCCATATATTTTCCAACTATAATGGAAACGCTTTGAGAATTGGAAAAAACTATCTTGCGAATTTAAAAAAATTATCAGAGAATGTATATGTGACTGATG
Organism: Callosobruchus maculatus; assembly: GCA_951848785.1. Classification (NCBI taxonomy): domain Eukaryota; kingdom Metazoa; phylum Arthropoda; class Insecta; order Coleoptera; family Chrysomelidae; genus Callosobruchus; species Callosobruchus maculatus. Next base: position 5,460,764 of record CATOUR010000032.1, read on the forward strand.
AAGCAAAGATGAGCTTGTTTTCTAGATGCAAAATGTATTTCAGAATACGAATTCTTGATAGGGGAACTAGAGAGACCTCGAATATTAGAAAACTGAAATTCACTAACATTGTAAAATAGTATAAAGTAATAAGTATACAGGGTCCTGCGACGGTGTATCCAGCTTTCCTAGCGCCTTTCCTATTTGGAATAAAAAAAAGCTACATAAAATAAAAATGCGCTAAAAGATGGTTGGAGATTTACAGGTTGCAGAACGTATTTTGATATTTCATTTTCAGTTCATATAGAGAAAGGCTAGTTCTATATGCTCTTATTCACCCCTTTTTCAGTTCTTATTGTCTGTTCAAAATATATTTCCCCATAGACTCATATATACAGAATCAATACCTAACTACAACACAAGAGAGCAACAAATAATGTGCCCTATACCCAGGACATCAGAAACCATCACTACAAGTGGATCAAACTTTTTAATTCAAACATATTATTAAACAGATACATCGTGTGAAAACATTTTGAAAAAAATTGAAGAAAAACCTGTTATTACTAGGAATCTTTAGTATACGAGAATTCACCTGTACTAGCTAAATACAATGCCCAAAAAGATACTGTATTGTTGTATTGTGATATGTTTTTATTTTATGTTTAACATATACGCGGTTGTGACATATATTTGAATAAATAAAAAATAAGAAAATTTGGTAATGTATTTTTCCACCAATCATTAGCAGAAAAAAGTCAATATTCATTCGCCATAAACATAATGCCATTATGCTTGTTCATGATTTTTAAAAACCTCTAATGACAAAATCATGTTATTTATTTCTTGCCTACCTTTTATTAAGAGAATTATACAGGAAATACATATGCAAATTGGCTTGAAGAGCTGGTGACGCAACATCATAATCTATATATAAAAAATAAGAACGGTAATCAAAGGCTCCTGAATGGAGTATATAAAAATTCCACCCCCTACCCGAGAAATTTTCCCACAAAAAGATGGTTTCACTAGGCACTCCAATCAACCTCTTATATGAGATTTCAGAAAAATACGTCCATACCGCTCTGTCTCTGTTCTTTTTCCACAATGTAAATTTTTTTGAGTACATAGATTCAAATTTTTGTATCTGAAATTCAGAACGCTCGGAACTACTGCAAACGGGTCAGGCGTCGATTAATATCAATTCTCTGTATAACTATTTCACCAATTTTTTATTCAGATACAGAGCAATATGTATCGTTTATATTATACTGTGCATGAGCTATTTTCATTTTGTATGAATATTAAATATCTAAGACAGATATAACAGGAAACGAAATAAAACTTTCAAAAATCAATGCTTTGGCGCCATGTGCTTATACACTTTTGTCACACGGTGACGTCATGCGCAGACCGGTTCGAAATCTGTCCGCCAAGTGATCATATCTGTCAGTGTCGTAGTATCATGACTTCTAATATGTCATAAATCTAGCAACCTACAATCAGCGTGCCCTTAAGCTGTCACGTGGCTGTCATTGTAGTTGCGGTTATTGCGTGTGTCCAGATTTTTGTGATTTTAGTGTATATTTGACTGACTTTGCGACTATTTGTGGTGTGAATTAAATTATTTATGAACAATATTGTCATAATTGCATGATGAGACAACATAAAAAGTGCATAGTTTGCTGTAATAGCGTCGAATCGGTGAACAATTCTTATCATAGGTGAGTATAGGTTTTGTATTAGTTTTCAATAGCGTAATATATGGGGATAAGTGGGAACAAAAGTAACTTCACTCCAGTTTGAGGAATAATAACGGTTGTTTAATGTATGTTTTGTGCACGCATTACATTCATGTCAATAAACATGAATTTTCCAAATTCCATTTTTTAAACTATTTGAGGACGTGAAATGCAAAAATGTATGCCACATTTACTTACAGAAAATCTATCTATGATAATTTTATAGAACTGGATATTACCTAATGCAATTATTATATTGTATTGCTGAAGTAAAAATACGATGCAGCCATTCCAACAGGCTACCTTTCAGAACACTGTTAGATATGTTTTGAAAAACACTTCATGGTAATAATAAATTATCAACTGTTACAATTATAATAAGGGTAACTCTCTAAGTATAGCTAAATACTAATACAACTTATTGATATCAGATTGTAACATCACAGTAATAACTGAATCTATTAATGAACATCCAATTTTAATATAAAGCCGCACGCTACTGGTAATGCCCTTAAGCTGTCAAAATTTCCGTTACATGTTGGCTGGTCAGCGACCTGTGCATTTTGTTGTTTACACTCCCTCTATAGATGTTAACTCTGTGGTACCACCACTTTCTGGGGGCCGAATATACAATACGTGTTTGTAGTCTTATGAAATTTCAAATTTGGGGCACCACATTATAAAATTATTGAGTCTTATCTACTTTTGAACATTTCAGTTGTCATCCTAGATGTCTAAGTTGGTTGAAGCATCCTATGCAGTTATTTAAGAGCTGTTGTAACCGACAACCAAATGAGATTTTATTGATTCTAGAAGAACTGTACTAAACCGTCTACCCAAAGGTGAAAGATACAGTTACGAGGTGTCAGAAATATTGAAGCAGCCGTATCGTCTACGATTTATCTCAACTAAGGTTACCTATAGTAACCTATTTATAGTCTGTGATGATTGTCGGTCGAGCTTGATTGAAGTTACTTTGAGGGCTGAATAATATGTTTATAACTGTATGTTATTTTTGGCGCTTTGCACACACACACACATACACCCAAGCTTTGATATCTTTTTAAAAAAAAATCATTATAAAATTCAGGTACATCTGTTATGCTGAAAAATGTAAACCAATATTTAATTTTTTTACAGGTAATAAGATAAGATTGCACAAAAATGAATGTAATTTAATCTGGAGTCTTAAATTTTCTAACGCCTGTTGCCTCGTTGTTCAATCCTATATCACTAATAGATTAGAGTTAAACCGAGATTAGCAAGAAAATTCAGTTTTTCAAACCTGAATTATTAACTAATCCTAGTTTAACAATGATTTATGATTACTTAATCCATGTAGTTGGAGAGATAATCTGCTCGTTATAACCAAATGATTGTAATCTTTCAATGAAAATTTGGCATTTTTCTGTTATATAAATTATTATTTTATATTTTTATAATACTTTGCAAATATGATGGAAAAAATTTCGGACGATGACGATTTTCTTGAACTAACTAACATAGTTGCCTCAAAAGCCACAGCTTCACCACTTTGAACACTGGACCGATGATAGGGAGTTCTTACATGGTAATACCTTTTTACCACTTCGTTGAGAATGTTTCAGTGGTTCTTTTTGTGGTGAGCTCCATACGAAAAACGTCTTATTAACAATTTAAGAGATAATTTAATTATCGCGGTGGTTACTCGTTATATATGACGGATTCGGATTTGCGAATGACATAGATCTTTTAGGCGAACTAGAGACGGCCCTGCTGAGTATGATACGGAAAATTTTGAAATTGCTAGAAGACACAAAACACGATATTTTGTAGTGTATCGTGAATAAATGTATTGACAACATTTAAAAAGGTATGTTTATGTAACCATAGATTAAATTTGGATTGAACAACACATTCCAGTTTATGAAGCTATGAAATATGGTTTACAAAATCTTTGGCTTAATCTCCTGTAGACCAACCAGCCGGCGGCACTAAAAAACAACTATAGTTGTTATATATAGTGAATGAGCTAAAGTTACATTTGACAACATCCGAATATGTAAGTCTCAGTGCAAAATTTATTTACCTATTAATAAGTCTATGTAATAAGCCAGAAGGTACTTCTAACCATCTAACCTGCTCACGCTGGCAAGACCTGGCCTGGAGTATTGCTCTCATATCTGAGGGCTGCTGCCCCTAGTACTCTGTCTTGATATCGTCTATAGAAGGACAATTTGCCTTAACGCGCCACCTCCAGCCGCTGTCTAACCAGCGTGCGGTTGGTGACCTCTCACTCTTCTGCCGATATTTAAACAGACGTTGCTCCTATGAGCTATCCTCTATAGTTCCGCCACTCACCGGTCCTATCAGATGCACTCGCATGACAGCTTCATGACACCCTAAGGCGGTCGTTCTTCATACCTCAAGAACAGAGCGGTACAACCGCAATTTATTCCCAGGGTGTTCAGATGTATTTGTTGGGCCTGAGGGTGTTGGCCTATTCAGGTCCCGCATTAACAACATTTCGCTAATATAACCTTTGCACAACAGCCGCGATAATCTGGCATTTAGGCTCTACCTACGAGTTCTGCTCACTTATAAAAAAAATGTAATCACAATTTACAGTATTTACACACCTTTATCCCGTTACCCAACTCCGTAGACTCAACAGTTTCATCACGTCACGTCGTCGCGAAACTGAAGCCGCCTCTCCCTTTTCTTGCATTTCCAGGCTGATTAAACTCTTAATCCGTTTGGACGGATCGAGGATAGAGTGGGTGAAACACAACATCTTCCATCTCCATCGCTATCCCCATGGAAATCGAAATTCGAAACAGACAATGCCTTCATAAATCCTCAAAGCACGGACATGGGTATACAAGACGGATAACTTAAAGGAAAAGGTCCGTCATATTTATAAACGAAAATACATCAAACCAAACAACAACAATATGAACATTCATTTTGCGCGGGCAACGAAAGTCGTTGATATAATGAAAAACCGTGGGTACATCAATTTTCGTGTTCGCCAAGTTATGACTGTTGTACGTTGAGTCAATTACTACATGGATCTATGTTGTAGGTTACAGTTGTGCAATATATCCATAACCATTAATGAATGACTTCCAGTCTTTAATATTACGAACGATAAGAGCTATTCATTGCCTCCATCAACATTTTCTGAAAGTTTCGGAATGGGCTCGGAAGATAAACTGAAGCAATGCATGCCGTGTTTTGTTGTTTATATTTGCTCCTCATGGATCTATGACAGCAATATAATTGTTATAAAGTTTATTGTTTATTGTTAGTTATTTCACTGTTTCGTTGTCTGCGATCAGAAATTACCATAATAATAACTCATTCGTAGTATGAATTTTCAAAAAATTTATCCATCGACCGTATGTACAAAATATGTTTCTGTGATGGGATGGCAAACAGGTACGTCCACCATAAAATTCTCAAAGAAACTGTTTACAACTTTGATGATTGATGATTTATATGGTTAATGTCATTTTTGAATTTTAGCCTGTGTTTTTCTAAGTAAGCAACAACATTATGTCTGTGGATACTGAGCATAGCTTTATATTGTAAGTTATGTGAATCTATATTTTAGCTGCATTTAAAGTTAGACACACCCTATTTCACATTTCTTTATCTATTAGGTTATCTAGTCTTCAGCTTTTACTTTAAAATTAAACGTATATATAATGATGTATGTGGATATTTTTTCGGAAGTTCTGGCCTTCTCAACATACTATTAAGAGATGCAAACCATGAACTGACTTTAAGAAATCATTTTTGTTGTACTTGCTTTAAGCCAGTTCAAGTTTGCGGAAATATGCCGATCTCAAATCTGAAGTGGAAATGTCGCCTGCAGGTCTGATTAATCCTAAGTATTAGTATTATTAATTGAAGAGTTTCCCCGTCCCAGGCACTCTACGTCTCAAGAAGGTCATAAAGTTCGGAAGAAACATCGCACTTCACTATTCGAAAATAAGATTAGATAATCCAATAGATACGAAATTGTGCAGCATGTATCTAATCCCAAAGGTAGCCCAAATAGCTATTTCTTCTGTACATAACCTCAAGGTATCTTTGCCTATTTTGGTTGACTTTGGACTCTGGGCAGAACTGTACTTGCCCAGAGACACTCACAATCTCATTATTTGTATATGTACATTATTATTCATCTTCCACTTTTATTGAAATATGTATATCGATATCTTGCTCCATACCCAGCCACGCAACGGTACACTGCTTAAGCTAACAGCTTATATCCAATGCCTACATTCCGGCTGACATTCACTTTTCAGTATATACCGTGGTGTGCCTCCATGGTCTAATGGGTTAAAAAGAAGAAAAATCTCGGCAATAAATAATTTTGCACCTTCGGTTCACGGTTCCCGGTAAAATAGTGTTAATCTCCCAGCGCTCGATACCGTTATTTTATAAAACGTGATCCAATTCTCTAATTCCTTCCATGCCTTTTCGTTTCGCCGATGCTGCATCTGGCTGATGATGCTACAGTGTTGCCACTGCTAAAACGTAAACACACGGTACTGCCGTGGTACTGCTACTACTGCTGCTGCTATACAGGGTGTTCATTTCAGAACTTCTCACCAGGGATTTATTGGAAACCACTAATTAAAAGGGGAAATACCGAGACACGTCTAAAAATTGGTCAAGAGAGACATTTTTTTAACCAAAAACTACTTTCCCCCTTGTACCTTGTGCTCCCATGGTCATCCCCTTAAAAAATTTAAATGACAAGCGGTATCAAATAATAGCTTGTTTCAAAGGTATGTCGAAGTCCTTTATTTTGACGTTTGATTTTTTTTAAATCGGTCGATTGGTTTTCGACATAATTAGAAAAATCTTTATGTCTTAATTTGTTAAAACAGAAAACAAAAATACACGAAAATATTACAAAATATTGCCCGTTATTTGCCCATCAATGGTATAGGTGACGTTCGAATTCCTGACGGACAGTTGCAAAACCAGTGGAAATGATTCTAATCAAAATCAATCTGCTCGGCAAACTGCTTAAATTGAACGCCAGATATCCGAGGAAGATAACTTCACATAGATATGTTTTGTACCTTGTTACGAAATTTACTCAAACTGGATCAGTTGCAACTAAAAAAGGGAGTTTGGATGAAGCCGCTTAAGTTGGAGTTTTGGACCATTCTGGCTTAAATCCTTCATTATCCAAAATTGTAGATGTAATATTAAATTAGACTCTACACACAGTTACTAAACTCCATAAATTACATCCATTAAAGGCGAAAATAGTGCAACTTAACCGAAGATGATTTCGATCGGCGAGTTGAGTTTTGTGAACAAATGACTTCAGTGATTGATGAGAATACTATTTATGTGAAGAGTATCTGCTCAGTGATGAATGTACATTCTATCTAACTGCATTGACTGCCGGTATTGGAGCAATGTCTCATGCTTTTTTAGAAGGGCATAGCCAGTACTCCCAAAAAATTAATGTAGGAAAAATGCCATCTATCCGCTTATCACTGAAACCATTGTAAACCAAATCGAAGAGGATTCTTGCAAGACGGCACCGTTTCTTCTCAGTATCTTCTTCCGGTTTGGTAATGGCTAGACGACGTGTTTCGGGATAAATGGATAGGGCGAAGAGGGCCTATAGAATGGCCTGCTAGATCTTCTGCTATGACGCTATTAGACTTTTTTCTATGGGACCATCTAAAATCTGCTGTCTTTACTCCCCAACATGAAAGTTTCGATGACCGTCAACGTGTCATCGAAAGCTGCCATGATATTGTACAACTACCCTTTAGGAATTTTAACATCATCACCTATATCATTTTTTGGCCAATAACTGACAACATTTTGAACACTTATTGCCACAAAAAGTGATATTTTCGTGTTTTTTTTGTTTTCTATTTGAACAAAAAAGATACATAAAGATTTTTCTAATTTTCTCGGAATCGATTCGACCGATTTTAAAAAATCAATCGTCAAGGTAAAGGTCTTCCGCTTTTATAGTGATTAACATTTGCATTTACTGGCGTGAACATTGCTGATAAAGTAATTAATGAAGAACTAGGTGTAATTGAAAAAGAGTCCTAAAAACATCTGTTTGTAGTTATATAACTGGCTTATTATGGTTATCCACTGCTATTTTACGAGGAAATGTTATTTAAAAGTAAAAAGTAAAAGTAAATGATCCAAGGCAAACTAGACTTACCTCAAGCAATTTTGAAAGCGAGGCTCCTATAAAGCATTTGAAACCGAATTTTGACTATTTCTCATTGTTTTATCAATAACATTCTTTCTGAGCCACAACTGGAGAGATTTGAAGATCTAACCTGTGCTTTCCAACAAGTGCGTTTCATAGAGCGGCCAAAACACATCATAAATTGTCTACAAAAAATAAGTAAGGTCTGAATCCATCAAACAGTGTTATTTTCACACACAAAAATTATTGTTCAGAAAACTTGTACTGGTGGAGATTCAATTTATACTCTATGTCCTCTCCTGCCCCTATAGCATTGAGACTTGAACCACGTGATTGTGTGCAACAGTGGAAAAGCGCTCGACCAAGAAAATATGATACAATATCTTTGTTAGATTAATTTTTGTTGCGGGATTATTTAACTGGTGAATATAAGAACCACATAAGAACTCACGGAGGAAATCTAGTAAAAGTAGTGTGGTTACTAGCGAAAAATGGCAACATTGCAATGGCGAAGAGATCGCAGGTGATACCAGGGCAGAAGAAAATTGTAACCTTCCAATGGCGTGATAATTTTCTCGGATTCTATCGATCGATTTTTTCCACGCAGATTGGGTCGTAAATTATTCCTTTTGCTTTGGACACAGATGACTGCTTGGAATCATTATGTGTAAGAATAATAGCAGAACATTGTTGGGTCGCTAACGACAACTAAACTATAGAAGTAGGCTACAATCTGGCGTGGAGTGGTCTGACTCAGTACTTCCATACTTTATCGGTCATACAAAAAAAATATTGTAGTTACAAAATTCATCACTCTCCCAATTTCCTAATGATATTTACGGGCATTATCTGTAATTAATAATAAAATGTTATTGGGCAAGCCATTCGTACGATGACGTGATGTGTGCTAAAACTTCAGTGACAATTGTTTTCCAAAATTATAAATACGTTCAGGTGTGGCATCAGCCATCAAAAGAGCTATATGCTGTGCTGGAGGTTAAATTCAGTATTCAAGCAGAGGATTTTATGCAGCACTGATTTTTGAGTTTGCGTAGATCAGCATTATCTGCAGCAAGCAAGCAAGCAAAGCAAGCTAGTATTTTCCGATTATGAAGTATAATATGTATTGAAAACATCCACAGATACTTCATAGGAAAAGCTCGAAAAGCTCTGTGAAAGATAAAATACAGGCAACGTGATTTATTTGCGACAACAGGGAGGTATTTACGAAAAAAAATGATTTCCTCGATCTCCTACCTTCGCCGCCATCCCAATTTCACACCCTTCCGGAAAATAATGGAAGATTATCAAGAACGCCTTGGAAATGATTTTGTTTTTACACTACCTACTATGACCCCACATCATGTCGTACACGAATTTCATTAAAATCGGTACAGCAGTTACATGCATGTATTTTTTGAGGTAATGTAGTCCTCCCCATCAACAACGCCTCACCATCTCAATTTCATCTCTCTCCCGGAAGAATCGGAACATGATTCGGAACCCCTAAAACCCCCAAAAACGAATTTTGGGGCGACGCCACTTTCAAAGTATAGCAGTATAATTAAATATTTTCGAGTAGTATTATAAATCAATAATGTGAAATCAAAATGAGCAAGACTGCTTCTGGAGAATGTCCGAAGAATTTGCTTAACTGAGTGTAGTAACTATAGTCGTAGGGTCCCTACTTCCAAAGCCTATACTATGTGTCTTCAAAGTTGGGACTTTCCTTCTCAGAAACAGCTGTCTTTGAAATGACAAAGCTAATGTAATGTGAATCAGCAACAAAAGAATAAAAGAATGGTAAGAAAATACTCACTATTCGTTCGCTGCGAAGTTTTAGGTTCGTTCCTGTCAAATGAGTCTGATAGATATGGTTCGAAGTTCGCGCTGCGAGACGGAAAAGCTAAGTATCTTTTCTTCAATTTGGACCATTCGAGGTTGTCTAAGTTGTCCAGCGTGTCCACTATGATGTGAATACAAATATCCTGTGTCTCAAGGTCTTTTCAAAGGCAAATCGACGGGGGGAAGGGTGAATACGGTCAGGGAAACGATCAGCATACACTCGCATTTTGACCACATTCACCTACACTAAAATCATATCCACCAGTTCATTATTAGTATGCCGGTTACACCATTTTTGTTGTTGTTAAAGTCGTATGTAGCACGTCAACATTCAAGAGAAGTCAAACACGCGCTGCTCCGTATATCTATACTCCGCTCCGTTGTAAACTGGGTTTTTTGTTTTTTGCCTCTGTTTTGGTCTAATCGCACAGCGATGGAATTAGAAATGAGCGGTCAATATCTTGATATCCCTAAACATTTCGTTTATAAATTACTGTGAAATCATTCCTTTTGACTAGTACTATATGCTCTATAAAGAAAAATCCCAACTTAGGAAACAAACTGTAATCACGAAATATGGAAACAGCTGGTGCAAATTATCATCATATACAACTCATTTCAATCCACTGTCACACGTGCTATACCACTTTACCGGTTTTCGCTGAATTCTTATTTATAAGGAGAAGCTGTATATTTCAAGAATGTTTCTATAAGTGCATGTTCTAATGCATTTTACTCGTAAGTACATGTTTTATGGTACAACTAATGACTAATCCATTCAACGATAACTACAGGTGTAGCAGATTAGACTTTTTTGTTGTTCAGGAGTAAAAATCACATTTAATTGGTCAATAAATAGCAACGAAAGGCACATGGAATTGTGTCAGCTATTAGGTAGGATTGTCAGGTGGACGTTTTGATTTGTTGCTACTGCTGTAAAAAGGCAAAGAGCTATTAAGTCATTTATTGAAAGATATTATACGCCTATAAATCTACATGGCATTAACGATATTAATTAAAAGGTATCCAATAGAAACTATTTTAACCGAGGTAATTAAGAAGGCGTGTAATGATCTGAGAGAGCGTTTTGCGTGACTACCAACGCTTCCCAGATCGTGTAAACAATACTTTGTATTTTTATTTTCATGCTCCGAGGATAAAATCTCATTGTATTGTTATGTGAACGTGTAGTACATAGCGTTTCACATATTTTTGTTGCATAATTAATATTTATAAAAGCATTACTATGAACAGTACAAACACATACCCTACTCCGTAATTTTTCTATTTAACGGGATTTTATGATCAGAGTTTCCAAGAAATTAATTACCGTTGTGTAATTGAAAATGAAATTGCACTTTTATTTTAAGCGAGATTATCAAATACGGACTTCCGTTTGATGAATATAATGTACAATCTTTAAAAGCATTACAAGGAATTTCCATTGTCTATGAGATTTTGCATTTCGTGATGTCTGGAAAGGTCTGAGGTCTTCTATCTTCACCAAGTACAAGGGGACTGAGTTACGATGTGGATAAAACTCAGAGAGTGGGAGAATTATAAAGAAGATCAGCAAAGCAGATTTCGTTAGAACATCTGTAAAATTGTGTCTGAGTGTAATAATACCACACCTAAATTAATGATCACTCTGTAGCATTAAAAATCGAATCAAAAGTTTTTTTGAATGACAGTACTATGTAGGTAGGCATCATGAACAATAGACCTATCTCTGTAGTCGAGCTGAAATGTAGAATGCAAGCAGCGGTTGCTTCTCTGTAAGGGATTTGGACACCACTACCGCTTGGGGACTCAAGAATATGGTAAACTTCAATGGTTCTAAGATACGGTACTGTACTCTATGACACATGAAGTGCATGTTCTAATGGTATGTTGCAGTAATGTTTTGTCCCACGGCTAAATGAGTTGGACTTAGGGGAAATCTGGTTCCAACAAGATGGTGCAACGGCGCACACATCTAGAGCATCGATGGCTATTTTGAGGGATCACTTCCCGCTCATTCGATTTGTCCGCTTGTGACTATTTCCTATGTGGTTTTTGTGAACCGTCCAAAGACCCTACAAGATTTAAAGGCCAACATCTGGGAAGAAATTACACCTGCTATGCTGGTAAGGGTCATGACAAACACCAGAAATCACTTTACTCAATGTATAGAGAATGGGGGATGTCACCTAACTGATTGGATCTTCAAAACCATGTAAAACAAAACATTAGATATACACCTATAATATAAAAAATAAATGAGAACTTTCTGAATTATATAATGAGTTTTCTTAATTTTTAAAAAAAGGAAGCTACGTTTCCACACCCTGTATAATTCTGCCAATAACCGAACATTTTAAATGCACAAGCGGGACATCTGCATCTTATCTCATGGCGGTCGTTCTTCATAATTGCATCTTCCGAGTGTTGGACTTTGACCGCGTTAACAAACTTCCACTAACCTAATTACTTGACAGTCGCGGTACTATGGCATTTAGGCTTCGCCTTTGCCCGACTTATCTTGATTCTCGGTCTAAATTTAGCGACATTGTTTGTGGAATGTTATTTGCAGTAGAGTGTTCTAATGAGTGTAATTTCTAGACCTTTTTCTGAACTATTTATTTGCTACTAGCACAAACTATATTATGTTTTTAAGGGGAAAGTACGATACTTAAGTTTTTTGCATTTGGCGAAAGCAATCAAATAGGTAGATTGATAATCCTCTGTAATTCTGCCATATCCAAATTTGACGTTCTGGCATCTTGGGGATACACAAACCAAACAGTAAACAAGTTAGTTCTGACCCGTACCTATCCAAGAGGTGAAATTTCAACAAACCTTGGGAGGCATACCACAATCTTCCAAGAAGAAATGATAGCCATAGAGCTGGGAGTCAAGGAGCTAATCAAAAGATCCATGACAAACAAATCTATAAAAATCTTTTCAGATAGCCAGGCTGCCCTGAAGGCACTGAGCTCCAAACGGGTAGACTTAAGACTCGTATGGAACTGCATACATTTCCTCCACGAACTTGGAACAAGGAAGTCTCTTTGGTTTGGGTTCCATGTCATATGGGAGTGGAAGGCGGAACCTAATCTGTGTTCATAGGACCAGAACAATTCGCGGGTGTTGCTAAAAGCACCGCTAAGAAAACAATCTCAGATTGGGCAGAGAGGAAAGCACTTCTGCACTGGCTAAATACATCAGAGCTACTACACTCGAAGGCGTTCATACGATACCACCCTAGTCACCCCCCCCCGACATTGTCGTCTGAGGAGCCACTTGCAGAAGTTAGGTCTAGAACAAACGACGGACTGTTGTTTCTGCTATGTGGATGACAAAACAGCAGAGCACATTTTGTGCTCCTGTTCAGTAGTGGAAAGAGCTAGGTTTCAGACTTTCGGACTCACCCAACTGTTTACACCTACCGACTTAAAGGAAGCTTCACCATTCACGACCATGGCCTTCGTCAAGAGGTGTGGATTATACAGTAAACTCTAAATAGCCCCGCTCACTTCCAACCTAGTCTAGCCTAACGCCGACCCCCTGGGGTAGACCATGCTGCTAGCAGTAGGCAACTACCAAAGCATGACGCCTCAGCAGGGAAGGCAGCTCGGTATCTGAATGTACTCAAAACTAAAATACCCGTAAAAAGCACTCAATTATAAGTGTATGCTCGTCGGCGTCGGGAGGTATTGTCTGCGGCAGAGCCGGGAACAAAAAGGGAAAACGCAATCCGTAACAATTTCCCGTTGTATTTTCCTGGTGGAGAAGGGCGTTGCCGGCCCGACGCCGTGCGTCGCCGTCTCCGAAACCTCATTGTGTGCCCCGACGCGGCCGAGAGGCGTCGCGACGTTAGATAACGCTCTCCGTGCAATGCTGCTTGTTCTAGACTTATCTTCTGTTACGGAAATCCAATACTCTCACCGTAATAATAATATTTAACCGTTAAGTACTGATGTACCACATTTAGGACATAGTCTGTAACAATAAATGCGCGCTGGTTGTTGATGAGCCACCAACCAACATATTGCCCATAGCAACCAGCAGCACAATTTGTTTGCATGAAACAAGGGCCTGAGGGTGCGTGCGTGAGTGCGTGAGTCTAGCTGGCCGCCAAGAAATGAAAACAGGACAACAATGGTTTAATAAAGATTTATTTCATATATATGAATGCAGTACATTTGTATTCTATCTATTTTTTTTAAACAAGAACTTAGCTTCGGAGGGAAGTCCAGGGAGTAGTTCTCATGGTGCCCTTCCGAAGAGAAGGTGGTGCTCCAAAGAAGGTGTTACATCCGCACCCCAAAGAAGGCTGGCTTCCTTCAAAAGGAGTTCTGGTGGTGTCACCCCACAGAAGTGTTCATGGCATGGAAGAAGTGTGGTGCCCTTCTAAAGAAGTGGTCTTGATGGTGGCACCCCGAAAAAAGTGCAGAGCCTCTCCAAAGAAGTGTGGTCTTAATGGTGGCACCCCAAAAAAAGGTGCAGAGCTCCTCCAAAGAAAAGGTGGTCTTGATGGTGGCACCCCGAAAAAAGTGCAGAGCCCCTCCAAAGAAAAGGTGGTCTTGATGGTGGCACCCCGAAAAAAGGGTGGTTTTCCTTGGTCAAGACATGTTGCACACACACAAAAGATTGTCTTAGAGAGACATAAGTATAAGTATTAACTGTCAAAGATTAAAAAGAGAGCGAGTGATGTATCGCCACCCATTTTTATAGAGGTCAATGTCGGTAATGAGAGGGGGGGCATACTCCCCACTCATTAGGTATGCGCAAATGGTGTAACATAATAATATTTCCAGCTGAAAGAAATAGAGATGGGAAAAGGTAGAGGTGAGAAGTAAAACAGTTATAAAAATCTGACTAGTATAATGAAGAAATAGTTGCTAAAAATGGAAGTTGTAAACTATTTGTATATGGTAGCCAAGCAAATAATATAAAAATAATTTTGAAAACGGGTGAACCGTTACAAGTCACCGACCCTTCGTCTGTTAGACTACACATTTTTCATATTTATGCAGAATAATTAATGAGACATTATTGGAACTTATCCCATGAACTTAGTACATATCTTGAGATAACATAAGTGTTATGAATTGAAAAAAATATCATAACGTGACTTTGGTAGATCATTTATTATGCGACAGTGTTGAAAAACATTAAAAAAAAGTTATATTTCCAAATAAAAGGGAACAGAGAAAAAACTAAACCAAGTGTGGCTATCATTTTACAACTAAACTGTTACTAAAACTAAAACAAATAAAAGAAAAGGCAGAAGGAGGAACAAAACTTTTGGTAACTAGGCTCATAGAATAGCTAAAAGCAACAAAATTTGACGCAAGTCAAAACTCTTCGACGCAACGTACACATACTATTTTCGCGCACTGGAGGCATTAACGGCTTGTTGAATACATGACAGAGATACTTAGTCATTCTTCGCTTGTTACTTGAACAAATGGAGCATATTTTTCGTTTTTCCAGTGTATGTTCAGATGCGGGATCTGTATGTTGACTATACTCAAAAAAGGTTACGCTCGTACTGACCCTTCGTCTGCTGGACGACGGATCATTTTCGAATTCGGATACCATCGGAACTATTTGACTCAAACCGCTGTTGCTAAAGCAGAGTACTGACGGTGTCTTAGTTTGAGACTATACAGAAAAAAAAGTTCTTCATATTATAAACAACAAAAATATATACATTTAAAGAACACGCGTAGTCTGTCCGATGAAGAGTCAGTATTTAAGTGTTAACAATCACGACGCGTTGTACTATGGTAATGCTTCATGCTAACTACCTCTCATACAAGGAATGATGATGTCAGGGAACTGAAATACCCCTGACAAACAAATCTATAAAACCTTTTTCAGATAGCGAAGCTGCCATGAAGGCACTGAGCTCCAGACGGGTTGACTCAAGACTCTTATGGACCTGCATATATCTCCTCAACGAACAAGGAACAAAGTAACCTTGGTTTTGGTTCCAGGTCATAGTGGAGTGGACACACTAGCAAGAAGAGGAACCGAATCTGTGTTCATAGGACTAGAACCATTCGCAGGCATTGAGAAAAGCATTGCCAAGACAACCATCTCAAATTGGGCAGAGAGGAAATCACTAATGCATTGGCGAGATACACCAGGGCTATTACACTCGAAGGTGTTCATACCATACCCCTCTAGTCATTGGTTTTCCACAGATCCGGGAATTTTTTCGGATTAGTTCACACAAACGGCGACTCCTCACTGACCTAATGGCAAGAAATCATGATGCACTATGTCATTAAAATTAAAGAACGCAGTGAGCATTACCTTCACGTTCGAAGGTTCGTGACGTGCCTTTTTCAGACTTCGTGGGCCAGAATGGCTCCACTGGGACGATTGAGCCTTCATTTGACGTCATATCTGTAAGCCCATGATTCGTCACCTATTATTATATGTCTCAGTTATTCTGTATCGCTGTTGGCTTTATTCAGTGATTCCTGATCAAGTTTTATTTGCCGTTGGTTTTGTTCAATATTGACCAATTTTGGACAAATTTTGCTACCACGTGTTTCATAGCCAAAGATTTGGAAAAATTTCATGAAATGAGCCAATCTATATTCCAACATCATCAACAACTTCCCTGATTGTGATTTGGCGACCATTCATCACTATTTTTCCGGTTGTTCTGGGGATTCGTCATCTTCAACGTCTTCAGGGCTCTTAGAAACGTGTATACCACTCGTAATCCCTTGTTTTACTCATAGCAGACTCATCATAGGCCTTCACACACTTTGCTAAAGTTTATTTCATTTTTTTCTGACCATTTCTTTTTGCTGGTGGGACTGTTCAAAGGCCATGCTAACTTCGAATGATATCTGCACGTTATGGGGTTTTTTGTGTCACTGAGAGGCCTTAATGTACCACACAGAATCATTTTGGGATCTAGAGCTCTGGAACGAGAAGATACAAGAGGGGTACGAGTGGAAGGATCTAACTTCATACTAG
Source organism: Callosobruchus maculatus (assembly GCA_951848785.1). NCBI lineage: Eukaryota > Metazoa > Arthropoda > Insecta > Coleoptera > Chrysomelidae > Callosobruchus > Callosobruchus maculatus. The sequence continues at coordinate 5,477,507 of CATOUR010000032.1, forward strand.
TTTTTACTAGATAGTGTCTTTGATACTAGCACACATAGGGATACAAAACGATCCATGTCTATGTAACGGTGGATTACCTCTAGAGGTTGTTGTTAGTTGTTTCTATTTTTAAATAGAAACCAACAGACCGATATTTCCTGATCTAGACCATAACACAGGGTCTGGCGCAAAGGACGGACGTTTTTGAAATGGTACTCTTCCCCTGTCTGATCTTCATCACTCATGAACAAAATCAGGTTCTCGTTTTGCTTCCACCTCACGTTCGAAGTTCATTCGTTGTACGTAATCTGAACGCTCATTGAGGCGAAGTTCAGTCGCATGTTGCCCAACAGATCGAGTCGGACAGCGACGAAGGACTCGTCGTTCCATATTTTCAGGGTTTTGAACCGTTTGTGGAGCTCCTGGTGATACTTTGTTGTTAGTACAACACGGGTGTCAAATGCTTCAACCCAATGAAGGGCGGTATTTCGAGTAGGCACAGCTCGATTCCGATGAATGCTGGAGTGGCGACGAAACTCACGCTGTACAGCCGTGATAGACTAATTACTTCGGACAAAATTGTGGTATGTGAAAACTCGGTGATCAACTGCTCCACCATCTACGACTCCATAATGTCAACTGGTAACAAAATGCTAGAAACACGCGAATCGAACGATACCCCCCCCCCCCACTTCTTGCGCCCTGATGGAGCAAAGGTACTAGCCATTTAACAAACGTCAGTCCTTTGAGCCGGACCCCGTACTACAATACAAGCTTAACTATTATAGAACCACACTAGAACGTCCTTATTAGGTCTGTACATGGGCGCTTATAACCGCTAGTCGGTGGCCCAGCTTTTATTGAATATAATCTCCGATGCAGAAGCAAATAAACTCACATGTTTGTGTTCAGCACTGCATAAACAAAATAAACACCACGTCAAGTAAATAAAATAAAGCCGGTGGAACTGGGAATATATTCGTATGAACGCAAGTGAGTGGTGGTTGTGGATAATCACGCCTGTCGCCTGCAGAAGTAAGAATGCATAACACTGCTACAGGTCTGAAACGCAGGCTGGGCTAAAATTGTATGTTTTGCTTTGAGCGTGGACTTAATTTAAGGTCTCAAGGCTCATTGCCGTTTCGCTGTTTATGCAATATATGTTTTTGTCAACGAATGCTGTTCCTTGTCTATTTTGCTTCAACATCATGTGAATAAACACAAAACAACCAAAAACATTTTCATCTGGATAGTTGATTAATTGATAATCAGCAGACAAGACTTATTCATAGTAGGAACAAGCCAGGATAACTGAATTTGGCGTTTTCCATATTTTCTTCGTTTAGTCAATCATTAAAAAACTATAAAAGACGCAAACCGCAGAAAAAGCTTAGCATAGTAGCCCTAGCTTCTTAATTTACCTACAAACTTTTTGCTCTCGAATTCGTTGAAGTGATCAAATAGGAGGTAATTCATAAAAGTTTATTTTATTAAAACATTGCTAATTTACAGGCATTAATAATGTCAAGGGTCATTATTATATGAGTGTTTATGTGGAATAAATATGAAATGGTAACACTGTCAAAAACATTCCAACGTTTTACTTTAAACTACAAGAGCCGAATAAAAATGCGAAGCGTTTTCCTAAAGGCCAACGTTTCGGCGTTCAGTTTATGCCTTGTTCAGAACAATCGAACATCCCTTTATAGCAACAAAGGACAACAAGATCCAGATAAATAATTCTGTATGCTGCATCATATAAACACAGTTGAGTTTTTTTATCTAAAAATATATATAATTCATTATTGCTGAGGGATGTGCTCAATAGGTTTTGGGAGTGTCAATACACCTCAAATAAACAACTCATGTAAGAGTTACTCTTTACTGTAATACCTGAAAAACTACATGCCCATCCGTCAGCTACAAGTATAATAAAAAATGTCTACAATTACAAATCTATATCCTTGATATTACTCATTAAAAATGTACAATAACAAAACTGTCATTGAACTCTAACAAATATCTATCTAAGGGAGGTAATTTTTGCTTTTGCTTTTCTAATTTCCATAAAGGTTTACAGAGAACTTTTATATTTGCGCATTAGAAACTTCCGAAAACCTGTATTCAAAAAAAAATTCGTTTGCCCAATGCCTCGCCTCAACCTACAATCATAAAACGTTCAAATTGAACTATATATAGTATAAAAAGACTACACACTTTACAAATCGCACTGGGTCAGTCCTAATAAAACATCTAAATTTCTAGTTCTGTCTGTATACTTGTTTTGTGATTATGGATATGAAATAGTTTTCCGCTGATTCAACTTTATTAACTGTTTATTTCCAAATAACTTCCAGTTACAGGCATTCGTATGCAGTAAAATTAAAAATCCTATTTCCAGACAAAAAATCTCCATTTCTCCGCAATTTAGTTTTTAATTTATGTCCGGTTCAGTTTTTAATTTCCCGTAGAACCTTAATTGCTGCCATTTAACGCTCATTAATTCCAGCCAAATTAAAAAATTAATATTAAAACTGTTGTCGATTAATTCCTGAGGTTCGACGCTTCATTTGAAAGTAGCGCTAGCGTTAGGAATATCTCTTCGGAATGTACTATTTAAACATTTACGATCGTGGCTCCGGTCGTTTGATTCCCAATTAATCCCGACTGATTAAATGAGATCATAGGGAATTATACTTGCTTTACAAGAGTGTAATTCCATTGGGAAGTTAATGTGTCGTTGCCTAGAATGGCATAACATAAATCATTACACTATTAACTCTTAGTGTTCCGATGGAGAATAGTTCTTAACAGGTAAAATGTATTCAGTCTTAGAGCCAAACTACACGAGCAGAAATTCCGCAGCGTATTGCACGCGGCGGTTTGCACGTCGTAATAGAACCATGCCATCAAACGAGCGCAACTAGACGAACGGGAAATCCGTCGTGTTGTGTATGTTTCCGTCGGCGGTGAGCGTATAGAACGTTCTCGACTGCGTTAAGATCGTCGCCGTCGCCGCCACAACGCAACGTGTTGTTCAGTACGGAGTAAACTAGACGAGCTGACGGTGCGAAGGATTTGTACTGAATGTACGTATTCAACGGAAAAAACGTTTTCTGTTTGCTGCCAATTCCAACAGAAATCTCGCCGCATGAAATACGCCGCGGAAATGCTGCTCGTGTAGTGTGGCTCTTAAGCCATGAAGATAAAAAACAAAGTAATTAACTCCTACCACTAACCTTAGGCACCGTACATTAACAAAGACAAGTAGGGTCACTCTAAGCCACGCCCCCAATGTGGCTTTTCCATCTCTGTTCTCGGATCCTACACAAGCTGGCGGATCACTGGCAGATTTCTGGCACCCGCATATCTCGAGCAGTAGCCGAACGGTGCCGAACGCTAACAGCTGTGGCTTACAGGATCAGGTCAGTCCACCTAACACCACCTAACACGCGACGGTGCACGGGATACAATCGTCGACCGTCGACGTCGAGAATATCGAGCAGTCGGATCTCCCGTAGGTAGACGAGTCCGAGTCCGCACGAACACAACCGCTCTCACATCGAGGCGGCTCGCATTTGTGAGACTCACATCAAAGTCGCCAGGGCGAGTAACCCTACTGGTCTTTGTTAATGTACGGTGCCTTAGGTTCAGTGTTACGCGCATATCTGTTTATCCTAGTGAGAGAAAACTATGGAGAAAATATCTCTGAACTTCTTCAACAAGCGTTGAACACAATCAACAGCTACTGCAGGAGGGAACAAATTATGTCGATGAACCCCCACAAAATCGTTGTTGTTCCGTTTACGGAAGACGGAAACTAGACAAGCTCCACCTACCTAGAATAGCGGGAGAGTCAGTACAGTTTGCGAAGGAGGTGAAGTATCTTGGTCTTATATTGGACAAAAGACTCACCTTACGACTTCCATCTGGATAAGAGAATTAAGGCCCGACTTGCCCTAAGGACACTTAGAAGGATATGCGGGAAATCTTGGGGCGTTAGTCCTAAACTGATTTACTGCATACATCATACGGTGATAAAACCACGCTGTGAACTGGTGGCAGGAATGTTTGGAACGGACAGCCAGAACCAAGCTTGAGGCTGTGCAACGCATCGCCTGCTTGGCTATTACTGGTGCCATGTTTATTACACCAACACTGGTCATGGAGACCCTCCTAAACTTAACCTCTCTACACATTTAGATAGAGAGAGGTCGCCTACAGACTGCTATCAACTGAGAGACAGGACAAAAATGAACTAGAACGAGACACAATGGGTATCATGAATTGAATTAGAAATCACCACATACTCAGAATGGTCTCAGATTCGACAGTTCACCAAGCCGTTCTTTTCCCAGGAAGTGGGGAATCACAGGGAGGAATGGAAGAGGAGTGACAGTTTCGTATCACCCTCTGATCTTGCACGGAAGGCTCCAAGTCCGAACTGGGGAGAGGAGCGGGAGTAGCTGGTACTCATCCAAGAGTTGAGATCTCAGTAAACCATACCACTGTCTTCCAAGCAGAACTGATAGCCATAGAGCTGGAAGTCAGGGAGCTGAACAAAAGACCCCTGACAACCTAACCTAATCTTAATAGATATGTGAAAAGACAAGGAATATTTTGTAGGGGTTAGTACATCATATGACTGACATATGATGAATTGATGGAAAATTTCGGTTAATTATATTAAAAGCAATAGATAACAAATTTCCCTACAACATAACAAGTTATAATTCAAAAAGGTTCATTCTGAAATTTAACACATTGCATATGTACATACAATTCTGAAATTTAACACATTGTATATGTACATTGTAATTTAAAGATTGACCGACAAAGTAGCAACAAAACAATTAAACGTTATTTTTGCCACTAGTCAGTTCACCATTTGTGTTATTTAGTGACATGTCTGCAGATATAATGATATGTAACAGATCGAAAGGGAGTTACATGATAGAGCCACTGTCTATTAAACATTATCATCAAAATGGTGAGAATTGATAGTCACTTTACGTAAGTATGACCAATATTCGGTTTTCCAGAATGTTTTCCTAATCAATCTAGTGTGAAAAGGATGAAAAATTTGAAACAATTAATTGGTCCACAGTTAGTGATGTGATACACACGACACAAGGTGACAAGGTTGTTAACAACAAAACAGGACAGTTCACGAGAGTGTGATAGAAATCAGCATTAACTTTTTAGCGTTTTTTATTTGCATTTATACGCGTACAATGTCCAAGTGACGCAAGCACTTTTGCCAAAAAAAGACAATGTTTTTAGAGGTAAATGGTTTATTCAATAACAACAACAACAGATCATGTACCGCCAAAAACGTTCACCATTTGCACATTTTAGCAAATAGAAGTGAATACCGCGTTTTTGCGAACTGTATAATGTTCAGTGATGAAGCCCATTTTGATCTCGATGGCTTCACTAATCGGAAAAGGCTTCCAAAAGGAATCACTGTTAGGTGTGCATTATGGCCTGGAGGAATAATTAGAGTTATTGTAGAATTCTTTGGAGATGAGGAAGGTATAACGATTGTCTCTGAATTGGAACACATTGCTCTTGATGACATGTAGTTTCAGCAGGATGGTGTCTTACAAGAGTTTGCTTCTAGTAGTGTCATTTCCTAGGTTAGAGACAAATATTGACAGCTTTCTGGTGATTTAACATCCTTGGACTTCCGGCTATGGTGTCGTCCGAAGTCACAGGTTTATGCAAATAATCCCGGAAGCCCGCAACCACCAAAGCATTGAAAGCTAGCTGATATTTTGTTTCATATAAGTGAATGTATATATTATAAATCAATAGGTGTTTCAATATTTTGCTACAGAAAACAATGCTTTAGTGAACTTCACAAGTTTGAAATCCCCTTTACAAATTCACTACGGATTTCATTGCGATATAGTATTTGATATTAGACTGGGTGGATTATGGATGCCTCTTGGCAACCTTCAACTCCTACTTCAACCCCTCTTGGAACTGCCTTAACCCCTTTTGGAATTCCACATCGACTACGCCCCTGTGTATAGGGGTTGCACGCGCGGTGCTCGCGCTTGTATTGATTCGTGCGCTGAGCGCTCTCATTCACACGCTCCCGTGTTAAATAAAAAAATGTGAGTCACAGGAGTGTTAGAAGTATTTTGTCCTCCTCTTCTATTGTATAAGCAGCCCATCAATCTTCATTACCTGTTAATTTCCATAAGCTACTGCTGTTATTGGCCTACTGGTGACAAAGTCACTAAAAGGGGTTATTAGAGAGTCAGTACATTCTCATTTGAAAATTGGGGGTTTTTATGGTTCACGCCGTGAGAAAATAATTGGGTTTTCGCACTTAGAGCATCGGATCCCAATGAATGACTACATTTTTTGTCACGGATGTCCTGAAATTATTGATTGCATTTTTTAGGGTATTAAAAGAAATGCAACGTTGACAGAACTATTTTTATGTGAGATTTAATATAAAATTGAAGGAAAGGCGTTGCACATTTCGTACAATGTTTAAGAATAACAACAATACACGGTTGTCTCACGCTAGAATAACTACTGATATGATTTATCTAGTTTTTTTTCAAAAATATTTAACTGAGTTCCCCCAACAGAAGTTCCTTTAAAAATTAAAACATCTTTTTCGTAGTACGAGTTTTTGATGCATTGTCGTCTCTTAGATCAGTGCTATCCGTATCAGGCTCTTCACTTGTATTATGTAGCAGTAATCTGCCCATCTTTACTTAATCTCATCGTTATCGTATGCATGCGACAATAAAGTATATTGGCTCTATGGCCTGAGGATCGGTCTTTCTTTCTAAGTTGGTCAGAGTCCTGCATTTTTCAATGTTCAGTAATCCTATGTACCATATGGTCACACAAGACTACTTTTGAAACTATACGCCATAGAGACTTGCGGTGAAAAAAATTAATAATAAAGTGGCTAAAAAAAGAACCCAAAAAATATTTCCAGATTTTCAAGACGTAACCGTCGTTTTAAACATTTAAAGTAAACATCTATAACTCCCAAACGACTGAACGGATTTCAACCAACTTCGTCTTATTGGAAAAAACATTTATTACTCCAGCAAGCCCATCTTACCTACGATATGTCTAATCCTTAGTGTAATGATACAGCTAGAGTGCGTTTTTGATATAATATCGGAAAACTGCAAAATTCTTTAAAAAACTAAATGCAATATGTGATTTTTTTTTCAAAAAAATCTAGCCAAATGATATCCCCAACGTGAAATACGTTATCTCCAGGAAACCTTGGCAAATTTTAGTTTCCATGCAGTATACAGTGTAAAAGAATATGCTTGTGGTATACCTACCCTTACTTATCATGCGATATCATCGCCAGCCGGATATATCGAGGCAATTGGAAAAAAGTAGGAAAGAATTTACTTGAGTAAAGTAAAACCGGATTTTTCCCGGACTAGTTTTTTTGATGCTGATTCCGAATCTGTATTTAGTTTTTCTCTAGCACCTGTAGTTTTGACTACATTTTGTATACGGTCAGACATACGGACGGACAGACAGAGATTCTGCATAAGCTCTCTTACAGTGAGAGCTAAAACGAGTTGTAATAAGCGTTGTATGACAACTTCGTACATTGTATTTCTGTATTTCTGTAATCATGGGAGGGCAGTCTAGAGACCACAGCACTTAGGCCCCATTGGGCCCTTTGTGCATCCTCCGTGGAGATATCGCCGCCTAGGTTTCCAGCCATCCCAGTCGTTTGAAAAACAGGGTGATTGCACCAAGGGGAATTTTCCTCAAGGAGGCCATTATTGGCCAGCTTTCACCCAGAATGGATTCTCGAAGTGATGAGACGCTGGGGCAGTCACAAAGGACGTGATGCAGCGTCTCATCTTCCTGTTCACAGCCTCTGCAGAGAGGTGTGTCGCCTACTCCCATGTTAAAGAGGGGTTTCCGAAGCTGGCAATGTCCCGTTAAGATCCCTACAACAGTACATAGTTTACTTCTGGGCATCGCCAGGTAGCTCTTTGCTGCATCCTTACTAGGGTGATTTAAAAGTTCCCTGGGAAGTTGACAGGTGTTTGTTCCATCCCATAATTCCTTGAATTTCTGATGGATGGATGGATGGATTCATTTGCGATTTCGCTGTCGAAGGTAATAAGCTTGAGGGGCTGGGGCCAAAGATTTTCAGGCCCGCAGCTTTTCTAGCCAGTTCGTCAGCTTTTTCGTTGCCACTGCATCCCGAGTGACTTTAACTTCGTACATTAGATGTTTGTAATTTTTATTGCTTAATAGAATGCTACTGTAAATTAAAGAAAGAGACAGTACGATGGGATCCAATTGGTGGCGATGGCTTGTTACTTATAGACTGGGAGCCAGTGATCGGCAGGCTTACGGTATTTTAGCAAACATCATTTTGATGCCAGGCATACTATTACACATGTCATAGGCGAAATGGGGAATCACTATCTCCGGCAACGGTTCCTTTGGGCGTAAGGGGAAGCGCCAAAAAGTAAGTTCAGTTACGTCATTTTAGCATGTATGCCTTTTTAATCTGTTGCAATATATACCTTGTCTTATATAAAAACCCAATGACAGACACCTAGACCGGTTCCTAATGTGTTTTAAAAAATTTCAACAGTTGAAAATTTTATGAAAAATTACGGTAATTTAGCAAGGACGAAAATGATATGCGTTATTCACATATTATTATAAATGTAGTTCCTGGATGGCAGACCCCTAGGTGGGTTGCAACATACTGGCAGACGCTATAATGTCTCTCTGTCGGCTAATTACACAGCGTCAAAAATTGCTTCCAAAACGTGATATGAGCAAGTCTGCCGTATGTAATTTGTCTTATACAAAAACCCAATGGCAGACACCTATTCCAGTTCCTAATGTGTTTTAACAAATTTCAAAAGGTGAGCATTTTATGAAAAGTTACAGTATTCTAGCAAGGATGAAAATGATATATGTTATCCACATTATTATTATAGAAAGCAATGTAGTTTTTGAATGGCGGACACCTAGATGGGTTCCAACATACTGGCAGACGCTATAATGTATCTCTGTCGGGGAGTGTCGGCTAATTAAATAGCGTCAAAAATAGCTTCTAAAACGTGATAGTGCCAATATACCGTAACTTTCAATAAAATTTTCAACGTTCGAAATTTTTTAAAACACATTAGGAGCCGGAATGGGTGTCTTCCATTGGGTTTTTCGGCCGTTCGGTGGTAGTGATGTCAATATTGTAACTACCCGGTATGAGATACCCGTTACACCACTAAATACTCGGTACCGGGTAAACGCTAAAATAAGTACCCGTTACTTTATCTTGGCGCAATATTAGGTACAAATACCTAGCAGTGCTTCCGATCCAAGCCACCCCGAATCCCAAAGAGGCGCGTTGTGTGGTGCGCTGAGTATCCTGTACAGGAACCGGTACCTCTACCGGTGGTTTTTACCATCGTATTCGGTATCGGTATACCCTACAACGCTGACTACTGATTTGCCCTCAGTGCTGCCGTTTCGGTACAATTGTACTGAATTCAGTACGTTTTGAAGTAATTCAATACGTCAGTACATTTTTCTCATAATTTGACTTTTTTCAGTACATTTTTATATGGATATCGAACGATCCACTCTACTCTAGGATATATTGATTCATGGCCGACTTTACTCACTAGGCCGGAGCACTGAAATATGGCAACACAGAATCGGGAGCCGAGCTTGTGTCATTAGTGTAATTCTTCCAGAGTAAACAATAAGATTGGAAGGTGATTTTTAATGTGTTTCTAATTATTTACCTGCACAAACGAAACTATAAAGATAAAAAGATGCCTGCAAAGTGTGTAGTACCAGGTTGCACTAGCAATTAGTGCTTCCAATGAAGGACATAAACAGAAGTGGGTGAAAGGTATTCCTCATAGGGGCTGGTTATATTTATAAGAATAATGACAATACTTTACAAACATTTCAAAGGATAAGACCCATTTTAGAGCACAATGTAGTACCTACAATGTTTTATGGACCTCCCAAATATCACAGAAAAATACAGTTAATAGAAACAGGTTGCGTTTATTTTTATTTTGTAGTGTCTGACTATGATGAACCAGACATCAGATGTAAGTGGTATTAGTAGTAGTAGTTCTAAAAAGTATTTTTCTTAATTTATTATCCCAGATGAACTCTAATACATATAAAATGTAATAATTATTCTGAAACTATAGGCTCTTATTTGACAGCTAAGCCACGTTGCCACATCTAAGGCTCCGGCCTAATGTAGAGTCGGCCATGATTGATCCTATTTCTGACTGATTGTGCTGTCTAATTATTTAATTGTTAGTTAGACAGCGTCACTGTGGCGTCACCTTAGGTCTATTTTGGCAACTTTAATTATGATGGATTCTATGGTACCCAAACAAGACAGTTCAACCTATATGAAGAACTTAGGAAATCTGGGCTTACTCTACTTATTAATTTACAAACAACGTTACATATGATAAATTTCCAACGTGCAAAACTACTAAATCTGTTCATTCAGATTAACAGAATCAACATATAAGTGGAAAAAAATAACCAATCCCTACGATTAGCAGAATCATAAAATCTAGGTTTGCAGCATGACCTAGAGTCAGACCAGCCTGCAAACCATGATCATCGAATGAGAATGAGCTGGCGAATTGCCTACACAGGCAAACGTCCTAAAACAATAGAAGAAGAAGAACAAGAAGAAGAAGAAGATGTAATATCTTTATCGACGAAAATGGAATTTGTATTTTTTTTTCAGTTGCCAGATGTTTTTTTAATAACAACTATAGAGAGGACGCCAATTCTCATCTTGGTACCTTTGAGAATTGATTTTTTATTTGTATCTGTGATTTTTTGTTTATCTGACAATATTTTATAATAACAAGTATTTTTTCAGTACCTATGTAAATGTATTTTTAAGGCAATAAACGAAAAGTTTTTTTTTTGAGTCTCCCGCGGTTTGATTTTCAGTACGGTTTCTATGGATTCAGTACGTTTTCTGTGTCAAAATTCAGTACGCACCAGCGAACGGCAGCGGCAGCACTGTTTGCCCTAGAATACCAATGACGGGTATTAGGTACCGGGTACTTTTTAAAATATTACTCGGTATAGGTAGTACAAAAATGTACCTATGTTTGACATCACTATTCGGTGGCATCACATGGACAATCGAGTCTCCACCGTACCATATGACCGTAGTGCGTGGCGACCTTTAAGTCTCTAAGCATAACGAAAGAGTCGAACAGGAAAACGGACTATTATCGCATCAAAGGCCGGGTCTGGTCCAGGCTATCAGAATACATTTGTCAAAAACCGGTGCATATGGTGGTTGTGGTACTGCCGTCGGCCTGGCCGCTGTGTTTATATAAAAGCCCGTACCATAACTCATCGATCGGTCTGTCATTAACCTTTGGGCCGTGATCTTGACGTTTCAAATAACTCGTTTCAGGCATCCACTTCACTACTACTTGACGGCCGATAATCAATGCTACGGTTACACTAGGAGCACAAATTGCGAATAATAATTGAACTAGAAATATGTGAGATAAAATAGTACTTTAAATTTAATCTTATATTTATCATAACCCTTGTTTTTGATCAATTCTATAGTTTAGGGGGGTGGGTTGGCCCAGTGGTTAGGGTCGAGGACTCGTGACCGGAAGGTCCCGGGTTCGATTCTCGTTAGAGGCGGAAATTTATTTCTGGTTTTTTCAACCAAAAATAAATATCCATAAAAAAAACCCAGCGAGAATCCCCACCTGAGCATTCACTGTTGGCTTCTAATTAACAGTTCTGTTCCTAAGTGGCGCCGGGAAACAGTAACAAAGCCTACACAGAACACGAGGCTAATGACCAAAGTAGTCGATGCCGATGACACAGAAGTAAAGAAAGAAAGAATTCTATAGTTTATGTCATTGAGAGGAATCTATATTCCAAGCAATAGAGCATCAATAATTTCATATAAAACTGTCACGACTGAATGTATGAGCGTTGATAAAATCCAAATAAAACTTCAAACTTTCACGACGTACATACGGGGTGGGCCAACAGTGAGTGGACGGAAGATTGTGGGCTTATTAAGACACATTTAAAAAATCTGTCACTTGGCCATGGTAGGAAGCTTTGAGGGCTACAACCTTAAAATATTTTCACTTAAATGTTTATATTTATACAGGGTGATTCATATCAAATTTACATTTTTTAAAATAGAACCCCCTGCATATTATTGCGTATTTGGATTCCTTGGTGAATTCTAGTGTGACTAGTGATATACGGGACTTTAAACGAACCGTTTAGGCGGAGGTCACCATTTTTGGTATAAGGACTGTGACTTTGCAGGACGACTAAGCCTGAAATGACTCACCTTAGGTCAGATGTTCAAATTTGATTTTTTGTTTGTACTTGGAGAAATCAGTAGAATAATTAAGAAAACTTCAATCATAGGTAACTTGATTTTTTTAAATGGGAATGCCTAATTTTTTTTATACGATCAAGTGTAAGATTTAATAACCTTTCGTACAATAATTATAGGATTGCCAATACCAATCTTTATTAGCTTCGTTACTATTGGCCCACCCTGTATATGTTACATTGTGGTTATACACGAGTTAAAATGAACTCATTTAAACATGAGATACCAGATACCTATATATTATGTATGATATATGCATATTGGTCTATGGCCATCTTTATTAGATAACTTCTGAATAAGAAGTTTTTTTATTATCATGTCAGTAAAATTTGTCCTTTTATAAGGCAGACGCATTTTCATGCATGTGTGTTATATAAGGCTGATACTTGTATGTTAAGATATCGAAGTTGAATTAATCTTAAAATAGCTTAAATATCACATAGATATGTGATACAGGATTACATCAGTCTGTGGTTGCCTTTAGAATATGAAGCTTTTAGCTTTAACTTTTCTGCTCCGCGATATCTTTTCAGATCCGTTACATATACAGGGTGGACGGAAGATTGTGGGCTTACTAAAACATTTCAAAAATCTGTCACTTGGCCATGGTAGGGACTTTTGAGGGCTATAACGTAATACTAACGCGATACCCAAGGGCTTCACAGCTACATAGATATATGCCGAAGACTCTTCCTCCTCGCCACAGCCTGTTCACGTAGGATCCCTTGCCTGCATCATCACGTTAAAGTGACGTTTGAATGGCCAGATAGCAGGCAAACAAGTCACCTTAGCCGGCTTGTGTCCAGTGAGAAAAACAGAACCGCCCCACCTTGGCCAAAGGTTCTAAAATAAGTTCTCTAGCTAAACGGAGTTCAGAAATTCCTATCCATCTCATAAGATGTTGCAACCACACTTCTATTTTCCATCAAATATGTTATGTTCTTGAAAAAATCATAGGATAAGTGGGAGTTTGTATGTATCTATAGTGATAGAAGTTTGCATTATTTTTCGTCACGTCCAATCAATGTTCGTTGACTATATTTTCCCTAAATGTCAATGGTTATTGATCATCTTGATGGTCATAGAATGCAACTATTTTCATCATATTTTATGCAGGATATCATGGGATCGGCGCTGCACCGGTACTCTGTAACTTAGAAATAGAAACGTGTTTCTATCACCATGACGATCGTGCAGTTTCGGATGCCTACCACATAGTGCCTACTACGCTGACATATTCACGAAGTCACCCGATCCCATAGTACATAGTGCATAGAAACACGTTTCTAAGTTACAGAGTACTCGTGTAGATGATATTGTATTTATAAATAACAAATAAACAAGATTCAGTCAAAATCCTCACTCAGCGTTTCTTAATATTTCTTACATTATCTTCAAGATTTACCTAAGGGTCTAGGGTATAGCGCGCGAAATTGAGAATCCAAGATAAGACGTATTTCTGTGTTAGCGAGGAGACGTGGTCGCCTGTTCCCTTTCTCCAGTGTGTGTGTCTAAAATGAGGGGAGATAAGTCCAAAAATCCAAAGGTAAGGTCAAAAGGTCCAAAGGTAACTATAAAAATGAATTTCGCATTTCCAAGCTCCTGATGTTACCTTTAAACTTACAGTAATGATTCAGAAAGCAAATTGAAGAAGAAAGCTTGCGCTTATGCAACTATTTAGCCTTTTTTGATATCGTGTTTGGTTATTAAATTACAGGCATTTATAGAAAGTATGATTTTGCACTGCGAGTTATTTTGCACATTAAAAAGCTTTTTTGAGAAAATCGAAAATAGTTGTCATTCAATAAGGTCTTAACTATCGCCTTCTGAAATATTAAATATATAGTTTGAAAATAAAGTCAGTTGTGCGGGAAATTGTGAGTCCGTGTTTTACATGGCAAATACATACGTATAAAGGTGTCTACCCAGGCCCCTTAACAGACTCCAACACATGTTGATTGTATAGCTCAAGATCTAACTGATGTTCTGGAAGATCTGCAAGTATCGTATGGCATATTATAAATTCGCTCATGGGGCTTATTTTATTTTGACTAAAAATCATTCACATATTCTCTTACATTCACTCAAGGACCAAAAGTACATTTCCAAAAAAAACATATAATGGCTCATGGCGGTGATCTAGTTTGACATATAAACATTTTCCCATATCATAGAATTGAAGCATTTCATATTTCTTTTTTTGTCAGACCTTCTTCAACGAACCCAAACACCCTTACAGCGATTTTTCAAAAAGCTGCAAGTAATTTTATATACGGGTGGATTAAATGTTTCAGAAATCCCATTTATAATATTTGCGGTCTAATACGACTGGACTGTTATCGTTGGCCGTTCGTTGCTAATACCGTCCCACAGCGAAGCCGCTCAGTGCGGATCCTTCTTATAAATTCGATATGGCAATTTAGATTTTGGGAGATATTAATTAAGCTTACACAACACGCCGACTGCTTAACGTCCGTTTAATGTAGAGTATAATTCGGGATTACCCAGCCGTATACCGAGCATCTTAATATATTACGTCGTGTTAGACCCACTACAATCGGCTAGGTGTCACTTGGGGCTTTCAGATGCCCCAAGTTACCTGTAGGTCATTGAAGTACCTGTGGTGAAGCAGTTCTTGAAGTACGTCTCTAACGTTCTGTAGATAATTGGTGTTGTATTACCGATAGTTAGTTTATCGATTCGGTTGCAGTGTTGGTCTGATGTTTTACGTGATCAAGAAGGATAAAACATAGTACAAGATTGCGAGAAGCCTCGCAATAGACACTACCAGATCATATTGAAAACCTCGAGGCGCAAAAGCTCTGAATAAGATAAGTCACATAAACCTGCTTTCGCCAATGGCCTAGATTATCTGGTAGGGGACTACATTTCCTTAGGATTATCTTCTCATCATCCAGCTCAACGCAACTGACTCATTTCAACTGATTTGAAGCACCTCTGACTCTAACTCCAGTGGAGTTAGTAATTCAGGATGTTCGAAATGCCATTTACTCACGAGGAGTGACTTGCTTTCTTACACATACTGAATGATTGTTTTGTAGCGAAGTATCGAAACTGAGGTCAAGGACTCTTGACGTTCATCGAAGGAGAAGGACAGGACCAAGATACGTTCCGGCTTGAGAGTGTTAAAAAAAATTAAAAGACTATTACCAACATGAGAAACTTAAGGAATCAATTATCTCAGTGGCCATGTGATATTCAGTCTTATTAGGTATGCGAAATTGTTGCTAAAAATTGAGATGCTTATAATACAGTGTACCTTTTTTTGATATTACCAGTTAAAATATCCCTCCATGCAACTATTTTAATATAAAACAAATTGTCAGTCGTAAGATACAAGGCTGATCATATTCTTCTAGGAATATTCACTGATACGGGTGTCTGATCACCTTGGAATACATAATGCTGGTATAGTGGACGCCGTAGCCAAAAATGGATCTCAGGGCCAATATTCTGGGCCCTAAAACAGGTTGTCGGATTTGCCTATCTACAACTCTCGCTGTAGGTAGGTACAACTTGGAACTTTTAGTGGGACTGTTTTGAAAGGGGTGATACGTGAGTCATGAATTTTATGTCACTATGAATGAAATCTTAGATACCACAGAAAAAGCTTTATTTATTTAGGTTGGTTGTAGTTAAGAAAAACAACACAAAATTTAAAAAAATGCGATCTAAATAGTAACTAGCTATATTTATAAGTTAATATAGAGACTGGAAACCCATTCTAAGGCTGATGGCTTGGCAGGTAGGAAGTCCTTGTTGTTGCTAAGATATGCTCTAGGGCCACGTTCTTGCACCATATGCTTAACAGTTCGACGTTCTGCTCCACAGCCGCATCGTGGGGATTCGCGCTTGTTCCATTTAAACAACGAATCAGCGCACACTCCATGCGAGATGCGAATTTTGTTTAGTGTCGACCATTCCTTTCGGTGGAGCTCAAAACCAGAGGTTTCTTGACCAACAGTTAAATTACTGTTCGCTTCTTCTAGTGTTTGGGTCCTCCAAATTTCTACCCATTCAACTACAGGGTTGAAACCATAAGACTCAAGTTAGAAAGCTGTTTTAATTAGTTTTCTGGACCTTAATCTGCGCAAGGAGAGATGCTTTCAGAAGGGTATTTTCTCATCGACGGATGGGTTTTGGAGCTATTTGGCTAAGCGATGGTAGCCAGTAAGTTGGGGTTGATTTGATACATCCCGTAACAGTTCTCATAGAAGGGGCGTCTATCACTTTACTATGTGGGCTGTTTAGTCACACTGGCGAGCAAAAGTCTGCTGCAGAGAATCAGAGCCTCATGGCCGAAGTACGGAGCGTAGAAGCGGAAGAACCCCATGAGGTTCCACATAATTTTAATTACGTTTCCAAAGGAACAAAGAGGTGTAACATCCAAGGTAAAACTAGTATTTGAAAAAAGTACGTCTTGGGAACTGAAGGCACGTAAGAGCACATGCCACTAGATAATCTGATTCTTAAATTCATTCATTTGTTCCATTGACCCACAAAAACTTGCTAATTCAAGGATAGATGAACCGTTAGTAAACATTTTTTATTTCCACTGAACGTGGTTTTATTTATTAGCCAGAAAGTGCATAAATCAATCAAGTCTTTGGATACAGGTGAGACTTAGGCCCTATTTTATCAACATGCATATTTAACAAAGCTTTTCTATTGGTTGTTATTTAGCAAAAGCTTTCTATTGGGTATTGCGGGCTAGGTTAATAAATATCGTCCAATAGTATTTTATCAATATTGAAAAGAAAACGTCAAAGCTGGATGACACTTTTCATCAAACTATTGTTGTATATTTGTTGCAACATAGGCGATGAATGAAGTCTGGAGCTTGAGACGAAGTCAACGATCGAAATAAATATCTTTTTGAATGGTTGAAATTGGATTACAAATCCCGGCAAAAAAGTACCGAATCCCAAATCAAATATGTACCGTTGAGGCGATCCCTTTGCCGAGATGGCGGGTGGCCGAGTGGTATGGTGGCCGACAACGCTTGGCTGTTTTGTGAGAGGTGTTGATGGGTGTTGGTTCGAGATCCTGCCCGTGCAATTACTTTTTTTTTTCATTTTTTTAACCAAAATATTTATTGATTTACGTTTTACTCATATTACACACATTTTTTTGTACGATCGACATAAATGTGTCTTTGAATCAAATTTTATTAGACATTTTACTTGACATATTGCAAAAGCTAAGTACCGGAGGTGGTGGAGAATTCAGTCAGTGGAAGTGAAGTTTATTCGTCAATATCAATCGCCAATTGCTCTGATAGTTGTATCAGAATGAAATTATTCCAAAAAATGGAGTCAAGTTGATTGACTCAGTACTTCCCACACATAACAGTTGCAACCAAGTCATCGCCCGCCTGTCGTCAAAAAACATCCAACACAAAAACTAGTAAATAGTTTCCTAAATCTCTCCGTAGGAACTAAAAAGACACAATTCAGCTTTAACTGGACGAAACGAAACAATCAGGAACCCCCAAATTGCTTAAAAACGAAGTTTGAGCTATTTTTATATTTTTAGATTTTTATTATTGCTGCGCCGCCACTGACACGATTTTTGATAACCATACGCATTTTTCATCCTTGCCGCGGTAATAATAGTGTGCCTAAATTTCATTAAAATTAATTCCATAATTTCCATGTTACTAAATTCAGAACGACCTGAATCAATACCTACCCCTACCAATACCAAATCCCTTGATTTCTGTAATAGCCAAGGCAATGTTCGGATGGACCTAACAAACGTCTATTATGCCGCTAAGTCTTTCTTTCACAGGTCAATAGACACCATTATAAATGGAATAAATTTTTGAGTTTTACAACCCCCCACCCCCTAACCACCCCAATTTCACCCCCACCCAAAAAAAAAGTAAAAAATGATCAGAAACCCCTAAAACGCCGAAAAACAAAGTTTGAGCTATTTTTACATTTTTAGTTTTTTTATTATTGCCGCGCCGCCACTGACACGATTTTTCCAAAACATGCGCGCTTTCCATCCTCGCCGTGGCAGTAATGCTGTGTCAAAATTTCATTAAAATCCATTCGATAATTTTGGCGTTACGCGATAAAGAACGATCTAAAACTAAAACAACACTCGGATGTATACACCACAAATTATTCCAAGTCCCTTGGTTTCTATTATAAGCAAGGCAATGTTCGGATGGACCTAAAAAATAGTATTATGGCGCTAGGTCTTTCATTCACAGGTCATTAGAGAGCCCATTATGAATACAACAAATTTTTCAGTATTACAACCCCCCACCCCTCAACCACCCCAAATTCACCCCCACCCAAAAAAAAGTAGAAAATGATCAGGAACCTCTAAAACGCCTAAAAACGAAGTTTAACGCATATTTGAAATTTTTCGTTTTTTGCTAATTACTCCGCCGCCCATGCACCGATTTTCAAAATTGTAGCAACATTACCTACTACGACCCTACACCATATCACCACCCAAATTTCATCAAAATCTATGTAGCGGTTACTGAGATTAGGAGGCTAGAAAAACGCCAACAGACAGACAGACCGACAGACAGACAGACCGACAGACAGACAGACCGACAGACAGACAGACCGACAGACAGACCGACGGAAATGAGTGACGTGGATTTTCGTGATGTAGGCATCATAAAACGCACAAAAAGTGTATTATCTCAAAATCGAAAATTTTCGCGATCACAATACTCCCCTCACCTATCGGTGTGGGAAGTAAAAAGTATAATTATTCGGAATTTTTGTTGTGCTAGTAAAACATCGAATAAAATTTGATTCAAAAGTACATTCACGTCCATGGTACAAAAAAATGTGCGTAATATGAGTAAAGCTTAATTCAGATGCATACGACATCCGACAATACGACGGCACGAAACTGTTCCTATTGGTTGAAATATTCAAAATGATGTCAAACCAACATATTTCAACCAATAGGAACAGTTTCGTACCGTCGTATCGTCGGATGTCTTGTGCATCTGAATTTAGCTTAAAGCGTATATCAGTGAATATTTTGGTTAAAAAAAAAAAAGAAAAAAAAAGTAATTGCATGGGCTGGGTCTCGAACCAACACCCATCAACACCTCCCACAAAGCAGGCAAGCGTTTCGAACATCATACCACTCGGCCACCCGCCATCTCGGCGAAGGGATTGCCTCAACGGTACATATTTGATTTGGGAATCGATACTTTTTTACCGGGATTTGTGATCTAATTCCGACCATTCAAAGAGATATTTATTTCGATCGTTGACTTCGTCTCAAGCTCCAAACTTCATTCTACGCCTATGTTGCCACAAATATACATTTTAGTTACAACTGTTACAAGTATTTTCATGAAGTACGTCACACGGGTCGGGAGCCGTCGGCGTGTTTTCGTTTCTGGATTCAAAAACTCATTTTTATTTTGATTATAACTTTTGGATTATTGCGGAAAAAAACAAAACAAAAACAGTTTTGTTGTAAAACATATTTGATCTCTCCATTTATCACAAAAAAATTATTCAAAACCCTAATTTTTTGTCATCATTATCATTTAGCAGAAGAAAAAACCAGCGATCAAATGTACAGTTTTTCTGGAATCTGACTGGTTGAAATTAGCAATTGCTAAACTTTTGATTAAAGCAGAAAATGCAATTTTTTACCCATCTAGGATGGAAAATCAGACTGGAAAAGATACTAGATGGTTCATAATGGTCGATTTGTATATAAAGCATGACATTGTTCACCTTTTTGAGGTAAACTTCAAGAGAAATCAATAGTTTTCAGAGAACTTTGACAGATGCTTGTTCTTGAACGGGCTGCTCTGATTGGTCAAAGCCTTTGTTAAAATGCGCCTGTTGATAAAATCGGCCCTAAGTTTTACATAATTATAATAATCAACCTAACCATAATTTTGAAATAATTGTTGCTTACGTGAAACCCAGCTGATCAATACGCGGTACGTCCGACGTACGATGACACTCAAACAAAAACCCTCCTTGCTCCCCTCCCAACTTCATTACCCCACATGCGACGTGCAGCAAACATGCATTCGTGTACGTTCACATTCAGATCACACGTTCTGATGGATCATCAATCAGTGCCCCCTCGAATTGCGTCCGCGAGCGTTTGTTTAGCTAATCACTCTCTAATTACGAATGTACACAAACAATTTGAACGCGGGTAATTAAAAATGATAATGACTAGACGGCGGAGAATGGCCAGACAGAACGGAAACAACGGAGTATATTTATACGGATACAATGAACAGAGATAAGAGTAGGTACAACGAAAGGTAACGTAAGAGTATTCATTGTACCGGTCTCTGAAGTCCAGTTGGAGAGCAGAAGTCTGGCAGTGAGTATTTCTCTTGCCAACGGATATAGAGATCATCCAGATATATCACCAGGATCAGACACAATTTTGTCACAGCTAGTTGCACCAGTAACAGATACGTCAACTTGCTACTTAGATGGACCTAGGATGACTATTGCTTTGCATTGCTGTCTATGGAGTAGTTAAGGGTCTAGGGTATAGCGCGCGAAATTGACAATCCAAGATAAGACGTTTTGCCGTGTTAGCGAGGAGGCGTGGCCGTCTGTTCCCTTTCTCCAGTGTGTGTGTCTAAAATGAGGGGAGATAAGTCCAAAAATCCAAAGGTAAGGTCAAAAGATCCAAAGGTAAGGTCTAAAGGTCACTATAAAAATGAATTTCGCATTTCCAAGCTCTTGACGTTATCTTTAAACTTACAGTAATGGTTCAAAAAGCAAATTGAAGGAGAAAGCTTGCGCTTGTGCAACTATTTAGCCTTTTTTGATATCGTGTTTGGTTGTAAAATTACAGGCAT
Organism: Callosobruchus maculatus; assembly: GCA_951848785.1. Classification (NCBI taxonomy): domain Eukaryota; kingdom Metazoa; phylum Arthropoda; class Insecta; order Coleoptera; family Chrysomelidae; genus Callosobruchus; species Callosobruchus maculatus. The sequence continues at coordinate 5,498,755 of CATOUR010000032.1, forward strand.
TTATAGAATGTATGATTTAGCACTGCGAGTTTTTTTGCACATTAAAAAACTTTTTTGAGAAAATCGAAAATAGTGGTCATTCATTAAGGTCTTAACTATCGCCTTCTGAAATATTAAATACGTAGTTTGAAAATAAAGTGAGTTGTGCGGGAAATTGTGAGTCCGTGTTTTACACGGCAAATAGATACGTATAAAGGTGTCTACCCAGGCCCCTTAAGCTAAACCGTGGTCAAGATAAGAGTTAGATTTTTCTGACTTATTAAGTCAAGATAATATGTGAAAATTGAAAGTAACATGCTTGACGCTGATGGCGAAATTGACGAATTAAATTTAATTTTGTATGGGGTGTCTAGACAAGCGTTTAAGAGGGTGGATTATTTCAATAAGTTTGATGAAGTCACTTTTTTCATCGATTCAGGGCGACGAAAGCTACAGCTTTGAATATTCTAAGCCTGATTGAGGATTAAATGAATATTACTATGACGAAGATAATTATGCTTAGTGTATATTCATACATATTTATAAAGCAGACAAATTTGCAGGAATAATAGTGTGACTGCTATGCATCAGCTTTTGATGTATCTTCAACTTTGTGAAACAATCTTATCATTCCTCCGGAGGAATATTTCTGGAGTACGTCTGCCAAATACAAAAATGGCATATGAATGGCATTCTAACCTGAAACGTAGGAGACACAAAACTATAATGTTAGCGACAGCAGTCAAGCATTTGCAATAATTTCATAAGCTTCAGGTACAATTGCCATGGTACATACCATCTTCACCTTAAGATAAGCCTCTTCAAAAGCTTCATAGTTTCATATTCAGAAGTACAGCTGCAACGAGTACTTGGTCATGATGACAAAAAACCTCATTTGGCACGAGTTCGTATCAATGGCAATAGCTGCTGAGAAAAAGCTGTGATACTGGGATACCAATCCAGAGCTATAAAGTACCCACCATCTAAGCTTCTTAGTTTTTCTTTTGTGTCTTCTTAGGTCTTTATGGGATGCAGCTCGGACAAAACCGAGCCTAGGGCACTGCGTTCATGTCTATAGGGAACTGGTGGCAATCCAACTCTGCCCATGTTCGACGAAAAAAAAACAGATTGACGTTTAGATGACACCACATTAGCGCGCCACCAGCAGTCGCTTTCTCAACAGCCGTCGCCGTCGATTGAATAGCTTTTCCGAGACCTACTCCAGAATTATGCCGATTTCAGAGCATACAGGATGCTTCCTCACTTTTTTCTGTAGCCGAACCATCCATCGCGGCCTCGCGGCAGCTTTACTGAAAAATTCAACTTGCAAATACGGGTACGCCATAAACGCTAAATAATTTCGAAGAAAAATGCTGAACAGCTCTCACTTAATAAAAAAAGTGATAGAAGAGCAGAAATGCTAAAGTTGCGTAGTGATGTGCCATCTATTGCTACTGGTTAGATGAAATTATACATAAAAACTGGCTTAACTTCAACTGTTATTGCTACGGTTGCTACAGTTTAAAGTGATTTTATTGGAATATATATTCAGTTGTGTATTTTACAATATCCTAAAAACGCCGTACTGGTCATTCAGCTCTCTCAACCCGTAGAGGCTGTTTCACAAACAAAACAATTTTACAGAAATATAACCGACATCTGAAATTAACGTCAGTAGGTTTGTTAGTATTATTTTCCTTGTCTCAGTAAATTTCATTCTTTTATATTCATTTTCAATAAACGAAGATAAAATCACTAAGCTTATGTTTAAAAGTTTTATATATACATTTATAGTTAGTTATATTTCTACTTTACACATACAATTTATAATTATTTTATTTAATTGTTTTTTTTTTGTTGTGGTTTTTTTTGTATTTTTGTTCTTATTTTTATTATATACAGATCATTTCCTATTCATTTATAGACACCTGAAGATGGTTTAGATTAAAATAAACTGAAACGTAGTGAAGGAAAGTTATAGTTTCGATCGTTGACCGAAACCCATGAAAAACAACCATAATGGCCACACAGTAAATCTGTCAGTTTCAGCAAGCAAATGTTCAAAGTGAGGAATATTATTTCAATATTCTCTTAAATCTTCTAAAAAGCCTTTAGCATTCAAATCAAAGCGTAATTGCAATCCAATCACGCACTCTCGTTCTCCTTCGACAACTTATCGAGCTTTCTGTCTGATGTTGACATGCTACCAGAATGCAGGATGAAATGTCAGTATAGTCGCATCGACATTTCAAGGAACCTTTTCAAACATTACGAATAAAAAACAGCAACTGCCAACTTTCTCTCATTCGGTAACTATTACAAATGATGCTGTCACAGATTCATTATTTTCAATTTATAGTGCCCGGCAATTTGTCATTGTATGTTAAATTCCAAGATATATCATTCAGGTTATTAAATGATGATCCTCGGTTAAAGAATTATAATATGTTGTCCATAGACGGTGTTTCTGGGGGTCTTACAGGTGACTAACACGTTGTCATCTTACTTTTGTGATTAAGGTTCAACAAAAATTGCACCATTTAATCATGCCCTCTTTTGTGATAGACACTGTCTTTTTGTAGATGTGATAGACATTGTTACTATATTCCACGAATGGAAATAAAAAAAACTTGTGTGATTTGTATATAGAAATTTGCAAAGTTTACTTGATCTATACGATTATAAATTATTCCTCTGGTATTTTACTTCCACCCAAAAAAGGTGCCCCGTAAAAAAATTGAATGGTTCTTATTTCCGTCGATATGTCTGACTGTCGTCTGTCCAGCAATATTTAATCCCTCTATAACTCCTAAAGTAATAATATCAATGAAATTTTCACTACAGGTTGATATTTGAACAAGGACTAAGACCTTTATACTAGACAGATGTGCTTTCAGTTTATTTTTAGAAGATATGATTGAAATAAAAATATTTTACGAGCGGGTAAGATTGGGAAGAAAATTCTGTTGTACAATGACGTTTGTCACAATGAGTGTAGAATGAAGTGTATCACTGTACCATTCTGTACTCGCCTTTCCCTCATGAGGTGGAGTGAGTAATCTGAATTCGAATGATGAAGCTGTTCAATACATAAACAAAAAGTATTACTGTGATTTATAAAACGTATGTCAACGAGGCATCAAACAGAGCAAAACAACAAGAGTCACTTTATTGTAAACGTTGTTTATTGTAAGACGATTATTAGGAATAGAAAAATCATACTTGACATACGAAGTTCGCACACAACGCATACAAGAACTGTTATTTTCCAAGAACTCTGCTCTATATTCTGCATGGGATCTGAATTTTGCCAAAATTTGCTGAGGGGCCTAAAGGCTTACCTTATGATTCAAGGATATAGGCATAATGTATAAGTGATATTTCAAAACTGATCACTTTAAATTACTTCTTTAATAGCGATGAAATCAGACCAACATGTACCCAACTTAGTTGCTAGTGATGAAAGTCTACGATTTCGTTTTGTTTTAGCTGTTCCCATCACCTAGCTTTATCTGAATAAAAACACATATCCCCGTCAATGACTTCAGTATACAGGCTCTTTTTTCGGAAGGATTAATTTTTGGAAAGCCTTTTCTTAGCGCGTTGATGCTGTTGGTCTCGTAATCCTAGATTCCGTTTTGACCCTGCCAAATGAGTTATAATACTTGGAATTCTTATGTAAATGTGAAAATGTGACAGCATATTGATGGAGCTTTCAGATTAACTTTCGACCATTGTTTATGTTCTCTTGTAACTGATGCTTCCAAGAAACTTTAAGTATTTTCCAATGAGCAATATGAATGCTTTCCGTGGCTATACTGTTATAATAATAATAATAATAATAATATTTATTTACTCTCAAGTTACATATAAAAACAAATCATTGAGAAAAAAAAATGAGTAAATAAATGTTTACATCCATAGAAGGTCTAGGCCTGTACATGGACGAATTAGTGTACATAAATGATATAAACATATACTTACATATATGTACAAGATAAATATGTTTATGAATAACTTAAATGATTTTTTTTTTAATAAAATTATTAGATTACATGCGGATTTAGTTATAATATGATTTATTTATTAACTTATGTATTTCTTTCCTCTCTACTGCACTTAACCATTCTTTGAGACATTTTTTGAAGCGTTTATTAGACTGTAATTCCTTTATATCGTTAGGTAATTTTTGATAAAGTTTTGGCGCCAAATAGATATATGATTTCTGCATAACTGATTTTCTCGTTTTGGGTATGTCTTTTGCGTGTAATTTATATCTTGTATTATGACTGTGTTTGATGTTATCTTCTTTATTCAAATTTTTGTGGTAACGAGTGATGGCATGTAAGAAATAGAGTTGCCTTACATCGTGTATCAGAGTTTCCCTAAACAAATCGTCACTAGGATACAGTTTTGGTTTTCTAAATATAGATTTTAAAATAGATTTTTGGAGGATATCTAAATCATTCATATATACTGTGCATGCAGCACCCCATGCCAATATACCATAAATGAGATGGGTTTCAACTAATGCATAGTATACTGTACGTAAATGCTTTTCTGTTAAAATGTTCGTTAGTAATTTTATCTTATATGAAACAAATCTAATTTTTTTTAATAGATTATTAATATGTACATCCCAACGCAAGTGTGAGTCTAAATATATTCCTAGATATTTTATATTGTTTAATCTGTCAATTTTTATTCTCTTATTATTTATGTTTAATGTAATATTGTCGAAAGAAGGTAAATATTTAGAATAGGAAGTAAATGGTAAAAAGTGTGTTTTAGAAAAGTTTATTGTCAATTTTTTTTGAGTAAGCCATTGAATAATTTTGATAAAGTCGTTTTCAATAATGTTTTTTAGCTTATCCCAATCTTTTTCTTTATACAGTATGGCCGTATCGTCTGCAAAGCTGATTATTTTACCAACACAATCAATTTGAAAGAGGTCATTTAAATATATATTAAATAGAAGTGGTCCCAAAACTGTCCCTTGTGGAACACCACATTTAACAAACATTTCCTTACTTAATGATTTAGCTACCCTCACGGATTGTGGCCTATCAGATAGATAATTTTCAAGCAAATTATGCATTATCCCACGAAATCCAAGTCTTTCTAATGTGCTTAGAAGTAATTTATGATTTACTGTATCAAAGGCTTTTTGTAAATCAACAAAGATGCAAATGGAGGGTGTTTTCTCATCCATATTTCTATAGATTTCATTCACTACCGTCAAAATTGCATCTGATGTAGATCTACCATTTGTAAATCCAAATTGATTTACGTGTAATAAATTATATTTAGTTAGATATTCCTGTATCCTAGTAGAGAGTAGTTTTTCAATTACTTTTGATAAGCTTGATATCACAGATATTGGTCTATAATTGCTAACCTCTGTTTTATCGCCTGCTTTGTAAACAGGAGTGATTACAGCTTTTTTAAATTGTGAAGGATATCTTCCTAACCGAAAACAGCTATTAATAATATGAGCAAAGGGTTCTGCTATTTCATGTGCTATGATTTTGAGATGTTCGGCTCTAATTCCATCAAATCCGGGACATTTTCGATTTTTTAATGACATAATTGTATTTAGTACTTCATTGGGGTCTACTTCCTCCAAGACAAATGTATTTAGTGATCTTTTTTCGTTATCTTTTCCTATGTTCGGGACTGTTTGTAGAAGGTTTGCCAAATTTTCACCAACTTCAGTAAAAAACTTTACAAATTCGTCACTTATGATTTGTTGACCTTTTATAACTTTCCCAGAGCTTGTTTTTAATTCATTAATGGTAGTATTTTTTATTTGATTTGTTTTATTTGAAATTTCGTTGATAGTTGACCAAAGTTTTTTTGGATCGTTGATATTGTTATCTATTTGTTTCAAATAATATTCTCTTTTGGTTTGTCTAATTAGTTCTATGAATTTATTTTTATATCTGTTATAATTATTTATATTTTCTTCGGTATTTGTTTGTTTCATTAATATGTAAAGTCTATTTTTTTCACAGAGAAATCATGGAGCTTGACTGAAACCTACCATATTCTGGAGAAGTGCTGGATAAGTAGTAAATCATACATTTTTATTAAATGTAGTAAGAGTTTTGTGATGAGTTTCATAAGTTCCACATTCAGCTTGCTGTCTTCTATATGCCTGCCAAAGAACCAAGTCGATAGTTATATTTGAGTTATTTATGGTTATGGGAAAACCTACACAAACAATTTTTTCTGCAACACAAGATAAAAGTATGGACTCTTTTTACAGGACATAGGTATTATGATCCAAATTAAAAAATACATAACACCACGTCAGGCGCGGCAGTTTTCCAACCAGCCACAATAGATCAAATATCATTCAGAATCATTGGTCATATGACAAAAATCAAATTTATATTTCGGAGTCGCAAATTTCACGTGCGATGCATGTTTTATAAGATAAACTTCTAAGAACAAAATGTTGATATACATATGTACACAGCTTGAGGTGGTTTATTGGAGAAATGCCTTCAAAAAGCCAATAATGTGGTGGGAGCTCTTTATTGATGATAATCACGGTGACGGAGAAACAGCTTGATAAGGTAGTTAGAAGACATGGTTCGAGGAATAATATTCAGGCCCGATTTCATCAACATGCATATTTAACAAAGAATTTGACAAAGCTTTTCTATTGGATGTCATTTAGCAAAAGCTTTCTAGTGGGTATTACGGGCTAGGTTAATAAATATCATCCAATAACATTTTATCAATATTGAAAACAAAACGTCAAAGCTAGATGACACTATTCATCATATCGTATATAAGTTTTATAACAAAACTAGTGCTGTAACAAGTGTATATTTGTTGCAACATAGGCGATGAATGAAGTTTGCAGTTCGAGACAAAGTCTACGATCGAAATAAATGTAATTTTGAATGGTTCAAATTAGATCACAAATCTCAGTAAAAAAGTACCTAATCTCAAATCAAATATGTTCCGTTGAAGCGATCCCCTAGGCAAGATGGTGGGTGACCTATAGCGGTATAGTGGTCGCAACGAATCTCTGTGTTCGAGGCGAGCGTTGGTTCGAAACCTAGCCCTTGCAACTACTTTTTTTAAATTTTTTTTAACCAAAATATTCATTAGCATGCTTTTTACTCATGTTACCACATTTTTTTGTACCATCGACATAAATATGTTTTTGAATAAAATTTTATTAGATATTTTACTTGACATATTGCAAAAGCTAAGTACCGGAGGCGGTGGAGAATTCAGTCAGTGGTAGTGAAGTTTATCCATCAATATCAATCGCCAATTGCTCTGATAACGGTATCAAAATGAAATTATTCCAAAAAAGTAAATTATTCGTAATTTTTGTTGTACTAGTAAAACATGTAATAAAATTTTATTCAAAAATACATTTATGTCGATGGTACAAAAAAATGTGTGTAACATGAGCAAAAACCATACCAATGAAGATTTTGGTTAAAAAAAAAAATAAAAAAAAGTAGTTGCACGGGCTGGGTCTCGAACCAACACCACTTACGAACACAGGGAATCGTTGTCGAACACTATACCACTCGGCTACCCGCCATTTTGCAGAGCGGATCGCCTCAACAAAACATATTCGGTTAGGTACTTTATTACTGGGATTTGTGATCTAATTTCAATTTCAAACATTCAAAAAGATATTTATTTCGATCGTTGACAAACTTCATTCAACGCCTATGATGCAACAAATATGCATTTTAGTTACAACTGTTAAAAGTATTTGCACGAAGTACGTAACACGGGTTCGGAAGCCGTCCTCGTGTTTTCGGTACTGGACTCAAAAACCCATTTTTATTTTGATGTAACTTTTGAATTATTGCGAAAAAAAAAAGAAAAAAACGAAAACAGTTTTGTTGTAAAACTTATATTTGATCTCTCAATTTATCACAAAAAAAAATTCAAAACCCTAATTTTTTGTCATCATTATCATTTTATAGACCAACAATCAAAGGTACCGCTTTTGTGAAATCTGATTCGTTGAGATAAGCAATTGCTAAAATCTTTGTTAAACAAGAAAATGCAATTTTTCAGCCATTTAGGATGGTAAATCAGACTGGAAAAGATACTAGATGGTTCATAATGGTCGACTGTATGTGAAGCATGTCATTTTCCACCTTTTTGAGGTAAACTTTAAGAGAAATCAATATTTTTCAGAGAACTTTGACAGATGCGTGTTCTTGAATGGGCTGCTCTGATTGGTCAAAGCCTTTGTTAAAATGCGCCTGTTGATAAAATCGAGCCTTAGATACCTATTTCGACTAGGATTTAATCAACAACTTAACATGTATGTAATCTAGAAATCCACATAAGTATAATTTGGGCAGTTTGACGATGCCTTCAGATGAAGGGTATACTGTGACATGCTTTTGTATTTTTATTTTGATGTTTCCGTTCTGACAACACTAATTTATCATTTAATCACAATCATATTAAATATTTGATATGCGGTTCATTAGAAACAATTACATCGCATTCCATGATAGATCACTTTGCGCCAGAAAACTGAGTAACCGTTTCCATTCCACTGCTCAGCCTGAAGCCTACCCAGTAAACACAGTACATACATAAGACGTACATTTTATGTCATATTTACGTCCGTACGTCCATGGACATAAAATGTACGTATTATGTACGTAAATTTTGGGATGTACATGGTACGTACATAAAATACGTACATAAGACGTAGTTACTACTACGTAAAGAACTTACTATATAGTTATACCTTTTCTGAGGTAACTGTCATGATCATGGACGTTGTTAAAAATGTTCATTTATAAGCTTATATCAAATATATTAAATTATTGACGGATATCTTTTATAAATACTGTAGATTTCTTTGAATAGGTACGTTTAGTCATTGCTGCAAAAAGGGCCAAGAGGGTAAGAGCGAAGAGCCAACACCCCCTTAGAGCCGCAGCGTGCAGCGTAATTCATAGGTACTTCTAAAAACTATGAAAACTATTTAAATTGGACGTGAAACTGTCATTCAAAAAATTAATGTTTTTTAACCGTTTGCTGCCCGAACGTTATAGGTTATGTCATTCATTACTGTTGAGCTTCCAAAAAGTGTGGGAAAAATTATGGATTATTATGGATAGTTAAAAAAATTCAGCCATTCAGCAGAATTTAGCTTATTTTACAAATCACAAAACCTCAGACTTCAGAGTAACATTGTAGAAAACAGAAGGCTGTGCAAAAGTAATGTTTAAGCAGTGTTGTCAGTTGGTTTGACTGTCCCGAAACGGCCCACTTCGGAAACGAAATCAAAACGAAATAGATATTAATCTTTGATGAATTTTAATCGTTATTGAGGTAATTTTGTTTACCGTTGAATATTGGGGTGATTGCCTTGACGTGGTAGTTAAATAAGTAGCAAAGTTTTAAATTTTTTATCCTACACTTGGGCAATACTAACAAAAGTAGGTAAAAAAATTGAAATCTGGCAGCATTGGATTGACAGCAGTGAAAGGTGACAACTGAGTACTGACAGTAGTAGCAATTTTCGTTCTCTTTCTCCGAAATCCGAATTTATGGTGCTGGTGTGGCGTTGGTTATAAAGAAAAGAAAATTCTAAAAAATCCAGTATACAGGTAAGTGGATTAAATGCATAGCATAAAACGTAGGATAATTTGAACATTATTTTAACTCTTTAATAAGAGGGGTGCATGCATAGAATCTCAGGAAGTACCAGTGGCCAACGAATTCTTGATAACCTAAGAAAATTACTAGTAGAAACAAAAACGAACTAAAGAAATTTAAAACTAAAACACATTATTACTGTATGCTAACTAGCTAGTGTAACCACTAAAGCGTTTATTAGCTTTTTATTTTTGCACATAATTTTAGATAATGAATACCAATAAGTCAAAATTAAATAAACATTATAGAACTGCCAAGAGACACCTGGAATGTTTTGAACGTAATCTTGAAGTCCAAGGAAAAAAAGCTACTAGTTTCATGATGTCTGCGTAAAATAATGACTGACTCCCTTGCCAGCACATATAGCTGACTGGGTCGCAGACAGAAAAATAAGTTTTGCGATACTTTATTTGCTAAGCTTGTCCTAGGTATGTCGTAAACCAGATTAAGACATACCTATTGCAGTCTTAAGTTTAGAAGTAACTTATTAATGAATAATTTTACAGGTCAAAACTTTTAATTTGATTTCACCTAAGCCATACAAATCCCTTTAGATGAAATGTACCTAAAAATGAAATAAATTTTAGCTGCTGCGGAGGAGTCCAGAATTCCAAAAAACAAAAAGGAAAGTGAAGAAGCAATAGCCACATGGCATCGCAGAGCCACTGACCGCCTAAAAGCAAAGAATAGATAAACTTTAGATAGTATATTATTTAAATATTTAAAATACTCTTATTTAAACCAGAATGGTTCCTTTTGAGCTAGAGTTATTATTATTTTTTAAATATATTATACCAGTTTGTTATATGAAAAAATAAAATGTTAAAAAATATATACCTCTATTAATCCAAATACCATATGAAGTAAAATTACGTCCTATATATGTCATATCTATGTCAGAAATACGTCGAAAAAGTACGTACATAAGATGTTAAAAAGGGTGGACAAAGTACGTACTATGTACGTCTTAAAGATATCCAAACGGAACTACCGTACGTACATAAGACGTACGCTACGTCAGACGTCTACGTACATAATACGTCTTTATGACGTACATTGGTTTATTGGGTAAATAGTTCAAATTTGAAGTAAAATTCTAGCAAGAATACCAATTTTCTTGACGATCAGTATAAATACGAAAATGCTCAGACACAGATGCCTGAAACATCGCCAATATAATTGCATTTATCTTGTAACGACTACATATGGGTAATAAACTTGGAAGCATCTTTCAGCGATAACCATTGGTTGTGGGATTATAATGAGACAATAAACGTTAAATACAAACGTAAATTACATTGATGTAAGTATGCTTAGAACCAGAAAATCTTTGACCACTGTAAGCCTCTGAAAAACTACTACATTGAGGCGTAGAAAATACATGAAAAATTGACCAAAAGTCAAAGCATCCACAAATCAAATCAAATCATTTATTGGTCCAAAGACCTAAATACACAGACATAGGACAAGTCGATAAAAAAAAGATTTACACCAAACGAATATGGTACAAACAAAAATACGGTTAAAATTAAAACTGCACAATAAACATTTTTTTTCGATTTTTCAGTTAACAGAATTTCCTATTATAAGTCACTAAATTCGGAAGTAGAGTAAAAACATTTATCGATAAGTTATTTCTTCAGATGCTTACTAAATAAGTGGTTGCTTGTGGCTTTGGTTGAAGATGATAAAATAGAAAGTAGAGAAGAAGACTAGATATTACCTTAGTTTCTAGTTATATACAAGCAGACCCTCAAAGGAGTTCAGCAAAAATAAGATAAGTGCGCATCTTTTTTTATGCTTGTTGAATATAACCTTTATTTAGGGATAAAATTGTGTGGTTCATATTTCCTTTACATAGGTACCCATTTAGTCGTTGAATAAAGTTTTAATGCAATTATAAACCTAGCTTTCCAACATGATTTATCAAGTGTTATCAGCAGGCAAATAACAATTACTCAAAACTTAATTCTGAAGTTATCTGGTTTTTGTAGTAACTCGACGAAACGAATTACCGTCACATGTATACAACGTTATTGCAAATTTTGTCGTAAGGTACTCATGTCGAGCAAATATGAGATTATTTACACAGGATACTTTGTTTCATACACATCATAAATTAATGAATATTTAAATACATTGCTACCGAAATCCAACTTTTACTGAACCTTGTAATATTGTGCCCTTATATTACGCCACTATTTTATCTGGTAAGATGCCCTTTTGCACAGAAAACAGAAACAAACCTTAAAAAATGATACCGTATAAATAAGTTACGCAAAAATATCAAGGGCGAATAAAAATTGGCTGCCCTCATCTTCGAAACGGTGCTTAAGAAATAATTTACCAATCGGTTCTTTCCCAATTCGTGTGTTGTGTTGTGTTAGTGTACCTGCAAGGGTTTGATTGCCGTGTGAACAAGTTACGCGAAAATCTGAAGGGTTAATAAAAGTAGGGTGCCCCAACGGTAGAAAAAGATCGAGATTTCTTATGGCACTGCAATGGTCGAAACTGTGCGTAGGAAGCAATTCACCAATCGGTTCCTTCTCAATTCGTGCTCAAGTAAAGTGTTAGTGTACCTGCAAGAGTTTGAAGATTATATGTGTTTAAACCACATTCGAGTCCAAGTACAGGCAAGGGCGGGATTGTCAACTGGCTTTTTTGATACCTTACTTCGGTTTTCGGTTTGTTGGCTACTATTACACAAAATAGAAACTAATGACATGGAAGGCCTGTAACACCCAAAAGCAACGTTTTCAAAGTAAAAATAAACAACCAATATTCAAAAATAATGCTGTATAGGTAGAGCAACAACCTATAATACGCCATTTTTCTTAAAAAAGAAGGCACAATTTTCAAAGTAAAAATAGACAAGCAACCTTTGAAAATGATGCTGTACGAGTAAGTAACGCAAAACCCCCTAAAATGTTATCTTTCTCCTAAAAAAGCAGGCAACCCTAAGCGTAGGAAAGGATCTTGATTTCCCAGGGCACTAAAATATACGATCCTGTCAATGCGTATCGAACGTCCAAACTTATTATAAAGGCTATCCATTTCAGCAAGGGCGAGAACCTTTTTATTACCTGAAACTAACAGCTTTCTGATTTGATCCTTTCGACGAGGCAGACACGGGATATGACGTCGAGTTGCGTTGCTCGGTCTCGAGCTAGATGGAGTTTCATCCAATCGTGCTGACCATACAAGTGAGGGACGCTAATAGGATTGGACGGCGGCGCCGTTGTGGGACTGAGCCTGATAAAAGGACTGTCAGGACGCGTTTTCCTTTCTGATTATGAAGGATGCTCGAAAAAATGTGCTGCTGCCCATGCAAGTACGTAACCATTAGCGTCAAAGGATTGCAACAAGGACATAACTCAATAATTAAATAGAAACTCAATTCAGGGGAGTATAAAACTTCTTGATGGCAATACCCACGTCACTGATTTATTTTGTACTGCCGATTAAAAAATGTCAGGGTCCTTGCACAAAAAAGGTATAGCTTTAAAGCATTCATTGTAGCGTATACTAACATCATAAACTAAAAGTTTAAGTTGCTTATGAGACTTATTCCAGAGATAAATTTGAACTAGTGAAAACGGCGCGAAAACAGCTGTGAGGTCAATAGATATTATAAGGATGGAATCTGAGGTATCATAAACACTTTTTGCACGGATCAACAAACAATCAGCTGTCTTACTGCGGGTCGTATTCATAGTCGATACTTACTTATTTACTTAACGTTTATTGACCCACTATATAATTACCCTACTATGTAAGGTTCCCTTGAGTAATACTCAAGTAACGAAATGTCAGCATAACATGTCAAGATGACATTTCGTTGCAGTCAAAGCGATTTTGTAGGTTAATTTTGGAGCACGGTATTGCCAGTTTCTGCTACAACCAGAAAAACGTCCGCCATAGAACACGAAGTGCCGGCTCAAAACAAAAAGAGAAACCACTGAGAAACGACTATGAATACGTCAGTTCCTTTGTCATGACATGTTGCAAATATCTGACGTCAGCGACGCCATTTTGGGATTTTTTCCTCTGGGAGCCGTCAGCACTTAAGCCTTTAAGGCCTATTGTACTCTTCCCAGAGGGAGGACGGTGCACGGCCAGCACCGTTGGAATGATTACACCATCATCCCAGACGGTCCGACGGGGGTCCCCCGTCCGGGCCTTCCGGTCGATCATCCAAAGTGCCGGCCGCGTTAAGATGCTCCGCTCAGCGCTCGTGTGGGCGACACACCAACACGGCTGAAACTGAATGCCCTGTGTATATTCAGTCGCCCACTCAAGCGCTAACCGCGCACAAGGCTGCTGATGCCCCACTATCGAAGGCAGACGCTGGCGCTGTTCATCGCGCAGACACGTGGGTCCCCCCGCCATTTTGGGATAGTTTCATTCAAAATGACAGGGGCGGGTTAGAAAAAAAAGTGTTATCAGTACAACAGGGCGGAATTAAAAATAGACATCCAGGTCATATAAATCTTCTCTCTGACTCTCCATAATATGAGCCACGTTCTAGCTCTAGAGCTCTAAGAAGTAGGAATATATAACATTATTACTACGTGGAGAAGAATACAATTTAAACGCCCTCAAATCTAGCTGTTAATTTATTAAATCATTACTCCACAGTATATTCTACTATAGTTTATTATGAGAAAACTATAAAAAAAACACTCATCTCTTAGTATTTGAAAATCGCTATGAATAATTGAAATTACCTCATCTGTACTAATAAATATTAATTCTTACTTTGAGGGAATCTAAAAACACTTATATTTTTATTAGAGTTGGTTTTCGGTGAGCAGCTTTTTGCAGCATAAACGTGTCCAGCTTTTAATTTTCCTGTTTCCATATTTTGTATACTTATGCCTATACAAAATACTAAAATACTACGACTAAACATCAAACGAAACAATGCTAAAAATGGCGACGAACTATTCAAAAGGCTGTATACCCGGCTGTATAGTAAAACGCAAAACAGCTCTAGGGCAGCTCTTTTATTAGTGACGCTACCACTGCCTCGTTAAGCATGAAAACTAGATGCCTGCCGTGCCGCCGCTGTTGAAATCAGAATAAATCTAACCCAAAATGTTGATGCAAAAAGGATCGGCGCAAAGCATCACACCAGACCTTGAGAATGACAGCTGATTGTTTGTTGAGCCGCGCTTTTTGGTCAACAATTTTGTTTGTGACACATGACAACTTGACGCACGTCATATTTTCCGCCTAATGGGCTGGTTGACGGCGCAAACGTGCAGAAACCATAAGGATCGAAGAAGAAGAAGATTTACTTAGACATAACCTAACCTCGTGTTTCTGTGTCACAGAACAACTTGCTATTTTGTGCCTTATGGGGTTGTCAATTACAGCCAGAGATGCACACGCACAAGTATACTCTTATTAGTTGTATATATTTTTCGAGAGTAATGTTTAAAAATTGAATGTTTACTGCTTAACCGAAACTAAGATCAAATTAAAAAATACTCGTATGTATACAGAAAATTCTAAGTCCCTTAGTTTCGGTAATAGACAAGGCAATGTTCAGATGGCCTAAAAAGGTTATTTACGTCGCTAGGTCTTCCTTCACAAGTCAGCGGACAGCCTATTATTAATACAGCAAATTTTTCAGTTTTTCAACCCCCCATCCCCCAACCACCCGAATTTTACCCCCACCCAAAAAAAACTCAGAAAATGATCAGGAACCTCTAAAACACTTAAAAACGAAGTTTGAGCTGTTTTTACATTTTTAGTTTTTTTATTATTTCTGCGCCGCCACTGGCACGATTTATAAAAACCATACGCATTTTCCATCCTCGCCACGGCAGTAATACTGTGCCAAAATGTCATTAAAATCAATTCAACAGTTTCTTCGTTACATAATATAGAACGATCTAAAGCAATACTCTTATGTATACATCGGAAAACATTCTAAGTCCTTTAGTTTCTGTAATAGGCATAAGGCAATGTTCGGATAGACCTAAAAAAGTTATTTATGTCGCTAGGTCTTCCTTCACAGGTCAGTGGGTAGTCTATTATGAATACAACAAATTTTTCAATTTTACAACCCCCCAATCCCCAATCACCCCAATTTCCACCCCCACCCAAAAAAAGTAGAAAATGATCAGGAACACCTAAAACGCCTAAAAACGAAGTTTGGGGCATTTTTGAAATTTTTGGTTTTTTGCTAATTACTCCGCCGCCAATGCACCGATTTGCAAAATTATAGCAGCATTACCTACTACGACCCCACAGCATATCGCTGCCCAAATTTCATCAAAATCCATGCAGCGGTTACTGAGATTACGAGGACAGAAAAACGCGTACAGACAGACCGACAGACAGACAGACCGACAGACAGACAGACCGACAGACAGACCGACAGACAGACAGACCGACGGAAATGAGTGACGTGGATTTTCCTTATGTAGACATCATGAAACGCCCAAAAAGTGTATTATCTCAAAATCTAAAATTTTCGCGATCACAATACTCCCCTCACCTATCGGTGTGGGAAGTAATAATACCGAAAAGTGATTTCCACCCTACCCAAAGTGGGATCAAGGATATTATAATCTTGTGCGGGACATGTTCTGAATCGCATCCGGTACGATGTCCGCAGTGGACCAACAGAAACAACTAATCCGAGGGCTAATACCCTTACGCTTGTTGTTTGTTGGTTCATTTCTTTCATATCAGTGTAAGATACCGAGCTTTACCCAGGTCCACCTGATGAAATCCTAAAGATCGGAACAGCGTTGTCGTGGACTGGAGGCAACGTGCCTGATGCGAGTCAGGACATGTTCCAAATAAGGATTGAGATCACTTTGGATGCGGTGGAAATCTCTTTCTTGATGTTTCCTCTAAGGGAGCACTCGAACCAATAGTGCGGTTCAGTGGAGGTAGGGGTATTAGCCCTCGGAGTATTTGTTTCCGTTGGTTCAGTGCTTTTAAATAACATCATCTTTTAACCTCGATTTTACCTTCTTAAAGTAATTGTCAATCAAGACATATCTAAACGATGATTTTCCGTGTTAAAAAAACTATCGTCTTATTATTTATAATCTGTTAAAACTACATTTAATATTCTGTTTTTTGTCTCACTGTAATAATCTGCCATTCTTAAGTGACAATTTTGAAAACTCGAAATGTTACAGAATGGACTAGTATCACAATGATTTAAGTTACTTTCTACATCATTTTGTTTTTTAGTAATTTCATTCTAAAGCTTAAAGAAAGGAATTCAAATTCAGCCTATCAGTGCCAACCGCGCGAATCATCAGCAGTGCACTGTTGCCAAGAACAGCTCCGACTGCAAATCATTTACATTTCACTTTACGGATCAGGAACCTTAACCTAGCTTTCGGAATTTCGGATCACGGGATATTAAAACCACAAAACATATCAGACGGGAACAGAAGACAAGATAGATGCGCGCCATCAGGATGCGGCAACACAGCACACATATCTGTCTTTTGATTGGCTGTTCGCCTTTAGGGCAGTGGCATCACTGCCTTAGGAGAATTCAAATATTTTCCTTATTTTCACGGCTTTCTGTGCCCAAAAAAATCGCAGAAAAAAATGATATGCTTTTTATGACGTACTCTATCATATGCACCCAAAAAAAATTCAAGATACTAGTCCATTCAATTAAAGTCATGTCAAATTTTAACCCCATTTCCAGTAACTAATTTTAACAGCTTAAAACGGGTTCATGAAACTTTTCCTTTGCCGTAACTTAGCCGTAAATTGAGAGTTAGTATTAACTTTATCCTTAACTTTAGCCGTAAGAGAATCGACGTTCATGAAACTTAGATTTAGTGTTAAGGATGACAGATGTAACGTTTCACAAAGTCTGTTTTTAATGGTTGAATGGTCTGTTTTGTTTTTAAGGTTATATTTTTAAGAATAGGTGGGTTGGCGGTTATACTGTTTGCGAAAGGCGAAATTTGTTTCCAAAACTACGACCAAAAATGAAGATTAATAAAAAGAGTAAGGTGATCTCAGGAGTGGTTGCCTCATGCCAGGTCATAATTTTATGTTCTATGCGTTTCGCGCATGCTCAGACACTCCTAAGATTTAGATTTATCTTTTGCGGTAAGGTAAAGTTGGAAGTTAATTATCTTTTCAAGGTCAATCCTTACACCTAATTCTTAAGTTAAATTCAAAGCTATTTCATGAACCCGCCTTTATTTGGAAAAATCACGAGCTGTCCTTGCCTTGCCTCTTTCCGATAGAAATTCATACCCGCCGCTGGTACGAAATCTTCGAATTTTTCATCGAAACAAGGTGTGACATTCGCTATTATCCGTATGTAAATTCGATAACAAGGCGAAGATGCATCGATATACGGAAAACTCACTCCAGGGGTGGAATGGTGGAGAACTGCCGATTGCCGCATGAAATATTCAAAAATTACCCGTGAGCTGAACAGGGGTGATTTTCTATGCTACTGGTGATCCCCATACGCCCATCGATTTGTATGGGTCGTCCAATATCATTTCTTAAGATTACAGGCTCCTAGAAGTGAATGAAGGACTGAGATAAGAGAGTATACAAGGTCGTCAGAACGCGTAGGTCTCCACAAAGGGACAGAGTTATCACCAACTGCAGAAGAACAGAATAGACAACTTCTCAGATATGTTTCATTATTTTTATATGACAGTAAAGTTAATTTATTTGGCTTTGACAATTCATTTTTCATTTTGAGTCTTTTGCATGTTTTATGAATCGAACGAAAATCTTGACTATTCATTATTGTTGGTCTGTCTCACAATTTGCAGTGACGTTTTCTGAATTAGGATGGTAGGGGAGGAAAATTGGGTTGGCGGTTTAGAGAAACTGTGGTCATTTTATCAATTAAAGGTGCGAGTTGGGCCTTGATTCTAATTCGCAGGCGATGGCGACGGTAGCCTTTTGGCGACAGTCGCTAATTTGGCGGTTTCGACCAATGAGAGCTAAGTATTTACGCGACAGTTGGATAGTATTGGCGACGGCGACGGCCGCGTAAATACCTAGCTCCCATTGGTCGAATCCGCCAAATTAGGCGACTGTCGCCAAGAGGCGACCGTCGAGGCCCTGGAACGAGCTCGAAGCAAGGAAACAAATTGTCTCGATTTAAAACAACGTTAGAAGGAATCAGTCGAGGAACATAAGCCGTTGAGGTTAGAGGATGACAGAGACTTTATAAAATTGGTACTTATAAGTTAACAAATACTCATACTGAAAAACGAGTAGCAAAAAGTAACTTGCTCTAAATGGGTTGACTCAAGACTGGTAAGGAAATGCATACATCTCCTCAATGAAATTGGAACAAGGTACGAAGTAACTTTGGTTTGGGTTCCGGGTCATAGCGGAGTGGAAGGCAATGAAGTGGCCGACACACTGGCAAGAGGAGGAACCGAATCTTTGTTCATAGGGCGAGAAACATTTGCGGGCATTGCGAAAAGCAATACCAAGAAAATATCTCCGATTATCAGTATTGGAAAAAGCTAGGTTTCAGACTTTCGCATTCACAGAATGAAACCTACTGACTTATGAGAGTTTTACCCAATACGACCATCGACTTCATCTAGAGGTGTGAATTGTACGTTGAACTCTAAATAGGTGTGAGCTCCAATAGACACAATAGAGTCGCAGTGGGAAGAGGCTAATAAATTCTCCTTCCTTCAAGGAATATATGTAGTGACGTATTTTAGAATGCGCTCCCACTCAAAACTTTTACATGATCACCGAACAGCCCCTAATAGGATATCCGTACATGTGCACCTACTGATAAATATTCATCTTTCTAATAGAAATCCAAGGCAAAGTGCGATCACAAAACAGTGTACTATTTTGTAGTACGTAATGCTTTGATGTATTAATCAGCATTACACATAATGCAGAAATTAATGGAACATCCTGTGAGAACAAACCTGGTAATTCTTTACGACGTTACTCAAAACAATTGAAGTGATCATTTAAATAACAGTAATTAAGGAATGGCAGCTTTTTATAGGAAATTATAGAGGGCTATGATTACAACACAACAGTTACCACGCCACTATAGTGAAGACAATGTAAAAGAGGTGTTTTTACTTTTATTTGACTTCCCCTTCAATACCATTTTTTTGAATTTATAGTGCGTATAGATATAGTCGAGGAAATATACCACAAATCTGCACAACTTCAAAAATTTATGAACTAAGAGCAATTATTCGAGTTTGCTTCACCAAAATCCTTTAAAATTATGTTACCCATTTTTTGAGATTTCAGAAAGTGCATTTTTCTTTATTGAAAAAATTAACTACTTGGGAAATAACAAACATCCTGAGTTCAATTTTGTTACTTGGGGCTTTGCTAGTTTCTTCTTTATAGATTTTTGTGTTAACTAGGGTGACCTTAAGGTTATAAACCAAACCTGAAGATAAGCAACGACTTTATCATTAAGATGATTCTCTGGAATGTTCTCAAAATTTGTCGAATAAAGCAACCAAATCTTCTATGAGAGTTTTGATTTTCAGTAGCAAATTTAGGTCTTCAATATTCGCCAAATAACTACTGTTTGTACCTGTACAACCAGCATCATTCTTTTTGAAACTAATGAAATAACTACTCTACAAATACATTTTCTAGATGACATGGTATTTTACCTAAATCAGTCGCAAAAAAGAAAAAAACCCTGCATAGTCTAAAAATGTAAGCAACATTGATTGACAGCTGCCAGGAACAAGTATTTCTAATACCACATTTTTTGTTTTGTTTGTTAAGTAGGTACTTAGCATTTTGATCAATGCTACAGAGGTGCCCAAAACATTAGTATGTTTCAATAAATGCGGTTTCAGTTACAAGGAAGCGTAGTGAATCATAGGAACAGCCAAAGAATAAGTTTCAAAAATTAATTAGAATACCTGCGTATTTTGCCGTATCCGAATGAATCTCCTACAATGACGATATGATAAAATGACAATCAATGTTTCAAAGTGGTGTATCAGGTTAAAATTTCTCAGTTAGCTGCTTATTTCGCCTTAGTTATGTCATCATGTATGCCAGAGCACAGAGTAAACTCATTCTGTGAAAAGCTAAGCGCTTTTTTTTTTTATTTTGGCTACTAATATGTTCAGAACGTAGAAATAGAGTCCGTTGCTGTATGACACGATAAGAAATTTGCGCTGAAATTTCTTATAAAATCTGTGTGAAAGTTCTTAACATTTCATAGGGGTTTCGCCAATATTTAAAATGAAATTCGATATCAAATTCTGAAGAAACTATTCTAAATAATGGCAAATTGGATATATCAAAGCGCGTGGAGTGCGCAGAAGAAGAATTATGGAAAGGACATTCTGATGACATCTGTCAGAAGTGACGTCTACCGGACTTGCATAGCGCAGCTGCAGCAGCCCCTTACAAAATGATATCTGTATTTGGCATAATTACATAATTCCTCAATTTGTTTATAGTTTATAGAAAAGACCCAAAAGTCACAAGACACTCAATGCTAACATAGACTATCAAACACTTTTTATAGTGTAATTATCGATCACACTAATTCAAATCCTCTGCAATAATTTGATGAAATTTTTGTTAAATTTGTTTACAAATGATGAAATTTTAGGCCAAATATCTTATCGTGTCCCATCTGAAGCTTTCAATCTTCAACTCAGTCTTCCAAATTTTTGTATCTACAGCATCCAGCTGACGTATTAAAAATATCTGCACATCATACTTTTTATATGCCTTCTCAACATCTGCAGCCCCCTCAAAAGTGATACAAAGTTCCAACAACTACCTACAACTTAATCCTGAGAAGGCCCAAAAGTACACACAAAAGCTTGGAGTTCCTATGAATACAACGCGATTGTGATATGCTTTTTATAACCGACATTGAACCGTTCAATATTTGCTAAATATAGATTCATTGAGCTTTATAACGAGCATCCGTCTAGCGTTCAGCTCCGTATTATGTTTAAGTATGTCTAATCCCTTCAAGCGTCTCCCCTATAAGCTGTGAATAAAAATAAAAAAGGAAGACTGGTATAGTAACACAAAAAATATTAACAGCACTTTGAAGATCAGGAAGGAAATTGGTATTGAAAAATCATAGCTCGTATATGGAAGTAAAACCAAGATACAAAATTAAAATTTAACCAGAAATTTGTTGTATCTTTGTTTTTTTATTAGAAGTTAATAACAGTTGCCTGGATAAGACTGAATATTTTTAGAAGATTATAATCAAATTCAGAGTAACTGTCTTTGAACTTCCAAGCTGTCAATACATTGCGATTACTTTAGTTGAAATTTCAAACGATGGAAGCTAATTTTTTCATTTATACTAATGGAAAAATTAAATATTATTGACATAATTGGTAATTTTGTGATTTTAACAACAATCATATTGCTAGCACATTTTGGCAATGCAACTTCAAATCAATTCAGTTTTCAGGTCGGTATGTTACGACTAGGTACGTTCTTCGAATACGCTTGAATGACATATAGGTACTACGTTTCCACGGGCTTTCAAAAATGTTTCCAAAACGTTTTGTGCTTTTGAATTGTCGATGTTTCCACGATAGGTTTCGAAACGATTTTCGAAACGCGTTCAAAACGTTTTCAACTGACACTCTTGAAAAAAAACTTATTTCCTACTTTTGATGACCTCTGTTATTGTTATGTTATCATAAATCTTCAATATCGAATTTCGAATAAACTTCAACGAACTAACCACAGTGACATTAGACTGCAACACATAATATACAGGGTTGGGATAAAGTATAGAACCAAGCAAATATCTTTGAAACGGAAAGGGTGATATTGCTGAAAATATTGCAGGTAAATGTAGTGACGCATAATGCATCTGAAGACATTATGTTAGCTATTAATGTACTTCCGGTCTAACCGGAAGTACCATCAACTTTTTTAATTTAAATATATATATGTATATTTTTGCAGATTTTAATACATCTTTTTTTCAGAATAAGTCCAGGTAGGTTTAGTATTTGTTTCTGTAAAAATGGGAAAGATAAAACTTTTTTATTTACTGAAACGTTCATTTTATTTGATGTGTTACAATAAGAAAATTTAAAATGAATTATCAAGGAATTATCTCAGACGTTCAAAATGCCCACTGTTTACTTCCTGACAATATGCAAGTCTGTTTACAAATTGCTGAGTTACCTTGTCTAATCAATTCACGTCAGGATCAGGACGTCAGGGCCGGCATTTTAAACATATGAAGAAGCTTTATCTTTCTTGTTTTTACAGAAACCAATACCCAAACCACTATGGACGTATTTGGAAAAAAAAGATGTATTAAAATCTGCAAAAATATACAGGGTGTCCCATTTAAATTAAAAAAGTTGACGGTACTTCCGGTTAAACCGGAAGTATACTAATAGCTAATATAATGTCTTCGGATGCACTATATGTCGCTACATTTGCGTGCAAATTTTCAGCAATATCATTCTTTCCGTTCCAAAGTTATTTGCTTGGTTCCATACCCTGTATAAATATATAAGTGGCAGCTGATGGTATTTCCAAAATATTTGGATCTCGATACGATCCCAAAAATTAGCGAATTGACCTTTGAACAGGTACGTTTTGAAAAGGCATCCAATTGAAGTTCCTACGATATATTTCAAAACTCAAAACCTTTTGAAAACGTTTCGAAAGCCCGTGGAAATGTAAGAATAGAAAAGTGAATAATGCATTTTCATGTAATATAAGGTATCTCAAATGGCATTATAAGGTAAGCAAATCATGTCGAATCAAACTGCACAATCGCCCCTTCTTAAAAGCAATTTAATACATACTTTCAGGCATCTTTATCTCTCTACTGTTACTCGTACATACCTGAAACAAAGAAAACATTTTCGTTAGTAAAAATAATCAATCATATCAAAAATGGGCACAAACGACTACATTCCGCTTATTTTACAGCACTTAGGACTACCAATATTTAATTGTTTTTGATGAAGCCTGATGTGTATCCAGTTTGTTAATATTTTCTTCGCCATTTTTGCGAAGTACCACGTGGAAAACTAAACCGGGCAAAATATACACGAGACAGCAAGCGTTTTATCAGTAGCTGTAAATGAAGATCCGTTAAGATGTCCTCGATTCGCTGAATAGCGAACAAAAAAGAAATTGGAAAATAAAAAGCTAAACCCAAAACAGACACTGAGGAACAGTACTCATAGTTTTGCACCGTCTCAACCCTTGAATTATGTTCAACGTATGATGGCATAGATTGTGTTTCGACAACCGATAACATATAACCATGAACCATATAATACGAAAGTAATAAGAGAGGAGAACTTAGCTTGGATATAACATAATATACAATATTGCTTTTTCAAAATATGCATTGATAAGAATTTTCTTATGTTCGACTATTTTTACAGTATTTTCATCTGTTTTCTACAAGTGGTCACAATCTGCACCACTTGGTATAAACATATACCTACTTACGGTTACCCAAAATAAACTCTTCATACATATATAGAAACAAGTCAACAGCAATGTGTATATGCAACACTCTGTATAAGCGCAATCTCAGCTTTGTTTTTAATCTCCCAAAGTAAGCTGTTTCATTAAATTGAAATTACGTACTTATTCAGATTTTTGCATTTGCGAGATATTCTTTTGTTAATAATTAATGTTTCTTCTTGGGGGAGCTGTTAAAAGTTTTCAAATTAAAGTAACTTTGATTGCTATGCTTCGGATCTTCTTATCATGAAAGCCTGGAAGGTACTTTAACTTTGATTGTTCTGCTGAGAGAAAGACTTAATCCTAATTAATATCTACTAACAAGGTGACCTCTTTATCATAAAAACAAATCAGCAAAAATAACAGATGGCGGATCAATAGGTAGTTTTCGTGGTTCTTAATTAATCTTACCGCTTCGGTTAACAAATACGTTGTCGAACCGCTGTTTGACAGATAAATACAAAGTTTTCGGAGCAAAACAGCACTGTAAGATGCCCCCTAACCTTATTTTGAGCTACAACTTTGACACCATAACGTCAAAATAGCAGTATTTTAAAGGCTGTTGTTTGGAAGAAAATCATAATTCAATAGTGTTCGCTGTAGTTTGCCCTAAAATGATGGACGAGTTGATTTTATTTGACTCCAGTGATGACTAAAATTTTGAAGATGCGATCTTGTTGGAAGTATTTGACAACAACAATATCGAATACAGAGCCGACCTTTACGGGAGATTCAACTTAGATATGCTCTCGGAACAGGAGTGTAAATTGAATTTCCGCTTCGAAAAACGGCATATTCCAAGATTGGTACAAGCACTCAGAATTCCAGATGAACTCAATACAGACAGGCAACATAAGGTTTCTGGGCAAGATGCGCTTTGTATTTTGCCCAGGAGATTGAGCTACCCCAACGTTAGCTGACCTAGAGCCATTGTTTGGACGATCAATGGCCGCCAGTTGCCACTAAGAAATTGGCAACCACCAGCTTCCGTTTGGAAGGATCCGCATAAGGATTATTTGCCAGTATTTCTGTTAATAAAATTTGGTCGTCTTCCTCGGTAAAACGAACTCTGACTCTTTTTATTATTTGTAAGACACTCTCTGAGCTTGACGAATTTGGAAGCATTTTTGTAAAACGACGGATAATAATTGTTGCAGATCTACTCAAAAGTCAAAACCAGTGTCACTGTCAAAACCAAAACATGATCTAATTTTCATTCGTGCTGCGCATGCGTGTCGCTTCGATAATCGCTATCGCTATCGTCCGTAGGATACCGGCATTTAGCGGTTACGATATACCTACGTAAAACGAAATGCAAATGTCAAAGTTGTCAAATAGCGTTAAACGCTATTTTTTACTTTGTAAGTAACGAAAACTGCCTAATATCAGATGAATTACAAAGATCGAGGTTTTAGGTTGAAATAAAGTGTGTTTGCAAGCATAAAGAATAATTCTATGAACTATGGGTATATACCACTTTACTCAACACATTAGAGGTCAGCAGTATACAGGATAAATAGCCACATGATTGAGTTTCAAGCCACGTATTTATATTAATTTTTTAAATGATTACGTTACCGGTGATATAGTTTAATAATCTAAGTTATTTGTATCTGTGCAACAGCTGACACGATTTTGAATAAAAACTCAAATTTTCAGCTTAGTATGCAGTTCATGAAGTAGAACTCAAGCGGCGAGATATTTTTTAGATTAGATTAGATTAGATTAGATTTATTTGTCAAATAGATCAAAAGATATATGACGCGTTACAAAAAAAATATAAGCACATTATAGAACACAAACAAACACATAAGTATATGGACAGAATAAAAGCCTGAATATTAAGCTGATGATACTAATACCCTCAGTAGTGTCACATGTCAGGTTAAAAAAAATGGTTTAATGATTTGATTCCTTAGACAAGGAAAGAGAGAGGACAGAACGCGCGGCTGACATCTCTGTTACCAAAAAGTACCAAAGCGCTGGACCCAGTGCCGTAGCTAATGGGATCAACATTATAGTTAAGCTATTTGGAGAAATAATCTATTTTCAAATAAAATTTATTGAAATATTGTTATTTATGGGTTCTGTATGGCCAATTTCACATCCACAAACATAAATTTACCTGTGAAAAGTGATTCCTTAACCCGTAAGCTTCACACCCTACCATTACGCACACCACAATATTTCACAATTATTGGTTTTGAAAACGCTAAATATCGCAAAAAACACCACCGTACCAAAATACTTGTTTTCCACCAATTTTGACAGCTATTCGTTTTCTCACAGCTAATTCATATAGCACCAGGCTAGCGCGAGGTATCCCCTCTCTTTCCTTATCTAAGTTTGATTCGAATGCAGTTTTAGTAGCGTCATGGCATCCAGTTTCACACATAAATCGCAGTGAAAAAGATTCAGGCTATTCTAGGGCGCAATTTTTTAACACAGCATCAGGCAAAATACTTTATTGGGATGAGGAAAAGATATATACATATACACGAAGAATTCTTGACGATTTGTTGCTCAGCAAATATACGGTTTTACAGCTTCAGTAACATTAACTATACCCCTGAGCTTTCTCGCCCTCTTGTATTTCCTCATGCGCTGTAAATGAATGTAAACAAAACCTTTGTCTATAGAGACTACAAAGCATATATAGGGGTGCGGTTTAAATTTGGGTTCAAACTACGATAGGAGCTTAAAGTTCTCTGTTTACCTGTGGAAGATGTTATATATCGCCTGAATCCTCTGAGGTAGTTGAACTAAAACCACTTCAAATAATTTACTGGTAATGCCGATTAATAACTCCCAACTTGATTTGTGTAGAGAGGCTTGCAGTTTACAGTGTATGATAGGATTTCTACTTGTACACGAAGGAACACTCAGTGGCATTCAGTATTTCATCAATGAGTGAAGGACAACACACAATCTTTTTGCAATATGCGTCCCTGTGACATTTGGTTGGCACTTTGTTTTCAAAGGTCCGATGAATAAGTTAGAGTAAATGCCCCTTGTTTGAAATACCACCATTAGGACTTTTGACTTTGTAAATACCTTCGTATGCTACCTCAAAATTATAGAAAATACCCATATTCATCTGATGAGATCCGAAAATTTGCTCAAGATTTTACTGTTGTCTACCGAAATATGACCGAAATATGACTATCAAGTCATCAACTCCCCTCGTATTTGGAAAGATAATGAACCTAGAATGTTTGTCGGTGCAGTATATTGGAAATTTCTCTAAAATGACAGAAATATTATCTTATCATGCAAATATGAAAGATGCGGTATACCTATTAAGGTGTAATTAAAAGCGTATTTTGAGTACTTTCCAGAACAGGACTGTGTAATATCAACCACTTCTGAAACTGAATACGCCTATGGTGTGTAAGGGGAGACTGTTTCTCCAGTGGAATTAAATGCGGCTCGAATACCGAATGAACGATTTTAGTAAAGTTTCGAATTTATTAAAGACTGAAACTTTGTACTGTTGCCTCAAAGGATGCGCGGGATATTGGTATGCAAATGACGATCATTGTTTCCCAGCCACCAAGAATTTTAATGAAATGGACAAAGCTACAGAGAAGACATTTCTGGTATCAAAATTCTAGGATAGATAAAAAGGTGCCTAGTTGAAACGTATATTTGTTGTGGGCAGTCCTTTAGCTTTTATCGATAAAAAATGACGTCAACTTGAATGGCTCAGTATTTAGTGTGGTGTATAAGATTTCTTGTGTTACGTTACAAATGTGTGGAGTAAACTTGTCCATTCGTTTAGCGAAACTCATAGCCATGGCTCGTGGTCTTTCATAGCTATTATATCAGCTGTTATATGCAGCTCTCCTAAGCAAGCCTCCGTCCGTTAAACTTTGTGGGTGATTGGTTAACTTTCTCTTTGGTCACAAAATCTCTGCCTTCGTGGAAGGCATCTCCTCTTTATTCCATAACATCAACGTGGGGTTTTCATGAGGATCAGTCTTAGCTGCAAAAATGTTCCTAATTCACATCCTTGATCTACTCTAAAGCACTACAAACTCGATCCACAATTTTGCGGACAACAGTACTTTGCAAGCAGCTATGACGTGCAATAAAAAGATTGATTTTTGTGGTCCAAATGGAACGCAAAATCTGCCAGCGGCTCGTTCTAAAATTTCTGAAAAACGTTTTGTTTTGAAGCTCAATTACCTTGATTGACGTACCTTTTTCATTATCAGCAGTATCTATTAGTATCTATTATTAGGCATTATCATTTTTATTTTAATGAAATATACACGAAATAGTGCAAAAATTATGATTATTTCAAATAAAAAGGGCAAACTGTCAATGCGATTCTCAAAGTGCAATAAATTACCGCCATCAGGAATATTTTTAGTCCAGATCCAATTATTATAAAGAGGATACTTGATCTTATTTCCGTTCTTAGTAGGCAGTATAAGTTTGTGGTATTCGTATGGTGTCCAGATCACATAGGAATATCTGGAAATGAAAATGCTGATACTGCAGCTCGTGAAGGCGCAGCTTAGCAAAGTACTCCACCGGAAAACTGCTCCTTAAAAATGGATGACTTCAAAGCCTATCTGAAAGCAAAGATCAATCACTTGTGGCAAATAAAATGGGAAC
The DNA here is from genome assembly GCA_951848785.1 of Callosobruchus maculatus. Classification (NCBI taxonomy): domain Eukaryota; kingdom Metazoa; phylum Arthropoda; class Insecta; order Coleoptera; family Chrysomelidae; genus Callosobruchus; species Callosobruchus maculatus. The sequence continues at coordinate 5,527,498 of CATOUR010000032.1, forward strand.
AAAGTGATACACAACTTCGCATTTTCGAGCCCACAATAGCTAAGTTCCCATATTCCACCACATTGACACGCAGAGAACAGGTATGCCTCTCGGGAATTCAGATAGGGTACACCCGTTTAACATCCTCATTTATGTTATTGAATTAAAAACCTTGAAGTTGTAACATATGTCAAGTACGACGGCTAACCTTGAAGCACATCATTCTTGAATGTCCACGCCTCTCCCATGCCCGCACACTTTGCGAAATACCGCAGACTTCGTGAATGTTTCATCAATCAGGAAATGTGTAACGTCTACAGGGCTTTTTAAAACTCTTTAGATCTGTGCCACGCAGCTAAGCAAATCTTTTTTTTTAGATATTTACATATCATCAATATCAAGGGCATTGTATAATACTCTTTTTTGGTATATATTCCCAAAGTCTTTTTCACACTATTCAACTTTTTCTGTCTCTTCCTGCCCCATGCTCACATAAACTCGCTTATTCAACTCTCAAACTAATACTGATTTATCACGTGTTCTGATATCCACCCTGCGCTACTGAACATAATATGTTTTCAGTTGTCTATTAAAACAAACTAGAATTTCAAAAAGCGGAACGGAACATCTCTAATGCACGTTCTTTGGATAATTATTTTCGCCTTACCCGCTGCACCGCGCAAAGACCTCAGTAACGACGAGAGAGAGAACTTCAAAACCGATTTAAGGTTAAACTTCTTTTCGATGCTCCCTGAGAAAGAATAAAAAAGGAAGCGACCCTTCCTTCTTCCTCTTCTACTTACCGATGCCGCAGTCGTTTTCGCATGAGAGCCAATTCCTTCAAGGGTGCGGGCGGCTATACTGACGGACCTTCTAATTATTATTCTTCTCCTTCGTTTTGACGTGCAGCACAAATTTTACGATTCAATGGCGGTGACGCAGCTTCTTCTCAACTGGATGATAGGAGGGGTTGGTTTTCTAACATTGTATTAGGTACGGAGGCGGAACACTAGATCGAAATTTAAAATCGAAATTTTAAAACTTATTCTGTGGTTGTCTCTTTATTCAATCGAGTTTAAGTGGTTATCTTTTCTCATATAAACGAATGGCAATTTTGGAACTGGAGTGCAAGATCTATCTCCAATGCAACTAACTAAGAAGGTACATATGGGCAACGCCATCAGTTAAAAAGAGACACCTAACCCCCCATACATACTACATCCGCAGTCAAGCACAGTAAGACGGTGGAGCGCACTCAAGCATTGCAGGTTATAAGGTCGCATAGACAGTGGGGCATGTTAGCCTTCGTGCAGGTACCGCATGGAGGCTAACTTGCTCAACTGTTTTTTGACCGCGTCGGAAGCCCGCTTGAATGCCTTTATAGTAAAACAAATTTAGTTTGTTACCTGGTTCCGTCTGCGCCGGTCGAAGATGAGTATCGATAAAGAGTTACTTATAGCTTCAGTGTTTGCGAAAACCCCTATTTGGGATAAAAGACACAAGCTGCACCATAACCGCACTGCGATAGAAAAATGCAGCGGTCATATCTCAATTTAGCGCCAAAATGATACAACACTTCTACATTTTGGTACCAAAAACTTGTTTACAAAGCGATTCAAACAGTCTCTATCAGAGAGACACGCACAAGAATTCGTTAAACATGTACAGTATCAGTCACATATTCATCTGATTGACAAATTTCAGCTAAATGGTTGTAATGTATATGATGTGAGTCTACATGTGTGTATGCATACGGATACGGACTTATGTACTAATAGTTCATTTGACAACGTCCCACCACGGATTTATCATAAAACGCTGATTAAACAAAGAAACGCCAAGACACGTCAAAATATTTTTCCAGGGAGACAACTTCTTAACCAAAAACTATTTCACCTCATTGTATCCCCTAGCCCCTCAGGGGAATAATTTCCAGTGTTTTTGCAACCGTCCATCATTGTTTTGCCAATAATGGGCAATATTTTGAACCCTTATTGCATGTTTCCTATATCGTGTCTAGATGCGACTGGCCAATCTTTGTACTCTATTTGTTGTCTGTTTTCACTGTACCATGCACTGGTGTGCTGCGAGGGGGCTCGGCGCTGGCCAACGCAGTCCAACGCTGCTAACTGCCGCTACTGTGCACGCCTACTAAGTATGCTTGTAGACCTTCTAGCATGAGAATCGCCAAAAATCACCAATCTTTGAAAAGCATGAATGAAAATCACCAGAAATGGCGACTTCGCGTTTTTGAATGTCAAAACCGAAACGCCCAGTATGATATTCTGTGGATGAGTGCGACCTCTGACCTAAGGAACTGCAAAAATATGTATGATTTCTTATGTTAGGTATGCCTTGGAAGGTAACGTCGAGTAGGTCTTTTGGTGTAATGCCACAACTACCCCAATTATTTTACCCTCTCCCTACACAGAAAAGGGTCAGGGTTACCTAAAACGCCTAAAATCGAAATCTGGGGCAGTTATTAGAATTTCCATTTCTTGCCAGTTACTCCTACGTCAATGCACCGACAAACACACCCACAATTCGATGGAAATGACTGATCCAGTCCATACATAAATACATTTTGGAAACATTATCTCAAAATTTTTATGATTATAATACCCACCCCACCGAAAGTTTAATAACAATTACTAGGTAGTTGCACTTTATAACCGCTTCTTGGTAGCCAGCAATCAACATAAAATGTATTTCTAATGTTCGTAGGATTTTCAGCCACTTTGCTAGATTGCGTTCCGTTCGTATATTAGACATAATCATTTTTTAAAATATGGTTATCCATTTTTGTTTCCTGAAACTGAAGGTTCTTGCCTCTACGCTCGGTTTTTATGTAAATTAGCTCACAATCATATGTCTTCTGTTGCATATTTTCCCTAATATATTCCTAGTGTAAAAGATACACTGTTTGCGTGATCCTCAGTCACGCGACCTGCAAAGATAGATTATTGCCATGCACTTTGCGCAACCCTACTACCTCACAACTTAAACTTTTCAACAAATGTTATCTACACACTCAAGAAATACATACGGCGCAAGCAACGATCACGAGAGTTCAATAACTTTCCTTGGTCCCCACCAAGGCTTCAACGAATTGTATCGATTTTTCAAATTCTTGGTGAATACATCGTCTATTATAACATACAATAAAAGTGAAGAATAAATAAAAGAATGAAATATCTGTTTATTCCCCATTTATTTTGTAATGCTAAAATCGGATTTAAAAAGGAAAATCGAAAGTTACCTGTCGCTTTTGTTTTACATTCTTTACTAATATTGACGTTAAGACTTTTACACTGTGCCACTAGGTGCACAAGTTGTGGTCGTCAGTCATCGAATGCCAGCGACTTGCACTATGTAACTAGTAAATGATACATACGATCTATTAGCGAAGTCTGATGCCTCAGTAACAGCAACAAATGTTGTTATGTTTTTACTATCTCATCACATTTACTTCCAGAGGCACTTCTACCTTTCTGCAAGGTTTTCTTTTCAAAATCAGATCTAACTATTTCTTCGCCTGTACGGCCTGTTCGAAGTCCAGTTTGAAAACTCAGGTAACAGTTATTTTTTTTACAAATTCCGGGAAAGCGTAAAATACAACTACACATTCAGATAGTGCAAAATTACATTTATGACAGCAAGTTAATTTTCACCGATCATGTTGACCAAGTATGTAAGAAATTAAATAAGGCGTTCTATGCCATACTACACTAAAAAACACCGTTAATCAAAGAGGCTTACTCAATGTGTATTATGCTTTAGCAGAGACGCCTTGTCAAATAAGATCATGATATATGGGGAGCCTCATATCCCAAAAACGCATTCTGAGGCTTATTTTCAATGTTTCAGAATGAAGTAGTTGCAGAAACATTTTTAGAGAAAATAATATTTTAACATTATCTTGTGTTTACGTTTGTGTGTTGTAATGTGTGTTTCATTTGTAAAAATGAATTTCAATGTGCTCTAAACTTTAGGGCAATACCACGATTATAATTCTAGAAATGGTGAATTAATAGTAATTCAGAACCATTCCACTACTTGATTCAAACATAGCCTTTATCATAATTGTGCAATTTTTTACAATAAGCTGCCATTGTCATTGAGACAGCAAAATGACTACCACAGATTTAAAAATAGTGTTAATGACTTTGATAAAGAACTGTTTTTACTCGGTTGATTATTTCTATAGATAACGCAAGCTGTTACCGTAATCTTTGTTGTGTTTCTTTGTGAATTTTGTCACGACTGCGAGATAACTCGACAAATTTTACGATTTTATATAATGTTATTTTTATATATACTGAGATGAATCTTAATTTGTAGTAAATTAGTCTGCTTAGTCCTATACTTACATAGTTGATATAGTATTCCATTTCATGTATGATAAATTTGTACATTGTCTTGTCATATGCAACTTTCTGGTTATCTTTTGAATAAATTGAGTGATAGATTGATTGACTGAAAAAAGAGTTAGAGATCATAAATGAGAGTATTAGCTCTGCTCACTCTTCTCTCTCATCATTGGATTTTGCCATCCACAGAAATCTGTAAATTTGGAGGTTATCTTTAACTTTCAGTTTTTATTATCATAACTGTTTTTTAATCCTATTCATGAACAAAAATTGAGTGCTTGTTTATCTTACACAAAAATAAGACTAGCTTCCTAAATCTTTTATAAGCTTAGAGTACAAATTCAAGCTCTGTTTGAATCAGCCGATAAAATGAATTTGTAATATTGACGTAGATCCTAAGCTCACTGTCGAGGTCACATATGAGCTCACTGTTGTGTTGCAATTTTCGTCAAAGTATACCGATACTTAGTCAACACCCTGTATATAATCACCCATACAACAATCCATTCACTAGTAAACAGGCTCTGAGTACGAAACATAGGTGATGTATATCATGAAACCATAATGACGCGTTTGTCAATCTGTTAGCATAGATGCACTGTATGCACACTGTTAATAAATCAGAACCTTTGGGGATGTTCTCTGGCAGTAATTAATGTGCAGGATTGCTTGGTCTAGCAGTAGATACTAGATACATAAGGACATTGACATTTTCCGAAGAACAAAAAATAGGTCTTTGATATTATGCACATTTCTTCCTTGTACTGGGGATTCTAGTATTTACCACTGACAATAGATCCACTGAGTAGACATCTGAAAACCAGGAAGCCTTTGTTGTTTGTTTGTTGTTTGCAACATTGGTGTACTACGACTTTATGACCAACACTGTATTAAATACTTTATTACGCATTAGACTTGGTAGATCTGCTAAACATGCCAGCAGAATAGTTTATTTTATCTATAGAGTTGCATATAAGTATTATAAATGAATTTTAGCAAAAAACGATACCTATAGGTATACTTTGACCTGACAGAAAAAAATATTTTTTTTATTTAATGGTTTACGTTTCAAAAAAGTACAATATGGATGCGATATATAGGATTTACATTTTGAAACACCATACTTAAACAGATCTTTCTGATTACAGGTTCTGAAGGACTTAAAATTTGGCAGCAGACAAGTTGCGCATGTCAGGTATGAAATAATCATAAAAAACTATTTTTTATATTTCTTATCACAATTATATTATATTGTAACATCCTGTATATTACATTGCTTATTTGGATTTGTTAATGTTTCTTTCACAATGATTAGGTTAGATTTTTTTGATGTGTAAACGTCATCGAATCATCTGGAATTTTCTAGACTGACAGATCGGCATTCTCGAATGTCATCTGGGTGTCTGGAATCTTCTAGATGGTTCGATGAAGTATATAAGGCACCACGAGTAGCGTGGCAGGAGTCAGTTGAGTTGAGATCTAGTTGAGATAAGGTTAAGAGATATTTGTATTAAGTTCTGAAGTAAAACGGTGAAAGTTACGTCGAGTTTGATTCCCTGGGTGAAGAAAAAGAGGCCGTCGTGACAATTGGTGTCGGAAGTGTGGGATTATCCATCGAATCAAACCAGAAAAAGGAGTCAAGAAGTGAGTACAGCGTCAGTCAATGCCTGTAACCAGAGCCATGGCGTCCGACATGAGTGCATTGATGACTATGCTACAAGAAATGGGAGACAGGTTTGAAAAAAGTGCAGCCGAAACAAGGGCAGAAATGAGAATCAGCTTATATAACCAGGCAGCCGTTACGCAAGCAACCGTCGTTAACCTTGAGGAAAAACTAAAGCAGCACCAGGACGAGGCAGTTGTGAACCTAGACGAGAAGCTAAAGCACCACCAAGAGGACCTTGAGCAAAAGTTGAAGCGATATCAAGATGAGGCAGTCGCAGGTTTGAAGAGTGACTTGAAAAGTGGACAGGAGCTGGTAATGACTAGATTGGAGGAGCAGAGACAGGCCGTAAGTCAGGCATTAGAAAATCAAGATCAGCGTATTAGTGCTATAGAGACATCACAAAAGCACATCGAGGAACAGTTAGCGACATCACAAAAAAACGTTGAGGAACAGCTGCAGCAAATGAAAGATCAAGTCAAGGAAATCGTGAGAGAGGAGCTGCTAGAACTTGGTGCAGGTGAGCGTTGTTTAACAGCTGTACCATCCGCTTTTCCTGATAGACACAGTAGCGTAGTAGCAAAGCCCTATCCGTACAATGGCAAAACATCCTGGGACATTTATTATATGCAATTTGAAAACATCGCACGTATGAATAACTGGTCAAGTGAAGAAAAAGCTTGTGTGCTGACATCTATGCTTAGAGACTCTGCCGCAGCTATTTTGGAAAATCTCTGCTCATCAGATCTACGTGACTATGATAAGATAACATCTGCACTAAAGTTACGCTTTGGAGATGCACACTTAACAGAGCTGCTGCATGGCCAGCTGCATAACCGGACACAACAAGCTAAGGAAGATCTAGCCACATTTGCATACGAAGTCCAAAGCCTAGCTAAACGAGCATTCGTCAGCAGTCCCATCGAGACACAGAAATACGTCGCTGCTCGTCAGTTTGTCGAAGGAATTGCCGACCTGGACGTTCAGAGAATCGTAAGGCTATCCAGTCCCAGAACCTTACAAGACGCTTTAGTCAAAGCTCTAGAAATCGAAGCTGCCACAAAAGCCACGCGAATGACACGGAGGGTGCGCTCTGTAGACCAAGATGATGAAGTAGAAGTCAGGGCCACTTCGTTCGTTCCAAGAAGAAGAGGTGGTACCTTCCAAAGAAACCCAGTTGGCAGAAATCTTGAAGGACCTGAGAAGTTTACGTGCTGGAGATGTGGACAGAAGGGGCACCTTAGAGTAGGCTGTCGCATGCAGATGACAGAGAAGTCAAGAGAGGCTAGTACTAATACTGACAATGAGTCGGAAAACTAAAGCCGGCCAGTTTTAGGGGGCAAAAACTGGCTGGCCATCATGACGAAAGCCCCGTGGTCATCGAAATAGAGGTTAATAAAATTGAGAAGAGTCCAGTAGTTGAAGGTTACATAGAAAATATACCATGCAAGATGTTAGTCGATACCGGAGCAAATGTGACTATAATAAGCCCTAACATATACCAAGAAATTCGAAGAAAGTCGCCAAGCAGAACCAAACAAACAGATAGAATGTTGCTAAAGACCGCTAATGGAGACCGTATACCAGTACTGGGTGTTGAAGAATTAGAGATTCGCATCGGCAGTTTCGGTAAGAAGCATCCCATTTTAGTCGCTTCAGTCACGAATGATTGCATCCTTGGTGCTGAGTTTCTGCAGAGTTCTGGCTGCGTAATAAACTTCACCGGTAATACCTTAAGCATTGGAGATTCAGAAGAGATTTCATTTAGCTGCCGAACTGTTCAGCTAGAGGAAATGGACGTTGTGTCACCAAGGAATTTTACAATACCACCGCAAAAAGAGATTGTTATACCTATATACGCACATAAGGCCCTTGAACATAACCTTACCCCATGCATTTTTGAACCAGAGCCTACGCTAGGTTGGAATACACCTATTTTATTAGCCAGAACAATAACGGATTCTTCAAATATGTTAATAAGGGCCGTGAATGTATCCAGGAATTCAATACAAATCAAGAAGGGTACGCCACTGGGTAGACTAGAACCAGTAGCATGGATACGAAGGCTAGATGGCGCGGAAGAAGAAGATGATAGTGACTTCACCCAAATCTCAGATAGTCTTCAAGATTTGTATGGTAGAAGCTGTGAGCATTTGCGACCCGAACAGCAGCGGAAGGTCCTGAAGCTACTAAGAGAAGTTCATTCGATTTTCGCTAAAAATAATGATGACCTAGGGCGAACCCATCTGGTACGTCATAAAATTAATGTAGGAGATGCCCAGCCAGTCAAGCAGCCCCCAAGAAGAACTCCATTATCTAGGATTGATGAAGTACAGAATATGGTAAAAGATATGCAGAAACGAGGAGTAATCGAGCCATCATCTAGCCCTTGGGCCTCTCCGATAGTCCTTGTTAGGAAGAAGGACGGATCAACGAGATTTTGTGTGGATTACAGGCGGCTTAACGATTTGACCAAAAAGGATTCATACCCTTTACCAAGAATTGACGACACTTTGGATGCAGTTGGAAATTCTTCATGGTTCTCCACCTTGGACCTGCAAAGTGGGTACTGGCAGGTTGAAATGGATGAAAAAGATAAAGAGAAAACGGCATTTACATCGTGTGCTGGGCTATGGCAGTTTACAGTAATGCCTGTCGGTCTATGCAATGCACCCAGTACCTTCGAAAGATTAATGGATGTTGTACTACAAGGTTTATCTTGGAAGACAGCACTGATATATCTCGATGACGTTATTGTGTTTGGAAAGGATTTTGAAGAAGAGCTACTCCGACTAAGACAAGTTTTCCAGCGGCTTAAGGAAGCGAACTTGAAGCAAAACCCTAAGAAATGCCATCTTTTCAAAAGGGAAGTAAAATACCTCGGACATCTGTTAACCAAAGACGGAATCCGGACGGATCCAGAGAAGGTGCAGGCTGTGAAGGAAGGGAAAGTACCGTCCAACACTCATGAGGTACGAAGCTTTTTGGGACTGTGCAGTTATTATCGCAGATTTGTGAAAGATTTCTCTACCATCGCCAAACCATTATTTGCCTTAACTGAAAATGGTAATAAGTTTTATTGGGACTCCATCTGCCAAGAAGCCTTCGACGCATTGAAAACGGTTTTGACCTCCGCACCGATACTAGCTCATCCTACAAGGGAAGGAACTTTCTACTTGGACACAGATGCTAGCCAATATGCTGTTGGAGCTGTCTTATCTCAAGAACAAGATGGCATCGAAAAGGTAATTGGATACTACAGTAAAACTTTGCACAAAGCGCAGAAAAACTGGTGTGTGACACGAAAAGAGTTGTACAGTGTGGTGAAAGGGATCGGAAATTTCCACCACTTATTGTACGGAAGAAGATTTGTCGTGAGAACCGATCATTCAGCTTTGCAGTGGTTAATGAAGTTCAAGAATCCAGAAGGCCAGCTTGCTCGATGGATTGAATACCTCCAAAGCTATGACTTTGAAATTCGTCATCGTCCAGGAAAGCAACACGGAAATGCCGATTCTATGTGACGCAGGCCCTGTGATGAAGACTGTAAGCACTGCTCGAAAGAAGAGAAACAAAGAGAATTCGACATAAACACAGTAAGAATAGAAGAATTTGAATTGGAAGGAACCAAGATTTCACTAGAAACCTTCAAGCAAGCTCAGTCACAAGACGCTGAGCTAGGGTTAGTTATTCATTCGCTATTAAATGGAAACAAGCCTAATCAACAGGAAATAAGTGCTATGAGTCCCATCGCTAAAGCCTACCTAGCACAATGGGACTCACTAAAGGTAAGGGGTAACCTCCTGTATCGAATCTGGGAGGATACTGATGGCAGACGTGCTAAAGAAAAACTTGCAGTACCAAGGAAATTACGGAAAGCAATTATGGAACAACTACATGATAGTAGCAGTGGGGGTCACTTTGGCATCAGGAAGACCCTGGAAAGAATCAAGGAGAGATTTTACTGGGTTGGCTGTCGCGAAGATGTTGAAAATTACTGTTCCACGTGCGATGTCTGCAACTCAAGAAAAGGTCCAAGTATTCGTCAACGATCACGCATGCAGCAGTACAACGTTGGATCGCCGTTTGAGAGAATCGCCATAGACATTTTGGGTCCTTTGCCGGAAACCAGCCTTGGGAACAAGTATCTGCTTGTTGTAATGGATTATTTCTCTAAATGGCCAGAAGCAATTCCTGTGCCCAATCAAGAAGCAGGCACAGTGGCACAGGCTCTTTTAGAACACGTGGTGTCCAGATTCGGAGTTCCTAATGAACTACATTCAGACCAGGGACGAAGCTTTGAATCGGAAGTCTTCATACAGCTGATGAGGAAACTCGGAATTCGGAAGACTAGAACAACTGCTCTTCATCCGCAGTCCGACGGTATGGTGGAACGCTTCAACAAGACAATCCTGGATTACCTATCAAAATTCGTTAACGAACATCAGTCTGATTGGGATACGAAGATTCCTCTGGGAATGTTGGCCTACAGATCAGCGGTGAACGAGTCAACTCGGTTGAGCCCAGCGAAGATAATTTTTGGTCGAGAACTGCGGCTGCCTCTGGACTTAGCTCTTGGTCCACCCCCAGAAACGGAACGCCGTCTTCCATGCGAATGGGTGAGCGAGCTTCAGGAAACGCTCTGGGATATCCATGAGTCTGCTAGAGGAAACATCCAGTCTGCCAGCGACAGAATGAAAGCCAGATACGATCTGAAAGCAAATAGCCCAAAGTTCGTCGAAGGTGATCTGGTATGGTTCTACAATCCACGACGGAGAAGGGGTAGATGTCCGAAGCTACAACGCCATTGGGAGGGACCCTACGTGGTGATGAAGCGCCTCAACGACGTAGTCTACAGGATACGTATGGGTAGTGGAAAGCCGAAGGTCGTCCATAGCGATCGCCTGTGGCCATACAAGGATCGAAGCGAACTGTTCGTCGAGGACGCCGAACGCTAAGGGGGGAAGAGTGTAACATCCTGTATATTACATTGCTTATTTGGATTTGTTAATGTTTCTTTCACAATGATTAGGTTAGATTTTTTTGATGTGTAAACGTCATCGAATCATCTGGAATTTTCTAGACTGACAGATCGGCATTCTCGAATGTCATCTGGGTGTCTGGAATCTTCTAGATGGTTCGATGAAGTATATAAGGCACCACGAGTAGCGTGGCAGGAGTCAGTTGAGTTGAGATCTAGTTGAGATAGGGTTAAGAGATATTTGTATTAAGTTCTGAAGTAAAACGGTGAAAGTTACGTCGAGTTTGATTCCCTGGGTGAAGAAAAAGAGGCCGTCGTGACAATATGTATAAACAGACAAGACGACATAACCTCTAAAACAACTATTGGCAACGCTATTAGTAAGACCATTCATAAAATCAAAGCACTTGTGACCTCGCTATTTCTTCTTACTCCAGTTATAAGGAAAAGATGCGAAAATAAGTTCGCATAAAAAGAGAAAGGCAGGGGCTGTGCCCCCTATAACTGAAGGTAATAAAGCGACATCACCGCCTCTTTTAGAACTTTTTTTACGCCTGTCGCAGAGACACAGCGAAAGTACCCTTTTTCGTACACGAACGGAGGCATTTTTATGGTGTGTTGGAAAGGAAATTTATGGATTGTTTGTGGAGAGAGAGTGTGTGGCCACCACTGTTGCCAAGCTAGTTGACTTTGGAAAGAAACGAAAATGCAATTGCAAAAACGGTATCTGCACATTTTCCATTGAATTTTACTGTGAGTGAATACATTCATTTAGCAAAAATGAATCCAACCAGCGATCTGGATGTTTCGAACAAGAAATATAATGTCTGCGCATTCGCTACTGGGCAAATTTGTCCGAAAATTTAGGAGGTGTTCTAAATATTTGGCAAATTAGATGTAAAATTGCACATGCGAATCTTCTGATGTGTGATGGTGACAGTTGAAACAAAGTATTCTTAGTTTATATGGCTTTTGTATCTTGTTGAATAACAACCCTTTTCCCAAAAAAATCAACTAATATAAGCACACATTTTTGCAATAGAAAAAAACCACAAATGTGGTAGAATAATAAAATAGTTAGAAAAAAAGTTGACAATTTCAGAAATTATGTACAGGGTGGTCTACGAAGATTGGACGCCGGCCATATGTTGGTAACCGTTAATCATATAACTTCGAGCAAAAAATATTATTAGGTAAATCGACTAAGAGGAGTCGGTCGAAATTAGTTCCGCAAGTAGTCGCTAGCGTAACTGTTGCGATCAGTCAGAAAAACCGCTTTTTCTCAAAAATATACAAATAATATAACCATCATGTAGATCGCACAATTTTCGATTTTGTTTGTTTATCGTTTTTTGCTCGATGTAGTGGTGAGGTCAAAAGACTTTTTATTCAAATGGTAATAGCATTGGTATACGTTGACGGAATTAAACAAGCTATAGGTCACGTTTGAAAGAGTTGTTCTTTCCTAATAATCTGTTACATAAAAATTACCCAAGTTTGTCTTGATTCAGTAGCTACAGGGCGGAATTTCATATCACAACAATTATTACGCATTATTACGAAAATTCCAAATGGTATGCTATATCTCTAATTCTAGCAACTCAAGAAACGGATTACGTATTTACGGAATAATTGCGATAGTGGCCATGCCAGGTAGTGGATGTTAGAAGACTTGTAAATTTGGCTTAATTGTACAGCACCGTACATTTACAAATGCAGTCAACTTGTGAGCACCAAAAAATATAGATGTTTCATAAATAAGCAAAATTAATGGCATCAAAATAACATACATAATATATAGAAGCTAGTGTAACTTCTGAAACTTATTCTGTTGAAAAAAAACCAGTTTATTTAGTCTAGCCTTTTTAATGTCAAAAAATTTATGCTCTGGGAGGCGCTACAGAGGTAGCCAGAATGTCAGTAAGCAATATTTTATTTCAATGGCATTAGAAGTTGAAACTGGATAGATATAACAGCTAGGTTCAAAGCTTACAGGATACTACCAGAGTTTACTCTTACTGGGCAATGGAAAGTAGAATTTACAGTCCTCATGCACAAGTTAACTAACTATTGAGTAGCTAGCGAAGGAAGAAGCTATATAGCTCGGCAACATTGGTGTTGAGAAACCTCTTTTAACGAGTATCCCGGTGCCATGCCGCAATATTTTTAGGGCGTAATTCATATAATTTATGAAGGACCATAAAAAATAAATGTACCCACGAAAATCGGCCATAATAGAGCGGTTTGCCATGGAGGACCTCGTATTTGCGTTTGGATAAAGTGGCAATGCAATAACTCGTCGGCCGGAATGTGTTTGTGTTTGCATACTTTGAATGCAAATGGAACTTTTATGCGGCTATTTCCAAAATATTGCTCATTATTGACAGGACAATATCTTACATGCCTTTTCGTCCAGCTCGTGAATACTCTGACTCGTTAATCCCACAAAAACTATTATCTAGATATTATAATACGCATTATCGCGAGATACTAATAATACTTTGCAAGCTTCAGATCCTCATAAAGCGGTTCATGCTCAAGCTGCGAAAAATGGACACAAAAGGTTTATTTTAATAAAGGGTTAGTGCGTCCCTTGGGCTTTATCATATTATTATTCAAATTAATTAATATTTCATGCATATCTAAATAGAGGTAGTCATTGAAATCAACAACAAAGTGGAAACATCAGCTATGGTACTTTGTACAGCCAGTCTTTAAACAGATCAATTGAAGGGTCCAATGCAGGAAGTGCCTAAGTTCACATTTTCACATTTTCGTCAATCATAGACATCAATGAAATCTATGCGACCTTTTTGTTAGCTTTCTGGTAGTATATGTATATAAAATTGTTGTAAGATGTATCTAAGTGATTATATGAGCATATGAGTTTTTATAATAGTTCTCAGTTCAGTGCAACATGTGCTTAAATCCAGTCAAATATTAAGATAAAATCAATGGAAGATGAGCCTAAGTATACAGTCTGTTAGTCAGTATGAATGACCACTTTAACGCAAAAAAAGCCTTAGTTCACTAGGATATTATTTATGCGTAATTTGTGATTTACCATTCGTTTTTCCATTCACTGATGAAAGCGTACTCCTACTGATTTATTATTTCACTCAATTTGTCTAATCGTTTACATTTGAAAAATTGTAGAGAAATAGTAGAAGAAACACAGGTAAGTGTGTTTTTTATTATTGTCGATAATATTGCGTTTGTATAGGACAATGCTGTTTTATGCTGAGATAACCTAAAACTTTTATCATATAAAGCAAAACTGTCAATTTTACGAGATTTCTCTCTTATAGATATCACATATCTGACCTACAGATAATAATACATCTGATATACATCTGATGTGCGTCCTGGCTCAGAAAATGAAGTTCTTTATGACACAGATATTTATGAATAACTTTTGTATTTGCAAAGTATTTTGTATCCTCATATATTATAAAATAAAAATACTTTAAAATATGTTACAGGTTTTTATTACGCTTTCGAAATCCAACGAAAAAAGTGCCATAAAATCTTGGAAAGCAGACCACCAAACTAGCTTTTACTTGAAGTCGCTCACTCTAAAAGTAATAAAATATAATATTATAACAAATCAAATGATTATTCCAAAAAGTAGTATTTCCAGAGAGAAATATAAACTTTAAAAGCGTTTTTCTCAAAAACTGAAAAATGTGACTTGGGCACTTTTTACATTGAGCCCTTCAATCGTATGATATCACTGGAATTTTTTTAAACTGAACAGATGGTACCATCTTGGAAGGCGGAACTGACTGGAAAGTTAAGCTCATTTTGAAGCTGTAGATTCCAAATAACAATGACAGACATCAATAGCAGCAAAACAGAAGTTAAGAGTAATAGTACCACCGCCGCATTTATTGTACCTTCTCATAGAAACAGCTACAAATAAAAGATTGCGGAACCTTTTAAGGTACTAGGATTCACACTATTACATTAGGAGATAACCAAGCATAATTATAAAAATTAGAAATCCAAGTAAATCAACAAGCAATAACACCAAAGGCTGTCCGAACGAGGAACACTAGAGAGGTTCTGCGAGCTCATCCTTACCAGGTCGAGGTCCCTACTCCCCGAACCGGTCTGCTCGCACTATTTCTTCGGATAACTTCGAAGATGTGGAATGAGATGCCGGGGAATTTGATTTCCGACGCGACGGCTACAAACTGCAGCGTTTCAAATCTAACGTGCATTGACATTTATCGTCTCGAAGCGCTTCCACAGCGCCATAGGCTTTCAGCCTTTGCGGGAGGTTCACCATAAAGACGCACATAATATACTATTTTGACGTGGCACTAACCAAATACAATTTAAAAATAAAAAGCCGCAGAACAAAAGTTACAGTTGTATTAAATAAGAGACCAAACAGTTTGGTCACATTTTTATGTTTTATAGGAAACAAACAAATCAAAATTCATGACTGGTGTAAGATATTAATGGTGCTAGTTTGCAGTCAACATAAAATACTATCACCTTTTGTATCTCAACATGTATATTATTTATTAACTTGCTGCAAATAAATAAACAGATTAAGATTAATCAGCAAAAATCATCGGCTTCTGAGTTCCTACCTCTATTTCTTCACCTGTTATATAAAGACATTAAAAAAATTGCGCGATAAACATTCAATTAATAATATTTTATTGCTGAAACATCTCTCACTTGTTAACTGAACAGGAATTTCCCAGAAGTATTCAGAAGTTTCTGCCAAATTACCATTTTATTCAAATTACCAGATCATTAACAGGTTACGAATATTCAAAAGGTCATTTAGAATTCATAATTGTTCTCATTAATCTAGTCATCGGTGTCCTCTTTTTGTAGTCTACAGGTTCGTTAAAAAAAAAATACGATACCTTTGACGTGGTGATAAAGTTTCACAAGTATTCTTAATACTTTGTTACCTGGTTCGAAACTATCACCTCTTCAAATATTTAAATGTTTGGAAAGAAACAAAAACTAGTACTACAAGTTTCCAAAATCGCTTCTATACTCGTACAGTGTGCTCTTACTTTATGAACCCCTTTAATTTTTTGAACGCATCAACTCAAGCAACTGAAACTTGGGATAATGAAATTGATGCAAGACAACTTTAAAATGATGACTGGGCGCCATCTGGGTAAAAGAAAAGGGGGGTCTCGTGACACTTCTTTTTAAAGCTCCTAATGAATACTTGACAGCCCTAGAATGTAAAGTCAATATCTTGACCTACTACAAAATGGCGGCATGTTTGGTAAGTGCATGAATATACATTGTTACAAAAACGTCATTGTATTATTGACATGTTGTTTTATCTAAATTAAAATAAAATTGAATCCTTAGCATAAATTTCACATTATTTTCTAAATTTCTTCGTTTAACTTCCAACTTCCAACTCAAATATTTCTAGATGTATCGACATTAATGCATTTATAACAAGTAATCGTTAATCGTTATTGATTTTATATTATAGGGTTGTGAAGTATACGTCAGGAGCTACAAAAAGAAGTGCCACAAGGCTTTTCAATTTAATTTGTTCCCCAGATGTCGCCCAGTCGCCACCTTAAAGCTTTCATCTGTCAATTTTACTCCAAAATATAGTATTCATGCATCAATTTCATTATCCCAAGTTTCGGTTTTTTGAGTTGACACGTTCAAAAAATAAAAAGGGGGAGGGGGGACATTAAAGAAGGGCACTGTATACAAATGAATGTCACTTCGAAGGCACTACTTACTTTCACAAAATCTAAAACCAGAAAGGGAATGTACGGTTCACAGTACTTGGTAAAATGCTTTTTTATTGAGAAAACTCCATAAAACTCTATAAAAATGAAATATGTGGTTTAAAGGTCAGCAAATTGTAAAGATCAAATTGATGTTTAATTTGGCACTTTATGTTAACTGTATTCTAAAACACTATGTCACAAAAAAACACATATGTGTATACCAATTATGTTGGTCTGAATCTTTAAAATGATTAGAATTATTGAAATTTGAAAATAAATGATTCTCATGAACATCAACTTTGTATTTATGTTTTAACCGAACTTCGATGTTATCTTGCTACCTGGGGTTTATTTATTTGGTACTATTGAGTGTAGTCTGAATAAAATGAGTGTATATATTTTAAATGTGTAAAAAATGCAGAACCAGCTGAGATTTATACCAACATGATTCTTCCATTCTGCTAGGAAAACGAATGCAAATAAACTGACCAAATCCTATTCTCTATGGTAATTTGCGAAACGTTTCTTCTGAGGATTTCTAGTTCCAGTACTTATTTGGTAAAGGTAGGAAAATAAGTGCTATACAGGGTGGGCCAATAGTGCGTGGACGGAGGATTGTGGGCTTAATAAAAAATATTTCAAAAATCCGTCACTTGATCATGGTAGGGACCCTTGAGGGCTATGACGTAAAAATATTTTCACTCAAATTTTGACGTTTATACAGGGTGATTCATATCAAACTTACATTTTTTCAAATAGAACCCCCTATATATTATTGCATATTTGGATTCCTTGGTCAATTTTAGTGTGACTTTATGTATCACACATGGAACTTTAAACGAACCGTTTAGGCGCAAATCACCATTTTTGGTATAAGTAGGTATCAGAAAAAAATTGAATATCGCAGCGATTATGAAACTTAGAAGGCCGTGACTTTGCGGTACAACTAAGCATGAAATGCGTCACCTTAGGTCAGACGGCTAAAATTGAATTCTTTTTGTACTTGGAGAAATCAGTAGATTAATTAAGGAAACTTGAATCACAGATAACTTGATTTTTTCAAATGGCAATGCCTATTTTGGTTTAAAAAATCGAATGTAAAATTTGATCACCTTTCTAACGATATAGCATTCTCGATATCAATCTTTTTTGGTTTTCATTTTATTTCAAATTTTCAGTCAAATCGGTGTTTTTCAATTTTCCTGCGTGCAAGCAACCTAGCAGGCCATGAAAAATAAACAGAAGCTCATTAATATGGAAGAAACCAACTAACTTAGTAGAAAGATGCGATCTAACTGGAGCGACGAGGCAAGATTTTGAAAATTCCTTGCAACATATTAGCTCTAACCGGATACAACAGCCCCAAGATATCTAATGTAAATGAGTAGCTGGGATATGACAGAAGTATTTGTTTTTCACAGCCTACTAGCTATCGACGTCTACTAGAGCTTGACAACTTTCCAAAACGATTAAAAATTTTGAAACAAAAGGAAAACTACCAGCGATTTTTGCTTACAGTCTAACATGTTTAGAATTTCATATCTAATGGGATAAAAAGTTTAGTCTCTTCCGTTTAGTTAAGTCAAAAGTGAAATCTCCAACTGGAGCATTCTGAACATCTACTGAAATAATTGCTAGAATTTTTTAATTACGCTATGTTGTAATTGAGTTTATTTCATGTAGTTTTCTGCAAACTAAACTATGTTTTACAATTCAAACAGACTGCAATTCAAGTTTCATTTTCCGCGATTTTGCTAATAAGTAGAAGTACCTACTGAAGAATTTGAAGGGTTCCAGTCAGAGGTATCATTATTTTTGACTTACGGAAATGGCTACTTTTTTATAGCATTAAATGTGGAAATTTATTCAGAAGACATAGATATTATACTGCCAGCAACAATCACTAGTAGTTTTCCTTTGATTAAATATTTTTTTACTGACGTTGGAAATTGACTAATAGCTAGTAGGCTGTGAAAAATGAGCGTCCTTGTTACCGCTATTGTTTCTGGTTAGAGCTAATATGTTGTAAGAAATTTTCATAATCTTGCCCCGTTGCTCTAGTTAGTTTGCATCTTCCTACTAAGTTAGTTGGTTTCTTCCATATTAATGAGCTTTTGTTTATTTTTCATGGCCTGCTAGGTTGCATGCATGCAGGAAAATTGAAAAACACCGATTTGACTGAAAATTTGAAATAAAATGAAAACTAAAAAAGATTGTTATCGAGTATGCTATATCGTTAGAAAGGTAATGAAATATTACGTTCGATTTTTTAAACCAAAATAGGCATTGCCATTTGAAAAAATCAAGTTATCTGTGATTGAAGTTTCCTTAATTAATCTACTGATTTCTCCAAGTACAAAAAGAATTCAATTTTAGCCGTCCGACCTAAGGTGACGCATTTCATGCTTAGTTGTACCGCAAAGTCACGGCATTCTAAGTTTTATAATCGCTGCGATATTCAATTTTTTTCTGATACCTACTTATACCAAAAATGGTGATTTGCGCCTAAACGGTTCATTTAAAGTTCCATGTGTGATACATAAAGTCACACTAAAATTGACCAAGGAATCCAAATATGCAATAATATATAGGGGGTTCCATTTAAAAAAATATAACTTTGATATGAATCACCCTGTATAAACGTCAAAATTTAAGTGAAAATATTTTTACGTTATAGCTCTCAAGGGTCCCTACCATGATCAAGTGACAGATTTTCGAAATATTTTTTAGTAAGCCCACAATCCTCCGCCCACGCACTATTGGCCCACCCTGTATTGCTGGCTGTACCTTTTTTATATTCATTCATTTCGGTAGCGCATTTAAGATAGTTTTTGGAACAAATATAGTTGAACAATACTTTGACATTTCCATGTTTCTAGCAGTCGCGAGGGGTAAACCGCTGACCCAAAATTTGTACACCAATGCCCATTTTGGGCATTACTCGGTAATTTTCGCGCCTAATGCTCGCAATGTACTTGCAATGCACCCGCAATGCCCGCAATGTACCTGCAATCTACTTGAAATGCCCGCAATGCACCATCACTTTCGCAAATGCCCAAACAATTTCGGCCGCAATGCCTGAAGTGATCAGTATCTCCTACAAACAAGTCTTATAGGAGAAGTGCAATTGGTGTTTTATATACATTTTTTTGTGATAAATGGGAATAACAACTTATAAGTTTTATAATAAAACTATTTTTTTCTTATTTTCTTCGCAATAATTGTTGGTTATATCAAAATAAAAATTTATTTTTGAATCCAGTACCGAAGACACGCCGACAGCTCCCGAACACGTGTGACGTCAAAATGTTATATTTGACCAACGACGTCCTACCTCTTACCATTATTTTTTCTGGATTCCCAGCTAGTCGTGAAAATAGTTACTTATTTAACTAGTGTATATTTGATGCACCATTGCATTTTTTACATCGAACGAAGTTAGCAGCTCGAGACGAAGTCTACGATCGAAACAAATATCTTTGTGAATGTTTGAAATTAGACTACAAATTCCAGTAATATGGGACCTAATCAAATACATTTCGTTGAAGCAACTTTATCGGCAGGACCGTGGTGGCGCAACGTCTAAGCCGGTGGTCTAAGCACCAAGCGAGTCAACCTTCCAACCTGACAATATCCTAGTTCGAGCTGTGTTGGTTCGAGCCCAGGCCTTGACAACTTTTTGTAATTTCCTTTTACCAAAAAATTTATTTATATGCTTGTTTCTGCACATTTTAATTTTTTTTTCTACGATCAGCATAAATATGTCTTTGAATCAAATTGTATTAGGCATTTTACTTGCACCAGTGCAAAAAGTAAGTACTAGAGGCAGAGGACAAATAAAATCATTAGTAATTTCTGTTGTACTTGTGATATGTTTCATAAAATTTGATTCAAAAGCATATTTATTTCGATCGTATAAACAAATGTGTGTAAGATGTGCAAAAAGCATATTAATCGTGTTTTTTTTGCAAAAACCTCAGAGTAACAACTGAACATAGAGGTAGTAAACAAACCACTTCAGCTTGGAGTGCTCAAAGTCATCATCCTTGACACTTCAGCCTCCAAACAATGATCAGCTGTGACCTCGCAGTGACAGTTCAAATTGTAGACAATGCTGCGTAACGCCAACTAACCTGAAAATTCTTTAAATGGAACCCATGTTACAAACACTGCACTTTTTGAGTTCCATCTCGAAAAACTATTAAACAAAACTCGAATATAGCACAGCAAGTCCGTAAAGCTTCACTACAGTTACCACAAATAGCAAATTCGATTTTACTGACCAAGCGGACCAAGCATAAAAGACGCATAAACAAAACAAATTTTTGCCAGTCGATATTCTCCGTAAATAAGTCACACGAAAATTATATCGGCGTTGCCAGCTCCTCAAAATGTATGTAAGACTTCAAAATTTGCGTTTATGATGAAGAAATATGCAGTAACGCAGTAAAGGTCAACATATCTATTGATTTTGCTGTAATCATTCCTGAAACATCAAAATACAGGTTTTTTAACGTAGAATGGAATATTTCTGGATACTAAACAATTAAGACAATAGTAAATAATTATGATTGCCATATCTTGTGGTCAATATGAAAACGTAAGAAAAGATATCGGCCTATTAGAATTACATAGTTGTTTACTACCTCTGTGTTCGGTTGTTACTCTGAGGTAAAAATAAAAAGAAGAGTTATGGCCTGGGATCTAACCAGACCGCTGGAATACGGACATTGTCGGGCTGGAAGGCTGAAGCTCGCCTGACAGAATTGTCAAGCGTTTCTCCCGATTTTTCCTCACTACCTTAATCACTGTATTTGCAATAAAGTTATCTTCATTTGATATAAATTTATTTGAGTATTTACTTCAAATCTGGTCCATGAATTAAATCCTACCGATAAACCACAGTAAGTAAACCATGAAGTTAAAAGACATTACAAATGTTAAAAATTTACTCATATTGTTACAATGACTAATTATTTTGCGAATAACTTTAGCACTTACTGGTTATATATGCCAAACAAACGTTGGTATACAGGGCGTAGATTTGAAAACCTTCCACCGCGCATTTATCGAAAACCACTGATTAAAAGAAAAGATGCCGAGAAACGTCAAATGATCTGTCAAAGGGGACAACGTTTAAACGAAAAACTACTTCCTCCTTTTGTACCCTCTGCCCCCCAGGATCATGTCCTTAGAAATTTTAAATGACAAGGGGTATCGAGTAGCACCTCGTTTCAAAGGTATGCAGAAGTCCTTTATTTTGACTTTCGATTTTTAAAAAGCGGTCGATCGTTCGATTCATTTTGAAGAAGAAAAATCTTTATGTATTGAATTTGTTCTAATAGCAAACAGAAACACACGATAATACCACCTTTTATTGCACTAAGTGTTCAAAATGTTGCCCGTTATTGGCCAACCAATGATATAGGCGATGTTCAAATTCCTGACAGATAGTTGCTGAATCCAGTGGAAATGATTCCAACGGCGATTCCGATTTATGGTGCCCAAAACCAATGTGCTCGCCAAATGCCGCTCCGTCTAACGCCAGACTCCAGGGAAGATAAATTCGCATAGGTATGGTTGGTCAAACTGGATCTGTTGCGACCGAAAAAAACCCCGGAGAGTTCTAGATGAAGCCGCTAAAGTTGAAGATTTGAGTCGTTTTGGTATCCCAATACTTTATTACGCAAAATCGTGGACAAGGGGGGAAAGTAGGTTTTGGTTAAAAAGTTGAACTCTTGACAAATGTTTTCACGAGTCTCGGCGTTTTTTCGTTTAGTCAATAGTTTTCGATAAATCGATGGTGGGAAGTTTTCAAATGAACACCACCCTGTATGTACTTACTGTTTCCTCTAAAATCTTCGTTATGTTACCCGCAAATATAAGCACGTACACTGTCCGCATCTGACTACCTACTGACAACATGCCCCAGGGCAGTAGGGTACAAACAACTAAAAAACATACATAATAACCAATTTTTTGTTTGCGTACGATCGGTTTAGGGTCAACCGGCGCAGGTCACGAGTAAAATCTGGAGAGGTGGAAGGAGCTGAACAGCTGTTCGGTTTAACCGACATATTATACTTTTAAGATTTAAATTCTTGCAATGCCCACATAAATGACCGCAATGCACGTTTAAATGTCTGTATTTCTTAGCAATGCCCAAAAATTTTACGCAATCCACCGTAATGTCCCGCAATGCCCATCACATTCTCCGCAATGCCCGGGTTTTGTACACCACTTTGCCCCAGCGGTTTACCCCTCGGTTATATCTGTAGTTTTAACCCTCTGGGATCTGCTTTCAATCCTTAATGATATTGCCTACAATATGTATAAACATTACTATACAATACGAAGGCTTTTTTTGGTGCTTAACCTCATACTAACTGAATTTAAGGGGTGTTTTTGTTTGCTGCAAATATTAAATCCGAATGTGCGGTGTGCGAGTCTTTGTGACTGTATATTTGGATACAAACATGCACAAATAGTACGGTTTGCTGGTGCATGAACTCTTTTTTGTAACTATTATTGCCACTGACCGAAGTAAGCTGACAATGAGGTATTTACCGTTTTGAGGAGACTATAAAATCTGTACATCTGTATCTGTATAGTGGGGAGGGTGAGTAGTCCCATTGCGCTTAGGCCACAACTGGCCCATTATTAATCCTCCCAAATAAGAGTTGTTTCCTGAGGTCATCGCCCATCCTGTCAATTTGAGGAAGGTGAACAAGTCGCTTGGGGACATTTCCCTTATGTGGGCAGTTGTAGGCCAAGACTCGCCGAACGCACACTCTCTAATAGAAGATAACTCTGGGTATAATACTTATATATGAAGTGTTCCGCAGTTTCGTCTTCACTTTCACATATTCTACATATCGGTGTGACACTTAACCACTTCGACCAGAACGGCCTCACATAGTCCTAAAGCTCTGTGGTTAGCAGCCTTCCTGGCTAGACCGTCCGCTATATGGTTGTCGTGCCCTTTAACCCACCTCAGAACAATATTATTTTTGTCTGCAGCATGGGCTAATGATTGGTAGCAATCCATCGCTAGCCTTGATGTGACGCGAGGTCTTTTTAGGGTTAGAAAAGACTACAAGATATTGAATAATAAACACTCGTTCCAGTACATATTTGATAAAATTGTTAGCACAAAAATAATTATTATGTTATTGGTTGCACATTTTTTATATTTTCCAAGCATCATCAATTTAGGCAATGCATTTAAACTATTTTTTGGAACAGTGGCAGTTAAGCAACAGTCAGACATATTCATGTTTCCTAGCAGTGGCTGTTTTTCATCAGTTAAGTGTAGTATATCGGTAGTTTCAACCACCTGTAGTTTCTGCTTTCAATTACGAATCATAAACGTTACTGCCCGCAATGTGTATACACGATTAATTGAAGTAGATGGGGATTTGTGCTTCGGCTCAGTCTCATTTGGCTGCAAAAATTTGATCTTGTATGTAACACACCGGTATTGTTGACCGCAGATTTGGATTAAGGGTCTAGGGTATAGCGCGCGAAATTGAGAATCCAAGATGCCGAGATCCCGTGTTAGCGAGGAGGCGTGGCCGCCTGTTCCCCTTCTCCAGTGTGTGTGTCTAAGGTGAGGGAAGATAAGTCCAAAAATCCAAATTTAAGGTCAAATGGTCCAAAGGTAAGGTCCAAAGGTCGCCATAAAAATGAATTTTGCATTTCCGAGCTCCTGACGTTACTTTTAAACTTACAGTAACGATTAAAAAAAGCAAATTGAAGAAGAAAGCTTGCGCTTTGTCACCTATTTGGCGTTTTTTTGATATCGTGTTTGGTTGTTAAATTACAGACATTTGAAGAATGTATGATTTTGCATTGCGAGTTTTTTTGCACACTAAAAAATTTTTTTTTTTGAGAAAATCGCAAATAGTTGTCATTCATTAAGGCCTTAGCTATCACCTTCTGAAATACTGTGTATGTAGTTTGAAGAACACGTGAGTTCTGTTCGAAATGGGAATCCGTGTTTTAACATGGCAAATACATATGTTTAACTGTGTATACCCAGACCCCTTAAGCATCTAAAACTAGTCTATACCTCTCAAGAGGATCAAATTGCATTTTCGTCAATTGTAATATTATAGTTTGATCCTTTCGAAACTACTGCTAGAAAAGGTAGATTCATCTGGTGCAGCAACCTTTATTTCAAGTATTATTGCACCTCTGCGAAGTAAGCTCCGACAATGAGGTTCTTTATCTTTTGATCGGACTATAGGTAAACGCGAATAATAACGGTTTTTACAAGCCATGTAAAATTAATTATAATTATTGAGGTGTATCATCTTAAGATACGGCTCACATTTATATACCTATATTGGCAAATATGGCAAGAAGTAATTCTGAAACGTTTTCGATGTAAAAAGCCCCCCGCTGTCATCAATTACGCTAATGTAAAATACAAGCTAATGTATTTTTTACGTTCATCCCGCAGCCCACCCAACAAAAATGGGATTCAGGTTTGTCCTAAATTATACGAATATCGAATTCATACGGTTTTATGTGAAGTAAAAGTCGGCAGTATTTTACAAACATTATGCGATTTCGTGCTGTGTTGCTACATGTCGTCAGATTTTGCTACTATGCGAAATGTTTTTCATTTAATAGATGACAAATTAAAAGTGACAGAGCCCGCATGGAAATCGGGATGTGCCTCAGATTCAATAATTATATGAAAAATTACTTTTCGATGAAAATAGGCGTATGAAGGATTTGAATTTGAGACATCTCTTAATTTAAATCACTACATTTCCGTCTATTTGGTTATCTGCCTGGGAACATTAACCGCTATAAGTATAAATTCTACACTTGTTAGAAAATTGACTATGAGAATTACCCAATAGAAGCACAGAAAAGTAAATGACATTGTCAAAAAGACGCCATGTTTGTTTTCTCATTTTGCTATTTCGATGTTTTCCACTTATCTGCATGAAGTCGAACTTGATTGAAGACTGTAATAAAGTTATTCTAATGCTCTATATAAACGGTACAAAAATAAAAGATTCCTTTGGTGCAACTCGTTATAATTTTGGTCTTCATAATCGTCCGAATGAAAAATAATTCACCAAAAAGGCAGGCAGGTCAAAAATCGTCTGTATATCAGAAAAGATGTCTGTGAAGCTGAGCCAGTTTGCAACGTATTCTCTACAAGAACATGATTTCACACACTTACGAGATCCATTTGGCCCACAGCCAATTGACCACATTTCGCATCAGATTGGCTCATCATCAAACACCGTAAATTTGATGCTGTTTTATCTATGAGGATTGTTTTTAGCGATGAAGTTCATTTCATTCTGAATGGTACAGTAAACAAACTAAACAAACTAAATTGCAACATCTGGGCTAATTAGCATCCAGCGAATTTCAAGAACACCCAATGCATCCTAAAAAAGCTGCTGTGTAATGTCCAGTGTGGTCGAAAGGCATTATTGGTCCTTATTTTTCGACGAATAATCTGAAAGCACTATAAACGTCAATGCCATGTGTTGCCTTTCAATGAAAAGAAAATTTTGCTAAAAATGAGAGATATTGATGTGGATGACGTTTATTTTGAACAAGTTTGAACAACTGTCCTGCGAGACTATGCGTTTTAATATAAATAGAATTCGGTTTATAAGGATATTTGAAAAGTAAAGACTACAGTGATCAGCCAACTACCATCCATGACCTCAAGAACATTATTGGAAGAAATCATGGAAAAGCACTGCTGCTCAATTTCAAATGTTGTCAATGGGTTATTACTAAAACTTCAAACATCGCGCAACATGAACTACTATGGCAGTTTGCACTCCAACTAAAAGAAAACGAACAAAACTGCAAACTCTGTCCAGGTTGATGAGCCAATATTCCAAAAGGAACCATATATCTTTCAGCAGAGGGCGAAACCTTTAATCTGTCAGGCCAGATGTGTTATAAGTAAGATATAGCAGCTAGACGAAAGGCGAAGCAACAGTTCACATCTCACATCCTGCATCATTAATAAACCTATCGCTTGACACCCTATTTCTATATCTACGAGGGATTTACGGTTCGTAGTTTTCATAAATAATGAACGATGCTTCTCCATTTTTACTGACAAATCGCGAACCATCCCCAATTTGATATAATATACTATTCGGACGTTTTATGAGTATATATAGCACGAAAAACCATGTTACTAATTCCTGTCTGTTGTCTGTCTTGTAAACTTTAACCCTTCTATGACTCAGTAGGGTTAGTAGGAAAAACCTGGAGTTATTTCTTGCGCTTCTAATCATTTTTTCAAACATTTGTGGGCCGATAATGGTGGAGTGGATCAGACTAGAAGTAACTAAAAAACTAAAAATTACTTACCTTCTAACAATTCATTAAGTAAGTTTAATCTTGCTCAAGCATAGTACTGAGTCATTGCAGGTACTATGTCCGCATTCCATATCATCGTAGGATGATTCGTTGAATAAAGAATATTCATTATTATTTATTATTAATATGTAGCACCCGTAATACATCATAAAGCTGGACAGTGAGGGACCTACCGTCATTGCTGCCAGTGTGCTGTTCGGCAGTTATCATTATTAGGGAGTTTTTGAGCAACTTAAAACCCACAAAACACTATATGGATATGTACATCCATAGAATGTACATTAGATATTCCAGTTTGAACTTGTATATTTTGAATATTCATAGGACGTTAAATGTACATATGAAAAATGATATACACTAGTGTAATATACTATGTATGTTCACGTAGGTATATCCATATGTGAATATACATAAGATGTTGGTCTGTGTATCATATATACATCTAGTAGTTTACGCCTGCGCGAAGTACAACTAGTGCCACCATTGCTTATTTCTAGTCATTCCGTTGTACGACTCGTTCGCGTCCTTCGCGTGTGTGCTGGTGCTGGTTGTGCCTGATTACCTGATCGAGTGAAATATTGTGCAATGTTACTTATCTTCTTACTACTGATAACACTCACATCCAGCGTTTGACGGTAAGTCATAAGCGGAACAAACCACCTACAAAATTTTATGACCTTGATTTCTTTGTGATTTTAGACATGCCATTCAACAGAAAAGAGATGACAATCACAGTAATCGATTTTGCCAAGTATTATTATTGTAGTTAGAAATTGAATTATTAACAATACATAATGAAAGCATAAAGTTTGTTTATCTTACTGCCTCTACATTGAACTTTCATACACTATACATGTGTATACATTTAACGGATATACCATGGATGTGTATGTATCCATTGTATGTACCATGTATATAATATGCATGTACATTAGACGTCCATATGTACATTCTATGGATATGCCATGGATGTGAAAGTTCGCGACAAACGTACATGCAATGTATATTTTTTTGATGTCTATTTGACATCCATTGGACATTCTTGCTCCATTTGTGGATATACATATCCATTGATTTGATATCCACTGTATGTACAATTGTATATACTTTTGTTATGTAGGAATAACGTCGAAAATATCGAATATCCTGGTTAACGTTATTTACGATAGTGGTAACTACTGCTAGATAAGAACGACTATTTGGATGAGTAAAAATAACATTTATCGTTATTTGACGTTTTATTGTGTTCGGGTATATACATTTATCGTTATTTGACGTTTTAGTTGTGTTCGGGTATAACCTTTAAAGCGCTAAACTATCTTCATTATATTATTGATTATGGATGAAATCTTTGAAAATATTATTGGAAGAGGTCACCCATTCGGTTTTCTTTTTCCACAAGAAAATTGAGTACCATATAACGTTTTAGGTTAAATATGGGTGGAAGCGTGGTAGGTGGAGCATCAAAGGATAGAATTGTACAGTACTTTGCCTTTTGTAATACATTTTCTGTTCCACGCAAAAATAAAGCCACAAATTGTTATCCTTATTCGCCGTAAATAACGAACCTTCATTACCGTTATTGGGAATCATATACCTATTTCTTATTATTATGCATGCTCAAAATAGGACAACAACGAAATTCGTTTTTTTGTGTTTCTCAGCATCGACCACGAGGGTGATTAGCTGTAAATATTTTTGCAACACAAATTATGCATTAGGAGCGCTTGCAGTAGTTATTACAAATGCATTGCATTTTCCAAAATATACCCAGACGTTTAAGAAAGGTAAGCAGTTCCTCTATTTTGCTATGGTCTGTTAAATATTTCTGCATTGTGCCAGGTGGACCATATTCCTCTAGGTAAATAAATATACGGGACATTTTGAGAGGAGATGCCGAATAGTAAAAGTTTCCAGACATTGGGTGCATGTTGATGGGTCCTCTCGGGATAATAAGTATGTATGATATATTGACGTGTATCCCATTCTTAATCGATGCAGACGAACTGCCTTAGATCGCTTCAACGATGTTAGAGCTTTCCACGGTGTTATATTAGGCTTAATTTCCGTTAACTGGGTAGTGCTGATATTCCAATTGTTACCCATGTTTTATGTAGACAATTTTGCTTCCGTTCAGTAAGTTTGATTTGCTTGACGTCAGGTATTGTAAGTCTGGTTGCCTCTTTGGCAGTTTGGTCTGCTATATCATTGCCTAACATGCCTATGTGTCCAGGCGTCCATATAAATGTGACCCTTTGGAATCACTTATTACTTTGTGGACCAGGAGTGCCCTACTCTCTCAATTACTATTCAACAGCCAACTCCGCTCTCTGTTTTAGAGAATTCGTTGTTTCGGGTGGTCCAAAAACTCCCTATTTAATACGTATTTTGAAAATGAGTGTACGATAATGCGTGAGAACTACCTAGACGAGCTACATGGCTTTTTTACAAAACTCTCAGTCTGATACGAAGATATATCTCCTACACGTGCCAACATTTTTGATCACACTTTCCATGAGTTCAAATAAGTTATCACTAAAGATGTTTCAACTTGGCGTATAACGTTTCAATCTCGAGTTTCAAATGCATTTTGTTCGTGTAACTTTCCATCACTGTATCAACACAGTATCTCATAGCGATTTAGAGCATAAAATAACACACAACACAAACCGTGATTTCTAACTGATAACCTCGACTTCAAAAATATGCAACATTTGAATTGAAAACAATTTAAATCAATAAATTATTTTACCAACGTCAAACCCATTGGGATAAGAAAATTTATAGCTATTAATATGATTCGCGGCCTTTGCTCTTGGTATCATACAAGAGCATTAACCCGGCCTATGGGAAACCAGAGACCTCTTCTCTGAATCCACATAGGTAATTCTCAGCAGGCGCGTCCACGCCGCGGGGGTGGGCCCGACTTTTCGATGTCGGTGGCTAAGTTCTGCTGGGGACCCAGTATTGCGGGGTATAACGCAATTCCCTTGCCCAGGGATACGGGTGAAGACCACACCGGCAAGGAAGGCGAAGAAGATGGACTTCAGCACGGCTGACTTGGCGTATGTGGCACCTCATTCCCAGAGGTATACTAGGGAGGGACAGACGAAGTTCCTGAGCTCAGTTTAAGCAATCGTCTAGTGGAAGACAACCATGATTAAAAATCACCTGGTCCTCCATGTCGGGGGTTTAGGCGTTGGACCTGCACTCCACCCTAGTAAAAAAAAGTATTTGCAAAATTTCCCAATATAGCCTCGGAACAGGACGGTTTTAAACGAAGACGAAGACAGGCACGAAAAAGGACAATGAGAATTGCAACATGGAATATACAAGGCATTGCCACAAAGCGACATGAAGTATTCAGAGAAATCAAACGCCTAGACGTGGATATAATTGGCTTAACAGAAACTAAAATGAAGGGACAAGGTACGGAAGAGAAAGATGGTTATGTATATATCTATAGCGGCGTACCAAAAGAACAACGAGCTCAAAGCGGAGTTGCTATTGCCATAAAGTCAAGATTCAAAAAAAGTATAATCAGCTGGGAATATATCAGCGACAGAATCTTGCAATTACAGATGAAGCTAAAAGGCTATTCAGTAGCGATAGTTGTTGTTTATTCACCCAATGACGACGCTGACTTAGCGAAAAAAGATACATTTTATTCACAGCTGACAAAGTCCTTTGAAAACATAGGGAACCGCAAAGAAGTAGTCTTATTAGGAGACTTGAATGCGAGAACAGGGTGGAAAACAAACGACAATATAGTGGGACAATATGGCGAAGACACTTTGAATAATAATGGTGAGAGATTGATTGAATTCTGTCAGCAAAATGATCTAAAGATATTAAACGGCTGGTTTAAGCATAAAGACATTCACAAATATACATGGTTCAAGCCAAGCGTTAACCTCAGATCCATAATAGATTATATTATAATCAAGCAAACCACAAAACTAGTAGTACAAGATATTAGAGCTATGAGAGGCGCAGAATGCGGATCAGACCATTTTCTGCTCATGTCCAAACTCCTGTTTAAGTATACCCACAATATAGAGAAGCAGTCTGACACCGATTCACTGAGAACAACCAACATTCAGTACAATATACAAAGTCTCGATAATAACTCCACTCGTTTTTTGTACCAAATACGGCTGGCAGGAAAACTTGCGGCTATCGAAGAAACAACAGCAGAAGAGATGTACGAAAGAGTTAAAGAAGCTATCCACAAAGCAGCATACGAAGCATTAGGGGAAAAACACATCCAGAAAAGAAATGGAAAACAAGAAGAATGGTGGAACGATACGGTGCAAGAGAAAGTAGAAAATAAGAAAATAGCTTATAGCAAATGGCTGAACACAAAATCAAGCAAAGATTGGCAAGAATATAGAGAAAGAAGGAAGGATGCACAAAGAACAGTAATAAGGGCCAAGAACGAAGCATGGCAACGAACTGGGAAAGAGATAGAAAAAAGCATGGGAAATACACGAGCAAATAAAGCCTGGAAAGTATTAAAAACTATGAGAACACAGAATAAAGATCAGGCAGGCATCAGTCTCATTAGTATGCAGGAATGGGTAGAACATTATAAAGTACTATTAACTGAGGACAGACCTGCGTTCACTGCACACCCACCAGAGATTGAAATTCAGAATGATAACATCCCAACTGTAACCCCTGAAGAAGTGCGTTATGCAACTAATACCATGAAAAACGGTAAAGCACCTGGACCAGGTTCAATTCATATAGAATTGATTAAGGCAGCACCTTCAAAACTTTTCGAGATATTGGCGGTAATATTTGACAAATGCCTTAAGGGCGACGAAGTTCCAAGGGAATGGAAAAAGGCCATTATTACGTCAATATTTAAAAAAGGAAACAGAAGAGATTGTGCAAACTATCGTGGTATTAGTGTGATGCCCTGTGTGGCGAGAATATATGGTCGTATCCTAAAAAACAGAATAGAAGAAGAAGTAACCGAGTCAGAAGAACAAAATGGTTTCAGACCTGGCCGATCCTGCACTGATGGAGTGTTTATTCTTAAAAATTTGCTAGAGAAAACAACCGCAAGAGGACTTGCCACGCACCTTGTATTTGTAGATCTTCAGAAAGCTTATGACACAGTTCCACAAAACAAGTTGTGGACAAGTCTGGTCGATAATGGTGTGTCATTAAACTACGTAAAAGCAATTCAATCGTTTTACAGAGGATGTACGGCAATTGTTAAGAACGGAAATAAGTTATCTGAAGAATTTGAGGTTACCAAAGGTTTACGACAGGGATGTACACTATCCCCTACATTATTTAAGATCTACTTGGAGGAAGCGCTAAAATCTTGGAAAGGTAAATGCAAAGGGATGGGTATCCCCATAGACAATGAGACTTTGTTTACCTTATTTTTCGCTGACGACCAAGTAATCATAGCTGGTGATGAGGCAGATGCTCATTACATGCTGCGTAAGTTAAAAGAAGAATATGGAAAGTGGGGGCTTACGATAAATATGTCTAAGACAGAATACCTGAAAACAGGAGATAATACTGTTGATGACATGCAAGTGGATGGTGATACTGTGAAAGGCTGCCGCAGTTTTAAATACTTGGGAGTGACTCTTTCGTCGAAAGGCAGGAGTATGGAGGACATTAATAATAAAATTGGGCAAGGAAAACGAGCCATAAAACAATTGAACAGCGTCTTGTGGAACAGCAACATATCACGCAGAACAAAACATGTCATATATCACTCCATTATTGAAAGTATCACCACTTATGGCGCAGAGCTGTGGGAACTTACAAAAAGGCAAAAAGACAGATTATTGGCCTTGGAAATGGATTTCTGGAGGCGGAGTTGTGGATTTTCAATGATGGACCATGTTAGAAATGATAGAATCAGAGAGATAATGAATGTCGAAAATACAATTCTCGACACCATAGAAAGGAAGCGGCTACTCTGGTTCGGTCATCTACAGCGCATGCCAAACACAAGATGGCCAAAACGAATATGGCAATGGACTCCACATCAAAGAAGAAAGCGTGGCAGGCCTCCGAGATGTTGGAAAGATGATGTCATGGATGCAATGGCGGCGAGAGGTCTCAGTGAAGGAGACTGGCACGATCGCAACAAATGGAAATTGGGAAGCGAGAGGCGGCGCCAGCCGTAAAAAGACTCGCATATATATATATATATATATATATATATATATATATATATATATATATATATATATATATATATATATATATATATAATATGATTCGCGTATTTCTGCAAATACATAGCAACTATAGATTCGATTTTAATTGAAATAAATACCAGATTGTACATTTTTATCCTGTTTCATCAACTGCGTGTTTAGCAAACAACAATGTTGCAATCTGACGTATAGCACAGTCTCAATAGACCTTTAATAAGGTCTGTCATGCCGCAAAATTACACGACAAAAATGTCTTTCTGTCACTCAACCAATCTAGACGTCTAATCAAAAATGGTATTTAAACACAGTATAGAGAAGCTAATTCCGTTAGACACGTACAAAGAGCAATACTTCGTAGATTATTATTATTATCTGCTTCCATTCCTACAAGAACTGTATTAGTAGAGTGTGTAATAAGCGCTCACTTTTTAGCTTGATTAGAACCATTTTGAACAAGTTTAATTAACTGGTAGTGTCTCTGCCGCAACGGCTTACGGCTAAATCAATCGCACATTCTTACGTAATGGCTAATTAACTGTAACTAGAAAATAATACCAAGTAGGTAATTGTACAGAATAGTAGACATTCCTTAACGTGGTGCCATTGTATGCTGCCTTCGTATCCATCGGAGACCAATCCTATCCACAGACTCGTTAAAGGCAATTCAACTGTTATATCCGAGCGATTTTTTGCTTTCATCGGGGTTCTTTTTGATTTCCATTTACTATAGTTTGACACGTTTTATAATACATATTACCGTGTGAGTCTTTGGACACAACGGTGTGTCGAGTAACGAGGAGCGGAACACTTGTCTAGGATACAGGCTAAAATTTCTCCACCGGCCCTGAACCTATCCCAGAAATTAGAAATTAGTAAGCACCAGGACAGTGTTGATCTGAACAAAAAAAGCGGCACAATCTTGGTTGCAGACAAAAATGTTTATAGCAGCCAAGGACAA
The DNA here is from genome assembly GCA_951848785.1 of Callosobruchus maculatus. Lineage (NCBI taxonomy): Eukaryota > Metazoa > Arthropoda > Insecta > Coleoptera > Chrysomelidae > Callosobruchus > Callosobruchus maculatus. The sequence goes on from CATOUR010000032.1 coordinate 5,561,752, forward strand.
GGGTCGTACGCTATGGCTTTTGAACAATCGCAGGAAATCGCTTAACCTTTTGGTGGGAGTTCTCACAGGCCATTGCCGACTGAGCAGCTATTTATCAGTGGAAAAAGAACCCATCTGCTGCAGTTGTTGAGCAGAAGATGGAAACTACTTCGTTTCACTTCTCTGGCAGGTCCTGTGTCTCGCAAGATTAGAGTTCATATTTGCCACGACGGGGTTTTAAGAGGAAGTCCAGTAGGTTCAACAGAAGGCAGTTTTCTAGGAGACCATGAAGGTTTCTTGTGTTGGTTTCGATGAGTCATCACAAAATGGTCAAACACATAGGATTCAGTCCAATGCTAATACGTTTTGGACCATTTCAGTATCCCTTCAAACACATCTGGTTTTGAATTTGTAAAGATCGTAAGGATTATGTAACATATTCTGTGGCTGTGTCTTTGAGTTGTTGCATTTCATGACTCAGAATTTCCCACACATTTTCGGTAATACCAAAAATCTTGGAGTTAATTTCCTAATATTAAATTTCACGCACATATCTGAGGAACACTATCTGTAATAAACAATCAAATGCCAAGAAGGCACTCACTGAATACAACAAAGCAGTGAGAGAGGCCAAGAAAGGCTCATGGAGAAACTTCTGGAAAGTGTCTTTGCTTGTGCAAAGCTCCAAAGAGTCATGGCCCGTAATCCAACCAATGCTATGGAGATCATACTGCACAGTGCGCATATTTCGGGTTCTAAAGAGATTCGAAATGCTGACACATAGAAAACCGTGTAGAACGGGAAACCCCTCGAGCACTAGCTTCTCGAATGGATTGGGTTTGCGCCAAATCGGTATGGAGGTGCTATCAAATACTTTGAATCATTTAAGGCATCTGGGGTTGAAGGAATCTTTTCGGCCATACTCCTGCAAAGCGCCGATGTAATCGCCCCAAAGCTTGTTTTTTCAGACTAGGCCTGTCCACAAGGGTCAGTCCTGTGTCATGGGATATCTCTAAGGTGATGTTCATTCCAAAACCGGAAAGACCATCTTATGACGCCGCTGGATGTTCAGTGCACACCTACAAAAGCTGAGGATTGAACTGGCAACACCAACAACACTGGGAACAACACTGAAAATTGTTTTACGAAATTGTTCAAGTTGTGGCATCAGGCAGCAAAAAAGTGAGACGCTGCGTCGATCAGGTAAACCCGCGTTCATGTACAGGTTTTTATGATGCAGTGAGATACTCAGTAAACCAGATACTAGTTTAAAAATGGACAGCTATAGGATTATGATTGAGAGTTATTACGTATCAGATATATCAACGTGCGTGTTGTCTTAAAAGGCAATTTTCGGATAGGTCTGCTAAACGTGATTTTTTTAAGCCAATAGGGATTCCTTTATAAAGCTTGGCTTTCCCCTACGGTGTGAGAGTACCACAACAGTGAAGAGCCGGTAAAACCGGTATGGAAAGCAATCAATTGTTCTTTCCTGAACTGTAGCCAACTATAGCTAGAACTGTAAAAAGTCTACTAGGAAATTAGAAATATAAATGCGCAGAAACATTATATAGGCAGATTTGTTAAACGTTTTCTTATTACAATGCTTGTCCCCATTTCACTGAGTACAGGCTCTGAAGTCTCCTCCGAAGTTTTCTAGCTGGTGTATGCTTTGATTGTATACCAACACAAATGCCGATTATGTAGACAAGAGTCAGGTGATAACAAAAAGGACAAGAAACCCTGTATGCAGGCCAGGTTATAATACTGACACACTTTTGGAAAATATTCTAAACTATCAACTTTAACTTTCAAAGTGTTGCAAAATAATAAGAGAAACAATTATAATTGCACAAGCATTCGCTTCTGGACCCCACGATCACTAACCGAAATGAAAAAATAGCAACAGATTTATTTCTTGACACTTATAGTCAGTCTTGAACTGCAATAAATCATCACTGCTTTAAATGGTAGCTACTGCTAGTTATGGCGATAACATTCTTAAAGCTGTCTTGTCAATGGTTATTGAGCGCTGCGCAATGTCAATAAGAGGTTCATAGCACCTTACTAAATATCTGTTGGTTGTTGAACGCTGTCTAAAATCACTGGCTGGCCTGATTTATAAGCTTGATCGGTATTTACTTCATTCCGGTTATAAGCAATTTAAGGTACACTCAAAATAATACCATGAACAAATTTTGATTGATTCGCTTGTCCATTATATCAATCGATATCAAAGTATAGGATTCGAAATTCGAAAACATACAGATACTATAGTACAGCACAGTAATACAAACAAAACAAAAACAAACTATATAATTAGTTGAACTCCAGTATATCATTTCAGTACCAACATTATATGTTAATGGCGAAAAACAAGGATCCTCAACTATTCTGGATGAGTAGTGACAGAGCATAGTCCTTTCATTGTGCTTCACTGACCGATAATAGAAACCTCACCACCCACCTCAGAAGTAGCCAAAACGTTAGTAAAGTTTGTCCTCAACATTTCAACAAAATGAGGTGAATCTGAATTATACTAGTTGGTCGTCTGTACTTAGAGTGGGAGATAGGGCAAATATAGTCAATTAGCCTCTTCACTAAAACTGAAAACATCAGGACCCTGATGTTTTTAATAGAGTGGTAATGTATATTCTGATATACAGGGTATTCATTTGAAATTTCCCACCATGGATTTCTTGAAAACCACTGTTTAAAAGAAAAAACGCCGAGACACGTAAAGAGATTTGTCGAGGGGATAACTTTTTAACCAAAACCTACTTCCCTCTTTGTAGCGCCTCGCCTGCCTCCCAGGGCCCCTTAAAAATTTTAAATGACAAGGGGTATCGAGTAATAGCTTGTTTCAAAGGTATGTCAAAGCCCTTTATTTTGATGTTACATTTTTTAAAATCGGTCGATTCGTTTTCGAGTAAACTAGATAAATCTTTATGTATCTTAATTTGTTCAAAACAAAAAGGCACAAAAATACCACTTTTTATTGCAGTAAATAGTAAAATTGTTGCCCGTTATTGGCCAAGCAATAAAATAGGCAATGTTCAAATTCCTAGCAATACAGTAAGTTAGAACAAAAGTCTAATGGCGTCAAATCAGGAGATCTAGAAGGCCATTCTATAGGCACCTTGCGCCCTATCACTTTATCTGGAATTTATCTGGAAATGCGTCGTTTATTCATTGCCGAACCAGACGAACATATACATAAGGAGCGCCAAGTTGCTGAGAATTGACTTGAGCCTCATGAAGTATAGGGCTTCCATACTCTACGATTTGTTTTTCAATACTTTCAGTGATAAGCGGATTGATAGTATTTTTCAACATATCCAAATGAGTGTCTCCATTTAAAATTCCGTTATTCAACAATGGCCCAATCACTTTGTTTCCCAAAATGCCTGGCCATACATTATCTTTTTGGGGGTATTGGGTACGCTTTTCTACAGAGGCATGATGATTTTTATTGCCCCAAAATATGGATACATCAGTGCAGCAGATATTCTTCTCCTTCGTGTCGATTTGTTGCAGCTCGAACACTGTCCAGTTGATTTTCTTTTAACAAAAAGTTATAGCTAAGGCTCCGACACACCAAGCTGCTGTTCCATTACCCAGTGACTACTTCTCACACCGTGAGGTGAGCAATCACTGCGCCCTAAGTAGATGAAGCACTGCCTTCTGCATTCTGCTGGCTAATGTTTGTTTGTTTGTTTGTTGCTTATTTGTTTGTTTATTTGCTATTCGGATACATCAAATGTACATTAGCACGTCAAAATTATGTAAAAGTAATACTTATAAATATAGAGAATGTAGGAAAACGAATAGGTACATAAAGCACATCACATAACACATTACAAATACTATTTAAAATGATTTAACAATATAGCCGCAGTAGCAAAATTAAACAGGTATTGCTCACTAAAGATTGTCTTCTAAAAATTCTTTGATGCGTTAGTCACAAACAGATCGGTGATCTGTTTCTTATATGATTTAATTGAAGAGGATGATTTTATTGCAGACGGTAGTTTATTACAGAAAGTGATGCAGTTGTAAAGTGGCGATTTTTTTAAATGCTCTGTTCTATGCTTAGGGATTTGTATAAGATTGCGGTGTCTAGTATTGCGATTGTGGTTTGTAAGATGTTTTTGAAAATCTTCCCAATGCAATCTTATAAACACGAGACAGTGTAGGATGTAAATGGAGGGCAAAGTTAATGAATGTTCCTTTATGTATGTTTTGCGCAACCACATGGCACCTAGGGATCCAATGGCCATAATCAGCAGACTTACAATGTAGTCGGTCCAAAACTTGCGAAGTTATCCGAGCAACACCTGATACTTGGTCCACAAATTAAGATACATAAAGATTTTTTTAATTTTCTCAAAAACGTTTCGATCAATTTAAAAAAATCAAACGTCAGATTAAAGTAATTCGACATGATTTTAAAACAAGCTATTAATCGATACCCGTTGTCATTCAAAATTTTTAAGGGGATGCCCCGAGGGGGCAGAGGGTACCGAGCTACGAGGAATTGATTAAAGAGTTGTCCCCCTTAACAGATCTTTCGACGTGTCTCGGCGTTTTTTCATTTACTCAGTGATTTTCGATAAATCCGCGGTGGGATGTTTTCAAATGAACACCCTGTATAAGATCACACTAACGCTGCTGATGAATAATTATAAACTGTCAAAGTAAATTCCACCAATGTAACGGTTACAGCTACCATTTGTAAACGATTATATCATCGGTGGTATAACTGGTAACAAAAGGCTGATTCGATTACATCCCACTTCATAAAATGAGCTTATCAGATACGCTACTGAAACTAGTCACCGGAGCTTTTATATCTTTATATTTATGCTTAGAAAGAGTCGAGTGAGTTCCCATGAACATGTGTATAAATAAATTATTTTTCAAGGTTCAACGTGCTTTTAACTTATACGGGTATTTTATTATGCCATCCACCATCAAATCGAGATATGCCAATAAAATTAACCTCCCTCATTCAACCCATCTAGATATTCGTTTTACTGAATTATGTGTGTTCGGTATAATATCTAATGTCTCTATTAACGATTTAATTAAAGCATTACTAAGATGATCACGCTTCATTTACTGCCATTAATGTGCACTATGTCTGTATTATTATACACGTTAAAGGGTGACCTCGAGGGTGACACCACAACCTATACATGTACCAGCAACGCAACTCTTTACAATTGAGTTTATGATTTTTTTATAAATGGAAAGATCATATATAAGTTTTATAACAAAACTATTTCTTTATTTTATATACGCAATAATTTAAAATTTATATCAACATAAAAATTAATTTTTGAATCCAGTACCGAAAACAGGCCGACTGCTCCAGAACAAAACCTTGCGCGTGTGACGTCATAATGTTAGTTTTCACCGATTACAGTTTATACGGACATAACAGGTACAGTGTTTGGATCTATTAAATTCTGTTGTCATTGTTAAATACTTAAATATTTATTGAAAATGTCGAACCTCAAATATTATGGTTATTATTTTGTGCTATTATGTACGAATACTGCGAAAACAGCTCCTGTTTTTTTAATGTTCTCAAGATGAAAAATATCGAAACAAATGGTTTAAGGCAGTGCACCGATATAATCCAAAAACAAAATCGATTTTTTTTTTTGTTGTGGACACTACTTCGATGTAAGCCTAGGTATTTCACATCACCATTGTTATTAATTATTATTTACGTAAAAATACTTAAATACAAAAAGGAAGCCTCAAAAAAGTTATCGTTATTGTTTTGTGTTGTTATGTACGAATACTATGAAAACAGTTTCTGACGAAGATTAAAAATATCGAAGCAGAAGTTTTCAGGTAGCACCAAGATAATCCGAAAAGAAAATCGTATTTTGTTTTGTTATACTATTCTAAGGGCCGATTATCAACATGCATATTTTGACGAGGGTTCTGACAAACAGTTTCTATTGGATGTTGTCTGACGAAAGGATCTTATTTTGGATATTGAGGGCTATAGTTAAGTATCATCCAATGGAATTTTATCATTGTTGAAAACAAAACGTCAACACTAGATGGCACATTTGTCAAAAATATTTTCGAATTTATGTTTAAAAAAACATTGTATGAAAATAAACTTATAATGATTGAAAAAACTTGAAGTGTAAATGAATGTATAATTGCCAATTGCGATAGGTTGTAACAATATCATGAAAATAGAACTCCAGGACTTGCATACTTGCTATGGACCTTTATTATGTATACAAATATTCACAGAAAACAATCAAATTATCCCCTTCAAAAGCATCACAAAATGCGAATTTTGCTCCTCACGGTTTATTTGAAAAACTTTTGACACATAACCTAACACATACACAAAACAAACAGGCTCGGACGGTATAACGGATCACGGTCACGATTGAACTTGGGAAATACTACAGAAATAGTCTGTGGATCGTCTCGTGATATAGTGCGCCATGGTCAGAGATCGAGTTTTAACATTATGACGTCACAACTATGTTGACCAATCCTGGCGCGTTCATGGTCATGTGATATTGTTTTATCAATTTTTAATTGTTTATAATTAAATGAAACATTTTAAAATTTTTCGCATATAATATTACTAACAATATATTTTTAAAATATATAAAAAAATCTTTTTTTTTCTAAATGGCAATTATGGGGTTTCGTGACTAGCGACCACTCCAGTCTCGTTCAGACTATGAGTGAGAAAACCGTTCGTTTCAAATTTTGTGATACGAAAGCATACGAAGCAGAACTAATAATATTTTTCAACCATTCGTCAATTGATTGCAATACGTTCATCCCCAATCAGATTCTCGCTGCAGTTTTAAATAAACAGACATAGAAATAATTTAGACGAATTAATTAAAAATGTCGTAACATCCAGCCGAAGTCATAAAATGATTGATGATGATGATATGATGCCTCGATAAGGAGTTTGAGAACGTAGGAGGCTAAATTTTTATAGACTTAATTCACAAATCTGCAATGCTTAGCACATAACCACGATTGTTGGCTGATAGTATGACTAAACATTGAAAAGTTGGAATTGTCTATGCAACCAAAAGTGTGCCGTCCTTTGGACATACCCCCAAAAACTGAGATTGTCATGTGTTGTCATATTCTCAGATCTCAGTTTTATATAATGGATAATAAATCCCTACTTCTAGAAAATTATGATTTACGTCAGAGATCGGAAACTGTAATATTGATTTTTTTGGCACGGTATTTCTACCTAGTGGTTTCCAATCGCTGTTTTAGCTGTTCTCGCTACAAAATGCAGACTGGCGTATGTAAAAATATTTAACAGTCAAGAGAATTTTTGCGGATTGAAATTATTGTTCCCTGGTTGAGCGCTTTATGCATTTTGACGAGGCTGCAAAAACGAGCTGCAAAAAATCAATCTATGGCATATCCTCAATATGCATTCATGTAAACGCATGTACATACATAAATATCGGTGTACTTGTTAACATCCCCAAAAAAAAGTAGCTGCATATTTTGATATTGTACGAAAAATATATGAATCTATGAATATGACGGAGGTTACAATACATGGATGCAAAAGAGTTTTGGGAATATACCATAATATTCAGCCACACAAAAAGTACTAGCCTTTCTACTATAAAATTGATGTTTTGATCTGGGTGAACCTTTGATGGGATATTATTGCTGATAAAGGGACGAATAACATTTTTTAGAACAGATTCATTAGCCACTACGCAAAGGAGCAAAAATACGAGTATCTAACACATAAGAACATTCCAACGTCAATTTTATGTCATTTTCCTATTATTCAAAATTCATGATTGCCGTATTGTGTAAGGCTTTCTAGGCCATGGCCCGATGAATTGTTGTTGGTTCTTGGCTTGTTCGGCCGGCGTGGGAAACTATTCCTCGGAACACGCCGAACAGATAAAACCTGCTGAGGATGCCAACCAGTCGTGTTAGCGAAACCTCAAGCAGCGCCGACGCCAAGGCGATGGAATGTGTCGAGGTCGGCCGAACCGCCCAAGAATCAATAGTTCATCATAAAAGGCAGTCAAAAACCAAAAAGAAGGAGTAGATGTTAGAGGCTGTCAAAACAGAACACTAGCTGTTAGCCCTGTTGATAATACATGTGTAATTCTGATCCCTGCGAATGTAACACTGAAAGTTCTGGTTTGATTGTAATGAAATGTTGACACCTAGGCATTACGGTGTGGCTAGGAAGATAAATAATTAGTGCATTCCAATTCTTACTGGCGCGTAAAGACGGAAAGGACGGGCAACACAGTGGGTGAAATGTTTGAAAAGTGTGCGCATTTGATTGGTACAGTAAAAATCAATGGGAAACAGCCATACGATAATTGGGAAGATTAGTGATCAGCAAAGTAAACTTTCTGGTTTAAACCAGTGTGTAGTTAAATTGTTGGAATGGAAACTAAGTCAAGACGAACATAAATTATTGAAATATTCTGGGCATTGCATATTGTTAGTTTTTCATAGTCTATGCAGAAAGCAACTATATCCCCTAATTTCCTTGACACGTGATATTCTCGTAACAAAAAAATGCCAAACGAAAACTGAGTGTAATGTTTGAAGGTACTACAGGGTCTATCATACCATCCTTTCAAAACTTTTTTTGTACTTGAACCCTTAAAACTCACCCCCAACTTTGTTTTTTCAAATAGCACCTAATAGTTTTTTTCTACACAAATTAAGTGTCCTTATTTTAATTAAAATCTTGCAGTACCTTTGATTTCATACAAAAAGCGGTTTTTTTCGTAAAGTGATAAGCATAAAATAAATAAAATAAACGAATAAGAAATTGTTTGTCACGTAATATTTTCGTAAGAAAAACAGATAAAAAAGTGGAACTTCCAAGGGAACAGAATTACCTATCATACAGTGCTTTCGAAACATTTTTTTCACTTCAACCCCTAAAATTTATCCACTACTTTTTTGCCAAATAGCACCATACATTAATGAGATCATTATTTTATTCAATATCTTGTAGTGCCTTTGACTTCATACACAAACCAATTGTTTTTTCGTGAAGTCATTAACATAAGATAAATAAAATGAGCATTTGTTTGAGGCGTAATATTTTCATAATAAAAAAGCATAAACAAGACATTTGTTTTCAAAAGCATGTATTATAGGTCATTCAGTACCCTTCAAAAATCCAGTTAATTTTACTTTTATCCATTTTTTTGCGTCAAACAAATTCTCATTTCATTTATATTATGCTTATGATTTTTCGAAAAAATAAGCTTGCATATAAAATCAAAGGTACTGCAAGATTTTAAATAATATAAGGACTTAATTTGTGTAGAAAAAACCATGTGGTCCTATTTAAAAAAGAAAAGTTGAGGGTGAGTTTTAAGGGTTGAAGAACAAAAAAAATGTTTTAAAAACATGGTATGATAGACCCTATAGTACTTTCAAAAATTCCACTCAGTTTTCGTTCGAACTTTTTGTTGTTACGAGAATATCACGTGTCAAGAAAGTTCAGGGATATTCTTATAGTCTAGCCATCTTCTACCATCAGCTTAAGGGGTCTGGGTACACACATTATTTATGCATAAGTATTTGCCATGGAAAACACGGATTCCCATTTCGAACAGAACTCACTTGTTTTTCAAACTACATACATCAGAAAGTGGTAGTTAGGACCTTTGTGAATGACATCTCAGAGCAATTTCTTCAAAAAAGTTTTTTAGTGTGCAGAAAAACTCGCAATGCAAAATTATACATTCTCCAAGCGTCTGTAAATTAAACAACCAAACACGATATTAAAACAAGGCCACCGAAGTGACATAGCGCAAACTTTCTTCTTCAATTTGCTTTTTGAATCATTACTGTAAGTTTAAAGGCACCGTCAGGATCTTCTAAGTGCGAAATTCATTTTTATGACTATCTTTGGACCTTACCTTTAGACCTTTTCACCCTTCTTTGGACTTCCGGACTTACCTCCCCTCATTTAAGTAACACATACTGGAGAAAGGGAACAGGCGGCCACGCTTCCTCGCGAACACGGGAATATATATTGTCTTGGATTCCCAATTTCGCGCGCTATACCCTAAACCGTTAAGGATTAATTATACGGGTTAGGTAAGTGTTAAGGTTGGACCCAGTGGTAGTCTCGTAGTAGTGCCCTGAGAATGTCCCGTGTAATCGAGGAAAGGTCAATGTTTAACGCAAATCAAACACAGATTGCGTCCTGAATTGAACAATAGTGACAATGTGAGAGCAGGCGACAGAAAAGATCTGCCTGTGCGCCATCTGGCACCCTAAGGTAACGGCAAACCAAAGAAAACCGCTGCTAAACAGCAGCAGACTTCTTGGTGGAACGCCACGGCGCGTTCGCTTGGCCACCAGAAGAGCGCGGTTCTATATGCTGCTGCATATGAAAGCCGATGTTCGAGGGTTGCTCTATATCTCCGTCAATCCACCAGTACGCATACAGCGATCATCAGTGCGCCATAGGTCGATTGACGGAGATAGAGAGTATCAGAATTTTCATGTCTACCAGACATGTGAAGCATGTGAGAGCAGGCGACAGAAAAGATTTGCCTGTGCGCCGTCTGGCAGCCAAAGGTAACGGCAAACCTCGTACAATAGTGACAATGCCCGTGGAGATTTTCAAACCAAGATTCCTACCAATTTAAATGGGGTTGTCAAAGGACATGTTTACGCTTATAGCTTGTTCTATCTGATTGGAGAATATCAATCCCAATATTGAGGATACTTACGTAGGCATACCTCGCCGTTTACCCGCTGCTTTCAGCATGCACTTGGCTCATCGAACTGTGTAACTAATGAATGGCGGAGCCTAGCGGTAAACCTCGGGCTTCCGGCAATCGGCGATATCGCGCAAACAACACACACCAGCAGAACTGGCCATTGCAGGCCGTGTCGCCGCTCCAAGTGTCCCAGCATCGGGGAAACCGCATTATGCTCGCATCCTCGTGCGGCTCAGCCGCAGCCCTCAGATTCCCGAAGCATTAATTCATCCGCAACCAGAATATTAATGTAGCGTTGTTATACGGCATTAAGGGGATTTCCGATTCGTAGATCAATGTTTACGGTGGTGCATTAGGTACACATGCACACCGACACATCTGCATATATGTAAATCACACCTTTTGTCAATAGATAGGTATAAGTAATGTTTAGGCATTGATTAGAGCAAACGCGCCGACATCGCTCGTCTGACATTCACGTTGCTGAATCAACAAAAAGCTTGATCTATTTGAATATCATTGTATATGTATAACCGTAAGCGTATGCATAGGGTCACAGAAGACCCTATAGCCTACGTCACGATTAGAGAAAAATTGGTGTATAGTATAATAGTAGTAATATAATAATAGTTTATTGGTGCTAGTGCACTGATGTACTTACACAGGTCAGATCAGGAAATAAGAAAAGATAATAAAAGCAGGTCACCAATAAACTACAGTAATAAGCAGGAATAAAAACTATGAAAAAAAGTCACGATCAAACAAACACTGAGCACATACGAACAAATTAAAATGTAATAGACAGCGTAAGTGATTTCAATGCGATTCTTTCTTACCCCCCCCCCCCCACCATACATAAGGTACGGGAAAAACTAAAACAAAGACTGATACTAGAAATTATGATTGAAAAACTTGTCCACATTTTAAAAAGCACTTGATAATAGAATAGCTTTTATAGTTTCTTTAAGCTCCTTATCATTGAGTGACTGAATTATTTTAGGTAAGGTAAGGTATAGTAACAACATTCGAGATATGAACGAATGAGAGAGAGAGAGAGAGGCCCTCATCGCAAAGGTGAGGATGGCCTTGAGTCCTGCTCATCTTAATCCTCAGGTTCAAGAACTCTTGAACCTAGTATGGTATGCCTGTGCTACTCAAGGGCTTCACAACGACATAAAGAATGTGTTCCGTGGACCTTCCTCCTTGCCACAGCATGTACAAGTCGGGTGGCTTGCCACCCCCATCACATACAAGTGACGTTTGAAGATGTTATGGCCAGATAGCAGACCAACAAGTAGCCTTACTGACTGACTCGGCACCCATATAAGTGACACCTGATGTCTTGCCGAAATGTCATCCAAGACCTTTCTACATTGCAGAATAAGCCTTGATGCAAACTTACAAGCACTCAATGCTTTTAATGTTGCCTGGCTGTCAGAGCAGAAGGTGATCTGGCTCCTAGGCCCCTAAATTTCATGAATACGAAAGGCACGTTCGAGATGTACACGGCAGTAAATTTTATGTATCTAATCTCTCACAAAGTTAATCTCCTTTACTGACCAGAAAGATTTATTATACAACACACAAACGTAGTTGCCTCATCAGAAGAACTAGTTAGCACAATCCTCAGCTGATGCCTAGATGAAGCCTGTTGATCATCCTCAAGAACGGGAATGTTAAAGAAGTCTCCAGAGTACCATTATAATTTACTCACCACACAATCGTCGAGAATAAGTACCACCAACAACCTGGGTCAAATACCTCGTAAGGTTGTTATTAATTATAAGTTCAGGAAGGTCACTCACACAAAAGTACATACATACATTCGTTCATTCACAAGTGAAGACTGAATCAGCAACACCAAGAGCTGTACGACAACAGAAGCCAAACAGCTCATCAGGTCGGACTCTCCAACACCTCGATATGAGCCGATTTTAATTTGTAGTTTCCAAATGACATCAATTTTAGAATGAAGCAATACATTACTTGTCAATAATATTGTATGGGTTTTGTTGCATCGAACAAATAAGTAATATGTAGCTACTTGTGTTTAACTGCAGATTCTAGCAACCTCTTGACAGCCCAGTGAAATCACCGTCACAGAAGTCATGTTGGGCACCGTGTTTGAAGCGGATGAAGCGACCCTAAAGGTCCTTTGGGATGCGAACAAACAGACGTCGAGACGCCTTTCTGCCCCATTCCCCCATCTCGTTTCCTACCTCCTCGCACCTTACCAAATTTTCACCTTTCAATGCATTGGCGTTTCTGTGCAAATAGAACCGTGCGTAGAAAAGCAAAGAAATTGTAGACAACACTTGCTGACAAAAAATGCGTACGTGGATGCGCAAGAAGTCTATACTGCCGTCCTAAGCCAAAAGGACGTATGTCAAATTTTACATATTTAGTTTTCTAGGGATTTCAAATACAGGGCTCAACCTATTCTCTTAACAAAAAAACCGTATCTCAACTCCTTAGTGTTTAAAAATGACTAAAATATTTAGACGTATCCCAAGAAAATTGGTATTTCTAATCAAAATAGAAATATCAATTTCCCAAGCAAAACGGACGATTCTCAAAAATACGTCTGATTAGTTTAGGATAATAGACATTTTATAAGCTGAGCTCGCACAGCGCGCTTTGATACGTATAAATTATTTGACGCTTTTATACCAAAGTCGTTTTTTTGCATTTGCAGTTTATATTGTTAATTCTGTCGAAATCATCATTAAAAACAATTAGAACTTGGACACAGTGGATACACCGAGTACTGTCAAAATTATGAAAACGTCAAAATTTGCTACCTAGAAATTATTCTAAAAATTACGAAATATTGAGTTAAATATACGACTGTAAACATTCTGGCTTCCAGTGCACATTCCTATGAGTGAACAACAATAGAACAGACAAAAATTAGCGGCATATTGGTAAACCATAAAGTGCAGATTATACGAGAGTGCAAGTAGAAGATTGAATGGACCAGAAGCAATGAGTACTTGTTTTAACTAAATTTAGTATGTGCTGTATTTAGCCAATACTACATACAATAACGGCTGTATCTGTATATATCATGGAATATGTACAAATAAACATAAACATTTACGGCTGCCAATTCTTTCCACCAGAAGGTTGAGTTGTCGATGAAAAAAATGGGTAACAAATTTTACGTCTTTCAGACTCACGCTATAAAACAAGCTTCATACCAAACTGAAGTTCTGCCGATAAAGATACAGCATTTTTTATTTGGGAGGATTACTCCTCGCAATATAAATTGAATCGTCTTAGCCTCTATATCAATGAAATGGTTCAAGTGTATGCCCATATAAATATAAGGGTTCTCATATGATGACATATCGAAATTACTTTGATCCATCAATTAATTGAAACCCATTTCCTTAGTGCTACAATCACGGAAAATAAAATATTCACTCCTCCAAAACGACAAAGAAGTTTTCTTAGAATTCCTGCTGATATGAACCTAGAAATAAAAAAAATCTCAGCGGTGTTATGAACAGTTGGGAACAGCTTCGCAGGTGACTGCCAACTGAACGGATTACCTTTTTTGTTAGGTTATGTTAAATTTAATATTTTGTAATAGCAATAAACCTTCTTTCAATATGTATGTCGTCAAAATTCTATTATTAAATTCTTCTTCCTTTACCACCATGTTTTTTAAATGAAAATTGTATAGAGACGTCTCATTGAAATAGTGAATTAAAAACTGAAATGTTGTCATTATTTCTCGTAACTAATAACAAATGCCAAAAAATAATACAAAGGTGAATCTTTTATCAAAAAACGGATAAAGTGTAATACGAGTATCTCAAAAAGGATTTGTTGAGATACTCTTTTTTGGCTTACAACGGCAGTATAATTAGCAAGTGTGGACGGAATTGTAGAGGCAGCAGTTCTATAGATCTAAGAATAATACTTGAGGCCGTTGGGTGGTAAGAAGTATCTTCTGGCCCACAATTAGTGCTTCTCCCCAGCAACTATTGCAGATGATGAAACATGTGCATGCCACGGATTTGATCGTAAAACATTATTTTGTTGAATCGTTTATTTTTATTATTATATTTATTTATTTATTAAGTGTAAATATATACTATGACTTGTGTAGATCTATTTATTCTATCCATCAATGTATGATTTTGCCAACTTTGCCTTGCCTCTTCTAACCCAGTCCGATTTCGTTGGAAATCACCGACACATATTTCTCCCATTAAGACGTAACCGTAACTCAGAGTTGCTGTTACAAAAAGAATGAGAGGCGCGCTCTTACGGTCGGGCGAGTGCTTCACGTAATTCTTCCGGTATGCCCCGGAGGCAAAGTTTCCGGTCAAGTCGCGCACGCGGCATGAGGCATGCGACAAGACCGTCAGGGAACTTCCGCTGTAAGTGGCTAATAAATCAACGGCTCATAAAACGGACCCATAATCCTTCATCATTCCAACTTCCAGCCGAAAATTAGCTCTCGACCCCGCTCCCCTTAAAAAGTTCCGATAACCCCCATCAAGACACGCCAACAGTATATATATGCATAGCGTGACGTTGCCGTGTACTCCGTAAGCAGCGAGAAACAGTTTTAGACTACACAATTTCTTGAACAAAATTTGGATAAATAAATCATGGGATAATATAGATTGTCTACTGTCAGTAAGTTCAGTGTTGTTGGCTTCGTATACAGGGTTACTGGTAACTGGACCACTTTCCTGCAAGAGGCGATAGAGGGACTCAAATGTAATAGATTTAACCCCCCATACGTAATTCCGAAAACCGATAGTTTTCGAGATAATTAACATTTAATGTTTTTTCGATCAAATGTCCAAATTTCCACACTAGATCCTAAACTAAGAAGAAAACCTGTGGTTGATTCTGATAATTTTTATTTTAGTATTTAACTAACACATACACAAAGCTAACTTAGTATTAAAATGTTTCAAAATGCTAAACAGTTCCAAACTAAATACAAATATTTAAAAAATAATCAACAAAATTACGTTCACCGTGAAAGAAAATTATCTAGCTCAAAAAAAAATTATACAAGCGGTTGAACAAATCGCTAGAAAAACTTTCCTACCTAACAACCTTTTCAGAAAGATTATAAACAGCAATGAATAAAAATCACCTATTCAAAAAGAACGAACGGCAGTACAATCATTATTGATAACTCAGTTACATACTAGAATGTTTGCAAATGCGGTCGATGATTTTATCCAAGTAAAACAAATTAAATCCACTCAAAGTTTCTAGAGATCTTGCTCAATGTAATGCCCTTGATTTTGGATACAAGTACGGATCCGCTTCCTCACTTCGGTTTTTGTAACTCGTGTTGAAAAAGTTCGTTTCATCTCCTCCGCCGCATTGATAATTTTATGCCTTAGTTCGTCAGCAGTATTAACTGGAGTCTGGAGTCTCCTCGTAAACCAATGCCTTCATGTGACCCCAGACGTAAAAATCAAGAGGTGTCAGATTTGGGCTCCGCGCAGGCCATGGTATGGGTTCACCCCTCCCTATCCGTTTGTTAGGGTATGTGTTGTCCAACAACTGCCGAATTGTCATACGGTAATGTGCTGGACCACCATCATGCTGGAATATCATATTGTTGATGATTCTGTATTATATTGATAAATTTTGTTAAATAGTTACTTGTGGTTGTACTGTCATTTTTGTCCTTGGAATAGGCCCTCAGATAAGGAAGTTTTTAAAGTAATTTGTTTGACTGGTTGTGTATCTTTTTTTGAGCTAGACAATTTTCTTTCGCGGTGAATGTAAAAATTTTGTTCTTTATTTTTTAAATAATTATTGTATGTAGTTTGAAACTGTATTTTTACACATTTAAATACTAAATTAGATTTGCGTATGTGTCAGTAAAAAACTAAATTGGAAATTACTAAAATCGACAGCAGGGTTTTTTCTAAATTTGGGATGTAGTGTGGAAATTTGGAAATATCGTTGAAAATTATTAAATATTAATTATCTCGAAAACTATCGGTTTTCGGAATTACATATGGGGGGTTAAATCTATTGCATTTGAGTCCCTCTATCACTTTCTGCAGGAAAGTGGTCGAGTTACCAGTAACCCTGTATAGGTTCCAGGATATTCAAAAATGGACAGCTTTCCAATTAAAATTAAGTACAAGGCTGGTTGAGAAAATCTTGGGCGGTCTATTAAGAGGTAAAATATCAAAGGTATCAAAAAAATTAACGAATGTTTGATGGTTTTAAGTGTAGTATACTGGGCAGCGAACATTTTAATACGGTCTTGGTCAATATGTCGTGGTGCACCTAAGTTGCATTTTTGAAATTGTGTAGCCTGTATGTTCTTGGATAATACAATTTTTTCATGAGTTTCTAGGATGGTAAATAAAACATAGAATAATGAACAGTTATTTATATGTATATTGTTTTTGTGTACTATAAGTATATAGTCTAGTAGTCATCTTATAAACCCTTTAACTTGGAAACGGTTCAGTTTAGGCACATTATATTTCATTTTCAAGTTTTGCTAAATTAAGACTAAGAGGCAGGATTTAAATGTTACTACAGAACGTTCAATTTAGAAAAAAAAATAGGTTTGAAGCATTACAACTTTACAGCCAACTCTGAATTACTGAAATTGTCTTCTTAGTAGATGGTCACAAACTCTAAAGGACTTCTTCCGAATATGGTATAGTTACCATATTTCGTGCCCACATGTCGGGCTCTCAAATCAAGGTGCTACCAGAAAACGCCGGAAAAAGAACCGACTGGCAGCGGGATTCGAACCCGCGTCTCCGAAATTCTGGTAAGAACGCCGGACTAGACCAGACTAGTTCAAATACATCAAAACAACATATTACGAGTGTGAAATTCAACAGTTGTTACTGGATTTTTTGCCTCAGAAACCATAACAGCTTGACGCCTTTTTTTGCTGAATGACTTGCAAAAACTGACTCAGTATTCATTATAAGGTCTGTTTTTACAGTAATCACAAACTAGTCAGCGTCAATTTGATTGACCAGTACTAGTCAGAAATAGTTTGACAACTGCAATGGCGAATACTGATTGGCTCTGACTGGTTTGTGATTCTCTGTAAAAACAGACCTATAGTCTAGCGATGGGGGCAAGATTAGTTGAACTGTACTGCTATCTATGAATCTATTGTCCAACTATTAGACAAGCTTTTGTCATAGACCACCAAGAGTACACAACTCGTAAGGGTAGCCCAATGCTTCTGACTATATACTGATACAGAGTTTATCCATAAAAGTTTGACATACTTATAAAATTTTTTGATACACATTGTAGCTAAAATGATAACCATATTGCCGCTTTCCAAACCATTTTTTCTCAAAACGAACTCGTATTGTAGCTAGCTAGATGCTACCTAACATAATGAAATACAGAAAAGATTTTGAAAACGGTTAGTTTTTATAGAGTTTATTGATTTGCTATAAAAAACTCGCTTTCAGATATATGAACAGTTATTGCAGAGCATTTCTTCAGAAAGTATTAACCTGTGACAACATCGTCAACCAGTGAAGGTAACGACGATCGTCTATAGAATCCGGAGGCGAAGTTGGCAAGTTATTCGCCTTTAGCGAAACCGAGCTCCTCAGGTATCTAGATCTGGCGAAAAGCGGTGCATGAGGATGGTTAGAGAAGCAGGAGAGAGCGGGAAAAGAGGGGGTAGTGGGTGGCGGGGTTAAACGTGCCCAGCGCCGCTTGGAGGTGTTTCCAGCGACACCGGATTTCTCTGCCCTTCGGAGGTGACGACTGAAATTTTTTATTCGGAGTCTGGAGAACGCTATCCGCTCTACAGGGAGCAAATAATATACTGTATAATTACATCGTATATACTTTGTTGGATGATTTAGATCGCGTTCCAGACTGGTGTGTGAGAAATCGTCTCCCAGTTAATGTTAGCAAATGTAAATCGATATTTTTTATCAATACAACATCAGTAATCAAGAGTTACCGATTTTTACAGGGAATAGGGATCTTGGAGTTATTTCGACAAATCACTGAGTTACAACCCATACACAAACGAACAGATCGCTGTAACCTCTACAAAGCTTGATCTAAAAGTTACTAAAATTCTTATCAATGCGTGTGTTCTATCCAAACTTGAATATGGAACACTAGTGTCGACTCCGTATTATATCACATCTTGTGCAACTGGTACACCTTATGAGGCACGACAACAACACAACAATCAGGCACAACTTTATCAGCTTGGAAAGCATACGCATTCGTATTCAAACTGCTCAACAATATTCTCGACTGCCCAGAACTTTTAGAGTGTCTCTAGCTGAATTGCCCAAAGTTCAGCACAAGAAATACATATACATTTTATTTAAATATTCCCAAAACTAATCTACTGCTCTTTTCTCCAATGTATTCAACGTGCAGTGCTGTAAGTACTAGCGCTTCTGTGCGCTCATATACCACACGCTGGTTCTGACCCGAAAAAACTAATTTGCAATAAGCAAAGTGCACTCCCTAGCCCAGATAATCCCACATGTCTTCAGGATCGAAAAACAAACCGTAAGAAAGTTTATCTTCCATTTAAGTTTTATTGATCGGCCAATTGGCGATGGAACAAAATACAATACCTGATTTGGCTATACAGATTTAATACACATTTCTGCTACTAGTGGAAAACATTTAGGTCAAAGTGAATTAGAAAAACAATGAAACTATAGTGAGTCCACAGTCAAGGCAGACTAAAACAATATCACAACTCGAGCGTGATCACAAGACGTGTGACATGCTATTCTAGCGGCTCTTATTGGATAAACCATGTAGCGAGCCATGACCGAACTCCACTAGAGCTAAGTTGCATCCGGGCATTTACAATCTATTTCACGTAAGAAGATAAGAGTGACGTCACACAATTGATGGCGTGTCAGCGTAGACAACATGGCAGATGACATTTCTTACAGCCAGAGGCGTAATAATTCTTTGCTCAATTCCCATTTAAATAATAGTATAATGAAAAACTATACTGCATTCACTGAAGGAAAGGAGTAAAAAATTATTTTAAACCCATATTTTGGAGCTTTACTCGGATAAATCGAACTTAATTTTTCTGTTTATAATAACATCACCGCTCTCAGTATGCAGTTTTGTAGACGGTGTGCATATAACTCTTGACCATACAGTAAAAATTTACATATATTGTGCATGATCTGTTCGGTGGATAAGGTATAGTACCTTACTTCAAAACATATGTCTTCGGAGACATTGAACTTAGGTAAATCGTAAAACCACATAAAATCAAAAACAAACCGCACACAAATGGTTACCAAAGGAGGTTCAATCCACGCTACTGCATGACAGCCAACCAGCTGGTTATGCGTATACTGCGCATCTATACTTAACTATGGCGTCACTAGTATATTTAAAGTTGAAATCGACCGTATGTTGTGATCATTGCAATAATTTCAAACTTCAAGATAAACTTTTTTGCTAATATATGCAAACTGGTTTTTCGCTTAGTTAGGTCAGCTACGATCTGCACGATGCTGGAATCATTAAATGATTACATAATGGTTCTAAATGCGATCCTTCGCAATACGGCAGCTTCTGTTATCTTCTTTTCCTTCACCTAAGGTTTTATGCACTTTGCCTGTTGCGACACCCATCTTTTTCTCGACCTTCCGATATGTCTTTTTCCAGAGAGCATTGATAAAATCTGGGTCTAGGTGGAATCTTATATTTTCACGCATTCATTCTACATATTCTTTCCATTTATTTTTATCTTTTTTTTTATCTTTTTTTTTATCTTTTTTTTTTTCGTTTATATCAAAGAAGTTCAATTCCGCTCGTATATCTCTGTTTCTTAATCTGATTAATTTTGTGCAACCTTGCACTCTTCTTAGAAATTCCATTTCTGGTGTCTGAATCCTACTTCTTCTCTTTTTGTTGTTGTCCATGTTTCACTACCGTATGAGAGGGTTGGAACTGTTGTCGTCTTGTAAAGTTTCACTTGACTATCTTTTCCTTGTTTTATTTTTTAATGTTCTGCTGATAGTACCGCAAACATTCGAGAGTTTATTAACTTTTTCTTCCATACCTTTGCTTCTGTCATAAGATATGTCGTAGTCTTAAGTATTTTGTGTTTTACCTATTCCAGTACTTCATCGTTTACAACAATCTTTATCCTACCTGAGAAAGTTATGGTTTTAGTTTGGTTTGTTGATATTTTGATGTCGTATTTTGGACAGATTTTTTGTGGTGATCGGTCACGAGCGCGCGCGGTTTGATTTTCACCTGTTTACAAAAAGGGTGCCTTCATCGGCACCGGTCACTTGCGCGCCGAAAGAAAATTAGGCTGGTTTATTCCTAATGACCACATCCCTTTTATTCTTGCGAACTTTCATCTGTCTTTTTACGACTTGCTGTAGCTTACAGTTACTTCTTAGATTATTTAAATGACTATCCGGCTTCTATAGGTATACAAAACTACCCTTAATGAAAATATTTCAGTAGTTTGCAATCCTTAGTTGCTGTTTGTGTTCTACTTTTTCATCATGGAGACTATGTTAGGTGTGAAAGGGAAGAAATTAATAGTCCTTGAAGAGTATACGTTCCGAAGAGATAAAGGAATCACCCGTGGTGTAGCCCACAGATGCTCTAGAAGAGGATGCATAGCATCTTTGCTGATGGATCAATCGGAAGAGATTGTTCTTAAAAGAAATAATGTTCACAAGCATGATGCTCCCACAAAGCAAGCTGTGAAGGTAAATTTCTCGGACTTTTTTTTACATCGTCAAGAAATGCCTATTATCCAAAATATTTTGGGTGCTTCTGACCGGTGCGATTAGGACAAATCTGACCGCGGTGCGCTAGTGTCCTATGGCCCATGTGGTGATCAAAATATTTTGGGCGCTTCTGACCGGTGGGATTAGGACCAATCTGACCGCGGCGCGCTAGGGTCCTATGGCCTTTTTTGTAGGGTGTAGACATTTCTCTGTACCTTGTCTTCTGCTTCGGCTAAAAGTACTAGGTCATCGGCATATAAAATAAATAGTGTTGGTGAAATACAGCAGCCTTGTCTGTTATTTGGATTAGTGTAAGCTGCTTCTACTTGAGAGGATGCAGGTTCTCTGGTCGAACACCCCTGTTGAACAGCCGTTGCCGACGCCGCCGCCGCGCGGCGACCGCCTTGTGCCGCGGCATTCCAACTTCAAAGGGCGGCCGAAACTGGAGTTCGCCCTCCGCGTCAGAGGAGGAGAGCGAGCGAGTGGTGGCCGCGGGGCGCGCGGAGGGGCCCCCCGCACCTCCCGGGCCCATCCGGGGATCGATACGCGACACACAGGGCTGCCAACGCACCATGCTGCTCTCTCCCCAAAATCCTCCGCGCCACGGACGGACTTTGGGGTAACTCAGAGGGCACCGTCTCGTCGGATAAAGTAAGAAATGCTTTATGATTATAAAATAGGTTGAAGCACTTTGTAAGGATGAGAGCTTCAGGCTTCAAGCCGTATTTCATCTTTACAATTGGGGCTTTCCAGTGATTGAAGAAAAGGGCTTGGTAATTTGTAACTGAAAAAAGCAATGGATTAGCATGATGGGTTTGGAAAAAATGACTAAATCATTATACAAAAAATAGGTGCATTGATGCATTTCGTTGCTTTCTGCATCATTTTATTCACTAGTTATTCCATTTTACGGTTAAAAAAATGGAATTCAAATTTAGGCAATCAGTGTGAAGCGAGCCATACATCAACAGTGCATTGCTGCCTCGTCTGCTTTCAAATCGCGGTATTGACGCAATTTTCAGGAAGCAAACTACTTTTTGTGATTTGTCTTCCGTCAAGTCCTGTGAGTTTCATCTGTTGGCTGTGTCACATGAAGAAAGATTTGGTGCGAAAAAGCTTTGCTTTATGAATTGTGTCAAATGAAGTTAAACCTAAGGTTTTTTTTATGGTCGGCCTCCCGCAAAGGCTAAAAGCCTATGGCGCTGTAGAAGCGCTGCGAGAGGATAAGTATCGGTTCACGTTAGATTTGAAACGCTGCAGGTCGTAGCCGTCAGGAAACAAATTCCCCGGCAGCTGATTCCAATGCGTCGAAGTCCTTCAAAGGAAGGAATGCTGAAGGAGACTAGTTCGGGAGTAAGGATCTCGACCTGGTAAGGATGAGCTCGCAGTGCTTCTCTAGTTTTCCTGGTTCGGACGGCCTGTGGTGTTATTATCTGAGAGAGCTCACTCGAACATCTTCCGTGATAGAATCTGTAAAACAGGGATAGGTCAGCCAGCCTCCTTCGATGTTCCAGGCTGTGGAGGTCCTTTGTGAGGTTAGGCGTATCGATTAGTCTAATCGCTCTTTTCTGGATAGTGTCCAGAAGCTTTAGAGAGTGCTTCGGAGCGCATCCCCACACATGGGAGCAATACTCCAGCGATGGTCGGATCTGCGCCTTGTAGAGCAGCAGCAGTTGCTCTGGTGTATACAACTTCCTTCTGCGGAACAAAACTCCAAGCCTCTGGGATGCCGTTTTAGCAATACTGACGACGTGGTCGTGCCAGGACATGTTATCGTTGATGTTGATTCCCAAAAGCTTGACGGAAGGTGATTCGACTATGGTGTTACCTTCCATTTCCACGGCTGGTAAGTCATCGTGAGACTTCTTTGTAAGTGTTGTTGCCTGAGATTTTCATAAATTTCGTTTCTCGAATTGAATATTTTGTTGTCTTTAGTAAGTGTGCGGTGAATTATTAATTCCGAGAATTTGAAAAGCACACATCATTGTCGCATTAGTGGATATTCATCACACGTTGCCCTTACTGCCGTATTATCTCTACCTGCTAAACACAAACCTTCCAACAAAGTATCAACCAGGTTAGTAAAGTCTGCTTCACTGACCGCATATATAAAATTATGTATTTCTTTGAACATGTAGAGGATCACATAAAGGTATGCATTTTCTATTGGGTAGCCAAGTTAGAACGGCAACACGGCACACATACCCGTCACCCGATTGGTTGTTCCCCTATAGGGTCGTGACGCTATGGTCCTAGGGGATTCAAATCTTTTCCTCATTTTTTCGGCTTTCCGCTGCTCAAAAAAAATCGCGGAAAAATATGACAAGGTTCTTATGCCATAGTCCTTGATATGCAGTCATAAAAATGTATGATACTAGTCCATTCAAGCTCTAGCAATGACTTAATTACCTTTAAAGAGCTGTAAAATCTCTTCGAAGCTTGAAGCTCTTAACAATTTTTAAAGGTCATTGAATTAGTCTGTCTTAAGTTTCACTATACCTAATCTAATACCATCTTTCTTACAATTATTACAACTTTAATTTTTTTACAATAAACATGAAATTTTATTGTTCAAATAACAAAGGATACCATTTTCTTATTATCTCTTTTACAACTATTGCAAGGTTAATTTTTTTGCAATAAACATGAAATTGTATTGCTCGGGTTGCACCCCCTCGATGGTAAACTGGCTACACATCAGGGTAATCAGACCCAGGATGGTGTATAGGGCTATTGTATGGTTGCCAAATGTTCATTAAAGCACAGCATCCAAAGCGCTCACTAAACTGCAGCGGGCTGCGTGTATGAGCATAGCGGGCGCCATGAAGGGTACACCAACCGCAGCATTTGAGATACTACTAAATGTCCTACCTCTTGACATTTACCGAAAGGCAAAAATGGCTGCATATAGAATGCAGTACCATGGCAATTGATATAACCACCCTGCCATGAAACATGCCACGATACTTGACAACCTGCGGTTCGACATACTTGAGATGCCATCCTACAGAATGCCAAGTGTCGTGTGGACACCGAGATCTCATGTAAGGTCAACCTAAGCGGCAGATCGGAATTGAGTCTAGGAGAACCTCGATATGTCGAATGGTATCACCTGGTACACTGGTGGCTAAAAAAATTTATCAGGTGCAGGAAGAGGCATATACGCCTGGGTGGAACGTAACTTTCGCCTAGGTAAATTGGCTACTGTTTTCTAGGCAGAAATAGCCGCATTTTGGAATGCGGTAGAATTAGATAAGGGATACAGCAAAAAGACTATCTATGTAAACAAAGACAGCCAGGCGGCTCTGATGGCCTTGGAAAGTAACCACTATATTTCAAAAATAGTGCGGGACTGCCATAATACCCTAAAGACACTGGCGAAGACCAACAAGGTGACATTATCTTGGGTCACAAGACGTGGGCGGTAATGAGAGGGCCGACAGGTGTGCCAAGGAAGGCGCAGAACTCCCTCTCATCGGGCCAGAACCAGCATGTGATACAACATGGTACGGATAGCTGTCACCTGTTGGGTGTCAAATGAGCAGTACGAGTAGCGCAGTGTGGTGAGAAATGGTCAGTCTAAAGGGATGCTGAGAGGACCCTCGTATTCTAACACCGCAGATGCTCTCAGATTGAGCAGGAGGGAACTGCGAATGGTGGTTGGATTTATAATTCGTCATTGGACGTTCAGTGCACATCTGCAAAAGCTGGACATCGAAGTGACAATCCCATTATGCAGGAAGTGCGGTGAGGCAGAAGAAACAGTTAAACATGTTATTTTCGACTGTCCTGCCTTGAAAGAGAGCAGGAACTCCTATCTGCGGGAGGAATGTTAGGCGAGCATAGTCCAAGGCATCTCAAGGTTCGCAAAGAACTAAGGATGGGATTCTGATCCCTCTGACTGGGGGTGTACAATAAGCCTTAAGGCTGAGCGGCAAGTTTCGTACCGTTTATTGTTACGTTCCTTCTGCGCAAACCAGTAAACGCCACTGTAAATCTGGCGGGTAGAGACGGGCCCTTTTCGGCTGCAGGGGCCATGAATCATTTCGGCAGCAGCGGTTCATTTGGATGCTTCGCATATTTTCCGATGCGGTGGCTTGTCACCGGGAAAAAATGCTGCCGCGCTATATTGGATTTGTCACGTCGATCTATGCCACTCGCCGTTACGTCATTGTCGAATGCTTAACGCTCCAGGCTTTTATACGTGCTCACATTCCATCCCTTCCGATTCTCGACAGGGTTGTCAATCGTCCCAATTTCTGGATGACAGCGTTGGTGGGACGTACGGGCTTGGAATACATCACATCCTCACCTGAATGTCGCACCGCGGCACACAACTACAAAAAATGTCAAGTTGATCGACTCCTTCTTCCGCCTGTGCCGAGTGGAGCAGTAAAAAATTGGACTTTTAGTGTTGTTGATCGGTCTGCTTTCACATATGTGACACAAAAATAACTAATAATATTAAATGCATCACATACAGGATGTTTGGGTGTTTTCAAAGTTGGGGCTTTTTTACTTCAACCTTTAAAACTCACCCCCAACTTGTTTTTCAAATAGCATGGACCCGATAGTTTTTCCTACACAAATTAAGTCCTCAATTTTCGTATTTCTTTTCGTAAAGTTATAAGTATACGATAAATAGAATAAGGATTTGTTTGAGGCGTAATACTTTCGAAACATTTTTTTTTTACCTTACCCCTAATCAACATCAACTTTTTTTCAAATAGCACCCCACAGCTTTTCCTACTTAAAAGAAGTTATTATTTTATTTAAAATTTTGCAGTGCCTTTGATTTTACACAAAAACCCATTTTTTTGTAAAGTCTTAATCATAAGGTAAATAAACAAAAAAAAATTATAAAAAGAATTTTTTATCCGAAAGTATGGTATGATAGGTTAAAACCCCACTGGGTTTTCTTTTTATTCGTTTTTTTGCAAAAATATTAGGGGTCCAATACATCTTTATTTTATTTATATTAGGCTTATGATTTTACAAAAAAAAATGAGTTTACGTATAACATGCAAGGCACCACAGGATTTTAAATAAAATAGGGATATAATTTATGTAGGAAAACCTATGTGGTGTTATTTGAAAACAAAAAATGGAGGGTGAGTTTTCGGTGATGATGTACATAAAAAATGTTTTGAATGCATGATATGACTCTATAGTACCTTCAGATTACAACTAAGTTCTTACTTGAACTGTTCTTCGTTACGAAAATATCACGTGTCAAGGAAATTTTGGGACATCCGGTAGCACTTCTGACTTGCAAATTCACAGAAGCGGTTTAGCATATCCTACTAAACGGAAAATAGTGAGGATAATGCGCTTCTTCCAAAACTACCGTAATTGGCCAAATCTAACCTAACTTTTCTCCTTAGACTTATACCCAGGGCCGTATATAAGGGGGGGTTTGAACCCCCAACCCCCCCCCCCCATGAGTATTCCCATGAATGAAATAACTACTGAAATAATACAAAATAAAAATAATCAAGATACTTTCTCCAAGCTTAGTGATTTATTCTACTACTAATCAATCCCTCGGTGCTGATGACATATTAGCAGTGATACAATCTATACGAGTTTTAAGCAAACTAAGACATTACATATTCTTTTATACATGAACTCCCCCTAAGGTCACCATGAACCCCCTCCATGGTCAACGCCTAGCTACGGCCCTGCTTATACCGAAACCCAGTCATAATGTGTTCTGTCTTCTATTCCGATCTGTGATGACGATAGTGTGTGTGCTAGTTAAAAAATACAAAATAATGAGGAACCTTCAATACAATAATCATCAAGTGTCAGTAAAAGAGCTGAAATTGAAGCGCTTGTTCGGGGATTGCCTTAGAATTGAAATATTTCCAGGACGATTTCGACTAAACCCTTCTCCCCACTAATTCCTCAATTTAACCTCCAGGAACCTTTAAAACCCCGATGCACCACGTTTTGTGGGTTTTTTTTGCAAGTTAATCCGCCAATTGCATCAACTTACTAGCGTCGC
The DNA here is from genome assembly GCA_951848785.1 of Callosobruchus maculatus. NCBI lineage: Eukaryota > Metazoa > Arthropoda > Insecta > Coleoptera > Chrysomelidae > Callosobruchus > Callosobruchus maculatus. The sequence goes on from CATOUR010000032.1 coordinate 5,589,240, forward strand.
TGCCATGGCAGTCAGCCGAAATCCCATTACAATCAAGTTAAGCCCTTCTAGGTTACAGGACATTGTGTGCAGGTCTAATATTATGTAAAAAAAATCTGCAATGGCAACTCTCTCATAAATGCAAAAAAATTTGGAGTTCCCTCATCCTCCAACATTTTCTCCACTCCAACTTCATCCCTACAAAATACCGAACATTTTCTCTTTTCGGTAGGCCATTTTTCTAATGACTCCATTCTCACTGCACTGATGCATTGAAACACAGCGTTACCCACTACGATCTCACAGCATATCGCACTCAAAATTTCATCAAATAAATACAGCCGTTATTCAGCAGTGACAAATATGGTGAAATTCGAGACGAATGAATTTACATAGAATGTTGTGATTTGGATATACATAATGTCTGTAAAGACATACGTATCTGCTTACTATATCTAATAAAATTAAACACAAATATAAGACCACCCTGTCTCACTGGATACAAATGATTAAAGATTCAGCATGTATAAAAGTTTACCTTGGAGATAGAAAAAATGTCGTATCGTCTAGAATTCTTATTTATTCTAGTACTTCAGACATGTACATAGTAAAGTAGGATTACGGAAGGGTTCAAACATAGATTGTATAAGGTATAGAATTCTTTATGAACCAAGATCCTACTGACAGAACAAACGAGAACGAGGATAGGACCGTCTGTATTTGCACTATGTTTACAATACCTTGGGCTCAAGGGATCACCGAATGTCTAATGTAAATTTTCTTTGAAGGCTGGATAGATCACGCCATGAAAGATGAATATATGCTCATAATGAAATGTTACAAGGTGAAATATACCATTTCAGACTTGCAGAGATTAACTTTTTTCTCTTTATTTCAACGTTCTCTTCTATCTCCAAGTTCCAAAAAATGGAAGGAACGAGGAAATTTAAATACTTGGGCTTCACGATAACAAAAGATCAAAAAAAGCGGAAGAAACGAAAATATACTGGGGCAAATAAGATCTCGCATAGTGTAATCTGGAATAAAACATCAGTGGCAAAACCAAAAAAGATGATATATCAAAAGATAATAAGAAGTATCATGACATATGCAGCGAATCTATGGGTAATTAACAAGAAAAACCAAAGAAGCATTCTGGCAACCGAAATGGAATACTGGAGAAGATGCTGTGGCCTTACCAGAAAAGTCAGAATAACAAATGAAGAGATTAGGAGAAGAATAAAGGTGGAAAAAGACGCTCTACAATATATAGAGGAAAAAAGACTCATATGGAACGCCTACGTATGTAGAGCAGAAAACACTAAACTTGGATAAATAAGGCTGTAGAATGGAGCCCCGGGGGAACAAGAAGAAAAGGAAGACCTAGATGATCATGGAAAAAAGTCGACGAAGCCAGGACAAGAAAATGGCTAGAGACGGAGACGGGGAAGACCGAGAAAAATGGAAGACCTGGGTGGAGGAAGGGAGATGGCACTAGCTGTGTAGACAATCCTCAATATATATAAAATATATAGAGATTGACTTAAATCAATATGATCAGGAGTCATTTATTTTTCGAGTTTTCTACTGAAACTTGTCATCCTTTGAAAATGAATTATTGCCTAGATCAAATACATATGCCTGAATCTTAAACTCACTCTTCGTTCGAATTTTGGTTTGTTAACTTTAAGCGAATTAACAAGCTACTAGTTGTAAGATTCACTAAATTACAATAACTGCTAGTGTCCAGTGTCATTATTTGTATTGTCAGCTACTAGATGGTAAGCTGCTCAAGTAGTTTATTAGAAGAAACTCGGAATGACGGTAGGTTTCTGAAATTTTTGAACAAATGTATTCGCCTTGAAAGATGAAATTCAAAAATTAAAGCCTTGAACAAAATGCAATTACACCTATCCGCGATGTCGTCATTTTGAAATGACTCCGTAAAATTTAACGGTTATAATGCTTTCTAATATGATGTCTAAATAAAAACTACTTTACACGGTCAAGAAATCAAACAAATTTGTGACCTTGAAGAAATTCGTGAAGAAATTAACAGAAACGATCCTACAATTTATTGTTATCACTAAAGTTCCACCAAGATACTATGTAGGGAATTTATAATAATACCAATGTTATTGCTCAGTGTTAATCTATAATATGAGGCAAATGAAGAATTCGAAGTTGGGATTGTTGGCAGACCCAAATATCCCTAGAATTCCCCAAAAAGTTTTAATAAACTAGAACATGGCCTAATTTGTCAATTTCTTGACGAATTTCTTCAAGATCACAAATTTAATCAAATTCTTGACCGTGTAAAGTGGTTATAACCGATGTGATGAAATATCCCAGGAAAAATAAAGATAGGTAAAACATAATACTATTATGATTTAATGTCAGATTAAAATTTATTAAACTAATGTTAATACTTACTAGCTACAGACGTTACAGATACAGGAAGAAGAGTATTACCTGAAACAAAACAAAAATATATGAATATTTATTTACCTATATCTATGAAGATTGTTTATTTTACACTATTTTTCATTACAGCGTAAGACCCTGCGACAGGATAGGTTCTGTAAAGGACAATCGTTGATATATCCTGAAAATACTCAATTGTGCTATATTTCTGTGTAGCCTCCTTTTGGGTCTTCAATAGCTGATGAAGTTGAATAAATGAATATAGCCCAATTAGTAAGCGGGTATACTTTTCAAAAATTGATTAGCAAACGACGCTAAAAAGCAATGAATGCCGACCAAAAGATCATGTTAAACCATGTAAATCGACAGGAAAATATCTAAAGAAAGGTTAAAAGCTACCTTTTCTCCCCATATACATATAGGCTATTGTGTTCGACTACGAAATGTTTTTTGAACGTTCTATGAAGTCTATATCAGGAAAACTCATGTCATTCACTTCCGTAGCTTTGTCGGTTTTTCTGTCTAACCGTTGCCGTTTTGGCGTAGCTAAATCTAGTCAACCCCTGCACTGATTTCGGTCGAACTTGGGGAGTCGTATGCTGTGAAACCATATTGGATATTTGTATAGAAGCATTTCATTTCTAAGACATCGGCAATGCCTTTAAAAAAAGCGTCTTATGATACATTTTACTACAATTTCATAGCATGTTCAAGGTAGGCCAATAACTAGATTAAGGAACGCAGTATTTATTTTATCACTTCATACAAATACGTGCATTTATAACAAGATGAAGTCTATAGTAGCTTTTATATGCATACAAGCTATATATGTGAATTTAAACGTATGAATGGCATCTACGCCACACAATCACCTGATGATTGTTCTAAATATTAAGCGACCAAATGCCTGCACCAATTTTCTAATAAATTTATCAGTTCTGAAAAATAATGCGTTCTAGGAAACGTGATTGGAAAGTATCTTGTAGACTAAATCGAAAATGATAAATAAAATACCGTTCCTACGTTTCTTTCGTGAAACTTCGACCAACAAATTGGTCAATAAAAAATGGTGTCAATTATAGTGGTATTTATTGGTGTAATATAACAAGAAGTTTGGTTGTACCTACACACGTACAGAACGGAAATATTTATCACCTTTCAGAGATTCGGTTTCGTGCAGATTTCAAAAAGCGAACTGCAAATGGCAACAATTTATAATGCACTTTCTCTCTCCACATGATCTCTTGACATACATACCTGAGAATATTATGTATTTATGATTTATGCTCATCACAGAACGATCATTTCATCATAAAAGCTTTCTATATCTGGCTTTTACGACTTAATGCAGTGGCAATTTTTTAAATGGCTCTTGTCAATGCTGCTAATCGTCTTTATAGTTTGGTCATTTTGTATTCTAAATTTCGATATTAATATGCAAAATACGGTTGTTAAGTCGTAAAAGAGATATAAGTCTAAAATAGTGTCAGGCCTTATATGTATAGCATAGCTTCTAAAACTTATCAGTTGGGTTGTCTCCTTGTGCAGTCCATCTGTATTCACACTAACTAATATATTACTTATTTTGGACTTATCAATGCAAATGCAATTCTGTGTTCTTCAAGATTTCACCGAGTTAGGAAGTTGGGTTGTAGAAAAATAAAAGACGTTTGCTGCAACTGGTATCAAACAATGCCACTTGTTCTAATTAATTTTTTGTCATATACCTATTTTGAATACCATTCAAAATTATTCTTCATCGAAAGTTGATACTCCGATAAAGACCACAGCAAGATGTACAGAGGCCCAAACGTAAATAAAGTTTGTTTAAAAAAAATTTATACGAATACTAAGTATATTTTGTACTTTGATACAAGCTATAGAGGTGGCTGAAACGTCAGTCTTTCAGTAAATCGTTTTATTGACAGGTTATCAGCAAAACCCAATGAATGACAAAGACAACAACAGGATAAATATCAGAAAGTATAGGCTCTACATTTTTTTATAACTGAGCAGAACGCGGAGGCAGAGCCTAAATACCAGAGTACCGCCGCTGCCGTGAAAACGTTATGTTGGACGAAGTTTGTTAACGCGGGACTTGAATAGGCACACTTCTCCTGGCAGTCCATTCCATGCCTTGGGCACCTTGTGAATAAATGTACGGCTGTACCGCTCGATTCTTGATGTATGAAGAAGACCGCCTTAAGATGAGATGCAGCAGTCGCACGTGTGCATCTGATAGGATCGGTGAGCCTCGGAACTACATAGAATAGCTCAGAGGAGCAGACTCCCTCTGAATATGGGTAGAAGAGTGAGAGGTGACCAACCGCACGCCTGTGAGAAAGTGGCTGGAGATGGCGCGTTAAGACCGGGTCACCAATTAGTCGAATTACCCTTCTCCGGATTATACTCCAGGCCAGGTCTTATCTGGGCTTTATACAGCGTGATTAGGTTAGATGGTGAGAAATACTTTCTGGCTCTGAGTAGGTACCCAAGCTTTTTACCAGCAGCTTGAAAAGCGTGAATGAATGACTCCTTGGCCGAGCCTGATTGTTCATAAGGACCGGGTGCGGCTTGGGCACTTCTTATTTGATAGCATACAATACTACATCATACATGCATACAGACATCGGTCTTTTGCTCATGATGCCTGCATGCATCGAATGCCTTCGAAATATCGACAGCAGTGACGTGAGCCTCGCCAAACGAGTGGATTAGTTTGCTCCACACATGAGTAGCGTAAGCCAAGAGATCTCCAGTTGATCTTTGATGTCGGAATCCATTGACTAACTGATGAAGCTCAAGGTATGTCACGAGCTCTTGGTTGACGCATTTCTTCATCACTTCTCTGATCGCAGAGAGCAGAGCTGTAGGTCTGTAGTCGGTTTGATCAGCTTTGGATCTGTTTTTCAGTATTTTTGGGAAGATGCCGGAATCGTAAGACATCCGAAAGAAGCGAGGCATGATTGGTAAAAACAAACGAAAAATGCTCAATTAGAATCACCTGTGACTTGACTATTACTGGAACTGCCAATACGACTAATCGTCCGAATGGAAGCCGTACGTCTACTGTATATATCACTATCGAAAAAATAATTATACCAGCTGTATAAAATGCAGTTGGTAATTTACGTTTATCGATAGATTGTGTTTGTTAAATTGCTCTGAAGTAGCGTATGTCCCAGATAGGTAACGGACCGCTAGAATTTATGGGTTCACTATAGTCGTACGACTGCTGTTAGATGTCGAACGTCACCGACAAAGCTGAAATCTGCGAAATGCACTTACTGCTTCGGCAATGTTAGCATGGTTGGTTTGGTAATCGGTAGTACTAGTTACTTGTCTGTATAAGTCATGAGACGTGAATTAAAATAGCATTTATAGAAAGGAGAGAAGTAGTCAAGCTTTTGAAATAATTGTACTAATTAGCAATCAGTTAATTAATCAGTTTGGACGGTTGGCATTGGGTATTATCTTCTTCTTAAGGTGTCTTATCCTTCAGGACGTTGGCTATTACATTTGCCCATTAAATCTTATTTGTGGCGGATCTAAATAATTCTATGGGGGTCACATTTGACCACTTTCGCAGGTTTTTGGGCCAGGAGTTGCGTCTTCTTCCTCGTCCCTTCTTGCTATTGATTTTGCCTTCGATGATAAGACGGAGCAGTTCGTATTTTGGTTTCTCATAATGTGGCCAAAACATTGTGTTTTTCCTTCTTTTATGAGATTCATAAGCTCTGTTGTCTTGTTCATTCTCTGCAGGACTTCCTCATTTGTCGTACGACTCACGTAAGATATTCCAACCATTTTACGGTAACACGAGACTTCGAATGACTGTATTCTTTTTTGTGCTGCTTCTATCATTATCCAAGCCTCAACACCATACAGTACAGTCGAAAAACCATAGCATTTTAGTATGGATAAATTTGTCATAACGTTTGTTATATTACGTCAAAATTTCAAGTACAAAATGTTTACATATTGGTAAATATGGGAAATTATAGCCACCTATACTGCTCCAGTTTCAGTTATGATCCAAGTCTATGATCTAAGAAGAAGGACGATAACACAAAACAGAGAGGTTAACCAAACTAGTTGGACAAATTGAGTGTCTATTTATAGCAAATTGTAGTGTATAGCTATTCGCCTCACACAAGGCATAGCCTTCGAGATGGCGCTATTTTGTGTTGCATTATAAATAAATAATAATAAAAAATGAATAATGGGATATCAAGTTGGCGGCAGCATAGTACCTTATGCATTCTATAAAATACCTGATAAAATACGTTACCTGCCTTTTTAATGCATGCTCTTATCTCTAGTGAATAGTTTCAGGCTTCGTCAAGATTACTTCCAAGGTAATTTATTCTTCTCACTTTTTCAGCTCTGTTCCGTTGACGTTAATTTTGACTTTCTTGTTCTGATGTTTGCTGATAACCACCGATTTTGTTTTCTTTGTGTTTAGTTCTATTCCATGGGTATTATACTGTATCCAATATGGTATCAAGCGCGTAACCTAATAGTATCATGTTTTTTTACGGTTGCATATGATAGAGTACGGCACAAGAAGCATATCATATTTTTCGCCGATTTTTTTTGGGCACGGGAATCCAAGAAAATGAGGAAAATATTTGAAATTTTCCAGGACACTGACGTCACCGTCCTAGAGGCGAACAACCAATCTGAAGACTAATATATGTGCCATGTTACTGATCTTCTACCTGATCTAAGATTGTACGTACGTACTCTGTGGCCATCGTAAATTTAGCAGCGCAGCATGAGGAAGGAGAGCGGGAGATTCCCTCAGGTAGCGATCATCATCATCATGTCAAGTCTAAAGAGGGATAGAAAACATAAGTATAACAGGGACATTGAATATCGTCTGCTGCGATTATCCAATTCCCATGCTGGACCGTCTTTAAGATGGGGAATAGAATCTGCTGTTGCCGGTTGTAGTTATAATGTTTATGAAGTAGATAAATAGGGTATTAAGTGAATATAAATTATTTGCCGTCTCCTTTGTATATAAAATAGAATACGTCGTAAAAGAAGGAAATAGGATAGAATTATTAAGATTTATGGCAACGTCTTTACTTATTTCACCGAATGCTTTTCGCTGGTCAATCTGCGGTGTCCGTTATCTAGGTCAAGGTTCGTGATCCGAAAAGTTGTGCCGTCAGTCGTCAGTGACAGTTGGCAAGTCATTCATTGTGGGGCGTTAACGCCGTTGACAAACCACAAAACAGTAGTTTCTTTCGTGACAATTGTGTCAGTATCCCGATTTGGTAGTTGTCGTGGAAAAAATTCGCTCTGATTGGCTAAATTTGGATTCCTTCTTTTTACTTTAAAATGGACTCACTGGTAAACAAAATGCTGTAGAGAGTAATGAAATGTTCTTGAGGAACATTATTAACAACATTTATTGAAATATAACCCACAATATCACGAGTCTGGGCGCAGACGACAGCACTACCACCAATAAAAGCCACATATCTGATACTTTTCGCGATGCTAGTAGGTACTGTTAGTAAATAAATAAATGCATATTTTGATCATGAAACATCACAAACATTGTAAAGGACTGCATAATTATCTTAAGAAGATTTTGATAGAACTATTTATTGACTATTTTATATTTTTCATTGATAATGACATTTTTCATTTCAACCTGACTCTCTTTCATTTTTGTAGACCAATTAATAGTTGTTTCAAATGATTTACAAAAGAGTATCTAAGGACTAAAGACTCCAACTGAGTACTAGTGAAAACTGAAAAGATCTGTTATGCCACAGAAGAATATACAAATATAAATTCTTATCTACTTTCTGTTCCTAATACCCAAGCATTTTAGAAACAGTATTGTCGATAACTAGCTTTTTTTTAACAATGAAACGCTAAAAAGGAATAATGTCTGACCAAATGACACCAATAGTGATCAGAATATAAGAAATATATATATAAAAAATGGTAATACTATTTTAGCACTTTGGATGATGCTAACCATTTCTTTCAATTCACAGATTTAGTCAAATTACCTAAACTGTAATTTGCACTCTAATTGTGCTATGCAAGTTCCCGAAATCATTTATATTTGTAGTGTAATTATATTTGACAACAAAATCAGACAGAATAAGCTATATCATAGAAAAAAACACAATATATGATTGTCAGGCTATAACAAAATCGAAAATTACATTTTACGACGACACTGAAATAGTATAAATGAGATGCATTAGTAAACTTTGTTCAGTTGTGTTTGAATTGCATCTAATTTTCTATGCGAAAAATATACCTACAGTTTCCCTTCTGTACATATTTCACGAATGGGGTTGATGTTAAATTTGACTGTGCAAATGTATCGTGTAATATTATTTGTGTTGAAAATGGAATAGTAATTATTAATAAACAGTCACATATAACCACCGCCAAATCTACATCAATTCTAATTCAAAAAAATATAATCAGTATTCGGAATAGCTGCCCAAACTCGTTCCAATTTGACAAATTTTAATCAAGTGTCAGTTCAAAGGGTTCTAAAATGGGCGACTCTGTAGAAACAATCAGCAAATTATCATAAATTTGTTAAGGGAAATACATCGGCCGCATTACAACTAATAAATTAATTCTAAAATTATTTCTGCTGCATAAAATAATAATGATCGTAAACACCAGTTTATATGCAAATAACAATTATTATTGGTATTTTCGCAAATAAATGTCGATTTTATTCCATGCATATTTGAATGTACTAATTTATTATGAACAATTAACCAGCAGCATGGAAGTAGGCGATAAAGGTGCTAATTTGAAACAGCATAATTGCCTATTACGCTTAAATGAATACAGATACATGGTGAACAAGAAAACAGGGATACTAAAATTCATTTATAATTTATTTAATAGCATTACGTATTGAAATATTTATATATAAATCACTCAATAACTCAAACTCATTTTCAACTTTTGTACTTGGTTTCTTTGATAAGCAAGGCAATTTTCGGATGAGAATATATGCCCCTAGGTCTACAACCCCCCACCCTCCAACCAGCCCACTTTCACCCCCACCCAAAAAAAAAACAGTAGAAAATGATCAGAAATCTTTAATACGCCTAAAAACGAAGTTTCGGCTGTTGTTATATTTGGTTTCTTTGATGATTGCTGCGCCGCCACTGAAACGATTTCTAAAAACCAGACGCATTTTCCATCCTCGCCACGGTAATAATATACTGTGTCGAAATTTTATTAAAATCAATTCAATAATTTCCAGGCTCCACAATACAGAACGATCTAAGGCAATACTCGTATATATACATCAAAAAATTCCCTTGGTTTCTGTAATAGGTAATGCAAAATTCGGATGGACTTAAAAAACTGTATTATGCCGCTAGGCTTTTCCTTCGCAGATCAATGAACATCCTATTCTGAATACTATACATTTTTCAGTTTTACAACCCTCACCCCCCAACTACCCTAATTTCATGCCCACCCAAAAGAAAACTAGCAAATCATCAGCTCCTAAAACGCCTAAGAATGGAGTTTGGAGAATATTGGATTTTCTTTTGTTTTTTGCTAATTACTCCGCCGCCCATGCACCAATTTCGAAAATAAAATTACCTACTACGACCCCTCATTAGGCTACCAAAATTTCATCACAATACATGCAGCGGTTATTGAGATTACGAGGCTAGAAAAACAGACCGACGGAGACGACTGGCGTGGATTTTCCTTATGTACAGTATCATAAAACGCCAAAAATAAAAGCGAATTATCTCAAAATCGGAAATTTTCGCGATCACAATACTCCCCTAACATATCGGCGCGGGAAGTAAAATTTACTGTTTCAAAATCCAAATTTTTCGCATTCCCGTCACGTAAGGTATTTGAAATGAAGTCTATTTGTTTGAATGATATAAACAAATAATTTTTGATAGATAAATGCTGTTGAAGAGGTCGCTCATAACCGCCAAAATTTGAACGTGCTCCTAAATCCTCGCTGTCATGCAAAATCAGCGAAATACATTACCTAACATTATCTCCTTTTGAATAATTCAGTACGATGTATATCTGAAACAGTTTCACCATTGTTGTGCCATTTACTGAACAGATCAGCGTGACAAAATTTAATTATTATTACGCCTCATCACTTTTAGGTGTCAGTTTTCTTACGCTCCATGTTTTATGTATGGGTATAAATTTTGCATTTTGAAATATTGAAACGGTGCTGAAGTTGATGCAATCATCCGAATTGTCGTTTTATGTACTCGCATAAATTTAATATGCAGAAAGCATTGAAACATGCTGAAGTTAATGTGATATGTATCTTGATTAACTGCCCTGAGCGGCTTGGTTAGCAATGATTCTATCTTCATCTCCTATAGATATTCATTTTATTGGGGGTATTTCAATTTTGTGTTGAATATATTAGCTGAACACTAGTAGCTACGCTAATGACACATCCCGCTCCAGCTGTCAGGTGCCCTTAAAGTGCAGAAGGTTGATAATATAGAAAGGTAACCCACAGAAGTCGGAATTAGGTTATTTCATGCAGCCACTCCCGTTTTGTGCGGTGGTTTTAAAAACATAAAAATGCGTCAGCATTTTTCATTTGTTCTTCTGTTGAGAAAATACCCGTTTTAAGGTTGATAATATAGAAAGGTAACCCACAGAAGTCGAAACTAAGTTATTTCATGCAGCCACCCCGTTTTGTGCGTGGGTTTTTAAATAGACGCAAAGTCGGTGAATAACTTTGAGTATTATGCAAATTGATTTGGAATAGTTTGACAGAAATTAAATATCTAACCCCACATAACATTCCACCCGAAGATACTTTAAACCTGTAAAGACCGTACTGTAAATGAAAGGAAGGAAAACGATCCTTAATATGAAAATGTTTTCTTTCCTCGGTTCAGCAGTGAGAACGAAACTTTAATCTAGAACGTAAATCTAGGGGAGGTATTATATATCTTCGAACAGGAAAATAGGAGAGATGTAGCAAAAAGTTCCATCGATTGCAGGGAATTCATTCGAGAATGGAGACGGAAAAGGAGCTATGATCAGTTAAATGGAGCAGATAATAAAGGCGCCTCGAAAGCAAAATTGCAAGCTCTTCTCGGAGCAAAAACACCAAGGAGAAAACGCATCACCATTATGTTTCTGAATATATTTTTTGCAGAAATAAATTGTAACCTAGTAATTCGTCCCCTTAGAGCAGAAGTATACTAAGTCACAAAATGTAAATTTTCAGGAGAAGCTTTTTTTTTGTTTCTGAGATATTGTAAACTGAAAAACTGCTTGATGAAATTTATATAGCCGTATGAGATAACTGGTTATAAGGTGCACTACTTGGAATTGGGACAATCTTTATATTATAGAAAATGGTGGACATAGCATATATTAGGACAAGTCTATCGCCACTGGTGATATACTAACTCAAATACTACAGAACAATTCAATTCAATTTAAAATTCTTTATTCTATATAATTAGTACATAAATAATGCTTATAGCTTAAAAAAATTTACAATTAGAATTGTGTATAATTATTTTTACAATAACTCTAAATGCTAGGACATAGACAGGGAGAAGGAAAAGGGAGGGGGGAAGTTTGGCTATAATAGCCTTTATTTACATTATGCACATAAGTGATCGTGCCAAACTTAGTTACTATGGTCCTGCCGACGTCAATGGTGGTTTGAATTTCGGAGACAAAAACTGGTAGCGGGAGCTGGGTCTATCGATGGGGTAGTCTACTCTGGTTATAGGTTGCTTCGGAACTGAGGATCCAGCCAGAGCAAGAAGAAGTTTGTTGTGAGCGTAATTCAATCTTGTGGGAATATTGTCCTTTTGTAGCATGTCCCATAACATTGCATCAGGGATGCTATAAGGAAATTGCCCTGCCCTCTTATAAATCTTCTTTAGGCATCGATCTAATTTGTTGAGGCCTGTTGCACTGATCCGTGGGAGTACAGAAGGTAGACCATAGGTAAGAAGCGGATGCAAACAGGCTTCTATAATTTTTAGTTTTATTCCCACATCTGTTTTCGAAGAGAAACCAATAATGGGTGCTAGTTGATGAGCTACCTGGTTGGTTTTCTTTATTCTCTCGTTGATAAGGGTATTAGTGCTAACGGTCTTATTTAAATTCAATCCAAGATATTTCATCTGGCTTCGAACGGGAATTATCGTAGCTTGCTGGTCTACTCTTCCACCAAGTTTGATTTCTCTTGGATAGCTACGACCCCGGCCAAAAATTACACAGTCTGTTTTTTTCTCATTACACCGAAGGCCCCATTTATTGTAGTAATCAAATATTTCTTCCATTGCCCATCGTGATCTAACTAGTGCTGTTCCTACCCTTGCAGACTCGTTTAGAATACATAGGTCATCAGCATACTGAGACATAGTTTCTCCTGCAATGCGATTTGTCGGTAGATCTGAAACATACAGATTCCATAGGCGTGGTCCAAGAACAGAGCCTTGAGGAACACCGAAATGTTGTACTCGAGGAACAGTTTGTGCGTGATTATTATTTTTTTTTTTATTTATGTTATTGGCTCTGATCTGAGAGCGTGATTATTTTTTCCAGATATTTGTCTGTCCTTCAAGTAGTTTTCTATAATCTTGATTGTATTATTGGGTATATTGGCTTGCTGAAGTTTGAAAATCAGGGCCCCATGTGTAATACTATCAAAAGCCTTAGACAGATCCGTTGTTATTGCTACAACATGATGTCCTTGGCCCATTGCATCAGTGATAACCTTTACTGTTCGAAATAGCTGTGTCTGAGTTCCCTTTCCGCTCTTAAATCCATGTTGGTGTTCTGGAATTATTTTATCGATGTCATTACATACTCTCTTTAAAACAATTTTCTCTGCTATTTTACTCATTATGTTCAGTAAGGTTATAGGTCTATAAGACTCGGGCTTTGATGGATCCTTTCCAGGTTTGGGTAGGAAAATCATGTGGCCCATCTTCCATCGTTGCGGAAAGTATCCAGTGGTTAGGATCCAGTTAATTATATGAACCAACTGTGCGCGTACTGTAAGACCTGCATGCTTGATGGCATTGATTTGTATACCATCTGGTCCTGGTGCTTTCGCTGCACGAAATGTCCTGAACACACTGTTGAGTTCATGGAGATCGGTTGTAGGGAAAGGCATAAATGGAGTAGTAATGTCAGTCCCTAGCCACTCGTCAGCAACTGTGCCCTCTTGTATAAGTGCTGATTCAACCAGTTGGTTAAGTGTTTCTATCTGGTTTCCCTGACCCGGAATTGTGATTGTAGTTTGGTCCCTCTTGAGTGATTTTTGTATTCGCCACAATTTTCGATGGTAATCACGTTCGTCATGTTGTGCATTTAACCAACAAGTTTCTTCATCGTTCTGGATGTTCATTTGGATTTGCTGTTTTATTTGCACAAGGTGTTGCTCAATTCGTGGCTGTCGTTCCTGTCGTGCAATTTTTTGCAAAATATTTCGGACCTTCAGGAGATTTCGTGTTTTTTTGCTCAGTTTCTTACTGGGATGTACAGTTTGTAATGGAGCATGGATATTGAGCGCTGCTGTAATACCCACTTCCAGCTCTTCTATTAGTTTTTCACAGTGCTGGTTATCACGTACAGGTATAGCAGCTGGGATAATAATCTCAGTTTCTCTGCAATACAATAATGGGTTGTAGTTATCATAGTTTCGATACTGTTTTAGATACTTTTCAATCTTAGTCTCCAAGGTAAAAGTCCATGGCAAATGATCAGAACCCAATGACGGAAGCAATGTCGTGTTGTTTGTTGTATGAAAGCCAGTATTATTAATACCGAAATCAATATGACTTCCACCAGCATACAGTGGCCTGGTTTGGCTTGGTGGTGTAATGAGGGTATATCCTGTAATCTGTATATGAGTGCGTATCATTTCGCCTCGACTGTTAGAGTAAGATGCTCCCAGTACTGGATGTTTAGCGTTGTAGTCACCAACAATTACAGCGTTTTCTACTTGTAACAGTTCCTCTAGATCAAGATTAATGAGAGAGGTGTGCCTAGGAGGTATATAGATTCCTATAACTGTCAGCAGCTCAACAGATGTGGGTATTACAATAGCACAACATTCAATTTGTGTGATATGTGGTATACACTCTGGTATGGTCCAGGGAATGCTACTATGGATATACATTCTGGTTCCCCATCGAGGGTGCTTGGAATCTGTAATATAATGGTAGCCTTGTATTGAGCATCTCGTTTTCCTCCGACATTCTGGGTGATCAATGTGTGTTTCATTTACTATTATAATATCTGGTTGTACGGAGGCTGCTAGGTGCTGAAGTTCGCTGATACGTCCAGGCAATCCGTTAATATTCACATGGATCACTTTTAACTTTCCATTGTTGTGACTATTTAGAGGCATGAAACTGAAGTAGTAGTCGTGCAACCTTATTAATTAACATCGCTGTGGTTATATGTTTATTGGTCATGAGGTGAATAATTTGTTGTGCATAGGGAATGAAACTCTCATCATCCGCATTATCACCCAATATTTCGTCTACTTCTCGAAGTGTATCTTGGACCGTTTCTGGTATATGTGCGCGTGGAACTTGTTCTTTCTTTGATGATAAGCTGTGGGCATATGTAATTCCAGGTTTAATACTCCTGGTGACACTAGGGTGAGCTTCCATCGACCTATACAAATCCTCGATTTTGTTAGTTCGGTTCCTGTTGAAGCTTTCCCTACGCGTGCGGGCGTTCTCAATTTCAAGCTGGAATTTCTCACAGCAAGAGTTGCGAGCGCTAAGCCCAGCCTTACCACAGTTAAAACATTTTTTTGTGACACGGCCAAATTGGTCAATTTGTTCCACTTCTGGTGGTTGCTGTTTGTTCCCGCAATAGTTTTTCGAGTGTCCAAACTCCCAACATCGCTTGCACTGTAAAACGGAATTGTCCCTGACTTTATATTTTTGCACCTTAACCCTTTGTTGTAATAGGTATTTGATGCCATGTATAATTTTTCCATCTGTTTCACTAGGCAAGATTAACAAGACAGTGTTGTTACTTTTGTAAATAATAATTTTTTGTGGTGAGATAGCGTAGTTAGACTTGAGCTCTTCAAGAATTTCCACTTCCGTGGCTCCGAGCGTACAAATACCTTTAATAATTACCTTTTTCGTCGGTTTGATTGCATTGCGATCACCATATGTGAAATATGTGTACTCATCTTTTATGGTATTCACCAACTTTGCGTGTTCCTCAGAGCCCGGCGGCTGCAGATATGCCCGTTGATTATTAGTGTTAATTCTGAGAGTTGATTTGCTTTTTGCAGCTAGTTCGCGTAATTGTTTTAGACCCGCAGATGTTGCTGTCAATTGACCCTAGGTTGGTCGGTATTCTGTCTAAATTGGTAAATCCTAGATCTGAATCCTAGATTTGGATTTACCAATTTAAAATCAACTAATATAAACAAAAAGTGACTACTGCACTAACTGATAGGTACATTGCCTGGTTCTGTATGTATCTTATTTTGAAAGAATTGTCTATTTTAACGACCTCCATACAGAGTTAAGAAAAATATCAACTTAGGAATCACCCTGTACAACTTCTAGGGCTTACCAAAAAAATAGAGAAAAAACCAACGAACAGATTCAGTCCAAATCTTTCCCAGAAGATGCAAACATAGCTAGCGAACGAGTTAACAAAGCAACTATCAGGTTAGGAAAAAATATGTCTAAGGATCTATGTAGTGTCACAGCTCATAGCTATGGAAAAAAACAACAAAAGAATAGATAGAAACAGGAAGGTACAGGTTATAGATACCGCAGGTATTTTTGTATAACTGTACAAAAATTCAGTTAACGTAATTCCATACCACAATATTTAACCAAAAACTTGTGAAACACGGTTCGGTGTTATTCAATTTTCTTTTACCGATAATGTATATTCTGAAAGATAATGAGTACTTGTGAACAGTAATCCATATAATTATCGAAATGAAGTTCAACATCGGAAAACGATAACCTATTACTATTTACACAGAAGAATTTACCATAGCCCCCTTATTACCTTTAATAAGCACTGAAATTTACCTGCGAAAAGAACCCTCCGTGCCTTGATGGATTTTTAATATCATTTTAATACAACAATTGTGAGACTGTAACGACTAAATTGTTTTCCTTGTGCATAACTCAGGTCCAGACGATTAACTATCCGATAGTTCAGTCACTTTAGTAGCGGCATTCTACCAAATTTTAGCAATGTGGTAGCAACTTTAAACAATAAAGTTTGATCTCAATCGGCTCATTTGAATAGTTTCATTTCCATAAATTTCAAACACAGTTCTTGTTATTGGGCACCAGCATCATTCTCACTGACAGATGGCAAAACATGAGTGGAAATTGTTTATAAAAGGTGTGTTGACTTTTTATTCATTTTTATGATCCACGAAAATGTTCACTGGAAGAATATTTACCAGCTAGTAATAGTCCTAAAATCACACACTACCGCATATTTGTTTGCATGTCTTTTAATGAATTCAATTCAAAATTCACAGTATAGGCGCAAGGTATAGGGCCGGGCTGAACGGTCCCTGATAAGTTTCGGATAGCGTATCTGTCCAATTAGTGCCATAGGGTGCGGTTGTCCATATTGAACTGTCTCCCAAATTGAACCTTTACCGTTTTTGTTACTTCCTGTCTTAACTTGGCAATGTTGCCATCGGGTATTCGACACCACACCCTTGAACGTTCTTGTGACTCAGTTGATATTTAGATTAGGACAACGTCATACAAGATCTGTGAAGTGTTGAAGAATTCGACCACGCGCAATGAAATATTTTATGAACTAGGCGAAGGGCTCAAATCTAACTAAAACAATGTAAGTTTGTTCTTTCAATTTTATAATTTGTTTATTAGATAGCAGTGTTTTATAGCGCTACCTAATAATAGCATTGTCAAAAAATTTGAATAAGTTAATCTTGATTTTGGAGCTAGTTGCTCAATTGATCCACTTAAGAAACCTCTAATTGAACCCCGGCCATTTTAAATTGCTAATGCTCCTTAACCAGAACTTTCGGGGTTCTGTGCTGAACGCAATACTGAAGACCAAGTTGAAATGATTCAGTGCTTGCACTGCCACACTTGCTTTCATTGCAAATGTGTTGGACCAAAAAAAATATATTCAAGTGTTCATCTCTTGCACTACAGAATTTTCTTACACATTTTGTTAGCAATTATTAGAAAAAAAAATATATTTGGGTACTTACCTACTTTATTTAAAGAGACATAAGTTCAGTTTAATTTGTTTTCCTGGAAGTATTATCCCTACTATATCAAAATCTGAGAGCAGGTTCAATTCAAGAGACCATGACTTCAATTTGAGCACATGGTTGCTTAAAATGAATCATTTGCTTCACCATCTTAATTTTGTTTTCTTCTTGTTGTTAACAAATACAGGCTGTCCCACGACAATTAAGACAAGCAATGTATCAGATCTGGGCAGTAGTAGAGAATTATAATTTTGGGAGTGTAAATTAGAGCAAATGTTGTATTTTTTCTTATTATTATGTTACCCAAGGAGGTTATTTGTTGTTGGTCACGTGACGTCCCATTCAAAATTATAAATGGGACGCCCTGCATATTTCTGCCTTTCTGTGTTCCTCCCGATAAAGCAATTCCAACAAACTAGCACATTTGGGGTCTAATCTCAAGAGTTATAGGTACTTAAAGGATTGTACCACTATACCATTATGAAACACAAGCAAAATAATTTAAGTGTAGGGGTACATGTAATCTATGGTAGTGGTATCATCCTTTAAGTACCTGTAGCTCTTAAATGAATCACTTCAGACCCCAAGTGCGCTAGTTTGTTGGGATTGTTTTATCGGGAGGAACACAGAAAGGCACAAATATACAGGGTGTCCCACTAATAATTTTGAGTCGGACTTCATGTGACCAAAAACAAATACCTCATTCGGTTACACAATAAAAAAAGAGATACAACATTTGCTCTAATTTATACTCCAAAAATGATAATTCTCTACTACTGCCCAGTTCCAATATATTGCTTGTCTTGATCGTCGTGGGACACCCTGTATAAAAATAATTTATACGACTCAAAATATTCCTCAAGATTGAAAGAGATTTGTTTTGTATTATCAATATTTTATTTTTTTAATGGCACACGATACATGTAAGGACAATTTTTCAAAATTTGGTTCAATATGGGCAACCGCACCCTCTGACAGATAGGCTATCTGAACCATAACAAGGACCGGTGAAACTGATCCTTAGTCTCTCTCCCCAGTAATACTCGGCTTGAACTAAAGCTCAATCAGGTAAGAGGAGGAAGAGAGGCTGAAACGCATTACAATTCAACCGCTACTTGTACGAAACTGAACAACCAATGTTATTTATAGATCATTTTCTATATTAACTGTTCTAAAAAAGGGACCATAATCGTTTTCAAGTTAACCATTTTACGACTGTAATTATACGCGCGCCGACTTCCATCTTTTGTTTTCTAACGATTCTGAGAAACACCGTGCTTCCGACTACACATGTATGATGTAAGACGTGCTGTAAATATCATTGTGACATGTCAATTATGAATTTGCTCGTTCATAACTGCACCGCTGAATCAAATGCTTCATTACTGTCATAGATCTGCAAGAAAATCAGACCGAGGTTCCTTAATGTCATGTAAAAGGACCCCCTAAATCTGGAGACAAGTCACCATGCTTGACAGTTCACCAAAGCCACTTTTCGACAAAATGTTGTCTGTATATTTTCAATAGATCAGCCTAGCTTTATGAGTCTTGAAGTGCTGAATCCCTTTTCAACTCAAATTTTGAGTGAATCGCAAAAAATCCGAAAAATGATAAAGATCACAGCACAAGAAAATTCGTATCTTTTTCTGTTTTAGTGCAACTGATTATTATGCAAGACAATCAAAATTGAAGGGGGCGTTTTCGAAAAATGGATTTATGGCACTATATCAGCTCCTTGGCAAAGCTTCAATAAAATGGTTCTACTCAAATTCATGAATTCATTTTACATAATAATCAGTAGTAGTGTTGCAGAATTCAAGCTGTTTTTACTTCCCTTGCCCTTGGGCGAGTCAAGTATTGTAAATGTCATAATTTCCATTCAATAAGACAATGAATTTTTAAATTGGCCCTTCTGTCTGCCTATCAGGTACTTCTCTTTTGAGGGCCTTATAACTTATGAATCACTGATCTGATCACTATGAATATTTTGCAGCTAGTACAGAATTTCCATAATTCAAATGGATAGAAGGTTATGAAGTTCCAAAAACCTTTATATTCCTAAGGCCCGGTTGTACAATGCGAGCTTAAGCTTCGGTTTAAGGTAAGCCGACGTTAAACCACGTCAGTTGCAAAACGTCCGTTGTACAATGCTGGCTTAGCCCCCCACTCTAAGCTAACACGGGCTTATGTAAGCCGAAGCTTAACGCGAGCTTAGCTGAGGTTTAAACCTAACCTCATACAAGTAACATGATATGTCAAGGAGGAACCTTCAAATTGCTTGTCACTTTATTAGGTCATATTTTTTGAAAGATTTGTGTTTAATTTAACAAAGAGAGCAAATGAAAGAACAGAGACAGAAACGGTCGTTGCCGAAATTTGACACAAACTGTCACAAGTGACTAACCAAAAAAAGGTAATTTTTCAGATGATTATGGCAGTACGTGTTGCTTCATTGATGCCAACTGTAGTGAATTTCATTATCAACCAGGTTTAACCGAGCCGACGATTGTACAACGCGTGTCGACTTTAAGCCTGAGCTTAGCTAAGCTTAGGCTTAACAAAGCTCTTGTTAAACCCGCATTTGTACACCGGCCCTAAGAGAGTTTACATTGCAAAATGTGACCTGTACTTTAGAAAACAAAGCTTTCATTTGCATTCCATAAAAAGTTGGAAGACTAATTTTCGGCAAAAGTAAATATCTGACAATGTCACCTTCCATCTGGATTGCTATAAATTGTTCGCATATTGTTGGTAGCGTGGCGGGGACAGAAAGTGTGTTTAGCTGTTAAGAAGCGCTACAGCGGAAGATAAATAACCTCCAGAAAGGTTAAAATGAAATTTTTGTCAAAGTTAATTTTACAGAATGTACATAATATATGGTGTAATATGAAGAATTATTTTTGTAAGTAACCCGAAAATGCTTGGAAATTTGGAAAGTCAATCGACTTTCATTACATTATATGGCGAGGCTTTGTGGAAAAATAGGAAAAACCTATACTCAAAGCAAAAGTTTTGAAGGGGTAAACCTAAATATTGAGTTTTTTTCATTTTACTCTCATATGTGTTTACGAGCATCAACAGACTCACGTGTTTGGATATACATATATAAATTAAGTCTCGACTGTTTTGTCCGAAACCATTAATCATCCTTTCTAGCTTACACACACTATCGACTACCTGCTAAGAAGAAATATCAATGTTAAAGGTTAATCATCGATCGTATTGTAAGGTCCAGAATAGATTTTCTTGGAAGAGATGATGAGTTATTTCCGACTTTTTTCACATACGAGAAGCACAACCTGTTTTAATCATAAATTGGATTTTGGTAATTTTGAGAAGCATGTGGCCCTTATGTATCTATGGGAACTGATAGTGTGGAGGCAGGATTTAGGGCATTAAGGATTCTAGAATGATTGCTCATTTGTAAGAGCAACATGTGCTCATAGATATGTTCGCCTGTGAGATTTAAACTAAAGGCTTCTCGGTTCCTATCCCAATGCAATATCGACGTTACCTTCGTGGACTCCCGAATTGTAGTTTCATTTTCATAGCTTAGAAGCCTGCAATGATTTTATATTTTCGTGACCTTAGATTTAAAAGTTGATTTTTTCTAGTGGTATTGCGGTCAAAGTAATGAAACACATTTCCTTCCCACGACGTTTCGGTTTTAATAAACCGTCGTAAACCATCGTCAGGTGTCTATAAAGAATTATAATTCTAATTATAAATCTTTAAGTTTAAGTATAATAAACCGAAACGTCGTGGGAAGGAAATGTGTTTCATTACTTTGACCGCAATACCACTAGAAGAAATCAAGTTAGAAGCCTGATCTAAATAAAATTCACAAAGCCGTTTGCATTTTACAGTCGTCCTCGACTAGCTCTTGCTTTCTCATTTATAAAGTGTGATATATTGATTGCTAGCCATGTGTTTTCATCATGCCTGTGACAAAATATGCAAGGATTTTATAGTTTCTGTTATATTTTAGAGCCGAAATAAATATGTCAATCTAATAGGCAAAGTCAGCACCATATATTTTATAAAAAACATTATGGGCTTCCCAGGATACACAAAATTGCCATGCTATGCTCTAAAATAGCTTTTAGTTTTGTATATTTTGAAAAAGAAATACTAGTATATTTAAGCCAATATTTTAAATTAGGGTCGATCGATTCCAATCAAGGTTACAAAAAATCGATATTTATTATAACTAAATTTGGTGCAACTAAGAGCAATGCTCATGCTTCATCCAAGCTAGCGTTTTTCTCTGGAGCTATTTACAACAAAGCCGAAAAACAATGAAATTATCTCCACATTTCAAACATTGTTCATTGGCTTTAAAATTCTATGTAATATAGTATAGTAACAACGTCCGAGATACACCCGGCAGTGAATTTTATGGCACTAATCTCTCAAAAACGATAACTAGCTATACGTGGTTATACATTAAACGATTAAACAACCTTCATTGCAGACGGTTCTCTGTCAAGTGTAGTACTGCTGACTATATCTTGAGCTCTATTTGAAGCATGGCGACAGCAGCATGCCTCACAGATCAACACAGATATCAAAACAATTGTCGAGTGGGGATTAGTAAATAAAGTACAGTTCAACGTACAGAAAACTCAGGCAACAACACTTACAAAGAAGTCTCACGTTGGCTTACCAACAGTGGAAGTGGAAGGTCACCCAGTGACCTTCCGTCAAGCTTTTGGGGATCAACATCAATAACAACATGTCCTGGCACGACCACGTCGTCAGTACTGCTAAAACGGCATCCCAGAAGCTTGGAGTTTTGTTCCGCTGTAGGAAGCTGTACACACCAGAGGAACTACTGCTGCTCTACAAGGCACAGATCCGACCATCGCTGGAGTATTACTCCCATGTGTGGGGATGCGCTCCGAAGCGCTCTCTAAAGCTTCTGGACACTATCCAGAAGAGAGCAATTACACTAATCGATACGCCTAACCTCACAAAGAACCTCCACAGCCTGGAACATCGAAGAAGGGTGGCTGACCTGTTCCTGTTCTACAGATTCCATCACGGAAGATGTTCAGGTGAGCTCTCCGAGGTAATAACAGCAAAGGCCGTCCGAACGAGAAACACCAGAGAGGCTCTGCGAGCTCATCCTTACCAGGTCGAGGTCCCTACTGCCCGAACCAGTCTCCTCCAGCAGTCCTTCTTTTGGAGAACTTCGACGCTGTGGAATGAGCTGCTGAAGAATTTGTTTCCCGCCGGCTACAACCTACAGCGTTTCAAATCGAACGTGCACCGATACTTATACTCTCGCAGCGCTTCTACAGCGCCATAGGCTTTTAGCCTTTGCGGGAGGCTGACCATAAGAAAATCTACTTTTACCAAATATTCCTACGGGTACAGCTATTTTTACGGATAAGCTTCGTAAATGTCGGAATTATTGGAAAAATTAATTAACACTTCGCTTGAAAAATTTAAATTTAAAAAGAAATATCAAATAGTGACTAAAACCGGATCAGACTATTTTTAACTAATAAAGACAATCATCCCGTTTGCGACGATTTGCACAAACAATCTACTTAAGTAGCTTCTATGTATCTTTGTTTATTAGTTATATTAAGTACGGTTGAACATTATATTTTTTATTTGTAATTGATAAATAAACTATATTATTATTATTAGTATTATAATGACCTCAAAAATTCATCAGCAGTAATAAATGTTATTACAGATCAAGTGCATTTAATAACTCGAGAAAAATGGCGAAACTGCAATAAACATGTAATAAAAGTGGAGTAATCCGTTTTAAATACGCAACCGAATGAAATTATTATGAACAAATTTGATAAAAAGTTTATGAAATGGCGCAAAGTAGTGGGCGTGAAGTTTTAAGACTTCCACCCTATTTTTGTATTTTCAATAAGATTGAATTAATATGGAGCGACTTGGAAAAGATACATATATCAGACAGTAAGATAATCACCCCGATAGCTCATAAGAAGTTCTTTATAAATCATATTAGAGATCAGGTACATTTAACGACTCAAGAAAGATGACGATTCTGCTTTAACATATGTAATAAAATCAGAGTAAATATTTTTTAATACACAACATGACAGCGACTATCTAAATCTGATTTTGAATTGAGTTAATTTCTTTTTTTTCCTCATTTTTCATTTGTTTTCTTAAGTAATATTGTTAGAATGTAAGTTTGAATAGTATTTATTGTACATTTTATAATGATATCTATTAAAAATCTAATAGGCAACTATATTTGTTTTCTTCTTTAATGTTAGTGCGGGCTTGGATGGTTTTGTCCTCAACATCCGACACGCGGCACTGTACGTGGCTTAATAAATTCTGGTCAATAAAGGTGATCGACCTTTTGAGATATTAGTGCCGTATAATTTACTGCCGAGTATATCTCGGATGTTTTTACCATATATAAATATCACAAAAGTATGACTAGCATTTTAACCCGATGAAACATTACATGAAAGTGGTAGCTTCGAAATCCGGCGCTGTTCGGATAGACCATAGACCAGTAGATTTGAACTAGCGATCTTATTAGGGAGTTCCATCTTAGACATTAAGGACGAGATGCATTGACGAGCATACAGTTTTAATGGTGCGACCGAGCTGGCGAAATTAGGTTAGATGAACCCAGTGGAACGCGATGCGTTTCGCTGGAGTTGAGAAACTTCAGACTTCAGTCGTAAACTACCAAAGCGTACACGATAACTGCAATTATAAAGTGAAAAGTTAAGGAGTTGTTTACGTGTTGATGTTGACTCAAATCATTATAGTTATTTGAACTTGATGGTATAAATACAGAACGATATCCTTTGGGTTGAAAGATGAATCAGTTTATCATAAATACAACAGAAAAATAAAAGGTCGAGAGATCTGTGTCAATATATAGCAAAATTCTCCAGATTTCCATATTTTTAGGGCCGATTTTATCAACAGGCGCATTTTAAAAAAGGCTTTGATCAATCAGAGCAGCCCGTTCAAGAACATGCATCTGTCAAAGTTCTCTGAAAACTATTGATTTCTCTTGAAGTTCACCTCAAAGAGGTTAAAAATGACGTGCTTTATATACAATCGACCATTATGAACCATCTAGTATATTTTAGTATATTTTCCAGTCTGATTTTCCATCCTAAATGGGTGAAAAATTGCATTTTCTTGTTTAACAAAGAGTTTAGCAATTGCTAATTTCAACCAATCAGATTCCGCAAAAACTGTATATTTTATCGCTAGTTTTTTCTTCTGCTAAATGATAATGATGACAAAAAATTAGGGTTTTGAATAATTTTTTTTATGATAAATGGAGAGATCAAATATAAATTTACAACAAAACTGTTTTTGTTTTCTTTTTTCGCAATAATTCAAAAGTTATATCAAAACAAAAATGGGTTTTTGAATCCAGAACCGAAAACACGCCGACGGCTCCAGAACCCGTGTGACGTACTTCGTGAAAATACTTGTAACAGTTGTAACTAAAATGTATGTTTATTGCAACATAGGCGATGAATGAAGTTTGCAACTCGAGACGAAGTCAAAGATCGAAATAAATATCTCTTTGAATGTTTAAAATTAGATCACAAATCCCAGTAATAAAGTAACCAAATATGTTTCGTTGGGGCGATCCGCTCCGCAAGATGCTGTTTGAGGGTGGTGTTGGTTCGAGACCCAGCCCTTGCAAACTACTTTTTTTATTTTTTTAACCAAAATATTCATTGACCTTGATATAGAACTTGAAATTATAATTATTGTTGAATCAAATTACAGTGTAGCTAGTGTGGCTCTGACCCGATACGAAAATTAGGTTATATTGATAGATAAACTCGAAGAGAATTCCGGGCAACCTTCTACTTTTATATACTGGAATGTTCTTATTTAATAACGGACGCTCTTGTTATAAACTGCACTACTTTCAAGATACGTAGGATTTTCTCCTGCAAAGGCGCAGTAAGTCTAACCTCATTCCCACGTATTTGTATATCTTCCACAAAAAGCTTAAAAGCAGATGCAAGAAACTGCTTTGGAAATCCTATTTGTTTTACCCCAATTGTGCGGATGCAGCATGAAAAATTGAACAACATACGGTTGGATGGGTTTTTAATACTGAAGCTTTATTGTGTCCTATTGCTAGCCTTCCATTGCTTTGGTTATATGAAGAATGAAAGGGATAACTCTTTCAACACATACTATTTTTCGAAACACTACAACATAAATAAAGTAAAATATTAAACAATAAAAGGGAGATATGGGGCGTTGGATGCTCCCAAGGATGCCCACTTTACATGGTGATTTCAAGGACATTTGAGTAACTCATTGTTGTTTTAGAATGTTCAAGAAATCAATGACTGAAGGTATGAAGATGTAATCAACTAAAATTGTTTTACAAAATTCATGACCTGAATACCTCCGAACCAACTTGCAAAAATTAGCTAGAGAATAAAAAATGTTCCGAATAAAAATAAAGAGTATCTGACGATTAGTATATGAACTATACATATGCGACTGAAGCAGAAATACTACCATTCCCATTAGAATTCTGCATGGAAATGGGAAAATCTCAATCCCATTGGAATAATAAAAGGAAGTTTCCATGTAACCGTCTTCCTTAACATGGCCATCCATATTCAAAAGATTCCGCATTCAATTAGACTTCCAACCAATCGCTGGTTAGTTTCCGGGACTCATTCGAGTGAAATAGTTCAACGCTCAATTCTATAACTAGAAGTTCGATAAGTGAGTTGGTAACTGTTTTATTACTGTTACACAGGAGGTATCTAGTTATTTGTTTCAGTACAGGGCCGGATTGAGTACAATATTTGGTACTTTTACTAACTTCATGTTCCATCTTTTCCAACAGAACCTGCATTGAAGTATCAAGTTATTGCTTTATTTCTTTAGGTATATTTAAATTTGGAAAAACAGTCTTTGTATATTTTTAATCTACGGACAAATCTTACACTGACTTTAGGCTAAATTTTACATATTCAATAGACAAAACAAATCACTGTACTTTGCATTTTCCGAAACAACAAAATTGAATAAATATTTCATAGCATTAGCGAGATATGTGAAAAAATAACGTTATTTTGATTACATTTCTATAAACAAATTTGGTATTGGTGTTCTCTCTTTCCAGCTATATCCATACAAAATCTAAAGGTTAATAACTTGTTGAAAAAATTATACGGTAACATTTTTATTTAATGTTCATATGGCAATAAATAAAACATTTTTTTAAGCAAAAAAATGTATAAAAAAGTAAAAAGTAGCAGGTTTTGCCAATTTTAAATATCCCATATTAATCCACAAGAAATTGCATTTGATTGCCTACAAACACAGTGAATACTTTTTTAGATAATGGGCTTTAGTTGAGGGGGGTCTGCACCCGTTTGACCCCCCCCCCCCCCAAAATGTCTATACACGCATTAGAATGATTAGTTTTTCGGGGAAAATTCCGTATTTTATGCTCGTAAGGTACTCTGATTGACTTCTTTTTATAGCTGACTACGATGGCAGCTAAGTTTGCTTGGTTTGCGACATGGTTTTCCAACGTTGTGTGGAATTTCCAACTAGAAAGCATAATGGCCAAGCTACGTTGCTTATATGGCTAAACAACGTGGTAACTTCACTTCACAATTTGTTTACTTCAGGAGCTAAAAATATGAAAATTTTTCGACAACCCCGAATATTAAAAGACCGCTGGCTGCAGAGATTTTGATGGAATATGTCGCGCAGGTAATGCTGCCATATTTTTAGACATCGGTACATTGGCGGCGGAGATTTTTTTTGAAAAAAATATATGATAACTTTATACTTCTTTCTTATTGGGAATATCAAAAGTACATATTTGTCCTGAACAAATGGCCCTGGTGAAAACCAACGAATTCGAATTCGTTGGTGAAAACATTACTAAATCCATCTAGGGAATTTTTGACAGCGTATTACTAACCATCGCAGAAGTGTATTATTTTTGAAAGTCCTGCCAGAGCAGTAGCCATAATTTTTTATTTTCTAAAAGCGAACTAGAGTTGAATTAATCATACCGTATTCTTGTGATATAAAAAACGAGATTGTTCTGTTCTATTTCTTATTCTCCCAATACCTACAGGTCAGATTCATTATGGCAACTGTTTTCTACGGTCGGAAATATATTTCAAACTAAAAAACGTAAAACGGATATTTCGTGGACCAGGACATGTTGCTCATTAGTATGTTAGTGGTATGGTTACCCAAATATTTTATCAGACGTATTATTTATTATATACTTATGACAGTAATTTGAAGATAAAGTTTTCCGCGTTTATTAAGAGCAATAAGTTGTTTATCATAGTCACCTTACCTCCATACGGTTAATGCCATTATCCATGTGTGCTCTTACCTGAAAAATAAATAAACATTATTAGAACATATGCACGATTAAGACATTACTTAGGCATTGAACGCTTCTCATACAAAATGAGGGTAGTTTTAAAATTTTCAATTAGTATTTCGCTGAAAACACTCAATCGATGTTGCCAGCACATAATAATATATGTGAACTCTTGAGAATTTTACACCATACAAGTAGACAGTTTCATTAATATAATATGAATGTGGTAGTATCGAAATTTGAAATTAAAAGAAATTATAATTATTTTAGGAATACTGAAGTAGAAAGCAGTAAGCCGCCAATTAGTTATATTATTTTTATTCAACCAGCGCTAAATCCCATGATACTATTTTGTTTACAAATAATTTGTATTTGTGCGACTATATATGAGCGCAGTGCTTATTTTACTCATGAATTACATCATGTGTATCGATAAAAAAAATTGTATGCCAGAGAAACCAACCATTGTACAAATATTGAGATGTATAGACTTATATAAGCTGGTGTGTCTGTCAGGACTCTATGAATGGTACTAATAAGATTCAGAGTAATCCTCCACTGACACAATATCCTTTAACCTGTTGACTAGATAAGAGGATACGTATCTTACACCATACAGATCCCATTAAAATAAACCTATCACCCACGGATCCAATATATCCAGCTGAGCTGTATCAAACCGTCCATCAATTTATAAATACAGAGCAATAACACGATTGTTGGGAGCGCTGGAAATATTTCAACCGACTTTAGATCCGGACTTCCTGCCGGCCATAGTGCAACCGTTCACCCTTCGTTCTGTTCGATCAAGATAGCGGCAGACCATTGTTGCTGCTCGACGATGGCCGTGTGTTATCGCTGCAACAATGAAGACATCTTCTTCTTCCGAGAAAGGTACGTGTATCCAGGTAAAGCAGAATAGAGATGGGAACTATCGCTACAATTTTTTTCAGGCACTTCGTGTGCAGTACTATGGCTACGGGTCATCATGATTTGCCTTAAATTACTGGGTCAGTTTGCCAAAATCTGTCTGACAATACCAGAAATGCACATAGTTGTTTGAAGAAAAAAAGAGGGAAGGAAAACAAGCAGAAACTTTCATTTTAATAACCAGTTCTATATCATATGTGTATGATCACAAGCGAATAAAGAAATAATACAATACAATTAATTTAAAAAGAAGTAAGATGATAAGGTGGAGAGGAAAATATCTACGCAGGTATAATTTTATTTATCGGCCAATTTTCGGGTTAATTTTGTTTCTCGTTTAGACTTTACCGTAAGTTGGATGACTTGATGTCAAACGAACGAACATTTTCAGAATTAAAATGTAAAGAGTAATTGTATTACGCCTGTAATATATTCAGTAAATTTTAGTCAGCCAATACAAACCAGACATCTAATTAAGACATTTACGGTAAAGTCAAGATCTTGATCTTGATTGTTAGGGCCGTCCGTGGGACCATAGCTCCTGTGTTATACTCAGTTCGCAGATTTGTCAGGTCTGAGAACCCAAAAACCATACAATGTCAAGGAAAGAAGGGAAGAGGTAAGTAAGCATGGAAAGGTGGAGAGCAAAGATGTGGAAGAAAATTTTTAAAATGGGTTGAACAGTTTTTTATATTCTCCAGAGTTATTCTGATTTGGTGTTGGAAAAATTCTTTCATTTTTTCTAAAATGGCGATGCCATTATTTTTTTGTTCACAGTGAGAGCTACGGCCTTGTGTGCTTACTAAACCATTCTGTCGATAGTCCTCTGATTCGCACAACAAAATCTCAATTGAAACGTTCCATGGGGCATGATTGTGTGTAAGGTGCTGCTTTGCTCGTCTATTTCGATTTTATTAATCCGAATCATTTTTTTTCTTCTTACAGTACTAATCTATTTATTGAAGATTGGCAACAATTTTGGCAAGTGAAAATCTTGCGCTCTCCTGAGTAGAGTATGATAATCCAAGTTCCGTGCAGTCTCTGATGTTTTCGAACCATAAGTTTTGTCTGCGCCACAGCCTTTTTTTGCCTTCAACTTTGCCTTTCACTATTAGTTTAAGAAGGGCATATTTGCTATTCCTCACGATATGTCCAAGGTAGGACTTGTAACGCGGGCTGTCCAAGGTGTTCTTAACATTCGGCATATCTCAAAAGCTTCCATTCTATTCATTGTAGTGATCTTTATCGCCCACGTTTGCACTCCATATAGAAACTCCAGGAAAACATAATATTTGACGAAATTATGTCTTATTTGGGCATTTTCAAGAATGTTGTTCTGGCCATCGCAATTCTTGTTCTTATTTCCCCAACTGCGGCGTCAAGTCCTATGTGATCTAGCTACACAAATATCTAAATTTCTTAACATTTAATAGTATTAGCTGATTTGGATTTCTGCTTATCATCATGGTCTTTATCTTATGTTTATTTATTTGTAGTCCCATCCCTTTACCTACTGAAGCTATTTTAATTAAACTTAATTATGAATGTCTACACAACAGTAGAAACACTTGCCGAAACCTTGTCAAGAATGACATCGAGATACCTGACAGAATGTTCCCATGGTACAGAAGATCGATTCACTGAGACCTTAGTATCAGAGGCACCTCATGATATTTTCATACAGACCACTTGCGTCTTAAATCATGAATTTTAATCAGCCACCGATCCGCCCACTCGAACACTTCTCTCACCGTATTCTGTATCCTGTCATGGACTAGGTCTCCAGAACTCGACAGAGCTACAAGAGCAGTACAGTCAGCACAGAAATATACTTCGAAGTTTCTAGGAGAAGAAAAATTATGAACAAGAAGTATTGGACTGATAACCACAAGGAACACCAGCTCTTACCGGCCATGTTGGGATACTAAGTCCATTCAAGTAATGTGGCAATATAAGTAGAAATTTCGGGCGATAGGTGATAATATTTATTTATTTGTCATGATATCTGTATCAGACAGCTATCCCTGCGTTAATGTCGAACAGTAGCACCTGGTACACTGATGGCTCTAAGAATTGCAGGTGTCACCAGCTGTGTGTCGAATGAGCACCAGAAGCGCTGGGACAGGGTGGTGGGGAATATTCAGTCCGAGAGGATGCTGAAGGGACCCTTGTGTTCTAGATTGAACAAGAAGGAAGTAGGAAAGGTGGTTGGATTTATAACTGGCCATTGGATGTTCAGTGCACACCTGCAAAAGATGAGGATAGATGTGGCAAATCCTTTATGCAGGAAGTGCGGTGAGGCAGAGGAAACAGCTCAGCATGCTATCTTCGACTGCCCTGCCTTGGGTGAAAGCCGGAACTCCTATCTGAATGTAGGCCAGGAGAGAAAATAGGAGAACATAGTGCAATACATCTCAAAGTTCGAAAAGGACTTAGGATGGGACCTGATCCCTTTGACGGGCCGCACAATAAGCCTTAAGGCTGAGTGCCCATCATTAGAGCACACTACTAAAAAGAATCTTTGCTTGAATTGTATTGAGCCATTCTACTAGGCATTTATTTTCATTTCCATGTAAGCAAGTCGATTAACTGGCTAATCCCATCATCTCCAGAATCACTGTTAAAAATTTACACCACTCTCTATACAGTGTATTACTACAGTTCCAAAGTAACGAGATTCCGTTTCTCCCATCTCTATTACCTACCGGGGTTGACCTATTCTCGGCGTTTCGTTGTTATGAACGTATTCCTCTTGGGTACATTGGACGTCAATTGTGTTACAATCTGACCACCTGTACGTCCGCTAACAAGGAGGAAATCTTTAATTTGGGATTCCCGCGTGAGCATTGTTTATATTCAATCGGAGAGACGTTTGTGGGCATTGTGCTGACAGCGGTTTCCTGATGTACTACGGTACTAGTGGCGGCCGGTTGCTCTTTCAAGTTCAGGGAAGCATCAGGTGTTTGTGTTGCTTTTTTGGAATTGCCTCTTTATGCAGGTGGATAGTTTTATTGCTTATTCATCACGGTCAGGTGGATAAACTGTACAGGGTTTTCCCACAAGTAGCTTCAGGTGGTAGTGCTGACAGAGAAACTCAAGAGTTACCATAATCAGTCATGTTATGTTTCTGTAGTTCTCTATTATCTCATATTTTCCTTATAGCTTCTACATCAAATTATGGGATAACAAGATAGACTTATAAGATATGTGCTTGATATTGTTTCTGAATAGCTTACAAACAAAAATCAGATTAGATCTGATAAATTAAATTAAAATAAAAAGTTAAAGAAAGTATCTGAACACATTTCGCCCATTGCGTGTCTGGAAAATTGTCAACATTATCATAGGTTCATACTAACGGCACAACTCAAAACATAATGACCGAAAATTACCATCTTCAAAAATTAAAGATTCTAAAAACGACTCGATTTTGATTGTATGCTTTGGATCAAATTTCAGGTGTAATGCTATAAAGACGCTGTCGGATGAGTGGAAGACAAAATTCGCAGGCTCCTCGAAGAAACTTGGGCATCACCTGCTCACAAACTTTCTTAATCTAAATAAAAACATGTAAGGTGAATAGAATTTTTACCATCCTTATACCTGGTGAATTATATATTGTTGTAATCGTATTATATCGAGCATATCGAGCCACGACCAATTTATGAAAGAAGTACCAAGCATGTATATGTCGAGGAAAAATAACAAAAAGGACTGGAAAACTGAAAAATACTAAGAAAATTTGATAATTCGGTAAAAAACGGAATTATAGAACTTTCGTATTTTGTCATAACTGACTGGTATCAAATTCTTCCTTTTGCTAAAATATTATTTACTTACTCATATGTATATCTGATCAAAACAACAAAAGGTAAATTTATATTTCATTTATTTGTCCAAAAAGCAGTAAACATTTTAAGTGTTGCATCTTTATTGGCCAATATTGTGCATATATTAATTATTACCTAGTTTTCGATTGATATAATAAATAAAACTATACGGGTTCAATATTTCAGGAGTTGGTAGTTACAATTTATGAAACTGTCTATAGTTACTGAAACACTCAAATCTATATCAAAAAATCTACGTCTACAGTTAATGAGATACTTTTCTTTGATGCTGAAGTAGCGCTCGTTAAATAATACTTGAAGAATTAATAATATCACCACGGTTTATTTTTATGAGACTACAAGTTCTCCCAACAACCCATCCCCATTTGCATAAAAATAGTGGAAACCACCGGCGCCCCTAAGAAGTTTAACTTCTTTATCATCACTTTACTGCCACTACAATAATTTTGAAAGTCATATGCCTTTTCTACACTGCAGTAAGCAGTGTAGTTTGTCAAAACTACATTACCATCATCCCACCACAATTTTATACTGTCTAAAGAATAAAAAATCAGGAAAATAATCAAGGACCTCTAAAAAACAGATTTTTATATTTTTCTTTCTTCATAATTAGATTTTTATTTACTTATTTAGCGTATATAGTACACATGAAAAGATTCCTAAAAAAGTAAAACAGCTTTTTTTCCGTTGTTGTAACCTGCGCAATCATTACATATACAGACGTGGCAAAATTGTACTACAACCAAGTCGTCTGAGTCCAATTTACACGGTTATTAAAGCTAAACAAGCATATTATTCTCTAGATGTAGAATGCTATCAGTAAAAATTTACAGAGCTACAGAAATTTCTGTAACCGCGGCAATTTTGCCTGCTTCCAAAAAATTCAATGTTGCTACCTCTGGAATGCCTAAATGAAATGTTGGAGGGCATAACATTCGACATTCAATGTTCAACTGGTATAATAACCAACAGAAGACGATGTTCGTTATAGAGTTTTCGGTACCTCCCGAGGTGAACATCGTCACTAAAGGTGGATACAAACCTGCGCGCCGCGAACACGCGCTGTGTGTGCGCCGCGCGTTCGTTGCGCGTTAGGTGTTCGTTGAAATTTTCCCATTCGAAGAACCTCTTGTGAACCGCGTACAAAAGTTAGCATGCTGTTAGCACGCAGATTTGTAGCCACCTTAGGGAGGAGGAAATACGGACCAAATATTAGGAGTTGCTCGGACAACATCGCAGACTGTGCCCAGACCACAGCATAGCAAACAGCCAGCAGAATATCTCTGAGGATTTCCTATATAAAAATGGTTCCCACAGAATTTGACCTTGGGATGATTTTTACGGGTGTGAAGTCTGGGTAGAGACGCGAAAACAAAAATATCGATACCGGCACCAATTCAATATTTTTTAGTCAAGTATAGAGCTGTACACGGTGTCCCATTTTGGGCACTTTTACGGGGTATCTCGGTTATTTTAGAAGACAGAGAGGTACGGTTTTCGCGACAGTATGCTATTTTGTCGTGAAACTAAAGATGCCATCAACAAAATTATCATGGCCCTCTTGGTTTTTGAGATACAGTGTGAGATCGAAAACTATCGATTTTGGGACCACCCTCGTATCTCGGTTGTCTTTTATTTTATTGAAAAGTTTAAAAAAGTATCTTATAGAATTTTTTCTTTAGAATCCAGTGGTGTAGTTTGATTTTTTCTTTACTCTAACCATTTTTCAGTTATGAAGCAAACATATGTTGTTTTAAATGGAACATCCTGTATACTATTTTTGAAGTCATTCGGAAATAATTCAAGCTATTCAAAAATATATATTAGTATTAAGTTATTTTGAAAATTACGCTCAAAATTTGATTTTAACCAATTTTTACTTTACTTGTAGCAGTAGGTCATGGTTAATCAACTATAAATAATAAGCATCTAAGCAGTTATTACTCTACAAGAGACCTTCTACTTAAATTTGAAAAAAAAATTAAAATACATTTTTTTTAAATAATAATGTCTCATTAAAATAATGAGTATTGTGTTATTATAATATTGAGTAGATAGTAGGCTATGACTCATCTATTAAAAACAAAAATCCAATCTGTAAAAAACTTGCGGAGACTGTCAGCTTTTAATTATACTTTTATTAAATATAGCTTTGTTCTTTCTTTGTTTTCATTTTATTGTTTTATTGTCAATTTTCTGTAATAATGGCAGCTTAGATACCCAGAGAGAGTAACCGTTTTCAGATATATTTGCTCGACTAAAAATAAATATAGTTAGGTACGGATCCTTTATTCAACCACGTCCTAAAACTTATTTCAAGGAGAATAGGGAGCAAAGAGAAACAAACGTATTAGGTTACATAGAAGCAACGCATTCATCATCACAAAGAAGAAGCTGTAGGGGTACAAAAATCAACTGCAGAAATAATCCTAAAAAAATACAGTTACCATCCATACAAGTTTAAGATACTTCAACATTTGCACAGGATCAAAGTTTGGGAATTTTTAATCGCCATAACATAATTGTTTACTTGGATATTATTTTTAATAGATTAGTCTTGGTCTACTGCTACAAATAAAGTAACAAATAAAATTTTGAGAATAAGTTTTCAGAAAAAATTCATACATATATATTTTGAAAAGCTTGAATTATTTCCGATTGACGTAAGCAATAATATACAGGGTGTTCCATTTAAAAAAATATATGTTTGCTTCATAACTGAAAAATGTTTAGAGTAAGAAAAACTCAAACTACACCACTGGATTCTACAGAAAAAATTCTATAAGGCTCTTTTTCAACTTTTCAATAAGATAAAAGACAACCGAGTTACGAGGGTGGTCCCAAAATCGATAGTTTTCGATTTCATCGTGTATCTCAAAAACCAATAGGGCCTTGATAATTTTGTTGACGCCAACTTTAGTTTCACAAAAAAG
This sequence comes from Callosobruchus maculatus, assembly GCA_951848785.1. Taxonomy (NCBI): domain Eukaryota; kingdom Metazoa; phylum Arthropoda; class Insecta; order Coleoptera; family Chrysomelidae; genus Callosobruchus; species Callosobruchus maculatus. The sequence goes on from CATOUR010000032.1 coordinate 5,624,973, forward strand.
CTACTGTGCTACACTGTCGCGAAAACCGCAACTCTCTATCTTCAAAAATAACCGAGATACCCCGTAAAAGTGCCCAGTGGGACACCCTGTACACTCCAATGGAGGCGCGTTTGGTTCGTAATTATTTTCGATACCGATACCGCTACAAAAGTAGCGATACCAGTTTCGAATCGCTCAAAAAGTGTTTAAGACAAAAATAGTCGATATTTGTGCAGAAGTATCGATACATTTCAAGTATCGAAGTATCGTTAGCATCCCTACAAAAGGGGGGGATGCGCGTGTAATTGCCGCCAACTTGAGATATTGTGCTGATTGTTTACTATGCTGCGGCCAGACTATACTGTAAGTTTGCTAGTTATGGTCATTAGATCCTTGATTAGAATGCGGAATGCGCTGCTTTCTGCACTGCGCAAAATACCGGTGTGTCGTGCGGCAACGCACATCTTAGTCGTTAGCCGCTAGAATGCAGAAGGTAGTCATGCAGTGTGCACTCGTCTAGCTGAGGCGCACGATTCGCGGAGCCAGTGATGTTCACCTCACGGTATAAGGAGTAGTCATTGAGCAATGGAACAGCAGCTTGGGTATCGGAGCCCAGGCTGCACCTTTTTGTTAAAAATAATAATAATAGTTGATGCACGTTAAAGCGATGTAAGCGTTTACCACATGATGTCTCTGTCTCCTTGTAGAAAATACTGCAGGCTATCCAAACACTGCTATCTTCATGTGTTTCTCATATACTTCATGTACTCAGGTGATTATATACGTATACACATATGTCCATGACAAGTTTATTAATGTATATAACAGCGAAGGAGCAAGAGTAGTAACAACGCAATAAAAACATTGTAGCGTAATATTTAGCGTCATAAAATGATGTATGTTCTGGCAACCGTCTTTTATTTCAAGTACACACACGTTCCATATCCAACCAAATGGCCCGTACTCCAATTGGTAGTTACCCGTGAGCAGTGGCGTATGCAAAAAGGTATATTTTGAAGTAGGCATTGACGGTGCAGAGTACGAAATTCAAACACGATATAGCATAATTCAAAAAAATTGTTCCATTATCACTCATCCTTACGTCGACAGCCAAAACTGGTTTGTGGAATTGATTGTACAGTAAGCAGCAGTCTCTCACACTATCTGGTATTATGAGGTACCTGGAACATCCAAGTACCCTGATTTTGATATCGAAGAAAATGGAATAATTTGGAAATTGCTTAAAGTTAGGCCAGTTATTACAATATTTTACAAAACAGAACCATATAGATTTTGGATGATCTTACTACGAGTGTTCGTCAACGGAGGTGGTCTATAGTTTAACTCTAAATAAAAATTATAGCGTTTTTCACTGGGCACATTTTTGTACACTCAAGAAACAACTTGTTTTGACTTTTGACATTCGATAAGTTGTCAGTTATGTTGGTTGTGATCCATATATTTCCAATGTTTTCATCTTTGATTTTCATTTTCGAGACTTCAGGTTCAGAGGTTATAAAATTCTACATCAAGTTAATCGTATGGATTCCTTTGAGGTAGAAGTAGAGAGCATAACATTAGAATTACTCTCAAATAAGTTATAGCTGTTCAAAAAAGTTAGATTTTTTTATTCATTCTACTCATTCTGACTAAAAATAGTGAAAATCAACTAGGTATTAACGTATTCAACGATCGAAAAAAGTTTAAACAGTTGAAACACAATTCTATGATTTGAAGTTTCCCGCTCAAACCTACTGTCATTTCCTTGGTTCAGTTCCACGACACTCACTTGGAAATCAATGCGAAATTATTGCACTCAGTTCGACCGCTCCGAGTGCAAAAATGCCAGTGAAATGAGTGCACTCAAAAATGTTTGCGCTGGAACTGCCAGTGAAATGCAAAACAGAAATCCAGTGCAGCCTGAGTGCAACCAGTGAAAAACGCTATTAGAGTTGTTTGTTTGTTGTTGTTTTTAAACATTCAAAAAAGTTCCAGTAACAGAAACGTATACAATGGAATATTGTTACTAAACCCGTAACATTACGGAGTTTAAAACAACAGGTAAATTAAGCAGTATATTCAACATTAGTCGTGATCTATGTATTTCTGAATTAATAAAACTCATGCATACACAGATTAGATTGAATAATAACAATTTGGAATTGTAGAAAAGACCAAGATCAAAGTCAGGCAGATTTATCTGGTACTTCCCACTTATGGAACCTGAAATTACCTTTGCGTATGAATTTTTGGCTATGTAAAAAGGGGTCAGATACGAGTAAAACAAAAAGTTCTGCTTTTCTAAATTTCCGAGATAACCAGTTCTTGCGTCTATATCTACATCTCGGATAATCATGCCATTGATTTTTAGCGATTTTTCTGCCCTTTGAAGTTTCCCATCTCTTCAATAATCTATCTCTAAGTCAAAAATACCATATTGCTGATATTTAAGTTTTCATGGCAGATGATTACCTAGAAAGAGCTTTTCAGTTTGTGAAAATCGATCTAATCTGTCGGCAGAGTGACTATTAAAAGAGAGTAATCCTGAGGCCCTCTAAATAATGGAAAATAACTGACTGAGTTACGGAGTAATGTTTTTTTGTGCTAACAGCTCACTTATATTTTATGCTGAATTCCTCATAAAGACTATCACCCTAAGACGTCACTCTGCTTCTGGGATTGTTCCTGTAAATGTTGTAAATTTGATGAGCTGCATAGGCCGCTAATATTTTTCTTTGCACGCACAAATTATTTTTCAAATTTAATATGACTCACTTCATGTTACATTCGTCTAATTATTAATTTTTATTTTAGATGTATCAATAAATACTACAATTCACTCAATCTATATACAAAGAGCTCATTTATGCAAGTGTTACTAGCTTTTACCTCTCTTGACTATGAGAGCTTAGAGGCTAAACCAGGCGCTAAACAACATACAGAGTTGCTGCTCTAACATCGTCTATAAACTGATCAAATATTTTAGTGAACGCCTACATATCATACACATCAAGGCTCTATGCCCACAAAATGCCCCAGTAGAGTCGCCAGTGTGCGTAAGAAATTTTGTTCCGCTTTTAAAGCCCTTCTGTCATTTGCTGCGTAAACAAAGAACGGAAACTCCCGGTCTCTGCATTGGTAAATAACGACGTGAATTCATGTTTAACTACCTGACGTTTTGTTTGTTGTTTATTAACGCCTGCGCCTGTCCTAAATATATTTTTAGGTTTTACGAGTTAAGCTGGAAAAGGGAAATAGCTCAGTTGCTCGGAAAATGGGCGGCAGGTAACGTTTTTGCGAATTATTTGACTTTGCGATTTTACATTGGGCATATCAGTATTTTATTATCAATATGTAGCATTTTAATGATTGTGTCTGTAGGTTCAATGAAAAGTAACTTATTTCTAAAAGTTTTAGCACGTATATCCTAAAATTGCCAAAACTATAACCCTGTCCAAAAGTCTCTTATAAGATATTTGAAAAAGTTCTACACTCCTGTTGTGTGATCTTCAAATTGAGAATCAGCTTTGGGCGTTTTTAATGCTTTCGCAACTTTTCTTCTAATAAACCTTCAACACCTATACCGAACGTTCGCCTTTTATCATGTATTTATGCTAACAACAATAATTGGTGTCACAATAACCCCGAGATTTTTAAAAAAATATGTGATATTAATATAAAGTGCATCATGTCTTAGCTGCAGGACTTTCTGTTTGTTGTTTATTAACGCCTGTACTTGTCCTAAAAATATGTTTAGATTTTACGAGCTAAGCTGAAAAATGGAAATAGTGAATTAACTCGGAGAAATGACCGCTTGTTAATTATTTGACTTTGCGATTATGCATTTGGAATATCGTATTTTATCATAGATATTTGTTGTATTCTAATTATTATATGTTCACCAAAACGGAGCTTCTATCTAACATTTTTTGCAGGTATCTAAAAAATGTAGTGAAAACTATGACCCTGACAAAAAGGCTCTCTTATGAGATTTTTGGAAAGTTCTACTCTTGTTGAGCGACGTCCAATTTGTGAACCAGAATTGCGCGTTTTTTTAACACTTTCACTACTTTGTTGTAATAAACCTCAACGTTGAGGCTCACGCCTTTTTTCAGGTAGTTATGCTAACAATAATTGAAGTGCCCTAGTCACATTTTTCAGATTTTAAGAAAAACGTTTTTAAAGTTTATATTTCTCTCGGGAAATATTACCTTTTCGAGTAATGATTAGATTTGTTACGAGCTTGCGTTCTATTACTTTTAAGAGTGAGCGACTTTAAGTAAAAGATAATTTGGTGGTCTAATTTCCGAGATTTTGTATTTTTCAAAAATGGACTTAGTCACCTTTTTCTTTGGGTTTCCAAAGGGTAATAAAAAGCTGTAACATACTTTAAAGTATTTATATTTCATAACATATAAGAACACAAGATACATTCCAAATACAAAAGTTATTCATAAATATATCGGTGCCACAGTCTATTGCTTCATCAAAAACTTAATTTTCTAAGCCAGCACGCATATAAGATGTGGTGAGATGTGGTAAAATTGGCAGTTTTGCTTTGTATGATAAAAAACCCACTTACCTGTGTTTCTTGTACTATTCTTCCCCAATTTTTCAACTATAAGCGATTGGGCAAATTGAGCGTAATAATAGAAGCACGCTTCTATCAGTGAATGGAAAAACGTATGGTAAACCACACACTACGCATAAATAATATGCTAGTGGGCTAAAGCAATTTTTGCGTTGAAGTGGTCATTCATAGTGACTAAGAGACTGTGTACTTAGGCTCATCTTCCCTTGAATATATTTTATCTAATATTTGGCTGGACTTAAGCCAACTATTTTAAAGAACGCATATGCTCATATAATCACTTATAATCTTCTCAACATTTTAGATAAGTTTTCGAAAAGGTCCCATCGATGGCACTGATAGTCTAAGGCACTTTTTGTATTGGACCCATCAATTGGTGTTACAATAATCCAGAGATATTCTTAGTTCTGATACACACCGTGGGAAAAAGTACGTTTAATTTTGTGCAGACGACGTCAGTTACTATCGTACATGGATCCATGTTTGCTGGTTTTTAGCACGATTAACCGAAATACTTAGTAGTGCTGCACCAATAAACAGTGACCATGAATTTTTTATCACCGGGCATTAGGATTGCGAACAATAGCTTTTCTCACTTGAGAATTATGAAAATAGGTAACATTAACGAGCTAGTGTTGAAACACCGCATACTGGATATTGTTTTTTGATGTTCGCTGTTCGCGGATCTATTACTGTATCTTTCGCCTCCAAACATAAAAATAAATTCTTGGATGAAGAATAGATACTTTAAACTTTATTAAATACTTGGTCGGAGAGTATTGAAATTTTAGTTGTGAAGAAAATTGTATTATTAGAGCATATTTATCTATATAGAATGAGTAATGATGTCAAAAATATATTTGTTTACAACCTCAGTGTAACAACTGAACATAGAGGTAGTAAGCAAACCACTTCAGCATGGCGTGCTCAAAGCCATCATCTTTTGACACTTCAGACCCAAACATTGCCAACTAACCTGAAAATTCTTTCAATGCAACCCATGTTACAAACACTGCTCTGCACTGTTCCATCTCGAAAAACTGTTAAACTACACTTGAATATAGCACAGCAAGTCCGTAAAGCTTCACTACAGTTACCAACAAATAGCGAATTCGATTTTACTATCCAAGCATAAAAGACTCGCAAACAAAACAAACGTTTGACAGTCGGAGGTTACCGTAAACAAATCGCAGGAAAATTACGCAGTAGAGGTCGACATATCTATTGATTTTGCTGTAATCACTTCTGAACCATCAAAATACCTACCGTCTTTTTTACGGTAGAATGGAATATTTCTGGATACTATAGAATTAAGACGATAGTAAACAATTATGATTGCCGTATCTGGTGGTCGATATGACAACGTAAGAAAAAATGTTGGCCTATTAGTTGTTTACTACCTCTATGTTCAGTTGTTACTCTGAGTTTACAACAGATGTTCTTGACGCGCGCCAGTATATCTTCACGAGATTATCAAAATTTATAGTTATGTGTGCATGATTTAATGTTGGTTTTTAGAGTGTTTCAGCGTCTTGTATCATTATTATAATCATTATTATAAAATCAGAAATTATTACAACAATCACTGAATCATAGAATTATTTTTTTAAAATTGACATTCTCGAACAATCGACTTATGTACAATTCTGTGTAGGACATACAAATATGGCTGGTTCAAGACTGATTTTAGTTTTTTCTAAGTTGAATGTAAACAACGTTACGTTCGTATTTATTTATTCATCTACAAGAGGTGCGCCCATAAAACGTACCTTTTATACCTTGTATCGTATCTACTGCAGTCTTTCTTTTATAAAGGCAATCCCACTAAAAGTCTCACGTTGAGCCGTGACTTTCCAGCGTCGGTTTGCATACCAATATTAGCCAGTAAATCAGATCTACTACCACGCTCTCCACAGAATTCCCAATCCCATAGTTTCACAGGGAACAAAACAAATCACTTAGTAGTGCGGCTTTCCAAGCCGCAGGTATGCGTCACACATGCTCGCCATGATAAATTTCAAACGGTTGCAACGATACATCTAAACTCCATTATTTTAAAAATACCCCCATTACCTCGAAACCGTAAGCCTTTCAACGCGGACAAATTGTCAGGCGAATTGTTTCTTACGGATTTAATTAATTCTGAAAAAATAATGGGTGACCAAAAATAGCGAAAAACCAGCCCAATTTATATCTACGCTGACATGCTATACGTCTTTTCCCTAGAAGACTTACTTGTCTTTCTCTCCGGCATACCATAAGCGAGACCAGGGTCGTAGATAGGGGAAGAGATCTCGGGGGTCTATCAGGCAAGAGAGAATCTACGTTAGATGATTTATTCATTCGAAATATGCCATTGCAAACTTAATCGTTTCGAGAAACAAAATTAAATCAAATAGATTGAATCCGTACTTTCACACATTAATATGACCCTTTTTCATAAATATCAGTCACAAATGTGGGACTTATGAGCTAAAAAATGGTTTTATGTTCAAATTGCGAGCTTAAACAGGTTCGCGCTTTATTATTTAAGACATTGTTAGACAAAAATATGAAGCTTCACAAATCTTCATTTTATACTACGAAAATCTTTTCTTTAATTTGCAATGTACATACAATGTACATAATATGTTTGTTCGGGTGGAATCCTGCTACTCAATTTTGAAGCACATATCTTCAACCTACTGAGCTGAAATTTGTACACACGTTTAGTTTGGATTAGAATACACGATAAGCTGTGTCGTCATTCTAAATCCAATATGGCAAGCCATCCAAGATGGCGGAATACTTATTTTTAATGCATTTCTACAATATGGGTATCAAATGAGAAAAGTTTGTTGTTCACGTGCAAATAGGCTTTTTCATCACGCATACATCAGTTTCACGAAACCGAATTGGTTTCGCGTGTTACGCGAATTTTGGATGACACTACGAGTAGTTTCACACAAGTAGTTTCGATCTGTAAAATGTGATGAAATTAGTATCACGAAAACATTCGCAGTTGGTGAAAATGACAAGTGCACGCTGGGCTGCTAATAGAAATATTAAATTTATAAATGAGTACCAGCGTAATGAGTGTCTTTGGGATTCTAAACACAGACAATATAAAAATAGGGATGCCCGACACGCAGCCTACAAGGCTATAATGGAAGCCATGGAGATGGAATCTGTTGAAGATGTTGTTTCCAGAATAAGAACGCTTCGTAACATGTACAATAATGCAGCATTAAAGAAAATGAAGTCATCTGTTACGGCTATGGCAACTGATCAACGTACGTTTCTAAAATTCCGTGGCTGCATCATTTGGGCTTTATCAAAAATTTGGAGTAATTCGGAGTTTCACTTTTCTGTTAGTGCTTCACGGCATGTTATATTTTGTTTTGATATTCGTTTGAAGACTTTATCTAATATTGTATTAAAGAGTGCTCCACTAATTCGAAAAAAGTTTTTGTAGCTTTCAGGATCACCATCTAATAATTCAGAAATCAAGTGAGTTGCACCCAGATCTTTTCTCGATAACCGCACTCTCAAATTCACCATCATTTTTTCTTCCGTCCAAGTTTCTTCTTTATTTTGTAAATCACCATTTGTGCAATAACATTACGAATTGTAGTTAGTTTGGATGCGGACGGTGCCATGGTCACTGTGATACTGAAAATTTCACAACACTTGATTTCATGAAAATTTTCGCATTAACTAGTGTCGCGTAAAGAATTTTAGCATGCATGGAACTAGTTTCGTAATGTAAATTCGACTTAACTCAAAAATAATATGACGTCATTCTAAATCCAATATGGCGGAACATCCAAGAAGGCGGAATAGTTAATACACTTTTTTCAAAAGACTTAGGATAGGTAGATGAAAGATTTTCGTCATTTGATATTTATACATCTTACAATTTCAAACTTATTTTTCAAGGAAGAAAGCTATCATATCATTTTAATATTTGCATTGGTTTTTAAACATATCAACTACTTTTAAGAACACAGAATTAATGTTGTTACGACTACGATGCTGTGGGATAATTTCCCCTTCCCATGCGCACCCCTCTGGCTCCGCTGTCGTTTCTTACCAGTTCTAATTTGTTAGCTCACTAAAATAAGGCTGGTATACTCCGCGGACTATAAATTTCCCCGTCCAAGACAATTAGAATTTCTTTTTGAGTATAAGTACGCTCAAAGATATTTATTTCCTTGTTAAGTTTCCTTACTCTCGCTGGAATTAGATTGGTTACTTAAATCATAGTGCATTGTAGATTGGTAGACGCTGTTCGAGTTTGGTATCTTTCCCTAACGAGAAAGTTACTATAGGATAACTATAGATACAAAAGTGTAAAATAAGCTATCCACCTTCTTTGATCGCTGATTTGTATACCTCACACAAGAGTTATGAGTTTTAAAGTGTATTAAACGGTATATTTGTCAGGGTACCTATTATGTCAACTATTGCGGCACTGTCGCTTGATTCTTTAAAAGAAGTTCCGTGAAAAATGTTTCTAACAAATAAAGGGTGATCCAACTTTAGGGTTAAAAAATCAAACGTGGATTTTTTCCAAACGTCAAATTATTTGACATTCCAGATATCACATATGACATCTCCAGTCAATACCATTTGTAATCATGTCGTCGTTTAGCGTGCAATAGCGTGTTAAAGTTATTCAAACTTACTACGTTCTGTGAGGACCACATTTCGCAAACTCCGAAGTGAATACGGTCGATTTGATCGACCATCTGAGAAGGCTATGCGAAAAATGGTACAGAAGTTCGAGTCAACTGGTTCGTTGTGTGACCTGCGACATGGTCCGCATCGGCGTTTAGTGTGTTCAAACGAAAACATTGAAGCAATTCGTGAGTGTCGCCGACAGTCCATCCACCTCCATTCGCCGACGTTCACAGCAAGTCAACTTAGTCAACACTTCTTATGGCTCTCTGTGGCGAATTTTGAAAGACGATTTGGGTCTTCATGCGAACAAAATTCAGTTGACCCAGGAACTATTGCAAATGATCACGGAAGACATCGAACGTTTGCTAACTGGATCTTAGAGCAGCTGTCAAGTGACAATCGTTTTTACGAGAAAATCCTTTTTAGTGACGATCTCATTTTCATTTGAATGGCTACGTCAACAAATAAAGCTGCCGCATCTGGGACGATGAAAATCCAAGGACGTATGCAGAGGTATCCATGTATCCACAACGGGTCACTGTTTGATGTGGATTCTCAGCGCAAGGAGTAATTGGAACGTATTTCTTCGAAAAACCGGATGGAAAAGCAGCAACCGTGAGTGGCGTCAATTACGGAGCGATGTTGGAAAACTTTTTGTGGCCGATATTGGATGGCATGGGCACTGACAACATGCGGTTTCAACAAGATGGAGCGAAGAGTCTCACTGCAGGCGAAACCATCGATTTTTTGAAATCTAAATTTCCCAATCGCTTGATTTCGTTGAAAGGTGATACTGATTGGCCGCCAAGATTTCGCGATCTAACCCCATTGGACTTCTTTCTTTGGGGTTACGTCAAAGGAAAAGTCTATGCCAACATTTCCAAAACGAGTCTGAAGTTGAAAGACGAAATCCGGCGTGTAATTGGTGAAATGCAACCTCATGTATGCCTTGTCTATTACAGAAAACCATGTGACTTTTCAGATGTATACATACAAACGAATTTAAGAGTATTGCTTTAGATCGTTCTGTATTGTGCAACGTGGAAGCTATGAAACTTATTTTAGTGAAATTTAGTCACGGAATTACTACCGTGGCGAGGATGAAATTGTGTTAGTGGCGGCGCAGCAATAATAGAAAAACTGAATATATATAAACAGATCAAAAAATTTTATGCGTTTTAGGGGTTCCTGGTCATTTTCCAATTTTTTTATTGGGGTGGTTGGGGGGTGGGAGTTGTAAAACTGAAAAATTTATTGTATTCATAATAATTAATCCATTGACATGTGGAAAGAAAGACCTAGCGGCCTACAGACAATGATTTGGTTGCAAGGGGATCTCAGACTATAGCTTTATGCTATGAGCATAAACCGGTATACCGTAATATGTGGATAGTACTGAGTCAATCAACTTGACTTCATTTTTTAATAAGTCACATGTTGAGTGACAACCACCTTCGTGTATAGTATCAGTTCTCAACTAAGTCAAGTATTAGAATTACGGTTATTCTAATTTCCCTGATAAAGCCGATAAACATTGTTGAATTTTAGATGAAGTTTGACTTGATGACCTAACAACTGCGTATGGTTTTTTGCAGACGTAATATCGGACTATGAAACCAATTACTACTCACGAAAGATATGAACTATCAAATTGAATCCCATCAGCATAAATGTAGCAGTACCAAGCATATACGTTATTAGAAGCGTGGTAAATTATGTTGAATTAGACCAAATAAATTTCGCATCCTCACAAATCCAAAACTCGAAGTATCGTATTTAGTACAAGGACTCTAAAACAGTTCAATCGCGTTAAATTTTTTTCTATTTTTACGATTCCCATGATTTTTCAAGTTTTCCCGTTGACAAACCACTGTGCCCTATATATCAGTGTTCCATGATATTCACCCATTATCTGACAAACAATTACTATAACTAGCTGATTATAATGAAGTTTCCTTCCCTGTAGATTCTACAAAAAGACAGCAAAGTGCTCGATTCCACATCTAGTCTACGGCCTATGATAACATTTTTAGTGCCACTGTTCTAAAAGCTGCCATCTCTAAGTAGACCATTCGCTACTTTTCAATCAGCTTTTACGGCCATCCAACGTTGTAGAGCGTCAGTGACCCGACAGTATCTGCGCCATATACAAAATCGATGCGATGATGGGATGAAATGCATTTCCGACGATGGCCTATAAACCATTCCAGCAAAACAGGCGATAGGCAGCCGGAGACCTCCACAACCGCAATAACGAAAACAATTTGCCCCAGTGTACCAATTCGCTTTAACGCAGTGCTGGTTCCAAGACGATTTCTACAAAAATTACTTGCTCAGCAACTGCAATATTATCATTACAACGTATAGGAGAGCTGAGTGGAAAATCTATATATAAGCTTGGGGGTCAGTTGGGAACTGTACAAATAAACATCGCAATAGTAACAAATTCCGTATTCTCCATACCGCTTTTCACCTATTCCAGTTTCAAACTCCTAGTTATTTTCTTACGTGGCCTAAGTGTGTTACAAACTGTAAGATCCTTAGCTTGTTAGGTAAGTAAGTGTTTGCTATAAATTAACTAGGTTTGTTTCTCTAGAAACCGTCCGAAAAAACTGTCCCTATTTATACAGCAGCCATAAGGCTTATTGTATTATAATTCCTATTTTCGAGAGTACGCATTCCAGCAATGAAGTATATATACCCTGCTTTAGCTTGTGCAGTTTCCCTATTGCGCCTGGTTCTGAGTTAAAATCCATCGATTCGAGCCTAGGCTTCCTATCCTCATCCTCTTCAAGTGTTCCTTCAGGTCACATTGTTCGGTAAGGTAGCCAGCTGTTCCTGTTTTATAATAATAATAATTTATTCACCAACAATACAGGGCAAATAAATTGTTTGACCCACAGAAGGTGCTGACCTTGTGCGTGGGTTATAATACATACATATATTTTACAATACGTATATTAAAACTAATACTAACTATATTAAAAACTTGTAAGTGTGTCAGTTCAAAATCGTGTTAAAACATTTGAAAAAATATCTCTGTTTGTGTCCATTATCCATTTTTTGACTTTTTTTTTGTATACAATATGAGATTTTATGGATTTTAGTGAAGCAGGAAGTAAATCGTATATGCAGCAACATAAATATATTAAACTTTTTTGGCCTATTGACTTAAATATAGGAGGTATGGAACTTTGATCAATACTTTCACACGTCTACATCCAGGCATCAAGTTCCAATATTTCCGTTCCGTAATTGCCCAATTAAGCTTTTGGGCACCCCTGAGACAGGTTCTTCGACTATGTATAAGACAGATGATCCCCTTCTTGGAAGCACATTTGCCTTTTGCATAGGCGTAATTAAGTCCCTGAATCTGGGAGGGGGGGCTTAAGTCCCTAGATCTGAGGGGGGCTTAAGTCCCCGCCCTAGACACAATAAACTTAACAGAACGAATTATTTTTGGATTTTTGAGGGGCTAATTTCAGTATTGGGGGGGGGGCTAAGCCCCCGGGCCCCCACCTAACTACGCAGTGTCCTGGTACTCAGTGCAATGTAGCAAACAGGGTTAAAAAACATGCTGCTAGCAATCGGACCCTTATCCTTATACTTACTACTATCATTTACTTCCTTAAATTTTTCGTGACCTCTAAGACCCAGAAGTATCTGTACAGATTTGTATTACTAACAAAATTTAGGTTATTCAAGTATTTCCTGTTCGGCTTTGGATGGACATTAACAACTGGGATTCGAATCAAAGTATTGGTAAGAAGTGATGGAATGGAGTCCCTCAAGGAAGTATGTTGGGTCCAACCTTATTTTTCTTCTTTGCGAATGATCTAGCTATAAGTAGGTAAGTATATAGGCCCAACATATTATCTTTGTACGCTGATGGTAATATTTCGCTTAGTGCTAATATTGAATAGTAGTAAAACAGAATTACTTATGTTTAGCACTATAAAAATACTCGTAGATACTAACTCTCTATTTCTTAGTCAAAGCAAGGCGATGAAACGTCGCGAAAACTAAGAACCCATTGCTTTAAATTATGACAGCTAAAATTGTATGTTGACAAAGATATCTTAAAACTGTACTATTTTGACCATATCAACTCTGAATTAAACTATTGTTGGGAGAACTGCCCTTGTGTTGTGAAATATTTATCATAAAAAAGGGAATTAATTGTCAGAACGATGTGTGGTGAAAATAAAAGACACCCATGCTATACCTTGTTTAAAGACTGGTATTATGACCGTCCACTCTCTTTACATGTTTAAATGCATCGTATATGTTAAAAAAAAATTGTCTAATTTTTAACAGAGAGACACCGAAAATCCGATGTATAGCTCAAGACCTAGATACTCTCTGTACACCGCTTAGCACTCACGTCAAAGAGTCCTAATGCTAGTAAAATTATTTTATAAGCTGCCTGTAGTTATTGAAAAGATTAATTAATTCTGTGTCGGCATTCCTAAAGACCATTAAGAAAATATTTTTAGAGAACCCTTTTTACTGCATATTGATACTTGTCTATTGAATGTTTTAATTAGTCGTTTGTTGTTTACCTTTTTTTAATATATTTCGAAACTCCTTGTAGAGCCTTAATGGAAATAAATGTATGTGTGTATGTTTGTAAAGCAGCTGAGCGATTTGGATATAATTATTGTCTTAAGCGAAAGATGTCTAAAAGCCGTTAGTTATCTACCTTGTGAAAACAACAAACTTTACCTTTATTATTGGTAATTTGAGCATATAATTAATGCTAATTGGTTGGAATGTATCAACGAGAAAATTTAAACAGGCTGTGATGTAAAATAGTATGAGATATAGTAATAAAAGTCTAAAAGAAAAGAAGTGTTATTAAAATTCTGGTTCCTTCAGCAACTTTGGTACTTCAAATAACATCATGCATAAGAGGCACCAAATTTACATACTAATTTTTTGCTAAGCCATCATTCTGTTCTCACATTACTCTACATTCAATATTTAACTCCAAAATCTTCCTCATTTTGTGAATACTTCAAATCTGGATTTAGAAATTATATCTACCTACAGTTGAATGTTCTTTGAGCACCTATGTAGTAAATCATAAAAAAGTTTTCAAGACAAAATTAAGTAAAAGTGAAAAAGTTAGACAGAAATCAGCTGTTGATTCCAGGATGACAATGCAGTATATTTTATATTCTCAATTACGAGTTTATTATTCACTCTGGTAACTGCTGCATCATCAAAATAGATTGTAAGCACATAGGCAGAAAGGGGTGCTTTGGCACCGATACCCACCCTTTATACCCTAATTTAATAGCAACCTGAACAATTTGATGATTTTGTCGTATCAGGATGACTCTCGTTATTTTAAAGGATTGGTTGAACTGAAAAATGTTGGCCTACTGTGAATAAAAATCAATATCGTATATATATTAAGTCACAGCGGTACAGTTCGGATATTTACGAATGTCCTCTTGTTGTGAGGTCCTCCTTTCTGGTACTTTGTTGTGCGTTTGCTTACAGTTACTGATGAATAAAATAAACTTCACCGTCGAATATATAAAATCGTGATGAAGTAACTAATCTAAATAGTGCTGAAGCTGCACTGAGAGATAATTTTCGGTCGATCTGAATAAAAAAGGAGGAATGACTATTTCTGCTAAAGTTAACCATTATGGAATGAATTATTTAGACGTATTCAAAGCCCTAGGTATTCCTTGAACATCTCTTGACCAAAAAGCATGGGCGACAGAGCAATTAGCAAAAAACAGAAAATGTCAAATGTTCTTTAAACTTCGTTTTAAGGCGTTTGAGGGGTTCTGATCATTTTCTATTTTTTGGGTGGGTGAGAAATTGGGATGGTTAGGGGATGGGGGGTTGTAAAACTGAAAAAAATGTGTATTTATAATAGCTATACTTGTTACTGCGTACTTGGTATTTATTTGAGAAACCTGATTTGAGAAATGATTCAAAAGTACTATTGATTGTTGCAATTATTATTGATTGTTGCGTTGTCAGCCCGAGGTTTGTTGTTGGCATGTTTTGTTGCTTGAGGGTATACCTTGGGCCGGTCCGGGACCATTGTCCGGCTTATAGGGTATTCCTCAAGGCTCAATGACGTGGGAGGGGACCTCGCGTGTTGGTGTCCATTGCACTCCTCAGCATTGGAGCGTCACTACCAAGTGGTCTAGATCAGAAAGAAAAAGAGAAAGAGATTTGTGTAGCGTAGGGGCTACTGTACTGAGAGTTTATTAGGCACCATGCTTTGACAGTACTCTGAACGAAAAGCCTACCATACATACCAGCATGGTCAGTGCGTAGTCGTCACTGGGGCAACATAACAATCTAGCAGGAATATTCTGATTAATTACTGGCATAACTATTACTATGAATGTATTTATTTTGTCAAGTTTGGGGAGCAAGTATGCTTAGTGGGTTTATTAATTTCTTTTCAGGTGCGCCACAGACCTTCCCCGAGGTCGCCCTCCTCCCATGTGCCCATATAAGGTTTTGCTTATCATCTCATTGTTTTACTTTTGATTATTTTATATTAAATTTGGCAATATTACATTCCTGGCTTTTTATTAATTATACATTAATATTCAACTCCAACCATTTTAATTAGACTATAAAGTGTTACAGTTGATCTCAGACTATAGATACATGCTATGGGAAAATAATAAAATGGTATCATCGTAATGCGTGGGAAGTACTCAGTCAATCAAGTTGACACCATTTTTTTAGTAATTCATCATTCGTATATAATCTGTGGAGAAGAGTGAGTTATCATATTTGTGGGTTAAATGTACATGGCAGTTCCGTTCAGCAACTCAGCATAACAAGCATCAAAAGCAAATTAAACAGTCCAGCTGGCTGGGCAGTTTTTAATTTTCCCATTTACGTGCTAATTCGACAACGCAGTCACATTGAAAATGGCAATTAAGAGTACACTGGCGCTAGCTGACGGACGGGACGGGACGGGACGGCTAGGAACCCAGGGACTGCAGACGCTATTCATATACAAAACATCCGCCTTCGCTGGCTGAACGGTCGCTAAATGCCAAAATGCAATTGTCACGTCATTTGGCTGGTGCGGGATGAGAAATATAAAAATCTGAGAATAGTAATTTCCCTAGATTTGTATTTTAATTCGGGTCATTTTAACTCCAGCTAACTTAATCAAGTAACTGACGCCTCTAAAGTCGAGAAGGCTTAACTACGAGATTTTCTATGGTCAGCAGAACAAAAAGATGGCCTCAAGCCTACTACCCTACTCAGTACCCCAAAGTCACCGCCTCACAAAAATATGGACTCAAGCTGATTGACTCAGTACTTCCCACATATTACGGTGATATCATGATGTTAATTTCCCGTAGCATGAAGCAATAGTCTGAGATTCCCTTGCAACCAAGTCATTGCCCGCCCCCTGCAAAAAACATCAAAAACAAAAACTCTCGGAAATAGTTTCTTGCATCTCTCTCCCTAGCAACTAGGACAACACAGCTTTTATTTTGTAATCTTCAACTGATATCCTAATCACATGGCTTACCGAATTTCCGATATTTAAAAACAGGTCACATTATTATTTCCGAGACCCCATCATATACCTCGGCCCATTTTAGTTACTCTAAAAAAAAGTAGAAAATGATATAGAGATCCCTAGACTAGCCAAAAAGAGAGCTTGAATATTTTTACTTACCTTATAACTTAATTTATTTCACCGCCATTAACACAATTTTCAAAAACTGTAGACTTTTCCGATCTCAACCATGGCCCAGACATTTCAGAATTATCTACAATATAATTTCAAAAATATTTATTGTCTGAGGTAATGCAGCATTCGGATAAAGCTGAAAAGTATATTATGCCATTCCTTTACAGGGCAATGAAGAGCCCACTACGAATACAACAAATTTTTCAGTTTCACAACTCCTCACCCCCAAACTACCCCGATTTTACCCCCTCTAGAAAGAGGTGGAAAACTATCAGCAACCCTTAAAACGCCTAAAAACGAAGTTTTTATATTACTAGTTTTGTGATTATTGCTGAGCCGCCACTGAATGATCTAACTAAAGCAATTATCGTATGTATACAACAGAAAGTTCGAAGTCCCTCGATTTTTGTAATGTTCGGATGCACCTAAAAATATGTATTATGCCGCTAGACCTTTCTTTCACAGCTCACTAGAGAGCCTATTATGAATACAACAAATTTTCCAGTGTTTTTTGTAATTACTCCGCCGCCATATCTCTATCAAAATTTTATCACAGTCCATGCAGCGGTTACTGAGATTACGAGGCTAGAAAAACGCCAACAGACAGATCGACAGACAGACAGACAAACCTACAGACAGAGAGACAGACAGACAGACCGACAGACAGACAGAAATGAGTGAAGTGGATTTTCTTTATGTAGATATAATACGCCCAAAAATCGTATTATCTCAAAATTGGAAATTTTCACGCCACAATACTCCACACGCCTATCTCTCGGTATGGGAAGTAAACAAATATTACAAAGATGAAGGATTAGATAAGTAATTTCACTCGGTGCTTCCCAGTTATTAGGAAGTTTCACACGAAGAAAACATTAAAAATATTTGTAAAATGACAAATGACCATGGGCCTTCAATACGCTGATCCGCTATGCGGTTATGCAACAAACCGCACCAGTACTCTGAAGCCCAACAAAGGCCGTAAATCTTTTATGGCCATTGTTGGTCTTATGTATGCGGGAGCCTAATCGCGTCAATCAACATACAATACACGAGTGCCGCCAGATCGCAACGCTGGCGTCAAAGTTAAATTTATTGTTTTCGCATTACGCTGGTTAAGAGTCAATTTGTTAGGGGGTCGTGCTAATGCGTATCGACCGCTCTGAAAATTACGGCAACGCAACTATACACATTCCAGGATCTAGAATGCTGATATAAACGTATCGGACAGATAGCCTAAAGGCCTGTTAAAACAGGTTGAAGAGAAAACACGATATCCCCTACCCCCCACTTCCATTCTTTACACGTTGCAGATTGGTGATTTTCTACCAGAGTAGCGATTTCGAAACCGAATTAGCGACCAAAAATCGTAGCTGGGAGATGGGTGACTTTTGTTGGCGCAAAACACACAGTGGCTAGGCGAATATGGCTATTTCTAACTTTATTGGTTTTCCCCTCCAAAATAAGGACCAGCCGCATGAAGCGGCGATATTGCCAGTGGTTTTACAGTTGACACTTTGACCATAGTGACTCTTCAAGGTGCGGGAACAGGCAAGTTAAATTGGTCGCCCACGAAATTCGTATTTGTGGTGGTCCAGAAACACTCCAATGTCTCAAACTAAACATTATTTGAAGAAAAGCTGGAGTTGATTTGCAATTAGCATCATCTCATGTATACCGCCTGTCGCAAAGCAACCTCAGAGGCCACAACTTCAAGTTGCAGAAAGAAGCTTTCCGCACTTCAGTTCGTCAGTGTTTCCTGTCCAACCGCATTTTCGACGCATGGAACAACCTGCCTTCCTACGTGGTGAACTCAGCTTCTATCAATAACTTTAAAAACAATTATGACAGGTGGGGCAGCGCCTTGTGATTATTTTCTTTGTAATTCAGTCTTTAATTCTGTTTGTCTTGTCCATACACTCTTATTCTTATATATTTGAGTAGTAGAGTACAATACTGTAATATAATAATAATAATAATACAAACTGTACTGGGACGTTGAGATACATACAGACAAGACTATCCCGGCAAATCGGCCAGATATAGTTTTCGCTGGGAAGGTATCTAAATACACTGACCTTGCGATAGAGATAAAACGACTCTGGAAGCAAAACAAAGTTACTATTGGCCCCCTAATTATGTCTGTCTCAGGCCTCACACCAAACACTTTTACACCACACCTACAACAGTTAGGCCTGGACGTAAGGTTACACAAAATATTTCAAAAGTCTGTAATCCTGAAGACCTGCAATATTGTACGATCCTTCCAAAATTCCGATCTGTAATAGTTCAGGTGTTGACTTGGCATAGCCCGTCAAAATTTGTTGCTACCACAGTCATGCGGGAGAAACTTAGAAAATCAGAATAATAATAATTATTATCAGGTTCTGACATTATTTACGTTCACAACTACGAAGTCGCCATTTCTGGCGACTTTCATTCATGCATTTCAAAGATTGGCGATTTCTGGATATTTTCGTGTCAAAAGCTACAAAGGCTACAAGCACACAACCTGGCAACATGCAATACTCGCTTTGAGTAAGACATCAATGTACTGCGCCGAAACTTGCGCCTAGCTGTAAATGAAGTGGGAATGTAGGTTGTATGAAGAACTAGGTGTCTCTTTTTATTTAACTCATAGCTTTGCTTGTACGTACCTTCTCCAGTAGTAGCAACATATAGATATTGGGAAGCAATACTTTGAAAAAGTATTGGTTCGCCATCTATCTACCAAAGCCGGTACCTGAGCGTTTAATTTGAGTATCCGAGCACTGTTTATGTAACCCGTTTAAAAACATTAGGTATAGAAACCTGCTGGTACGACAACAAACAGACTCCTTTTTGTGGAACACTCATTTAACACTCCCGACATTCGGTTTATGCTAAAAAGCAACTCAACTCAATTAAAGAGTAGCAATTTCGAACCTTCTATGTTAGTTGCATTGGAGATTTCGCACTCCAGATCCAACTTTACCAATCGGTTATAGATCGAAACGGTCAAGTTATACTGTCAAGGGATATAATAAGAAAAATTCCAAATAAAAACAGGGATCTGGAAAGTTCTCCCTACCGAGACGATATTTTCAGGCTTTTCAGTATAGTCTGGGAGTTCCACTGACAACAGGTGCATGAAGTTGTCTATACGGTTGTTAACAGATCAACAATATGCTGCCCACTTATTTTTCTTAAATCGTTTGTGGTTATATCCAAACACAAAATACAAAATAAGGGTATGATCGACCCGACCTGCTGCTAATTATTCGTGGAAATATAAAACTTGCTGCTCATTTCAATGTTTTGCTACCTTCACATGAAGCTGGCAAAACAAGGTTCAAGAAATGAAGGGGCCCTTAAATAGGATAGTTAGAGCGTTTGCGACTTCTTAATCGTTCTGTTAAATGAATGCTTTTCTAATTTCATACAAGTTAACAAAATACGGTCATAAAAAAGGTAAGGCAAGATACAAAACTGCTGAAATGTGAAGAATTCGAAAAAGTCCACTTTAAAACTAGAAACCTACCAAACTGTTAAATAGTAAACACCTCTAATACCTCTCTACCTCTACGCTTATTATTCAATATGCTAATCAAAGTTTCATGAAATGAAAGTTATAACATTTTCTGTACTGTGTACAGAGGCACTTACTAATAATTATTTTATCAGCTGGATAAGCAAATGAAATTTTGTTGATTTTTATTTAATCAGCAGTACCAGACATAAGAAATGTCACTGCCTTTTCCGCTCGCACTCTGTTGGTCCTCTTTCCCAGCAGCAAATTTTGGCAAACTTTAGCTTCACAGGGGTTCTTGAAAAATAATAGGTATATTAAGCCTTGTGTGCAGATATCGTGCTTTAAATGGTACGTGTTGTTTTCTAATAAGAAATGTACAAAAGTAACGTGAACGTTTCCGAAATGGAACAACAAAATGCTGTTGTAAATGAACTAGACGTTAAGACATTACTCTGGCTTTTCAATTGGGAATAAGACGCTTCACTTTTTATCGGACCCTCTTCAAAATACCTTTCTCAATGTGTGCCCTCGGCGCCAGCAATGAGTTGCAGTGGATTAACTTAAATATGTTTTGTTAAACTTTATACCGAGTTGAAACTTTCTGTCGAGTAAATTAAGAATTCTTTATAAATTTACATAAACCTGGCTGCTTTGGAAGGTACAAAAGCCAAAATCCACAAGAACATTAAAGCATCATTATAATTAAACACAAATATTCGTTTACTACCTGCTGGGACCATAATTTTTTTGTTCATCCACCTGAAACCGGTAACGGTAATCTATGCTTCTATACCATAAATCAAACATCAGTCGGGTAATGTTTAAACAAAACGGTGATAGCTTCGACCCGACACTTTTATTACATCGATTAAATTTATACAAGATCATTACAATAAAATATTGTTCACCATCCTAAAGGACTATAACACGAGCAATAAGTCTGCATTAATATATTCCGTTCCTTTTTTTTCTATCTGGCGTATAGCGCACAAATCAATTTACATATGAAATGAAGTCACAATGGTAGAATTTCTATTGAAATACCAACTGTTATCCCAGTATACAATATCTGTATTGAAATGAGATGTCCATGTCCCAGGAATGGTCGGTTAGATAAGAAACTTATCTACTAATGGCGTACGAGGGCTATCAACAACATAAGATGGGTTTATGATGTCTTTATATTAAACTAATATGGATAATTTGGTTATGGTTCTTCTTATCATTGTATTTTTTATATACATGTTATGTTGCGAATAAATATAGATATTATTACATTATGTACCAAAGCGCCGCATACACCGACGCTTCAATGTAATACTGTAACGTCATGTAGAAAGATTTATGTTGGATACAGAAAGCCGCAGTTTTTGTTATTGGGCAGGATATCAAATTACCATCAATGGGATGAGACAAAAAAGTATGCTTATGGGATTATTTCGCGAACAGTCGAAATTTAGTGCAATAAAAAGTTTAAGTGACACTTTTCTACAAGACGTTATATTAAAGTATCTATGCAAAAATGATGATGCAAGAGGGCTTGGCAAATTAATATTCGGTTTTGGTTTTGACAAGAATACCTACTGATTTAGGTAGCAGCTCTGATAACAGCGAAACATGGCTGCGACCTTTGGTTTGGCCATAACCTTGGTTTTTAGAATGAGGAATAGTAGACAGGTGCCAATACTGACGCTAGTTAATATAGACACAACTATTTACAAAGAAAATAGAGGTCGACATTCATACACACACACCAAGTTACCTCTGGTGTTCAAGAAATAATACATGATGAAAACGCCTGATACACTATTAATATGAGTCTATAAGTCTAATTATCTAGATTAAATCTGGCAACGTAGCTTTGAAATATACGCGCTTCTTTACTAAGACGTCAATACTGTCACCACAATGATCATTCATAAAAATCGGTTCCTGTTGTACGATATTTTGTGTTTATGATTTTTTGCATACTTCCTAGCTGTTTTGCTGTTAAGTATGGTACGGTGTAGTTATGTATGTAAAATATCTAGCTGCCAACCCCAGTTTCGAAGCCTATGGTTTCATAGGTAAGGAAAATAAATTATTTCAAATTCAAGGTTTAACTCGAAATCTGTTTGCGGCCACCATTTTCTCCTCCCTGATCACCTCTGCACCCCTCCCACAAACAATGTTGGCTACTAGGTAATGTATTTTCAGAATGGATCGCAGCATCTATATTATTTATTGTTGGTGGGTGCCATCTACAAAAACTAGTTTCGGGTGAGACGAAAGTTGCTACCAATTGTTGGGCAACAGCGAAAGGGATGCTAAAAGCATCTTTTTTAACCAGTCTTAGCTGAAAACGTACAGGCGATCTGTATATAATTCTATGTATGTATCTATGTTTTTCTCTTTACGCTAATAAGGAGAGCAATTCGAGTAAGAAAATATCTTGGGAGGTTTGATGTATAAAAGTTTATTGGAATAAACTAGAATTAATATTGTTCTAATATATTTTTATCACAATACGGGAGGATGCTTTGAGCAATAAATTTACCTACGAAAGAAATGTTATCCAATGTATGTATATAACTTGATCGTGCAGGCTCAAGTTTTACTGAAGAAACCTTATGTTCATGACACTGAAAAATGTTACGTCCGAAATTCCTGTACAATAATTTCCTATACACCTTGACCACCCATGGAAGTGATGTAATGGTGTATTGATTAGCTGTAAGATCGATGTAATTAAAAAAACTGGTTTGGAGCAGAACGCTGTCAAAACTGACCGACACATAGGGAACGAAAAAACCAATTCCTAGATTATTGAGAATCACGCTATTTGAGAACGTAGCAAACGAAAAAAGATGGTCCTAGAGCAGGTAAGAATTTTTAATAATAGGTACGGAACTATGGGTAACTTTGTATTTTTTGCAGGTAGGAAGGTACCACCCACATAACATCCGCATGCTTTGTGTTACCAGAGTTATATTCCATTCGACAAGCTCAACGGTACTTTAGAATCTAACGACGGAAGGATGTTGTTTGAATTTTCTAGGCTTAGTCCATGCTAAAGCTACATTTTAATAATATGTCAGGGTCACTAGCGTTGCCAATTCTTGCTGTAGGTACCTGTTTTTATCTACTCGCATTAAGTTATATGAACTACACCTACTACACACCAATATTGATCACTTGGAAAAAATCAAATTTTAGTGGCTTTGTTCTGTGACTTTTCTAAAGCATTTGATTGTGTCAATCACGATATATTGATCAAGAAATTAGACAAACATGGTTGTTCTGGAATAGCACTAAAATGGTTTACCTCTTATTTGAATAATTGCTCTCAAATTGTTAAATTATTCAAAAAAGCAACCTCTGAAAAATTAAACATACGGGCTGGAGTACTATAGGGATCTGTATTAGGTCCATTTTATTTTTGGTATATATTATTAACCTAATGACATTGGAAATAAGAGGTTAATTCACTATATTTGCTGATGACACTAATACTCTGGCATAATAATGGCCTATATGATTCAAAGAGAAAATTGAAGATGATATAGGTTTATCCGAAAGATGGTGTGACAGCATTTGTTATCTTTTTACCAACTCGAAAATTAAATTCATGACTTTCAAATGATTACCTGACGTGATTTACTTCAACAATTATATTAAACATACAGCAGAAAATTTTAAATCTAACTTTTGATCAAAAATTGAATTTTACAACTCACATTGATAATATAATTTAATTAATGGATTAGCTAATGTAACTTAAATACTAAAAAGATGATTTTAAATTAGTCACCCCCAAATCATCACTCATTAAATACTGAATTATACATATTGGAGTGAAGGTTTATAGCAAACTTCCTCACTCGTTTATAATTCAAAAATGAAAAGTTTTTCGTAAAAAGCTTTTTTGTTACAAAATCCCTAGTACAGCCTAGGTGAGTTCTTTAACGAATTTAAGTGAATATTGATCCACACATTTTGTTTTGTTTTGTCAATAAGGATCTTGTAATTTGTATTTGTATGTCTCTATAATTAAAAATACACTAGAATAAAACAACTGCAACTTCTATGTATGTTTTTCTATTTTTTTATTGTAAACATATTTTTAATTGCATCATTGGTCAATGAATGTCGTCTGTCTTGACACCATGTCTCAGGAGGATATAGTCAGTAGTACGAGTTTTATCTATATATACCTTAAATCTGCTTTTTTAAATGTTCATTTATGGAAATCTTGAAAATGTTTTTGTAAGAATTAAGATCATTTCGATTTTTCAAGATGGTTAGACTCCAACAGGCAGTGTTTGGCTCTTGCCAACTATAATAATGGTTTAAGACATACTGACACCTCATAGCTTCCCATACCAAATCTACTATTTATGCTACCAAATGTGTACTTGATGTGATACCTCAACGAGTGAATTCACCGACTTCGAATACCTTACTAATACATAAGTGTTTTTGTTTTGAGTCTTCCTATGCTGATTCTATTCAAAATGCAAAAAAACTCCTCTATACCCCTATAAATTTCTTGCTCAAAGTCACCTTTCCCGCAAAGAGATTGTTTCGCCCTCCCTGCCTTTGACCTCTTCTTGAACCCTCTAAATTCTTCGAGTATCCAGCTACATTTTTTCTCTTCTGCTTTTCGGTGTCCCTCAGGAATTATAGGCCTCTGTGTATCCCTCGTCTTGTTTCATAGCAAAGCCAAAACAAGGTGGATCCCTAAATAATTGAATGGTTTAGTGGAGACCGTGGGAGGTGCTCGAAGGGTTAAATGCCCATTCGGGAACCATATTATTGCGAGCCCTCTAACTAAAGCTGAAATACCTTTCCGGAGAGAGAGAGAGAGAGAGAGAGGGAGAGGGTATAGTGCTTTTCTTTCATTAGCTGTTTCGGGCAAGGCTTGCATACACAATGGGGATTGCTTAATGGAAATTCAGAGTGTATGCATGCAGAAAAGAGAATATGGAGAAGTCACATGAATTGCAAAATACACATTTCACGAAAATCCAGGGACTGGAATAGAGTGATACCCAATCACCAATTATCAAGGTAGTGTTTCTAAAGCTACACTAACTTTTTATGCTGAAAATTTTAATTTTGTGTTTAGTTTCCCGGAAAATAAACAACAAGCATGATACTCTCGAAGATACGCTTTCATGTTCATTCAGCACACTTCTACAACGTATAAAGATTGCAGGATTGTGCCCATACTGCCCACTGAGAAACCCTGAACATTCCTTTTAGAAGAAATGATACTGCATAACAGCTGTAACAGAAAACATCCTTGTTTTCGACCTAACTTCCTAAGTGTCTCTGGAGTCTTAAAGAATACACAGTGTAGCACTACATTATTGATGAATCTTAAACGAAATCCAGGAATATATCAGTTTCTTAGGATTACGATGCTGTTTATCTTATGAGTGAATAGTAAGGGCCATGAGAAAACTTTGAAAAACTTATTGCTCATTCTTTGGTTCTCATCAGATTTTCCCTAGCCATATTGTACCAATCTGAATCACAATACGACGATGATTTAGAGCTTCCATTGTGTTACTTATAAATTAATCAGTGGAGTGTGACTCAGTTTGGTTGGTTTACTTATGGTTTGTTGTTATTCGAATGAGATGACGTTTTGTTCTCATTTTGGGATTGCAGTCTTTGCGTCACATTATTCATGTATAGCGGCTGTATCTAGATATCTATCGTAAATATTGGACAAAAAATTTAACAACCAATATGATGTCTTCGAATTTGTTGCAATTTTTAGGAAGTGTTCTAAATATCTGGCAAACAGGATGTAAAACTGCGCATTGAATTACTGCGCATTCGAATCTTTTGCTAGTCATAGTTGAAAAGTGAGTTACCTAATGAAAATTAAATATTTATACTTTGTCAAATTTGTTTTCCAATATTTAGGATACAAATTTGAATCGTGACATACAGCGTCATGATCCTAGGATGCTGAGATATTACTAAGTCCAGCGCAGTTGGGAAGTTAGTTCCCAAAAAAACAGAAGCCGTTTCCTGACAGCTGTCAAACAACATCACTGAATCCAAATTATTTTTTGTCAAATGCTTTGTACTTTGATAAACGCTACAGATGTGTCTGTAAGAAGTATATATTTCAACATGTGTTGTTTTTATCGATGGGAAAAAATGTTTTAAACTCCATGAAGTATATGGTTTACAAAATGAGTTTATATTATTTTCTATCAGGTCGGTCTATTTGACTATTTTTTTGTGAGTTGCAAGGAACATATTCCACCCCGTTGGAATTGTAGCATAAAAACAAGCATTCCCACATAATGTTTGTATAAACTTCATCCCATCAATTGCTGTTTGATATTCAAGAACACCTGGGCGATTCATATGCAAACGGCTTGCATAATAAATATCGTAGGTTTATCGCGTCGACGAAATATCTTTGCGTGATGTTATCTGATGTGCAGCTGTGTAAGAATATCCAAAAAATCTGACAATCCTATTCTCAACCATAAAACCATTATAATGCGTGGGTGTGCATGACTCAACTGCAGAAATTCACAAAACAACTTGACGACAATGGACTTCTTATCGTTAAGGCATGGATCCACAATGAAACTTCTTCATGAAATTTTTGTGTCACAAGTCAAAAGTTTCAAGTTTCATAGTGGAAACGAGTGTGAAATACAGGGTGGGGCATAAAACCAAGTGTTTTGGTTTGAGTAGTACTCATATATTAGAAAAGGGAGGAGCGCGCGGTTTATTACAATCCATTCCTTGACTCAAACCATTTCACTTTATTGCTTGCCACTTGCCATCATGGAGCGGTAGACGCTAGAACAACGCGTGGCATCATTGGCCCATATTTTTTTGGAGAAAATGGGGTCACCGCTAAAGTAACATCTGAACGTTACATTCATATGGTGAATACCTTTTTCATACCTGAATTGCAAAGAAGAGGTGTGGATATCAAAGATTTGTGGTTCCAGCAAGATGGGGCCACGACGCACACCGCCAGAGCATTCATGGCTGTTCTTCGCCACCTGTTTCGAGGTTTGGTGGCATTTCATGTCCTCCTCGGTCTCCCGACTTATCAGTTTGTGATTTTTTTCTATGGAGGTAACTCAAGTCACGTGTTTAAAAGACCAAGCCCCGTACGTTAGAAGCAGAGAAGGCAGCGATTCGCCATGGAATCTCTCAAAAATCAACAGAGACATGCTGGAAACAGTGGAGTGCAATTTTCGTGAACAGCTGCGTCATATGCCAGATGTAATTTTTGCAGTTAGATATTTCAAAATGCTTTATTATCAGCTATGTTCTACTACCAATGGTTTTTTTTAGAGTAAAAACTAATAATTTTATGATTATTTCAAAAACAATTGATTAATATGCCCCACCCTGTATATAAAATATTGTTAAAAATCTCAAGAAACAGTATTTAAAGGGATATTCGTTTCATAAAAAAGTCTCAACGTAAATATAGTATGATATTCGTCGAGTTTCAGTGAAATATTTGTTTGTCTCTGAAACAGAATCAGGATTCCAGTGTGTTTACCTTTGAATTTAGGTATTGATGCCGTTCAGCTGGAGGAATTGCATCACACATACATTTATGTTTGTTTTGCTTTTCTATAGCAAATTTCATTCTAGCTAATAATGGAAATCGGCGGCAGACATTCCAAGAAAGTTCTTATAACATTCCAGATCTAATCCTTCTAGTAATATCTTCACTATATTCTTATCTTCTCTCCTTTTAATCCAATTTCTTACCCAGTATCTGTCAGTCCTTCTTATTTTATTGCTGCTGGTTTTAGCGACAAGGCAACACACCGCATCCTATCTTCTAGCCCTTTTTGTTGGTATTTTGTTACAATATCAGAACACAAGTTTGTTTCTCTACTCCGCGTTTGTGGAAACAGCATATTTAAAGATACTTTGGCTTATGAAATGAACATTTCATTACTCACGTGTTTCACAGAAATATAATTATGTTTTGTGGAAACACATCTGAAATAAACGTCTTATGAGCTTTTAGTCCCATTATGGCCATCCACCTTTAAAGTGGGAGAAAGTGATTGGTAAGTTTACCAAACATAACAAAGATATGAATCGTAGATACAAAAAGTGACTCTGTGTGAACTTTGTGTTCTAAATATTTGAAAACTCTTACGTTTGCTTGTAATGTGCTTCCTTCCTATAGACACGTTATTACTTGCTGTTGATGCTAGTGTTTTCAATATACTTTATCAAAAGGGATCCGTGATTGTACCACAAATTGATGGGAATATAGTTTAGTTATATCCAATAGTTATTTTTAACGACACCTTTCTATCTTGAATGGTTATGCCTTTTATATTATGTTAAGCGTATACACATTAGATGCATTGTTGTTTTCTACAGATTTACGGATAAGCGGATGACATTTCTTACCTTGTTCTGCGTAGGTGTTCTGGGAGTTGGTGAAAACTAGGGCCAGTAAAGGGAAGACTCGCCACAGTAAACCCATGGCGGATATGGTGGGTACTAGGGACGTCCGGCCTTGAGCGGCGGACTTAAGCTGCTTTACGCTACTTCATTCTGAAAAAACAAAAGATATACACGTTATCATGATATTTCATGCCATCTTTTCATTTTAATTTTAAAATTTCACGTAAAGATATATTCGATCTACACTCTAATTCGTCACGGAGGAGTCAAGAAACATAGCAAATAGCAAAATAATACTTCAAGACAAATTTTACTAACGATTCGGCCAAATCTTTGACCTTGCTCTGAGAACAAAATTTGACAAAAAATTGATATTGAGGCTGGCCTCAGTGGATTATTCCTTTCCTCTTTTATTAAACGATAGCGATTGTTTTCAATAATTCAATGACATCCTAGAACAAATCCCATCTGTTCGAAGGTAAAATGTCACAGCTGTCATTATATACGTCATGTCAAGCAACCGTCATGTGCGAAACGATTTAAATCTAACTCTGATTTACCACAATACTGAACAAGTGACATTCAGCTGTGCCAGGAAACAACTTTTGTTTTTTGTCGAGAACTAACTTCCTGACTAACTAAAGGTGATCCTAAAATCTCGAGGAACATAGTGTTGCTAACGCTTTGTAACTCATCCAAGAGGAGATAATATCGCAACTCATTCTGGACTTATTTTTACTAATATACTAACACTAATTTTTCTCTATTTTCAGTTCTCATCCTCCTTACGAAGCCAAAAGTGCTAAGCATTCGTTCTACTTTTGCTGACGAAGCAGTTGCATACAAGAACCGTATTATTTGGCAGCTGTTTCGCAATTTCCGGCTTACCTTTTGTGATGTTCACAATTATATTCCTTTTAGGTTTTTTTATTATTTCGGCCGAAAACATAATATTTTAACATACTGTATACAGTATAACTGAGTTGTGTTATTGTTGACGTAACTTTTAATACATAATAATGATAATAATAAAAAATAATAGGTATATATAAGGTGCGATTAGAGCAGAAGAAGTACCTAATAGTTGAGTTTAATGCTTATTTTCCTAGTGACCGCGACTACAGATTATGGTTGTTATTCATGGGTTTCAGTCAACGATTGAAACTATAATTTTTCTTCACTACGTTTCGGTTTATATTTCCAGTGTCTATAAATGAATAGGAAATGGTCTGTATATAATAAAAATAAGAATAAAAATACAAAAAAAACTAATAACAGTTAAATAAAAGAATTATAAATTGTATGTGTAAAGTAGAAATATAACTAACTATAAATGTATATACAGAACTTTTAAATACAGGGTGTCCCACGACGACTAAGACAAGCAGTATATCGGAACTAGGCAGTAGTAGAGAATTATAATTTTGGGGGTGTAAATTAAAGCAATTAGAGCGTTTGCTCTAATTTACACTCTCAAAAATTATAATCCTCTACTACTGCCCAGTTCCGATATATTGCTTGTCTTAATCGTCGTGGGACACCCTGTATAAACTTAGTGATTTTATTTTCGTTTGAAATAAATGAATTATATCAATTTTCCACTTCTTTGAAAAACCACTAAATTCAGCAACAATTTATTTATCAGAACAGAAACAGGCAGCAAGAAGAATTTTTATACAAAGAACATTTAGTATGTCAATTCTACTATATTTTTGAGTGATTCAAAATAAATTGTAATTATTTCAAATAAAACAGAGACTAATAAGTATTATTTCGAATTAAAAAAATGTGAATGAATTCTTTAAAATCACGTGATTTAAATCATTTCATCTAAATCGGCTCTGGTCTATCGTCAGTTTTGTGAAACATGACATGCTCTGTTTTATTTTATAATGCATTTTTGCGAAGACAGGGAGGTCCAGACCCCTGAACGCCCCCCTCCTCCGCCCCCATGATATGCATAAATTTAATGGCCCAACCTTCGCGTTCAGTAAAAAATTTCAATCTTTTAGTAAATATACTAACTGCCACTGCTACTCATTAAATGTCAAACTGCAATCATTATTATGGTAAAGACAAATTAATTACTTTGATTTATGAGACTTGTTGGCTATCCACGCCGTTATATAACCGATCGACTAAACAATTTAATTGCAAATGCATACAGAAATTAATACAAGACCAATCCACTTACTCGATATAACTATTAGTTTAAACGTTCAATCTGTCCCATTCTTCGGGCATCTGATAAAAACCAATAATTTCTTCAAATAATGTCTATCCAGTTTAAAGGCAATTACATAATCCAATCCAATTTCTTCAACATGCGGGCAAATTACTCTGAATCATAATAATCAAGGTGCTAATGAACGACTTGACTGGCAGCTAAATATCACCTGCAATTTGCAATTCGATATTTATTATTACAACGATTTTTTCGAATAAACTTGCTGGAAATATCAATTATTTTCTTGTACATAGCCAGGGCTTGGTGTGCCACTTTTGAATAGACGGTCACAGGACCGTACTTTATTACAAAATTGCCGCAATTTAATTCGCAAGTTTTTGACATGATTTACTAGTTATTTACAATAATGAACAAATCAATGATCGCAGCGTGGGAACAAAGGTGCGGTGGTAACGTTCAGTTCTTAATTAAATAAACGTGGGAAGGAATTATGACAAGTTCAATACGAGCTGTCTTCGTTTAAATATTAGTAGAAAAAGGATCAGGTCACCGACCGACCGCCGATGAGAGCAACTGCAAATGGCGCGTCAAACAAGTTTAAAACGGTAAGTCAAAAATGTCTATATCAACTAAGATCTCCATATTCTGCAGATAGTGCGTAACTTTAGTATTCTGAGAAACCTGGTTTTAACATCAACCACGAACGATACTCAGATACATCGAGTTAGAAAACCTGTCCGAAAACACAAGTATTACAACTATTGCTTCATATTGCACAATGTGTGAGCTCTCTTCTCTACCATTTGCATGAGACTAATCATAGCTCAAAACTAATTAAGTTCATTTTTCTTTTACTATCATTGGAATGGTAGCATAGTTTGACTCTTCAAAATGACTGTGAATATGGCATTATGAGATTTTGGATTATTGAAAAACTTTACGATTTCTAAACGTGATACTATGATCCAAATAATTTAAAGTTAGGCTTAAGGTCATCTGTATACAGGGTGACATATATGCAAGTCACACTTTGCATTTAGCCCAATTCGGACACTGCCCTATCGGTCGGTATACTTCAAAAAGTGACCAAGTCAATAGTTCCTCGTAAATGGCCGTAAAAGTAATTATTCCAGTACTAAATCATTCAACGCAATTTCTTAGAAAACAAAGAACTCATACATTTCACTGCGAGTTATAGGATAGACACAAGGTTCAGTGACTTTTCTTCAAACAATTTGAAGAAATTAGGTTATCACTTTTACCTGCTACTTTATTAGTTCTATAGACTTCGTCAAAACAATCTGTTAACAAAACAAGCAAAAATATTTTAGTGTAGACTTTGGCAATTTTTCCTGAAAGAGACAAAATTATTTGTAGTCGCTTCGTACCAAAAACGTCAAATCTTCGGTTTTTGACTTGGCCACTTTTTGCAGTATACCGACGATATTGAGAATCAAATAATTTGGAGATATGTTCGGTAAATGATATAATTTATTTCATCGTCTAGCATTTAATAACGCGTGTACACTGGGGAAACTTTTTATCAAAACTACTCAGCAATGGTAGTCACTTCACAAAAACGAACAAAGAGTTTAATTAGATTCGAAAACTGGCGCTATCAAAAATGTGTCAAAATATGGTCGTATACTAAGCGTCCTCCCACCGAAAAATACTGAGAGGGTTCGAGAAGGTGTTGATAATATCCCAAAAACCTTCACGCGGTGCAACTTTGTGTATGAATTAGAGTAAGTAGACGATAGAACATAAAATTTTTATTTAAAAAAAAAAACCATAACGCGTGGTGAAGGATTCAGTTTATATGTTAATATGCCTCATATTATGTTTAACCTATTAAAATCCTCGCGAGATACATAAATCGCCGTTGCATCCCGCAAGATTGACAGTTTGGCGTGATGTTTAGACAGGTGTCATAGAACAATATTTAGCGATATCAGAACATGGTAAATAAAGGTAAAGTCCCTCAACTGGAAGTACTGAACTTAGGAGATGTTTGGTTTCAACAATATGGAGCTGCCTGTCTCACTGCCAAAGCAACGATGCCTGTGCTGAGAGATCTATTTCCAGGACATTTAATTTTACGATTCGGTGACAAGTATCAATCTTTGCTTCTAGATTTGACCACAATTTTGACTATCTTCTATGGTGCTAATCAAATGAAAAGGTTTATGCTGACAAACCCAGAACACGCCAGAAAGCCCAAAGAAACTATTCAGAAGCAATTGCAAAGATTTCACCACAAATATTTCAAACAGTTTTGAAAAACGTTATCGAAAGCTTCTGTAGAAGAGGCATAGGAGGACATTTAATAAGTGTAATATTCTACACGTATATACCAATTTTTTTGAAAATTTGTTATGAATAAATGAACGTTTTTTGATTTTGATAAAAGTTATTTATACATCAATCAAACCAACACGTATATGGCTCCGCACCAAAAAGGGTCAAAGGTAGCCTGGTTGATACTTAAAAGTTATTGAGTGTGCATTGGATAAGTGAATATACATTTGCAGTTATCTCATATCTGGAAACTTCCCTGTGTTATTCTAAAACGTTAAATTTTGAAGCTTTATCACCAATACGGGCCTGTTGCTTTACTACAATGAGCGATTATGTGTTATTATGCCCCCGTCACTCACAGTGCTTTATGTACTTAGATCAAATATTATTTACGCTCACTTCTTTCTGAAAAATTCCATTGCAAAATTCTTAGAAAGGCGAAATAATCGCACCACGGTATGGCATGTATGACTACCCGCCTACTTTGGACTAGCCATAGCGGCAAACAATTCGACCTTTGTTAATTTTAAAAACAGTATTTATGATCGTCGATTTTTCATAATGCATTCCAAGGAGTATTGCTCACCATCCGGGTGCTTTAGCACCTGCACTTCGACATTACCAGTGAGCGTACTCGGCGGATTATACTCTAAGACAAAAGTGCCCAAGTGCGTATTAAATCCACCAGGGGACGTAGCTCTCACTACAAAACAAGGCAAGCAATAAATAGGGAAGTAAATGCTGAACATATACCACCAATAAAAGGCACACCATTTGAAAGACATCAATGCCAAGGATCCTTACGTTGATGAATTATGAGTGTGTGTGTGCCTTATGACTATAATTATATTTTCTGAAACATGCCTGTGAATTGGCATTGCAAAAACGTATGGTATGCCTTAGTATATCAAAACGTTCTTATGTGATAGCTACCCTTTGTTTCAACCTTTGTGTAATTATTCCTTCCTACCGTGGCCTATGTTCTTGTATGTGACTATGAACGAATGCTTTGACGGGCCCTAGGCGAGAAGGCTTATGTGACCCCGACTTTCCTCAATATCCCCCTCATCCTACCATTAGGGTCGATTAGGAGAATTCTCATATCAATATGTACATATAGTAGATACTCAAGCATTTTAGACTGTTCTGTCTGATGTGCTGTTTGTCCACGAGACCGAATCAAGTAAAAATAACTTGAATAAAATGATTCTGGCTGATGGGAATAAATCCTAGTGCCATTCTAAAAAAAAAAATACCCAAACGTTCCAACTTTCTTTGCTCATAATTGGCCAATGATTCCAACTAAATATGTTGTGACATAAACTGAACTAAAATACAGTTTCGGCAACATCAGTAGCGTTTCTCAAAAAGTAGAAATGTTTGACACACCATAATTCGGTCTAAGTGACATTTATTGATTAACGACTGTCCCAAATAGCAGAGATTGAGAAATAACTTCCTCCTCCTAGATAAGTCACTGTTTATGAGATCTTGCATTTCATTTTTGATAAATTAAAATTGGAATCCATAAAATATTGGGCCTTAGGACCACATGTTTCTTGTTGGATGGGTAAATAATATAACGCACAGTACAACCCTAACACGGAATAAAACCGCATCTTATTCGGGCGAGAATAAGATGCAAGAGCTATGATGACTCAAAACATTGAAACCATAAAAGACCATACCAATTTCACCTCCACCAAAAAAAAAAAAAATAGAAAATGATCAAGAACCCCTAGAACGCCTAAAAAAGAAGTTTGATTATATTACAAAATTGTAGGTAGCATTACCTAGCATTACCTACTACGACCCCTCGATATATCGCTACCCAAATTTCATCACAATCCATGCAGCGGTTACTGAGATTACGAGGCTAGAAGAACGCTAACAGACAGACACAGACCGACAAACAGGAAGACAGACAGGCAGATAGACAGACCTAAAGAGAGACCGACAGACACACCGACCGAAGGATAGGCAGACAGACAGACTGACAGACCGACAGAGTACGGAAATGATTGTTGTGGATTTTCGTTATGTAGATATCATAAAACACCTAAAAAGCGTTTTATCTGAAAACAGAAAATTTTCACGATCACAATACTCCCTTCACTTATCGGTGTGGGAAGTAAAATCGTATTAATAACCAATAAAAATGCATCCGTGGATAGTAGTCATTGGCTCAGTATACAGCAACTGTAACTTGAATACAAAATTTGATGTACGACCTTCTAATGTACCTAATTTAACGATTCCCGTCGTCAGCGCAAAATTACTATTGATGTATGTTGATTTGGCATACTATTAATAGTGCCTCATTTTTCGATGTAGTATCACTCTACGCTTATAACAGAAAAAACTTCTATTTGATTCCTTTCACACTTTTATAGAGGGGTGTGCGATCATTTCGCATGTCTTGCAAGCTGCATAACGTGCATTAGCGGATGTCAATCAGTCGTTGGATGTATTCGTTAATACCAAGACTGTTAAGTAGTTTATTCGAACTCGTTTTGTATCTAATCAAGGAGAACTTTTTCTATAAAGCGAATGTACGATGCATTCTCTCATAATGCAATGGAAATGAGAGTCGAGCAAAGATAACTCTGGTATAATAGCATGCTGAGTTGTAAGAAAATAAAAAATAATTAGCTAAGAGTGAGGCATGCTCTTAAGTTTATCAAGCAGTCAACGGTGTATGTGTAAACAGCAATACCTGTTCTATTTATAAACATCAACGCCATGCAATTCGAATATTAGTTTAAATTAGATTTCTTCGGGCAAGCAGAGTGAGACGAGCTTTGAAATAAATGAAGTTACGAAAACCTGGAATTATTTTTGGTATTTAATGGGAACATATCACAGTAATTGCAAATTAATCGCATGTATAATTATAATGTACAATGTATCCAATTAAATTTGCAAAGCTCTAAAATCTTACCAGGAGCGTTTCATAATGATTGATTCATCGAGGTATACTACACAAAAAAACAAAACTACATAGTCGAAGCAAACCTAGAAGTGAGAAACCCTTTAGATTCAACGGGTGTAGTTTCATATTAGTGAAAAAGCGAAATCAGTTGAAATTCGTATTTTGTAATTATATTTCGCTAGATTTTTGGTGGAAATTGAAAAAATAAATCTATTGTCAGCTGCTGGAGCCTCGTTATGCATCAAGGAAGAAAAACAAGAGCGAATGATGACCGCAGCCAATGCCCACACTAAAAATGACCAAATAGCTGGGTTAATAGGTTATATTGTCAAAATGTAATGTGAATGTCATAAATATGCACATCCCCTCATAAAATAACCTTCAAGGGTGGCAATATTTGTAATACACTTCTCCGATAATGTTCCTCCTGTAATTCTGTATAGACTTTCATTACAGAACATTAAATTTTTACATTTACTGTTGCTTATATTTATCAGTTTCTGCACGCATTCCAAACTATAGATTTTCGAGTGTGGTATTTTGACGAGAACAGTACATAGATAACATACAGAGCGCCAATGCATGTTTTCGTTATCAATAGTTTCCGATTATGACTAGACTGGGTGTGTAAATCTATAGATATGCATGGATAACATAGCGATAAGTTTTGGAATTTATTCATTAACAGTGAAATTTGTAACTTTACTTAACAAGGTATAACGTGACAGTGTCACAAGTAGATATATTACTTTTCTTCCGAATAGGGTAAACCAGTAATGCATCTTTTACTCTTAGTCTTAAAAAAAGGCTAATGTTAAAAGTAACTTTTATAGTTCCTCTCATGGTTGAACTGCTGCGCGCAATGCCGGTGTGCCGTGCAACGGCGCACATCTTAGCCGCCAGAATACAGAGGCAGTCATCTTTGGGTCCCTTCATCTACCTCAGATGCTCGATTTGCGGACCCAGTGATTGCTCATCTCACGATATGGGGAGTAGTTACTGGGTAATAGAACAGGTTGTCAGGACCTGGGCTGCACCTTTTTGTAATAAATAATATTTATTTGAAAAAAGTCGATGAAGGGTAGGTATAAAAGAAATCACTTCAGATACATTGCAAAAAGGACTGAAAACAATTGATAAAAGATCAAGATCAGCCTTGCTATATTCATTTATTTAAAGAGCAATACGATCGCAAAAGTTAATTTTTTTAAGTGAAGATATCACCTGAAAACGATTTTCTGAAGTGCGAAACAGACTTTTTGAATTATATTCTTTATTGTACGAAAATATTATATATATAATCTATAACCTTATGTACCCGTAGGTGTAAGGTGTTAATAGTACAATATCAATCTATATAATACATTACTTTACAGTTTTATGTACAAACGTTGCCCATTGTCTTTTGTCCCTAGCTCGTCGCACTGCTTCGTTCCAGCTTAATCCCCTGCTCATCAATATGGAAGCCACTTGATCGTTCCAAGTCTTTCTTGGCCTTCCCCGAGCTCTTCTCTTCTGCTCCTTTGCCTGCCATATCATTTTCACTGGTCTGGTTTCATCCATACGTATTAGGTGGCCGAACCATTTTAGTTGGTTTTCTTCAATTTTTTGTAGGCCGGATTTCACGTCAAGCTCACTCCTTATAATCTCGTTCCTTATTTTATCCCGTCTAGTTACCCCTTTGACCCCTCTCAGATATTTCATTTCCAAAGCTTGTATTTTACTTTTCTCTCTGTTTGTTAGTAGCCAACTTTCACTTCCGAAGGTTAATATAGGCCTAAAGATGGTCTTGTAAACTGTCATTTTTGTTTTCCTGCTTATCTCCTTTTTTGTTATGAATGATCGCCTCAGGGTATGATAAAGTTTTGATGCTCTCATTAACCTTTCTTTTATTTCACCCTCCATTGTCCCATCTTCCTGGATTACAATTCCCAAATACTTAAAGGCTTCGACTTGTTCTAACTCTCTTCCTTTTGAAACTATATGAATGTCTTTCCCCTTTGTAGTGGTCATTACCTTTGTCTTTAGTATGTTGATTTTCAAATTTCTACTTGACAGTTCTTCATTCCAGATGTCGAGGTTGTCTTGAAGGTCTTTCGTGTTTTTGGCGCAGAGCAGCAGGTCGTCAGCGAAGGCGCATTCTGATATGCCGACTGGTCTCATTTTGTAGAAGCCTACATGGACTTTCTTAGTTTTATTTTTGACAGCCTTTATCACATCATCCATCACAGTAATAAAGAGAGTTGGGCTCAATACTCCTCCTTGTCGTAGTCCGTCGCTAATACCAAAAGGTTTCGATTGCATATTATCCTTTCGAATAAAACATATATTCTGCTCAAACATGCTCTGGATGCATTCTCTTAGATGGCTATTAATACCTCTTTTCTCCAGGCTTTTCCATATCACATTCCTCGGAACACTGTCAAACGCTTTTTCTAAGTCTAGGAATGCAAGGCTTAGCTCGGTATTTTTCAGCCTGCTTTTCTCAATAAGTTGTTTTATCGTGAAGATATGGTCCTGGATGCTGTGTCCTTTTCGAAAACCACTTTGAGCCTCATCTAAGTCACTTTCAATATGATCTCTCAGCTTCTTATCCAATATCCGCTTGTATACTTTTGATGGAATGCTAAGTAATGTTATTCCTCTATAATTGTTGCAATCCATACTATCTCCTTTCTTATGTATAGGGATTATTATTCCGATCTTCCAATCATCTGGGACCTGCTTCTCTGTCCATGCCTTGTTCAATAACTCAGTGAACAGTTCTATACCCGTGTCACCCATATTCTTCAACATTTCAGCAGTCACTCCGTCGTGACCTGCTGATTTTCCTCGTTTCAGTTCATTGATAATTTCGGTAACTTCCTCTATCGGTATTCTAGTTTGCTCTCTGATGTGCGCCGCCCTTTCTTGCGTTAATATGAATCCTTCGTTGTTAGTCTCATTTGTAGCACCCGTATTCAGCAATTCCTGATAGTGTTGCCTCCATCTTTCCATTATCTCAGGTCCTTCAGTAATTATTTCACTGTTTTTGTCTTTAATATGCCGTAAATGGTATTTTCTAGGATTGTTTAGACCTTTTAGTACCCGGTAAAATAGTTTTTGATTCCCTTTGCTGTCATGTTCCATCTTATTCCCAAATTCTTCCCAAGACTGCTTTTTCGATGCAATTACCATCTCTTTTGTTTTTATACGCTCTTTTTTATATTCTTCGTAATTTTCGGCTGTTTTCTCCCCCAAGTAGATTTTCCATTTCCTCTTTTTAATTTTTACTTGCCTCTTAATTTCGTTATTCCACCAACTAGTTTGTTTTTTGCTTTTATTCATCGATGATACTCCACACACGTCTTCAGCCGATGATACAATAATATCCTTGAATAGTGCCCATAGCTTGTGGACATCCATCTCCCTCCACTTTTCCTCCATCTGCATAAATTTCGTTGATACTGACTTCCTATATTTTTCTGCCACATCTTCATTCAAAAGTTTATACGTTTTTATCCTTTTCGTATACCCTGAGTCTTGATCTTTACTTGTGTTTATATTTCCTCTCTTGTGTAGTTTTAGCTTTCCTATCAACATATAATGGTCACTTCCTATTTCGGGCCCTCTTTTCACCCTTACGTCTAAAACGTCTTTTCTAAAATTTCTATTTATTAGTATATAATCTATAATAGAAGCCTCGTTTCTACTTCTGACTTCTCTGGTAATTTTATGTATGTTCTTATGATCATAGAAGGTATTAGTTACTATAAAATTATTCTCTACACAAAAATCTATCAGTCGGGAACCGTTATTGTTTCTGTGATCTTCTCCATGGTGACCAATCACGTCCTTTGTACAATATGATTTTCCAACCCTACTATTTAAGTCACCTAGTATGATTACCCTATGTTTGCTGTCCTCAACGGTTTCTGTAATTTTCTCCCAGAATTCCTCTTTCTTCTGAGCTTTTTCGTCCTCGTTAGGGCCATAGGCTGCTATAAATGTTGTCGTTTTATCGTCTTCTAGTTTCATTTCTATTCTTAATATCCTTTCAGATATACATTCATAGTTTATTAGCCGCTGAATTAGGCTTTTCCTTATTATAAAACCTACTCCTTCCGCTGCTCTGTCTTCCATGTTTACCCCAGAATATATCAGTATATAACCTCCTTCTAGCTCCTTAATCCCCTTTCCCTTCTTTTTAGTTTCACTAATTGCTAAAATAACTAAGTTCATTTTATTGAATTCTTGTTCAAGTTCACGTTCCTTATGTGCTATACTACGAATATTCCAAGTCGCCATTTTCAGTAAATTAGCCATCCCTTGTCCGTTCTCGTTGCGGTTATCTTCTACTTTTTTGGTTGCGCTGTGGCCGCTGTGCCTTGAATTGTGTATCCTGTTTCGTTTAGTCTATTTTCTTTTCTATTCCATGAATGTTTCGTACCGTTTATGATTAAGTATTGGTAGCCAACTCTAACTGTTTTACCTTCCCTTTTTTCCATAGCCGCGCGATCCCTGAGACATTTTTGAATGCTTCTTTCTTTCCTGGTTAAGTCGCTGTTTATAAATATCTTATTAGTTTTCAGAAAATCTGACTTTGACTTAGACTTCATGATTTGTGTCTTTTGATCGAAGTTCTCGATCTCCGTGACGTATAGATCGTTGTTAACTTTTGTTATTTTATTTACTTTCGCTTTTACTCTTACATGTTGTTCCAAAAGATCTTCGATGGTGTTGCATGTTATTTCGTTTCCTGTATGTTCACTTTTTAGCCCACTGATAACTAGGTTGTTTTTCCTTTTGATCCTATCTTCTTGTTCTATTTTTTCTTCTATAATCTCCAGTTGTGTTATTCGTTTTTTCAGCTCTACCATCTCATTTTTCAGCTCAGAATTTTCTTGTTTCAATGCCCTTATTTCATTTTTGAATTCTTGGTTTTCCTTCCGGATCTCTTTTATGTCGTACATTATGGTTTTCATAAATTCTTTTATTTCCTCCATTTCGTTTGTTGCTTCTTCCTTAGTGGGAGACCGTCTAGTTTTCTTGCTCCTTTTAAATGCTGTTCCGTCTATATCTATAAACCTTTTCCTTTTACCTTCGTCAGTTGATGTTCCTTCTGACTCTATGTCTTGATCCCTATATGACATTTGTTGGTTTGTTAAGTGTTCCAACACTGCTATACCCTTCTTTCTCTCTCAGCGATACGCCTATGTCATTCGCGACGCCGCGCCGTCTATTGCTTCGTGCGGCAAGACGTGCAGCGTCAGTTGTATAACGTGTTGCCTACTTAGCCGGCGCCAAGCGTCACCTTCCGGGTCGACCCCTCAGAGAAGGTCAGCTTACCAGCTGTATAGCGTTTTCTATATTGAAACTGCTTACCAATACCTGGAGACTGCCTTCACTTGAAATAGAGCACTTTAAACACTGGTTAAGTATGTCTGCTCGATATGATTCAAGATATTTGAATTTGATATCGGAGCAAATGCACGCTTGTTTACTCACACGAAAATATTATGATAAGATATAATGGGTCAGCCCTAATTTAATTAAATTACTAAAGCATCGTAAGATATCCAAAATAAGAATAGAAAGTTTTGAGCTGCGATGTTTAATTTTTTGGTCAGCAACTGTATAACCTCAATAATAAACTGTATATTTATATATTGGATTATTTCAATTATTCGACAAATTATCTTAAATCTTTACTCTTATCTTTTGAGGGCTTTTGTTATGGATGGCCTACGGTACAGGAATATCTAAAATTTATATATCTATGTACTTCATTAAGTTATGCTTGATGTAGTTTAGTGCGTTTAGTCTTGTTAAACTGCGGGATAACCGTAAACAGGGCTCGCTCTAAAATCTTCATGCAGTTTGGATTAACATACCAAATTGCACTTAAGCAACCCTAGTCTTCCTGATTTATATAACTCCATTTGTCAGATAAATCTTCTTCATTTACGCAAGAGTTCCAAGCCTCAACAAGATCTGGCGAAATGCAGGGTATATTACACTCTCATTAAGAAAATCCAACCTGAAATATTCATTAAGCTGAACGTGCTCCTCAGCTGGCTTCTCGACACCACCGTAACTACGCTCCCCTACACATGCATTCGACGCTATGCAAGTATATGCATACAACTGTTGTTTTATTCATTTGCCATACCCATAAGGCGAGTGATGGATATTTGTATTCTAGTAAGACTTCAGCTTTGGCAGTCTTCGGCTGAGGTTGCGCGTGCTACCTGGATCTATTAGAGTATGGATCGGTCAAACTAGTTAATTTAATGAAAATAATCTAGAACAGGGGTTCTGTTCGCCGCGGCGCCCTGGTGCGCCTAAAGAGGGGCGCCGTGAGTCGATCCTCTATAAGTCTAAAGCACAAATATTTGTGGGTGCCTAAAAAGCAGCAATACCTATTCTGACGCTCGCCACATTTTGGAACTACTGGAGAAGATTACAACGTTCAAGAAGAAACTACAAGTTTGGATAAAAGAGACAAATGAAGGCGGAGGTCAAGATTGCTTTCCACAATTGTATAAATATGCGGGATCCAATGAACTGGTTGTCTCACAAGACCGGATGGCCCTTTTCCTGGAACACTTATGGAAGCTCACTGAATGAAGATTTGCGTGGATCCAAAATCCCTTTCATACGCAAGCTCCGCCAGAATTCTCCAAATCCGATTTGGTGGAGTTTTGGTTATCGATTCAAAAAGAATATCGAAACCTAACTTCAAAAGCTGTAGGAATTTTTATTCCGTTCGCAACGTCATATTTATATGAAGCTGAATTTTCAGCTGTAGGTGTAATCAAGAACAAATATCGCTCAAGGATCAATGAAGAGCAAGAAATAAGAGTCGCAGTGTCGAATTTTATTCTCCGTTTTGGAAAACTATGCGGAGATCACCAATCAATCGTCACACTCATTTGACTGTCGTATTTTATTTTTGTTTTTCTTGAGTCTTTCTTTTTGTTTTTTGTTTCAATTCTGAATTCTTATAAATATAATAAAATCAAATTGAGGAAGTTTTAATTTTTGTATCTACTATTATTGTAGATACCTATTTGTTACGACAGTATCTATTTAAAATAGCTGTCTAAGGTAGGGTGCCGTGACAAAATGCCAAACTTCAAAGTGCGCCGCGGGTTGAAAAAGATTGGGAACCCCTGATCTAGAAGTTCCCGGCAGTCTCTTGTCGGTAAAACGGTTCGGACACACCGAGGACCATTGACCCTC
This sequence comes from Callosobruchus maculatus, assembly GCA_951848785.1. Lineage (NCBI taxonomy): Eukaryota > Metazoa > Arthropoda > Insecta > Coleoptera > Chrysomelidae > Callosobruchus > Callosobruchus maculatus. The sequence goes on from CATOUR010000032.1 coordinate 5,668,466, forward strand.
GACCATAGCATCTGTTGTGTCCACCCACTAAGCTCTAATTTTCCCTGGTACGATGGGCGCTCCGACTGTGACTGTGTTTATTTATTTGGTGAGCGGAGCTTGGATACGATGCTATGGTCGAAGGTCGAGGATCGGTGCTCCGTTGTGTTCGCCCACTAAGGCGTACGCTGTGATGGCTTACGCAGTGGGCTTACTTAACGTCCATGGCACAATGCGACTCTCCGAGTGCTTTTCAATGTAAATGAAAAAATAAGTGTAGATAATTGAGGTAGTGTCGTGGTACTGTGGTAGTAATATTTACTTTACATCAATATCTTGATGAACTAGTAGTAGTTCTTTGGTTATTCGGCCGGCGTCGATGCTCTTGGCGCCCTGGCGTCGGCGCGCTTCGCTGCTTGACGTTTTGTCAACAGGTGTGGATGGCGTCCTTAGCAGCTGTTACCCGTTCGGCGACTTGCCAGAAATTCAGTCAGAATTTACTATTATTTTAAAAAAAATACTAGGGAACATAATTTGAATTTCGCAATAAAAGAAAGGCTTAATGGTGTTCGGTGTTTAAATGAATTTATATTTTAAGAGTTTATATGATAAACTGCTTCGCAACGGGCTTCTTCCGTAGAAATATACCGCCGAGTTAGTATTAACCTATATATTTCACATATCTAAGCGATCGTCCAATAATATCTTGATCTTTTATTTAGCATTTTTTAACACCCCCCTCTTGGGTCATATGTGTTGAGATTTAAGACTACCCCCCCCCCCTTATTTATTTTATATATTCTCTTTAAACATAGTTATAATCTTATTTTATTCTGAAATTAAGGACCATGATAAAAATGTCTAGACCGAAAGGTTGGATGTTAGTTTTTGATTGGCATACAAGTAATAATAATATATTTGACGAAAAAATCCCCCCCTTGTGATATTTCGTGATTTTTGTCAAACACCTCCCCTTCCCCTTTCAAGCTTCACGTGATTGATGAACGGCCCTAACTGCTTTGATATATGAGTTTTGGGTTTAGACAATATCTGCAGAGCTTGAACAAATCCATAATCTACATCATTATAATGATCTTGAATCTGAGCCAAAGACAGACCTATATGCATTCGTGCCGCTAGGGGAGCAAAAGGGGGGGCACGTGCCCCCTGCAAGATCAAACATAACTAAACTGTATTCATGGAAACTGCTACTTGCCCCTCCTCTCAGTCTTTTTTGGAAATTGACTGACAGCTAGTACGACAATAATTCTTTTGTTTTATGAAATAAACACTGTTTCTAACAGTCAATACAAAATGCAGATTTATGTTTTATAGTTAGTTATTTTTTTAGATATATTCTCCTCGTTCTTTTATTGTTTTTGTTCTTTTTTGTTATGTGTTTTTGTTCTGTGTTTTTGTTTTTTCATTGTTTTTGATTTAGATACTGCCTCGGATACTGCTCTGAGTATGGTGTCAATTCTGTTGTTCATATATTTCTTTGCCTCTTTTATTTTGGATATGTTCTATGTTATTTTTTGTTTAAATACAGAAATAAATTAGGGACAACAAATATATTTTTTGCCCCCCCCTGCATTTTTTTGCCCCCTTCCTGGCTTTTTTCTGGCGGCGTCCATGGATAGATGATACACAAATAGCAGCAAATAGTTTAACTGGCTTAGTGCGAATCTTAACAGTCTGACAATAACAAGTTATACAACCGAATTTCCAAAAACTGCATTATATTTTCGCCACAAGGACCACACTAAAACCCTTGTTCCTTCCCGTGATGGATGGTGAGGAGTGTTAAGGGGCCAAGGAATTTGCATTGCCGATTGGCAAATGACTTTATTGGCATGCTGTTATTGAATTGGCGATAATATCGCCATACGTCTTCCAAAGCAAACCACTACACGAATAACAATCATTACCTTAATTGCCACGTAACGCTGCGAAGAAACGAGTGAGTTTTTACAATTCAATTGCGTTTAAAGGGTGTGTAGATGTTTGTAATACCAAGAATCAACAAGCTACAGATCGGTTAAATGATTAAACATCATACCCGTATAAAAATAATATTTAGATATCGATTATGTAGAGCGCCGGTATACGAAGTGTCCCAAATAGTCATGTGCAGATGCTGAATGATAGAGCAGTAGTTGCTTAGTTACGAATATTTCAAAACATATTTCTTTATGTTTAATTGAAGAGATATAGGTCACAGAAATAATAGCTATTTCAAACTCAAACACTCAAATTTGAATTAAGTTTTAAACGTATTAATTTTTTTTGGATTTGATTACAATAATGATATTGGAACAAATTCCACCAATGAAAACCAAAAATATAATTTTTTAAATATTTTGAAAAAAGAAGCCTAGGTACAAGCAAAATTAGTTTTTTTTACCTGCATGACTTAAGACACGTTATAAAGAACGGGTTTTACAAGGGTTGGGACAAAACAAGATGATCGGGATTTGAAATGAGTGAGCTAAGTCAAAATAAATTATAAAATGTTGATTTTTCTAAGAGGTTTACATTAGTTTTATTCACTATTCATCTTTCAATTTTAGACGTACCTTCACGTTTTCAAAGCGTTACATTTGATAAAATTGATAGGTCAAGTCAGAAGATCTTGGCAGTCACGTAATGAATCCTAGAAGACAGATAAGATGAGCTTGTCTGGAAACCTTTCGTTTTGATGCTTTTGGCGATTGGCAATTTACGCAATACTACTGTGGAAATATCTTATTCATGCGGCAAAGGGAGTTTAATGCTTCATCCGTCATCTTTTTTTAAAATATATTAAATATGATAAGTTTAGTATGCGGTAGAGATACATTATTGAAAGTTATAGGGTAAACGGACGATAGTATTTGCGAAATCTTATCAATGTTCCTTACATTCAATCCATTTTCTTAAAGTGAATTCAAAAAGTTTGCCTTTTTAGAATGTCAGCCAGCTTTGAATTTTAAGCACAATTTATTATTATCTAGAAATAAAGCCAAGCAGGTATGTCAATGTTTTTTACCACTGTGACACAAAATTTGTAAAATCGAAAAGAAAATACGAAAAAAAGTCTTATACACATGCACACATAAAAAATGTTCTTGGACAACTTTCATTCGAGTATACAATATCTTCCTAAATGCGCAAATCTGTAATAATCTTAAGCCGAGAATGTAATATTTTTGATCATAGGGGGTATAGGGTCTAGGATATAGCGCGCGAAATTGAGAGTCCAAGAAAATATGTATTTTCGTGTTAGCGAGGAGGCGCGGCCGCCTGTTCCCTTTCTCCAGTATGTGTGTCTAAAATGAGGGGAGGTGAGTTCAAAAGTCAAAAGGTAAGGTCAAAAGTTCCAAAGGTAAGGCCTAAAGGTTGCCATAAAAATTAATTTCGCATCTAGAAGCTCCTGACGTTATCTTTAAACTTACAGTTATGATTCAAAAGGCAAATTGAAGAAAAAAGCTGGCGCTATGTCAGTTCGGTGGCCTTGTTTTTGTTTCGTGTTTGGTTGTTAAATTACAGATATTTGAAAAATGTATGATTTTGCATTGCAAGTTTTTTTGCACACTAAAAAACTTTTTGGAAAAATTTGCTCTGAGATAACATTCAGTGAGGTCTTAACTATCACCTTTTGAAATGCTATGTATGTAGTTTGGAAAACAAGTGAGTTGTGCGTTTACTTGCGATTCTGTGTTATACATGGCAAATTCACAAATGTATAAATGTGTGTACCCAGGCCCCTTAAGTGTATATTTTCAATTCAAAACTGGGAAAGTCTTGAAAGTAGGAATACCGAAAACAAGCATATGATAATTTTGAAAACAAAACAATGAATATAAGAATATCGAAGCATTTCATAATCTTGGCTCAAACAGCTCAAAATGTTGGTCTTGTCTTGGTCCTTCATTATTTATATTCGATTCATAACTATACTTACATCAGTATATATTGCATATCACATCCTTGTTACATAGACATATTCTGTATGAGGTCCCTACAACCACGACTGCATCATAATAGTTTTATGTGTTATATAGCATACAGACATAGGACTGTAAGAAGATTTGTAGTGTGCATGAGTTAAGATTATCATATTCCCAATAGTATTAATCAGTTCTCAAGCTGTTTGTATTCTTGATCGAAGTAATACGAACGCACTTGAATATCCTTACTGCAATACTTGGTCGAAGAGTACTGGAATTTTAATTGTGAATAAAATTTGATTATTGGTCAGAATGAGTATTGAGATCAAAAATATTTTTTCTTCATTCAAATGAATCACAATATCCTCAAGTATTTTTTGTAGAGCCAGAACAATGTTCGTGTTGTAAGCATATCTTTACAAGATTATCAGAATCCTTGAATAAAGAATTTTTTATGTGTGTGGGGTCTCAAGGTCGCTTTAGCTCTAAACTCTAGATTAACACCGTTAATCTATAAAAGTTTTCATGACAAACATATACAGTTGGTAACAAAATTTCAGAATAATAGCAAATCGATGACGAATACCGGGATATTAATTTTCAACAAGTTTCAACCATGCGTCAAGAGTTATTAAGAACGTCCTTGGCTTCTGTATCATTATGATTCTCACATTATATAACTTTAATTCTTCATCTCCATATCGTCCTCATACAAGTGCCATTTGTTCCAACAGATTCTATTTCACAATGCAAATAAGCCGCCGCAAGTATCTCTCATCTCTGAGTGGCTCATTAGTGTCCCGCGTATGGGCGATATTCTTATCTGGATGGCAGACATTTGAAAAAATACGGACGCTTATTATTTTTATGTGCATATTTCGCGCATCAGAATGCGCGTACCGTTTAAATAATAAAATCTGAGTGGTTATTACTAAGCCGCGCTGAGATATTAAGCACGTATTAGTCCGCTATATATTCAGGACTTACGCAAGAACCATAATACAATCATATCCATTTGTTATGGTAGCCTTTTTTTAATACGCCAGGGTATCAAAGCATTTGACTGTCTAAGAATAATTTTTAATCATGATAGGACGGAGAAGTCAGAGCTCCAGTACCTTGTTCAAACCGAAGTTGACATGTAGCTTTCCCACAATGTTGCTGTCATATATAAATGAGTTGTCTTTGTTGAGGTTTTGTTGTAATATAAAAAATTGTATTCCATATAATTTCTACGATTATTTAACTTTTACGTCCCACACGTATAGGTGAGGGGAGTATGGTGATCGCGAAAATTTTCTCAACCTTGAGATAATACGCTTTCTGGGCGTTTTATGGTATCTACATAAGGAAACACCACGTCATTTCCGTTGGTCTGTCCGTCTGTTTGTTGACCTCGTAATCTCTAGTTTCAGTACCCAAACATTTGTCGTATTCATAAAATACATTGCGCTGACAAATTTTTCTAGTAATATCCTGTGCCTTTTAGACCTACCGCAAAGTTGCCTTTGCATTTTATGTGCATGGAAAAATTTAAAACATTTTATAATCCCATAACGTGTAAATGCGTAAGTTGGAAGCTACGAACTTGATTGTGATGAAATTGGCACCATACCATGAAGAAAATGGTAAAAGTTTATCGTTGTTCACTTACCAGTGGCGGAGGAGAAGTCAACAAAAAGACGGAAGATTTCAAAATCACTCAAACTTCGTTTTTAGAAATTTCAAAGATCTCTGTTTGTGATTGTCTACCTTTTTGATGAGGATGGTGCAGGAATACAGGAGCTCCAATTCTTTTAGCACCGATAATGTGTCAGAAGTATTCAATGAAGACACTTGATGCCATTTTTTTAGATATATTTAACCGTGGCAAGTTTTGAGCACACAGTTTTAATGACTTTTAGTAAAGATTAGACAATTAGCTACAAGTCAGTCAAAAGACAGGAGGCTTTTTTTAACCCCAAATGGCTAAAATTTTTTCGAGCGATTTCTATCGAGATACGTTGTATATCAGTTTTATGATCAAATACGTGTGATGATTTGATTCAGACAATGGGGGTAGATTTCGTTAGTACTAGAAGCATCCGTGGGCTACAACATGGTTGACAAACAAAATACATTAAATGAGTAGCATTAGGAGCTTCCGTTAAATTGAACATATGTATACATATGTAGTTAAATATACTCCCAATGTGAACAGTCATCATCATAATAACGAGATTATACAAATGCAGATTTTACTACACCCCAAACGGACATTATATATAATATTATATTAAATTCCCCCTATATCAAACTAAGCTTTTTCTCATAAATCTAATATCCAGCGCGTCGAAAGAGCGGTATTTGGCGCATATGATACGGTTTTCTATCTCCATCGTCAATCAGAATCACGTATTATAGATCAGGAAAATTGTATGTTTTTTGATAGTCAATGAACAAGTTGTAAAAAATATGCAAAAGATGCCTGGAAAGTCTTAAAACGTCTTGTAGATATTTTGCAAGTAGAAACCTACAAATTGAGACAACATTGATCACAATCATGATCAGATTTTGTTAGGCATGGCTTTTGTTTTGGCTTTTGTTGAAAGAGTACCAAACCCACGATTTCTGTGCGACTCACACTTCCTGCAAAATTATATTTGTTTATGAAACTTCAATTTTTATATAATTAGATCACGACTTACTGGTCCAGAAATAATACCGCATATCTTAAAGTACAAACTCTTTAGTAACTTTCCCACTCGCTTTCCCATTAAACATTTATTGAGAGAGGCTACAGAGATTCGAAGGATAGGTAAAAAGTGAGCAATGTGAGTGAATCGGCGAGTGAAAAAGAGACAACCACAGAATAAGTTTGAAAAATTACATCAACAAAGCATCGACGAGCCGATTTATTTACAAAAATTGAAATGAGAAAATGAGAAAGACGTTTTCAGTATAATTAGTTTTTCGTCATTTTTGATTTAATGCGCAAGCCTAAAAACTCATCTAAACTTGTACGAGGTCCTATTTTTTTATAGAGGGTTTAGCAAATCGGCTTGATCGCAAGGATAGAAGTACTCGCACAACCGAAGCTTCAAAAGAGAGTCTGCTCGCCCGACGTTGAACCAGCTTGAGTTCTCTGATCACATGTCCCACGGACGCAAACGCGTCCATCCGACATGCCACCATGGCGCGAACGGCTAAAAATTCCCTCTTTCTACCTCTGCTCTATCTCCACCTGCACCGGTCATCATCGTGAACGATATTTGTCGCAGTGCGAGATGAGGTAATAAATTATACCATTTAGGAATATATTCTTATCTTCATCTAGTCTTGTTATCGTTCCTCCTTCTCCTTTGCAGAGAGTATTTGGTTTACCATCCCATGTATAATGTTCCATGCTTCTACGCTGGATAACATCAGCGGGACCATAGTCTCTGAGTCAGCTCACCTTCCAGTTTTTGCCTTTTTTTGTTACAGAGCTTTTAGGAAATCGACACGATTGCAAGGACAGAAGCTTTCATACACCCGAAGGTGCAAGTGAGGGTCTGCCTGCTCGACGTTGAACCAGCTTGAGCCCTCTGATCACATGTCCCACCGATCCAAACGCGTCCATCCGACATGCCCCCACGGCCAGTCCGGCTAAACCCCATTACCTCTTTCTCTGCTCTATCTCCACCTGCACCGGGCGTCATCGTGAACGATATTCATCGCAGTGCGAGATGAGGTAATGGATTATACCATTTAGGAATATCTTCTTATCTTCATTTAGTCTTGTGATTGTTCCTCCTTCTCCTTTGCTGATAGTATTTTGTTTACCGTCTCACGTATAATGCTCCATGCCTCTACGCTTGATAGCATCAGCGGGACCATAGTCTCTGGGGTTAAATCACCCTTCAGTTTTTGACTTGCCTCCTGTCTGTATGGCCGCCAGCTGTCGTACAGAAACAAAGCATATGTACGAGGTCCTGTAGTACAATCAAGAAAAGTGGAGAATAAAGTAAGTGATTTAAAATTTTGAAATTCGTTTTGGCTCCGTCGTACTCACCAAGCTATAGGAGAATTCCATTCTAACAGATAGAGTGTTCCTAAAACTGTCGCTTCCATAAATCAGATCAGATTTTTTGTACTTATTCTTTAGTACGACGTTTCGGGAATACATCTCTACGACTTGCTCTCGAGGTTATTACAATCTGGAAAAATATTTATTTATGAAACCTTTTAGGCGTTACTCTGAAAGTGTTCCCTTATCCATTGGTGACCTATACAATAATTTACAGTTTGACTGATCTATACAAAAAATCACGTTTAAGCTGCTTTCGGTGATTGTTATTTTGTTGATTGATTCGAAATATTTTCTGTTACACGCCATATATTTTTAATTCTTGTATAACACTCTATGAAGGCCTGATGTGAGGCACATTGCATATATTTCCTAAACAATGCAATTGTCCTGGTCTATATGATACGGTTTTCGATTCTTCATCGTCGATCAGGATCACGCATTATTTCCACCACCACCACCACGGTCTGGCCCAACGACAATAGAACGTGCGAGGGAGGGCCAAAATCAAGCTCTTCGACGTGCCGGCTGCCCAATCCTATATCAAAAGGGATTATCTGCAGTTGCTGTGTATGTGTGACTAAAAGGGGGACACCCGTGGTATGTGCACGGATGCATCTGCATTGCAGAATCGCCACCAGGGATTAAATTATAAAAGATGGAAAACTGCAAATGTTCTTACTTGATCACATCGTTGAAATAGGAAATGTGTTATGAGACTGAAAATACACTAAAACGTAATGTTTCACCACGTGTTGATTAGGAACGGGGTTGGCAATTTAACAACGTCAAATCTTCGCAATTATACTTTTCGATCGGTACTGTGAAAATGTTCGAGACATATCAGACAGTAAATTTTATGACAATAATCTTTCAAAAAGTGAATATCCCTTAATGGCCAGAATCATTCATCATACAACGCAGTGCCGCGTGCCGGATCTTGAGGACAGAACCATCTGGGGCTGCACTAACATTAAAGAAGAAAATCAAAAATGTGGTTGTAGATTTTACTAGACACTAAGATTATAAAATGTACAGTCTGACAAGTGTATCAAGAGACTTGGGAATTTCGCCGCTGTCTCACACGCACACGTTACTTCATATCCTCTCGTCTCTTGCTATCCTTGTCTATTTCATATTTCTCACGGCTCTTGTTATACTTGTCGGGCTGTACAACATATACCATTCAAACTTACAATCGAACATTGTTATTTAAGAATACAAATGAAAAATGAAGAACTAAAAAGAAATTAGCAGAAGTCAAAAAGAGATTCAGATGAATCGCTATCATTCAGTTTGATAATACTTTCACTCAGTTGTGTATTTAAAAATGATTAGTCTAATTTTAATATATGTTTAATGCAGTTTCACCATTTTTCTTGAGTTTTTAAATATATACCTAATCTCGAATAAGATTCATAACTGCTGATGAGCTTTTGGGGTGATTATTGTACTTTCTGATATTTCTGTTTAATTTGTTGTGTATTTAAAAATGATTAGTCTAATTTTAATATATGTTTAATGCAGTTTCACCATTTTTCTTGAGTTTTGAAATATACCTAATCTCGAATAATATTCATAACTGCTGATGAGCTTTTGGAGTGATTATTGTACTTTCTGATATTTCTGTTTAATTTGCACCATATTAATACATTGGATTGGAAATAAAAATACAAAAATAGGGTCCAAGTCTTAAAACTTCACACCTACTTTTTATCAAAAATGTACCTTTTTAGCCAGATGCCATCCCCTCCTGGGCCGAAGCGTCAAGCCTCAATGCCCAAAAACCGAACAACCACAAATTCATAGGTATAAATGAATTGGAACAACCAAAAGGAAAAAAGCACGCGTTATGTTTTGAAGTATCAATATACGAAGTAAGTATGCTTCAATGTCAAGTTCAATATTCTATATTTCTTTGAATTAAATGTAAAAATCATCAAAAGCTATTATTACTTGTTTAATATTATAAGTTTATTATGTATTCATAACTATTTACAATATCCAATGCGCAAATATTCTGTGAAACAAAATTGCGAAAACATGTCAATGTTCAACACCTGTAAGAAATTCGACATACACCAAAATAACATTAAAGCTGAACACCAATAGCTTTAAAATAATACAATCACATCTATTCCTTAAACAACAAAAATATCTAAAATTGAAAATTCGGTTGAGTCATTTCAAAAAACTCTAATACTGGAAATCGGGGTATAAAACCCGATAGGAACAGATAAAGATGGCAGAGAAGAGCAGACAAAATTTTCATTTTTCTCGTATCGAAGACTATGCATGATCTGTAGAACATAGAACCTCGCAATACGTAGCATTATTTCATCGTAGCCATATGCAGGCCTAAATCCATTTATACAATGCTTTTCTTTGATGTCCCCCCCCCCCCTTTATTTTTGAATGGGTATATTTGGGTGTAAAATTGACAGATAAAACTTTCAATATGGCGACTGGGCGCGCCATCTAGAACTATTTATTTAACGTTTGAAGTTAAACGTAGAAGTTTAAAATAAAATGTAAAGTTTATGTTAAGGATTCGTTTTTATTTTAATTTAGATAAAACAAGAGATTTATAATACAATAATGTCTCTGTGACTTTGTATTCAGGCCATTATTACATATTCCGCCATTTTGGAGTTAGGTGAAGATATTTATTGACTTTATATTCCATTGCTGTGAAGCATTCATCAGGAGCTTTAGAAAAATGTGAGACCCCTTTTCAATTTGATTTTTTTCAAAGATGGCGCTTAGTCGCCATCTTGAAAGTTTAATCTGTCAATTTCACTCCAAATTATAGCGCTCATACATCAATTTCATTATGCCAAATTTCAGTTTTTTGAGTTGACCCGTTCAAGAAATAAAAGGGGGGACATTAAAAAAAGCACTGCATAACATTAGTGGCCGCAGTTCATTGATAGTATTGCCAAAAAATCGCAAGAAAATCCAAAAATACATATGGATAGACTCGTCAAACGGAGTGCGAGTTTTCTTACTATATCTCCAAACCACTGACAGCAAAATCACACGCATATGTAAAAGCATAATTATTATATTGCTCGCATAATTGCATATAATGACGGCGGTACGCAGTCGTTGGAAATATTCATTCAACATCGTTTCGCAGCCGTTCGTTAAAAAATGGACCGCGAATGCACATGCTCTTCTAGTTCGCAACCCAAACTAACTTTGTAGTATAATTTATAAACCATTGTCGAATCTCAACGGGACACCGTCCTTGATCATGAACAGAACCGTTGGGGCGTCAGATTAATTTTGGCGAGCTTGGCCCCAAAAGACTCATAAATTGCTCAAAACAAACGACTGCGCGACGTTTCCTATAAAATGATACTGCTGCTGACTCGCCATATAGTGCAGTTAGTTTAGGTAGAATCTCCAGGGCCCCGGCGTTGGAGAAAAAATCCGGGCCCTCGGGCGGTCCCTGAGATTGAAAGCCCTGGCTCAGATTCACCCCTCATAACTATACAGGGTGTTTCATAAGTTGGGACTTTTTTTCATACAGCGGATAGTACTCGCCAAAATGAGTGTTCTTCCCAGCAACATATAAACGAAATATTTAGAGAAACCGAGATATTGGCCATTCAAGAAATCCTCAATTCTAAGTCCGTCCCTGGGCAATGGCTCCCCATGTCACAATATCACAACAAACAAGGCAGCGCTAGTGGTGCCCGAACTGCCGATGTCGGTGAGAAAACCAGGCAGTTGATCAATCCGTTGCGTTGCTGTTGCTACATCTGCCGATCGGACTCTAAAAACAACAACAATGGTGCATGCTTATAATGATAATGAACTGGTGAACATGATTTTAATGTACGGTGAGTGTGGTCAAAATACCGCTGCGGCTTCGCGAGTGTACGCCGATCGGTTCCCTAACCGTACTCACCCTGCCCTTCGTCGATTTGTCTGTGTCTGGCTTGTGCAAAGAGCTAGAGACAGAGGATATCTGAATTCATATCGTGGTGGTTACGCTGGAAGACCTCGACAACATCGTGTGGTCTAAATTGAAGAAGACAACGCAAATCGTACTTTTACCTGTAAGGCGCCTGCGGTAGGTCCGTACTTATAACTTCCGTAGCTACCAAATAGTGCGTACTTGCTTGAATTTTTTTTTACTGTTTTACTGCTGATTCACCGTGCATTAGCTTTGCCGTTTCAAGGGCCGTTGCTTCTTGAGAGGAAAGTCCCAACTTTTAGAACACCATCTACGTACATCCAGTACATAAAAACAAAAATTCTGCGAGAAAAGAAGCAACGAGGGAGGGCCTCACAGTTATCCTCCTCATTGTACCTATATGTTCTTTGCTATGAGATGCAGAATAAAAAGATTTTTTTGTTGGAATGCAGTGCAGCTCCCCTTTAGCCGAAAAGGCTGTTCATATAAAAAATATACAGCTATGTAACCGACATTATCTTCTAATTGTAAGTGGGTTTGTTATTATTACAGGTTTTCAAGTAGCAACTTTATTTTATCTATTTTTTGTTCGATTAGTTTATTACTTTTTCTAAAGTTATATTCGAAATCCATTTGATACGCATATATTGTATACAATAAATGTCATTGAACTGTTGGTTCTTGGGCTGTTCGGCTGGCGTCGACACGGCCCGCCGCCTTGGCGTCGGCGCGCTTCGCTGCTTGACGTTTCGCCAACACGAGTGGTCAGCATCCTCAGAAGCTGAAGTCACCTGTTCGGCGTGTTCCGAGAGAATTGAGACCGCGTCACAGGGTTGGCGCTTATATTCCCCAAATTAGGAGTGGGGGCGGCTGCGCTGTGCACCGCCGATGCCTGTGGAACTCCTGCGCGTCCCAGAATCTTTACGTCTCTTAAGGCGGGTATCCATATTCTGTTGTGCTTAATATGCTTCTTCTGTGTTGTTGAAGTTGTGCTTATGCTTATAAATCTCAATGGATTCCCTGTACAATCTGGCATAATAAGAGAAGGTCGTATCCAGAACCTGTGTTTCGTCCAACTTGAAGTTGTGGTGTCTTAGAGTGTATGCTTAGCTACTGCAGGTTTTTCTGTTTGACCTACTATAAGTGCCAACCCTGTGACGCGGTCTCAGTCTCTCTCGGAACACGCCTAACAGGTGACAGCAGCTTCTGAGGATGCCGACCACTTGTGTTGGCGAAACATCAAGCAGCGAAGCGCGCCGACATCTAGGAGTGGGAGCGTGTCGACGCCGGCCGAACAGCCCAAGAACCAACAGTTCATCGGATCATGACCGCGAAAGTCTTACACAATACAATAAATTTCATTTTTGTAATCACCTAATGAAGATTTAAATATGTAGACCGGAACGTCAAGATTCGGTCCTTTACATAAATATCTAAGTCAGCTTTTTAAGTGATATGTTTTTTTTAACAGGTTTTTATTAGTTTCACTCTCCTTTGGATTAAGAGGTCGGACCCAATATTGAACACTCCAACTTTGCCGCGAAAACTATCAAATCACGGCTTCAAATCCGTCGGACCAGCGGTCGTACCCGTCGACTAAGAGATGGCACAGAGATCTTAAAGTTTGTTAATATTACAGAGGCTCAGGGGCATAGCGACAAGAGCTTAGAAGGCGTGACATCCAATGTGAAATTTATTCAGATAAGTCGGCAGTTTTAATTATCGTTTTTGCAGTACTGGTAATGATTGTGCTATGAATATTGATCAAAAACAATTATCATCTTCATTACACATAGTATTAATAAGTACATTGAAATAAATACAAAAACACGCTTTAGTGGTGAAGTTAACTGAGTAATTAAACATAAATATAAAATAAAACATGCCTTTAAAGAATATCGGACTAAAAAGTAAAAAATTATTTTTAAAATGAGCTTAAAACAATAATAAACGAAAAATACTTATATGATTATGAAAAACACGTAGGCGCTTTGTGCCATATTATTTGTGAAACGAGCACCCCACTTTTTTTTACAATACTACTAGTATTTTCCGTTCATTATTGTTTTAAGCCTATATTAGAAATTATTTTAGTCAAATATTCTTTAAAAGCGTGTTTTTTAGTTTCTTATACCATATTTATTTATTTTTATTTGCTCTGGTTCTTACCTTTTCTAAATTTATATTCCAAATTTATTTAATGCGCGTATAATGTACACAACAGTACATTTCATTTTTGTAGTCACCTAATGATGATTTAAGTATGTTACACTGAAACGTCATGATAGGAAATGTTTAACAGTTGTTTATTTTCATCCAAGTTCTAAGGTTCGGTCCTTTACATAACAAACATCCAGGTCAACTATTTTTTAAGTGATCCTTTTTTCCGTACTAGTTTAGGAATCTGATTTGACCGGCCTAACGCTAAAGAGCAACTGTCACACTGGCGCGTTGGCCTCTATTGTGTTTTCTTCTCTCCAAAGCGTAACTAGACTCATTACGTCGGCCAGATGTGACAGACAGAGGGCACAAAGGACCCCCGGTCTCCGATCGTTCTGTATGTGCGTCGCCTGACGAACATAAAAGGGAATTATCTGCAGTAGTGGTAACTAAAAGGAGACACCAGCGTCCATATTGAAGGCATTTCGAGGCTGTTTGGAGCAGAATGCCTCGGTCAACATGGTCGTTTAGAGATGAATGCTCCGGGCGTCACATAGACCAGAGGGAACGGTGCGTGAACAGTAACGACATCATACGAATTGATACCCATCTACAAAGGAGCAATTTTCTACTGCAACATGTGACGACAGCTAAGGAATTCGTATCAAATAAAACCCTGGCAGCGAAGAATATTCAAATTTATATAACACAAAAAATGGGACTCAGGCGAGGGTTTCTTTTCTATTATATGCACAGGGTGTCCCCACATAAAATGCAAAAGTGAAACTGGGTGAAACTAGACCACAATTTATCGGAAAAAAAATAAAAAAATATGTTGATAGTTTAATTTTATATTGCACTTTTTATTTGAAATGGTCATAACTTTTGAAGCATTGAGTGCATTGCGTGCATTTCGTTGAAATAAAAAAGCCGCCAAAAAAAGTGAGCTCCAAAAAAAGTTGTATCTTAGAAATTTTAGACCTTTTTTGAAATAAATTTTGATATACAAGGAAATATTCCCCATAACCATACTCCTGTTTGTCTCCTACCCTTGATCCCCAATATCCTGTTTAATAAAAAACTACAGCGTTCAATCTTTAGCACAAGTTTTTCTACAAGACGTTAAATCAAAGCATCTGCGTGAGCATACAGATGCTCATTGATCATTATTTGTTATCGCTCAAGTACAGACACTTCTTTGGATCATCCCTGTTTGCTCAGATACTTGAATTTAACGTCTTATAGAAAAGCGTAACTTACACCGACGCGACGCGACGCTTCGATGTAACATTGTAACGTAATAGAATATTGAGTTTTTTACATGATATTGGATGGGGCCAATGGGTTGAAACAAAAAAAGTATGGTTATGGAGGGTATTTTCTTAAAAATCGAATCTTAGTTAAATAAGTGTGAGCGGCGCTTCTCTACAATACGTTAAATTGAAGTGTCTGAGCAAACAGCGATGATGCAAAAATGGTTCTGTATTTAAGTTAAGCGATGATTGAGAAAAGTTTGTGCTAAAGATAAAATATAGTTTTTTATTAGACAGCGCATTGGATGGAGATCAAGGGGGGGGGCGCTAAATTTCTTCAAAATCTAAATTTAGTTCAACAAAAGGTTCATCATTTCTAAGTAACAATTTTGTTTGAAGTTCACTAACCTTTTTTGGTGGCATTTTTGATCCGCTAAGCAGCATTCATTATTAGACATCATTAAGTATTAAGATTTTTTAACCATTTTTTTATAGAAATTGTGATCTAGTTTCACCCAGTTCGGTTTGTGCATTTTATGCTAGGCGTTTATATAGGCGAAAATATGTGGGGTGAGCGGAAAGTGATGTCGGTTTTTTTATTACATAAAAACCGAGATAAAACTATTTTTTTTTTATTTTTGATCCATACTGTAGTCGCCCTTGTCATCCAGATTATTTTTCCATCTACTACGCAAATATTCAACGCCAGCTAATTAAACAAGCAGAAAGAAATAGAACAAAAAAAAGAATTAAAACAAAAACGATTAGCATCGCCACATTTACTGACCAAATATCTACTGGTCGTTGCCCTCTATCTTGCAGCTCCCAAAACCATGACCGCCTTTCGTCCTTAGCATCGCTGTGAGTTACGCCCCTTAAAATTAATTAACATTTTTCACTTTCAAGTTCTACCCATTTTTACGTCTAAGTGAATTTATTACGTATCCCCCTCAGGGTTATTTCAACGCATCAACCCCTTGTCAAGTAAACAGGTGCTGTGGGGTAAACACCATTGGCGTGTTAGAAGGTAGTTAGGATTCTATAACATAGTATTTAGCCAAGATGCAGAAAATTTCAATAAATTATAGATGCATGCCAATCCATCATAAAAATTCAAAATACAAAAAGAATGAATTTGTCAAAAATGTTGTACTAGTGAGTCGGAGGGTAAATCGAAATAGAATAAAAAAACATTAAGTCTTGATGGAAGATAAACATGAAATAAGCACTCACGTAACACGTTTAGTAGACGCGACTCTAGGGGCTAGGGCCCTTAAAATTACAAATCAGCAAAAAAGTAGACGAAAATTCTGATTTGTTACAAAATTTTAGTACCGCCAGTAGCAGTGTTGAAAGCTATCGCAGAAGATAGCACGTGAAGAAGTGATCAATTATTATTATTCAAATATGTGAATAGATAAGGTGGGCATTTGACTTTTACTTCTCGCACCGATATGTAGGGCGGGAGTATTGATCTCTCCCGATTTTGAGCTAATACGCTTTTTGGGCATTTTATGATATTTCCGTCGGTCTGTCTGTTTATCGACGTTTCTCTGGCCTCGTAATCTCAGTAGCCGACGCATGGATTGTGATGTAGCTATATGCTGTAGGGTCGTAGTAAGTAATGCTGCTATAATTTTGCAAATCGGTGCATGGGCGTCGGAGTAATTAGCAAAGTAATAAGGATGGTTGGGGGGGGGGTGCTTTGTAAAAATGTGTTCATAATAGAAAGAAAGACGTAGCGACATAATACAATTTTTTTGCGTTCATCTGAATATTGCTTATATTTCTTGATACATACGAGCATTGCTTTCGATCATTCTGTATTGCATAACGCGGAACCTATTGAATTGGTTTTAATGAAATTTTGACACCGTATTATCACCGTGGCGAGAATGGTCCAATAAAAAATTAAAAACATAAAAGAGGTTCCTCATCATTTTTTAACTTTTTTTGGGTTGAGGTGAAATTGAGGTGGTTGGGGGGTCAAAAACTTGTTGTATTCATAATAGACTGTCCATTGAACTGTGAAAGAACCCAGCGAAATAATACACTTTTACCTCTCATACCGATAGGTGAGTGGAGCATTGTGATCGCGAAAATTTTCGGTTTTGGGATAATACGCTTTTTGGGTGTATTATGATGAAAATCCACGTCACTCATTTTTTATCGGTCTGTCTGATGGCTGGCGTTTTGCTTCTCGTAATCTCAGTAATTGTTGCATGGATTGTGATGAAATTTGGGTAATGTTATGCTGTGGGGTCAGAGTTGATATGTTTCTGGGAATAATAGGATGTGAAACAGTTTTTGGTAGCACCCGTTATGAGTAAAATAATTTTAGAACTTGCTTCTATTGAACCCATGTATCCTCAAGTAACTTTTCGTATTATACTCCGCGCCATGCAAATGGAATGTCCAAGTTTGGAAACATCCTGTATATTACACAGTGAGTTAACTTGATAGGAATGAATCAAACCATATTTTGAAAAATGCTGCATAAGGGTAGCCGAAATGTTTTAAATCGTTTTGTTGTTCAATGAATGTAGCTTTATTCGTTGCCCAGTAAGGCGCAATGAAACAATATATAGCCCTATTCTGCCCCCTCCAAAGAGTGTACTGGGATCCGCCTTTTGATAAAACAATGCGTTGCGTACATCCACACATGACACACGTTATTATACATTTCCATAATCCTCCACCTTTTAATCATATTATTACCCTTCTCTCAACACAACTCCATGGTAGAAAAACTAATTACAAGTTATTCATGCTGAACCGCAAAGATGAATGGCACGTGAAGGTATTAGATTAACTATGCAAATAGCTCGATTATCTGGAACTGCATAACGCAACTCTTTTTAGCGCTGATGAGTTTGAAAAATGCGTAATTGTAACCCCGGATGCTTTTGTAATATGGCCGCACATTCGCAGTCATGGCGTTACAGGTCATTACACTAACAGTATCAATGATTCCGCATTGCTATTATGTGCGAACACATACTTTCTGCCTCGATACTAAATATACCACCAGACAAATGTGCATTAGATCCTGTCCAGTGGTAATCTTGGTGGTAATAGAACGATTTCCAAAATTGTATTTTTTATGTCAATTTTACAATCTGCCGAACAATCTGCCCTTGTAAACGCTGGAGGGGATTTTAGAAGTTTGGAAACTGTGAATTATTAGATCAAATATTCAAGATATCGGGAGAAGTTTCAAAAAGGAGTTTTATAGTTTTTAATCTAATAAGCAGTTAGAGTTTTAATACCACAATGTTGGGCATAATGTCGTGTCGTACCAAGGTTGCATTTTTTCAAATAGAACACACTATATATGGTTGGATATCTCAATTTTTCCTTAAGTGTATGGAAAACTTTTCCCAATTATTGAGCTCCCAAGATCATAAAAAGACTGCATTAATACAGTTTGGAAACAGCCGATAATCGAGAAAAATATATAAGTTGTCAAATAGGATTAAACAAGTGCTTTAGGATTCTCATCACTGTCTACAAGTAGTCGAAAGATTAATTGCATAAGGTTATTTAAGGTTATTCCTTAAGTCATGACGCATAATAAATTACATTTTAGAACAGAAGACCCTGAATATTATTACACAATTAAATCATTTATCGAATTCAATGATAAAACTGTAGCATAATAATTATGCCTAAATACAACCGTTTCCAAGATGACAAGTCAATCACATTTTTCAAAATCAAATTTTAGAGTCTTGTGGCTTAATTTTGAAAAAGTTATATATTTTGAATGAATTTGCGAATTACACCAAATTTTCTAGTTCAACAATTTCTCACTAGAGCAACCCTATAAAATTAATGTTTTACTTGCTTAGATTAGATACTAGATAATACTAAAACTTTTGTTTTATTAGTGCTTTTCTGATAACTTGCAGAATATGTTGCCCAATAATCGATCGTTTTGTACTGAAACTTCAAAATTGCACCTTCACAACAAACCCTATATAATTAAAAATATACTTAGTATACACTTAAAAGGCCTATTTAAAACTCGGTATGACAGTGCCAGTGGTTTCACTTAATAAATTGACCATGTCCATACTCTTTTAAAACCCTGTATACAGGGTGGGCCAATAGTGCGTGGACGGAAGATTGTGGGCTTACTAAAAAATATTTCAAAAATCTGTCACTTGATCATGGTTAGGACCCTTAAGGGCTATAACGTAAAAATATTTTCACTTAAATTTTGACGTTTATACAGGGTGATTCATATCAAACTTACATTTTTTTAAATGGAACCCTCTGTATATTATTGCATATTTGGATTCCTTGGTCAATTCTAATGTGACTTTATGTATCATACATGGACCTTTAAACGAACCGTTTAGGCGCAACTCACCATTTTTGGTATAAGTAGGTATCAGAAAAAAATTGAATATCGCAGCGATTATAAAACTTAGAAGGCCGCGACTTTGCGGTACGACTAAGCATGAAATCCGTCACCTAATGTCAGACGGCTAAATTTGAATTCTTTTTGTACTTGGAGAAATCAGTAGATTAATTAAGGAAACTTCAATCACAGATAACTTGATTTTTTCAAATGGGAATGCCTATTTTGGTTTAAAGAATTAAATGTAAAATTTGATTACCTTTCTAACGATATCGCATTCTTGACATCAATCTTCTTTGGTTTTCATGTTATTTCAAATTTTAAGTCAAATCGGCGTTTTTCAATTTTCCTGCGTGCAAGCAACCTAGTAGGCCATGAAAAATAAACAAAAGCTCGTTAATGTGGAAGAAAACAACTAACTTAGTAGAAAGGTGCAAACGAACTCGAGTACCGAGGCAAGAACATGAAAATTCCTTACAACACAACAGCTCTAACCGGAAACAACAGCGGCAAGGTATCTAATGTCAAAGAGTAGCTGGGGTATGACAGAAGTGTTTGTTTTACACAGCCTACTAGCTATTGAGGTCTACTAGAGCTTGGCAACTTTCCAAAACGATTAAAAATTTTGAAACAAAAAGAAAACTATCAGCGATTTTTGCTTACAGTCAAACATGTTTAGAATGAAATTTCACATTTAATGGGATAAAAAAATAGTCATTTCCGTTTAGTTAAGTCGAAAGTAAAGATATCTCCAACTGGAGCATTCTGAACATCTATTGAAATAATTGCTAGAATTTTTTTATTACGCTATGTTGTAATTGTGATTATTTCATGTAGTTTTCTGCAAACTAATTTATGTTTTACAATTCAAGCAGACTGCAATTCAAGTTTCATTTTCCGCGATTTTGCTAATAAGCAGAAGTACCTACCGAAGAATTTGAAGGGTTCCAGTCAGAGGTATCATTACTTTTGACTTACGGAAATGGCTACTTTTTTATAGCAATAAATCTGAAAATTTATTCAAATTTATTCAGAAGACATAGATATTCTACTGCCAGCAACAATCACTAGTAGTTTTCCTTTGATTAGATATTTTTTTTACTAACTTTGGAAATTGGCTAATAGCTAGTAGGCTGTGAAAAATGAGCGTTCTTGTTACTGCTATTGTTTCTGGTTAGAGCTAATATGTTGTAAGGAATTTTCGTAATCTTGCCTCGCTGCTCTAGTTAGTTTGCATTTTTCTACTAAGTTAGTTGCTTTCTTCCATATTAACGAGCTTTGGTTTATTTTTCATGGCCTGCTAGGTTGCTTGCATGCAGGAAAATTGAAAGACACCGACTTGACTGAAAATTTGAAATAAAATGAAAACCAAAAAAGATTGATATCAAGAATGCTATATCGTTAGAAAGGTAATGAAATTTTACATTTGATTCTTTAAACCAAATTAGGCATTCCCATTTGAAAAAATCAAGTTATCTGTGATTGAAGTTTCCTTAATTTATCCTCTGATTTCTCCAAGTACAAAAAGAATTCAAATTTAGCCGTCTGACCTAAGGTGACGCGTTTCATGCTTAGTCGTACCGCAAAGTCAAGGCCTTCTAAGTTTTATAATCGCTGTGATATTCAATTTTTTTCTGATACCTACTTATACCAAAAATGGTGATTTGCGCCTAAACGGTTCGTTTAAAGTTCCATGTGTGATACATAAAGTCATGCTAGAATTGACCAAGGAATCCAAATATGCAATAATATATAGGGGGTTCCAATCAAAAAAATGTAGGTTTGATATGAATCACCCTGTATAAACGTCAAAATTTAAGTGAAAATATTTTTACGTTATAGCCCTCAAGGGTCCCTACCATGATCGAGTGACAGATTTTTGAAATATTTTTTAGTAAGCCCACAATCCTCCGTCCACGCACTATTGGCCCACCCTGTATAATTTACATACATCAGCAGCACAGTAGCTTTGAAAATAGCCAATATTTTTTTGTCTGGTATGATCCAAGAAGAAAAATATAGAAAAAAATATCTCGAAATATCCAAAGAGTAAGGCGTATACCTTACAGGAAACCATTCAAAGCAAATACATCATTGTTGATACATAAGCCTCATTATTCGGCATCATTTTAATCGAGGGGTGAACACATAACCAAAAAAGTGTACACCTACATCCCCTTTTTTAAGAAAATCCCCTACATCCTACTTAAATCCTTGGAAATCCTTGGTACCTCCTGATAAATCCCTCTACATCACTGGAAATCCCCGTACATCCAGGTAATTCCTCAGTAAATCCCCCTAAATTTCAAAAAATCCTTTGTAATTCCTTGTACATCCTGCCCTGTTGGTAATGGAAAATAACAAAATAATCATAGCAAACATATATTTCCTACTCTATACAGTGATAATCATACCGAACAAGAACTGAAGTAAAGATTATAGGAAATAAACTTAACAGAAACCTTATCATTAGTCAGTCTTGGAAAGGTACTTTTATTTTATATAAGAATAAAACTGAAAAAAACATAACAGAAAATAGACTTCTTAAAAAACGAATTTTTCATCGACATCTGCACTGTCATCTTTTTTTGGCCAGGAAAAGGTCAGTTCGTTTTTTTTTGCTTGAGAAACCTAATTTTACAAGTTTGCCCCATCCTGCTGGAACAATATACGGTTGTTTACCGCCAGAGGAATATTGTCCAGAATATCTTCAATATCTTTATTCAAGAACTGGTAATATCTTTCTGCACTTAAAGCATCTTGGTAAATTATTGGTCCGATAATCCTTGTTCCCAAAATCCCACACTACACATTGAAATCAAACCAATGTCCAACTGACCAAAAAACAGTGTTCGGAAATTCACGACTTTCATCGCACATCTTTGTCAGCCACTAGCAAAAAATCATTCTGCGCTGTTCCTCACCAGGTACATAACGATGAGAAATTCGGAACCTAAAGGACCTGTAACCTTCTTTGTGAAGTATTCTTTGAGCATATGACCTAGGAACATTCTGCTCTGTTTCGATTGACCTTTTGATTGTTCTGGATTGTGTTTCTGTACTCTATGACCTTCGTAAGAAGATGGCACCCTAAGAAGAAGACTCTATGAAATACTGGTTTGAAAGGCACCATATTATTTTAAGTTTGTGATAAGTCTTTTGAAAATAGATCTTTTTGGTTGACGTGGCTCCCGATATTTGAGCAAATATTGCCTTTCAGCATCGAAACAATCTTTATGGCTTTCAATATAGCAACATAACATAACATGTCTAATTATTCTTCATTTGAAAAATGTGGCATTATTAAAAACTTATACAATCACAAGAAACAGAATATAAGCAAACTGTGATATTCGAAATAATTCTACTTCAAAATTACGATGTATCGAACGAAACTGACAGATCCTCAAGATTTATTTGAACCTCGATTTGAACAATTGCATTTCAGATCCTACTTGTTCAAAGTAAAAATGAATATTTTGTAGCCGAGGTTCAAGCGGCCATTTCTATAACTATATAGGGATGCTAGATTATAACGTAGTGTACGAAATTGTTTACCATTGCTACGTTTGCCTAGAAATTGAAAGAGTACTTTTTGAACATAAGATTAAGTAATATGTATAGTTATAATGATTTTTTTGTTAGTGTATGAGATAAATATTTTGTAATTTGATGATAACATATTGCTTGCTTATTTTTTTCGTAATTTAATAAAGAAGATAAGTCAAAATAAAATTCAAAATGCTATGGCATTTTTTCTACTCTACATGATAACGTAATCGAATTTTGATGCGACGTTTTGTTTCTTCGTAATCCTCATCAAACAGCATTGCAGATGTCTTTTTGAATACGGGACGTCGGTTAAATGGAAAGAGCGATATATCGTTGTACTTAGAATTAAAATTAGAGTTTTTTTAGGGATATAAAAAAATTTGTCGCAACGGGAATGTGAAATTTGCATTGTCATATCTTTTCAAATAAAATGAGGAAAAAATAAAAAAGAAATCAGGAAAATTCGATTTTTCCCAAATATCTTCGGAAGTACTGAGAATTCTAAATTGCTTAAAACGCCATATTGCAGGGTTCAGCAAGGCGCAAGTTTTCTCTAGTTTTATCATCTTTGTAAATCTTCTGGTTTATGAGATTCCTGTATTCTTATGTGCGGCACCGTGTATGTTGCACTTGCTTTTTCACTTTGAAAGCACAGAACTGAAGGGCATGCGAAAGAATTCGTGTAATGCAAAATGTGAGGTTATGAAATTACTAAGGTGCGCATGCGCATTTGCTACTACATCTCTGGTACATCCCCAGGAAATCCTGTAATTCCTCGGTAAATCCCGTACATCCTCGGTACATCTCTGTACATCCTAACAATTTTGATGAAATCCCTGTACATCCTTACAAAATCCTGGTAATTCCTTCTGGGTGTACACCATAAATCCCTATGTGTTCACCCCTCGATTTTAATGTAGGCACTGTTCATCCAAACTGCAGCAGAGTACTTCAATCTCAAAGCTAAATATCAGGGTGTGTCAGTCAAAGCAGCTAGTGTACCTCAAAGCGTCTTATGTTGTTTCTTATTTAGCGAGGCTGTTTGTTAAGTTTTTGTTCAAAGTTTTCTATATTTTGCTATGAGTGAGGAGGATGTGGTCGACATGGACTTTTAACTCTGTATTTCCCAGTCTCTTATTATGGTGGAAGCATGATACTTCACTTTTGTTGGCATTTGGCTAAAGCCTCTGCCTACAAAAGAAGCCAAAGGATGCATTGACTCGGTAGTTGTTAATATATCCTCTGTAATTTCTAGTAAGGGCAGCACTTAATAACCATGCTTTGCAAAGGAGTAAAAAAGGACTAGTACCATTCCCAGGTGCAAATATAGGGTGTAACCCATCCAGTTTCCTTAAAATCCCTTTTACTTCCCACACCGATAGGTGAGGGGAGTATTGTGATCGCGATAATACGCTTTTTGGGCGTAACGAAAATCCACGTCACTCATTTCCGTCGATCTGTCTGTCGGTCTGTCTGTTCGCGTTTTTCTACCCTCGTAATCTCAGCAACCGCTGCATGGATTGCGATGAAATTTGGGTACCGATATGCTGTGATGTCCTAGTAGGTAATGCTGCTATAATTTTGAAAATCGGTGCAGGGGCGGCGGAGTAATTAGCAAAAAACGGAAAAAATTAAATATCCCTCAAACTTCGTTTTTAGGCGGTTTAGGGGTTCCTGATCATTTTTTACTTTTTTTGGATTGGGGTGAAATTGGGGTGGTTAGGGGTGGGAGGTTGTAAAACTCAAAAATTTGTTGTATTCATAATAGGCTGTCCACAGACCTGGAAGAGAGTCCCAGCGGCATAATACCCTTTTTTAGGTCCATCCAATCATTGCCTTGCCTACTACAGAAGCCAAGAGAATTATGATGTATACATACGAGTATTGCTTTAGATCGTTCTGAATTTAGTATTATGGAAATTATTAAATTGATTTTAATGAAATTTAGACACAGCATTATTACCGTGGCGAGGATCAAACATGTGAATGGTTTTCAAAAATCGTGTCAGTGGCGGCGCAGCAATAATAAAAAAAACTAAAACTATAAAAATAGCCCAAACTTTATTTTTAAGCAATTTGGAAGTTTCTGATTGGTTCTTTTCGTCCAGTTGAAGCTCGCAGAATAAAAATTGTGTCGTTTTAGTTCCTACGCAGAGATTTAGGAAACTATTTAGTAGTTTTTGTTTTGGATGTTTTTTGAGGACAGGCGGGTGATGACTTGGTTGCAAGAGATCTGGGACTACAGCTTCATGCAAAGGGATAATAATAAAATAATATCAATATGTGTGGGAAGTACTGAGCTAATCAACTTGACTCCATTTTTTTAGAATCACTCATCGATTTTCTTTCCAGCGGAATAGAGCCAGGAATCACGTTAGTACTTTTGCTGGTATATCGAACGTCACCATATTTCAAGAATGTCATTAGCCTTTCTAGAAATAAGGTCTAAACAGTGACCATCTCTGGAGACGTGATTAATAGTCATCAGAATACATACATTTATGGCAAGCAGTGTATCATAAAAATATAAACACATCAAAAATTTGATGCCGCGTAGAGAACGCATAACTGTTTCTATAGATGATAGTAATTTGGAAATAACCTGGATGACGATTTTACACTCCATTTTAAGTAGATGCTAATAGAATTTTGAATAGAGGTTGTGTAGTAGGAGACCATTCTTAAGAAAATTATCGGAAAATAACATGACCCGCGGGCAATCAGAATGATTGTGGGCATTACGCGGGTATACATTGCACGTAAAGGCTAACTGTTAAATGTAAAATGAAACTGACAGTGAAGTCTTAGAAATAAGCGTTGTATACTGAGTTTACAGGGTGACTCATTTGTAGTTGTGAAAAAAAACTATTTTATATAAAGGAAATCGTATTCGTAATATTCTTTGAAAGGAAACACTAGTTAGGTGAAACTCACCAGGTCCACATGCAATTTTTGAATTAAGTTGATCGATTTAAAAATTTGTTTGAGACCAACTGCACCAAATCTCGTTACATTTGGTATATGTGTTGCTGAAGGAACAAAATTTCTGGCATACGACTCATAGATTTCTGAACTAATGGTACCCGATCATTCGCGTAAAAGATTTTCTGGCAAATACTGTTGGAGCTTGATGTCGTTTCTTTAAGACAGTCTTCACGGTATTGTGAGAAACTCTCAACAATTGTGCAGTTCTAATTATAGATGCTCCATGAGCTTCGGATTCTAGAGTATCGTAACAGGTATCAGCTTCTTAGCGTCCACTGATATCGGAGGTCCTTTCCTTTTCTTAGCGGGAATATTATACTGATCATCAATCACAACCAATTATTACAATCTTCAGCTGATGGCTAGATGAAGTCTGTTGATCGTCCTCACAACACAACACCCGAGAATGAGTACCACCAACAATCAGGGTCAAATACGTTATGAGACTGTTATTCGTTATGTTCAGGATGTCTTGTTGGAAGAAAGGTCACTAACACAAAAGTACCTACATAAACTTTCTATTTCTTAAAGCACCGATAACTAGCGCACGTTTCAGGATTAACCATGATAATATTCTACGTGAATCGAAGATCAGGTCGTCAGTTCGCTGGTTCAAGAAAATGACATTCCGTACAGTCCGACATCAGTAAACATTAATTTAGATAATTCGACATTCTAAGCAAATGATAGTTTCAGTTATCATCATAGTCACAATGTCTTCACAGACATGTTGTGAACTCGTAAAATGCATTAAGTCGGAGCTAGAGTATTGCGGACACGAATATTATCAATAGTTTTGAGAACTGTAGCTCGCCATCGTTCGTGATTTACTGTCAGTTCAGTGGCGCTCCTGATACTCATATCTAGCAGCTGTTTCGTCGTATCCACCCAGCGTGTAGGGGAACGGCCACGGCGCCGCCCACTCGGGACGTGACCCTGAACTACAAGTTTCTCCATATTATTGCTTCTGTGAATATGTCCGAAGAATGTAAGTATTCTCATCGACACAATGGAGGATAGTCTCTTTGGATTACCGAGCTCATCCAGTATGGAAACATTAGTTCGATGGGCGGTATAAGGAATTCTCAGCATTCTCCTCCACGTCCACATTTCAAAAGCATCTATACGAGCTCGATCTGCCTTTTTAACAATCCAAGTTTCCAAAGCATACAAAAATATGGAGAACACAAGAGACTGAACCAGTGACATTTTGGTAGCTTTAGTCATGTTACGGTCACGCGATATTTTAGTAAGCTTTGTCATGGCCACCTGTGCCTGTTGAATGCGCCGTCGAATCTCATTCTCACAGCTACCTGAATTGTCGATCAAAGAACCGAGGTACGCAAAACTTTGAACTACCTCACAATGGCCTATTGACTTTATTTCTCGATGATTGTCATGCTCTCTATCTACGATAATAACCTTGGTCTTGTTGTAGTTAATACCAAGACCATATGCTGCACTGTGTTGTTCCAAAACTTTCAATAGAGCTACTAGTTCTTCCTGAGAAGCAGCAATAAGGGTTGTATCGTCAGCAAATCTTAAGTTAGATATTTTGCTTCCGCCAATAGTTATACCGCCATTCCAGTTGTCCAATACCAATCTCATCACAAATTCAGAGTAAATGTTTATGTTTCAGTTATGAGTTTTAATTTTGATAACAAACATTATTTCAGTACTGCATTGGACACTCTCAGAAAGGATTTAAAAAGTAACAGAGGTAGCCGAAACGAAGTTAAACTTTATCTTCCAGCAAATGCAGTTTTTCATGCATGACCCAGTAAAGTGCGACTAAACAAAATTTTTAATAAAACAATGATATTTCAACACCGTCGATCTAAAAAGCGCAATATTAAAACAGCATTATTTTATTTCCTACGATTTCCCTACACCAAATCAAAATAGAGTAGAGTTATAAATCATGTCTGTTCAAAATACTGATTGACTGATTGATTATATATCTGCAACCTCCTATGAATGTATCCTGCTATATATAAATATATATTTCCGAGTATATTTATAATTCTGCGCATTTTGTAATCGCGCCGGTTTCTACGGTTGAAAATCACAACTTGTCTTTGAAGTCTGTAGACGAACAGGAACAAAAATATGAGGTGCACCTGCTTTCATATGTTGCTGCATCTCCGGATGTCTCTATATTTTCCATTGCTGACATAAATGGCCAACATCTGTTTGACACTGTACTGAAACATCTCATATAACTTTGTAACAACTTACTAGAATCATAACGTTCTTCAAATCCATGAATCTTAGAGGGCCGATAATGGAATTGTTTTTATAGGAAACGTATCTCAAAGACAAATGGCTTATAACACTTCAGAAGATCGGAGGAAATGTTCTACTATTTTTGCAGAGAACTGTGGTTTTCAATCAATTTTATGAAATCAAGTTCTTTAATTAATAATCGTATTAAAGTTGTAATTTTTATCCTGCTGTTAATCTTTGGTTAACTTCTTGACTTCAGATCGAGCTTCAGATTGAGCCGGAGTGCTTGGAACAGAGGGATGCTTTAAATTCCTGTTACTTAAGCTGTTTTTTTAAGATTCCGCAATATTTCTTTGTTATGGCACTAAGAAAAACAAAAATTAATTGAAAATAGTAACATTTTGCTTCTTGTATCATGGTATCGGTTCGTAAAACTGTCTGGGAGTCAGGAAACATTAAAAAAAGAAGGGCATCGGAAAGTAAGGAAGAAAGGTAGAGAGCAAAGGAGTGGAAGAAAATAGTTTAGTATAGAAAGCGGTTAGGCATTTTTGAAAGGTTTTTGACAAGTTTTTCAAAATAATCTCGAGGGTTTAAATTTTCTTTTGGTAAAAAGTTTTAATCCTGACTGTATTAATTCGCGATGTTCACAATGCGAGACTTGGCCTTGTGTGCTTGCGAACTTGCTCGACCGCGTATGTATAAGTATAGCCTAACGATTCGTGCAACAAAGGGATGTTGTGTTATTCTGCCAGCATAGTGTCGCTGCACCATTGTTTAATGATATAAATATTTTGCTTCACTTTTCAATTATTTTAGACCAGTAATTAAAATGCTGACATTCAGATTTCACGTTTCTTACGTTGTTGGTATTGCCAGGGTAACATTTAAATCGCGCGCGTAGTGTAACTGGTCAAAATTTGGTCAAAATTGAAAAAAATCTTATTATTGGGGATCTACAGTTGACTGGAATGCCAAATTAACTTAGATTTTTCGTCTCTTCTGGAAACGAGCTCCAGTCGGATATTTAAGGCTCAGTTCAGATGACGCGCGTTCGCTTGACGCTCGTTTTGAAAATACACATAATTAATTCAAGTTGTTCACATGGACGCGCGCACGACAAATTGTACGCGCGTACGTTGCCACTAGACTCAGAGACTCTCAATACGCGCGTTGTTCAGTTGGCAGGCGTCTTATCTAGCGTTCAGTCGACATACCTGGTGCTTCTAAGCAAAACTTTATTTCTCACGTATGCTATTGAAATGTAAACAGAAGAATTCAACACAGATGTTTTCATTGATGAAATTGAGAAGAGGCCTACGATTTGGGACATGCATTCCAAATTATATTCAAATAAGACGGCAAAAAGAGCGCCTGGGAGAAACTAGCCCTAATGTTTTGCACATCCGATGACACCGAAGAAAAAAGAAAATATTCGGTAGGT
The DNA here is from genome assembly GCA_951848785.1 of Callosobruchus maculatus. Taxonomy (NCBI): domain Eukaryota; kingdom Metazoa; phylum Arthropoda; class Insecta; order Coleoptera; family Chrysomelidae; genus Callosobruchus; species Callosobruchus maculatus. The sequence continues at coordinate 5,698,330 of CATOUR010000032.1, forward strand.
TTTTGGTGCTGCTTTATTTATAATTGGTGTTTACAGTTAATACAGCAATTCAGATCATTCTATCCAGCCATTCTAGTTTTCCTTCATTCACAAAGTACTTTGTCAACTTTACTCCTGAAGTAGGTACTTAAAAAATTTAGGTTCGTGATTTTGCAGGCTGGGATACAGTGTAACGTATAAACTTGTAGAAAGTCTATTCCTTAAAATTGGGTGAACTCAGTGTGTCCTTTCCCTCCTACGTCGTTTCTTTCTTCTATATGCTAACCAAACACAAACAGCTTCTCCTAATACACTGACTCGATTGCCCAGTTTCACTCTATATAAAAGTTGTCTGAACACAGACGCAACAAACGTGCGCCACGTAGACGCGCATCGTACGCGCGTCGTCTGAACTAAGCCTTACACTGTACCCGTCCTGCTGATAGAAAAAATTATTGGAACGATATTTTAAGCGAGATGGTTTTCTGCCAGAGTCGTGCCGAAATTTATAGGCGCAGGACACTTCTCATAGTTTAACACCATTTTTGCTGCAGTAACAAAAAGTGACATTTTTGTGTGTACAAATTCATTGACAAAAAATTAAATAATGACTCATTGGTTATCTGAGAACTAAAATCTTGAAAATACTATGAGCGCTTGTAGGTTTTACACGTTCAAGAACAAGTAGAACCAGTAATGTACCGGTACCTCACAAATGTAATGTCTGTTTTATGGTAGAAAAAAGCAACAGACAACAATCAAACTCGAAGATAACGCTATCAAGTACCTATCATTCGGACTGCAAGAAAACCTGGGCGAGTTCACTCTTAGGCTTGGAGAATATTGATTAGATTTTTCGTTGAGGCATATCTAACCCTTGAATCAACCACATTAAATCAGCTCGGTTTGGGAGTTTCCACAGGCATTGTCACTAGAAAATTCTTCCCTTCCGTGATTGGTGATAGTTGAATTTAAGTACCATTCTAAGATCAAAGTAAACCGCGTCATTGTGCTCAGGTGATGCCTTTTTGCTTTTTTAAGTACAGACCTTATATCTTAGAAGATTACGAGATTATGACATCAAGTGGCCCGAAGTCTAGGAAAGATACAAAGGCTTGCCTGCATGGGCATCACAGGGGCAATGAGGACGACACCCCAACTGCACAACTGGGGGTCCCGCTCAGACTGCCAACGGTGCCATCCTGGATTAGGATGACAGCGGTGCCAGCACATCTAAGAATGCGGGACTTGATAATTGGCAGATAAGGGAAGAGGTGATTGGTCATGCAAAGATAGTCAAGTTGGCGGATGCAAACCGTCTCAAGCACAGGGATGTGTGCGGAAACAATATGGGAGAATTACTCTCTAGGCGCGAGCACCACGGTTTTCGAAGCAGAAGTATATGCAATACTTTCTCCTGCATGCAATGAGGAGGTGAGAAAGGGCACGGAGCAGAAGGTTTACATCTGCTCTGAAAGTCCGGCGGTACTGAAAGCCATCTGCGGCCCCAGAATCAGGGCACCCTTGGTTCAACAGTGTCTGGTCAGACAGCGGAGGACAGTTTGTTGACCCGTAGCCCTTTATAGGATTAAGTCGGCACCAGGTAACTTCAGCCCTCAAAATGGGGGGACCAATACCGTAGATGAACAGTGGAAGCAGGTTGAGGGGTGCAAACAAGCCAAGGATTTTATTATTTTTAACTGGAATGTACACATCTAGATCAGCATGGCTACGTAACCAAAGCCTCTCGGCTATCAGAAACCTCGTCGGTGTTCTGACGGGGCACTTCAGGCTCAGGCGGCATCTGTCACTACTAGGAATTGAAGAAGACTCCCTAGGTATGGGTTATGGAGAGACCGATGAGACGGCCTAGCACTTCCTTGCGGAATGTCACTTGCTAGGCGGGCTGAGATACGAGATCTCTGGATCTAATAGAGTCCAGCCAGATGATTTATCCTCCCTGGGCCAACACACTGGCCTTTGTTAAAAGGTGGGGAAAGTTTGGAAGGGAGGGGGAGACTGGCAGTGGCGGCTGAGTGGTGATATTCGGGAATTGCAAAAAGGGCCTACTGAGGCCTACTTGCCAGGCGCGGCCGCCTCACAGCTACTACTACTACTGCGCGAATCTTTATGAATGGATGACAGTGTCTATTTAATTATCGTCGGTGAATTAAACGTGATTAAACTGACCCTATAGCAGACGGAATGTACGTCCGCCAATGGGAAGTATCTCTTTCCAATAGCGATGGCTGTTTGAGCAGCGCAATGGCTGCGATGGTAACAGCAGCAGCAGTAGCGACGTGGCATGGTGACAGTTGTTGCGAAATTGGTTCACTTTAATCTGCTGCAATAACATTAGTCTCGTCACGGCGAGGCACAAAGGGAGGCTGGTTGGGCTGCAAAGGACCAACTTGCGCGTGACAATTTGCATTTCCAATGAAAAACACTGCCGTCGAATCCCCGTGGACGTCGGACGATGCGGACACGGTCCAAGCGGTGCGGTGACCGGGATGGGTTTTAAAACTTCACGGACGCAGATGTAATGTTTTTGTTGCCGCAGGGTGTGATTGCAGGTGTTTCTGTACACACGCTTTGAACAACAAAAATCTCATTATTTCAACAATAATACTAGTTTTAAACATGATATTCGCAATGAAAAAATGAACAGTATTTGTATGAGCACTGCATTTTCGATGTACGTTATATCTATGGACTACTACTACTACTGAAGTACTGAATGATTTGTTTGGAAATACTTAGACGATATAGTAAAAACGTTCGAGACATACCCGGCTGTAATTTTATGGCCCTTAATTCCTCAAAAAGTTAAATCCCTGGTTAAATCTCTTTTAATGAAGGAGAATAAAAGAAGAAAACCAAACGTGGTTGCCTATTAGATTTTTAATAGATATGTATAATAAATACCATTCAGACTTACATTCTAATAATATTACTTAAGGATACAAATGAAAAATGAGGAAATAAAAAAAATAACACAAGTCAAATTCAAATGACATCTATTCCATGTTTATTGCAGTTTCTTTATTTATATCACTGAGCAGATCGCGTAGGCAGAGCCTAAATACCAGAGTACCGCGCGCTGATAATGAGCTTTCGGGGTGATTATTGTATCATCTGTACCATTATGCTTTGTATGAGAAATTCAATAATCTCAAGCTTCTATTTTTTTATTCTTTCTATTTATCATGATCGCCACGATAATTTTTTTCTAATTCAAACAACAGTTTATTGTGTTGAAGTCGTTAATCTTTATAATATGTTATTATGCATGCGCTTGTTTTTGAATCGCAATAACTGGGCATATACTTAGTGAAATTTGATGTGCTTTAATAGAGTATCTGATTAGTTGAAACGCGTATGCTTTAGAGTAGAATAAATTGTGCCTAGACTTCTGAAACGTAAAGATATTCAGATCACAATATCTTTTGATTCGTCTTCTTCCACCTTGGTCTGGAAACTCACGCGATTTTTCGATACAGTAGTACAGTAAACGAAATTAGCTCATAAGAAAGCGGATTCGTTGAACAGTTCTTGTTTTCTATACCCAATACATCAATGTCCATTCAATTTCGTATATTACGACGTCTGTCCACAATGGTGAGTACAGAAAAAGCACCCGGGTAGCAAGAGTGACTGTTGAATAAACGATTCCAGCCAATAACCCCACCATTACCCAATTGTCACCGTTGGATATAACATTCAGTAGTCGACAATTAGCACTTGCAAAACGCCTAAATAAGCTCACTTCTTTTCATCGTCGCCACACAGGCAACCCTTTCATGCAGCCAGCAGCTCGCAATGCGTGTGTGCCCTAACACCTGCGCATTCGTTCCTTGCTGGCATGTCAGATAAAGGTTTGGTACAGTCAGGGACGTGAATATATGACCCAGCGTTGGACTGTTTTTTAAGCGAATACAGTGAGCCCGAATCCCGGCGTAAATACTAAAATTTCACATCGTATCACCAAAACTCAGTACCTTGTAAATTTCACATCCTAAAACATCTTCTATGCAATGCTGACGAGCTTCAATAAAGGGAATAGCAAAAAAACTTTAGTGATAATGGTTTCCAGTATGAATGGGGAAAGTTCAGCATGCAGTAGGCCTACGGTTGTACTTTTATTTAACAGCAACAATTGTAATAAATATTTACAATAGCTGGACGTATATAGTGAACGATGACACAGCACAAATTGAGTAATCATATTGAAAATATAGGTTAACCCGTAACTACTAACTTTCAGTCCTCAGATAAGGAAAGAGAGGGGCTACCACACGCCCGTTTGTTGCTATATGAATTAGCTATCAATTAGCAATTACCGAAAATGAATAGCCACCAAAATATTTTTTTATGATATTTAGATTTTTTAAGACCAGTCATTGTAAAATATTGTGGTGTGCATAATGGTAGGGTGTGCAGCTTACGTTGTAAACGCCACAGCAGCAGGAAGGAGCCAGGAATCACTTATCACAGGCAAATTTTGGTACATTTTTGGTGCCAATTGGTAACAGAAATGTCAGTCGCGCGTTCCGTCCTCTCTCTTTTCTTGTCTAAGGATGCTGTGTGGATGCTGTTCCCGTCTGATTTCGCCTCTACGCGTCTATCTACCTTCAGTCGATTTAGTAGTAAGTCAGAGATGTGCGAGTAGTAACGTTTGAGCTCTTTTTAAAAGAAATTTATTTTATGACAAAGTATTGATAGCGTCTCAGATATGGCACGTTAGTGTAAATGTAACTTTTTGAAAAAATATAAACATAGATATTCGTCAAAGTACTTCAACGAGAATTCGTTTAGGGAGTAGTAATTTTGAAGAGCAGCTTTTAAGATGGTATACTAAGAAGTTGGCAGGATGATGAAAAGGATGATATCCAAATTTTGCGATAGTGACACTTACAAATAAAAACGGAAAAGGCGCGACTACCTCAGAAGCTACGAGAAAATATAAAAGAGTTTCTAGGTATCTCAGAGGATATTGCTAACATAAAATCAAAATTGTTAGAAAAAGGCAAGAACTGCTGAGTATCCCTCTCAATCAAGAAAAGAAAAACTACATTTTTTTGTGGTATATGTGCCTAACATCTGTAGGTTTAGAATGCACCAAAAAAAATTACGAAAAGTGGATTTTATTGCAATAAAGCGAAAATTAATTGTTAGATTTCTTTCTATTTTTTCTAGCGGTATTCGCAAGCTTTTCTTAAAAAAAAATGCGAAAATACCAATTGAGTCTCTCAGACGGCACATTAGGAATTACGTAACAGAAATGCCACGTTAGTAGTTAAGGGTTAATAATAAGCTAGGAAAGTCTTGTCTTGATAGTGAAAAAGAGAGAGAAATGCAGCTTTATACGGAAAATCCGCTACATAAAAAACGCGATAAAAAATTTATATTTGTTTTGCAAATACAGAGACAGAGTAGGATAACAGGGATAGGGGCAGGTTAGAGTATTTTGAAATGAAATAAGAAAATGATGTTTCAGACAAAGCAGTTAGAAGCAAGTGGTGTAATTTGGTTCCTGTGACCTAAGTTAAGGTTGTGAACATGGGTTCTAAACATAATTTTACGATTAAAGCTACTTGATTTTTTACTCATGATAATTGTGATAGATAGTCATACAATGGATGTGCCTTTGCCTTTGCAGATGCATTATACAACCATTTCAGCAGTTCTGGGCACGGTAATTTCTTTGCAATAAGGCTGCTGTTATACAAGGTTCATAAACAACATCGCATTAATTGAATACCGAAGGTATTAATGATTTACATAGTGTCCGCTCCATATTTTGATCTGAATAATTCCTATGATTATATAATTGCTTCAATCCAAATACGGATTTTTTAATACAGCTTGATATATGATTTTGAAGCCTAAACGATGTGTCCATTATTAATCCCAAATTTGTAGCTTTATCTACCAGCTTAATAATTTTATTCTCTATCTACGTCTCTTCTAAATATAGCAACATATTTATTAGGATTGTTCCTCCAAGAAAACTGAATTCGTTACTTGATGCTTGAATTTCTCGGTTTCGAATGATACAGCAACGTTAGGTTAGCTGTATTGTATGCCCTAGATCTTGTACATGCGTATTCGCAATCGTTCAGTTGATAATAGTATTTATGACACCGCGAATGAACCTGAAGCAAATACTGCAGACTTATTACCACAGAGTTATTACAGTACATCGGTACGGCTTTTACGGAAATAATACATTTTGTAAAACACCGGTGTGGAATATGAAACCTGCGTTAGGCCCTGCGGCACAAGAAAGTGCAGGCACTACTTGAATAGTATCAACATGAACAATGTAGGTACGCATACTCAGAACAACAGGCTAGAGTAAGTAAAAATACTACAACCTACTGACTGAGGAATGCGACTACGTAGGGAGCCAAAACATAAGCAAGAAATGGAAAGAAATTTGCCCTAAAATCTATAAAACTTTCAATATAGTATGTGTCTTGCTCAGAAGATATGTATCATACATAGATGCATGACATCTAGCAAGACAGCTAGGGTTACGTAAATGATTTGGTCAGAATTTAAGAACTTATTACTACAGAGAAGTTAGTCCTTCGCTTAGTCTCATCAAGACACTCCAGTTATCCCTAAGATTGCAGTGCAGGCAAGAGATTGATAGCCACAGCTATGAACATTGTTTAATGAGACTAATTGCTCGGACTAGTAGACTGTAGTGCCGTCAGAACAGCCCGTCGGGGTCGTTAAGAAGTCAGAGGCGTCATGACGTTGCCAAACTCGCAAAGGAGGTATAACTTGCGAAGAGGCAAAAAATGTAAATAATTGTAAATAACGGAGTACGAGCTGAGATGTAAAGGCGCGTCCACATTACGCCGAGCGGCATGGTTCGGCTTAGACGAATGAAAAAGCCGAATTAGTGTGAACGACTCTTTTGGTCTGCCCGACGCGCGACGTGCCGAAAGCCGACTCGAATTGTGCCGAATCAGTACCGAACCATGTCGGTACGGATTATGAAAAGCCGACCCGAATCAGTACAAATTAAGCAGTGTAGACGAGCCGATCAGCTTCTGTTGAACAAAAAATAAGGTAGTCTCATGATTGTCCATCCTAGGAGGTGGTTCATCCTTAATCGAACTTGATTTTTGTGGATGTCATGGGCTGGACAGACGAACAAACTCGAGTCTCATGGAAATGTACCGTGATCGTCCCGTCCGGAGACACGATGGTCTCATCCAAATTGCCGTTTCATTTGGAGTCGAAAAGCAGGAAATTGAATGCAAAACAAAAAAATTGCGAGGTGATTTCGTAAGGGAAAGAAATGACCTTGCAAATTCGGGACGTTACACTGCACAATCAATGTGGATGTCCTGCCGATCTGAATGGGTCGAACCAAACGTGCCGTCTGGCATAGGCAGACCGGCCTGATTCCTGCATAATGTGGACGCGCCTTAAGAGATGCTCAACTAAATGCGTAGATATCATATGATAATTCGAAGTAAAACTGAGTAGCTAATACAGCTAGAATGACGAAAAGTTATACGATGAAGGTACTTACAGTATAACCAAAGCTAGCCTACAAACATAGAAAATGTGGCGTGGGAAAAAGTAGAAACCAGTGAAGCGCCTATATACTTGCAAATATGTGTTCGTTTTATGTAACACAATTACACTGCGTCACCTAACATAGATATAACAAGAAGCCACTCTAAGCCTTGCCCTCAATGCAGCATCTTTCGCTTTCCCTCTATCCTCAACAAAAATTGGCAAATGTTGGCTTCGTTAACGAATTCGAATAGGTTAGAAAAAGCAAAGTCCATGTTCTAATAGGCATGTAATTGTTTGCTAGATTATGTTGTTATTATTTAACATGTGTTTACATCAACGAGATCAAATGATCTCTTGCAAATTCGTTCAGCACTTCACCGTCTTGTGGAATTGTCTAAACGAGTCTATTTCTCACTTATAAATGCACTGATAAAATCCAAAATTCACTCTAAAATCGCCCAATAAACAAGAAACGATCAAACCAAAATAAAATGCTATAGTCACCGCCACCGCTATTAGATCTGTTTACATTTTAATGTTTAAAGGTATAGACCTGATAACAGCAAATACCGGACAGAAATGGCATGAGAAATTTTGGGAATGGGGATGATGTGTTTATTACGTGTTGTGGTAAAACTTCGCTATCAAATGATTATGAAGTTTTAATGGATGAATGCTTGGATATGGTTGAGTGAATGTTTAAGTGAATGAGTAAAAAACAACATTCTCAATTTTTTTACCAGTTCAAATAAACCAGTTTGTAAGTAATATTACTTCAAACCTGTCAGAAGTTTCACAGCAATGTGCCAGAAACAACATAGGAAATTCGGAGTACCGTTGTCACCTTGCACGCTCTGCTGCGCTGATTATTTTATCAAACATATTGGTCCTATAACGTGGAGATTCTTCAATTTGGAATAGGGATTCGACAGACTATGGTAATATAGGGCAGCGAAATACGTATGAGCAAATCACTAGATTAAAAATGATGATACATTTTATGTAATAGAATCCTACGTAGAACACATGTACGCCTCGGGTGGTGCTATCTCATGAAGGTCAATAGGTATATACTCGTGTATAGTTTGTGAAATATTCGTTTATGGTCAAGTCAAGCGCAAGGTAATATGCAAGCAAACAACTACCAGGGAATGACGGATAATAAATAATACTATTTTCAAGAGTAATGCAATAATCACAAATAGAACATACATTACTGTGCTTTATGCAATCTAAATGCACAAGAATTATGTACATTTAACTAAATTTTCAACACACACATGTGCACAACACACAGGAAAAATCGAACGAAAAAATGTTTTGGTGTACCAAAAGGACTGCATCGGAACCTGCATCGCAATGAGAATGGAATGAAGAAGAAATTAGGTGTATAGGGTGATTTCAAAGTTGGGACTTTCCTTTTGAGAAACAACTACCTTTGAAATGGCATAGCTAATGTACGGCGAATCAGCAGCAGAAGAATAACAAAAAATTGTGAAAAAATACAACCTATTATTCGTTGTCTGTGAAGTTTTAAGTGAAGACCTGACCTACGAGTCTTATAGACATACTTGGAAGTTCGCGGAGGTTGGAAAGCCAAATATTTCTTCTTCAATTTGGACCATTTGAAGTTGTCTACGTTGTCCAACGTGTCGACTATGATGCTGATCCTAACGTCAAGATCGGTAATCCTTGTAACCGCGTTAACTTGATCATAGCTTTTGTATCAGCCTCTCGATCAGCCTATAAGCAGACAACTACCTACCGGGTGGGAAATTACAGATACCTCAAAACGAGCCGTAAAACATCATGTACGGCAATGCATGACAGATAGAATAAAGTTGTGTTTGCGTAAGACAAATGCACAAGAGTCACAATTAACTGAGCTTTCAACGCACACTTCAACATCAATAGAACAGAATGAGTGAGTATAGTAAAGCTCAGAGATATACCATTTGTTTACAAAGTGAGGATCTCCGCAAAAAGTGCCGACAGAGAAAGGGAACGGGGTCGGACTGGGCATTCGAATTCGTTGGAGTGGGCAACAACGAAAATGTTCATTCCATCCAATAAAGTGCTCATACATCAGTTGGTTGAACAAGATGTTTGAAACTTTATTATCTGGTGATAAATATATGGTAGAGGTAACTAATTATATAATATAAATTAACATTTCAATATGATCATATAAACCATAATTATGGTAAATTATTCCTCTCTACGCTCAATTTTAACGTTCGATTCGTTGTTTTAGTTGTCCCCAAATTAATTCTATAGGACTGAAAATGCAAAAATGGGGAGGCAACCTTAAGACATCATGACCATACTTTTTAGCTATGCTTTCTATGACATATTGTTTCTCAAACTGTTGAGTGTGGAGGACTTCCAATAATTCAGTTTTTTTTGTAAGTTTCTTCAAAGTACAAATCCTGTTTTATGAGAAAATCTTGTATTTCCGCCTTCGCTGACGTTGAATTCGGAATTTTGTACCTTTGTCTGGAGTGATAGCTTGCGTTGTCCATTACGATGATGCTAAATGGCTTTAAATTGGGAATAAGGGTATACTCAAACCATTGCTCAAATATTCCCGAGTCCGTGTTTTTGTGGTAGTCTATATTGCAGTCTTCAATTTTCTTTCCGCATAATTTGAGTGCGTTTTCGACCTAGCCGTCAGATGATCCGCAGTGTAAGATAACTATACGGGATCCTTTATTTGGTGGAACGCCTTTTAGCTAACACTTCTTTGTACCGTCGGTCAATCCCTTTTTAGCGGTATCATGGGGATCATACCAGGTCTCGTCAAGGTAGTATACTGACCTCCCCTCGTTCCGGTATTGCTCTATCTTATGCAAGTAATCGTGCCGCCATCTCACAATCCTTGCACTTTCCATTATAGCCATTCGTTTGTTCACAGTTCTGTACCTAAACCCAATCTTCCTAATCCATCACTGCAATGTACTCCTTGGATACTGTTACCCCATTCTAGCCAATTGTCTTTGAACGGATTCGATTGTGGGTAGTTCATTAATTTTGTACTTTTCGTACACAATATTCCTCAATAGTTTTGTGATCGTGGGATCTAGTTCTTTTTAAACACCAGCATCAAACCTACGCTTCCCCTTTTGTGGCCCCTTTCTCAAAATTTCACATACTGTTGGATATGGAACGTGTGTTAGAATTGACGTCTTTTTGATCATACTCCCCTTATTTTCATTCTCCGGATCCTTCGTTAGTTCATTATCATTTAGTACTATTTGTTTTGCATCTGCGCTAAGATGTGACCTTTTTTGAGGTTTTAATTGGTCTACCTCCACTTCCCTCTGTTCAAATTCATTATCAGTGTCCGTACTATAGTCACTACTTTCACCACCATAATGACAAACCGCCAACGTAGCTTCACTGCTGCAGGGTAATTCACATCGCTGTGAAATCCCATTATCTTCCCAAAGCCGAAACATACTCTAGCTGTCACACTTCCGAAAAAAGCAGACTGGCGTTGCTATCAATAACGGTAGCAATACCTGCCTAAACAATTTGACTAAGTCCGGTGCTCTTCATCGATCGAGTCGCTAATAGTCGGTCTTATCATAGTTCAGTCAAAATATACATAGTGAACGTCATCCGACAGATTTACGTTCAAATACAACTTAATGTTTCATTTTCACCATTCTAAAAGGTTACGTTTTGTTAGAAAATTCGTTAAAAGCACATTCCATCAATTGGTTACGAGTACGAAAGTAAAATAATGGTAACCATTGAATATTATCAAAACTGTATCTATTCCAAATGATGAACTGTACTAAGAGATGGTATGCAGTTTTTATATAGCGCAAAACGTACACAAATGGTATATCTCTGGGCTCTACTTTACTATTATCTGGTTATGTAGATTTCAAAAAGTATTTCAGTGAATATCTGGGCTGAACACTATCAATGAAAATATTACTAATTCTGACCTCGAACAACAATAATGGGTCATGCTAGAACTGAGGCTAGAGCACGAATATTAGTTTCAGCAATACGTATGTATCCCTCGATCTATCGTTAAACTTACAACCGAGCTTATAACATAATAACAAATAAGCAAAGAAAAAACTATCGGGAATTACTGGGACTCATGAAAAAACATTAAGATATGTGGCAGTGTAATAATGACAGCTCGAATGACAAGTAGAACTTACATCTCTTGTGTTTGTGTAAATGCAAATGCTCAAGAGTCACAGTAAACTGAGCTTTTAATACAAAGCCGTACACAAAAGCACAAAACACAAGAATCATAAGAATTTTTTCGTGTGCCTGGCAATTGGATTATGTGCCAGATAAGATCGTATTGAAGAAGAAAGAAGAATATATACAATACTGCAAAAGCATACGTCATAGAACAGTAGAATGAGTGAGTACTATTATGTATTCAAAAAAAAAATACATTTCACTTAATATCTGAGCTGAGCACAGACATCACTATAAATTCTAACATCGTGCAACAAATAATGGGTCATGCTAGAGCACAAATGTTAGCAAGTTACATCCATAATTTTGGGAATCGTATCCCTCGATCTACTCTCAAACCTACAACCGAGCTTGTAACGTAATAACAAACAAGCAAAAAACTGGCAGTCAAAAAACATCAAGATACCTATGTGGCAATATAATAATGACAAGTGGAACTTACATTCTTGTGTTTGTGTTATCCAAATGCACAAGAGTCACAATGAACAGAGCTTTCAACACAAAACCGAGCACAAAACACAAGAATAATCCAAGAAGGAATTTTTCGTGTACCTAGTAACCGGGCTGCATCGCATGCACACAAAAACCGTAAGAAGACCGAGACGACGGCAAAGAAGAAGAAGAGAAACACGTTTTCTCACAAGACGACGACGACGACGAGAAAGGACGGCTCGGCTGGCCGCTCCTACGCTACGGTCTACGGTGTTCCAGCGTCAGCTACGGATAGCTTGCGGTTGCGGGTTCGAAGCCGGCGACACAAAAACACGCTGCGGCAGCAACGACGGTGACGCGTTCACTCTTTCGAAGCGAGAGTCCAACTGAAGCCGTGCACCGACGCGAAGCACGCCACGCTGGGGCCCCGCCGCGCCGCGCTGCTGGTAGATCGTGTGGTTGGTGCACCGGAGGATGATGGTGGTAGAAGGTAGACGGCGGCGGGCGACACATGCGACCTAGCAGTCTGATCATAATACGCGATTTTCAAATTCTCGGTAAATCTGACCACTTCCTTTCAAACACCTCAAAGGGTCGTTCACACAAGGCCAATTGTTAAGACATTCCATCAGGCCAATGCACTACGAGGACAATCCAATGAAAAAAGCAAGTGTCGTTATGAAGAAAAACATAATGTTTTCTGAAAGGGCTTTTCATGTCTTCCAACAGCGATCACCAGCCATAGAGCAGCCGCCAACTGCTGATCCCGTGGAGGCTTTTTGGAGGAACCTTTACCAACAGGCCAGACCTCTGCAAGCAGACACTCCGGCCTTGGAGTTATTCAAGTCTGTTTGTAGGAGGAATGAATGAATGAAAGAGGGAGAGAGGCTTTCTGGTGACCAGAACCACCAGTGCATAGGCCTACCAACTGACCCTTTTGCACCTCTCCTTACCCTAGTTCCCAAGTCCAGCTCTCATCGCAAAGATGAGGATGGCCTTGGGTCCTGCCCATCTTATATCCTCAGGTTCAAGAAACCTTGAACCGAGTATAGTCTGCCAGTGATACCCAAGGACTTCACAGCGACATAGAATGTGTACCGAGGATTCTTCCTCCTCGCCACACTACCAAGTCGAGTGGAGGGAGATTCAGCAGTACTTCTAGCGCGCTCAACGGAGTCGTTATACTAACACAAGCCAAGCTTTGAATTTTATTAAGCTTTGCTTTAATTGTTTCTATTCTTACACATGGCCACCACACCAGTGATCCATAAAATAAGAATGGCCTAACGATTGTAGTATAGAACCAGAACATCACCTTAGGAGTCAAGCCCCAATTCACTCCTACAACTCTTCTGCATGTCCATAACGAATTGCGTGTCTTATTGACTTTGTTCTACATGTTGTCTCCAATTCAGCTTCGAGTCTAGAATTACGCCTAGATATTTTACTGATTGGGAAAGTTCAAGTGATGTCCCAAAGAAGGTGGGTCGGATATATCCATCCAGTTTCCTTTTTCTAGAGAACACAACTAGCTCGGTCTTCTCGGCAATGAATACCCATGAATCGACCTATGACTACTATGCTAAGGTCATCTGCATAGGCCTGCACGTAAACAGCTATATTGCTCAGCCTGACCAGAAGTTCATTCACCACCAGACACCACAATAAGGGAGATAAGACTCCGCCTTGCCAAGGCGCAAAAAATTCTGCAGGATTCGCTCGTGGACCGGATGGCATAAACACCTACTGGAAGAAAAATGTCCCAGTTACTACCCGCATTTAGCTAGAATTTTCAACTGTAACTATATCGGGAGCAGTCTATTCCGGCTTGGCTTCTTGAGGATCGAACCACGCTTCTCCGGAAGACCGGAGATTTGTCTGATCCCACAAACTACAGGCCAAAAGCATGTCTGACCGAATGTTACAATTTCTTCGCCAGAATCTTGTACATGCGTATCCTTCAAGCTGTAAATCTCGTATCTCTCAGTGTATATGAACAGAGAGGCCCTAAAAAAGGAGTAGCTGGCTACAGAAATAACCTTTTGATTGACCGCTGTGTCACAGCACTCCGTGCAGTACATGCGAAAACTTTCTATGGCCTGGATCGACTATCGGAAGGCATTCGATACTATGCCTCATGTCACGTGTAGCTTTTAGAATGTCTGTCGGTAGATGAGCAAATAGTGGGATGCATTAAATAACTGATACCACTCTGGAAAGCACGGTTCACTATATCGTCAGGTGAAACCAGGGTTCGGACAGAGTTGGTATCATTTAAATTTAAAAGAGGCATCTTCCAATGAGACTCCTTGACTCCCTTGCTTTTTCGCATCTCGTTACTGCCTTTGTCCATAGCGCTGAAAAATACTAAGAGATATAGCTGTGACACACCCAATCACCGGATCCACAAATTCCCTCACTTGTTTTACGTGGATGAGCTGGAGCTCTATGTCTCCGGACAACGTAATTTACAGCAGTCGCTGAGGGTAGTGCAGGATTACAGTGAAGCTATTGATATGGAGTTCGGGACAGACAAATGTGCCATGGTTCATCTCAAAAGAGCACGCTGCGGAGATACTGAAGGCGAGGAGAAGCTCGTGGATGGAACCATCTTGCGACAACAGCATGCCGAAGATACTTATACCTACCTTGGAGTGGCACAGCGTCATGCCCAAGAGGCAGGACTGGTTGAAGAGTGTTTCCGCAGCAAGTATCTGCACCTACTACGGAAGATCTGGACATCAAGACTCCAGCAAAAGCAAAGTCGCTGCCACAAACATGCTTGCGGTTCCATAGTTATTCTCCAGCTTTGGTGCTATCCACTGGAATAGCCGCAACATCATCATCATAGTCACAATGTCTTAACAGACATGTTGTGAACTCGTAAAATGCATTAAGTCGGACCTAGAGTATTGCCGACACGAATATTATCAGTAATTTTGAGAACTGTAGCTCGCCAACAACAAATCGACATAAAAACCTGCAAAAGGATGGATATTGAGAGAATTCTACATCCTAGGTCATCTGTGCCGCGAATATGTATAATTATAGTCCCACTAGGGCTTCGATATTCTCCTATTTAGTCCTACCAGTGTATGTTAGCCATGCCTTAGCATGAGTAGACTCTTCTAACCCCCCAATAACCTTGTAATTTTTCATACACCTATGAGATTACACATATCTAGATACTTAGCCGAATTGTATGTAATTTCTGTTGGTGGTTCTGGTCAAGTGAAGCTAGAGCTAATTCCTCCTTTTCTCAAAAGATGGTTTGCTTCATTACCCTCGCGACCTTTTTTATCGTTTTCTACACTTCCAAAAGCTTCTTCGCAACTCCACATAGTTTTAGAGGTGCAGTGGACAGACTAAAGCCTTGTTTCTTAATTGTTGTTCTGAGATCAATACAACACATATTCCTATGGCATATCATCATCATAGTCACAATGTCTTAACAGACATGTTGTGAACTCGTGAAATGTACTCATTTTACGAGCTTCTCTTGGGATATCGTTAAGATCTTCAATGCGGTAGTTTCCCATTTGCTTTCTGCATCCTCATGCCGTTGACCAGATGTATCTATTGGTTCATCCGCCTCTAGGGACAATTTCTCACCCCAAGGACAAGAAGGTGTCCTGATTCTTCTCAACACGTCCACCCCAAGCTGTTGGTTGAGAAGAGGTTACTGCTTATACTGACAGTAGTTTGGTTCCTTTTAGTCGCATTTTACGAGACGCAGGATATACGATGGGAGATATTCTAACCCGCCCCCAAACGGGGCATATAGTCCTGCCTTAAACACACACTATATACGTTCCCAGGCTGAGTGACTTTGATGTTAAGCCTTAAAAGATCTTGTCTTTACAAAGAACTTTGGCAACGTTGGTTTTGACGTCCAGACCACGGCCCCATTTTAGACGCCATTCACGTCCTAAATTATCCCAACTAGTCACAGTCGAAAGATCCGGTATATATATACGTCTGTGCGGACGACTTGTAGGTATATAGGGTGAAAAATTGCTTTTGTCAGCCGTGCACCTATGTGTTTTCGGTCAACTAGGCCTTTATGGCGACCTAAATGGAGGGAGAAGAGCGACTACCTGCAGTTCACCTCCATCTCATCTGCTCGCTGAAACGAACGGTTCTTTGGGGTGCTGTGATGACGGATGGGTGGGACAACTCGTTGACTAATTGGGTTCATCCCCTCGTCGAGTTGTGAGACGATAATTATCCACTGTCTATTGAAAAAAGTTGATTGGTTTTTGATTTACAAGAAACGGTTAAATCTACTTGCTTCAAAAGTTTTGATCGACATTTCAATTTTTTATACTTATTTAACAAATACAAAAATGTATTTATTCAGTATAAGCAAATAACAAATAATTCTTTTTTTATACTCATACATACAGTGGACAGCCACATAAGGGTCACAGCCCTTGATTGTGACAGATAAATAATAGAGAATAAAAAGTATAAATACTGATACAAACTAGTACAGCACCACTGAACCCATATACACTATAAATATACCATACATTCAATATAATATACAATCCTATAAACAAAACATCTAAAGAAACATACTCACATTGATCCCACTGTAACGTGATATCTGACGAAATCAATATGAGACTGCTATCTCAGATTTAATAATTACGAAAAAATATAATAAGCTAAACCAACGAACATAAGCTCATTGCCTAATATCACAAATCGCACAGTATACAATGCTCACAAACGAACAAAAAAAGCTGAATACTATTCTAGGGTAATGATCCTGATAAATAAATTGGGCGATGTTTAAATTATTATTTCGAATTAAAAAATGGCATCCGGTGTCTTGACTCAATACTTCCTCTATCCCTACACTATCCATCAAAAAAGTAGACAATGATCAGGAACCTTGGAAACATATCTTGAAACGAAGTTTGAGCGATTTTTAAATTTTTCGTTTTTTGTTGATCCTCCTTCGCCACTGGCAAGAATTCCAGAAACGACAAAAAGTTACCATCTCCTTCAGGGTAGTAATACGGTGTCAAAATCTCATCACAATTAAGTTAGTAATTTTTAATTCTTTTAAAGTTTCAAGTTAGGATTATAACATTTATGTATCTAATTATTCCGCAGACATGAGATTCAAAGACAACAATCGGATAGGTTTAAGAAAGCAAGATATCACTAAATTTAGTTTTTTTTTCAGCACAGCGCAGATAAAATAACAATAGTACGATGAAATGAAACGGCAGGGTGAATGCACACTAGCTAAAGGTTAATATTAGCTAGGCCTCAAAAACCAAATAAAAGTTAATAGGTCCTTTTCTCGGAAATCTAGTCTAAAAGGAGGTCTTAAGTGAAATTACCCATTTGTCTCCAATTGTTATGTTTAGTTGTCTTAGGAGTGGTGATTTCAAGCAAAACTAAATAGAACTGGAGTATACTGTACAAGACACCGGAATGCTTAGAGTTTGCAGACAATACAGCAGTGGCAGTGTCGAACTATAAAAAGTAATAGCAACTGTAGTAGAAAAAGCAGGTTTGATAGGACTGAGATGACGTGAAGAGAAGATAACGTGGCAGACAGACAATTCAATAAAGGTTACTGGCTTAAAGATAAATTAAGCTATAATTTTGGAAATTGATGAATGGGCGGCGGTAATGAGCAGAAACCAAAAAAAAATCAAATATTCCTCAAACTTCGCGTTTAGGGGTTACTGGTTTTCTACTTTTTTGTTATATTCATGGGCTGTCCATTTACCTGTGAAAGAAAGACCTAGCGGCATAGCATACTTTTTTGCAGGGGGGCGGGCGATGATTTGGTTGCAATTGGATCTCAGACTATAGAGTCAATCAACTGAGCTTCATTTTTTATAAGCTCAATGACGCCAGACAACCTCAGCTATAATAACATTAATAAGGAACCGAGAAATCCAAGTTGCTACTGCATAAAGCACCTCTTGACATTCAAGTAATTTTGTGGGGCAGCTGAATAAACATAACCTGAATCTGAAGTTATATAACAGAGATCTCGTGCGGACACCTATGCCTACACATACCAATCCGGACCGATAAAATAACTCTTGCACAATCACGCACGCTACCGCCGAACCAAAAATATTAATTTCACCTGTCCGAGAGTAATTCGTCAATGTTTCGAGTCACCGTCAGTAGTACGACAAATAATCCAAGACCATTAGAATGTCGGCACATTAATCAATAAAACAATTTTGGGGATCATATAGATAATGGATGAAGGCTATCGCGGTCGTCGTCTGTAGACGATCCTAAGATATACGGGCAGGGGCCGTGAACACAAACATGGGTGCAAGGGTTCACTTGCATCCAAAGAAAAATGCTATGGGGTGCGTAGTCGCAGCATGGCGCCAGTGTTAGCTTTTAGTCTCGAAAGACACTAGTAATAGGTACTTTAACTTATTTCAATGTTTCGAATCACACTGACCAACTGCTCGGATCAGGAATCACCGATCAATGATCACTGGTATTAGGTGATTCGAGACAGTAAAGTAGTTCGACGATTCGAATCAACTGATTCAAATAATCGAGTCACTAGACTACTTTATTAGTCACAAAGAATATATTGATCATTTAATTCGTCATTGCTTCTCAGAGCGGTCCGGTGAAACTTTGCTCTTAGCCAGTCGTGCCGGTCGATGTTTCTAATTATTACTCAGAGATCACAAAGTTAGTAAGGGAAGAAAAGAAAAGGAAGAAAGGTTGGATGCTATCACTTGACATAGTCGATTTGAGTTCGGTAATTGTTGAGTTTAACCACAAGGGTTTAAGATTCGATATCTTAAATAGCAAAAAATTGGTTGTTTTCAAAATTGCACGATTTGATTTTGATCACAATGCGAGCCGCGATCTTGTGTGCTTGCAAACTTGGTCGATTGAGTAGTCCACTGATTCGCACAACAGAGGGTTGCTGTGAGATTCTGCTTTCCGCTTGACTATAACGTCGTTATGCCTGCTGATGTAACCCCTCAAGTAAGGAATGTCAATAATATTTTCACGATAATTTCTTTGCCAAATATTTTGTCCAATATTTCGAATGGAAATTTGGATCGTGACATACAGACTTAATACTTCCTTATAGGAAATGCATGTCCGAAAACAAATGGTTAATCAATTTTGGAATAATTACTTTTCCTGGATCTTCCAGAATTTTGAGAGAGAGAATGATTAGGCGTGGGTAAGAGCCTTATTTTGTTTGTTTTGACGACTTGAAATTTCAAGTGCCTTGTTTGCTTCCCCATAAAAAAGTCGGACGACGGCGATGGCCATATCGTCATATTACTGCGAAAAGCCACTACTAACTGACTTTTTGTGGAAAAATTAACTAACTGCATCTTACACTTTAGTTTCATTGTATCTTTCAGTTTTAGAAGTCATTAACTGTCTATATGTATCAGATCAGATTATAGCTATATATTAAAACTCATCAACAAAATAGAAACTAAAAATTGTAATACGAAAAGTCCTTAAGTACCTAATGACTCGCATAAACGCTTCATACATGTTTGAACGGGGCACGCGAATGCAAAAACTGTTGTCTGAAATTTGTAAACAAAGTAGATGTCTCAGACGGCCAGTTTCGGACTGCCATTTCGATGCTATGCTCATCTCATCTAGCTGACGCGCCGTTTTTCGTGGTTTGTTCTGATTGGTCGGTGCCGGTGCTGAGTGTGTCAGTTCTTGATGACGTGCCGTTCTTCGCGGCTTGTTCTGACCGGTCGCTGTTGTGTTCTAGTTCAGTGGCGTCGCGCATCGGTCCCTACTGACCATGACGTGGCCGTTCGATGGTCACTTCGATACACGTTTGTGTCCAAGTTTGTTTTGTCCAATTTTAGTTTTCCTATGTTTCTTATGAAGGGTTGCTATTTTGATCTATTTCCACAGTAGGCTTGCTGTACACGTTCCTGTTGCAGGCGATATAAGCAGCTTCTTTGAATTTCCGGCGATACCATTGAAGTTCTTTGCTTAGCGTCTGCCTAAATAAATTTTGTGCTGTTCGGCCACAAGATCACCCATGGGCCGAGCATCTTAAGATTATTTGGAAAGACGCTAGTTATTGACAAAGAAAGTCACTGGTAACGCCAGATATAAGGCCGCCTAAAAATCTAATCCACAAAATATGCACTCCCCCTGCCTCCGACGAGAAAAACTTAAAATGTGGCAACCCTAATCTGGACCACCCCCAAAACTACATTATGTAATGTCCCCCCCCCCGCGACGGTTCGATAATTTGTCCCCCCACACCAAAAATACTAAATCCTGGATATGTACCTACCGATCAGTATTGTTAAAAAGGAAGATCCATTAAAACTATGTCGCAAGAATGTTATACTAGAAGAGCTGGTATCAGTCCCTCACAACCTCCAGTAGCCTGTCAAATTACACTACGGAACCTGCCCAAGAGGACGACGAACAAGACGTTTCCCTTTCTACTGACATTATTTCTTATTTAAATTATAATAATGCCTGTACAATTGGGCGAATAAATAACTAGTTCCACAAAGTTTATTTTTTTACTGCCAAAAGTCACTAACTCAGTTTGTTTATTTTTTATTATATATTTTAGAGAGAATAAAATTGATTTTTTGCTACTAAAATTAATTAGGTATTTTATTAGCAGAGCGCGCGTGGAAAAAAATAAAAACTGATTTAATAAGTAGAAAATAAACTTCAAGCTGAAATATCTCGAAAGTCAATAAATGTTTGTTAGTGAAATTTCGCCGGAATGTGACGATATATAGTTACGCGCGGAGAAAAATAGTATCTTATCAATTATAAGTTTTCAATCAATGCCCTCAAATTCCAGGATTTCGAGTAGCTAATCTGCTCATATCAGACGGGTTATGAAACAGCGACACCCCAAAATGTAACAGGTTCACCCAGCCGCTATTTTTTCAGCACAGAAATTCTAATGGTCTTGTATTATGAATGTTATCGTGGAACGAGAAATATTATTAATTTCACTTGTCCGAATCATACGTCAACGTATCGAATCAGAACGGTAACGAACGTACGACAAACTTCGCTAAAGGCAGACAGCGATTGATCGTCTTGGTATGTCAGTAGCGTACGATAAAGGCACAATCCACAAGCGAAACACCGAAAGGCAATACTATAAAGCCGACTAAATTAATAGGAAGCTCAGTTTCCTCTCGATTTGCATGACCTTTAACTTCTTACACTTACTAGGTGAGAAAAGTATTGTAATTGTTTCGGTCTTCGATTTAGAGATACTTGTAACAAGATTTTTGTCGCCACGTAATATTGATGAAAATTTTGGTGGCATATGCTGCGAGGTCCTAATATTCTGTATTTATAACAGGACACTCATTCTTGAATAAAGTTAACCTTGACGGTGCAAATTTGACTAAATGTCACTAATTATGTTATTAAAGCTATAATGCTATATTTTGACCTACGATAAAGTTGATATCTAAACATAACCTTCGTTTTTAACGAAACAGTACGATTATTGATATACTCGTATACTTGTTGATGCAAGCATTCGTTGTATCTCCAAATTTTGGTTAAGACCAGTGGCAGATCCAAGGAAGACGACCAGACGTTACACTAGGTAAACAAGGCTATTATATTTTTAAGATTCGCCTTAGTATCGCGAATTGTTGAATAAAAAAGAAATAAGGACATTTGGCGCTTTGCTGATCAGTAAACCATCGAAAGACCTTTTCTTCGTTCAAAATAACTTAACTATATCATCATAATCTATAGGTAAACGTAGTTTCTAAATGCCTTTATCAGGAGGATATATATAATATTTCTTCATTTAAAGTAATTTATAATATTAAAAAGACTACATCATTATCGGAGGAATGAGAGTGCTGGTAACTCAACACCACTCCACTATATTTTTGTGAAACGTAAATCAAATGCCATCGGAATCGATACATTTTCTAAAGGCTACAGAGCAAAAAAGGTCCTCCAGCCAGCACTGCCTAACAGTGCCAAAATATATACAGAACACGTTTTCTGGAAAAATGTTTTCTGCTTCATGGTATAGCCGCTTAGCAAAAGATTTTTGAAAGAATAGCTTTTACACACAAAGGAAAGAAGTTCCAATTTTAAACTAATCATAGGTATTATATTTTGGCACTATGGTAGCATTGTATATAACCTATAATACGGTAGCCACCAAAAGTATACCCTAGTTCAAATATGTGTATTTGGGTTAAGTATATAAGCGTCATAGCGAGAAAAGAGGTTGTCAAGTTAAAACTACCGAGTCTTATTTTAACTGTAAGGATATGGTTAAATTGGGAACAGAAGACAAGATAGATGAACCAGCCCGCGTACAGCTCCGGTATTTCGCGCGCCATCAGAATGCAGCAACACAGCACACATATGTCTTTTGATTGGCTGTTCGCCTTTAGGGCAGTGACGTCACTGCTCTAGGAGAATTCAAATATTTTCCTTATTTTCACGGCTTTCCTGTGTTCAAAAAAATCGGAGAAAAAAAGAGATGCTTTTTATGACGTACTCTATTATATGCAACCAAAAAAAAATTCATGATACTAGTCCATTATAATTTTACGGATCTGATTAAATTGATACTATTGATGCATCTAAATACTGATAAAGCTATGCTTAAATAGATGATAGTAATATTAATCTGTGCCAAATAATTAGATCTTGCATGTTTTAAATTAATCATAATAATAACGAAAGTTTTGCAATACAGAATTTCATTTTTTTAAAGCATATTCAAAGTTATGATAGGAAAATTAAATAAATGCTGAGTGAAGTATTTTGTAATATCCTCATTTAAACCCCAAGTATTCTTAAATTAGTCTGTAGAGTAACATTTGAGTTAATGCTACCTTTATAAAGTAAAGTATTTTCAAATGGAGTACAAGACTTGTAGTTTAGGTATATCGTAAGCTCAATTCTAACCAAATTTGCTTATAATAACTTATCATCAAATTTGATGCTTCCATTTTTTTGTGTGTATAGTCTAAACGGTAGATCGAGTGTGGAAACGGTAGATATGGGAACACTGCTTTATTTACATAAAGATCTATAAGTAAGTCAGTGTTTCAAGATACAAGTAAATGTGCCCCCCCCCCCCCCCAGAGATTCTGAATCCGCCACTGGTTAAGACGCAATGCCACTATAGAGTACTTACACGCCACTGTTTTAGCTTTTACGATAAATTGCTCCACCACTGTGCAAAGTATATATAGATTTGTAACGAGCTGTCACTAGTTTACTCTGTAGGATAACAAGATCAATTATACCAGAGCGCCCGACATAGGCAGCCATAGGTTATTAAGGTGGAAAAAGTTGTGATTTTGATTGATATGTAAGAATCGAGTAATCAGATATTTTTTTTGGTTATTTTGCCAAACTCTACAATAGAACCATTAGCTTTGAATTGCAATACTTGATTCCTTAGCTCTTACTTAACGGTAGCCCTTTGTCGAGTTTGAGCCATGCAGTTTCTGATGTATATGTATATATCCCGGGAAACTAAGTCAATGGTTCTCGGCATTCTACAAACGTCTTATTCTCTGTTCTGATAATTCCTCTTCCAGTAGTAGCATAAACGAGAAAGGAGCATTTATCAGGTTTTTAATTACCCATATTAGGATATTTTCTATATGTAATCATAGCTTAACAGAAACATACTAAGGTGACGTTGTAGCACAATATAAGGTAGATTTACTTTGTATTTCCATGAATTTTCAATTTCTGCACGCAAAAAAATATCAACATAAAAAAGTGATTTCCACCTTACGCAAAGTGAGTTAAATATTACAATCCTTTTTTGAAACCTGTCCTGAATCACTTCGGGAACGCTGTCCCTAGTCCACGTCAGCGCTACTTGATCATGAGGCATGGTGGACCTAGCTAAAGCCCGGTCTCAGGCTGATAACAGAAATAACGGAAACACATATCCGAGGGCTAATACTCGAATTACACTATTGGCTCGAGTGCTTCCTTTGGGGAAACGTCAAGCAAGTAATTTTCGCCTTACTCAATGTACATCATTACTGGCCCAAGAACCACCCCAAATTGTAAAAACTATGCGTAAAGAGATTCAAAATACGAGGCTTGACGATAATTAACAAAATAAGGAAAAGTAAGATGGCATATATCGATGAAAAGTCGAAAAGCGGAATAACTAAGTTTTAGCCTTTTAGTCACCACTCGATCTTTTCATAAAAATGCTGATCATAGTCATATGAGCAGCTTTTTGATTTTTTATCGGTACATTACATCGTAATAACTTCAAACGCCATAAACGTTTTTCACCCCAGCTACGGTAGCACTTTACGGGCAAAACCAACTACGATAAACTCTTATAACTTTTTTTGATTTGTTTCTCCAACCTCACTACTTGGTCATCAAAAATATAGCAGCATTACTTAGTATGACCTAACAATATACCTGCCTTTAAATTTTATCAAAATGGTTGCTATAGTTACTTACTAACGTTGGCCCGTTGGAAAGCCATTATTGAATACTCAGTGCTCAGAAAAGACAATGACAAAAATGACTGACATTGTTTATCATCCCTGCGTCAAACCTTGAAACGCATTATTATCTTAAATACGTAAGGTTTCGTTACTATAGTAGTTTCTTATTCTTCTTACAGGGCTGATCCTGAGTGGGTGGCTGCCCTTGAGGGAATCTGATTTTGGCTGCTCGAAGTATAAACCCATTCTCTATTTTCCATGTTATATTATCATGTATACCTACCTAAATATTAGTTTATTTATGCAATATGACTGATATTATTATAAGCTCAGGTACTTCGGAGAACTTTGAGTTGGTGTTTCTATGTATAATGTATGTATAATAAATTAAAATTAAAGTTCTAATGGTCCATGTATTAAACATTTTTAAGTTTTTCCTACTGCCGCACTGTTGCCGCTGCTTTAGCTGTCGTCTATGGTCAAGAACTCATAAATTTTGACAAAAAACGATTATCGGTAAGTTCTTGTTTTGAGTAAATTGTATGCACGCTATATTGGCAACAACCCAAACGAACCGAAAGCAACAATAATTTTGAAATTTGTCAGCATTATTTCAGATCACGTTGCAGTTTTAAGAAACATTTGTAGCAGATTTGACAATGACCATTTTTCTGCGAATTTTAGAGGCTAAAGTTAGAAAATGTTGTTCCAGTGTTTCACATTAAAAATTGAAATATAGAAACAAAACTCTTTATAGGTTCAAACAAAGGCACCAGTCTTGGCTGCACTCAAAAACGGACTCCTCAAAGCCTCCAAAAGTATATAAAATAAAAATAACAACCAGGAAGACCGAGCTTAGTATATCGAAATATATCGTTGCGTTCGATAAAAAGAGTCGCCTCAAATAGGTCTTCTGGGGTGCAGCATTAAACAATATCATTAGTTGAGGCAGCAAGCCTGCTTATCGAAAACAGGAATCTGATCTCACGGCAGTGCTTAAAGAGGCTACCAAAACTCCTTCGTGCCCATCGAAGTGAGAAAGGTATTATTTGGAAAAAAAACGGTCCTGTTAATATCTTCCCATCTTCAAAACTAGAGATTTTTGTACTATACTGCTTCGGTGCGGCCTCCTCTATTGGCTTAGAAGGGAAAAGGGTTCAGATATACGGACGGAAATTTGTAACTGACTTATTTTGGTTTCTTGTCCACGAGTCAGAAAGTGCAATTCTGATAGTTTGATAGTTTGGATTCTACTGTTTTTTTTTCTGCTTGCATTACTTTTTTTATATAGCGGCGTTAACTAGTTTTTCCACACTTCCATTATTCTCTTTACTTCGGCCATGGATGACTTTACACCTAAACATAGTATGTTGTCATTTACCTAAAAAGTAAACGATTTGTGAATTCATTCAAAAAGCAGGAACATGGGAGGATGTAGGCGTCACCGTCGTAAACCGTACCGAAATTATTGATTCGCAGATAACCTTGCTTCAAAACATTTATATTAGCTGCACCTCATTTTCATCCTACCAAAGAAGAAATACTGGAAATTGGAGGACACTGCTTCGGTTATGAATGTGGCGCTTGGCATTGTAACATCAATTTGTGTAAAACTATCCACATTTTACAAATTTTCAAACAAGCACGCATAGGAATATATTAAATTATTTTTACACCATAATTTACGCATAGCTTACGAGATGGTCATAAACAACACAGTTATAGGCTCAACAAGAACAAACTTATCCTTGCAGTTGATTTATGCATTATCAGGAGTCACCTAGCGTGTTTCCAAATTTCGAAAATAATAAATTATTTCGAGCTGTGCAAGCTACTATATACAGCATGTCGTAAATCTATTTCTCGTAATTTTACATATTAACTGCTCATTTATGTTTATAATGTAATTTAGTAAGATATGATATTATTAATTTTCAATTAATTATAGGTAGTAAGGAAACACTAAAGCTACAGGGGTCAAGTGGTAGAACAGAAGTGCATCACCTATGGTGTACGGCTGAACTTCGCCCATTCGTCATCTACATTTCTTCTTTTTATTTAAATTTACTGCTATTGTATGTAATTTATATGGATGACGAATAAAGACGTTTATTTTTTTTTTTAATGGCATCGACTGCAAAGGTCATTAGCCACTTCATCTTGTCTTCATGTTATCTTTTACATGGCAAAACGAATTGTGTGTTACTATGGGAGAGCATTGCTTTTATAGGTTTCTATATTTTTGACGTTATATTTTATTAAAGAGACCAGTACTTTGTACCCATAGCAGGAGTGACCTTGTTCTTCTTGGACTAGTGCTCAAAGTTTCAATTATATCTACTGGAATTTGGTACAACCATCTTTCTGCTTCGTATGCAGGACATTCGGATATGATGTGCTGAACGGTTAAGGGTGAGTCACAAATAATGCAAGTAGGAGGTTCTTCCCTGGTAAACAAGTAGGACGATGTCAAACGTGTATGCCCAATACGTAATCTTGTGCAGACGCTTTGTTCCCTTCGTGTCATTTGACTAGGATAGACCGTTTTCCCTATTTCTGGCTTCAGTTGTTTGAGCTTCGCGGTAGTGTTGTTCCACTCATTTTGCCATTCGATCTTTAATCGGGGTTTAAATGAAGTTTTAACATCGTTAGGGCGTACTAAGATATTTTCGTCGAGTTGTTGCGTCGTAGCTAGTTTTGCAGCATTGTCAGCTAGTTCGTTACCAGTAATACCAATGTGACTAGGAACCCACACAAAGGTAAATTCTAGGTTTTGTGACCACAAGTGTCCAATTTTTGCTTGAATTCTTTGTAAAAGAGGATCTTTCGGGTATAGTTGTTTTAGAGCCTCCACTGAACTTAGCGAGTCAGTACACACAATGACCTTGTTCATACGTTGGATGTCCATATACTGGAGCGCGTGCCAGATTGCATATAATTCTGCAGTGAATACGGTAGAAGGTGTTGGTAGCGTCCATGTATAACAGGTGTCATTATGGACAATCGCACACCCACACCCGCCATCCATTTTGGATCCATCTGTATATATGATTGTCCAATTCCTATATTTCTCTAAAAAGGTATTCCATGCATTTCTAATTATAGTAGGATTAATTTCTTTATCAAAATCTCCTAGTTTTATCGATTTTATAGGTGGATTAGACCATGGTGGAATTTCTGGAGGGCTTAGTGGGTAGACTTCGGGAAAAGTGATTTGAAGGCAGTCCCTTGTTTCCTTTAGCCTCACACCAACTGGTCTCGTAATTGTAGGTCTTGAGCGGTATGCCTCATTTTCGTGTAGGAAAAGCAACCCATAGTTAGGATGTTGTGGCTGGCTCCATACATTGATTCCATAGTTTAGAATGATTTGTTGGCGACGCATCTTCAGTGGGGGGAAATTGGCTTCAACGCAAAGTGAGTGATAAGGACTTGTGCGGAAGGCTCCTAGGGCCAGTCTCAGAGCTTGTATTGAGTCCAAGCTTTTCAAATATGATTGTCGTGCACCACTGCATAGGATACTGCCATAGTCCATTTTAGATAATATTACGGAGTTGTAGTAAGTCAGTAGTATTTCTCTGTCTGCTCCCCAGTGAATGTTAGACATAAAGCGAAGAGGGTTCAGGGCCTTCTTGCATCTTAAAGTTAAGTATTGGATATGTGGCTTCCAGCATAGTTTTTTATCAAATGTAATTCCTAATAGTTTAATAGAGTCATGGTACTGTAACTGCTGGCCATTCATCGTAATATGTGGATGATCGTGTTCTCTTCTAAGTCTGCAGAAGTGTACACATCGGGTTTTTGTTTCCGAAAAGCGAAATCCCATTTTATTAGCTTGCTCTACCGTTTTGTTTACAGCTTGCTGTAAAGTTATTTCTATATCTTGTATTGAATGCGATGCGTAGTATATGGCAATATCATCAACATACATGGTTCTACCAATGGAAGGGCCTAAGCTATTGAAAATGTTATTTATGGCTATGTTAAATAAAAGAACACTTAATGTGGAGCCTTGTGGTATTCCGTTTTCTAACAGGTAACTATCTGAAATAGAGTTACTGTGTCTTACTCTGAAAGTTCGATCTACTAAGAAGCTTTCAATAAATTTTACCATCTTACCTTGTATCCCCAGTTCCTTTAATATTTTCAGTATATGGTATCTGCAGGTGGTATCAAAAGCTTTTTGTATATCAAAGAATATACCAACCATATGCATTCTGTTCGCAAATGTATTTTGTATGTTATGCTCAAGGTTAACCAACATATCCATTGTGGATCTGTGGTTCCTAAATCCAGTTTGGTTTTTCGTCAGAAAGCCGTGGGTTTCTAGATACCAGGAGAGTCGGAGAGATATAATTTTTTCCAAGTGTTTTCCCATGCAGCACGTAAGTGATACTGGTCTATGGTTGTCTGGTATAAGGTGATTCTTGCCTTGTTTAGGTACTGGTACTATTACAGCTTCTTTCCACATTTTTGGGTAGTAGCCTTCATCCCATATTTTGTTATACAGTTTTAACAGAGTTATTCTGTGTACTGTGGGGAGGTTCTTTATAAAGTCATAGGGAATATGATCTCTACCGGGATTTTTTATTGATGTTCAAGGCATGTTCAAATTCGTCCATTGTGAGTGGTAAGTTATATGCTTGTTCTTCTTCTTCTACATGGTGGGTGACATCTATTATTTCTGTAGCGTGTCTTTCGGAGAACTGTGCGCGATCTAAATGAGAGGAGCTTATGTTTTCATAATGATGGGCCAAGGCTTCGGCTATTTGTTGGGAATCAGTAATAATAGTTCCATTGACAGACAGAGCTTCGGTTGGTGGTACATGTTTCTTGCCAGATATAGCTCTTAATTTGTTCCAGATGGTCGAGATAGGTGTATTTATATCAATGGACGAGATGTAGTTTTGTAGCGATGTTCGTTTTGCCTTCAGAATGATTCGTTTTACTTTTGCACGGAGTTTTTTAAACTCTATCATATTTTGGTAAGTAGGCTCACGCTTGAATCTATTAAATTTTCTCTTCTTTTCCCTTACAGCTTCAGCTACCTCTTCGTTCCACCAAGGGACAGATCTCGTTGTTATAGTGCCTGATGTTTGTGGAACAGTCGCTTGTGCGGCTCTCAGGATTTCTTCAGAGATTTTAGTAACTGAAGTATCAATGTTGTCTTCTGTTATGTCTGCATGAAGATTATGCCTTCCAGTTTCTTTATAGCTATCCCAATCAGCGTTCTCTATAATCCATCGTTTAGGCCTTTGATACATCTTTAGTGTACCAGGGAATTTTATTTGTATAGGAAAGTGGTCAGACAATTGGATATCTTGTAGGGACTTCCATTGGAACAAATTTGCAATAGTTGGGGAGCATAACGAAAGATCGATTGCTGAAAAATTGGAGGACCTTGAGTTAAGATAAGTGCCAGCACCAGTGTTTAAAAGGACAAGATCAAAGTTGTCAATAACGTTTCCAACGATTCTGCCTCTTGAGCATGTGTCTTCTGATCCCCACAAGATATTGTGGGCATTGAAGTCTCCAACCAGAATAAATGGGACGGGTAGCTGGTTAATTAGTTGTTCAAGCTCCTGTTGCGACCAGTTTCTATCTGGAAGGTAAATATTGCATATAGTAAATGTAAAAGGATAGTGAATCTTGACTGCAGTTGCTTGTAGTGACGTGTTGAGTGTAACCTCCGATGTTGGTATCGAATCTCTGATAAACGTAATGACGCCACCACGTGCTCTATCGTGGGATACGGCATCTGTCCTGAAAGTTTTGTATCCTCTAAACGTGAAAGTATCAGATGGTCTTAGGTGCGTTTCTTGTAAAGCTATGCAGAATGGGCCATAGCTTGTTATTACGCTTTTAAGCTCACAGTATTTTGATTTTATTCCATTTATGTTCCAATGAATGAGGTTTTCTAGCATTTCCATTATGTCGTATTTGTGAAAAAAAAATAAATAAAAATATAAGATTTGTATAAAATAAATATATATGTATATAGATATGTGAAACTAGGTAAGAGAAAAATAAATAAAAAATAAAAATAAAAATATCACAGAAAAGTTAAATCACAGAACGATATCAAATTTACTTTCTAGGTTTGCCTCTGGGCCAACCTTTTTCCTACTGGTTACAGTACCTTCATTCCGAGGGATATCTTCCTCTGAGGTACTGGCGACTTGATCTCTTGGTCGTTTCCGTTGTTCAGATCTAGTTGATACATTAGTAGAGGTAGAGTCTGATCTTCCTCTAGCCTCCAGTAATTTTTCTGGGACTTTAAATTGATTCTGTGTGGGCAGGTATTTATTGAAAGATTCTCTTATGAATTTGAGAAATTGGGGGACTAGTACATCTGTTTCGAATGCAGAGGTTGGTATTATTGTTGAGGTTGTAGCGGTCGATGTACCTGCTGCAGCAGCATAAGAAAAGTTAGGTTTAGGTGTCTGACCTTTAACTTTCCTCTTCGCTTCAGTGTAAGAAATTTTTTCTAATACTTTTACTTTTTGAATTGTTGCTTCTTCTTTGTAAGTGGGGCATCCTTTGTATATTGCTGAGTGAGGCCCATCACAATTTACACATTTCTTGGGATCCTCACATGGACTTCCTTCATGTGGAGGCCTTCCACAAACACATAGTTGTACGTTTTCACATTTTTCCGCAACATGGCCAATTTGTTGGCACCTGAAGCATCTAACTGGTGGCGGTATATATGGTCTTATTTGCAGTTTGTAGTAAGCGACAGTGACGTAGTTTGGAAGCGACGGATTATTAAACGTTAAAACATGTGAGGGAGTATCTGTTACCATGCCATTTCTTCTGGTTTTAAGTCTCCTGACATCTACTACACCAACTGATTTCAGTTCGTCTTTGATTTCATCTACTGAGCAATTCAGTAAATCTCTACAGTAAATCACACCTTTAGATTTATTCAGGGTATTATGAGGGATAATCGATACATCAAAATCAGAAAACTTGTTTACATTCAGTAGTCTTTTGGTTTGAGCATTACTCACAGTTTGGATCAATAGACCTTCTCTGACTTTCTTAACAGAACGTACTTCTCCAGCTAACCCATATAGAGTTCTTGATATAACAAAAGGACTAATCTTATCAAAACCTTCAGGAGATCCTTCTCCTGTCCTTTTGACCAGCAAGAACCGGGGAAGAAATTCCGCCGTCTCGTTGCCGGTTGTGTTGAAGTTGCCTACGTTTGAGGTAGTAGGCCCACCTTTATCTTTTTTTTGGTCACCCATAAGTAGTGGCTGAGTTTTCGTCCTTGCAGCTCCCCACCCGCCACGGAGCCCGCATTGGGGAAGCCATGTCTGCTAGGTTAGACTAGGGACATGGTCTCCAGGGCTACCACAAGGATATAGCTTCTGCATCTGATTCGGTACAGGCCATTGGTGACCAAGTCTACCCACGTCTGCCGTCCTCAGACCACAGAAACTCGCTCTGCTAGCCCTCTGACGGGGTAGCGCAGCCGATTGACCGACGCTGAGCTAGGCGCGGCCGCCCGTTTAGCCGAAATCCAGGCCAAAGTGGTGTGTTGTGAAGCGATACGCACAACATCAGGCGTTTCGCCCACTCAACCACCAGGATCCCTTCATCCGACGACACGGGTCGCGTGGCACGGCACAAACACCACGGAGACTTTCGGTGTACCCCATAGCCAAGCCTCAATGCTATGGGGCTCCTCTTAAGGCGAGGTGTCCTGCTGGGGCCCCGGGATCGCCATCCCCGTATCTAGCAATATGCAAATGTCGTAACATATGCATATTGTCTAAATCCCCCTGAGGGTGAGATGTTTCTTAGATCCATCTGAGGTGACTTCAGGGTTTTGCAATGGTTTTCCCCGAAGTTACCCCATCCGGAAGCCCCCCGACCGACGACAAGGTCATACATCTCCTACGGGGGGTAAAGACGTTTATTATTTTTTTTTTATTTTTTTGTTTTACTTCTGTGTCATCGGCATCGACTACGTTATTATTATTATTATTATATGATATATTTGGTAACCTAAGAACTAAAACATTATACGCATAGGTTATTTCAAGCGATATTACACAGCCAAGTAGATTCTTGCTAGATAGGCAACAAAAAGTAATAATACTCAACAATTATTGCAAATATGACTGTAATAATGTAAAAAAGTCAACATATTATGTAGTTTTATTGATAGAATAGCAAATAGCCATGGATCAAAGGTATATTTATCTTTGTAATTATGTGGTGTCACAGAGTGGACCTTGATTGTAGTGCAAAGCTTAGTTACACTTGACCACAAAATATGCAGATACAAACATATGTTTAATGCTTCTGGATACAACCTGTATTGCGGTACAATTCAGGGAAGTATCCCCCCCAGTATAAATTAATAATTTGGATAACTTGCAAAATCATCTTTGTAAGTCATCTTTAATCATTTTGAGGGTGAAGGACTACAAGCTACTTAATTTTTAAGAATTGAAGGTACAATTTTTTGAATCCATGGAAAAGTTTACAGCCTCAATAATATTGATCCAGATGATATACTTTTCAAACCTACCATAACTTTGCCGTGGAAGACATATCTGTAAATTTTCTAATACACGTAACACTTTGTATCCTATAACTTGTAACTTTGAAACTAGTAACTTGATTGTAATAGAATTTTAATACTGTCTTACTTCCGAGATAGAGACAGAAAAATTTTAGTTTTCAGGAATTACTAGAGATAAACAGTAGATGATATGTACCATATTGTTCAGGATAAAAGTTTGGATACACCTTCATTTTGTGGGACAATGCTAGTTTAGCAAGGTAAAAATGCTACAGCGCGCGTCGGCGGTACACTATACAATGCCTGAATGTGCCTGAAGTACTGGGTCAATCAAATTGACTCCATTTCTACTTCCCACGCCGATAGGTGTATTGTGATATTGTGATTGCGAACACTTCCGATTTTGAGATAATAAGCTTCTTGGGCGTTATATGACATCTACATAACTCAAGTCCACGACACTCATTTCCGTCGTTTTGTCTGTTGGAGTTTTTCTAATCCCATAATCTCAGCAACCGCTGCATGAATTGTGATGAAATTTGGGTAGCGATATTCTGTGGGGTCGTAACATACAGGGTGAGTTTTTAGTACCGGCTCGGTGGATAACTCCACTACTGTAGAAAATAGCGAAAAAAGTTGTATATAAAAGTTGTACCCACGGATATGCTCCTTGCTCAGAAAATATTTAGATTTATACAGGGTGATCCATAACTATGTGGTGATGCAAACATGCATTTTTTTAAACGGGACACCCAATATATTATTCCATATTCAAATTCTACTAATGATTTCCGTTCTCTCAATATAGGGCGTTGTTACATTATACAGGGTATTTCAAAAGTTATGACCATTTTTATATCCTAATCGCGGTCAAATGAACGTATTGTATATCAAAAAGTAACGAATCAAATGTTACTTTTTTTAGTTGAAAAGATTACAAGTATCCTCTAGCTTTAAAATCGGCTATAAAAAAAGCCCGTGACGCATATTCGTATACAGGGTGATATAGAATGCAAAATCTAGATTTTCTCTCTTTTTTTAAATGTAACCCACAATATTTTATTATCCCAAAGAATTGCTTTTAATATACTCTTTCATCTTTGTATAACACTTATTGTACCTACGTCCATCAGTTTTCGAGATATTCCGATTTTTCGGTAAATTTAAAATATAGCTTCTATTTATGTACTGAAATTCATTTATTTTGAGAAATTACTATCTAACTTGTGTTTATTTAACGAACAACTAAATTATAAGGTCATGATACTGTTTAATGAAGTGAAAACCATAAATCATCGAGATTAATAAAGTCAAGCATGCTGAGGAAACAAATCTGTAGGCGTGATGCATAATTATCAAGCAGATTTATCAGGTAGGCTTTGAAAAATTGACAGTTTTCATAACCTGCTCAATAATTTCGTACTGTGTGAAAAACCAGCTTTAAAAATTAATTATTCCATTGAGGGTATTTAGGGGAATCTTTGAGAAATTGTCTACTTGCCTCTAGAATATATCAACTATGAACAGCAAAATCCAGAACGGAGGCACTCTAAAACTAATGCGTTTGAAAGACTGAAGAATCATTTTATTTGCACTGTGTCGTTTAATATTTCATAGCCTACCTGATACATCTGCTTGATAATTATGCATGACGTCTATAAAGTTGTTTTCTCAGCACACTTGACCTATATTCTGTCGTTAATTCAGTGTTTTGTCTCGATCAAGTAATATTATGGCCTTATATTTTAGTTGTTTGTTAAGCAAAAATAAAATTTGATAGTATTTTCTCAAAATAAAAAAATTTTAGTAAACAAATAGAAGGTATATTTAAAATTTGTAGAAAAATCGAAATATCTCAGAAACTAACGAATGTAGCCATAACAAGTGCTATATAAAGATGAAAGAGCGTATTAAAATCAATTCTTTGGTATAATACAATACTGGGGGTTACATTTAAAAAAAGAGGGAAAATTTAGATTTTGCATTCTACATCACCCTGTATACGAATATGTGTCACGGGATTTTTTTATAGCCGATTTTAAAACTAGAGGATATTTTTAATCTTTCTATGTAAAAAAAAAGAATTTTTCATTTATTACTTTTTGATATACACTACGTTCATTTGACCGCGATTTGGATATAAAAATGGTTAAAACTTTTGAAATACCCTGTATAATGTAACAATACCCTATACTGAAGGAACGGAAATCATTAGTAGAATTTGAATATGGAATAATATATAGGGTATCTCATTTAAAAAAATGCATGTTTGCATCACCACGTAGTTATGGATCACCCTGTATAAATCTAAATATTTTCTGAGCAAGGAGCATATCCGCGGCTACAACTTTTATATACAACTTTTTTTGCTATCTCCTACGATAGTGGAGTTATCGACCGAGCCGGTACTAAAAACTCACCCTGTATGTAGTATGCTGCTATAATTTTGAAAATCGGTGCATGGACGGCGCAGTAATTTAGCAAAAACAAAAAAATTCAAATATTCCTCAATCTGCGTTTTTTGGCGTTTTAAGGGTTCCTGGCAATTTTCTACTTTTTTTTTGTAGGGTTGAACTAGTAGTGGTTGTAAAAGACATGGCGGCATAATCCACATTTTTAGGTCCAGCCGAATATTACCTTGCCTATTATTGAAACCCAGGAAGTTTTCTGATATATACGTACGAGTACGAGTATTGCTTAGATCGCTCCGTATTACGTTGGTGAGGATGGAAAACGCGTATGGTTGTTAGAAATCATGTCATTGACGGCCAGCAACAATCAAAGAACTAAAAATATAAAAACTCCAAACTTCGGTTTTATGTGATTTGGGGGTTTCTGATCATTTTCCACATCTTTTTAGATGGTGTATAATTGGGGTAAAATGATACACTTTTCAGCCTTACCCGAATGCTGCCCTACCTAAGACGAAAAATAATTTTTTAAATCATATTCTTCCAGATACATCTGTAATGTGTGTAGCTCATCACTAAACTCATAAAGATGCAATTTCTAAACCGTACCGTAGGCCCAGGTAGACACCGTAAAGTTTATGGTTGAAATTTGTGTTAGTGGTTTGAAACCAAATTAAAAAAGAAACATAACAATACAGTCGTGTTAAACTCTGTTTTTGGGTATTCTAAGGATATCTGGTCTATTTCTACTATTTTGTTTTCTGGAGTGATTACAATGAGCCGAGGTACGATGGGGTATCGTACAGGATGGTTGGGAAAGAAACCCCGCGACATTTCATTGCTCTATAAAATGATCTGTTTTTAAATATCAGAAAATCGGCATGCACTTAGGATATGAATCGAAGATTGCAGAATAAAAACTTTGTCGTCCTAGTTCTTGCGGAAAGAGATGCAAGAAACTATTTAGGGGTCTTTTTTCGGCCACCCGGGCGACGATTTGGTTGCAGCTTCATGCTATGGGAAAATAATAAAATGGTGGGAAGTACACAGTCAATCAGGTTGACTTCATTTTTTGTTTAAAAATAATACCTCCCCGTGCCACGGTGACAGGCAGAAATTTTCTGGCATGTGTATATTAACGATTGCGTGAGCTCGTGTAAGCAAACGATGTCATTGCTCATGTGCAAACGTAGACAGGCGACACTGCGGCAGGACACTTTTTGAATAACAATAACAGAAACTTTAATTGAGTAACTTCCTCTAAAGCTGGGCTCTCCGTAGCGGTCTATACGGGTCCGGACGTGTTCTGACACGCTAATAACCACCAACTACGGCGGTGTAATGAGACTCCCAAGTACACCGTATAATTATACGTGCAACTCTTTTGGTTTTAATCATACCTCGTCCACAAGAATGGCTTCCTCCGGATCATAAACAATCATTTCAGAATGATAATCGTTGTCATAACAATGAAACGCAACGTTACGCATGTTAGAGTAGCCTTTACATGCCGATTGCATATTTGTGTCCGTCGTTTTCATGGGTTTTACATGATTTATGCACAAGATATTGAAAGTGGAAAGTAGTACTTAAAGAGATCTCAATTTCGTCAACTATTATCAAAATTCTAGCTACACTACGTAGAGCGACTAGTAGTGAGCAATATCTCGAAATACTCATTCAAATTTAAAAAATATAAAGAGACTTCAAGCCCAGATAATAGATTTTCACTGACCATCCCTGACTGAAGTGATTGGCTGATGGACGAGATTGAACTCTAGTCTCACAGACTGTACACAAATAAAATGATATTCTCAATTTAAGAAATCTTGTAAAGATACATTAGCGACAAGAAAATCTGTTCTCGCTCTGAGAAAATTTTCTTGTTGAGAGAATTATGGCTAAAGGGGGGGGAGGGTTCTCCCAGTGGTTAGAGTCGAGGGCTCGTGACCGGAAGGTCCTGGGTTCGATTCTCGTTAGAGGCGCAAATTTATTTCTGGTTTTTTCAATCAAAAATAAGTATCCAAAAAAAGCTCAGCGAACAAACCCCCCAGAACCTTCACTGTTGGCGTCTAATTAACAGTGCTATTCCTAAAGTGGCGCCGAAGAAACAGTAACAAAGCCTATACAGAACTCGAGGCTAATATAACCAGAGTAGTCGATGCCGATAGCACTGAATACAAAAAATACGATCCAAAAAAAAATATTTTTTTGATATCAATACTCATTCTAAAGAAATATCCTCTGACTAAGCATATAATTTTCTTCCCAGCTAACATTTCAATACTCCTCGACCAAGTATTTCATGAAGTTTTAATAAGGATATCATATTTTCCAAATGAGCGACTCTTACTTCCATCAAGAATACAAGCAACTTGAGAATTGAGTACCATTATTGACAGATTGCCACAGGCGCCATAGTCATTTGGGGAGTTGGGATTATATAGATGTTCGTATGTAAGTATCAAGTATGTGAAATGCAATACATTTATGTATGTAACATATTCTTCTAGCTCAAAAGAACAGGTACATATTTTTTATGTTCTGTAGATACTTCGATTTATATAAAACATATAGGGTATTATATTGAAGAAATAAAGTAAAATGACTTTCAAATTATCATAATTTAAAATTCTCCCATCCTAAAGAATATTCACTTAACATCCAAGTAACTATGTAATGTATATATATAATAATATTGAGAGAAGCTAAAGGAACACATCAAATTTGACGTCTTACTTGTGACCGCGACCTTGCAAATCCAGAAATTAATCGAAAATAAATTATAATTTGGCGACATCACAACCAATCCCAGATATATCTTAGGATTAAATAGAGATCAATAATAGAAACTAAACGAGCTTAAAAAAAGTTAATGGTTCCATATAAAAAAAATCAAGTTGATCATTATCCTGCTTTCCCGCAACACACTGTATACCTCAAAATATTTTTAGCGTATGTGCCTTGAACAATCAAATAACTTTTGCATTTGACATTTTCTTCTATCAGGTATATCTTGCGAGATATCTAAACATTACACACTAAATTGATATCCTGTATAATACTTCTATATCGCTAATCTCATAAACTCGCTTGTATTGAGCAGATACTCCGAGAGAAAAAGATGAAAGTAATACGCGATGCTAAATAATATACTTTCAGTCTACAATACACATTACCCCAAAAACAAAACTTGCAAACACGATCTTGTTCTGCATTATCGTGTGTGACAGCTGCCACTTGTTATAATACGAAAAATAATTAGGCATACTCAAATAACAACTGGCAGTTTTGATCCGACGAAAACGACTGAGAAAGTTATCGATATTTAGCTTTCGATTGTTTGCTTCTCTATGATACCAATAGCTGTCAATCATTTCTTCTCACTCCCATTTAGAAAGATACTATCGATAAAAAAGTGAAAACAGATTTGCGTCTGTACGAAATAATTAAAATGTCCAATGAAAGTGTTTTGTTTATTTTTTTATCTAGCGTTCTGCACTTATTCTACTTTAGCGCGCAAGTAGAAGCTTTTAAGCATATTAAGTGAGTGATGATTGAAAATATTTAGGATATTATACAAGGTGCTGGCGTTAGATGTCTACATAGGTATGGTATGTTTCCTTCTATAAAAATATTCTATCGAGACGTTTAAATTGCCTTGCAATCTATTAAAATAATTAAAATGCAATTGAATTAAGAAAAACATTTGGTATATCCTCAGTATGCCACTTTGGAAAATTCAAAATTGAATACATAACAGGAAAAACTAAATTTTATTGGTAAATGCATGGTTTTACTTCCCACACCGATAGATGAGGGGGTGAGTATTGTGATCGCGAAAATTTTCGATTTTGAGATAATACGCTTTTTGGGCGTTGTATGATGTGTACATAACGAATATCCACGTCACCCACTTCCGTCGGTCTATCTGTTTGCCTGTTGGCGTTTTTCTACCGTACTCGTAATTTCAGTAACCGCTGCCTGGATTGTGATGAAATTAGGGTAACGATATAGTGTGGTGTCGTAGTAGGTAATGTCGCCATGATTTTGAAAATCGGTATATGGGCGGCGAAGCAATGAGGAAAAAATAAAAAAATTCAAATATTCCTCAAACTTGGTTTAGGCATTTTGGAGTTTCCTGATAATTTTCTATTTTTTTGGGTTGGGGTGAAATTGGAGTAGTTGTGGGTTGGGGGTTATACAACTGAAAAGTTTGCTGTACTTACAATATTCCAGTCCAT
The DNA here is from genome assembly GCA_951848785.1 of Callosobruchus maculatus. Taxonomy (NCBI): domain Eukaryota; kingdom Metazoa; phylum Arthropoda; class Insecta; order Coleoptera; family Chrysomelidae; genus Callosobruchus; species Callosobruchus maculatus. Next base: position 5,738,165 of record CATOUR010000032.1, read on the forward strand.
TGACCTGTGAAAAAAAGACCTAGCGGCATATTACACTTTTTTAGGTCCATCCGAACATTGCCTTGCCTACTTTACAGAAACCAAGGGACTTAGAATTTCCTAATGTATACATGCGAGTATTGCTTCTGATCGTTCTGTATTATGTAACTAGGAAACTACTTGATTGGTTTCAATGAAATTTTTACACAGTATTACTACCGCGGCGAGGATGGAAAGCGTTTTTAGAAATCGTGTCAGTGGCGGCGTAGCAATAATAAAAAAAACTAAAAATATAAAAACAACTCAAACTTTTTTTGCGTTTTAGGAGTTCCTGATCATTTTGTACTTTTTTTGGGTGGGGGTGAAATTGCGGTGGTTCGGGGTGAGGAGCTATAAAACTTAAAAATTTGTTGTATTCATAATAGGCTATCCATTGATCTGTAAAAGAAAGACCTAGCGTCAGAATACACTTTTATAGGTCCATCCGAACATTACTTTGCCTATTACAGAAACCAAGGGACTTTAAATTTTCTGACGTATACATACGAATATTGCTTTAGCTCGTTCTGTATTGTGTAACGTAGAAACTATTGGATTGATTTAATGAAGTGAAATAAGACTGTGGGATTATTACCGTGGCGATGATGGAAAACGTTCATGGATTTTAGAAATTGTGTCAGTGGTGGCGCAGCAATAATAATAAAACTAAAAATATCAAACCTCGTTTTTAGGCGCTTTAGGGGTTTCATAATAATTTTCTACTTTGTTGGGTGGGGGTGAAATTGGGGTAGTTGGGGGGTGGGGGTCATAAAACTCAAATTTTTTGTATTCATAATAGACTATCCATTGACCTGTGAAAGGAAGACCTAGCGGCATAACACATTTTTTTGGTCGGGCGGACGATGATCTGGTTGCAAGGGGATCTCAGGCTATAGCTTCATTCTATGGGAAAATAAACTGGTATCACCGTAATGTGTGGGAAGTACCTAGTCAATCAACTTGACTTCATTTTTTTTTCTTAAGTCTTACGTTATGTCTTATGTCTTACGTTATGTGACTTGAACGCTCCTTAAGGGTTGTATAACGTATAACTGTGGTCTTGGGATTTTAACTTTTGAGACATTAGAGTGTCATAAAATGTACTGCCGGGTATATCTCGAGCGTTGTTACTATATTGAGGACCAAGGACGGAACGAAGCGACCAGCGCGGGCGGCGCGGCGGGGCGGCCAATGCGGCACGGCACGGCACGGCCGCGTCCTGATGCTGCACGATATGTGCGATAATTTGTCACGGACGGCGTATGTGTGTTCCAGGACGTATGTTCGATTCGGGGCAACCGTCGCCGATGGCAAGCCTTGAATAATAGGATGTCCGCACGCTGCCAACACGAAATCTGGTCACTGCTGTGTGAGCACAGCCCGCCGTTTGCCTGCGGATTCCGGGCTCGCCACCGCCCGCCGTCTCTCATCCTAGTACGATAACATTAGGTTATTGCACCAGGACAAATCCCTGCAAAATCCCCCGAGTTACAGGTTTGCGGGGTCACATATTTGAAAAAAATGTCAACTCATAAGCCACTAAAGAAACTGGGGTTGCACGATAGTCCAGAAGCTTTTTAATTTGCGGATATACTGTTGTTCTCTTGTTTTTGGTGCAGCACATATTAGTGTCCAATGAGTTATGTTATTGTCAGTTGAAAACTTCCCACCACGGATTTATCGAAAACCGGTGATTAAAAGGCCATCCCCTCAAACATTTCATATGAGAAGGGGTATCGAATAATATCTCGTTTCAAAGGTATGTCGAAGTACTTTATTTTGAAGTTTGACTTTTAAAAAATCGGTCGATTGGTTTTCGAGAAAAATGGAAAAAACTTGTATCTTAATTTGTTCAAATAGTAAACAAAAACAGACGAAAGTATCATTTTTTATTGCAATAAGCGTTCAAAGTGTTGCGCGTTATTGTCTAAACAATGATATAGACGATGTTTACATTCCTGACGGACAGTTGCAAAAACATGTTGTGGGATATCATGGTTGCTTTCGCTGGTGTGTTGACGAAGATCATCCAAACTTCCAGGTTGGGGGCTAATCACATAGATTTTAAGTGGCCCCTTAGAAAAGAGTCTAATGGCGTCAAATCAGGAGATTTAGCAGGCCATCCTCTAGGCCCTCTTCGCCCTATCTATGTATCTGGAAACGCGTTCTTCTAGCCATTATCGAACCGGAAGAACATAGTAAGAAGGAGCGCCGTCTTGCTGGAAATATATTTCAGCCTCATCAAGTGTAGAGTTTCTATTGTCTTCGATGCAGTTTTCAATTACTTCAGTGATAAACGGATTGATGGTATTTCCTAACATAGCCAAATAAATGTCTCCATTTAAAAGTCCATTAATAAACAATGACCCAATCACTTTGTTTCTTAAAATGCTTGCCCATATATATTAATATTTTGGGATACTGGGTATGTATGCCCTTCTACAAAAGCATGAGGATTTTCATTGCTCAAATACCTTTAGTTATGCTTATTAACAAATCCAGTTCTCGGTAGAATCTGCAATCATCAGTGAGACAGACATTCTTTACACGAATGGTATTACCATTAAACGCTGTAGTCAGTTGATCACAAAATTCAACTCGCCAATCGAAATCCTATTCGATCAATTCTTGCACTATTTTCATTTTGCTGAATCAGATTCATAAAAAAATGAAATGTCAGTCGAATCCACAATTTTCCGTAATGAAGTATTAGGATTTATGCCAAAATGACCCAAAACTTCAACTTGAGTGGCTTTATCCAGACCTCTCCGTTTTTTATTTGCAATAGATCCAGTTTGAGTGAATTTCGTATCAAGGTCCAAAATATACCTATGCGAAATTATCTTTCATACTATCAAATTTGAATTTGAATCAATATAAAAACTAAAAACATCGAGGAGCTTTTAGAGATGTTGGTTCAAGTTGGAGACTATTTTTTCGAATGCAAATCTGGCACAATTTGTTATTCCTTTAATTATTGGTCTCCTTCGTGTTATGGAGATTAGAAATGGGCTAGTATCATGAATTTTTTTTATGATTGCATATGATAGAGTATGGCATAAGAACCTTCTCAAATTTTTCCGCGATTTTTTTGAGCACGGGAAAATCGAGAAAATGAGGAAAATATTTGAATTTCGCTAGGGCCGTGACGTCACGGCCCTATAGGGGAACAGCCAATCGGAAGACGGATACGTGTGCTGTGTTGTCGATCTACCTGATCTGAGCGAACATACGGCTGACGTTTATCGCCTTGTGTTCCGTGATCCAGCGGCCATGATCTGGGTAGTAGAGTCGGCCATGATCTAGGTAGGAGTGTCGGCCATGATCTAGGTTAAGGCTCGTGTGCTCGTGATCCATTATTGACAGCTGACATGTCATCCTATCTATGTTGTGCATCTGCGTTATGTGTCGTAGACTGTATTATTTGTCGGGTGTATTGTTTTTTCGCTTTTTGTTTATAATCGGTTCGTGTTTCACAGGTTTCACTAATGATGAAATGTAACAACTTCTTAAAAACATTCACTGCACAATAACTAAAGACAAAAGTGGACGCGTCGATGACAGGCAATTCATAAAATTATAGGGTTAGGTTTCATTTCATTTGACAACCTTCTTTCACGTGGCACAGCCAAAAGGTGAAACGGATGAAACCCATAGGGCACCCCCTTACGAAACTGACGCCAGACAGAGCATAAAACAGTAGTTTGTTCCGTGAAAATTGGGTCAGTACCGCGATTTGGTAATTTATCGTGGCAACAATGCACTGCTAACGTATGGCGCCTTTCGCTGTCATTGGCTAAATTTAAATTCTTTCTTTTAAACTTTAAAACGAAATTACTAGTGAACAAAATGATGCAGGGGGTAACGAAATGCATCAATACACCTATTTTTGTATACACTAAGGGGTTACAATGATTTAATCATTGTTTTCAGACCCATGATACTAGTCCATTCTCAAACTTGGATCCTGTGCAAATTTTGAAGTATCTTAAACTTGTATGTATGGTAATTGTATTTTTTTAGAATTAGTTCTGCATCAGCTGATTTTTGTACCCCTACAGCTTCTTCTTTATGCTTACAAGATGATGAATGCGTTGCTTCTAAGTAACCTAATACGTTTGTGTCCCTTTGGTCCCTATTTTTCTTGAAATAAGTTTTAGGACGTGGTTGAATAAAGGACCCGTACCTAACTATATTCATTTTTAGACGAGCAAATATATCTACAAACGGTTGCTGCCTCTCTGGGTATCTAAGCTGCCATTATCATAGAAAATTGATAATAATTAAAATGAAAACACAGAAAGAATAAAGCTATATTTAATAAAAATATAATTAAAAACTGACAGTCTCGCAAGTTTTTTACAGATTTGCTTATTTGTTTTTAATAGATGAGTCATAACCCACTATCTACTCAATATTATAACACAATATTCATCATTTTAATGAGACATTATTATTTAAAAAAATGTATTTTGATTATGTTTTTTCGAATTTGAGTAGGAAGTCTCTTGTAAAGTAATAACTTCTCAGATGCTTATTATTTATAGTTGGTTAACCATGGCCTACTGCTACAAATAAAGTAAAAATTGAAAAAATCAAATTTTGAGCATTATTTTCAAAATAACTTAATACTAGTATATATTTTTCAAAAGCATGAATTATTTCCGATTGACTTCAAAAATAATATACAGGGTGTCCCATTTAAAAAAATATATGTTTGCTTTATAACTGAGAAATGGTTAGAGTAAGAAAAAATCAAACTACACCACTGGATTCTACAGAAAAAATTCTATAAGACCCTTTTATAAATTTTTCAATAAAATAAAAGACAACCGAGATACGAGGGTGATCCCAAAATCGATGTTTCGATTTCACCCTGTATCTCAAAAACCAAGAGGGCCATGATAATTTTGTTGACGGCATCTTTAGTTTCACAAAAAGTAGCACTCTGTCGCGAAAACCGCAACTCTCTGTCTTCTAAAATAACCAAGATACCCCGTAAAAGTGCCCAAAATGGGACACCCTGTACGTCACGAAATAATGCAAACAAACATTTGTCAATGTGAATGAGAAGCGGAGGTTGTGTTTGTAGACAGAGAAAAATAGGTTAGACGACAAAGTGGTTTTGTTATTATCAGAAAGTAGAGTAACATTCTTAGGATGGCTTCATGATATACCTATTACGTCATGCTAACATTTATTACATTACAACTTCGGTGTGAAATTTTATGTTTGAACTTTGGAGAGGATTTTAAGACACTTCGAGGATTTACAGAATAAACATAAGTACCCCATATTTGTTATTATCGAGACTGCCTGGGAAGTATTTGCATTGGGACAAGCCATCTTTCTTCTTTTACCCATTGAATGTGCCTGGGCTATGGATGCACATTCTGTGGCTGCCTCTCTCCTACGCTTTGCAATGTACGTGCACATGCAGCGGCGGCCATCGTGAATTATTGCCCTCGTTATCCGTTGGCAAAAGAAAACATCAGCGACCAAAAGAGAGAAGGGGTCCGTTACCTATCTATTCCTACTCGGAGGTCGCGGTCAGGATTTATTTCCAGAATTCGACAGACGTTCGCTTAGGATAGTGATGAAACCGACGCTCCATGAAAAGTTCCACAAAATCGCTGAAGATATGAATCGCATGTTAAAAGCTTTTTTTATAACTGAGCAGACTGCGTAGTCGGAGCCTAATTATTACAAGAGTACAGCGACTGCTGTGAAAAGGTTATGTTATGGGAAATTTTTCAACTCGGGACTTGAATAGTCCAATACCCGCAGGCTCAATAAATACATCTCCTGGCAGTCCATCCCAAGCCTTGGACACCATGGGAATAAATTTACGGTTGTACCGCTCTGTTCTTGATGTATGAAGAATGGCCGCCTTAGGATGAGATGCAGCACTCGCGCGTGTGCATCTGATAGGGTCGGTGAGCGGCAGAATTATATAGGATAGCTCAGAGGAGAAGACTTCGTTTGAATATCAGTAGAAGAGTGAAAGGGCACCAACCACACGCCGGTGAGAAAGCGGCTGGTGTTGGCGCGTTAAGGCCGTGTCATCAATTAGTTGAATTGCCCTTCTCTGGACGGACAGGGTAGTAGAGGCAGCAGCTTTATATAGCATAAGAAGGTTAGATGGTGAGAAGTACTTTCTGGCTCTGAATAGGTCTCAAGCAGCATGTTCGTGTCAGATCCGGTTTTCTGTGATGTTGATTCCTAAGAGCTTGAATGAGTGACTTCTTGGCAGAGCCTGATTGTTTATTAGAACTCATTGTTTGATAGCGTACAATATTGAGTCTTGGAAGCATTAAATTTTACCATATTCTTGAACCTCCAAGCGGTAATGGTCGCCAGAGCCTTAAAGCGAAGCAGCCGCTGCTAGCCTTCTGCGTTCCAGCAGGACCACAGAAATCGACACATGATGCTTGCATGCAAAGTACTGTCTTCCGCAAAACTGTGAATTGGGTTTGTAGTTCTAGATCATTGATGTGAAGCAGAAACAATGTCGGAGCCAATACTGATCCCTACTAAACACCAGCGTAGATGCTATGGAAGGAATAGGAGAAGCCGTCTACCACGATAGAGATTTTTTCACCTGAAAGGCCGTAGAATGGAAGCTTGTTTAGGAGAGCTGCATGCCACAGTTGATCGAACGCCTTTGAAATATCGAGTGCTCCAGAAGGATCTGCTACGATCACATCATTGAAAATATGAGATGATGTCATATCGGCTCTTAATAATTCAAGAAGAATTCAAGAAGAATGCCATATTAAGGCCCATTCATACAGAGGGCAATCTAGAACGCGGCGTTCCGGCGTTCTCTAACAATGCAACGGAACGCCGTAACGCGGCGTTCTAGAATGCCATCTGTTTCACCGGGCCTCAACCCGTCAAACAGACCTGTTTGGCACAAACAGCGGAATGCTGTAACCCGGCGTTAGAGAACGCCAGAACGCCGCGTTGTAGAACGCCCTCTGTTTGACCTCTGTTTAATAAAGATTGTGACTGCGCTGGTATAGTTGCACTGGAAATTTACCAATAATTTATTTCATGTATACGTGAACTTAAAAACAGCAATTCTTAGGTGGTTGTACAATTGAATCGGTGAGTCCAAGAACAGTACAAGTCCAGAAAACGGCGTTTTGACTTGAGATGGCCAAAACGTTTAGAATACGAAGATACATCGGTTGCGCCTAAAAAGATGACAAAGTATAAGAATAACCCCTATTATACGCACCATCTGTTTACGGCGTTGCGATAAAAAACATTACAAGCCCCAGGACATGTACTGATTTTAACGTTATTGCTCAACTCATTGTTAGCTGTCAGCGCCACGGTTTGCGATATCGTTAATAATAATAAAACAATTTTTACATACTTAGCACCCTCCATAGACGTTGTCATAACCTTATCCGACGCTAAAACTAAAAAAAAAATACAAAAACCTGTAAAAAGCAGACTGAGTCCAAGACCAGTACAAGGGCATTAACTTTTTTTTTATAGCTTGGAGGAGGGTGAGACTTTTGAATCTATAATGTTGGATTCTCAGTGGTCTAAAGCGTCGATGACACGGGGCTAGTTTACGAGCTGCAAGCCAGCGAGTTTGCTAGCAGCTTGTAAACTAGCCTTCGTGTCATCGGCTGAGCTAATGGAAAGTTCTTTGTGTCATCGACACTCGCTCCTCGCTAGCTTTTAAACTCGCTGACTAGCAGCTCGTAGACTAGCCCCGTGTCATCGACGCTTAAGGAATGACAACAATTTTTATATGATGGCAAACACAGTAACTTTACTCGATTTGGAGTTAATGTTTTTTTCATTTATCTCAAAACTATGTTTTTGGACTTGTACTGTTCTTGGACCCACCGATTCAATTTATAGTCGTATAAGTTTCTACGGAGCCGAAACACTGCTAGTGTAGTGCAGGTCCATAGAATTTACGTACAAACCGGTAAATCCCCGAGTTTGCTAGAGACCTACTCAGGTGTCGAGTGATGGAGTGCCAAGGTCAGTTGTGCTTGAAAAGTGAAATGCAGGAGGTTGGTTCAACAAGTTCTTTTAAACTTAATTGCTTTAAAAAAGATAATCACAACAAAAAAAACGTCTTTTCCAAGCGCTGGTTTCATGGAAATGGGCTCATAAAAAATCCTAGCTGTAGGGCTCCAAGCTCATACTTTATCCTCCTTCGAAGAAATCTAAGAAAATCCTTCGTCTTGAAGTATTCTCCCCTAAGAAGGGTCAATTGAGATGTCCAAAAAAATGTCCGAGAAAGGTGGCATCCGTGTTATTTTAGAACACCAGAAATTAATCCGGTTGCAATTCATGCTGACGATTTCATTATAAAAATTTTATACAAACATATTACGGCATAATGAACAATATTTGTTGTGTGATCTTATCAAAACGTTGAATCAAGAAGAAAGTGGAAGAACATCGAAATTCGACGTTAGAAATTTGTCAAGTAGAACTGTACCTACCAAATAAGTGGGGGAACGTAAAAAAAACTCCGATTATAAATATTTGGACCACTATCACTGAAAGTAGTGTGCATCAGTTCATTTATGTATGCTCGAATTTGCAGACGATGTTAAAAATGAATTTCCAAAACGGGCAAACCGTTACAAATTTCTTAGGGATCATAGGTGTTGTTTTATTTTATTAAAAGCCTTTAATCAACTTGCAATGTATGTATGTATATGCATGTTCAGATGAAATCTACCCAATTTTGAAGCAGATATCTTCAACCACCCCGTGTGGGGGCGTCTTAGAATATCTCCCATCGTATATCCTACGTGTCGTAAAAGGCGACTAAAAGGAACCGAACTACTGTCGGTATAAACAGTAACCTCTTCTCAACCAACAGCTTTGGGTGGCCGAGTTGAGAAGAGTCAGGACACCTTCTTGTCCTTGGGGTGAGAAATTGCCCCTAAAGGCGGATGAACCAGGAGATACCATCTGGTCAACGGCATGAGGATGCAGAAAGCAAGTGGGAAACTACTGCATTAAAGATCTTAAAAATATCCCAAGAGAAAATCGTAGAATAAGTAAATGCATTTTACGAGTTCACAACATGTCTGTTAAGTGTTAAGACATTGTGACTATGATCATCTTCAACCAATTGAGCTGAAATTTTGTATACACGTTTAGTTTGGATGACAAGACACGATAAGCTGCGTGACGTCATCCTAAATCCAATATGGCAGACCATCCGGGATGGCGGAATAGTTAATTTTACGGCATTTCTAATTTTTTTTAATGTGGGTATCAAATGAAAGGGCTTGTTGAGACTAACTCGTAAAATAATGTGACGTCATACTGAATCAAATATGACGGGCCATCCAAGATGACGGAATAGTTATTTTTTGGGCATATCTGCAATGAGGGTATCAAATAACGAAAGGGCCTGCCGAGAATCATAGTTAGAAAAAAAATTATGACGCCGCTTTTAATCCAATATGGCAGATTTTTGAAGTCGACCACGCCGTTGTTTACTCACGCTCGAAGCTCTTTGCTGCTGGTCAAGCATACGTGGCCTTAGTTACGGTAAAATCATTAGGTGGTCTCCTCATTGAAGGGCTAGACTGTTCGAAATTAACCGGCAAACGACCTTGCGGCAATGATGCGTTGAATGAGATGAACAGGCTCAGAAACCTAGCCAGCGATAACTAAAAAATTAAAAAGAAATTAAAGCAAAAACCTTTTTTTAAAAAGCTTTTACTTAAATGCTCTAAAAAGAAAAAAAGAAAATTTTCTTTTTTTTTGTTGATTGGGCAGCGTCGACTGCTAAGGTCATTGGCTGCTTAACTTATCCTACATACAGAAAAAGCTGTAACTATCAACTTATTATACACAATTTACGTGAACATAAAGGCTTGTCGCGAGGTTTGCGCAAGTACCTAAAATAAGTATTTAATTACAATGAAATTTGAAAAAATTAAACTTAGAGGATTAAGTCACTCAATTAAATAGATACCAGTTTATTTACATAAGTAAATCGTGAGACAAGCTTTTATAAATTGTGTATAATGAGGCTATACATTCATAGTCAACATTTTAAAAGAAAATTTCATTTTCCTCTTTTTATAGCATTTAAATGAAAATTTAAAAAAACACTTTTTTGCTTTAATTTATTCTTTTGAATTAAGTATTTCAAAGTCAGCACCGCAATACCAACGCTAAGGGAATTGGCTATATATGCAATGAGTTCAAATACGAACAGATCGGTCTATATAGTTTTATCGTCGATGATGTCCCCCATGCGCGGCATACTCGATACTAAACTATAAATTAAGCAACTGCATGAGAATCTTTTGAACATACCACCATATATGGTAGTCATCAGGACTTCCGGTGCCCTAGGTACAAATAATTGCGGCTTTTGCAAACGTACCCCGGGGGACAGTAGCTGCTTGCTTTTCTGCACGCTACATTGACTATACGTAACAAAGTGTAATTATAATGTTTAATAACCCCTTATGGAAAACCAGTAGACACTATTAAGCGATTCTTTTCGATTTAAGATATAAACGCAGGTATTTATTTGTCGAGGTGAACGGTTTGCATTCGTATTCGCAACGGAAAAAGTCGATTCTAAGTGGGCTGAATTAGTCGACCGGTAATTATTATTATTTCCCATTTAAAATGGCGTCTATTAGTTCTAATATATGCGACATTGTTAGAAATTCTTGCAATTTTTATGCGTGACTCAAACATACGGTGCACATATAGTACAGGGTACAGGGAGATCCAATCACTTGTTTTGAGAAAAGGGGCATTTTGCGCTCAAGAGATGTGGCTGTGACATACATGTTACTAACTTTAAGTGATCGTTTTACGAGTAATAATTTGGTCTGGAAGCGGATAAAGGAACTTCATTGTTTAATTACTATGCCTGAACTAATAAACACTACAGAGTTTAACTACTCTCCAACAATTTTTTCAAACACGACACATGTTTCGTGTTTCGCTATGTTAACATCTTCAGGGGAAGATTTAGAATTCAGTCCTCAGAGTAATAATCCGTACTAGCAAAAACTACATATCACTGTCGCTCACTAACCAAAATTGTTAGCAAAACACGCGTCCAGTTTGAAAAAGTTAGTTTGGCGAGTGGTTACGTTGTGTAGTGTTTGTTAGGGTTTGTGTCTTTCTTCTTCCCTCTTTTGGTGCCATACGCTTTGCAGCGTGTAGGCGGACATCTGCTCTCATGGTCGTCGATGTATAAAGTGCCGTCCTCTGCTCTCCTCACTATTGTTGTGCTGTCGTTGACGTGACACCAGTTTCTGGTATCTCGAAGCCATGAGTGTTGCTTGCGATCTGGACATCTCCTTCCTTTTTTCAATATTACCCATTACAATTTCTTCCAGTAGCCTATATTTGGGGCCTCTAAGCAGTGACCTAAGTAAGCTACTTTGATGGAACATGGTCTGTCCATGGGATTCTCAAAAGCCGACGTAAGGTCCACATTTCAAACGCGTAGATTCTACTCATTGACTTGATTTTGAGGGACCAAGTTTCAGTGCCGTACGTTAGTATTGGTCATATAGATAATATAGAATTTTACTACTCGGAATCACAGGCTTAGGTTGGCCGCACACAGCAAGAGCAAAACAGTTTTAGTCAAAAACGTTTTTGACTGAAAGCGTTTCATGTCGGTGATTCAATGTAAACTACATGGGCTAACGCACACTGATTAGGTTTAGTCTTGTTTAGTCACAGTCAGGCTGTTTGACGTCGACTGATGTATCCTCGTTTTATGTTAAAATATTTTAGTACCGTTGATGTTCTGCTGCAGTAAAGTGGAAGATCATGGAAGTGGACGCTGAAAAACTAATTGTGTTTATAGAAAACAGACAGGCATTATATAATTACCTGCTGAAAAATCACCATAATCGGGATTTATTAGACAAATTGTGGGAGGAAATTAATAAAAATAAATAATCAGAAAAAGAAGAAGACATCCGAGTGAATTTTTTAAATTTTTTCTCGTCTGGTCTTAATAATTCTTGTAAAACTGACTCGAGAGTTCTTCTAACCGTCCTCTTCTTATTTATAGGATAAACCCACAGTTGCCTATTGGGCGATTTGTTCTCCTGCAATAATAGCCACTGCCAAAAAACTATTGCAATCTCGACAAATTCATCATCCGCCGAAATCTTGAATAAAACTATTTACTACATTTTGCTTTTGTGACGAACAAGTTCATACGAAAGACAAAATCTTTTTTGTTTAAGACGAAATCGTTTTTGACTAAGACTGTTTTGCCCTTTCTGTGTGCGGCCAGCCTTAGTGGTATTTCTCGGCGTAGAAGAAACCCGTTAAATTTTATAAAAGTACTCCCGGCCAATTTATTCCTTATTGAGTTTTAGCCTGTATTGCTCGTATGGCTGTAGTGTTGTTGTAAGCATAGTTATTTTTCTTATGAATATTTTTCGTAATCCTCAAGTTAACTTATTGATATCTAGGTACAATTCCCGAAGGCGTCGAAACGATCAATATTTAATCTATTATTTTCTCTACAACTGTCTACCAGCAAGTTACAAGAGATTAATAACTTAGCTCCAAAAGTAAAATACTAGCAGTTAGATTCAGTCAAGGACATTAAAACTTAACGTCCTTGGATTCAGTACATTGAGTGGCAAATTTATTTTGGTGTTAATTGTATTGCTGTTTACCCAGTTTGTTTAATTTTATTGTTTGTATTTTACTTCAATACCATGATGGTACTCTGTGTAGCCTCACTGCGGTTAAGTGCTACAGCAGTCATGGCTAAACTTCGACCTACTGTGATCTTTTTGATTCAATAAAAGATATTCTATTTATTATATAAAATATTTTGAATGTTGCAATCGTGACAGGGATCTAGCAAACTAGAAAGATCGTAGCGAATAGATGGCGAAATTTTGTAAACCTTTGTCGCTTGTGATTAGCTCGAAATTATTAGTGAACGAGCTATTACTAATGGTAATTTCCCGTTTAATATAGGTTGCTTGGATAAGTGCAGTTTCTTTTTGAATAGTTCAGTTGACCGTCATAATTATCGTCACTGGACTGACACCAATTCAAGAATTCCTCACAAGCTACACATAAAACACCTCCAAGATTGGAGTGTATGGGCTGATATTTTTGCGAATTTGCTTGTAGGTAATGTTTTCTCTGGAAATTTAACAGCTTATATGTATTTAGATCTACGCCAGCGACCCAGCTCTAACTGATGTCATAGAAAACGAACCTATATCGTCTGAAGAGGAATTGACATTTGAACAACAAGGAGCTCCCCCGCAATCCTCACACAATATGTGACGTCATCTGAACCATACATTTCCAAGTCACATGATAGGAAGAAGAGTTGCAATTGAGTGGCCTCCTCGATCACCCGATAGATTTTTTGTTGTGCCACATAAAATCTAAACTCTACAGCATTCCACCTTTGGAAGATCTGCATGAACGAATAATTAAAGTATATCGTGGAGTAATACCAAAATTTTCGAAAATGGTTTGAAAACAGCATGTATTACAGTACAGAAGTTGGCGGACAGTATTTACAGCATTTACGTGAGTATCGCAGTAAGTTTTAAGAATTAATTTAAACGATTTTTGCATTTTTGCAGAAACATCTTTCTGACAGTGAAAAACTCCATATTTTCTAAAGAACTGGAGCTATTTTTAAACATCTCCAATCTCATTTGATTTAAAGCACGTTCAAGGTTTTGCAATCAGTTTTGTTACTATTAGATCAAAAGCTGTCCGTTGAACAACAATGCCGCTGTTATCTAATAAACGATTACCCGTTCCTATATATAGCCTTTTTTGATCCTTTTCGCAGAGGTGAATCTAAATATCTTAGCTTCACGATATTCCAAAACAAACGACGACGCTAATTTTTCATTTGCTACCTCAGTAGCCGAGAACGCTTTTGGAATTTCCGAGGTGAAAGCTTGGTGTAGGTGTTAACCATGTGAGCTTTAACATCACTCACAGCTCAAAAAATAACGGAACCGCATCCCACCGTCCGATTCTACCAGTTTTCACAAAATATTTTGTAGATCTTCATGAACAACACAAAACAATGCATGCATGTTTTTTATAGGCAGGTAAATTTTATTTACGGTTGAATATAAAGTGGCACCTTAACAGAAACGTGTGGGAGACAATGCGTTATAAAAATCTTTACGTTTCTTGCCTTACAGTACAGACATTACATCCATAAATTTCGTTAGGAATAAAGATATTTTATTTGCTGAATCGCCGTACAAGGACCATAACAGTAAAAGAAAAGCGGGAGAGTACTTTAAACAGAATTTATTGCACGAATACGCTTCATTTTTGAGCATAGAGGAATACGAAACTATTTGTACAAGGTTCTGCACTAGAATGAGAACAGTGACACCAAGATACGTCCTTATAGTTAAATATCAAGTCACAGAAGTTTTAATTTTGAATATTTGTCAATGTTTGTTCTTTGAGGTGGCCGAGCCGCCAGTAAGGAGTATCGTCCAGTATGTGCAGTTTTTTTTCTCTCCCTCTCTCTCAGGAGATACATCACGGTATCCCAAGCATAAATATATAGTTTGTGCCTATCGTATTTACGAAATTCAGGGGCCCAAGAGGCGGATCACTATCTGCTCTGACAGCTAGACAGCATTGAAAGCTTAAGTGCTTGTAGGTTTACATCAAGGCTCGTTCTGCAATGGAGAAAGGTCTTGGATAACATTTCGGCAAGACATCAGGTGTCACTTATTTGGGTGTCGAGTCATGCTGGAGTTCGCGGTAATGAGACGCGCTCGCAAGGCGACGGTCGAGGATTAATTTCCTGGGTCCTGAGCCGGCTGTGGAGCTCGGCTGTCCCAGGGAAAAACACAATATATGAAAAAATATATTCCGAGAAATTGGGTGTGAAAGTTCCTTCCTTATAATGATCACAATTAGGTTTATACTTATAGTAACTTAAGCGAAATAAAAGGTTAATGCCTTGCTTTAGTTACATTAGGGCACTAATATGAATGGGCTTGAAAGAGTGCTGAGAAAAAAACGAGTTTTTAGGAAGAAATGCATATACTGTGTTTTGATCTTAATAATGTTTTAAATAATATAATCAAGACTAGTAAGTACATACTGTGCTTTTACTATATCACGTGTATGCATTCATGGAAAGTTAATAACAGCATTAACACATGCTTATTTTTCTAGTGACCGCGACTATAGATTATGGTTGTTTTTCATGGGTTTCGGTCAACGATTGAAACTATAACTTTCCATAAACCGAAACGTAGTGAAGGAAAGTTACAGTTTCAATCGTTGACCGAAACCCATGATAAACAACCATAAGCATTAGCACAGTAAAATACCAAAATGTTTATTCTAAATGAACATTTATTGCACAGGTAATCTCACAGGCAATTACAAAACATACAATCACCTTTATAATAATTTTAATAATCGTGCAGAAAATAAAAACTGGTGACGAGCGTACCAGTGTGTTAAAGAAAGTTTTTGATAAAATACATATTATAAAACAATAAACTCTAAATTAAAAATTAACAAAAATTAAATTCTGTCGCTGGCTAGCCTGATTTCTATTCTACATGATTATTCAGATCAGGGGATTGCTCACTTTCGAAAAGATTTAGCCAATACGTACGATGATTAATGTTATTCTTTGTAGGTATACTAGATCCCTCTGATCATAGTAGATTTTTTCTTTGCATTTATACCGTGGTAGGCACCTTTAATCTATTTTGTCCAAGTTAGCCTCTTAAAAACGAAAAATAAGAATGGCACAACACTACCGCTTAAGCCGCCAAAACAAACTATACATATACTGTGCCGAGCTGGCAGCAGGTACAATTTAGAAGGAAAATAGAAGTGTGATTGAAAAATCAACATCTTATGAGATGGAGGACAATCTCTGGACATCTTCGTCAAGCTAGAAAACTTATTTTAGGTTCTCTGGCCAAGGTGGGGCGGTTCTGTCCTGGGCCTGCTATACAGCCATAACACCTCGAGACGTCAAGTCATGGGGGTAGCAAGCGACCCGACGTGTGCACGAGGAGGAAGGGTCCTTGACACACATTCTATGTCACTGTGAAGCCCTTGAGTATAACAGACAAACTATACTAGGTTCAAGCGTTCTAGAACCTGACGACATAAGATGGGCAGGACCTAAGGCCATCCTCACCTTTGGAATGAGGTCTGGATTTGGGAACTAGAATAAGGAGAGGTGCATAAGGGCCTGCTTGTAGGCCTATCACTGGTGGTTCTGGTCACCAGAAAGTCTCTCTCTCCTTCCTTCATTCATTCATTTGCAGTTTTTCGTTCATGGGCCATAAGTTACACTACATAATCATTGTTGAGATCCTCTATCGGCCAAAACCTCTGCGACTCAGCTAGATTTATTTAATATAGTTCCCCAACAAATGCTGTTCAGTCCTAACGAGGAGTTTCTCTGGCCGTCTGTTCCTTTATTTGTGTTATCCAATACTATATGAAACCTATATCGTGCCAAACCTTCATAGTAGTACAGTAGGTGTGATAAGAGTATTCTCATGTTCATTGCTGAAAGTGGATGTGGCATGCAACAATAATCTGTTAGTGGATCTATTCTATCTGATTCACACAGTTTCTATTGTACCTCGGTTTCTCATCGAACCTGGATTCCTTCGGCTAGAAGAACTGTTCCTCTTGTTGCATCCTTGGGTGGCTCTTCCATCATGCTAAAGATATATTGCTAATTCACTGACTATTGTATAACTTGATGACAAAACTGAACGATCTAGTGGCTTTTCAAGTTTCTTTATGAGAGTCCTCTCGATGTTTTGTTTTCCTTGTGCCCTTTACGTTCAGGTACCCAGGTTTTGTTAAATTTCACCAGAACTCTTGACAGGCCATCACATACATACGGCGTTAGTAAAAAGTACTGGAATTCTTAAATATCTGCAAAACTGCACCCTTTTACGTTACACGTCATAAAGAAGGCATCACTTTTAAAATTTGTCGTTAGAATTTTTGAATTCTACATGTCCAAAAACCCCCATGTACTGAATTTTATTGTTCCAGCTTTGACAGTTTTGGAGATATTTAAGCGTGCCGGTACTTTTTGGTGGAAAAGTCGTGTTGCGGTATGTCAGTAATTATTAGAAACAAAATTTTGAAATTATGAGTCCTTGCTAAATGGCAACATTGCTATGAGCAGTTTTAAATTCTGCATGTTCAAAAACTCCTAAGTATTGATATTTATCGTTCCAGTTTTGGCAGTTTTGGAGATATTTAAGAGTTCCTGTACTTTTTAATCCGGTACGGTGATTTAATTTTCATACTAATGTGCGGGAAGTAGAGTCAACCCCGTGGACACCATTCATTGTGATAATATTCATTTGTGCGACAAATCACATAAAAATATTTCATATTAATGTTAATATCACCATAAAAATTACCATAAAACCGATATAATGAAAGACATGATACAAGGATACTTTCTAAATCATTTTCAACAAAAAGAGGTGACGTCCCACACGTGGCGCTAGCCGTAGAGATCACATTACAGACAAAAAACGTTTAAAAATGCATGATATTTCAATTTGGCATTTGTTAAATTGTTGCCTAATGCCACACATAAGTGTAATTTGAATCCTCTCCGGTGAATATGTGTGTGGGAGGCCTAGAGCGGTGGAAGAAATGTTTACTTGGAATTAAACGCGGCTGTTTCTTACCGGTTTCTCAAACACTTGAATGGCACTGCTGTTAGTGAAAATTTGATTGCATTGCCATTTTATAATAGTGCAAAGCAAATGATAAATGGATCGCGCACCATTTGGTAAGACATTGTGGAGATGCAATACGAAATACGTTGGCAATTCAATATTATCAGGTGACAAGTAAATTTATATAATATATTGTATAATTCTTTAAGTGAAATAGGTACTTGGGAATTTTTGGGATTACCTGACCAGAAGAATGAATAAAGATTAGGCAATCATGGTTATGGAAAACTGGGCAACAGCAAATAGGAAGGTGTTCAGCATGCCTGATTCTCACTATATTGTCCAAACGAGTCATAATACAAGAAGCTTTTTTTTAATTTAGCCTAATCCTAAAAATTAATTAATTATAATTGTCAAAATATTATGTTGAAAAAGCTGTCACACTGGGAAGGTAAAAACCCGTACCGTGGCCAGATTTTGAGAGACCTTATACTTTCGATTTTTTAGTTTCCCTTATTCGTATGGGTTCACTAAGACCGATAAAAATTCTTTCCATCATATCGTTGAAGTCACTTAGTTAACGACAATTTAGATTATTTTTTTCTGGAAGGCCTCCTCACCCTACCCCCATACCAATTTTCATTAGGCACCTAAACCACTAGTAAATTAAAAGCAAAAAACCTTTTTAAAAAAAGCTTACATTTAAATGCTCTAAAAAGAAGAAAACTAGTTAACGGCAATTTAGATTATTTTTTCTAGTTTCAGAAAGGATACAGCAAAAAATCTGGTCCCCACCCTCCCCCCATACCAATTTTATTACAGAATTCGTCATTAGGAACCTAAACTACTAATAATTTAAAAGCAAAAACCTTCTTAAAAAGGTTCATTTAAATGCTCTAAAAACAAGAAAACTAAAAATTTCCATTAAATTTTAACTATTTCCTTAGGTAGAAGAGGGCTAGGTCTTGTTAGCATCTGACAGTATAATATTATTTAGATCTAAGTTTTCAGTTTTTCGAGGACAATCTACTTGATTTGTACTATGATTTTGATAATAGTTATAGCACGAACTCGGAAATGTGATCGTATACTTGTTGGATAGTGGGATAAATTCGCAGGGCTTTTCCAAATTTGCCAGTTGGTTCTTTGTTTAGTCGATACGTTAAAATAGCAAAATGCTCTGATTACAGTTTACCAAATCTTAATGCATTCAGGAGGTCTTTGAAAGTTGTGCTATCTTCGAACCCTTTCATTCAATACCTAGCTATACTATAGCAAAGCATAAAAAACTTCCAAAGTCCGCCATATTGGATTTAGAATGACGTCACATTATTTTTCGAGCTACTCTCAACAAGCCCTTTCATCCCAAATTGTAGAAATGCCTTTGAAATAACTATTTCGCCATATTGGATGGCCCGCCATATGGGATTTAAAATGACGTCACTCGGACATCCAATAAAAAATTTTACGTTCAAATTACGAAATCATCAAAAAAATTGTAGAAGAGAATGTCCTGCTGCTGCTGCTGAGAATAAATCCATAGAAGGTCAAGGAGAAGAAGGAGAAACAAGTCATTGAAAAGCGAACAAATACAACAGTCCAAAAAGAGACAGCAGTGAAATTAGGTTAGACAAAATTTTAGTGTATATGTCGGTGCCAATACCTCACACAAGGCATAGCCTTCCGAGGTGGCAATATTTGTATTCTTCAGTACAAATAAAGACAAAGACAAAGACAATCTCAACAACTCTGTTTTGTAGAAATGCATTAAAAATAACTATTCCTCCATCTTAGATGGTCCGCCACATCGGATTTAGAATGAAGTCACGCAGTTTCTCGTGTATTCTCATCCAAAGTAAACGTGTGTACAAAATTTCCATTCAATCGGTTAAAGATATCTACTTCAAAATTGGGTAGTAAGATTCCACCGGAACAAACATACATTGCAAATCAAATAAAAGCTTTTAAAAATGAAGTTTATTACACCACTATAACTCTATCGACCCTGAAAAAACTTATTTCCTTCCTGCAGCATCCTTAACAACAGCAATGGGGATCATATCGGGATCAGTAGCCTGGTTAGTGTCTGTCACCTCCCGGACTGTTTTGGTCTTGAACGTATCATTCTCCTAGCTTGAGGTATCCTCGGTATCCGTGGTACCTGGACACTGGGACAGATATTAATTTATTGTGAATTTTGGTACAAACATCTTGGCAAATAACTCAGTTTTCTCCTTTTGAAAAGCTACTCGTACTAGCTACTCCTATTTGATTGGTTAGTATCTGGAAGGATGAGCTGTCATTCAAATGAGATATAGCAATCTGTTTGATTTCGGCATCATCTTGACGTTTTGCATGGCATGTTTCATTGCGTATTATTAGTAAGTAATCATAAGTGTCATAGGACTTCTCAAACCAGCAAAGGTGAGGGTGGTCCGAATGAGATGAGTGTAATGTTTGTAAGTATGTATCGTAAAACATACATTCATTGTTTTAAGTTTGTGACAGTTCTTCCGCCTAGTGGCCGAAAAAAGTCGACCAAACCACTAAACAAAAAAAAATTGATGTCGCTGAAACCGTTCGCAAGGAATGCCTTTCATTTCAATGGCACTGCCGGATTGTTTTTGAATGTGAAACGGTGAAATGTTTAGCTGTATAAATCCATTTGCAGGTGGTCAGTGCACAGCAACCATGTCATCCCGTATAGAACAAACTGCTGTTGATCAAGCTATGAGATTAAATCATAATTTGTAATTGATTCAGTAATGCGTAACCATTGATATATAGAATAACTTCATTATCACGATTCACTGTCTAATTTAATATTCAAAGCATCGCGTCGTCTTTTTATGGTCTTCTGTTTTATTTATATTTTTAATTATTCCAATCAAGATATGGCCACCACAGCTCCATATGTAATTACCATCTTCAAATGAACAATACTCCATTGTTAACAAACGCGCGAAATCCTTTACAAACTTTTTTTATCCTAATGCAATTAATTCCGAACAATATAGAAAAAATACAAAATAAAAAAAACCATTCTGAAACCCTACACTTGTGGGAGATCTTGATCTTAAAAAAACGGAAGTTTAATTAAAACTCTATTTATAACGCCAAAACGAGCCAAGAAAGTGAGATATTCATTTAAAATTCCGTAACAGAAAAAAGGCTGGTTTAACTCAGGAGTATCTGGAATAACAGAAATTCTTTAGCAGTGGTCCTAAGTAGCTTTAGTTGTAATGGTGGAAAAATATCTCATTGTTAGATAAAACTGGTATAAATCAAAGTTAAGTAGCTTGTCTATGTCAAATAAATCTGTTGTTATATGTATGAGAGTCCTACATTTTATAAATACATATACGCAATTCTGATTGAAACAAATTGAATCAAGTTGATCGACTCAGTACTTGACACACATTCGATTTTTTTTGTAGTTCACGACAATCTTGTATCATGAAAAACATTACTATCTGGCGTAGTTGCAATAAGAATATTACGAAAAATCTTTTGCCACTAAAGCTGCAGTGTAGTAATGTCCAAATAGTACATTAAACTCTGAAGATTAAATATGTAGTAGTTTGTACTCGTATATTGCAGAGCTGCCAAATATAAGTAATAGGATGTCCCAAAAATCCACAGCTATTGAAAATGATTACACTATATTCCTTGCAAAGCAAATTTGAGCATGTTCAGGAAGTGACAGGACAAAAAAATGAAAAATGGTCAGCCACATCAAACGCCTAAAAATTAAATTACTTTATAGGGTTAAGGGTTGAAAGGAGGAACACATTTATTGTGAACTCTGCCCTTTGCAGTATGTATGGCCATTTCACCTATATTCTCAATAAATACGATTATTATTATTCTGCTTCTCTAAACTGTTCTCGCACGGTTGCGGTAGCAACAAGTATTGACGGGCTGTGCCAAGTCAATACATGAACTATTATTGTTCTGAATTTAGGAAAGACTTCAAGATAACAGACTTCTCAAATATTTTATGTAACTTTTCGTCCAGGCCCAAGGTGTGAATGTGGTTGGTGTAAGGCCTGAGACCGGCATAGTAAGGGAGACAGTAATAACTTTATTTTGTTTCCAGAGTCATTTTATTTCTAAGGCAAGGTCTGTGTATTTAGACATCTTTTCAGCGTAGGTGTTTGATTAAATATCTATTAAGTAGGTAACTTTGTCTGCCTTTGGCTGAAAAACTATATCTGGTCTATTGGCTGTGATAGTTTTGTCTGTGTGTATTTCATGGTTTTAGCGTAGTTTATATTGATCGTTGTCGAGTACCGATGTCGGCGTATACTTATAATGGATTTGTGTTTTCAATTAGTTTGTTTGTTGTGGCTAGTGCTTGGTGTATGATTCTGGCTGCAGAGTTATGTCTATAGCCGTGTGCTCAGTTCCAGCGAGATTACCATTAGTATTATATTTTTTGTATCTTTTTTTTGTTTACAACCCAGTCACCACTAAAATAATTTTCAAAACGATACAATTGAAATGACGGTTTCTAGCACAAGGTTGTTAAATAAATGTCAAAGGCTTATGAAAATAGCTAATAATCATTTCTCAAATTTTTCATTTTTTTTGCTTGCTCCAATACTGCTGAAGAAATTTTGAAACAATTGGCTCTTTCGTCTCTATCACGATTGCAGTGTGGTGTTAAAAATTTCAGATTAAATTGGAATCAAGTTGGTAGTTTTCTTTTATTAGTTGATTAGTCTGGGTACTCCATAGGCAGAATTTTCTATGAGAAAATTATGAACCAACAAAGGAAATGTTTGGAAGTTGCTTTTAATTCGGGAAGTAGAAAGTTTAAAAATGTATTTTTCCAAAAATTGTACACTGCGTTTAAAGAGACCAGACAAACTTTTAAAAATGAAGAGTGTGAGGACCGTGAGGCTTCAAAAGTTCTGTAAAGTGTTCACATGCCCAAAACCCATGCCAAAATACTTTAACGTGACATCTATTAATTTTTTTCAGTTAAGCAATGTTGTCGAATGAGAGTCAGCAAAATAATTTTTGCAATCTGAAACAATTTTGGGACCTCAAAAATTTTTTTTCGTAGGTTCTAAAGATTCTTTCCATCCCTAATAAGTAATGTTTAACGGCATTGTGCAATGATCAGATAATTGAAAAACAAACCCCTTCTTATTTGGTCCTAATTTTGAGAAAATCGTTTCAGAAAACGTGCAAGATCTAAATTACTAATTACTCATATAAAATCTACCAAAACAGTCAAGCTAATAAAAGCCGTATGTAGAATTTTGCTTCGCTTACCTTCCGATATGATTACGTTGTAGTTTCTGATTTATCACATCCATCGATACGTGTTTACAGCAGAGATTTTTTGTCAGCAATCCGACCGGTGTTCGATACAACCGCTACTTATTGATTCTATTTTTCGTGTCCATGGAGTGAACCTAGATTTGTGCACGTTGATTCTGTGGAAAATTTCGTTAAATAGATTGTTCTGAGATTAATTTCCCAGTTCCACAAATTAATACGCCTAAGTATTGTATTGTCTGTATTAAATAACTGACTAGCACGTTGAAAGGATGTAGGCATTTTTAATTAAGATAGTTTTAATTAAAGCCGAAAAAAATGCAAAGTCATTTTCATTTGCTCAATCTCGTATGTGGATTTACTTTCCATATTCTTTTAGGGTTAATGGACACATTATACACTAAACGGTGATGAAAGTTACTTAGATATAATCTCGGCTGCATGTGTTGTTATGTAGTTGAATGAAAGTGAAAATATTAATTACTACAATATACTATGAAACCACGTCAAGTTGATTGACTCTGTACTTCCCACATACCGCATAACTTTATTATTCATTATACTATACCTGCAAGCGAAATCTATAAACTGAGAAAAAAGAGATGCGGTTCATGAAATGCCGCAGGACTAAAGACACAAGCAGTTTATAGAAAATACAGTAAGTTAATAATAACGGGTGAGCCCTCCATGTTGACGAATACAACCCTCCAGTTTACGCGGCATGCTCGCAATCTGGTTGTTAATAATAAACTCTAGAGGTAAGCCTCCCAAGCTGTCCTCAGTGAGGACTCCTCACAGTTCGTCCATCGTGGTCGGACGATGCTTAAATTGCGAATATAGCGACCCATCCTGTCCCATACTTCTTTATTAGCGATAAATCGGATGATCCTGGAGGCCAAGGGAGCACCTTACCCTCAGCTTCCTGTAAAAACCTCTTCGATGGCCTTGCAATAAGAGGAAACGCGTTATATTGCTGAAAGGTATCTTCTTAGAGGTCTCGGACATATGGAACGGCAATTGGCTCTAACTACTCATTCACATAACATATTGCACCGTCGTTGTGCCACGAATAACTAGTAAAGGTGGCTTGCTAATCATTGCATATAAATGCAATAGCATCTCAAACCATCAAACCAATAGAACGGTGTACATGACTCTCAACAGCAAACTGGAGATCACCGCATCGTTGTCTAACGCGTTGGCGTCAATAGTGTGCAAGTCGTTGGAGAAGACCGTCTGATGCCACTCAGCATGCCATTGTCGGTGTTCTTGGCATCAATCTATCCATTGTGACGATCTGCAGTCAGTGGTAGTACTGGATGCGGATGATATGATCTGAAGCCTATTTTACGTAATCTCTGGTACACCTTCCGGATTCGGACAGGCCTCCCTATAGCTGTGTACCAAGCGTCAGCAACAGCTCAAACGGATCGCATTCTGTCTTGAAGGGCCAGTAGTTCTAGATGACGATCACGTCGGTCTATAGTTTTCCTATGTGCTCCAGAACCTCCTACTAGCTGCCCTCCTTCGATACAGACGCACCATGTTGCTACCACTATAACCACGCTACGGCCCATGGTTAAAGCAATTGCTCTGAAAAAAACACCATGTTCTCGTTGGTCTACAATAAGACAATAAGAAATAAGTGGGTTAATTGCGTAAACAGGGGCTGTCGTCTTCTGGGGGATATCTCTACATAGTCAACTAGTCTCTCGCCATATTTGCAACAGATATCATAGTTTTTGAATCGACAAAAAGCCATGCTTTGTTTGTGGAGGTGCCATGTAGATAAAAAACGTCTGAATTAACAAGTATTAGATGTGTACTAGAGAGGTTATTACCAAGCTGTGCACACTTTTTTAATGAGAATGCTCTTTTATGGGGGGAGTATTGTGATCGCAAAAATTTTCGATTTTGAGACAATACGCTTTTTGGGCGTTTTATGATATCTACATAACGAAAATCTACGCCACTCATTTCCATCGGTCTGTCTGTCGGTCTGTTGGCGTCTTTCTATCCTCGTAATCTCAGTAACTGCTGCATGGATTCTGATGAAATTTCAGCAGCGACATGCTGTGGGGTCGTAATAGGTAATGCGGCTATAATTCGAAAAGCAGTATATGGATGGCGGAGTAATTAACAAACAAAAAATTTCAAATATTACTCAAACTTTGTTTTTAGACATTTTAGGGATTTCTGATCATTTTCTAAATTTTTTTTGGGTGGGGGTGGAATCGGGGTGGTTGGGGGGTGGGGGGATGTAAAACTGAAAAATTTGTTGTATTCATAATAGACTTTCTATTGACCTATTGGAAGAAACACCTAGCGGCATAATACACTTTTCTAGGTTCATCCGAACATTACCTTGCCTATTAGAGAAACCAAGGGACTTTTCTGGTGTATACATACGAGTATTGTTTTAGATCGCTCTATATTGTGTAATGTGGAAACTATTGGATTGGTTTCAATTAAACTTTGACACAGTATTATTACCGTAGCGAGGACAAAAAGCGCGTATGGTTTTTAGAAATCGTGTCAATGGTGGCGCAGCAATGATAAAAAACTGATACCTAATATCAAAACAGCTCAAAGTTCGTTTTTAGGCATTTTCTACTTTTTTGTGTTAGTCTCTCCATTTACCTGTGAAAGAAAGAGTTGCATGGGGATCTCAGGGATCTCAAGCTCTAGCTTAATTCTATGGGAAAATAATAAACTGATATAATGTGTAGCAACTATTGACTCAGTCAACTTGACCTCGTTTTTAAAGGAACGCAAGAAAATGGATGATGACGAACTATTTATTATTAAACGCCACACTTGTGGCGAGAACCCGAATTAGGATCCCGTATTCAAAAATTGAATAAGGAAACTGCAGGTGTGCGGTAAGCCTTATTCTTAAAAACAGCACCATGCCTTTAACCCCGCTTATGTGTGGAAAGTAAGAATGAAACAGGCCTTTGAGCGACCGTTTTCGAACCACAGAAAATCCAACAGTACGGCCATAAGTCCCGGCAGCGTTGTCAGGTCACGTCAAATCCCCGTTTGATATTCGCTGCGCCGAGTCACAAAGCTTTAGCGGAATCATCATAACGAGACGACTCCCGAAACGGCAGAAAAAATTAATTGTCGGCCCACGGGAGCCGAGGCCACAAAATCCTTCCGATTTCTAGCTAAAAACTCATCGTGACTGAGAGAGAGAGAGAGAGGAGAGCTCTGTGACCTACATCGGTTTAATTAAAATTGGCGTGTTAAACACGAGGTCGGCTCTACAAATATTGCTAAGCCGGAAGATGGGACGTGTATTTTTCGTAAGCCCGAAACTTGAATTTCGGAGATCCCACTGAAATAAAATTCAGAAAGCAATAAAAAAGATCAGGTCTGTAAAATAGGTCCGCAAAATCCAAATTCGATATCTTAAGCCTAAACTTCCGTAAAAGTATATTATACGAATTCCATATTAATATGAAGACATCACCCTTAGAACTTTCACGCGATATGGGTGACGTATCAATTAAGCCTTCTAAATGCACAACACTTATTGGAATTCAGTTAGATTCATTTTTAGCCTGGGATGAACAAATAACATTATACTGGATATAGAGTCGCCTTTGAATATTTATTGTGCAATGGTGCACTCTTCTATTTCATATTTTATTGCACCTTGGGGTCAGGCTAGAGATTCGTGCTTTTGTATTAAAAAAAAGAATTATCTGCATTATCAAGCATTATAATATACTAACGGTGACTAGAAGTAGGTTACTATGGTGACGTTCCTGATATACATATACGCAATAGTTCTATAATTAACTAGACAATTTATTCATAAACTTTGACTATTTTTGAATTTACCTAGATACTGTCAAGAATCAGAAAGATCAGTTGAGTTTAAGATAGACCATCAGTCGTTCAAACGGAATTGGCTGGCATATCGACAGCTGCTGATGAACTATCCAGGAGAGATGTAGGGGAAGTCCGGGAGACTTGAACCACTTTTTTCTGAAATCATAATAATTTCTCTCAGGTGCCGGTTAGAGTTAAATTTTTGATGTTATCGGTTTTATCCATTATTAGGGCATAAACCTGTACTATCACCAATTCCATGAAATAAAAACGTAGACAAATATAACGCATTTTTTAACAAATCAACATATGGGTCAAGTCTCCCTACCATAAGGGATACTTGAACCGGGCACTGGGGAGAGTTGACCATAATTATTTGGACAGGAAAATATATATTTTGAAGCTCTGAGTCTTGAATTTATTCAATGGCAATATAGAGGTGAATAAGTGTAGCATGACAACTTAAAATAAACAATTTCTTGTAGCATTTGAAGGAACCTAAAGGGTTGTACCATATTCAAATGTACGGCATGAACTACACAGACGCCTATCCATCATTTCTTCCGATTGGCAAACAAGACAGTATCGAAGGCTGTCTATTTCAAGATTTTCTTGAAAGTCTTCAACGCTAGAACTATCAGAGTGTGAAATATTCTCGTCTATTTATGTTTCGCTGCTATCATTACTTTGGACCTTTTTCCCTCTCCTGGCCTTATGAACAATATTTGTTACTTTGTTCTTTCTTATCATTTTTCCCCTAGCTTCCAGATTCTGTTTTGCCTCTGTGTTATCTTCAGTTACCTTTTCATTGTTACTTTGCTCACTTTTGATTCAATTTTCTGATTATATTCCTGTACATCACTGGGGTCATGTTGCCTTTTTACTGGCTGCCACATTTAGACATTCTTGTACAGTACTGCAACCCGGCTCGTCACAATATCTATAGATTTTGTGGCTCGCGACTACTTTTAAATTTGTAAATAGCGAACGTTTTTCTTACTGAAGCTGGTGGAACGAGATAAGCTACTAGCTTCAGGAGGTCTTAAACTTTATATCAGAATTTCATGAAAGGAAGCCAAGAAACCAGTCGTTTCCGGCAGTGTTCTCATACTTGCATTGTGTCATTTTTCGGAGACTTTCTTTCACTTATATTTAGCTTCTCTAGGCTTTTAATGGAATGACATTATGCAAGATACAATGAATGAAAATATCAGAAAGGACACTGAGGGAGACCACTGGTCATCTCTCCCGCACCCGCCATGGTTCGTCTCCCGCACGTGTACCTTTGCCATTAAATGCTTTACATAGAACAACCCTTTCATATGACACATAAGAAAACTACCGTAGATTAAACTAAAATTACCATTCTAAACACTAACACATAAATACATTATGTATGTATCACAATGAAAATATAAGTAATCTCAAAATTTCTCAGCTTAAAATAAATCGCTTCGTAGGCATAAAAACACGTTTTAGCTCGACGGAGACGAACAAGCCACTAATATAATAAAATGATCCCATACATGTGACTGGTCATCTAAAAGCCACCAATGACGATTTTGATACTGCTCTAGCGCGAAATTTGAGTTGCATTTTACAAGCCGGTTCAACTATTCCCCTTGGGCAAGTCTCCCGGTTTTCCCCTATCTGACAAGACTGTAATAATCTGCAACGACAGCAGGCAACCACTGCTAACCCTGACAAGACCTCGCATTACATCAGACCTAGCAATGGAATGCCACCAATCTTTAGCCCATGCTTCACACAAATATTGTCCTGAGGTAGTTTATAAAGCACAACAGCAACAAAGGCGGACGGTCTAGCCAGGAAGGCTGCTGACCAAAGAATTTTAGGACCATGTGACCCTTCTGGAATGTCAACAACCACAATTGCGGAAACAGCCAAAAACACTCCCATGCCCACATAGTAAAGCGATAGGAAAAACTACCAGGATGCCGATTTGCCAAAGAAACTCTTGCAGGTTTTGGCATGGCAATATCCAAGACTGGCCATTGTCAACTCAGGAAATATGTCCATATTATGGGATTAAGTGAGACACCGATATGCAGAATGTGGGAAAGCGAAGACGAAATTGTGGAACACATCATAAGTGAGTGCCCAGAGTTATCTTCTATTAGAGGGTGTGCGTTCGGCGAGTCTTGGCCTACACCTACCCACATAAGGGAGATGTCCCCTAGCGACTTGTCCACCTTCCTAAAATTAGCAGGATGAACGATGACCTGAGGAAACAACTCCCTGATCGTTGTATCCTAAGTGCAGTGTGTCTACCCACGCTCACCACTCTAAATATATTGATACAGAGAAGTGGAGAAAGAGATGCGAAGTGTATTATCGAACAGGATGGGAAATACTTCGAAGGACAATTCAAGATTTTTAAATGAATACTTCATTCTCCAATCTCGTTAACTTCTCGTAGTTTTAATGAACTTAAGAATGGTTTGTAGAAAATTTTGTTTCCAATGAACCTTTGAAACAAAGCAAATTCTCAAAAAACACCAAAGGGCAAAATATGCTTAGGGTGGTTCAAGGAATATTGCCTGATATTTTTTTTTCGTAATTTTATCAATAATGGTATTTCTAAGCGAAAATCTCTCGGTGCCTCAATGGTCATGCACCTAGTCTAACTAACAGCCACTATTCAGCTCCAGTCGACTCTAAATAAACCAAAAACGCGACCGAATTTACCCGGATGAACTTTCCGCGGCTCGTGGACCGGGTGGCCGCTTTTAAAAAGCATCTGTTGTGTAATTAATCATACAACCGGCCGGTATTAATCACTATTTTTAATTAAGTCGGCCGAGACGGACCTACATGTATGCACAAAGCGCCCACGTTCGTTCAGATTTTGGCGTATTTTGCACATTTTACGCAGACGAATATTATAGGTATGTGCACATGGAAGTTATGGAGACTATTATTACTTACGGCAATAAGCGTATCTGAATCGCAAAAAAATTCGAAATTGAAATACAGTCGGGCTCGCTTATAACGAGTGATAGAGGGTGGCAGGGTGTTCCAACAGTCACTAGCTGATTAAAAAACACTGAACGACCCTGAAGCTGATGTTTTTTTTAACTTCCCCAACAAAGGAGAGGTAAGTTATCAGAATCGTCCCTTTTTCGTAAATTTTACCGAAATCAACGTGCAAAGTGTCATTTCCAAGGTAAAATCACCTCCTGACTTATTTTCTGAGAATAAAATGCTATGTTATATTATTATTTCTTCGAGTAACCACCACCATCCCCACAATTAAATCATAGATTTGCGCCAGATGACAGTAAAGGAGCTTTTTTTGACTATGTTGAGACATACCTCAGTCCTTGTCCTTCCGAGACTTTGTAGACGAAAATTTGTGCTGTTATGTACTAAGAATTTTGGCACTGCCTGAGCTCCAGCAAAACAATTACAGTGTTGTAAACTTAGTGCTAGTAGTTTTAGCGCATTGCTAAAATGGGCCCCCTTAATGACTCTCACTCGCGAGTTTTGTCAAGTGGCTGTCCTTAGTCCAAATAATGATGAACGCACTAAAGCGACATGTTGCGTGGTAGTATTACGTCACGGAGGGTTTGCAAACCTTTCCACCAAGAAGACGTGAAATGTAACTAGAGTAAAGGGGAAAGTTGATGCTGATACAAAGATATTGGGCTAGGTATCTAACATTCATCATATGTCAGTTTCAGCCTACTTAGACAATTTACGCGGACTCCAATGGTGAGCAACCATAGGGGAGTTGTGGTAACGCGTGAAGCCCACCCACTTTGGTGATGCTGGTGAATATTTTTCACATGGAAATGTAAAGTGTCATCTCTTGCAATTCTTTTGTACTGGATAATGTTCCTTTCTAAACACTCACGATGCGAGATTTCTCAGTTAAAATTTGAAAATGCAGGGGTGCGGGGGTCGAGGTGGGTCGGAGCCCTGGGGGTCACATACGGCGCAACGATGATTCGAACAGTTATGGAGGATTTTATATCATCTGAGCGTTACAAAAGAATAGTGAAAATGTTTCGTAATTCAGTAATTGATGGTCAAACCCGCATGAAAATCTCTTACAACTTTTATTTTGAACACCTAGTGTCTCTACATGTCTTAACTGCAGTTTTTGCGTGATCGCGATGCAATGCACACTACCGTTTAAAGAAATCTCGGGGCTTCATTCGCGTTTAGACCGTTTTTTTATTGACGGCATACAGGTGGAGAAAAAAGTATCCAAAAGAGCGTTACTTTAATTTAGTTGAGCAGTTTGTAAATGTCAATAATTGCTGCAACAAGGTTAACATCCACATCTTTTAGGTGTGTCATCAATTTTTTTTAAACTTGGTTGCTAAAAGATTAGGAAAGTTGAAAATATTATGGAAATATTTACCATTAGAAAGCGGATCACTATTGCGGAGTTGTTTTTCGAACATCACCGAGCAATTATTGAAAATCAAATAGCCTTTTGCAGCGGCGCAAGAAATTATTAATAACATAAGTAATTTATTTCACATTGATGACAACATGGGCCTGCAGCCAAACTGTAACGTGCATGACTTTAAAAGTCACAATATGCTCATCCAGCTAAACTCGGTCGGAAAGCAAAGGTTATCTCAGGGTTACTGAACTAGACTGGTTTAGCTATGTATAGTAAGAAAATTATGGTTTATACAAAAACATTTTTAATAACATAATGTAACGCAGAGATGCTGGGATGCATAGGAATTCCACAGGCATCGGCGGTGTACAGCCCAATCCGGGGTATATGGGTGCTCAACCTAGGAACGCGGTCTCAGTTTCTTGGAACACGCCGAACAGGTAGCATCAGCCTCTGAGGTTGGTCCCAATGACGTTTCGCGAACACGATGATTCGCTTCCGCAGAAGCTGTTACATATTCGGCATGTTCTAAGAAACTGAGTTTCTCGGATGCCATCCACTCGTGCTGGCGAAACCTCAAGCAGCGTAGCATGGTTACGATGACCGAACAGTCCAAGAATTAGCAGTTCATCAGCGTTAACAAACAAAACCGCCGATTTTGGGGAAAATAAAATCCAAGAATGATTCATGAGCGGGAACTAATCTAATAAAATGTACAGCTGGTGAGGAGTTACAGCCATAGTCATTGGATTATTCTTCTTCAAAGATCAACAAGGCAATTCCTGAACTGGCACTGGAGAACGATACAGACACATACACATTTAGCGCCGGTGCACACTTGCGGCTGTTTACCGTCTGGCGTCATTGCGGCGCCGTTGCGGCACCGCGAGTTTGGGATGCAGGTTGTAGCCATCTCGAAACAAGTTCCCCGTCAGCTCATTCCACAGCGTCGAAGTTCTCCAAAAGAAAGAATGCTGGTGGAGAGTGATTCGGGGAGTAGGGACCTACAGCTTGTGAGGATGAGCTCTCTAGTGTTCCTCGTTCAGATGGCATTGGCTATTATTATCTGGGAGAGCTCGCTCGAACATCTTCCGTGGTAGAATCTGTGAAACAGGGACAGGTCAGCCACTCTTCTTCAATGTTCCAGGCTGTGGAGGTCCTTTGTGAGGTTAGGCGTATCGATTAGTCTAATTGTTTTTTTCTGGATAGTGCCCAGAAGCTTTAGATTGTGCTTTGGAGCGCATCCTCACACATGGGATATTCCAACGATGGTCGGATCTGTGCCTTGTAGAGCAGCAGTTGTTGGTCTGGTGTAAATAGCTTCATACAGAGGAACAAAAGTCCAAGCTTCTGGGATGCCATTTTAGCAATACAGACATACCTACATACAATAAAAACAAAGAAAATTCGCCGCTTTAAAGAAATAACCTCGCTTTTTCTTATTGAAAATAATTGAGTGGATTAATGCAGTTTTTTTTTTCGAACAGAATCTTTCAGCTGTTCCATAGCATGCCGCCGCTATATATAATAAATGGCCCCTTACACATACCAGCTCGCGGTAAGTCAAACCTCGTAGAACGATTTTTATATTATGTTATCGTCATAACTTTATCGAAAAGAGCAAACAGAAATTATAGACCTGTCCATTTTTCATAGTCGTAGTGTCACTGACCATTTACAACACCATATAAATAAATAATATACGTACCTGTTAATTAAGAGTCGATAATTTATCGCATGCAGTGCACTAATGTACGGGGCGCAATGGAAATTATCATAATTAATTATACAGTGTCCGCATATTGTAGCGATTAGTATTCTATATTAGTACGAACCGCTCCTAATTATAAATTCATACAGCACAGATATATCATTGCTAGTGTTCATTGTGTATGTCGTGTGCTTCGGGACCCAGCTTCTAGGCAAATTACAACTTGCAATTTTTTACCGTTGTACGCTGGCTGGGAAAAATTACACCGCAGCGCGATGAAATAATTGCCCGCATTGATGGCTGTCGCTCGATCTGAAGATTAGATTTGATTGCGGCCTTTCTTATCTGATATAAATAGTTCTATTGCTACTGAAACGTTCCAGCAAAATACCACTTTAGATTTTCTCGTTGAAAGGTATTTCCACGTATAACTTGTTTGTTCATGTTGTGGCCGGAACGCAAACGTCAAACGAATACTCGAAAAGTTATGATATACGATAAAATAATTGCTAAGGACTTTGTCCAAGTTTTGTGGCATTTCACGGTTTTGAAGTGATATCTGCAATCAGGACAAAAGTCTGAAACGCTCTTTTCCTGCTGATTATAATATACAGCGTGAGTTTTTAGTACCGGATCGGTCGATAACTCGATTACTGAGAAGAAAGTTGTATATGAAGTATTTTCATTTATACCGGATGATCCATAACTACGTCGTGATGCAACATACATTTTTTTAAATGACGCACCCTATATATTATTCCATGTTTAGATTCTACTAACGATTGCCCTTCTTAAAATATAAGGAACTGTAACATTATACAGGGTATTTCAAAAGTTATGACCATTTTTGTACCCAAATCGCTGCCGAATGAACCTACTGAATATAGAAAATTAACGAATTAAACATTATTTTATTTACATAGAAAGATAAAAAATATCCTCTAGTTTTAACACATGCTGAAAAAAAAAGTCGCCGGTGCATATTCATATACAGGGTGAGGTAGAATGCAAAAACTAGATTTTCTCTTTTTTAAAAAATGTAACCCCCCCATATTTTATTATACCAAAAAATTGCTTTGGTTTTCAGTCATTAAGACTAAAACACCATGAATGAATAATTAACCACGCATTGAAACGAGCCAGAATATTTTTCAATATAAAGCATAAATCTAAATGTAGAGCTACGGGAAACTGCATGATCCCTTTCTTAGCAGATACTGCATGAGCTATTTCAAAGAAAATGCATAATATAGGAGTTTGTGTGATTCCTTCGGAAACGAAGAAGATTTTGCTGAGACAGTGAAATTTTAATTTGATTCAAATCAATTTGTTTTCAAAAATGTAAACATCTTCCTGATCATTGTAGTCACAGAAAGCAACGAACACCGCTTAGAATAGGAAGGTAGTAAGTATAATGATTTACATAACAGCTGACTCACACGGCCATAGGACACTAGCGCGCCGCGGTCAGATTGGTCCTAATCCCACCAGTGAGAAGCGCGCAAAATATTTCAATCGCCAGATGGGCTATAGGACACTAGCGCGCCGCGGTCAGATTTGTCCTAATCCCACCGGTCAGAAGCCCCCAAAATATTTTCGATAATAAGGCAGGTATGTGGACACCAGTGCGCGGAGCGGCGAGGTAAACTTATGTGTTATAATTTCAACCGATTTTAATTCATTCGTCATTTTTTGCGATCTTGCTAATAGTTACTGAATAATTTGTAGAACTCCAGGCAGAGATATCGTTACTTTTGACTTGAAAGAAATGAATTACTTTTTTATATTATTAAATGCGAAATTTTGTTCTGAACATAATAAGTTAATCTGATCACTATAATAGATGCAAATAAAGAAGTTGGTATTGTCAGCAGATCGAAATGTCTTTATATATAATACCCCAAAAATTTTAATTAATCAGAACGTGTTCTAATTTGTCACAAATTTGATCGATTTCTTGACTATGTACAAAAAGTCGGAGAAATTTACCTTCACAGCTTGTTTTGTGGGAGCATCACGGTTGTGCTCATTATTTCTTTTAAGAACAATCTCTTCCGATTGATCCATCAGCAAAGTCTCCATGATGAAAAAGTAGAACACAAAGAATACTCACAAGCAGCAACTAAGGACTGCAAACTACTGAAATATTTTCATACACCTACAGAAGCCGAATAGTCATTTAAATAATGTAAGAAGTAACTGTAAGCTACCGCAAGTCGTAAAAAGACAGATGAAAGTTCGCAAGAATAAAAGGGATGTGGTCATATGGAATAACCAAGCTTAATTTTCTTTCGGCGCGCAAGTGACCGGTGCCGATGAAGGCACCCTTTTGTAAACAGGTAAAAATCAAACCGCGCGCGCTCGTGACCGATCACCACTCACACAACACAAAATTCTCGGATTCGATTTTCAAATATGTATTTTGTTTCAAAAACAAAAGTAAACTACAAAACAATTTCCTAGGTCTAATGGGCATGATACAGGCATTGTCAAGGGTTAACAAACATAGGAAACTCTTAAAACATTTTGTAATTTAGTACGATATATTAGTTGGATCCGAAACCTCAAGACCTTGTAAGCAACTAAACGACGGCGAGATCGAAAAAACTTGATGGGTGTGGAATACTATGAAATTAGCTAAAGTGATTACAAGCTAGAAATCCATTGATAATAGGTTTACCGAAAATATGTAATAAAATTTAAGTAGGTAGTTTGAAGTATAGAAGTATAGAAATAGAAAAATGGTAAACAATATAATAAATAAGGATAGATCCTATTGCCGGTAGCATATTATTTATTTGCAACAGTTCCTAAACCATTACATTATCATCTGACATGACTCTCCAATCCAATGACTGCAAATACTGCCCTGATTAAGGATAAAAATTTAGTGTAAATCTAAAATATTTAGGTAAATACGAGTCAGGTTCAAAAAACTTGTTTTGCGGCTAGTTAAGTGTTCTTGGTTTTTCCGACAGAACTGCCATGACTATTACTATTAGTATCTACCCTCAAAACAACCCCTAGACTGCATATAGCAAGGTCTCTAACTATGCAACATATATATGAGAGCACATAGAGACCACTAGAAGTAAAAGTAAAATATAAACCGGGTCAAACTCAGCGATCTCAAGTAGTATACCTACGGTCATATTATAACCGTTACAGACAACAACTTAAACACTGGTATCGTCAGAAGTTCAAAGTGACAACTTTTATACAAACAACGTCAATATAGTCAGTAATGTATTGTGTGAGGTTTTCGCGGCCATGATCCGATGAACTGTTGATTCTTGGGCTGTTCGGCCGGTGTCAGCGCGCTTCGCTGCTTGACGTTGACGCCAAAGCGGCGGAGCGTGTCAACGCCGGCCGAATAGCCCAAGAACCAACAGTTCATAATAATCCATATATTGATATAAAGCGTATACAGAGGCCAATCATAGGTTGCGTAGAAATAGATAGGACACCCCATCGCTGTGGGAAGATACCTTTTGGGTATAATAACCAGTGGCAAGAATTGATCCGTATATCAGATGAAAACAAAACAACACGCCAGAAGTTTTAAGCTTTCTTTGAGCAATGAGGTTTTAATAATTTCTGTCCAATTACTCGTTTTACCATATTTTATTCAGTATCATCCTCGTAACATTAAAAGCAGTTTACCGATTTCAAAATCAGTTTATATGATTAAATAAAACGAAGAGCATGAATACAATATTCTTCAGTAATTGGCCTTTCAGTCGGCTTTTTGGTGCTCATAACTTCCATCCGTTTAATTACAGGTAGTCATTATTAAGCGTTGCATGCCAATATTTTCCAATAGTTTAGTGGCATTCTCTCCTTGAATCCCAGCCACGCTCCATACGGCATTGCTGGAAAAATGCTACAAATACATATAATATTCTATATCGTAATCTGTTCTGTCAAGTGAATTAAATTTTGTCTGAGATTCTACAAATGTTTCAAAAGCATTATTTTGAAGTGTCATGACCTACAAGTTTCATAGCTCAACGTTTTGCGGGTGGTTTGACAAGTCCGTGACATTTTAAATTTCCTGTGCAGTAACTTTAATGCAGTACTGCTTCCGTGAAATTTGACTAAAGGCCGGTTTCTCAATGTCCAGTTAAATATTTATCTGGAAGTTAACAGTTATCTGTCAGACAGGTTAAATTTACGAATTCACGTAAATCTTATCTCACAGTTGTATCCATAGAAACGCTAACTAGCAGCTACCTATCTGACACTTTTAACTGGACAATGAGAGACCGGCCTTAATAGTGTGAACTTTTTAACAAGTCGCGTCGCTCAGTTCCGTTAGCCATTAGCCGCGCATTCGTTTTACACAAAATCTCAGATAATCTCAGCTCACTTAAACTTCACTCAGTTCAATACGTGTTCTTTTTATCCACTCAATTCAAATGATGTTAACGAAAAGTGTCCATTTTAAGTTATAAACCTCAACATAAATGAAATATAAAGTCAATTCCATGTGCTGATTAGATATTACTGCAAAAAATCGTTATTAGAACCAAGAAGAGATTTCACAGCAGTATAGTGGGAACGAAGGCAGTAAAATTGATAGCACTCAAAAGCTAAGCTCCTCAAATTACTTTTATATACGTGGTTATACGTTAAATAACTCTTATAGTATACAAATAACTTTTATAATTATAGTAAAACTTTAGGTGAGACTATCATTTCCGTACAATGTCAAATTATTAAATGTTTACATGAATTGTTCCCTTGTACTATTGTCAGACTGTAGGGAATGTGATTTTGACAAAATGATCGTGATCAATCCGGAAACGTGCGCAAGTAATCGATGCTTTCAGAAATAGAAAAAATTAAGAAATAGAAATTCGAGACTATTGGAAAAAGTACCTAACACTTATTGAATTTCTTACAAAACAAAAAATATCACAATTTCGCCAGAAATTTAAACAAAAAGTCAGTTATTGGAATAAGTAAATATTACAACTTTGATAAAAAGTACATCTTTGATGAAATGGCGTGAAGTAGTGGGTGTGAAGTTTTGACTTCCACCCTGTGTCTGTATTTTGAATCCGATTGATAAATATGGAGCACTTAAAAAGAAATATCAGATAGTACAATAATCATCCCGAAAGATCACCAGTAGTAATACATTTTATTAGAGATCAGGTACATTTAATACCTCAAGTAAAATGGCGAAACTGCATTAAACATGTAATAAAAGTAGTCATCTTTTTTTAAATACAAGACTGAATGGAATTACTATTAACCTAAATGATTAGTAAATAAAGTACAGTTTAACGTACAGGAAACTCAGGCAACAACACTGCCAAAGAACTCTCGCGTTTGCTTACCAACTGTGGAAATGGAGGGTCACCCAATAGTCGAGTCACCTACCGTCAAGCTTTTGGGGATCAACATCAGCAACCACGTAGTCAGTATTGCTAAAACAGGATCCAAGAAGCTTGGAGTTTTTTCCGCTGTAGGAGGCTGTATACAGAGCAACTACTGCTGCTCTACGGGCCACAGATCCGACCATCGTTGGAGTATAGTTTCCATGTGTGGTGATGCGCTCTCTAAAGCTTCTGTACACTATCCAGAAGAGAGCAATAAGACTAATCGATAAGCCTAATCTCACAAATGACCTCCACAGCCTGAAACATCGAAGAAGAGTGGCCGGCCTGTCCCTGTTTTACAGAGTCTAAGTCAAAGGCCGTCCGAACGAGGAACACTAGAGGGGCTCTGCGAGCTCAACCTTACCAGGTCGAGGTCCCCAAACTAGTCTCCTCCATAGTTTCCCTTCTTTTGGAGAACTTTGAAGCTGTGGAATAAGCTGCCGGGGAATTTGTATCTCGACGGCTATAACATGCAGCATGCAGCATTTCAAATTTAACGTGCACCGACACTTATCCTCTCGCAGCGCTTGTACACTGCCGGGTGTGGGGGGGGGGTTGAGCATAACAAAATTATGACTCATCTGAATTTGATTTCAACTTGACTATATTTTTTTCCTCATTTTTCATTTGTATTCTCAAGTGATATTGTTAGAATGTAAGTTTGAGTGGTATTTATTGTACATTTTATACGACGACAGTTGATATCTATTAAAAATCTAATAGGCCACCACGTTTTGTTTTCTTCTTTAATGTTAGTGTGGCCCTGGTTGATTCTGTCTCCAACATGCGGCATGCGACATTGTGCGTTGTTTAATAAATGTTTTTGGCCATTAAAGGAGATTAACTTTTTGAGAATTAGTGTCATGGCGTTCACAGCCGGGTATATCTCGGACGTTACTATAGTTGGGTGTGACGCTGCCTGTTCGCGTCATCCAAAAGAAGTTGTTGCCAAAAATAATCGTATAAAACCCATTGCGTCAGATGTTCGAATATTGGAAGTGTGTGATTTGGGATTTGACTGAGACTATATGCACCCCAACAAGATTTAGATAGGTATAAGAGAACAGTGCGCGATGGATAATGTGACTGCACATATCATCCCGAATGTTAGACAAAGCACAAAACTTTGTCTTCTTCCTCTTAGAATGCCGTCGCTCTTCGGAGGTTGGCAATCATCAAGGCAATTCTAATTTTTGATGTAGATACTCTGAACAGGTCTATTGAACTACAATGGAACCAGTCCCGGAGATTCTTCAACCATGATATTATGCATCGTCTTCCCACCGATCTTTTTTCCTTAATATTTTTCCCTGCGTTATCAGTCTCAAGATTTCATACCTCCTTCCCCCCATTACATGTCCCAAGGCCAAAAACTTTGTAGATAGTGGAAACTCTTAGTAATGCTTTTCTGTTAAATTATACTTGTATCGTAATCACCACAAATATGAAATCTAAAGATTCAATGGACTACAATATGCAATTTATAGCAATAGTTATGTAGCAGTAGGTGTTCATTTTTTCATGATCATTTCTAACAAAAGCAATTATTATAAATGATTTTATTGGAGTATAAAACCGCATTGTTATAAATCAAAGGCTTAATGACCTATTTATGCCAAATTAAGTTATTATTGCTGCAGTAGCTGACTAAGACATTTGCACCTTGGTGAAAAATTATGATTTAATGTAAACCCCGCCTATTAATTCTCTGTTATATGAAAACTTATACACAATCTGAATACAATTAATAAAAAAGGTCACAAGCACATAATAGAATATAACACAGTCTCTGTTTCAAAATATTATGAGCATATAAAATATTACTTATATCAAATAACAAACATGGATAAATAAAGATAATAATAGACTCAATCCAACTTGTTTTTTTATTTACTGGTATGTCCATACATAGCGTGTAACATAGAATGAAGTTATGGGTTTGTTAATGCCTTGTTCATTACAAAACAACGTGCAGTATGACCATTAACGTCACCGAAGGAAATGTCTTCGCACTTTAGGAAACTTTATTAACGCTATAACGGATGTTACATAATAATCCCTAGGTATATTTATTTTACGTTATTAGACTGTACAACAGCTCAATTAGAATGCAATACATGTCACTACGACATCTATGTATATCTATTATCACCAATATTTACAGTACAGAATCAGTTTTTGTTTCTAAGATTTCGTGGTGGTAGCCTAGGGTATTTTATTTTTCACATTGATAGGTGCGGGGAGCATTGTGATCGCGAAAAATTTCGTTTTACTTCCCACACCAAGGGACTTGACTTTTCTGATGCATACAAAATACATACGAGTATTACTTTGGATCGTTCTGTATTGTGTACGTGGAAACTTCTGAATTGACTTTAATCACATTCTGGCACAGATTTATTACCGCGACGAGTCTGGAAAGCGCGTATGGTTTTTAGATATCATTCCAGTGGCGGCGCGGAAATAATAAAAAAACTAAAAATATAAAAAATACCTCAAACTTCGTTTTGGACGTTTTAGGGGTTCCTGATCATTTAAATTTTTTTTGGTTGGGGGTGAAATTGGGGTGGTTCGGGGGTGGGGGTTTGTAAAACTCAAAAATTTGTTGTATTCATTGTATTCATTGACCTGTGAAAGAAGCACCTAGTAGAATAAAACACTTTTCCGGTCGGGCGAGCGATGATTTGGTTGCAGGGGCATCTAGCTAGACTATAGTTTCATGCTGTGGGAAAATAATAAAACTGGTATCATCGGAATGTGTGGGAAGTACTGAGTCAATCAAATTGACTACATTTTTTGAGATAATACGCGTTTTGGGCATATACTTTGGAAATCAATGCATGGGCGGCAGACTAATTGGCAAAATAAAACAAAAAAATGTCAAATATTCTTCAAACTTGGTTTTAGTTTTTTAGGTGTTTCTGATCATTTTCTACTTTTTTTTTAGGTGGAGGTGAAATTGGGGTGGTTGAGGGGTGGGAGGCTGTAAAACTAAAAAAATGTAAGTAGAGTATTCATTCATTGACCTATGAAATAAAGACCTAGCGGCATAACACACTTTTTTAAGGCCATCCAAACATTGCGGAGGAGTTTTTCTGATGTATACATACGTATATTGCATTAGATCAATCTGTATTGTGTAACCTGGTAAATATTGAATTAATTTCAATGATATTTTGACACAGTATTAATACCGTGGTGTGAATGGAAGTGCGTATTGTTTTTAGTCGTTAGTAGTAGTTAGTAGTGTCAGTGGCGGCGAAGCAGTAATAAAAAAACTAAAAAAAAACTAAAAATACAAAAACAGCTTAAAATTTCATTTCTATGCGATTTGGGTGGTAATGATCGTTGTTCACATTTTTTTAGAAGGGGTAGTTTGAAGACGGGGGTTGGGAAAATGAAAAATTTGTTGTATTCGTAGAGGCTCTTCGTTACTTCGTAGAGAAACGACATAATATACTGTTCATCTTTATAGAAATGCTGCCCTACCTTCGACAAAAAAATAATTTTTGGAATTATACTGTTGCAGGTAATTCTCTAATGTGTGTTCATCAAAAAACTGATAGGAATGAAAATTCTAAAACGTACCGAAGGCCATGATAGATGTCGATAAAGTCTATTTTTTAAAATTAAATATAAGAGTTGTTTGGGCACTCTAGAGATCTTTGAACATTTTCTACTTTTTTGAGTACTTAAAATGAGTCAGGGTTAGGATAGGGTCTCGGATAGCGTGGTGGAAGCCCCGCAACATTGCATTGCCCTTTAAAGGGTGATACTGTGTAATATAATGTTTTTAAATATCGGAAAATCGGCATGCCATGTGATTAAGATATCAGGTGTAGATTGCAGAATATAAACTGTGTCGTCCTAGTTCCTACAGAGAGAGGTGCAAGAAACTATTTACTAGAGTTTATGTATTGTGTTAGAAGATATCAGGCTATATAGCTTTATTATGGACAAATAATAAAATCGTATCATCATAATGTGTGAGAAGTACTCAGTCTACTTGACTTCATTTTTTTTTTAGTGATGCAGCTGTATGCAGGTTCACATCGGACGCGCCTCGCTTGGAGCATCGCGCTTTGCTTAGCGCTACGCTATGCGCCCTATGTGAACGGCTGCATCTAAACGTATGGGTTGGTTCCCCTCGCTTTACGCTAGCCCGTAAGCGTAGCGCTATGCGCTCGATGTGAACGGCTGCATCTAAATGTATGGGTTGGATTCCCCTCGCTTTACGCTAGGCGGTAAGCAAAGCGCGATGCTCCATGCGAGGCGCGTCCGATGCGAACGGGGGCTAAGAGTCAAAATTACAGAAAACATAATAAAAACACGTTTGGTCAATTGCAACAGCCGAGCAAGGAAGGTCTGATCTTCGTCCAACGTGCTTAAGTCGTATAGAGCTCAGATAAGACCTGGTCTTGAGATCGCTCTCATATCTTGGAGACCTGCTGCCCCCATAACGCTGTCCAAAATTCATGCAGTTCAGAGAACAGCAAGTAGACTGGTTTATGATTCGGCTTTAATACGCCAC
This sequence comes from Callosobruchus maculatus, assembly GCA_951848785.1. Lineage (NCBI taxonomy): Eukaryota > Metazoa > Arthropoda > Insecta > Coleoptera > Chrysomelidae > Callosobruchus > Callosobruchus maculatus. Next base: position 5,781,021 of record CATOUR010000032.1, read on the forward strand.
CACCAGCCTCTTTCTAACTATTGTATAAAACTAGGAATGTTCGCGCGTGACACGTAAGACAGGTAGCGTCCTCAGGAAATCACTTAAGGCTCTAGGGTACTAGCGTGGATCTTTAATAATAATAGTCTGTTTTTTCCTAACTCCATGTCTATAATAACTTAAATGTGACGAGAAAAACAAAAAGTGAATCAAAAAGTTTTCTTCTACAAATATGTAAATCACGAAAATGTCAGCATCGAGGTTTCACAGGACAATGGCACCTCTCAACCCACATGAGCACCGTTGTTGTCAGCAATAAAAAAACTAAAGCGCAGTCTGCTTTTAGCAGAATTTCGTGTTCCATTCGGGAGATTTTCGCGCCGAAGCCATCATCAAAACGGATGGAAACAAAGAAAAATGTCGCTGAGCCCGCGCCCGCGCGAATTTCCAAACCCACTCCTATTAATTTTACCTAAGTAATTTTCAGAGCGTGAATTTCACCGACCAAAAAATATCCCAGTGTCGGGCCACTTTTTCCTTTGCCCCGTCCTCTTTGTACCGGCTTTATATCACACCAGTGTCGGTTTCAGCTTTTCTCGGGGTCTGAGCTCGATTCTAGGTACAAAGAGAAGACCCATGGTATGCAAACTTGGGAGATAGAGGAAATTCAATGATTTTGTGTTGAGCCTGAGTTTGCTCTTCAGAATTTCCCTAATTAGAAATACGAAGATGTGTTTTGTGATCAACAATTCCTTGGACATATGTTTGGGTGAAAATACTATCATCCAAGGGTGTAGTTGAGCATGCAACGCAAAAGCGATGCCATAAAGGCGAACATACAATAAAGCAAAGCGGAAATTCAACGGGGTTTAAGATAAACAACTCACCACCCGTCCGATATTATTTTCTACATAGTCTGATGAGCTTCACATTCATTTAGGCTGTTCGTCACATTATAAATAATTACGTACAATGTTTGTTTTATAGCTACTCGTTTAGTCCAACCTCTTTTGCGGAAATATCACTCTTGTTCTTGTACAGTTTTATCAAATACGGTGTATAAGTAAAGTGTTGTGTGCTTGTGTTACAATCTGCCTTAGCTTATGTGTGTCTGCCTCACAGAGTACTCAGTTCTACTAATTGTATCGTTATTTGTTGATATATTGATTTATTTATTAATGTAATTGACGACTTGTTCATTGTACAATTGACAAACCTTCATACATTCAAAAGTTGGGCGTTTTCTTCGTAGGGCATAAAGTACCGCTATATGCAGTGATTTTTCCCTGTAACATATATACTAAATGGTTAGGGAGATTAAGATATTGACCCTTAGGCCCGTATTCACCATTTTTTGGATACTGTTTACCAACAGTCAGTTAAAATATAGCTGCCTGATAGTTAAGTATCATATTCACCATGAATTTTCAGGTCCCAGTTACTTAACAAACAGATAACGTTACTTTTTATTTTTCTAATATTGTAAACACTGCTATATAAAGCGTTCTTGATTCTACGTAACCTAATCATTTGTGTTTGGCGAAGAAACGTACTAATTATTAACATGAAAAAGGAAGAACGCAAAATATCTGCCAATTACTCTCTCTCTGGTAGCTAAATATAAGCATATAGTTGAATAATTGAAAACTAGAAAACTAACGCGGTTTTCAATAAACCGAAAGCTGAGCGGAGAAAATCGCTGATGAATAGAATGTCATTGAAACGCACCATTTTCATCGATCAATGTAAACATAACCTTTTTAGTAAGTGACTAATGTCTAGATATTCGATACTATTTTGTGTTTTACGAGTCCTGAATTTGATTAACTGGCGAAAATCGGGTTGTTAACATTAACAGAGCAGTTATCAGCTGGTTAGCGTTAACCTCAATTGGTGAATACCAAAAATATGGTTAACAAGCTGATAGCTAGTTTAACGAGTCAGATAGAGATTTAACTATGTTTGGTGAATACGGCCCTTAATGAAATCCTCATTTATAATTCCGTCCCTTTGCGATTAGATCAAAATAGAGACATATAACGCAGATGTACATAGCAGCGCGAGTTTGAGGTCTGTCGAATTGTTGATAGGACCGCACTTAAAACTTTGCAGCGAACGAATAGTAAGTACTTTCTTTTCATTTTTTTCTCATTTTTACTTCCCACACCGATAGGTGAGGGGAGTATTGTGATCGCGAAAATTTTCGATTTTGAGATAATACGCTTTTTGGGCGTTTTATGATGTCTACATAACGAAAATCCACGTCACTCATTTCCGTCGGTCTGTCTGTCGGTCTGTCTGTCGGTCTGTCTGTCGGTCTGTCTGTCGGTCTGTCTGTCGGTCTGTCTGTCGGTCTGTCTGTCGGTCTGTCTGTCGGTCTGTCTGTCGGTCTGTCTGTCGGTCTGTCTGTCGGTCTGTCTGTCGGTCTGTCTGTCGGTCTGTCTGTCGGTCTGTCTGTCGGTCTGTCTGTCGGTCTGTCTGTCGGTCTGTCTGTCGGTCTGTCTGTCGGTCTGTCTGTCGGTCTGTCTGTCGGTCTGTCTGTCGGTCTGTCTGTCGGTCTGTCTGTCGGTCTGTCTGTCGGTCTGTCTGTCGGTCTGTCTGTCGGTCTGTCTGTCGGTCTGTCTGTCGGTCTGTCTGTCGGTCTGTCTGTCGGTCTGTCTGTCGGTCTGTCTGTCGGTCTGTCTGTCGGTCTGTCTGTCGGTCTGTCTGTCGGTCTGTCTGTCGGTCTGTCTGTCGGCCTGTCTGTCGGTCTGTCTGTCGGTCTGTTTGTCGGTCTGTCTGTCGGTCTGTCTGTCGGTCTGTCTGTCTGTTGGCATTTTTCTAGCCTCCTAATCTCAGTAACCGCTGCATAAATTTTGATGAAATTTGGGTAGTGATATGTTGTAGGGTCGTAGTAGGTAATGTTACTACAATTTTGAAAATCGGTGCATGGGCGGCGGAGTAATTAGCAAAAAACAAAAAATTTCAAATATGCCTCAAACTTCGTTTTTAGGTGTTTTAGAGGTTCCTGATCATTTTCTACTTTTTTTTGGATGGGGGTGAAATTGGGGTGGTTGGGGGTGGGGGGTTGTAAAGCTGAAAAATTTGTTGTACTCATAATACGCTGTCTACTGACCTAACAGAGAAAGACCTAGCGGTATAATACACTTTTTTAGGTCCATCCGAACATTGCCTTGTATATTACAGGAACCAAGGCACTTAGAGAATTTTCCGATGTATACATACGAGTATTGCTTTAGATCGTTCTGTACTCTATAATGTTGGAATTACTGAATTGATGTTAATGAAATTTCGGCACAGTATTACTGCTTTCACGAGGATGGAAAACGCGTCTAATTTTTAGAAATCGTCTCAGTGGCGGCGCAGCAATATTAAAAAAACTAAAAATATGAAAACAGCTCAAACTTCGTTTTTAGGCGTTTTAGGGGTTCCTGATCAGTTTCTACTTTTTTTTGGGGTGGGGGTGAAATTAGGGTGGTTGTGGGGGTGGGGGGTTGTAAATCTGAAAATTTTGTTGTACTCATAGTGGGCTGTCTACTGACCCCAGAGAGAAAGACCTAGCGGCATAATACACTTTTTTAGGTTCATCCGAACATTGCCTTGCCGATTACAGAAACCAAGGGACTTGAACTTCCTGATGCATACAAAATAGATACGAGTATTACTTTGGATCGTTTTGTATTGTGTTACGTGGAAACTTCTGAATTGATTTTAATGACATTTTGACACAGATTTATTACCGCGACGGGTATGGAAAGCGCGTATGGTTTTTAGAAATCATTTCAGTGGCGGCGCGGCAATAATAAAAAAAACTAAAAATATAAAAAAACACCTCAAACGTTTTAGACGTTTTAGGGGTTCCTGATCATTTTAAAAAATTTTTTGGTTGGGGTGAAATTAGGGTGGTTTGGGGGTAGGGGTTTGTAAAACTCAAAAATTTGTTGTATTCATGATAATTGTCCATTGACCTGTGAAAGAAGCACCTAGTCGAATAAAACACTTTTTTGCGGTCGGACGAGCGATGATTTGATTGCAGGGGCATCTAGACTATAGTCTCATGCTGTGGGAAAATAATAAAACTGGTATTATCGGAATGTGTGGGAAGTACTGAGTCAATCAACTTGACTACATTTTTCCGTTACTGATTCCCAGTACATTAGCTTTGTCGTTTCTGAAAAGGAAAGTCTAAACTTTTGAAACACCTTATATATCTTTAATGCTTTGGTAATTCAATTCTTAAATGTCTGCGGGATAAGAAGAGATAACATATTCTCGAAGTACGTCGCGAGTTGACCCTTCGTACTAAACTATAGTACAAAGGAGTGGATAGTATCTTAGTGGAGGCATCACAGTTATCGTGATAATTCTCCGCCTTAGTTATTTTGTTGTTTTGATTTCTTGGTGAAGTATTTCGCGCGTTGACCCTTAATACCAATGACCCTGGAGAGAGAAGTTACGTTGTATGTTATTTTTGTAAAATTGCATAGTACATTCTTTCATCTACCTATTAGGTTTTGAAAGAGTTATGTGGTGAGTTATCTGTTTATGTTCATTTGTTTAATTATAATCAGAACGTCAAGGTTTTTAGTTAAAACATATGGTAATCTATTTTTCAAGTTTAATCTTCTTTGATGAATTTTGTTTAACTTCCAGTTGTGTCATCCTGATCGACGCCCAACCTTCTATTGATGTTAAATTAGGTAGTTTTATTAAGTTATTGTTTAGATATTTCATTGTGTTCTTGCTCAGTTTATGTTGGCCATTTGTTTTTCGATTGAATTACCACCCTATTAAGTGTTTTTATAAGATACGCGCAGAATGATGATTTATTCTTTTATCACTTACAGATACTTCTATTCTTATTATTTTGACCTAGCAACGTGACTGCAATTTTGATGTCGCCATGACTACAAATTTGCGGTCGGTCTGAGTGTAAAATGCAGCTCGTGTACGGCTCCTCTAAGGATTCTACATTATTTACCTATTCTGAGCAATAGCTCCATGTTGTTGATATGATCTTCCCAGGAGATTCTGAGTAGCAACACAATTCAAAAGCCTCGAGTTTGTGCAAAGATGCTCCACATAGTGTCCAAAACTTAACTTTATGAGGAGAGGGAGAGAGAGGACTGAGAACACGTGTTAGAAACAACACACGTAGTATTAGTGCACGTCAGGTAAACCCTCGTATGTCCCGAGACTTATTAAAATCGTGACTGCTACAGATTTTGATCATAGCTGATGTTGCTCCTTCAACTCATTGTTTGATACCCACTGAGTGGTATAAGTGCTTTAATAGGTAATAAATATTACTTAAGCTATGCAGTTTTAGTTGCTTATTGAACATTTTCCACCTACCTAGACATCAAGTGCGAAAAAATGAGATCATTTAAAAGTCAAATACGTTACAGAATTTTTTGAACGACACACGTATTGGAGTGTCTTGGTCTAGGTCTTTCACATGTACCCGTATTTACAAAGACACGTTTTGCTTAAAACAAGCAAAGGAGCCGCTACGGGCCTGAGAAACAGAAAGAGTGAAAAAAATATCGACGTCGCGAAGAGGCTGAAAACAAAGGCAGGTGGAAATTTGAGAAAGAGGAGCGAGGGCGAATAATAATTTCGGGGTAAGGACCTTTCCTAACCTAGCTCGACGCAGCTCGAGTGGGGGTAATGTCTCATTAGTAGGACTAGTTCCTTTTTTTTGTCACCTAGATACTTAAAACTCGAGTTATAATCGATGCACATAGAGCCTCGTTCCATGAGCGCACTTTACAGTTTTAGGTATAGCGTGTATTTGATCATCGAAATAAGGGGCAAATGCTCAATGTTTTAGTAATAAATAATCAGAGTTGGTACGACTTTAATAGTAGGTAGTAGTAGTGATGGGGAGGCAAGGCAAGTAGGCCATCTTTGGCCATTTTTGCCAACCCCACTGAACCAATCGCTCAAAACACTAAAATCCTACATCCTAGAAAGCTCCTTGTCGAACCTACCAGACCTCCTGACGAAAGTCAGTATGTCCGACCATCCCGCTAAACATAATCACTCCTCCCCGAACTCCGTCGTGCCGAATATCTGGACCCTAAGGTTGCAATACACTGCACATCTGCCCAGGAAGTGGAACCCTGTCTAGTCCTCCTCCCAGCATCTGAGGCAAATGGGGTCCACTACCAGTCTCATGAGTGACAAATGTCTATTCAGCCGGCAATGGCCAGTGAGAACCCCCACCAGAAGGTTGAGCATCTCTCTGCTTTTATTCAGAAGCCATAGCGTTCGGCCCTTATCAGGGCCTGCTATGAATCTTTTGGCTTGTCTGCAGTCATCTCTCTCTAACCAGGCTTTCGCCAGTTCCTTGTAGGCCGAGTTGTCCAGGGCTACATTGACCTGGCGCCTGCTAATTCCCAGCATAGGTTCTGGGTCGATGGGGCTGCCGGCCCCTATCCTAGCTAATCGGTCCGCTCTCTCGTTAGCAATCTGTCCGGGGATCCACAGCAGGGTCGCCTTCTTATGGCTTGCTAACTTCTGAACAGGGGCGGCAGAGCTTTCTTGAGCCAGAACTGATCTGGCCCTCGGAGCTGCCACCCCTTTTAAAGCTACCTGGCTGTCAGAGCATATATATGTTCTGTTCAGAGCACTGTTCGACTTCCGTCGAGTATGCCGCCATCAATGTGGCATACACCTCCGCCTGGTAGACGGTCGTGCAGGTTCCTAGCATGAAGCTGCGCTGCACTTCTTTCCTCTCCAGGCAGAAGCTTCCTCCTCCGAATTCTGACTCCTTTAAGAGTGAACCGTCAGAGAAGCACACCAGACTATGGGGTGAAATTTTGACTTTTTCTCACATCCAATCGTCCCCTTCCGGGATGAGAATCTATTATCTAAACTTAACGTGTCTGGCTCTTTCCACCCTGAATGACGATAACGGAATATTATTCTCCACGAATCGCTCTATTCTGGTGTGGCCAACTAGTGGTTCTCGTGCTGTGCACGTTCCCCCTCAAAATTCAGTCTGGGTGCTTCACGACGTTAATGCTGCTCCTACAACCCGGAATAGTTTCTCCGGAAGATGCGGGGAGCTGAAAAGGAACCGACGATGGGCGTGATAAATAAACAGGTGCGAGCTACATTAGAAAGAAATGGAAACAGTCATGTTAGCGCGTCGCCCGAAATTTGTAAAATTGAAAAGGAAGGCGATTTGCAGATGTTTTTTATCCTAATTCCTGACGCTTTATTTTCCAACATTTTTACATGCAATTTTCACATGATGTTTAGAAGGAAATTGCCCAGAGTGATATCGAAGCACTTTTTCATTTTTGCTTCTGGGCTTTTCTTAAAAAAATTACAAAGTTGACGAAGAAAATAGGCAACTTCAAGCGATCATATTTCATGTTCAATCAATGTTTATCAAAAAAAGCTTCGATAGCCCCCTGTGTAATTTCCTTTTAAACTTCATGTAAAAATGTCATGCAAAAATATGGAAAACTAGAGCGTCAGGAATTGGGATGAAATCACTTGAATATGACTGTTTATGCTCTCCGTAGGATCGGCCTTAAGGTGGGTACAAATCTGCGCGCCGCAAACACGCGCCGTATGTGCGCCGTGCGTTCATTGCACGTTGGGTGTTCGTTGAAATTTTTCCGTTCGAAGAACCTTATGCAATCCACACTGAATGTGCACGCCCAAAAACCAATATGCGCGCGCCTCTTGCGAATCCCGTACGAATCTAGCAACCAGGCTGCGCGCGCACGGCGCACATATTTGTACTGACCTTTATGATCAACATTGTGATGTTGTATATATCGGCTGTTACATCCCAAAAAATTTTAGGTCCGCTCCTATTTCTGTTACCCATAAAATCAATGTTGCTGAAGGTCAAAATCATGTTACACAGATGATGTATCTATAGCTTTGCACCACTCAGGTAATAGTTACTTGGATCAAGTTTGATATGTTGCTATGCATAACATAGTATTCTACTTATTTGGTTTAGATTTATACAAATAATCATAAAAAACAATTTTTTTCAGGTTTTCTCTTTCAGGGTTCTTCAGGGTTTTCAGGGTTTCTATAATATTCAAAAGTATGCCTGAGCATACGAGTGGGTGCAATTCATTTACATTTTTACATCTGCATATTCAAGACATCTTGTCGTGGGAGACACACTGTGAACAATTCATTTATCTTTATCTTTAGATCACAGAAGTTCATCTATGTTTAACTCAAGTTAAAAATGTGTTTGTTATTCAAAAAAGATTTTACGCACTAGAACTGGCAGCCCCAAAAACGAAGCATTGAGGAGAATATTTAAGAATTGTAACTCTGTCTTGTTTGTATATATTTAAGTTTTGTGGCTTGTGCAACAGATCGAAAATCTTGGCTCAGCTTACCTTCCTTTGATACCATCAATTGTTGTGGTAGCAAGGTATATGCAGTTTGTAGTAGTTGAGTGGTTTTCATTCCACCCAGTGGTCTTGGAAAATAGATGTACCTATCTAAACATTCACATAGTTATACACAGAAAAATTTACATTCTGTTCTGAGAATTTGAGATTTTTGTATTCTCCATGAAATTTCAAAAAACTAGTTTGTAAATCATACGCCCATGTTCGCAACGTCTCATTCAGAGCGCGTTCTTTTGCTTTTTTTAATGCACGCCTTATTTTTCAGGGCTTCACGAAATGGACACTAGGAAAACATAAGTGGCTTTGAAGTTCAGGCAGCGCATATACGGCCTGTCATGTAAAATTCAAGAGGATTTTTTGCCGCCGAAAGCCGCCATTACAAAGCCGCGTTGCAATGCTTAGACGCGCCAGAAGCCAAAATGTAATCTGCACATAAAAATAAGAAACAGAGGCAGCCAGCCCTACTACTACAGGAAACTGTAAGAAATTCGATAGCATAACTGGATTATGTGGAAATTAATAAGGTTTTATGTCGGAGAAGGTATTAACTGCAGTAGTGATAGGAAAATAAGAAAACTTTGAGTTCGTATGAGTCAAGACAGTATTTTATGACTTTAAGAAGGCAAAAGGAACAAATAGTCGATAATACCTTATATAACTGCAAAATGTTGACCTTTTGGAACTTTTGTCATCTGGCACAAAACATTTTTGTATTCAGACGTTTTATAGTATCTACAGCACAAAAATTTCATCATTTCCGTAGGGTTTGTCCATCTGACAGTTTTTATTACCCGTAAACGTTGACCTCTCTATAAACCGGAAAACATCAAACTGATTCGGATAACGTTTTCAAGTGAGTTACAACGAATACAAGGATGAAAAAGCATCACAGATTTAAGAAATCCAGCCAGGTAGACAGTAGTCAAAACACGAGCATTTCCTGTATCGTTCTTATAAGTTGGAAAGCACTGCTTTGATGTCATATGAAAGAAAAGGGTGGAGACGAAATTGATATACTATTTTAAAAAAACGCATACACCAGCGAGGAGAAACATAACAGAATACAAAATGCTATACTCCATCTTAAGTGGACTTTGACACACACTATCTATCATGTTAAACACTTATCACTGACGACTCTGTTACCCCAAACAGCACTAATTAGAATGTGCTCATATACAACTCGTCATTGTTAGTCAGAGCGGTCCGGTGGACTTTCAGATCTGGTTACCGAGAGACCAGACAAAGTCATGGAGAAGTAAGGGAAGAAAAATAGAGGGAGGTACGAGAAGAGCAAAGAGGAGGAAGTGTGCCAGTTGGAGACTATATCTTGACATAGTCGATTTGAGTTCGGTAATTTTTGGGTTTAACCAAAAGGGTTAATTTTGAGGTTCGATATCTAAAATGGCAAAAATTTAGTTGTTTCCAAAACTGCACGATTTCATTTTGATCACAGTGCCAGCCACGGACTTGTGGTCTTGCGAACTTGCTCGACTGTGTAGTCCGCTGACTCGCGCAACAGAGGGTTGCTGTGCGATTCCGTTTGACTGTAACGTCGTTGCGCCTGTTGTTTAGGTCCTTGTGAAGGGTTTCATTAGAAACATACCATTAGCGATAGTAATTGTACGCAATGTCCTGCTCTGCAGAATCTGCACGTTCCGCATGTGCGTTTTGGCGAGGAAACACCAAGCCACACATGCGTAGGTAATTGCTGGTCTAACAAACATCTTGTAAAGTCGAATTTCATTCACTAAACTCATATTTGAAGTTCTACATAACATGGGGTAGAGTTGACGAAACGTGATTTCGAGTTTTGTTCTTAACGCTTGAGTGTGTTTGAGCCAAGTCATGCCCTTGTCGAGAGTAATTTCTAGTTACTTGGCAGAATTTTCCCATGGAATCCTAGCACCGTTCACTGAGACCTCTAACGGGGCACCACGACGTTTTTTGGTACAATATTATAACTTGCGTCTTCGAATGACTAATTCTGATGAGCCACCGATCCACCCACTCCAACATTTCATTTCATACTAGATTTCCAGTCCGCGACTGAGCTACAATTACAGTGTCGTCAGTGTAGAGATAGACCTCACAGTTGCGGGGGCAAGGGACATCGTGTATAAAAAGTGAATAAAGGATTGGCCCAAGGACCGAACCCTGAGGAACTCTGGCCTTTATGGGCCGTAATGTCAAAAAGGTATTGTTAATTTTGATTCTAAATTTGCAAAATTTGGAAATGAAAATTTGGAAAACCTGTTGGAAAACTTACCACTGGAATTTTTAAGAATAATATGGTTTCAGTTAGATGGAGCGAATGCACATTTTAGTATTAGAGACCGAAACACTTTGAATGAAGGGTTTCCTGCCAGTTGTTTCGCCTGCGAGCCACGCCACCTACGAACCTTAAATATATTGAAAACCATCAAAGATAGAACCACATATGTATAGATAAAAGTGAAAGGGAATTTAATTTCGCATCCACTGATGTGTAACTTATCATACCATCCCATTTGAAAAAAAAATTAACTTTTCAAATTTGAAAACTGCTAGTCTATTGATTTAATGTAAGCTTTTGAAACAATGATCTTACTGGGACATAAGTAAGTTTTTTGCTTGTTTCAAAACCGAAAACCGCATCTTTCTGTCGTACTTAGTTTCCGAGATATTAACATTTTTTGTAAAGTACTACAAACGTCAAATTTTGTAAAAATTGCTGATTAGCTGTAAAAATAGGCTTCGTAAACATAAACTATTGTTGACAAACTGGTCCTAAAAATCGATGCTGAATTCAAAAACGTAATAATTTAATAATTTATAGGGCGTTCTATTTAAAATAAGGAAGTTGATGCCTACTTCCGGAATATCCGAAAGTCCACCATTTTTGAAATTATTTTCAAAATATAGAGCATTTGAAAAAAAGGTTTTTTATTTAAAGCATTTTCGTGTAATTTAAACGGTAAGGCCGCTAGAGAGCAGGGCACACTTATTGGACTACCCTGTATAGTGCAATGAATGATGCCTAGCATATCCTCATACTTCCCACTATAGACCAAGTCAAACGCGCGCTTTAAAATTATGCAATTCAGTAATTTAATTATTAATTTTGAATTAATTTCAGTCCACTGAGTTGCAAACACTAAATAGTCAGATAAATATTTCCAAAGAACTATTTAGATATCAGTTCTCTTCGACATTTGGAAACTAATTAATTTTTCTGACGTTGGGTCCACAGCTGCCTACCAACTTTATATCTCGGGAGTTTTCCAGGCGACGTCGAGTTGGATACGGTTCTTTGATTAAAATCGACAGTCATGGACGTGCGACAAATTAATTGAATGGTACCAACTCAAATCGCTGAAAATCTCTGACACCTCAAGCACAACAGATGAGTAATATATGTATACTACATTAATCTAAAAACATCTATTTCAAATACAATAGTTTTTACACGCTTCACTAAACATCACCACTTTTTTTGTCAAAATTACTTGAGTGTCGAAAATCGGTTTGAGTGGAGATATGCATACACTACTATTCAAAACTGACCTAAGTCTCCTTCTTCACTAGTTCTCATGATCTTTTTTTTCAATGGTAAGGGGGTTAGGGTTCAGTTGCCCTAATAGTTGCCGCTCTAGTCTTAGCCCTATTTGGCACCCTCGGTCAAAGGGATCAAGCACAGTCCCATTCTAAGTTCTTTGCCAACTTTGAGATGCATTAAACTATGCTCTCCTGTCTACCCTACTGGCCTACATTCAAAAAGGAGTTCCTGTTTTCACTCAGGGCAGAACAGTCGAAGATAACATGCTTAGCTGTTTCCTCTGCCTCACCGCACTTCCTGCATAATGGATTTGCCACATCAATCACCAAGTCTTGCAATAAACGTGTCCAGTTATAAATCCAACCAAAAATGGTAGCTCCTTCCTGCCCAATCTGAGACCGTCTGTGGTATTAAAACACGAGGGTGCACTCAGCATCATCTTAGACTGAACATTCCCCACCACCCTGTCCCAGCGCTTCTTTTTTTTTCTTTTTGAAACATCGTTTATTTCTTGCTGTGTATACTAGTACTGTATCGTCAGCAAATGTAAAGTACCTGGCTTTCAAGTTTGCTACTTTCAAATTCAGCACGTATAACAATGGACCTAGAACCGATCCCTGCGGTACTCCATACGAATTAGTCAATAGTTCACTCACTACCTCACCAAGCTTTACGTATTGTCTTCGATCACACAGATATGAGTTTAGTAACTTATGTACTGTGCCCCTAATGCTAATGTTATTCAGCTTTGTCAGCAGCTTATCAATATACTAACAACGTCAAAAGCTTTTTTTAAATCAACAAATACCGCGATTACAAAATATTTTTCATCTGAGGCTTTCGATACATAATTCACCAAATCGAATTCTGGTGCTCATTTGGCACACATCCGGTGACAGCTATACGTACCATTTTTTTATATACCACATATTATGCTGGTTATGGTCCGATGAGAGGAAGTTCTGCACATCCGTCGGCTCTCTCATTTCCACCTACTTTAGCGTATTACGGCAGTCACATACTATTTTTGAAGTATAGTGGTTTGCCAAGGCCATTAGAGCCGCCCGGTCTCATGCTGTTTAATCCTGCCTTTTTCTTAACACAAATGCTAAACAATGGTCAACTTTTCAACTTATACATACTTTTGAGTAAATAAGACAAAAAATTGAGAAAAAAGTTGACGACAAGGACAACCACTTATAATAATAAATAATAGAAGTATGAATTGTTACTTGATATTGAAAAGTCAGATGTTTTGCAAGAAAAGGATCATCTGCTTTGTACGTTGACGCAGAACCCGCCTTGGTGATGCCCAAAAGCACAATTCACACCAGGTCAGGGAATGAGTGGAACTCAACAAGGAATACTGGCACTGGATGTAGACATGAGAAGGTATTCATGCAAGATAATAGCACTACGACTGCTTTATTTGAATAGGAATCGGCTTCAAATAACAACTGGTCTCCTTAGAGGACATTGTGGCCTGAAGGAACTCCTGGAGGGAGTGGGGCTACACGATGCGATGGAGACCTCGACTACAGACTATCTGGTGAAGGGACAGAGCCAGCTTTCCATGTGCTCTGTGAGTGCTAAGCGCTAGATCACAATAGACAAAAACGCTTTGGGAAGCCTAGGCTAGAATGGGTCCTCTAGAAAATAGAAATTGTAATAAAATAAGCCTTAATTAAGGGTCTAGGGTATACCGCGCGAAATTGAGAATCCAAGACAAAACGTATTCCCGTGCTAGCAAGGCGGCGTGGCTGCCTGTTCCTTTTCTCCAATGTGTGTATGTGTGTGTCTAAGATGAGGGAAGATAAGTCCAAAAATCCAAAAGTGAGGTCAAAAGGTCCAAAGGTAAGGTCCAAAGGTCACCATAAAAATGAATTTCGCATTTCCAAGCTCCGGACGTTACCTTTAAACTTACAGTAATGATTCAAAAAGCAAATTGAAGAAGAAAGCTTGCGCTTTGTCACCTATTTGGCCTTTTTTTGATATCTTGTTTGGTTGTTAAATTACAGACATTTGAAGAATGCATGATTTTGCATTTCGAGTTTTTTTTGCAGACTAAAAAACTTTTCTGAGAAAATCGCAAATAGTTGTCATTCATTAACTATCACCTTCTGAAATACTGTGTATGTATAGTTTGAAAAACAAGTGAGTTCTGTTCGAAATGGGAATGCTATGATTTGTTATTGTTATTATTATTTTGGAATTGTCAAACTGGTTCCACATAATGAAATAGTTAAAAATGAGATTCATTTTTATGATGTCATTGTATAAATGTTAATTTTTTTCTTTTTTATTTTTATTCTTATATGTGTACTGAGTTCTTGTAATGATTATTTACTTCAAATATCAGGCTCGTAACCATTAGTAATGTTTATATGATTTATTAATTATTGGGTATTGTTGGTTGGAATAACATTGTAGTTAGATTATATTTATGATAGCATGTGGTAAATATACTTTTGGTTTCTCTGGGTTGAGTTGAAAAATACCCTTAGGGTAACACTCCACCTTTTCGATTTCGCCTATTTGTTTGAATATGTATTGTAATATTGAGTGCTGATTTTGTTACTTATTACTTACCTACTGATGTTTTGTTTATGGCCAGAATCGAATAAAGACCCGTTATTATTATTATTATTATTATATTTATAACACTGTATACCCAGGCCCCTTAAGGTAGCGGTATTAACGGGGAAAGTTTTGTCCAAAGGCTACTAGGAAAAAAGAGTTGTTACTTAACAACCTATCTATCTTAGTATGAAGTATCTAGAAGTGACTAAGTTGAAATAATATACAAGCTTAATCAAGACAACTATTCCAAGGCAACATGTCCAATTAACAAGTAAGACGTACGTTCCATTTATTTAATATTTAGTTCTTAAAAAAACTCAATTTTCTATCTTCATGATACGCTATATTTTCTGATACATGGCCAAGAAGAAATATTGAGAACAAACGGTTATAATGATAAGGGAGAACCACTTTCCTATACTTCCGTTTTCGTCATTTCAATTACAAGATTTATAAATATCTAATACATCCTGGGGAAAAATATTGTAATTAAGTGGTGGCGAAATTATCAATAAAACATCAACTAATAATTTCAAGAGGTCATTTTTGGACTTTTGAAACATCTACATACCTTGTCTACAAACTTCAAACAATATAATGAAATAACTATGCTCCTAGACCGCTACTTGCGATCTGTAGGTTATAACTTGAGAGGCAAACAAATACATAAACACCCTCTACCATCCAAAACAACCCGCAAAGTCTCAGCAATCACCACAATAATTTTCATGATA